>CM050435.1:18830154-20290154 GCA_027564155.1 Gymnocypris eckloni scoliostomus
TTTGAAGTGAACAATTTTCTTTTCACCCTATTCAAAGTTAAACATTCTAGCTTTGTCTTATGTGTTTAGAACACACATTTCTGATTCATATTTACTGTAGCCAACTGTTTGCTTGGACTTTAATTAAGGGCCGGTTTGTTTGGAGAGACACGACTGCAGCAGCTGATCAATGGGCTAATGCGAAACTAAATCTCCTTAAATATTATTCTCATATCCTTCCCTAGTAACTCATAACTCGTTTAGCTTGGGCAAACAATGTGAGCAGAATATTCCCACATTGCTTTGAGAGATGTGTTATCCATGGCCATTAAAACCAGACCACTGCAGCAACATCATCTGCAAGTCTAATGATGTTAGCAGTTCATGCCGTTGCAGTATTTAATGAATTTAAACACCCAATTTAAACAATGACATGCGTGCACGGGGAGATTGATGTGCCTGTTAGTTAAGGAAGGTTTGTCTGACGATGTGGGATTCTATCTCACTGTAGTTCCCATAATGCACTGCTGGGGGGGGCTGTTAAGTACGTTTTGGCCGTTACTCATCTCACATAAGAGACGTTAAAGCAAGGAGCAGAAGAATATACTGGAGGAGACACAAAAGGTAAGTACACAAGGTAGGTATATAAATGTATCACTTGGATAGCATCGAGAGAGTCCACTTCATATAAACGAGACCGGACACTGAGTGAAGTGAGGTGTGTGCTTTTGAAGGAGTCCTGATGAGAGTGTTGATTCCAAACAGGTGCATGCAGTTAATACTCAGGTGACGGTGTGCGCTGTGATTGGTGGGGGTGGATGAGCCTGGCTGATCTGGCCATTACAAATGACATTTATCTGTATAAGATAATGCAGTCAGGATGATTCATTCATATTTTAAACTTGTATAAAACCGGTTAGTTCAGATTTGACCACAAGTTAGTCATCAGTCGACATACTTTATGACACAATGAATTTATTATAATTTGTGAAATGTGATCGTCTATTTTAAGTTAATTCTCAAAAGTTTGATTTTGAGTGAGGCCTGTTTGTATTTGACTTTGAGTATTTTTTATATTTAAAAGACTGTATACAGCCAAACAGCTCAAGTATGAAAATACTTGAGAAATACTGTAAAGTACAGCACTAGCAAAGCTACTGCTCTTTGAACAAGACTTAATGCATTAGAAGAGTAGTATCCATAACCATAATCGCTACTCTTCTGCACAATGATAACTATTGCACTGCACAATGGAAACTTCAACGTAACAGAAACACTTTCAAATGTCAAACATAACTGAACATTAAACATTAATAGATGTTTTCCTAAAACTTGCTCTCATGTTGAGCGTCTGTTTCACTCAGTTTGATGAGGTCAGGTTTGGCACAAACACTACATTTTTCTGATTTAACGCACATCAGTTTTAGGGAGAAAGAAAAATAAACCTCCAGACATCCCTGAAAGCAGACGCTTTAATTAAAGCTTGGTGTACAATAATGTGCTGATATGTTTGGAATGCATTCTGTTCACTCTCAGATATTGTTTCTTATCTTACATATAGAAAACTGACTGTCATTTATCTGTTTCTGTTTTTTATTAGGACTCTCTAGAAAGTAGGCAGCAAAGAAGCTCACTAGGCTTTTGAAAGAAAACGCTCATTTTTCTTGTTCTTTCTCCTAAGCCTTGAAAATGGCCTTTGAGAAAATAGACCTAATCTTTGAAGGGAATTGAATTGCAGGGCCTTGGATTTTTTTGGCTTTCCTTTCATTTAGTTGGTGTTCCCGGGGATATTAAGGTTGCATTGTCCCCAAGCAGACTTTTAAGGATCATTCCGTTTTAGAAGTGGTCCATAAAAGCTTCGATTCACTCTGAACATCCAGGCAGCCACTTCATAGCCGTGTCCTGATTGTGCTTTCAGACTGAATCAAGGGAAAATACAACGATGAACCAGTACCATCAGAGCTCAAGACTGTGGTGCAGATCTCCTGTTTTTCATCACCACAGATTCTAGCAACACCACATGCCAGAAAGATTGAGCACATGGGGAAAATCTGTGGAAAAAGAATCATATTCCCACTTTCAAGTTAGGATATCTTTTAAATTCCTCCGATGTCGTACCGTAGAAGCATCTTGATTAATCCCTACTATGCTCTCAGGGAAGGTTATTAATTGAGTGGTTTGAGGAATGAACACTTGCTTCTGAATTATGGGTATTCTGCAGCAGTAGGGAGCTTGCAGATTTACGGCACTCTCCCTGGTGATGAGGGGTTTAACTTCTCAGTCTGAAACGCTAAAACCAGAGGAGGTTTTGGTAGAGAGTTGTTGTCTGTCCTCCCTTTAATGGGTCTGTCAGAAGACTGCTGGCTAAAAATTCAGAAAGAAAGCTAATTTCCTTCTAAATCTGAGGCTGAAATCACATTTGTCGTTCAATGCACCATCACCAATTTTGCCCCTGACATTTTTCCAGTCTTGGAAATGAATGAATGGATTAATGGATTGTTTTAAAGTTTTAAGACCTTCATGAATAATGCAATGACCTCGGTGTGTTCTAAAGAAGCTTCGGAAATTCTTGTAGGGACACGTGGACATTTTGTTTTTAGACATTTCCTTTCTGTCTGACCTAAATTTAGTTGCTAAACTTGAGTGCCTTGTAACTGAGGCCGTGATGAATTAATAATCACGTTAAAGAACGTTGTCCTCAATCTTTAGAACTCAAAAGAGTCGATTGATTGTTGAGTGAAACATATTGTACTTTTTGTGGTTGGCTCCACCACAAGTAACCAAACCAGCCTCGAAACTCTTGCGCTTGTTTTTCAAGCTGTCAGATGCTTTAAGATGCGGCATCTGCCTGGTCCAAAATATGAAAATTCATTAAAATCGGCATCTGCAGCAAACTGTAATCAGGTCATGGCAATAAGTCCTGTCCTCCTTCGCTGCTCCTTTTCAGGAGACCTTCATGAATAATCAGAGAAAAAAAACAGGCCACTCTTTGATGTTTTCCATGCAACTAAAAATAATCCCACAATGAATTATTATGAAAAAGTATTTGTTGGTTCCATCACTGCAGATGTAGTCAGAAAGCTTCAGCAGTACACAAACCAAAAATCCAGCCGCCTTGGAGAGAAACTGAGGATATGGTACTTGAAAGTGTAAGAGGTTAATTGCATTTTGATTGACATGCAAGGTCAGGGTTGGACATCAGATGATCACATATGAGTTATATATATGAACACACATCCCACTGTTTTTTGCTAACTTGTACATTTTTGCCGTTTCAGTCCTATAACAGCTGTTGAATAGCAAGTGTTCCATTGGTATGTCTGGCTTTTATACTCTGAATAATCAGTGTTGGGAAGTAACTAGTTACATGTAACTAAATTACGTAATTTAATTTCAAAATAAGGGTACTCTTTATTTGTAGGTGTCATTGTTACAGTACAATTAAACATTTAAGTACTGAGTAATATTAATTAACTACATGTACTTACTACTTGGTATAGGGTTAGGATTAGGGTTTAGCTTAGGGTTACTTGCATGTAATTATGCCTAATTATTTGTTATTATAATAGAAAGTACATGTAACGTGTAACAAGGACACCTTAAAATAAAGTGTTACCCAAAATAAATGTCATTGTAATCAGTTACAGTTACTGAGAAAAATGTGTAATTAAATTAGTTACTTATGAAAATGTTAATGATAACAAAGGGGTTATATCCGATTTATTTTTTACACGCATCCACATAGAGATTTACTTGATTTCTTTCAGAAATTCCAAACTGCTCTAATATTTGAGAGACCAAAGTTTCAGGAGTTTAGGACACAGAATAGGACACATTCTCTATTTGTTTCTCTGTTTCTGCCACGGGACTAGGAATTGCACAAGCTTCAGTCTGGATCCAAACCTTAAATGATCTAAGATGACCAAATACCTGAGAAGAGATGATGCCAACCCTCAGAGGAAGCCAACCCTCAGACAACATACAGAATTAACCACATTTTGTCATAAATTAAATATATTATGTTTCTACAATATATACATATATTGTGTAAACTTAACTCATTATATAGCCTACCATCCTTCATGTTATTCTTAATATTTATTTATTTATTCGGAACATTCTAGATTTCATTCAAATAATACTTAACAGGGCGTTTCTATAACTCGAACTGTGGATCACGTGACATTCCAACATGGCTTTGCCGCCAAAAACGTTGAGATTGAGTAAATAGCCTATGCCTAAATATTCAGTTTGGTCTTCACAAAGCTATCACATGTCTTCAGATTTAAAATATAGAGAAATATGGACTACACCTATGGTGTTTTTATACTGTTTGGAAGTCGAATTTTACATTTTCGGGTGAAGTATTTATTTATTTAATTGCCACATTAGTCACATATCTATATTACCATTAACCTCTTAAGCTATATCATTCATTAGGGTAATTAAACATGTTATTACATTTAGATTCACGTTTTAATTTTTAAAATTAATTCTATGCAGTGGATACTGTTCTGATAAACGCAATGTTTTTTAATGGCTTTTAATAAAATTTTGGTTATTATAAAGTACAATCATTTCATTGCAGGAGCAGTAAAGAGACTCGCATCCAATGGTCATCTATCATATCTACATGTGTCCCGTAAGGAAACCTGCAAAGGAAAGTGTTCTCCTTTAACTGCAGAGGTCTCCCCATCCCCTCACACACCTTTACCAGCCCGTGGTTCCTTCCTACACGGAGCAGGAGGCGGAGGAGAGGACGGAGATCGTAGATCAATGAGAACTTCTCTTCGGAGAAACGGGCGTTTGTGAAGCAGCTTCGGGACGTTTGGAGATGCTGTTGATGGTCTCAGCCGATGATATCGCAACGTTCATGGTCAGAACAAAACTGAGAGGCCATTTCAATGACTCAATGTGCTCGTTTTGAGGTGCAAAGGAGACGTTTCTGTAGGATTCTCAGTCCGGAGACGTGATGTTTGCCAGCGCTCGTGCCCTGCTCTTAGGTAAGTTTCCTCCTCGTGCTTGTGAGTGCTGTTTTTGCAGCTCATGTCAAATGTGATCAGTTGTAGAGATTTAGTAGACTCTGTAGTAGTTGATGTCGATAGTTTCTACTAATGTGACTTTTAGATCACTATTGGCAACAATTACTGATCAGCGTATGGCAAGCCGTTTTAACATTTTCTTTAAACGAACTACTATCTATTTTTTGGACTACTTAATTGAAGTATTTCAATATATTATTGTTTCTCATTTGCTAATATGCATTCTTGTAGTGATTTGTATCTTTTTGGTTAGCCTAGTTATTCGGTAATAGTTTTTAACTAGCTTAATATTATTATTAAATTAAAATGGAATTAAATGCTAAGTAGGCATGCCATAACCAGGTAGGACTTCAATCTTCCTTTGTGTGCTGTATTATTCAGCATCCGCATATGTATTCATTTATGAATCCTTCCTGTCCATGAATTAAGTTATGCTTTCATGTGCTGTCTGCAAGCGGTCTTAGATATATGCTGCTCAGTCATTTCATAAACTCTCTGCGTTGCAATATTTTAATTGATACAGTACTGAAAGATAACTCATTTAAGGTTGAATTTGAAGTTTAAAGTCAATACATTTTCTTTATTTCTTCATATTTCTGCAGTTGAGATGCAGATATTTAGTGTTTGAGTCTGACCACTCAGAGTGAAGCCACTTTTTTGGTTTGAAGCAGCATTAAAATGTCTGCACATTTTCCAGACTGCACTTTTTTTGTGTTAAGTCAGGTCCCTTCTATCATTTTATGTTGAAATATGTTACACAAACTACTGTTTAAGCCCTAAAGCTGTTTAAATGTCAAAAGTCTTTTACCGTGCCTTTCAGCAGCACTATGTTCGTATCAGTAAAATAGGCCAGTGATTCAAAGCCATCATTGTGAATAAAGAAATTAATATGAAATGTTGCTATTATCATGTCAGGGTATCTTTTGTTTTCCTTTCAGTCCTCTGTAAAATGAGTTGTCCTGCACACATTTGCAAACACAGAGCAATCAAATCATTTGATGCATGTCTAATACGATTGTGGCAACTGTTTATAGTTTTGCGGTGACTGAATATTGAATCTTAAAGAACTGTGACTCACCAACCTTATCTGACACATTTTACCTCCTGGCCTATTTTATCTGACATCATCCTAGATATGACTACATTTGCATGTCCTTAAAGAAATGGTAGTTCTTAGTTACATGTCAGCAAAATAATAGCGGTAAAGTTTTAGGAAAGCTTAGGTTTTAGGCTTTGTTTGAAATGTCGCATCAGCCCTAAACTTTGCTGTTGTCATGATATTTATGTGTGTCTTATTTCCAGCTGCAGGAGAATCAATACATGAGCTTGAAGTTGTGTATAAGGCATTTTACTGGTAATGTGATATATATATTCAAGTAATTCTGGAGGATCAATGAGAAAAAATATAGACTCAATTTTATCCATTGGGAATCGATTGTGAAAACTGTTGAGAAGTGTTTGGTTGAAAATTAAAAGGGCTTGATGATGTTAGGCAAAAAAACAGTTCAGAGGTGGATCAAGTTATTGTATTTTGATGAAAAAATACATTTGCGTTGTAAAACGCATGCAAAAATAGCACTGCAGGTTCTTTAATACCACAACCTGTGTGCGTACTTTCACTGAAGTGTTGTGACTACAATAAGCGGTGCAGAGAGATGCGAGGCGCTTGAATCCTCAGACTCGCGCACATACAGGAGCAAACGCCACTGCAATTATCATGATGAGCGCTTTCATTAGTTGCATTAAAACAACGGTGCTAGACAAGCCGTGCAAACAACACAACATATCACGACACCGTCATCCACACCCCGCAGATACGCCAACACAACACAAGAGTAGCTATCTGTCTGCCTGTCTGTCTATCTAATGGCTTTACACTTTCATTGGTTTGGGCTTTCTTCTGGAAATAATTGATCATTGTCTAATAGTAAAGAACATCTTATTCTCTGTAGCAGCAGTTATCACTACTGCAGTCCTAAATAGTTGTTTTGTGTGTTTGATTGTTTCTTTCCTCCCTGTTGCTCCAGTGGAAATAAGCTCGTGAAGAGATAACAATGGCAAGATGATGCCATACCAAAATTAGTTACTCTTTAGATTATATTCTAGAAGGGCTGAAGAGATTTTATATGATATTATCCAGGTTTAAGATTTGTTCAACAAAATGTTAGATGTATACAAATTAGGCATGCACATATTATCAGTACCATGTTAGTTATTCTTTTTCTTTTTTATATATATATATAAATTTGCATTGTTTGATGTTGTGCATGCTCATTTCCACTGTATTTGTATTTAGATAACTTTTGGCATCATGTAGTGTTCACTAAAATGAATAAATAATGCTAATAATATAACAATATTGTTAAATGTAATCATTAGCCAGTCGCAAAATGCAGCCTATATCCATTTTTCACCCCCAAAAATAAATAAATAATAATTTGCAACATTTAAATCGATTGGTTTAGTGTTTTATTTTTCATTTCTTTTGACAAAATAGTATAAAACATTAAAATCAGCCAGTTATTCATTTTGATTATCGACCATACAATAATTATTGCCTTATCTGTATCAGCTGGAATTTTAATATTGCTTCCTAATATAAACAAAAGCTTTCGCATTGCTTCAAATTTGTTGCAACATTTCAAATAAAGAGTGCGTTATGAAGCAGATCTCAGATCAGTCTATTTTTACACGGATCTCCAGGGGCAGCAAAGTATCTGTCAAGTATAAAGACGACATGGGCATCTAGAACCAGAGGTCATGAAGTGACATCCTGCTGTGTGCTGCCCCCTCGTTCTCTCTCTCTCTCTCGTTCTCTCTCTCTGCCCTGTGAATGTTGCTGTCAAACAGACTTTAATAACAAAAGCTATGTGTAGCATTCTGAGATATGGAGTATCTCCTTACTTGACCTCAGTGTCTCTAACCCTACCCTTGATGAGACCACGACCCATTCACCGCCAGCATCTGTCTTTACTTAAACAAATGCAGTGAGATAATAGGATCATTTGCGTGCTGTAAAAAAAAGAAAAATGTTTCTCCGTGTCATAGTAAATGTTTTTCCCTAATATTTCATAGCAAAATAACATTAATATTTAATAGTTTGTTTATAATTTATTAATTTATGCTTGCTAAATGGATGTCCCGCATTACTTTTTCAGATACCATAAATAGTGTATAGTGCCTTCCTTAATGAATCCATTTGTACAAAGAAACTCGATACACTTCCCACAGGATTATGAACCATATTAAAGCGCCACCAATAAAAAGCAGGGAGTAACTAGCCTGTATGTGTGTGTTTTTGGATGGATCTAGTAATTTAGTAACTTAAGTCAGGAACTGTAGTGTGTTTTTTTCAGCACTTAACTTTAATTTAGCTCCTGATGATCCGGGCTTCACATGGACCATGTCAGCTGTGTGTGTGTGTGTGTGTGTGTGTGTGTCCCCACAGGGCCCCAGCACTGTCTTTAATTAGTAGAGCACATCACAGCAGGGCTGGCCCTCACTGAGAGTTGTGTCATTCCGTTCAGAGAAATCACAGTGACATCCTTTCTCCCACCAGACACACAGCACCAGCCACTTACCTCCTTTGTACACACACACACACACGCACGCATGCACGCACACACACACACACACACACACACACACACACACACACAGACAGTATGACATGCACAGACCCTTACACATGCTGGTATCAATCACACAGCTGTATATGTGCACAACACTTCCAGAAAACAGTCCAGCAGGGTTGCTGTATGTGTGAGTGAGTGTGTGATGGACTGAAAGAGTCATGAACGTGTGACATTGTACCTTGTCTTATTGACCGTATGACAAATTAACCTTGAATAACAACATGTGACTAAAAGAAGATTAGCATTGATAATAATAAGAAATGTTTCTCGAGCACCATAAGTCTGATAAGGCCACAGCCACATCACTCTGCAGCCCAAGACCGGTTGCCCACTGAAGCTAAGCAGGGTTGAGCTGGTCAGTACCTGGATGGGAGACCTCCTGGGAAAACTAGGTTGCTGCTGGAAGAGGTGCTCACCCTGTGGTCTGTGTGTGACAGGGACACTATACTGTGAAAGAGCACCGTCTTTCGGATGAGACGCTAAACCGAGGTCCTGACTCTCTGTGGTCATTAAAAATCCCATGGCACTTCTCGTAAGAGTAGGGTGTAACCCGGTGTCCTGGCCAAATTTCCTCCACTGGCCCTTGTCAATCATGGCCTCCTAATAATCCCCATCCACTTGATTGGCTCTATGACTCTCTCCTCTCCACCTGTAGCTGGTGTGTGGTGAGCGCACTGGCGCCATTATCCTGTGGCAGCCGTCGCATCATCCAAGTGGATGCTGCACACTGGTGGAGGTTAAGGAGAGACCCCCCCCACATGATTGTAAAGCGCTTTGGGTGTACAACAATACACAATAAAGTGCTATATAAATGCATCATTCATTCATTCATTCATTCAAGTAATAATGGTGAAAATTCAGCTTTGTTATCATAGGAATAAATGGCATGGAAGATCCATAGACCTTTAGAACTTTGATTATGGTGTGGACTTTTTAATTATGATAAATACACAATATATTTGATAATACATTTTTATAGATAGATAGATAGATAGATAGATAGATAGATAGATAGATAGATAGATAGATAGATAGATAGATAGATAGATAATGCAAGCATATAGTATCATGAGAGCATAGAGTGATCTTGTAAAGGATGTTTTACCGCCCCTCTGCCTGTCCCTGTGCTTTTAGTGTATTTTGGTCATCATTGCTTTGAAGTGTCTCATGGCACAGGCCGCTCTGATCTACAAATCTCACAGCACTCAGAGACACGAGTGAAGAAAGTGGCCAGCAGATTGCAGAGGAGCGTTTCAGGCTCAGAGCTGGAATGATCTCCTTTACTCCTGGTTTTCCTGAGACACCGTGAAACGGTTTAGATTTACTGTAATCCAAACCACATGCTCTCACCTCACGCTTTCATTGCGGAAAAACCAAAGTATTTCTTTCAAAAATATCTGGGGGAGGTTTGCATTTCAGCGTTAACTCTGGATTTATAGGCGGCACGAAAGGCACTGTTACCTGAGGCGCTGGCAATGATTTGTGGGGTGTTTTTTGAGAAAACACTTCTAATGATACTCTTTGAAGTTTATTTGTATCTGTTGTTTGATTTTTTTTTTTTACTTTTGACCACCCTGAAGATGAATTTGAACATTTGGATATTTCTATAAGAGTCGTGTTTCTTTAAAACAGGGGAGGAAAAACAAGGACTGTAAGGTATATTATTTTTTTAAAGCTTTTAGTGCCAAGAACGAAAACTGAAATCACACCCTCCTCTAGGATTACAATTCTCTCTAAACATTCATTAACTCTGCTGTCAGTTAAATGTGTTGTCTCTTTGATAAATGAGCAAAACCTTTTAATATGAGAAGCCAGACATACAAAGAGTGATGGATGTGTTTAAATGTATGAATTAATCTTGTGCATTACTTACTTACAATTTAGTTTCTATGAATAACATCTGATGTCAATTAATGCGGAATTTGTATTATTTTATATTGCAGTAATGTACAGTGGAAACCTGGCAGGCAAGTGGCTGGAGGGTGGAAAAGCAGAAATATGAAGCTTTATGATTTTTTTTTTTTTAAAGCTCTTATGTGAATGTTTTTTTGCGCTGTCTAAATATTTTTTCTCTGTGGACGAACTTTTGGTTATGCATTTCTGATGCATAATAACATTGTAGTTGGCACACATGCTTTAAGAAGCTAATGAGGTTTTCTCCTTCTCTCCCTGATTTTGTTCTTTTGCAGAACATATGGCACCAGCACTTCTGTTTTTGTACGAGTGGTTAGACATAACTTCTTAATGAAATTGAGCTGTTCCACTGCACTGCATGTGTGTGAATTTTTCGCTCTAATTGCTCCTGTTGCATCAATGCGTTCTGTTCACCTACAGAAACAAAAGCAGCAGCAGTTTTTCCCATCTCACATCGCTCATTCCTTCACAGCTAAAACCTCCAGAAGGAACACCCACAGACTGTGTTTGGCAACTTTCTGATTATGGTGCAGGATTTAAGATGTATTTAATATTAGGTGTCCCTTGAACATAATAAAGCACAGAAAGCCCTGGGAAAAAGCTAGTTATTTTGATATATTCGTGTTTGGGCTTTTGCCACTCTTCAATGATATATGAGACTGAAGGGAAACTGTTGTGGAAAGACAGATGGAATGGGATTAGAATACGGCGAAACCCGTTGCCGCATCCCAGTTCGCGTTATGAATAGTATGCGAGATTAAAATAAGTGCATCTTAAATCATTGCAGGCTAAGAATTTAGGGCTGGGTGATTTGGCCAAAAATATTATCATAATATTTTTTTCCATATCATACAATACAATATGTATCACAATATTAATAACATGATTAATGGAAATGCTTTGCACATGTTTGTTAAGCCTTCAGAATAAATGTAAACATAACTTGTTTCTTCACCGTTCAATCCACAAGTAAAGAGTAGCTACCTCTAATTTTGTGAACTTTATTTTATGATTTAATTCACATTTATAATCAAATATGGTATGAAATTAATTAATAAGCATGTAACAATTTAATCAAATGTAATCAAATTAGAATAAATATTAGTTTACAACAAAACATTACTTGTTTATATTTTGTCAAGTAAGAGGCATACAGTTTATTAAAATAAAAAAATAAAAATAATGATAATTTAACGCCCTAAATATATATTTTCCTTTTTTCAAATTCAGTTTTATTTTTACTAGTGCTGTCAAAGTTAATAATGCGTTAACGCAAATTAATTTTAATGGCACTAATTTTATTAACACGATTAACGCTGTACGTATTTTCTGTTTGACCCGAGGCCCAACTTAGCAACATTGCAGACGCCTTTAGCAACAATTTTGCCCTTCAAAAAAAGGAATTTTGTGCAGAGTAACATCTTGAAAGGGATGTAATCTTAATGGGTCGCGTTTCAGTCACTATTTCATATTCATTCCATTGTCTGACAACAGAAACAGTAAAATATATCAATGAAAAGAGTTTTATTGAGAATTTAGCTGCATCAAAATACAGTATGTGGGCTCAGAGAGGGAATCAAATCTAATAATAAATTATAAATGTACATTTTGCATGTTCATAAGTGAGCTGCCCTGTCGTGCAAAAATGTAAACAGGTTTGTGTCAGTAAATTACTCAGTGTAAAGAAAGAGAAGTAATGGGAATCTTGTATTTCTTTTTTCATGTGTCTAATAGACACAAACTAGTTCTCTGAAAAACATATATGACATTTGAAACATGTCTGGTCTTCATGCTCTATCTATGTTGACTATGGTTTCAATAATAATAAAAAACATACATTTGCATAGAGCATCCATATGTGTCCATGCCCATGTTGAGTATTACAAAGCTTGAAAAGTATTCATTTAAAGTACTTTTATAACAAATAAGAATGTGTGATTAAGTTGCGATTAATCGCATACTCATAACTGATATTTAATCGCTATTAAATATTGTAATTGATTGACAGCCCTAATTTTTTACCAAATACTGTTTTCCATTAATTTTCCGGATTCTATTTGAATTATTTAATTAAATATTAATAATGAAATGCATCTCTAATATATCTCTCTATATTATTATTATTTTATACATATATTTTATATATTATTTTATTTATTTCAGTTTTTTCAGAAATACTCTGTGTATTTACATTTTTCTGCTCAATACATTCTGGTAAATAATTGTTCTGGTAAATATTCCTTTAAAAATAATGTTTTAATAATAATTGTATTAGCAGTAGTACTATCATTATTACATTAAGTAATATTTCTGTCACAGTTTCTTCAAGTTAAACCAAACTTTTATTTTGACGGGTTGCTGTGAAAGCCTTTAGGTTTCTGTTTGTATATGATATGATGATGGTTTTACTCAAAAGAAACTGTAACATGCTGATGAATTGACTTTCAGAGCAGTTCTAAAGATTATATTCATGTGTTCATATACTCCTATATTACAGCAGCAGAAGCTGAAAACACCGAATGCGTGTAGTAAATAAAACAACACAGCTGCGTTATTCAGTCAGACACGCATAACACGATGGATTCATATTTAAATAATAAGTATAATATTCACAGACACTTATCTATATCGCATTTTGATTTAAGCGTACTGGCCTTCCCTTCACATTATTTCACATTATACAGTACATTCTGTTATTCCGTCCACATTCTCCACATCACGAAAACAATAGGGCCCTACTCATTCATGCAGAACATGCCTTATGACAGTCATACAGCTGACTGGCTTTTGTCATGTTTAGTTTTGCTGTGTGATAGGCTGTTTGAATAATCCATATTAAGTTTATCGTCATCAACATAAATTGTATCGCTACATCGATATGAGTCATATAAGAAATAGTATTTTAAAAAGCATAACAGGTTGAATTCACACAGTTTCCACTTCTGAACTGCAGTATTAGCACGTAAGTGGACCGTTGAAGGGCCCTCCTGAAATAACCTGAGTCTCTCTGTCAGTAAAATTAGGATCAGCCTCCCCAGCCCTCAGGAGCTGACACCTTCCTCCTATTGTTCGTTAAATACTGAGGGCTTCGTGTGTGTGCTGTGAAAAGCTGTATTTTAAAAGGACTGTCTGGTGTTATTTGCGGTATGGAGGAGGACGAGTCAATACAGGTGCTGCCGCGGCCGCGTGTCGGGCTGCTGTTTCCTGCTGCGTCTATTCTGAGCAGCTTTACCTTGGCGTTCATGCAGTGTGACAGCTTAACTGCAGTGCGCGTCCCTGCTGGAACAGACGAAAGGCGGAGGTCTCGCTTAGATGCCCGGTCTTCCTCAGCGTGAGACGAAATCTGGCATTTAAAAAGAGGCATGCCATTTTCTGTGTCCAGCAGCAGAGGAAAAACAAGATCCTGAGAGAAATCTGACGTGGGATAAAGGTTATGTTGATAATGTCAGTTTTGTTTGAATGTATTATTTATAGACTACTTTTGGAATTTTTAATAGAAATACGTCAAGTTTTGTTGGCCCTGAGGAATAAGGTGGTTTAAAGGGATATTTCACTTGAATTACAAAAATTAAAAAGAGAGTCAGAGAGAATTCTGTCATCATTTCATGTTGTTCCAAACCTGTATGATGTTAATTCCTCTCGGGAAAAAATTAATAGAAGTTTAGTAGTATGTTGTTTTCAGTGTGCCCCAAAAACACCACTCAAGCAATTGTAAGTAAATATTGCCAATGTGTTGTTTTTAAAGTCATATGAAAATACCTGTTATAGTAATGATAGTAATTATTAACTCAATCTAAAAAGTTTTTGTTAATAAATGTTTTGTTAAAATAATGTTAATAATTTTTTAAAAATACAAATGTATTTTATTTCAGTTGCCAAGGAGACATTGCATATTTTTATTTAGTTTAACATCATATACTAAAATAATATTAAATATTAAAGCTGAAAATGTATTAAAAAACTAATACTATATATATATATTACTTCTAGTATTGCAGTGATACTAAGATAACACTGGAAACAAAATAAATTGTAGCTGTTTTACTGATAATAATTGACATTTTTATTCACATTCATGAATATTCAAATCATATGAATGAAAAACTGGGCTATGGCAGAGGGGGACATTTTCATTTATTATATTTTTTATTCCCTCACTCAAATATATTGTATGAGTTGAAATATTGCACACACATATTAGTTTTATGGCATTGTATGGTGCATTTTTGCTTGACACCCTCTGGTAAATATTACATTTCATTATCTGAAAAAGAGTAGCTGTAACATACATTATGAACCTACTGCCAAACATTTTTATGTTCAACAAAAAAGAACAACACGAGAGTGAGCAAATAATGACTATCGCTTTAATCACTGGAAAACATAGCTGGGATCTTTTCTGAAGTCACAATAACAAGAAATCCATCGAAGCGAGCAGGGCGGTATGAAATAACAACGGTCTTCCATCAGCTGAACGTCTCTTGATTAAACAAACATTACTCATGTCAACAGCGTATGTCTCTTTCTCTCTCTCCGTTGACCTCTCCTCTGTACTGCTCCTGTGACTAATGCTGAAACCAGGGCAGTTTCCACTGCCTCCCCTTAATGAGCCAATTAAGTCCATGGCTTGCGGTTTTAAAGTAGCTGTATAGGCAAAGGAAATCTCAGCAAACATGCCGACTTTAGGTTTGCATGGAAGAGCATCTCTGACATAACATGAGCGGCACAGACCTCTCTCAGCGAGAGAAAAAGAGATTTATATAAGATATTTATGAAGACTGTTGCTGAATGGCTAATAATTCAACTTTGCCATCACAAGAATAAATTACATTTGTAAATATATTAAAATATAAAACAGCTATTTTAAATGTTAATTATATTTAGGGCCATGTTTTACTAACAGCTTGCATCAGCGCAAACAGTCTTTTGGCGTTAAAATAGTACTTTAAAATAGTACTAAAGACGCGCAGTGATGAATTAGCTGAATTTGTGTGGACAGTTATATTTGCACCTGACCTTAATGAATATTCATTTGTAGGCGTTTCCCTTTCAGACGCAAAATAGATGAAAATAATCAGATTAAATAAATTACGCACGAGTCACGCAATACCAGGTCTAATAAAACTTCTTGCAACCCTTCATTTTTATTTGCCTTCGGTTCTTTTCAATGCTCTCTGGCTTCTTTATTTCTTTATTTGCGACTATGTTAATTTGTGCTGTGCTTGGTATATTGCGTTGGTCAATATGTAAATGAGATAATGCATCTGTGTTCTTTAATTTGCGCGTTGTTAGTAAATCACCCGCAGA
Source organism: Gymnocypris eckloni scoliostomus (assembly GCA_027564155.1). NCBI lineage: Eukaryota > Metazoa > Chordata > Actinopteri > Cypriniformes > Cyprinidae > Gymnocypris > Gymnocypris eckloni. Next base: position 18,846,032 of record CM050435.1, read on the forward strand.
AATTTCGGAATTGCGCTCCCTGTTAAGTAAAACTGGCCCTTAGTGTTTTTACAGTATTTTAAATCAAATAAATGCAGCCTTGGCATGCATAAGAGACTCTTTAAAATAAATTACAGACCTCAGACTTTTTAACCGTAGTACAAGTGGACCAGACTTTATGCGAGTAGTCAAAAGCATGGCTGTGTGAGACTAGAACGAGGAAAAGAACTGCATTAACACATCTTAACATTTATCTGTCTATTACACAGATTATTAATGATGATTGTTTTAATCTAATGTGTCAGTGCTGCGACTGCAGAAAGATCTAAACAGTAACTCTACAAAATAAAATATCAGTTGAAATGTGTCCTCAGGGGAAGTTTGTGTCTTCTCCTTATTAACGTGCGAGGATTTACATGACACAGGAGATTTTGACCAACTTTGGCGGCGTTGTCCGATCTAGTCTGACTCATGTGAGATGAGTGATGCATGAGAGGTCTGTTGATAATGAGTCTGCATTCTTTGATGTCATGGATCAGCATTAGAAAGATCCGAGATGACCTTGCGTTATGCAAACGCAGGACACCTCACTCTTCATAAGGGGAATGACTGTATAGATTCTATGTGCATCGTCGAGTACGTGAGCGGAAAGCTAGCTGGAGGGAACGACTGTGTGTGTATGACTGCTCATCGCATGCTGTGAATGTGTGAGAGACGGATGTCAAGGTTAGCTGACATGAAGGCACAGTGCATTCTGCTGTCAGCGTGTGATCTTCAGAAAAGGAGAGGAAGAAAGAGGCTGTGTGTACTAGGCTTCTGCTCACTGCATACTACACAGTATATACTATATACTTTCTATTACTTTAAGTTAGAACATTAAACACTATGTACAGGGTCCAAATGAATGAATGAATGAATGAATGAATTTATTTTTTGGCACACATGCCAATGTCTAATTAACTAAGAAAATTTAGAGCGGTAAATATTTCTCACCAGCAGTGCTTTCATTTTGATTTAAAATAATAATAATATTATCTATTTTTATATATTATTTTATGAAAATTCTGTCATTTACTCAACCTTATGCTGTTCCTAACTTGCATGACTTACTTTCTTCTGTTGATCACAATTATTGAAGAAATATTTGGATCAATTTTAATAACCAGTTTTGGTTCCCATTGACTTCCATTGTATTTTTTGTCCATACAGTAGAAGTCAATGGGAACCGAAATTGTCTAGTTACCAACATTCTTTAAAATCTGTTATTTTGTGTTCCAGAAGTCATACAGGTTTGGAACTGCATAAGGGTGATGACAGAATTGTCATTTTTTGGTAGACAATCCCTTTAAGACACATACACTGAAATTCAGATAAACATTCTTAAAATTAGATTGACACATTTATGATGTTGCCGTTCCTAATAAAGTTAATGACTGACTGGTAACTCAAGTTATTCATATTATATACTAAACAAAGCCAATTTTTGTCATATTTGCTGCTTGCCGAGTGTTAATTTTGGACCTCAAGTGTGTATTATACAAAAAATTCCAACAACAGTTTACTATAACATCATCATATTGCATGTTTAATTCAACAAGTTGCATCTAATTAATATCAGTAATAGATATAAATATTCTGCATTTTAATTAATTTGTGTGTGTGTGTGTGTGTGTGTGTGTGTGTGTGTGTGTGTGTGTGTGTGTGTGTGTGTGAAATGACACTTTTGAGCTTTTAGCAGTCGGATATAATAATGAGTCCAAAGGTTGCATAATACTTCTGACTTATTCATCATATTTGGAATGGAAGGTCTTGTTGAGTGCAGTGCTTTGTGAGATATAATATAATACTGTGCAATATGCTTTTTTATAGTTACTAAATGTTGAACATCTGAATAACAGAATAAAATAATAACAAAAAATGCACACAATGTACATATTGCATACTGCAGCAGTAGTAAGAGTAGTTTTGTAGGACTGAACAGGCAGAGAGAAGTGAGTCTTGCCTTTTTTGGAGTGAGAACATTTGATTTCCTTTCATTATCTGCCAAATTGCACTTGTCTTTTCTTCTAAGTAGAGCCAGGTGTTTGGCAGGCTTGCCTCTTTCTCTTCCACTTTCCTTCACCTTCCTGTCACCTACCTGGCTTCCTGCCTCTCTGCAGTACTCTGGCTCAGCTGGAGAGGTTCGTCTCAGAGGACATCAAACCCCTCCCCTCGCTCTGTTATAATACAGCATGTCATGTTCCTCATTTTAATGTCAATTGGACTAAAGATGCCATCACTGCAGCATGATCACATCCTCTGTCCGTGACACTTTTATGAGAGGTAGTGTGAGACCGTAATCACAGGACGCACACCCACGCTTACTGTCCTGTGTGAGGCAATGAAAATAATTCCAGATTATATTTCATTCTAAAATCAGAATTAAGAAAATTAAGCCTAAAGACTAAACCTCCTTACGCCATTGTTAAATATTGTTAATTTGTATTCGCCATTGTATCCTCAAATTATCAGTCAAACCTCAAAACTCCCCCCGCCTCCATTCAGAATAAGTGCCGCGACACGCAGTTTGAAGACAGACGTATATTCTTTGCATTGCAGGGGTAAATAAAGAACTGATGTTTGATTAAGTACAGTATTTTTACTCTAGAAACTTTGTCTATAAAGGCTGATGTTTTTGTGTGTTTAAAGAGCAGAGAGGAGTCCTAGCATTTGCTTTCTTTGTTGTAGCCAATACACTTTCGTACGTTTTAAATATCCTGTGCATAGCAGTTCGTCTTTTATATCGTGAGATTTTTGCCAAATGTATTAAACAACAAGAAAAACTGAGAGCCCATATAGCTACAATAACCTGCAAACTGATGGAAATGTGCTATTAATTAACTGCCTCAGATGCGGCCTTTCTAATGACGGACAAAACACAGATCTCTGTCATTCGGTCTTGAAAAACCTTGTTAACTCCATTTGTGTTCGCTTTTCAGAAATGAAGTGCAACTGTCTGATGTTTAATTCTTGAAAAAAAAAATATATATATATATATTCTTTATAATACTTAGTGGTGTGCGGTGGGAACAACTGTGCCGTGGCAGAAAAAAGGTTGGGAATCACTGATCTAAGGTACTAGTTACTAGTTGTAAAACTAGTAACTAGTTATAGCATGCTTCAGCCCCATTTATAAATTCACCTGAAGTCAGCAGCTTTCATAATTAATGTGGCTTTTTATGTTTGTTTGTTTGTTTGTTTGTTTTACCTCTCATGTGCTCAGAGAGAGATGTGCTTGCTCAAGTCAATTAATGCTGCAAGGGTCCTCACAAAATCAATGCAAAACTGCTGCGCTGATTTAATTATTTCCTGTCTCACACATGGGAGAGAGAGAGAAGCGCTTAGGAAGTGAACCCTGGCCCTGAATTTTTGTCTATTTTAGCAGTAACATCTCCTTTATGATTTTTGCTCAACCAGTTAAATGCTTTAGTTCTGTGTTCGGTTACAGAAAGGAACTGTGCTAGAACAGTAAAGCCACACGCTTTTGTATAAATTAGGTTTTGAGACACATAATCAATAATACATAAATTCTAATTGCTAAAGGTCAGTTATTGAGCTCATTTCCATAGTAACAGGATTTAAGTACATCCCTAAAGCTTCTGACTGATTTTAACTTGACGATTGTGCAGAATCGGTCAATTACCAGCATGATGCAATCGATTCTAAATTAATCAAGAAAATAACTGAATAAACATTGACTCAATTCTCTTGGTTTTATTGAAGTCAGCACTCTGTGTGCATCAATGCTCAAATTTTGTTCGAATGTTTTTAATTGTTTTAATATTCAGACAATATTTTTGTTACCATCTTTTCTTGACTCATTATTTGATCAGACTGCCAAAACCCTCAAGAGTCACACAGTCCATGGTCTGACCAGATGCTGCAGGTGAGATGAAGTCATTGCCCAGGTGTTTGCATGCTGTGAAGCCTTCCTGTTGTTAATACTGTGCGGGTGAGGTATTTCAGATTTTTAAACGTGTTTGGTGTGCATTGTGAACAGCAGCAGTTTTTCTCTCTCTTTTCTTCTGGTGGGTTTAGGTTTGTTGTGATGGCTCTGTAATGAGCTCACACTATTGTGCCTGCTCATAATAACGCCCAAAATGTTCGTATCTCTCCACAGTCCCCGGTGGATATCGACGCAGGCCTTTGAAGTTCTCTCGCACTATTCTGAGTTCACTCATGTGATTAATTTAGATTCAGTTTTGGGTCCTCTGATTTCACCACACTCCTGAACGGATGCAAATACGAGAGGCGTCGGAGCTCCAATTAACTCTGAAGCTCATTAGGAAACAAAACAGAATGGAGTGGCACCTACAATAATGGTATGGAGAGTGAACACAGAGGAGCAGATTTGTTTGCCTTTTTAAGTTCTCTGCTCTTTTCCCAGAGTTCCACAGCGTTTATTAAGAGGTGGTTGGAGAAGTATTTCATATTACTTCACAACGAGCTTCCATTATCTTCCTATTAGTCCCATAAAATGATTTATGCTGCAGCTGCTTTGTTAGTTTTATCGCAGACTTTCCTTGGGCGATTTTTTTTTTTTTTTTCCAAATGAGTATTTAACAAATAACAGCTTTTCTCCCAAATTAATTTAGGTAGATTTTTAACGTTAATAAGAGAGAATCTGTTTCCTTTCTTTTTTCCATAGGACTTGTGCATTATATTCCCAGTCTGTCAGTTCTTATTAAATAAAACGCAGTAACATCTCAAAGCTTATGATTTTTAATGCAAAACCAGTTAAATGCTTTTATAACAACTTTAATTTTAGTTCCTCTGACAAAAATTTAGATGGACTACTTTTTTGAGTGTGGCAGCCATTGGACACAAAATGTTTTATTTATTGTTTTGAATACCGTTTAATTTTATATTTTCATTTTAATTCTAGTCAAGTTGTTTTTATTTTAATTTTAGTTTTAATTATTGAAGTAGTTTATTGAAATTTAGTTTATTGAAAATTTCAGTTCGGTTTTATATTTAGTTAACTGTAATACCCCAGGTTCACTCTGTTCTTTTCATACATTCTTCAAGACATCTCTTTTTTGTCTGAAAGAAATATGCATTTACTTCTTTGTGGAACAGAAGAGGAATATCGCCGTTGCAGTTTTTGTTTGATTTCACATATTGTCTCTTGTGTAATGAAAGCAAAAGCCGAGACCGTTCAGAGAGCAACAGTAGAAGTGAGCTCTTTCAGTGTCCGTATTCGTTTCGTGAAAGCACAAGCCGTCCGAGTAACTCTCCATATTTGGATGTTCCTCACACATTTTCTCTGTGATATTAATGAGCTGCTAAAACAGAATTAATCACATCTTTGTGGCTCTCCACTGTGAAAAGCTATTCATTAGAATACAGCTCATTTATGCTGCGGTAATTCAGTGCCTTTCTTTCATAATTCTGCTTGACGATATAATTCAAGCGTTTATCATCCCCAGACAGAACAATGTCCGTTGTATTTTTCTCTGTGGATTTTCTGTTCCACTGAGCACTGCAAAATTTTATTTCACTCAATAAATTCCACTTAGATCAGGCTGTCTTGAATGGAATGAGGAGTCCTGATGGGGCTCAAACAGAGCTGATCTTCATGTTCTTCCACAGGATTTAAGCTTACTAAAGAAGTTTAGTTACAGTTTAGGTACTTTTGTTTGTATTTTAACTTGGCTCTGCTATGCTGTATTTAGAGATGCACCAATATTGCAATTCTTGCTGATACGAAAAGCCAATACCAGTAATTATTTTCATGTTATAGCTATGAATCGATACTACTGTATTTTGACTAAATTAATATAAATACTAAACTAAAACCAGTTGTTTTAAATGCTACAGGTGAATTTAGGCATCAAAACATTATAAATGTACTGAAAAAATATATGTTTCCTGGTTTCCACACATAAGCAGGACCGACAATAAAGTGTTTTCAAGATGAATAATAATTAGACTCTTGCATGGAAGTATTTATTTTGAGATATTACGTTTAATTGAACAGCAAAGTAATCTAAATATAAAAATAGAGTAAATGACCTTGCGCAGTTAAATATCTAATATCAACCAACTTTTCGGCTGATAACTAGTATTGTGCATCACTAACTATACCATACTTCTGTTCTGTAGCTTTGGTTTGACTGAACTGTTGCACTATTTTGAAATACGCGGCGCTACTACTTAGAAAATAGTTGGAAGTGTCACTTCTGTTTGTTACTTTTAGTTCCTCCACCGGATGTTAGTGTGCAGAGAATGCGAGAAAGAGTCAAGCTGGCCTCAGTGGAGCTCAGTATGAATCCTGTAAGCCCATGATCTGTGGCCAGTGGTGTTGGCAGTGTAAATGGTCTGCTCTCAAGGACTCTGTGAGCATAGATATGGCACATTGACTCAAAGGGGACTGGAGGGATCAGCAGAACATGTTTCTGACGATTGTACAAACGTGTTCCACAGCCTGAGCCTCAGAAGTCACATATGTTCACAGACATACCGGCCAGCACCCCTCATATATGCCAGCTTTTGTTGCCATGCTTCTGGACCATCAGAGGTGGGTACTGTTTGTAATGGGTATAAAACCAGAGCCGATGAAAGCAGATTGTTGTGTGTATCTTGTGGGCACTGGCTGGAAACGCAGATGTCCTGGAAAAAATAATAATTGGATTGTAAACAGGCTTCTCATTACTAACGTTCTGATTTGATCAAGCTTGATAGCTGGAACGGACAGTGACGCTGATGGGACATTTGCTTGAAAATACTGATTTTCTAAAGCATGCCATGAAGCTCATTAGGAATAAATATATCAATTAGATGTCATGAAGTCGACTTGAAGTTTTAGTATTGTGGCGACTGCAAAGCATTAACTCGTGTAAATTAAGTTTATTTTTGGCATTGATGGTTCTATGAAGAACTTTCAACATTCATGTAATCTTTTCATTGCACAAAAGTTTATTTAGGTTATTAAAATGGTCTTCAATATAAGAAAATAAATAAAATGGTTCTTTTAGAAACTGTTCACTGAAATATTCGTTGGGGAATCAAAAATGGTTCTTCTATGGCATCCCTGCAGAACCGCCTTTTGTAACCTTTATTTTGAAGAGTGTGGGTTTGGCTGGCCAGAGCACTGCAGACGGCCAATGACGAGAACTTTATTAAACACATTGCACAGGCTGTTAATAACAAAAGAGAGACACCGTAGAGGCCGTAGGGAGCTAGACACAACTATTTAACCAGTGTGTGTGTGTGTTTGTGAGAGAGAGAGAGAGAGAGAGAGAGAGAGAGGGCATTCTTTACACACAGTTTGAGGTGTTTCCCATCTGCCACATGGCCCGACAGCTTTCACAGTAACAGAGATGGATGAACTGATTACATTTACAGTTTTCCATCTCAACTGCCTTTTCTCCTGTTTAGATATCCAACATCATTCTTTCCTTATCTGATGCTTTTTCTCACCCCGTATTTTGTTTAGGCTCAAAACATACAGAAAAAAAGCCTACATTGATAATAATAAGAAATGTTTCTTGCGCATCAAATCAGCAGATTTGAATGATTTCTGAAGGATCATGACTGCATAATGACTGCTAAAAATTTAGCTTTGCTTGTCAGGAAAAATACATTTTTTAAATATTACAACAGAAGAATGTACTGTAATTGAATTTTTCTGTAAACCGACCCTAATATTTTTTATGGTAGTATTATAATAGTGTATTATAGTGTGGTGGAAAAAATATATAAATATAGACATTTAAAATTCAACATTTAATAAGAAAACTGAATATATTAATAATATATATATAAATATTTTGTAAGTCGCTTTGGATAAATGCGTCTGCTAAATGACTAAATGTAAATGTAAATATGCTGTTGTATATATACAGCGACCATTTTTGGTTGCCAGAACATTGTAGTTGTCGCATAATACAGCGAGGTTTCAGGCATTTTTAACAGTATTTTACCTTGAAAGTACATGCATTGTCTTCACCATTAATTATAAGACTGTTCAATACACCATTATTTAATTTCTATTATTTTTATTCTAAGTGTAGCAGCTTAGAGCAAGAAGGAAACACTATCGCGCCCTTGAGTATTGATGTTTGCTACCACCACAGTAATGCACGAAAGCACCTTAGCTATGTAACTGACACCACACACTCGCATAGATAGTTTATTCTGTGGTCTCTCTTTCTGCTCCACAGAGGGGATCCAGCTTAAGAAGGGAGGAAATACTTTAGTGTCAAACACTTTCTCTCCTTTTCCCTCACTCTTATTATGATTCCAATATTATTCTTCACCATCCATGCATAGCTTGACCGCCCAAAATTCCTTTATCGATTCATTCATTCACTCATTCGTAGGCGTGAATAGAAACCTGTCATACTGGAAAAAAACGTATCTTACGTTCAGGATAGAGAGTGTTTGTCCACATTGAGTTCCACGTTTTTCTAAACTCAATATTCCATTACCATCATGGCTCATAATATCCTGCTTTGATTGGTTTCAATTGTGTATTTGTAAGTAAAGTGATTTCAGTTTATACACATCTCAGATCGGAGACCACCTCTGATCAGTTCAGAAGCCTGATCAATTTCCATATCCATGAAAACTGGTTCCCTCTCGGATTAGCTGCCAGCGCCGTCGCCACGGCTGATCTATATGTACCTCGTTGGCGGACAGAGGCAGATTACGCTCAGGTTTGAGACTCCTAACTCACACAGGCGTTGGAGTCTTTCCGCCCACTCTGAATGATGATCACAGTTAACATGACAAGCTGTGACTATCAATCGCTCCGGCCTGATTAAAATACTACGTGACGAATCATATTTACTGGCCAGAGATGCTTTTCATATGAAGCGACGCCTGGTTCCACACGTGGGTGTGAAGATGAGGTCAGCGGCGCGCTGTTGCATTCCTCATAGATCTCCCGAGAGTGCGCTGTCATTCTGCGGTGAACGCACACGCATGTTATGAAAGAATAGTAGTGGAAAACGTCTTTGGTGGCAAGCCGTGATTTGTCTTTGGTAAAGATAGAGGAATGGAGAAAACAACTAAGAGTGAAAATCGTCCACTTGTGCATCTACGCTTGAGTTACAATGCGTCTCTGCGACTTGGTGGTAGAACTTAAATCTGAGAGCAGTCATAAACCTGGCGGGATATGAAACCCTCAGCATAGTGCATGATGGGATATTTTACTGGGCACTGTAAAAGTGCCTCAGATCGCCAAATATCCCAATTACTATCTCTTAAGTGCTTGGCTAATCTTTTTTTTCTTTCCATAACCCAGAATTTCACGCTAATTTTGAAAAATACCACAATTCCAACAATAAATCTTCACAAATGTACTCCTGACATATGAAATAATAGTCAAAATTGTCATTTTATTAAATGAAATAGTTCATTGAACCAAACCAATCAATCTCTGCATTTTTTTGAGGATAATTTAATACATAAGATTATGACATATAACATGAAATATGAATCTCATACTCGAGGAGGAAAACAAATCTGATAGCATGTAATATAAATCCATGGGATTTTTACAATGAAAAGATCTTTCAAAAATTTAAATAAAAAAATATGTATATAAATAAATAGAGTGATGGTTGTCACTATATCTCCCAGCAATGTGTCTCGCAGTAATATGGAAACATGTCATGCATTATAGTACAATGATGACTCAGCGATGAACAAATAAACATTCCTCAAAAACCTTAATACATAGAATTATTATATATTTTTTTAATGATGTATGGTAAACCTAAGCTGCTTCACCGCAGGAAGTGTTCATCATGAAATATTACTGACAATATAAAAGTTATTCTTTAATTTAATTTTTTTATTCAGTAATGATTTCACAACAGGAAGACGAGTATCGTGACCTGAACACTAAAAGGCCTATACTTTCTTAAACGTATGAACTGTCAATTAGATGACAAAAGGCATGTAGTAGATTGTGTACAACAGTTTTTTCAGCACAGTTTTGATAGTTGATCATTTTAAGGCCTTAGAAATGTGGGAATCAAATATGATACAGTAGGCTTTTTTGGGTTAACCTTGATCAGTCAGCAGCATCACAGAAATGTTGGCAGAGAATCTCATGCTTGTCGAGCCTGGTTCATGCCACCTTAGTGTTTCGCCTGCAATGCAGCATTCCTGTGAAGGATTTTGTTTCGTCACGTCTTTATGGAAGAAAAGACATTCAGCTTTGACAGTCTATGGCTCGCTGAACATCTCTGCTCCTTTCCCGCGTTTAATAGGACCCAGGCTCGAGAGTATGTGGATATTGAATTATTGAAAGTGGATAGCTTGACCTTTGGTAGTGATATGAATCAAACATTAGCGAGAGATCCAGCTGAAGAGATTTACAGGGGCCACATCTAATAAACGGAGGCCAGCAGGGTGAAGAGAAGTGCTGAGGCCGGAAAATCCAGAGATCCATTACCCAATAATTCATTTGGAGGAAAGGCAGCCCGGGTAACCGCACATGCAGTCGATCCCGAGGTGGAGCGGCAGCAGGAATGGGTGGGAACAGTCCTCTGGGAGTCCTGTGGCTTGCTGTGATGTGCTTTGGTAGAGTGCTGTCATGATTTGTTGTGTTTAAACAATCTCCACTGCATTAAATACTGTATACAGTTGTGATTTAGCTCTAATAGCTAAACTTCAGAGTCTTATGTTGTTTTCTATAGAGGGCTAGGGCTGGGCAGAAAATTAGAATTTGAATTGATGTTGGAATTTAAAATTTGAATTGGAACAACAGGATGAGAAATGTATTGAATTACAATTTTAAGTTTTTTTTTTACAAAATGTACTATTCAAAAGTAGCACATGTTTTTGAAAGAAAATTCAAAGTTTTGATTTTCAAGGATACATTTATTTGATCAAAAATACAATAAAACAGTAATATTGTGAAATATTACTGCAATAACTTTTGCTGGGATGGCAAAGCTACATTTTCAGCAAACATTACTCGAGTCACACAAATCTTCTGAAATCATTCTAATATGCTGATTTGTTGCTCAAGAAACATTTCTTAATTCCTGTCAACTTTGAAAACAGTTGTGCTGCTTGATATTTTAAACAAATGTATTGTTTGAAATACCCATATGAAATACCAAATGTATCTGGAAATACCCATATGTTTTCTGTATTATAATATTATGGGTAATTCATACTGAAAAAAAGAAAGATATTGTTTAAAAACAGCATCATCTAGAATTTATTTAAATCTTTTTGCATAATTCTACCCCCTGCAGTAAGAATTATAATTCTGTATTCTGTTTGCAATCTCAATTTAAATTCTGGATGTAAGTTTGAGCGTAAAATGCGCTGTAATTGTTCATCTTTGACTCTGAAGCCTGGTAGTGAGATATGTGGCTGCTTGTGTTTATCATCAAGCATGTCAAGTCAAACTTTTAATGGTTTTAATGGTCTCATTTAAAGTCAAAATGCTCTGGAATACAAGGACTTTCTTGAACTTGTTTCCCACTAATGATCACTGTCTTGATGCCTCTGTAAGGGCAGTGATGGTTCGTACCACTCCACACTGTCTCCTGAGGTCAAGTAGTCCAAACACAGCTGGAATGTGTTCTGTCGTTTCAGAACGATGGCAGCCGTGAACATTATTCTCTCAAAAGTTGCAGATGTTTGCTTAAAAAGCAACAACTTGGTCTTGTTATTTTATTTTTGGCTTCCTGAGTAAATGACGTGTCAAACGATATCCTCTTGTAAACTTTATTTTAAATGTATGTTGTTGTTTTTAATAACAGCTTCTTTGTTTGTCAGGGATTGGAGGCCAGGTTTTGTTTCCTGTCTGTGTCAAGCACCTGTTATATTTTTCTGGCTCTAAAATGAATTATTTTTCCAGAGACACCAGCAGTAAATCCCCATTATGCTGTTGCCAGTTTCTTCAGCTCACTGAACTTAGCCCGAATAAGACACGCGAATATTCCTTAAAGATGGCAATCACAAATAATGCTGCCATTTACTGCCATAATGCTCTACATTTATCTCATTATAGTCACTGACATTCATGCTTAATTTAGTCATAATGACAACAGATTGTATAGAATGAGATGATGCATTTAATTTATCACAGGAACCTGATCTTTGTGAAAATCTCATGTAACCGCAAGAAATACAAGAATATGTTGTAAATTATCTTTAATGGCGTCCTCGTCAGAGCCATCTTCCTCCTGGCCTGACAGTTGACAGACTCCAGGGACGAGGCACAAGTCAGCACAGATTAGAAAAGCCTGGATGATAAACGCCTCAAGTGTATGGCAAGACTGGCTTTGGGTGGGGTCAGGCTTGCAACATTGCATCGCTGAGTTTGGTTAACACCCCAGTCTTGGGGGTCCTCCACCGCACAAACACAGTCTGGGAAGTATATGTACAGTGGGACTTGTCCTAAGAGACCCTGCTTCTACAGGAGATCTTTATGGTCCTCGTAAAAACCATAGCAGGAATTCTGTCTCCGCTCTTACTGTAAGGTCAACTACACTGACTCCTCCTGCTGTGAAGAAATACTGTGACATGTGCAGCCTGTATTTCTGACACTATTCACTGGAACTGATGCATCATCTGATATTCTGCTATATATATATATATATGTATAGGTGTGTGTTTTAGGATTCTTTACCTTAGCAAAGTCTCTGAGAACCTGACACTTTGTACTTCTGGAGAGTCTAGAGTAGGTTGCAGTATTGGAAAATGGTGGAACTGGAGACTAAATGGTTCCTGATGGATTCACACCTAATTTTTCATCTTAATTCTTTTACGATTAACATGAGTCTTTTCTTCTCAAACAGTTTTTGTTTTGTGTGACTATACCGACCAAATGAGCATAAAAATAACCTGCTTAAAAAGACCTGCTTAATGATTATGCACACCTGAATATAAGGCACTTTTCATTTCCAGCCATTGTTAACAAACATGTAAGGAATAATTGACGACGGGCTGTTGAATTATTATAAAAAATAATGCACACTCGAGGTGGTGATGCAGTCATGACGTGAAGCGGAGTGGCCGTTACACCTCGGGTGTGCATTAATTCTAATAATTCAATGGTCCGTCATCAAAGGGAAACTTTAAGTTCGTCATTTACCTCTCGAACAGTGCTGTTGTTACCTCGCTTCACTTGTGAGAAATGTCATTTACTTTCAAGTTCTCATAATGATTATTACTTTCAAGTCTCATAAATGATTATATGTATAACCAATAATTAAGATTGATTGGTTTGGAGTTTGTAAAACATGCTTGGAGAAAAATATATATATCGACTATAGTATAATATAATATATAATATCGACTTGCATAATAATTATGCACGCGCTGTGTATATGGCCTGTACCGTAGTTCGTTCTCATTGGCCACAGCTTCTCTGGCAAAGATTTGTTGTTGAATTAAGGGAAACATGTCGTCATTGTCTTGGCATTGAGCCGGCTGTATCACAGCCCGTGAATCCTGATCGAGAACGACAAGCATTGTCAGCTCTGTGCTACACCGCCTCGTAGCTTAAAATACAGTTATTGTGGCATTTATTCCCTAATGGAGAAATACAACATTTCTGTTCCTCCAAACTGTTTCTTTGGGTTTCTGTGGAGTCTCCATAGGGGACTTCAAATGTGGTCAGTGATGTAGAAAGCTCTCAGTTCAAAACAAACCTGTTCACTCCTGCGTCGAGCAGCCAGGTGGACAGACGGTATCCGTGGCTGTCACGTCTCTAACTGTTATTCACCTATCCATGAGTGATTGCATCGTCTTGATGTATCTGCTCATGGTTCAATGGCCATGAACGAGAGGAGGCTGATTTAGTGCTAATGAGTTAAGTGATGACAACACAATTAATACCGTTTGCTTCGGTGAATCTGACAATGAGTGTTTTGGTTTCCAGATTCAAGCAAGTCTAGTCCTGGACAAGAACGTGTTTTTAGTCCTCTGGTTTAGTGATCTTTCTGTCTACAATCTTTAAAAAAGTTTTCCTTAGAAACAAAATTTGATATGGGCTTTTAGACTTTCCAGAAAATATCATGAATGCAAGTACATTTTGTTTTGTTCCATATGCATGTTTTTGCACTAGTTGTAAGCATAAAGATTGTTCCATTTATTCATTTATTTATTTATTAATGTCTAAGCCAATTTTTGCAGTGTAGAGAATATCTAGTGTTTGTTTCAGAACACTGAGGCTGGGGTTTGCACTGATTCTGTCTCTGGGATTGTTTTATTTATTTATTTTCAGGCTGTTTTAAGCAATGGGAGGCTCTTAAAGGTTTGTTTCATGTTTATTTGCTAGCTAAACATGGAAATTAATTTAAAATAATGAATTAATTTGTAGAAATCAGCAAAAATAGTGTTTATAATAATGTTCTATGGGAAAATGCACACCATTTAATAATAAACAGACCGTAAACAGACCTTATAACAAGTATATATTTCTACATTGTTCTTTTTAACCTTCTATTCAGAGAATCCTGAAAAATATGTATCATGGTTTCCACAAAAATATTAAGCAGCACAGCTGTTTTCAACATTGATAAGCAAAAATAATTCTTACCAAATGAGCACCTGAAAGATTTGACTCTGAAACTGTAATAATAAATGTAATAAATGTAGCTTTGCCATCACAGGAATTACATTTAAAATACATAAAGATATAAAATAACTATTTAAAATTGTAATTTCATAATGTTACTGTTTTCAGTGTAGTTTCAGTCTGTTAAATTGAGCCTTGTTTTTCATAAAATACTTTTTCATATTTCTACTTTAAAACCCTTTTTCTTGCCTCATAGACTTCCATTGTAAGTGCAATACTGTAAACACTAGCTATTTTTGCTTGATTCAGAATACATTTCTGTGGTTTATGACAGCACTGATCGAAGTTGACTTGTTTTGAATCTGGAACGTTCCTTTAATAAACCACACAAGTGGCCCTGTTTTTCCTCTGGAGATAAAATATATCCTCTAGACAAATGTGTCAGTTCAGACAGTTTGGTCACTTTATTTTATCTGTACACTGTTCTTTGTTTATTTGTCTTATTGTAAACCACAAAACTGCTCAGCATGTCCAAGCTGAAATCATTTTTTATCCTCTGTTATGTTTGAGAGCAGCATCACGGAGCGAATAGAGGCTCCGGACTGATTTAATTTGATGGCTCGGGATGTTTCGAGCACTCGACTGTTGTCTTGCGGCTGTTGATTTGATGATGAATCGTGATGGAGGCGTTTGTTTTCATCATGGTGAGGATAAAGATGGATGGATAACAATCACAGCTGTAATGGCATGACTGATTCATTCCCTGCACATACTGCACTACTTTAATTTGTTTTATTACAGAGTCTTTTCACGTGTGCCCTGTTTGCTGGAACTCATTTACTGGAAGAGTGATTGGACAAATTGGCAAAGCATTTCACATCTCAATCGTAACTGCTGGTTGGAGAAGGTAAAGCCCTACAGGAACAAGATGCTCTAGCCCACTTTCCCCACACATTGTTTTAATCTAGCTGCAGCGGCTGAAACACTAGCCCAGCGAGGGCTTAACATGAGAGCTTCATTCATCTGCTTCCAAGCTCTCAGCGTGCTTTTGGACTCCTCGCATGTGGAGAATGGGGCAGATCATGGCCATGATCCACTTACTTGAGGGACAAAGGAGGTCATGATCCCGCTGGTTATAGAGTTGAAAAATGGCTTGGTTTTGGGCTGAATCCAAATCTAATGCTGTTTTATAGTTTTTTAGAGAGGACATCATACGACAAAAAGCATTTCCTCGTTCTTTTGGATGTTCTTTTGAACACAAGACTCCAATATTGCCACTCATTTAATTTGCAAAGATGTTAGCCAATCATAACAGAGGACATTTAGGCTACATATTGGCTGTGTTCCAAATCTCTAAAAGGAGTGGGCATCATAGGCACTCACCCAACACAAAGGCTGTTCCAAATGATATTCAGCATAATTATGCTGTTTTTTAAGATGCCTTGCCAAATTCCAGCTTGTATCCTTCGTGGAGATGGCAATTCCAGAATGTATTGCAACAAGCTCAGTGGAAAAAATCCATCCAATATATCAGACCCCGCAAGACAATAGTTGTATTATTTTTATACATTTGCTTATAGTATATTTCATTCAGCACCAAAAAGTATTGGTAAATTAAAATGAAAAAGTTTTACTAAAGCTAAACTTCTAGGAGTTGGATATCCTTTGCAGTTTGCTCTTTTTGTATAAGGTGAAGAGTTTTTACTTATGTAGATCACTCAACACAGGAAAGAAGCTCATTAGGTTTTGGAACAAAGCCATAAAATGTTAGCTTTATGTAGCCCAATTTTTTTTTCTATTTTCTGTAAATGTGCAAAACCTCTGATTCCTTAGATACTATAGGTAAATAACTAGAAGAATAATTAAGTGCATTAAACAGTAAACTACACTGCCCGTCCATACACTCTAATATTTAGTTGGACTGCCTTTAGCTTTGATTACGGCAAGCATTCGTTGTGCACAACAACAACACGTTGGTTTCACTTTCAAGTAGGCTACTTAGATTTGTGTATATACAATTTTTCCAGCAGAAGTATGTTTGTTAAGTCATCTTTGTTAATTATTGTGTGTTCGGGGAGGACCATAATAACAGCGTGATCTTGCGTTATTTCCTTCACTTCTCGTGTGCGTTTAGCTGTAGTTTGCAGAGCAGACAGAGTTGTCAGTGATTCTATTGTAAAGTCATGCAGTGTGAAACCTCTTGTCGCCGATCCATCGTGCAATGTGAAAAAAGCAGCGATTGAATGCTACCCCAGATAGTTGTGCAGTGTGAAAACAGCATTGATCCGATGACTTTGAAAATCGTGCAGTGTGAACTCAGCATTAGTTAAATCCAGGGGGTGACTTTTTTTAGGACAGGCAGTGTATTTGTTCAGCAAACCAGTGTGTTTAAGAATCCCATAATTAATAAAGAAAATACAACAATAAATACCCGTATGCAATATCAAGCATCATAATGGACAATGTTTGCAAGCCATGCACATTCAAAATAAAAATAGCTGTGCTCATGCTTACATTCAAAATAAGGTGTTTTAATATACATATATTAGATTTGATCTTTTAACTTGCACCTTATGTGGAGGAGAACATCATGAAAATGATGTAAGAACATTTTATTGTAGTATTATTAAATGGCAAAATCTTAGCCATGGCATTTATTGCAACACTACAAGAAACCTTGCTACAGTAATGCTATGAAACATCTATGAAAGCAAATTTGTCAAAGATGCGATGCAATGCAGTGACCCCACATTTACCCCACATTTACCCCAGTTGAGCAGGATATCTGGGCATGGCAATGTCAATGGGCTATCGTGAAAGAACACTATTCAGAACGAATTATTATCTAGAGATGACTTTAAGAGAAAAAGCTGATCTTACCTTTACTTTACTTAAATAGTTTTATTACAACAGTAAGCAATTTTGCTGTAATTAAAAGTTGTGTAAGCCAAGCACTGCAAATGAGATGCTATAAATACATGCAGATGATAAGAATGTTATATTACACTGAGAGATGCTGGATATTTACTGAGTTACGCCATTTTTAGAGCAAGTTTATTACCCTGAGATCAACAGGATTAATCATGACCAAGGTCTTAAACAAATGATTCACCCATAAATAAAAAAATCAACCTTATGTCATTCTGTACCTGTATGACTTTATGTAGGAACAAGCTGACATTCTGCTAAATATCTTTTTTTCACGAAAATGATGACTGAACACTTTTGTATGAATAATCACTAATGGTTTGGTCTTAAAGCTGGTTTTAATGCAAGTGCTGCTTTTGAGTGCTGCGGTGTACAAATAAGAGCACTAAAAGTCTGTTTTTAATTAGCGTGGAATGTCAAACGTTCAGCAGTTGAGTTGTTTCCACATTGTTCTTTGTGAAAACCCAGAATGCTTTGGCTAACCTTGCTGCTACGCTAGTGAAAGGCACCAGACAAATTGTTCTTGTCACTGAATTGGTTTGCCCGTACCGCACTATTTTAAGAGCATCTGTCGTTCTTTGCATCGCAAACTGCGAGGTCCAACCAGATGATCCAAACCACAGTTTTTTTTATTGTGTGTACCAGCAAATTTATAACAAAACTGTTTAGATTTCAGGGCTTATATTCCAATTAGTAAACTTTTACACACTTTTGCCCATGGTATTTATATTTTTATACCACTCTACATGTGGTGAAACAACCCCAGCCATGTTGTATAACCCCTAGCATAGTAAATTGCATTTGATGAAAAGGAAACTCAACGTGACCATGAGGGATACGGCCAAACTGTTTGTGTTGAGCAGTCACCAATGGATTCGGGAAGACAAAGATGCATTTTCCCTCTTCCGCTCTCCCCCACAGTCAGCTAGATTTTCTACCTAATGGGCATGAAAGTTGCAAATTGCAGCAAAATGGACGTGGAAGGATAAAAAGAGTATTAAAGTATCGATCGGAGCAGGTCAATGACAAACTGTAGCCTTGCTTCAAGCAGACAGTGGAAAGGGAGCAAGTCTGGTCTGCTGTTTTGTTTGTACTTTGATTCAGGGTGACTGCTTGTGTCCGGTATTGAGAAATATGCTTAGCTATTGATTTGAGGATTTCTGTGGGAAATGCGCTATAGTTATTGATTAAGATGAGATTTTGTTGTCTCTAGTAGAGGAAAAATGTCCAGAGAGAAAGCTGTCAAAAGGATTAATGATGTTGGCTAAATATATATTTATGGGAAATAAAATGGCTTCAAAACTGAGGGGGAATTCACTAAGAATGAATTGTGGCCTCTGATAGTGCTGGTGATCAAATCTCTGTTTTTGAAGTAATTCATTGTTTGTGGAGAGACGCACAGAGGCAGTACATATGGTAACACACACAACCGTCATCTCTCTCTCTTTCTCTCTTTCTCTCTCTTTCTCTCTCTCTCTCTCTCTCTCTCTCTCTCTCTCTCTCTCTCTCGATGGTTAATTCAAATACATGCTATAATTCATTCAAATAAATGTGATCTTACTGAACTTTTCAACTCTGTCTGATTTGAAGCGGGCAGAATCGTAGTGCTAACGAGGTGTAACTGACAAAAATAACCATAATTTTTATTCGGTCAAATATTGCACTGCAAACATAATTTACAGCTTTAACTTAAAAAAATGCTGGCAAATGACCTATATAAGCAGGATAATGCACAGCTAGCCATGCATTATCCCTTACTTTTATATATATATAAAAGTATATATATATATACAGTATATATATACAGTATGACCTGTTGAATTAATTAGAACCTGTCTGACAAAGTGAAGCATGCTTAAAGAGCAACACATCATGCCGCGATCTAAAGAAATTTAAGAACAAATGAGAAACAAAATAGTTGACATGTTTGAGTCTGGAAAGGAGTTTAAAGCCATTTCTAAGGCTTTGGGTCTCCTGCGAACCACGGTCAGAACCATTATCCACAAATGGAGAAAACTTGGAACAGTGGTGAACCTTCCCAGGACTGGCCGGCCTACCAAAATTACTCAAAGATTGCAACGATGACTCATCCAGGAGATCATAAAAGAACCCAGAATAACATCTAAACAACTGCAGACCTCACTTGCTTCAATTAAGGTCAGTGTTCATGATTCAACAATAAGAAAGAGACTGGGCAAAAACAGCATCCATGGGAGAGTTCCAAGGCAAAAGGCACTGCTGACCAATATTCTCCTGAAGGAGAATGTGCAGCCATCAGTTTGTGATCTCAAGCTCAAGCGCTCTTGGGTTATACAGCAGGACAATGATCCCAAACACCAGCTAGTCCACCTCAAGAATAACAGAATTAAGGTTTTGGATTGGCCAAATCAAGTCCAGAATTAAATCCGATTGAGATGCTGTGGCATGACCTTAAACAGTCCTTAATGATCTTAAAAAGAGTGGCCAAAATTCCTCCACAATTGTGTAAAAACTCATTGCCAGTTATCGCAAACGCTTGGTTGCAGTTGTTGCAGCAAAGGGTGGCACAACCAATTAATAGATTTAGGAGGAAATTACTTTTCCCTTAGTGCCAGGCAGGTTTGAACAGCTTTTTTGCCTTAATAAATGAAATCTTTATTTCAAAACTGAATTTTTATTTACACGGGTTATCTTTGTGTAATATTAAAATTAGTTTGGTGATCTGAATCACTCAAGTGTGACAAATATGCCAAAAAATGAAAGAAAACCTGTTTTCCCTTAATGAATGAAATCTTTATTTCAAAACTGCAATTTGTATTTACATGGGTTATCTTTGTGTGATATAAAAATAGATTGATGATCTGAATCATTCAAGTGTGACAAATATGCAAAAAATGAAAGAAAAAAAAAAGGAAGGGGGCAAAAACTTTCACACCACTGTGTGTATGCTATATATATATATATATAGGTACATCTATAAAAAAAATTATATCATGAAAAATAAGGTCAATATTTTTGTCACTCATTTCAGAAAGTGAAACCCATATATTATATAGATTCATTACATAGTTACATTTTTCAAGCCTTTATTTCTTGACATTTTGATGAAATATGATTACAAACTGCTTAAAAAGCTGTCTACAGAAAATTTGATGAATAAATCAACTAAAAGTATATTTTAAACAGATGTCAGGCTTCTGAAAAGTGTTTTTTACTAACTGATTTATTCAGTTAAACATGAATTTTGAACTGTAGGGATACACAAGAGGTCGTGATGAACTGTTTAGTTTCATTGGGAAGCTTCTTAAAAATAAATTTTCCTGAAGCAAACCCGCGGCTTCAGGTGCATCCATGTTACTGATGTGGTAATTTCAGCAGTAAGGCATACACACAGGTTCAGCAGAGGGTGACACGTGGACCAACACCAGCAGATGACATGGCAGCCCAAATCATCACTGACTGTGGTAAACTTCACACTGGACTTCAAGCAACATGGATTCTGTGCCTCTCCTCTCTTCCTCCAGACTCTGGGACCTTGATTTCCAAATGTAATGCAAAATTTACTTTCATCTAAAAAGAGGACTATTTCTCCTAAGATGAAAAGATGCTTCTGACTATGTTTCTGTTTCAGAAGTGGCTTGGTAGCCCTTTTCCTGAAGATGTCTGAGCATGGTGACTCTTGATGCACTGACTCCATTTTCAGTTCACTCCTTGTGAAGCTCTCCCAAGTGTTTGAATCGGCTTTGCTTGAGAGTATTCTCAATCCCTGTTGCTTGTGCACATTTTCCTACCCAATTTCTTCTTTCCAGTCAACTTTGTATTTAATATGCTTTGATACAGCACTCCTTGAACAGCCACCCCTTTCAGTAATGACCCTCCATGACTTCCCTCTTTGTGAAGGGTGTCAATGATCGTCTTCTGGACCATTGCCAAGTCAGCAGTGTTCCCCATTATTGAAGTTTCAAAGAACAAGAGATACCCAGAATTTATACTGTATGGATGGTCATTTATTGAAACTCAAATGTAAATATTCTAATATTCAGATAATGATTTTTGACTGTGACTTTCATTAGCTGTAAGCTCTAATCATCAAAATTAAAACAAAAACACTTTTGAAGTGTTTATATATATATATATATATACATATATACATATACATTGCTCAAACGTGGTGCTTAATTATAAAGAGTCTATTTGAAAGGACTGTAGCAGTTGTGAGGTGGACTTGATGTTGTCAGACATCAGAAATCAGGGTTCCCTCTGGGCTTTGATCCTGTGGCTGATCCAGACCAGGTGGAGAGAGAGACAGCCGAGTCCAGCTATCAGAGTTCTCTTGTGATCAATCTTTCTTTTTCATTCATTCCTTTGCTTTCATCATCAGTACTACAGGAAATCCTGAAGGGTTTGTTCGATCTGCTGAGGGGGTGATTCTGTATGCCCAAATTCTTTTTAGTCCAGATGTGTGAAATATTGCATATGGTGGCGTCAATATTGCAGAGTTTCTCACTGGTTTTGTGCTTTATCCGGAGGAAGATTTCTATAACATCTCCTCATTAAGACAGCACATAGAGTAGTGTGTGTGTTCATGGAAGTTTGTGTCTACATGTGTCTTTATCTGCTGTCAGCTGTGTGTGTCCGACTGAAGGAGGAACTCTATAATGAACAGTGAGCCATAAGGAGACATGGCAGCTTCCTTCAGGATGACCAGCATTGGGAGATGCTCAATGATGGACAAGCACTCATTGACCTCAGTTTCACTCTATTTCCTAGACTTCTTCTAGGGGCCTAAAAAAGAACTTGTAGCTGGTAAGAATGGGTCTGGGTGGTTTCGTGTCAACCAAGTAGTTTATTGGATTTGACTGGTATTTTTTTGGGCGCATTTTTTGTGTGCTGTACATCTTTTAATTTATACTTTTCCAGCCATAAAAGCACATGTGGAATAAGGATGTAATGGTATGCAAATTTCTTAGCACGATTATAGTGACCAAAATGATCATGGTTATCAGTATTATCACGGTATTGTTAAAATGTGCTGGAGATGTTCAAAAGTACCGATACATAAATCACTTCACCAAGTTTTATATTAAAAATCAACAAACAACAAATACAATTACTTTTTGTTTGCATAATCACTAAAACAATAACATTTTAAATGACAACTTGACTGACTACAGTTTAATAGCATGTTCAAATATCTAATGTAAATGTTCAAATAAAGCTTTGAAAAAGTTTCATAAAAATGTCAACCTCTCATTTCAGCCTATAAATAAAGAAAAGGGTTAGGTCAAAATAATAATTGAATAAATGATTATATGTATTTCATCTGCTCCATAAATAATTTATATAACTTATCTAAATTGTTTAAATGTGTAGAATCCACATAAACTTGTTTTTCATCAACCGGTCAAAATCTACAGCAGGGCATGTAAATTCGGTCCGTTTTTGATCAGACAGAATCTGCACATAGGCTGAATGTAAATATAAGTCTCTGTAAATCCACTCACTGACAGCAGGTGGCGCTTTATACAGAAAAGCTGAATTATAGCTGTTTCCCGTGAACTCCGTGCAGAAAGCAGTATTGCGATTAAGAACACTTCCTTTAGGTATTACATGGAGCAAAGATGAAAACAAAATGCCATCGAATCGTTTCTGAAGACAGTCAGGACCTTTCGAGGTACATTCATATAATTAATATATTAATTTGTATAATTCCCTTTAATATAACTTATCAAAGAATCCTGAAAAGATGTTTCCATGACAATTTTAAGCACATGTTTTCAAATAATAAGAAGCAATATTTCTTGAACAGCAAATCAGCATATTATAATGATTTCTGAAGGATTATGTGACAATGTAGACTGGGTATGCTGAAAATTCTGATTGGCATCAGATAAATAAATGACTTTTAAATACATTAGAAAACAATATTTTAAATTGTAATATTATTTCACACTTGCTAATGCTATTTGAACTGCATTTTTGATCAAATAAATGCAGCCTTGGTGAGCAGAAGAGACTTCTTTCAAAAACATTCAAAAGAAAACCCAATCAGCCCCAAATATTTGAACAAAAGTGTATATGTTTTTTCATTACCATATTTTGTTTGCATAATTTGCCAAATAAATAAATAATATTATTTCACACTTATGCAATAAATGCAGCCTTGGTGAGCATAAGAGACTTCTTTCAAAAACATTTTTTTTTTAAACTACTAGCCCCAAAGATTTTAACGGTAGTGTATATATTTTTTCCATTACCATATTTGTTTGCATAATTTGCATAATTTATTTAGTGAATCAGGTGCAGCTCAGCAGTGTTTGTGTAAATAAATTGTTTCATCATTCCATTTCAGTATTATTGGTTTGAGGCAAGTAAACTAGATATTTTCAAGCTAGTCCACAAATTTCAGATGTACCTACCTCTAAATATCACTGGCGAGTCAAGTTACATCTAGTAGGTGCCCTAGACCAGAGTAAATTAAACCAAATTTTATGCTGATATTTAAGTCTTGGTACTGAATGTGACCGTTTCCTAGAAATTATCCAGGACCACATTGGTTTGGATTAAAAGCGAGTACGTAAAGATTTTATAGTTTAAGCTAACCTGTGGAACTAATGTAGTTCATAAGGCAAAAGTTTGATTATAACACTCAGTTCTTTATGTTCTTTATGTACCTTGTCACATTGTGTTCGGTGTGTATCAACAGTGAGGCAGATGATTGTGTTGTTTTCTCTGCGTGTCACCTTGAGTGATTGACACATGCAGTGTTCAGCTGGAGATAATTAGATTTTTCACATGAGTGTCATCGCCTGCTTGAACATCTCCAATTCAAATGAGATGCTCATCAGTCTCCAGAGAAACCAGAAAACCAGAAAAAGTGAAGGCAGGAGTCCAATCCCTGCCTCAAGAAGTATGTTGTTGTGCCTTCTTTCTTTTCGTATACCAAGCACCCTGTGGTTTGGATGGCAGCGTAGCGGGGACCAGGGCATCAGGTTGTGTTCACGGATGTTGATGCCACAAGCTGGAATCTCATCAGCAGCAGGAAGGGATTAGAGAATTCTTCCTGCCATCAAAGTGTGGCCTGCAGTCACTGGAAAGAAAGGCTTGGGATTTAATGGGAAGGAAACATTCATCACCTCACACCGCAGTGGCCCGAGGTACAAGTAGATTAATATATTAATTTGTATAATTCCCTTTAATATAATTGGTGCTGTGATTTTATTTCATGAGGTAGATGAGCTCAACAAATAGATAAAGCAATATCTTTTGAACAGCAAATCAGCATATTATAGATCTCTGATATTTTCCTGAGCCTGAGTCCCTGAGGTGATCACTAAACATCATATCAGATGAATATGTTTAAGATTTAATACTGTGTGTGAAAAAAGTTTATTATAAATTGTTTTATTTCACAGCCAGAAAAGCTATTTGAACTGCATTTTGATCAAATAAATGCAGCCTTGGTGAAACGGACTTCTTTAAAAACATTAAAAAGAGATTGCAAAAGTCAGTTTGAACAAAAGTGTTTGTATGGCTTCATTACCATTTGGCATAAAACAAATAAATAATCATAATATTATTAATAATTGAAATGCAATAAATGCAGCCTTATACTATTGTAATACTGTGCTGTCAACATAAAATAAAAACTGTATTTAAAAAGAATATAATAATTTTAACTGTGCATTTTTCCATTACCATATTTGTTTGCAAATTTGATCATTATTTAGTGCATTTGGTGCAGCTCAGCAGCGTTCTGTTGTAAACAAATCTGGTTTCAAATATTCCATTTCAGGCATCTACTGGTCGGGGCCAAATAAAGTGTTTGCTTTCCACAGAAATTTCAGATGTACCTACCTCTAAATATCACTGCATCAACATTACATCTAGTAGGTGCCCTAGACCAGAGTAAATTAAACCAAATTTATGCTGACATTTAAGTCATGTTTTAATGAGGCATTTAAGCCCGGTCTGGACCAGCCTTCTCTTTTAGATAGAATAAATCCTTTTGGGGGAGACTTTGAGCTTTGTAACTCTGCAGATTGTATACATTCACAAATAGCTGACCCCTTTAAAATTATTATATGAATATTTATGTCTGTCTTGTTTTCTTCATTTTCAAACGTTAAAACATCATTCTTTTAGTTTGGTGAAAAACAGGAGGAAGCTTGAAACATATTTTTCTGTTCTATTGTGCTACTTTCCTGTTTTTCTTACCTTGGTGATTGACACATGCAGTGTTCAGCTGGAGATAATTGTGTTTCACATGTGTCTCATTCGCCTGCTTGAACATCTCCAATTCAAAGAACAATTATTTGAAGTTTAAGTTACTTAAAATTTCTCTATTGACTTATAATTACAAGTATGGGAAAAGGGTTGGCCCATGCATTTTTCACAATACAATGAAAACCCTGTGGTTTGGATGGCAGCGGGGACCACATCATATCTGTATATAATGTTGATAAATCACAAGCTGCTGCAATCTTTTGATCAGCAGCAGGAATCTTATTAGTTTTCCTGCCATTTAATGATTAAGCTCAGATGAGCTTTATTTGTCACATACACAATTATACAGAGTATAATGAGGAAGGAAATGTGTTCTCTCAACCCATTCCGATAGTGCACACACAAGCAGTGTTTATGCAGAATATTTGATTGGGAGCAGTTGGGGTTCGGTGCCTTTTATTTCAAGGGTCTCACCTCAGTCAACGACAATTCCTCACCGGATCTTTCAAACCCACAACCTCGGATTACAAGTCTAGATCTGATATTTTCCTGAGCCTGAGTCCCTGAGGTGATCACTAAACATCATATCAGATGAATATGTTTAAGATTTAATACTGTGTGTGAGTTGGTAATATTCTGGCATTTTTCTAATATTTTCAAGAAGAAACATAGGATTGGAAGGACATAAGGGTAAGTAAATTGTGAACTTTGGGGTGAACTGTCCCATTGAATTCTAATGCACTTGCAAAAAGTCCAGGTTTGCTATTCTTGTTTGTATGGCCTAACAATTTGGCCAAAACATAAATATAATAATCATAATATTAATAATAATAATTGAAAGAAGAAATATTACTATTGTAATACTGTGCTGTCAAACACAAATAAAACTGCATCCTTAGAATATAATAATTTTCACTGTGCAGTTTTAAGGTAGCGCATCATTCTGTGAGGTTTTGTTTTAACTGTTCTGGTGTTGTTCTGTTGAGAGCAGAACCATGAACCTGCACTTGATTCCTAAAGGCATCTACTTTGGAAGGCCAAATACTGCTGCTTCTGGACACTTTCTGTAAACACACAGCATCTCTGTCTTTTATATAGCATCAACATTAATGGACTCATCTGGGAACCACTTGCACATTTGGGACAGCTTTAATGTGAACTATTTCACACATCGTGTTCATGAGACGCCATGTGGGGCATGTGATTTAAAACTTTTAAACTGCGTGGAGTGTAATATTTCAAGAGGATAGAATAAACCTTTTGGAGACTTTGAGCTTTGTAAGCTTGCAGATTGATACATTCACAAACAGCTGACCCCTTTAAAATTATTATATGAATATTTATGTCTGTCTTGTTTTCTGGCCTCATTTTCAGAGTCCATCATTCTTTAGTTTGGTGAAAAAAAAAGGAGGAATGACTAGATGTTTAAATGGGAAGAAAATGTGATTGGGATGTAGTTCCAAACTATATGATTTACTTTTTCAATTTGTTGGATTTAAATTTGACAATTTTCAGAAATGATTTGAATTTCTCAAATAAGTACAAAGAAATAGATAGAAACATTGAATTAAACTTGAAATGTTGTAGTTGAAGACTGAAATAGTATTTTTCTTGTAAAACATACTCCAATAAACGTTGTCTTTTACAACTTATAAAAATGATATCCGTACATTTTTTGGAATGACAGGGTTTCTGCAGGTTTAAAGAAAAAGTCTTAAAGTCATTGCATTAAATGTTGCATGCATTGCAAAAAATATCTTCCTCTGTTTTTTTTCTTCCAATATAAATATCTAAAAATCCTTAAATCAAGATCCATTTATTTAACATGCAAATGTAAAATGAAGCCTTGAACGCAATTAAGTGAGTTTTAAAACAAATATCTGTCAACGGAAAAAATTATAGATTTTTATTTTATCAATTGGAAGATATATGTGTTCTTGTTTTAATCATAAACTCACTTCCTTCTTATCTCATGTCAAGTCAATTTATCTTAAGAATCGTTAGACGTTTGCTAAAATAAGTTGTATTTTAGTTTATCGGTGAACTATCCCTTTAAAGCACAATATCTTATTTAGTATTCAACTAACAACACTGCATTACATTACATTCTTGAAATCTAGTTTATATAAACGAAGCTTGAACCAATGAAGTGAAACAAATCAATACATATATTTTTGTAACTATCTGAATGAACTGACTCACTAAAATGAATCAGACTTCTCAGCCGCATATGAGGGTGGAGGCATATTGAGGTTTGCAGCTGTAGAGCTGTGGAAATGAATTAGTAATGTAGCATAACAAAATGCTTCATTCGCTAGTTTCTTCCCGGTTTGAATTGAGCAACTTGTTGGGAAAAAATAGCTGTGGCACAAATGGTGTGGAAAAGGTTATTCACCAATGTTTTGAACCACAACCCTCAGTGTGAGTGATAGTTTTAGTGATGCTAGAACCATTAATTAGATCTCAGCTGCAGATCTTTCCTCTGTTTTCCTCTTCTCACTGTGAATGTGGAGGTTGCTGTTGGGTGGACGATCACAGCTCTCTCCCTTAGCAAAGCCCGAGTCGTGCCAGTGTAAAGACCATGACTTTGGACAGTTTGAAGGGTATGGATGTGATATGTGCTATTGGCTGCTCTATAATAAGATTGCTGAGATCTGTGGGGAGGAGAATTTACTGGAGCACAACTCCCCCTAGGGCATCTTCATAGAAATCTGCTTTTCAACCAGCTTTTGGAGCATCTCAGCCAAGCTGCTTGGTTCCTATTGTTAATGAGCCGCTCTTTCACTCTCCTTCCCCCCAGCCTCAATGCGCCAAAGGGGGCTAGAAAATCTCAAGCTGCAGCTGATGGCAGTCCGGGAGAGGCAGAACATGACAGATGAACACTCAGACTTACTCGCTCTGCAGGCATTAACATGGCCATTTCATCTAAACCTTTTCCAGCTGAGAACTTAACATGACACGGTCCACAGGCACCTTCCTTACACTTTAAAAATAGACACATGTGTGCTTCAAAGACTTCCAACTGGAGTAGTACCTGATAAATGCTCTTTATGTGCTTTTCCCAAATATTTTTGGTACACCAATGAGCACACAGTGACTCAGGGTTGGTTGACATGAATATCTTTAAGCAATCAGTGATCAGACCGTTACTCACTGCATACTAGTTAACGTAAAATAAAAATAATGTGAAATTGTGCATTATGCAACGACTAAGATTTTAAACAGTATTAGGCAAGTTTTTGTTGTGTTATATTAATCTGATCAATTGTAATGTGTCCTTGATATTTAATATCATTATTATCGTAGTAGTGGTAGTTGTAATAATAATAATAATAATACATTAATTAATTACAAAGTGTGCTATATAATTTATTTATTTATTTGTGACTAATTAAATATCAAATATAAATAATGATAAAATGTAAATATTAGTACTGTCAAATGATTAATCGCGATTAATCACATCCAAAATAAAAGTTTTTGTTAACGGAATATATGTGTGTGTGTACTGTGTATATTTATTATGTATATTTAAATACACACATACAGTATATATTTTGAAAATATTTACATGTATATTTTTATATTCATATAATTTATATTATATAAATATAATAATATAATAATTACATATATTTAATATATAAACAGAAAATATTTTCTTAAATATATACATGTATGTGTGTGTATTTATATATACATAATAAATATACACTGTATACACACATCACATGTATTCTGTAAACAAAAACTTTTAGTTTGGATGTGATTCATTGAGATTAATCGTTTGACAGCACACGTAAATATTTATTTTGTTTATTTGCTTATTTATTTTTTAAATCCTAAAACATAAATAATTAATTACAAAATATATATATTTTGCGTTTTAAATTTAATCCATAGTAAAACCAACTTGGCAGTCCAATCAAGTGAATTGTCAAGAAAAAGATCTTAAGAATTGTGGCAGATTACTCCTGGTTCACTTGACACACTGCATATGGCTGGTCAGGTTGAGTGCATTGCATTATGGGATACAGTAAATAGTACAATGTTGTATAATGCACATTCAGACAAGTAGCAGTTCATCCAGGTATTCTGTGAATACAGTACGAGTCGTTCTGAACTGACACACTTTGTTCTGAGAGCTAGCTTTTCATTTTATTACACTATATTTTAAAACCTCTGTAAATCACACATCATTCTCTTAATCTTATCTTCGAGGCAGTTAATGCCAGATCTTTATGATTTCACCACACATCAAAGATGGATTTCCACAACACCGCGCGGCCATGCAGATGAGGATTTATCTGATCTTATCATTTCCTTTGAAGAATAACCTGATCATCGTAATGCGTCCCATATTAAATCTGTGGCCTGCAGAATTCACCTTCTTCAATCAGAATACATTATAGCTGGCCTGCATTTTAACCCATTTAATACCGAGATGCTTTTTCTGAATAAACAGCCAGAAAAGTATCTTTGATGTTCTTAAAATATCACATGGCATGACGTCATCCCGCATTAAGAGGAGAAAATTAAATGTTCAACATGCACCATTCTGATAATTAACGGTAGTGATTTTAATTAAGGTAATGAGTGTGTGTTCAAATTAGACCGGGCTCTATATTTTTAGATTTCCATTTTTCTTAAAATTAAAGTGATGATAATGAGATAGAAAATATAAAATGTAGCTTAATCCACACTGTTGAGTACAGATTGTCAGAGTAGTAATTTGTTTTTTATGAAGATGATTTAAAGAATGGTAACCAAAGGTGTTAATGGCATATTATTATTATGATTTTTTTGCCCAATGTCCATGATTATTAGTATGATTTTCTAAAGATTTGGCACATTAAATGTTTTTGAAATGTTATACTATTTTTATACTATACTTTTTTTATTAAAGTAGTATGCAGTATGCAAATATGTGTATGTTTGTATGCAAATACACAGTTGACTACTGTAGATTTCTTCTTGATTTGCTAAAAATGTTTCAGTATACAATAAGAATGCACTGCATAGAACACACATTTCTAGTGTGACAAATGAACCAGAAGCGATACAAACTATCTCCTTGACTATTATTTGTTTAAACTGCCATAAGTGAAGACATTTACCCCAAACTGAATTAATGCGAAATAATTGTATTTAAAATATTCACGCTCTGCTTTGGGCAACGATCAGAAGCACACTGCATACTGTTATATAAAAATAGTATAATGCAAAGATATTTGATCATTTTCCTCACATTATCAGGATTATTCAAGCAGAAGGCTGCTGCATTTGGCTGAGGTATAGAGTTGTCTGCTTGTCATCTGCCTATCTGGGCATTATTTCTGCAATCAGAATGCATGCTGGGAATGAATTAGCTCGGCCTTCATTTAGCTGCCTCCCTGTGTTAATGTAGAGAAGTTCAAACGCAAAGGGTGTTAAAGAACAGTAGCGGCGCGACGGGACATCCACTCTCTGCATTTCATCGCTTGATGAGTGGAAAATGTGTCGTGATGGGAAACGCTGGGAGGCTGTGATGGTTCAGAATAGGGGGAAATTGGGGTTGTAACACAGATTAGCACAGATTCCGTACGCCCACAGCTTCAGCTTCAACCTCAATAAATTCAGCAGCACGGCCTTCTTCATCTCCAGCAATCGCTAATAGTCCATTCCCTCCCTTGTGTTACCGAGCTGATTTCCAAGTGGCCGCTTAGCCGTTAAACCATCGCCCAATTCCAGGAATTTATCGGAGAATATAACAATGATTGTCTTGATGGAGCCTGTGGCCTCTGAATCATCTCCTCTGTGCTCTGGATGAGAGCGCAGTGGATCAGCGGCATGAAATCCTCACGCCCCTCTCTAAAACCCCCAATCTACCCCTGCAACCTGCAGCAAAGCCAACTAAAGCCCTTCAGTCCTAACTACTCCCTGGCATCGGGCCTTAACTCTTCCTCCTCTCTCTTTGTCTCTCTCTCCACAGTATTGCTGAGTGTGCTTCAGGCAAATGGCCAGACGGAGATGAAGAGGGTGGTCGGAAACAACGCCACGCTGCCGTGCCACCATCACCTGTGGCAAGCCGACATCTCCCTGCTGGACATCGAATGGATGCTGCATAAATCCAGCTCACGACAGAAAGTGGTGAGCATGACCACGTGTGTGTGTCTGATCCCCCGCCACTGCGACATTGTGCTGCTGATGCTGGCCTTCGCTGTTCGCCACAGTCCCTGATCTGCAGTGCAGTGCTTTTTTGCTGCTTGTCTTTCTGTAAACTGCACCATCAACTGGTGCTGCAATCAGCACTGTAAAAACCGCTCGCTTTTAATACGTCACTGCTTTGCCTCATATCACCCCTAACAATTACTTTTATGACCAAATGATGTGGAATTGGCCCGAGGACAAGTTTTACATTTTAATCTGGCCACGGCTCAAGCTGCTCCCTGAGGTCCTTCCTGACACAATATATCCAACAAGAAGGGATGAAACCTTTTGCCGATTGAAC
Source organism: Gymnocypris eckloni scoliostomus (assembly GCA_027564155.1). NCBI lineage: Eukaryota > Metazoa > Chordata > Actinopteri > Cypriniformes > Cyprinidae > Gymnocypris > Gymnocypris eckloni. The sequence continues at coordinate 18,878,170 of CM050435.1, forward strand.
TTCCTGCCAGTTATGAATCATTTCAGAGCTATTTTTCTAAATGGCATGTAGCTTTTTAATGAGAGAGAGTTCGTTTTTAGGGATGAGTTTTTGATGTGCTTAGATGATTATTTTGGGGTCTTTCTCTCAAACCCTTTAGTGCCACCAACAGTTCAAACTTTAAGGTGCGTGGTTTTAGTTTATTTATGCACAACAATTCAACAGTTTGTGGTTTTAAAAGATTTATGTTTTTGAAAGAAGTTTCTTATATTTACTAAGTCTGCATTTACTTGATCAAAAACAGCAATATTGTGAAATATTCTTATAATTAAAAACAACTGTTTGCTTTTTACTGGAAATTCAACACAGAATTGTCTTAAATATTAAACATCCTTATGGTAATACATATATTTGGATAATCCTGTGAATTTTACATCACAATATAGGCATTTTAGCTGGAAATTAATTAAAGAATGGTATTAAATATTAAATATCTCCATAGTAATGGATATTTTTGGATAATCCTGTGAATTTTATATCATAATAAAGGCATTATTTATGCATTAAATAACCAGGTAGCAATGCATATCTTGTAAACAAATCTGGTATAAGTGCAAAAAAATCATATTGAGAAACACTTAAACACTTAAAGTTAAAAGACTAAAACACTGAGACAAATATTACAAAATGTATAGTTTAAATTTAATACTATAATGGAACAAGCATTTAGAATACGTAAAATAATTATTAATGTTTTTTATTGATAATGTTTTTTTTTTTGATAATGGGGAAATAAATAACTTTTGTCAGTGAAAGGGGCAGTTTTTGTTAGGAAAATAGCTTTAGCATTGCTTCACAGAATGAAGTTGAATATCAGGGACACCAAAAGACAAATAAAGCCAAGTGAAGAAGGGCCTGATTCACAGTGACATCAGAGTTTAGCGGACTCCTACTGCAGGCTGTGACTCAACCCTCACTGGACTGCGCCCTTAGCGCAAAGAGTTCCACAAGCCTAATCAAAGCAGTATTTATTAACATGCTATATTTTCCTCTTTCACCAGGTGATCACATACTTTGCCGGTCGGATCTACGAGCCCAATGAGAGTGAAGATGGGCGGCTGTCCCTGGCGGGAGACTATCTAAAAGGCGACGCTTCCCTTTTGATCAGCGACCTCTCGCTCACCGACTCCGGAGAATACATCTGCAAGGTCAAGAACGGCGGGAAGTACTACTGGAACACAGTCAAACTCATCGTACTGTGTGAGTCTTTGGCCCTGCAGCTTGGCTTTAATTAAATCCTCTTGTAGGCCTAGGGAACGATAAAGATATGACAGATTCTTATGTGACAAGTAAGGGGTCCAAAAATAGCACCAGGATGTTGTCCCTGGGCGTAGTGTGCCAGTTGTGCCCCCTGATCTTGGCGTGAAATGACATTCAGCAACTGTGTGACAATAAGAATGACATATTACACATAATAGCATGGGAAAAGCAGTCATCACATGTAGAAATGTACATAATTTACAAGACACACTATAGTCGAACTTCCAAAAAACATAAATCAGTCTTAGTTACTCATTCAACATGCATTATTGTTAGTATGTGTCCTGCAAAGAAACATTATACGTCTGTTTTCACCCCATTGTTTCTTTTTATATTCCCTCATTCCATCTTAACCGCTTCGCCAGCTGCATAAAGACATTTAAGAGCACCACAAATTTACGCATGCATTTGTATAAATGATCCGTGGCTTTCAAACGACATGTTCGATTCCGAGGGGCAAACATTAGCATTTGTCTTGTTCAACACAAAGATAATGGCTTGGCAGAGAACGCAACTGCAGCTTCCTCTGTGCGCCGTAAGTGATCCTGACAGAGTTGGGAGATGGAGGGGACCTGCATCCCACTCAGCGGCTGTAATTGCATTCCCCCTGCAAGTTCCGGGGCAAAATTGTCCTGGCTCAGCAGATAGAGGCGGCAGGAGCAGATGCTGATGGTCGGGGTGGGCAGGAGCGGGGGGTCGAAGACCGAATGGGGAGCGGGTTGTTTTATAGATTCATGTTATAGAGCTCGCTGGCATCACACTGCTGTTTAAGAGGTGGGAGGAAAAATAGATCTAAATGGGGAACGATGCAAAAGGGTAAAAGTGCTTGTGTGACTGTACAGACCTTATTTTACGTATTCTAAATGCTTGTTCCATTATAGTATTAATTTAAACTATACATTTTGTAATATTTGTCTCAGTGTTTTAGTCTTTTAACTCAAGTGTTTCTCAATATGATTTGTTTGCACTTATACCAGATTTGTTTACAAGATATGCATTGCTACCTGGTTATTTAATGCATAAATAATGCCTTTATTATGATATAAAATTCACAGGATTATCCAAAAATATCCATTACTATGGAGATATTTAATATTTAATACCATTCTTTAATTAATTTCCAGCTAAAATGCCTATATTGTGATGTAAAATTCACAGGATTATCCAAATATATGTATTACCATAAGGATGTTTAATATTTAAGACAATTCTGTGTTGAATTTCCAGCTAAAATGCCTATATTGTGATACAAAATTCACTTAATTATCCAAAAATATGCATTACCATGTGGTTATTTAATGTCAATATTAATATAAATGTTAATATTTAATGTTAATGATTTGCCAATTACATTTACATTTACGCATTTAGCAGACGCTTTTATCCAAAGCGACTTACAGTGCATTCAGGCTATACATTTATCAGTATGTGTGTTCCCTGGGAATTGAACCCACAACCTTTTGTGCTGCTAACGCATTGCTCTACCACTGAGCCACAGGAACAAATGTTACACTTTTATCCACTAAATGAGCTCATTTCAAATTTGATGCCTGCCACAGGTCTCAAAAAAGTCGACACAGGGGCAACAAAGGGCTGAAAAAGCAAGACATTTTAAAAAGATTCAGCTGGGAGAACATCTAGCAACTAATTAAGTTAACTGACATGAGGTCTGTAACATGATTAGCTATAAAAGGGATGTCTTCGAGAGGCAGAGTCTCTTCAGTTATTCAGTTCAGTTATTGAATTTCAAGCTAAACTATAGACTGATACAAAATAACTTATACCATCATGTAGTGTTTACTTTCCATTGTGTGTTTTCTGTTTTGCAATGTAGTAAAGCCGTCCAAACCACGCTGTTGGATGGAGGGTCGTCTGCTGGAAGGAAGTGATGTCAGACTAAGCTGCAAGTCCACAGATGGTTCTGATCCAATCAGCTACAAATGGGAAAGAGTCTTAGACAAAGGAAAATATACTGGCAAGCTGCCACCTCTGGCCCTCATAGGTGAGCATTTTATCATTTATGTTTGTAAGCATGAGGACATTTTAATAATGACAATTTTTACAATCTGTGCCATATTTAGATAATGTGATGTAGGTGAAGATGATCTTTTGACTAACCTGTTGCCCACATTTTTAAATGCTATACTGACTCGCTCTGCTCCAATCACTTTAATACTGCTTTCCCATGAAGAATTAAAATGCAGCGTTACGTTTATCTTCCAAGCGTGGGGAGTAAATCATGTGGACATCTCCTCTCTGGAGGAGCAGAAAATAGATGAAGACACTACAGGGCCAATTTAACACCGCAAGCATTCTCAAATTAAATTTACATCAATTTCATCAGCACTTTTTACCCCACATGCTTCACTACCTCCTCAATTAGCCCCTCTTACGAGATCGGCTTGGAGATGTGACATATGTGTAATGTAATGTGCTCTCTACCCATCATCAGGCTTTATGAAGAATTTTGCAGAACATGCTCTGTTCATTAAACTGCGCACTTTCAGTCGTTATTTAATGTCAGAAATTAGGTTTCGATGAAATCAACATTAACCAAAAAGTTGTAGGTTCAATACTTGAAGCTTGAAGTGTGACAGGGTGTCCTACTCAGGCCCATTGTGATGAACTGACAAGCAATAAATCTTCCATGTCCTAACCAGTCATAAATAGCAACATTTTGTTGAATGCTTGGGTTTTATCTTTTGATAATGCTGTTTGACATGACATAATTACAGACAACAAGAGCTTATTTGATACTTAATATACAGCTACACTGCTGTTCAGAAGTTTGGGATTTGTAAGATTTTATTATTATTATTATTTTTTTTGGAAACAAATACTTCAGTAAAGATTCATTAAATTGAATTGAATTAAGTTTACCAAAATAATATTTATGTTACAATAGATTTCAGTCAAATAAATGCTGAACATTCTATTCATCAAAGAATACTGAAAAAGTATTTTTTACTCTACCCAGCAACCAACAAAATGTGTTAGATTAATATTGATTGCTTGTCATTTTGTGTCTGTTTGGATGCAGTGCAAGACTGCAAACTGTTAGCATATCAAATGACTAGTACATTTGTGTTTTTTATCTAAAGATCTGAAGAACCCTGAGATTGTGACACTAAAAAATCTGACGAGGGAAAGTACGGGTGTTTATAAATGCACCGCCAGCAATGATGTCGGAGAAGAAAACTGCACTTTAGAGGTCAAAGTTCACTGTAAGTACCTGTGTGAATGGATGCGTTCAGAATGGCATACTAGCGTAGCATACTGTGAAAATCTGCTGTTTTCTAAAAATAGTGAAGTGATAAATGCTTCAAACCATAGCATGCTACATTACTGACACATTACCTCATTGCTCTGCATTTTTAATTTAGCAGTTTTCCATTACCTCAGAAATACATATGCAAATATAGTTTTTTATAGCTAATTTGTCAAAAAAATTTAACTTGTTGCAGTCTGATCAAAAATAGTCAAGACGGAGATGCTACACATTTTCTATTGCTTTATTTTTCAAGCTGTAAATGGTAGGTCAAATAGAGTTCATTGCTTTGCATTGTGGGAGACATTAGGTAATTGTAGTATCCCATGTATTCAGAAAATATGCATACATGCAATGCTGCATAACACAATATAATATAATATTCAATTTGAACTTAGCTATTGTGTTTTTCTGTTTATTTGAGCACTTTGATACAGACTCAGATGAAAAGCTTTATGCAAATCATAATTTCTTACTCCTAGTTTTTGTTTTCTTCTTGCTTCTGACACTTCATTGAATTAGCATCAACACAAGCACATTCCCAACCCACTGTGTATTTTGTGAAGATGGCAGTGAGATCCTGACCCGTTCTGCTATGCTGTGCAACCTTTCAGTACTAATTAACATCCAAATAAAGAATTCATCCTTTTCTTTTTCACAGTGTTCATTGATTTAATTCCTTCCTCCAAACCTTTCTCAAACAGCTCTGCTGCATTATTAAATATCAGATGATGGAATTAGAAGAAATAATTAATTATGTGGCGGAAAGAGAAATGTATTCATGCAAAAAATGTCATATTATTAAAGGAAGGAAAGTAGTGAGTGTGGTAGGTTGATTAATGCTGTGCTGTTTGCTGGAGTATTCTCATGATGAGATACAGTCCTTCAGGTATCTGCAATGCAGATGGTCTGCTTGCTTGTTACGGGCTGTTTGTTAGGCTGTTCTAACCATAGAAACTTTGTTTTATGTGTCTTTTCAAAGAATAGAGATTGTTTTCCATAAATACAGTGGTGAATACTGAGTGTGTGAGTTTTTAAACAGTTTTACACACTCTCTCTCTCTCTCTCTCTCTCTCTCTCTCTCTCTCTCTCTCTCTGTGTGTGTGTGTGTGTGTGTGTGTGTGTGTGTGTGTGTGTGTGTGTGTGTGTGTGTGTTTTTAAACAGTTTTACACACACTCTCTCTCTCTCTCTCTCTCTCTCTCTCTCTCTCTCTGTGTGTGTGTGTGTGTGTGTGTGTGTGTGTGTGTGTCACAGTTTGTCTTCCTCTGCCTTGTCTCCTCACCCTTATATGGTCCTTCCTGTTTCCCAGTCATTAGTTCAGTCAGTGTCAGCCTTGTGTCTTGATTATGTCCCAGGTGTCTCCAGTTATGTCTCCCTATATAAGTCTGTTCTGCCCCATGTTACTGGTGGATTATTGTTAATGTCAATTGTGTTCATGTTTCCATGCTGTTTGGATGTCCTTCCCGTGTTCCTGTATCTCCTCCGCTCGTCATCCATTAAATACCCTGTTTGTTATATCCTCGTCTCCTCGCTCCTGGATCCCCGTAGCAGCACACAGTGACAGAATAATCCACCCTAAACAAACGATGGAGTTCGCGAGTCGGCGTTCACTCCGCGGGATCTCACATTCGTGGAGTTCGCCGGGAATTCTGCTCGCTCGCCGGTGACGGAGCTCCACGACGCGGCAATCCTCCATCTGTTTCGGCTCGGGGCAAATTACCAGCTCTATGGATCTCCCAGACACCACAGGATTGTGTTGGAGAGGGGATCACCGGTCTGGAAGTTACCGTCCCGAGTCGAAACCAGCTCACGAGTGTCTCGCTGGCCCCGCCCAGCTCTTTTCTTCCTCCGCTGGTCCTGCCCAGCTTCTTCGCTGGTCCTGTCCAGCTCGCCTCCTGCTGGTTCCCCGCCGCCGAGCCCGCTCCGAAGCGCCGCCATGCCCGCTTCCCGAGCGCCGCCACGAGCCAGTGCCTCCAGTGCCTGCTCCGAGACTGTGCCCTCCTCCAGTGCCGGCCTCGCCAGCCTCTCCTCCAGTGCCAGCTCGCCAGCCTCCTCCAGTGCCGGCCTCGCCAGCCTCCTCCAGTGCCGGCTCGCCAGCCTCCGCCAGTGCCGCTCCTCGCCAGCCTCCAGTGGCGGCTCGCCAGCCTCCTCCTTGCCGGCTCGCCAGCCTCCTCCGGTGCCGGCCTCGCCAGCCTCCTCCTGTGCCGGCTCCTCGCCAGCCTCCTCCAGTGCCGGCCCGCCCTGCTCACCAGAGCCCCTGCCGCCCCGTCTGCTCACCAGAGCCCCTGCCGCCCCGGCCCCGTCCGGCTCACCAGAGCCCCTGCCGGCTCTCGGTCCGGCTCACCAGAACCCCGGTGATGGCTCCCTCCTGAGCACCCTGAGAAGAGGTTCCCAAGAGAATTTTGGGGCTCCATCCATGGCCTCCCAAGCTCCCCTGCTCCGCCCACGGAGGCATCTCAGCTCCCTGCTCCGCCATGGAGGCATCCCAAGCTCCCTGCCGCCATGGCCGCCCGAAAGCACCCTGCTCCGCCATGGCCGCCGGAGTCCCCGGATCCGCCTGCGGGCCGCCTGAGTCCCCGGATCCGCCACGTGGGCCGCCAGAGTCCCCGGATCCGCCGTGGCCGCCTGAGTCCCCGGATCCGCCTGTGGCCGCCAGAGTCCCCGGATCCGCCAGGCCGCCAGAGTCCCCGGATCCGCCAGGCCGCCAGAGTCCCCGGATCTGCCGTGGCCGCCAGAGTCCCCGGATCCGCTGCGGGTCGCCAGAGTCCCGGATCCGCCGTGGCCCCAGAGTCCCCGGATCCGCCATGTGTCCCGGAACGGGCACCGCCCTGGAGGCCACCTGTCCGTCTCCTAGAACCTGAGGCCTCCAGAGCGCCCACCCTCCCCTTTCGATGTCATGTAGCGCGACGCGCCTATTGGAAGGGGGTAACGTCACAGTTTGTCTTCCTCTTGCCTTTGTCTCCTCACCCTTATATGGTCCTTCCTGTTTCCCAGTCATTATTAGTTCAGTCAAGTCAGCCTTGTGTCTTGATTATGTCCCAGGTGTCTCCAGTTATGTCTCCCTATATAAGTCTGTTCTGCCCCATGTTACTGGTGGATTATTGTTAATGTCAATTGTGTTCATGTTTCCATGCTGTTTGGATGTCCTTCCCCGTGTTCCTGTATCTCCTCCGTTCGTCATCCATTAAATACCCTGTTTGTTATATCCTCGTCTCCTCGTTCCTGGATCCCCGTGTGCAGCACCGTGACAGTGTGTGTGTGTGTGATTTGTGAATAGAATAGATTGTATACATTTCTTGAAGAAAATTTGAGTGCTTATGAGTAGTTGCTTACTAGCATAAGACAAAATAGTTCCCCTTAAGTTTCTGTAGAATTGTGTTCCCTAGATATTGCTTGGGTCATTCCATTTATGTCGTCTTATGATTTATATATATATATTTATTTATTTATTAAAAAAATGTTATTACATTTTTTTTTAACACAATTGGTTCTGGACCAATTTTGGACCAAGTTATACACCAATGATTAATTCTTCATTTTTTAAACCCTTAAGTCAAAGTATGAACATTGTCTTCTATAGAACTGTTTTATAACAGTTTAACACACTAACTTGAGCTGAATAATGACACTGTTATCTTCTATAGAGATAAAAACAACAAAAACAACAGAGATTCTGCAGTTCACTTCATAACTAATGAACTTTGTAACATTCAAACAGTTATTGAACTAAACTGAATCAACATTTAACTAAATTGAGTTGAATAATGACACTATTTTCTTCTGTACAGCTGCTTTACAGGTGAAATTGTATTTAATTTAGTGCTGTCATATAAAAGTTTTTGTTTGCATAGCATGTGTGTGTATTGTGTATATGTATTATGTATGTATAAAGACACACATATACAGTATATATTAAAAAATATTTACATGCATATATTTATATTCATATAAATATATCTAATATATAAATGTAACATATTTTTATTAAATGTATACATGCATGTGTGTATTTATATACATAATAAATATACACAGTACACACATATATATATTATGTCAACAAACCTTTTATTTTGGATGCGATTAATCACGATTAATCATTTGACAGCACTAATTTAATTGTTTTAAAAATGAAGAATTTTGCAATGTTAATAATGTTATTTTCTTGTTTATTACTGTAAAGCTACTTTTAAAACAATCTGTGTTGTATGAAGCACTATATATATAAATGTGACTATATATTAAAATGTTTACCTTAGCCAACACCATAACATCTTATAAAACTGGAAGTGCTAACTGCATGCCTGCAGTGCACTGGCCAAGCCAGATAAAGAATCTCACAGTCTCTATCTTTATGTTTTAAGGGAAGATGCAGAGGCTCCCAAAGCCAAACTGGTGAAGCCGAACTCTCTTTCCTCCTCCCGATCTGGTAGTTCTCGCTCAGGGGCCTCCTCCACTCAGTCTATGATGCACAACAGCGCCCCCCGTGGGCCCAGGCCTCGACTGCCTGTCGTGGCTGCCCTTAAAGAAAGCGGGCAGCCCGGAAATTTCCCTCCGGTCCCACCGCCGTACAACCATGTGGTCCCCAAACCTCTGGAGCCCGGCAGTAGCCCCAAAGCCAGCCCGGCAAAGCTCAACCCGGGGAACCTGGCGAGGATGGGCGCCACACCGGTGATGATACCCGCCCAAACCAAGGCATTCCAGACTGTGTAGGAATAATAAATGCCCTAATCATATACACAAACAGATAAATACACACACTACACCGAGCATCAAATCCCACATCTGGTATCAGGAACATTCCCAAAGGATTTCCCATTCCCTGTGGAAAACCCAAGTGGTCAGGCCTTTTGATTAACAGATTCGACTTCTTGGTAAAATAAATGCTTTTGTTGTTTTTATGTGCACACTGAAGTGGAAGAAGACCCCTTGTGGAGTGTAAAGGGAAGTGGGGTGGAGGGCTGTGCCTTGTGTTATGATGATGGTTTGAGCAAACAGAAGAGGCAGAAATGAACAGAGATACAACTCTGCCTTTACCCAGACAGACAGCCTGTCTACCTGACCGCGCACTTCCCGTCCTCGCTGGGTTTAAACTGACAGCTACAGAACCGGAGGAGAAACTCACAAAAGCGGACTCTTTCCGGCACCTGCTCGTCCGCCCCTACGAGGATTCACATCTGTCACTCATTTCCTCAGCCAATCGGCATTCGCCAGGCAGCCCAGTGGGCATCACACCTCAACAGCCAATGGCAGGTCACCTGCTGGGCACAGACGCTACGATTGGCCCAGAATGAGGTGACATAAACATTGACAGTAAATTTCTTTGTTCTTCATTAGAGCTATACATATTCCATATGAAGAGAAGTATTACATATTTAAGCGGTATTTATAGGAATTCCATATATTTCAGTTCATTCGTAACGTGTGCACATTCCCTTTAAATCATCCATTTACATTCTTCAGGATAAATCAAACAGTATCTTCAGTAATGAGGTTGATCGTCTCATTGGGGAAATGGTTTGGCTCCGCTTTGGCTCTTGGTATTTGCTCTTGAAATCAGATGTCTGGTTGGCGCATCATTGGATGCAAGTGTGATGAGGTTGGGTCAGGCTTATTCTGTGCTGGTTTATATGGATCTAAAGTGTCTAAATGATTATGATGAAACCGAACAAGCAGACCCACACACAATCATGCATATGTGGAAAAATCACGTTTTCAGCAGAATTCGAAAGGGTGTCATTTACAAAGCTCTGCATTGGTGGTTCTCAAACATTTTCCCACTTTCAACACTATTAAACAACCCCCCCTATATTAAGATATTTAATTTGGTATTCCCAGCTAACAAGAAATGTTCTCAGAAAGTTCTGGCAAGTTTCTCCCAGAGACATGAACTTCAAGTAATGACAGTAGAACATTCTTTCACAGTTATCTGCTAATGTTCTCAAAACATTGACAAAAATTTGACTTATTTCTGAAACATTTTAGATAGACGTTCATCTAACGTTTTTTAAATATTATTACTTGTTTTAGAATGTTGAGAACATTCAAGAGTAATGTTCTGATAATGTTTGTAAAATTATAAAATGGAATGTTCCCTTAACATAAAAAAAAACATTCCGAGAAAATTTTTCCGAGAACATTCAGAAATAACACCTCCCTTTTTATGACTTACTTGGAACATCAGCCAAATGTTCTTAGAAATTGTTGCATTGGGTTTCATTACGACAACACTTTTTGTTTTTAAACTTTAAGCATAAACTAGGAGTGTTGTTATATTAAATTAAATTATTTAACCACAATTTGTTATTGCAATTCCAGAAGATCCAAAATTCAAATATGTATTTCAATAAAAATACAAATTATTTAGTGGGGAAAAACAGTTTACAGCCCTGATTTTTTTAATAAGTGTGTTTTTAGTATTTTAATTAAGTCGATTTTAATTGTTGATTTTTTGCTGAGGCCACTGCTCTACATAACCCTCCATTTTTGTGTGTTTGTTTATTAAATATTATGGTTAATTTGTTAATGCTTTCCACTACCAATAAGAATGTAGTACTTTTTGCTCACTTTAAGACATTGTATGTCATTTTATTCAAAAAACATGAAAAAAAAGTCTTCAAATATTGTCTAGGCCTGCGAATGAGCTTTGAATGTGTTCGATATTGTATAGCTGACTATTTAGCTTTTTTTTTCTTTATTTCAACTATTAAGTTTTAAGATTAATTTTAGTTTTCGCTGTTAATCAAAAACACGATATTGCAACTGTTGTAGGTTAGAAGCTTTAAATTCTAGATTGCAGATTTTTATATACATTAATCTTTTTTGTATTCTAGTTATATCCGGGTTACTCTAATGCCATTGCAAATATATTTTCTCTATTTTTCAGTTGTTTTCCCAGATTTCAATGTTTGATGAATTCTAATGCTCAGAAAGGCATTCATACCCAGACCCAGCTGGAAAAATGTGCTTTTTGAGTCCACATTAGTGAACAGCAGGGGACCATAACATGGACTCCTCCCCTCAAAAAGACATTTTTGTTATTTACATCTTCAGAAATGAATTAGATGGATGAACAAGATGTCAGAAAATATTCATAGTGACAGGTCACCCTTAAGGACAGAACAATGTCTTCTTGCCAGATAACCTGGGAATAAGCGTATCTGCGTGGAACAAGACTTAGATGGCAATGCTGGAAGAGGTAAAGGAACCAATGTCTGACCTTATTTATCTAAATCCAATCCTTCACAACTCTTAAGGCCAACGCAAAAGAACACAGAATGTGCACCCGGTTCCATTGATTTAGCTTCAACCCACTGCCCGGTCGATTCCCCGGCTGTGAAGTCTATTTCCATGCGCAGGGAAATCGAGAAAATGAAGTAATATTAGTCAAAGTACTTCATCGCATCCCGCTGTTCCTGCTGTACGGCTGAGTCTGCTGTTGATATGTGCTGAGACGCATGGTTCAGTTGAGTTTGTGTTCGGTCCGTCACAGCTGAACAGTTTGAATGCTGAGCTCTAATGTTAAACACCCTGCATACAATTGCTTGAGAGAATGTGCATCGAAACAATGGACCTGCATGACACCGATACTTAGAGAAAGATGAATATTTTGACTACATTATATACTAAGAATCGCAATATTAAAGGGTTTTGGTTAAAATGTTACTAATGTAAATACTTTTTGTATTTATACGTCACCTATCATTATACCGAATAAACATTGAATGAGCTGATTCTTTGCACTTCTACAGCTGTGCTCTCTATACAGTAGTTTTGTCTGGTCAGTCTGGTGTTTTGACTGCATGAGTAAGGAAACCAAGAGACATTTCCCTCTGATGCTCGGGTTAAAAAAAACTAAAACATCACTGGCTATTATTTGATGATGAATGACATTGTACATATTTCCTTTCTTCCTTACAAATGTATATTTGTACAATATCTTAATGATTTTCTTTTGGTTTGTAATAAAGCATTCAGAGGCAAGCCAATGAGAATGGTGTCATTTTCTGTTCATTGCACAGACGTTTCAGGGGTTTCCATTCTCAAAAGTAGTTACGCTGCCTTTTGACTTTGTGAAGGGATCAAAATCCAAACTCAAAGCAAATTAAAATACATTTATGTCTGGGGAAAAATATATTTTCTGTGGCAGCCATCTGAAGTGTTCCTGTTCGAAGTTGAGAGTCGATTTACTTTGAATCAAGTTTCTGGAGTGTCTTTTGGGCTAGAAGAAAAAAAGAATAAGAAAGGAAGTTAATTATTCATCCCTTAATCCCTCCATTGTGGTGTAATTGTTCTCTCAATCTCATTGTGATTCAGGAATTCATCAGTATGCAGTCTGACAAATCATTAACACAGTCAGAGCCTGTGAGCACCTCGCGCTGCTGACTCAAAGCTCCTATACAAAAATATAATCCTTTTTTTCAATCAATGTTTTTTAATATCTCCGCCTTCCTCACTCGTAACAATAAGATGATCTCGAAAAGAGTTTTAGGATGCTTGGTTACAGTGTTAGAGCAATTGTGTCCTCTACTGGCCACAGTGTGCATTTACCTGCATTTGAATAAAAAAAACAGTAGGCCTATAAATGGGGAATAAATCAAACATAAGCATGTGGGAAGGAAAGAGCATTTGTGTCCAGTGTAAAAGTCTATAGTCATTTGTTGTGTGCTTTTCCTGCTGAAACATAAACATTTTAATGGTTAATAGTCGATGGATTGTAAGGTTTGTAATAATGGTACTTGTAGAAATCTTTAGAATTTCTGTGATGGATGGATTCTTTTTATTTTTATTTTTTTAAGATGGGTTTGTATTCGGTTCATGAAGAGTGACTAAAGAGTTTAGAAGACTAACATTTCCAGTCACTATATCTTAAGTGGCTCAAACTATTGTCGACTCATCCTCAGCAGCTATGCTAATTATGTCTCTATTTGTTTCTCTGTTTCTAACACGGGATTAACATCCAGTGCTAAATATGAATTACAGAAGCTTCAGTCTGGATCCAACCCTTAAATGATCTGAGATGACCAAACACCTGAGAACAGATGATGCCAACCCCTCAGAGGATGCTAACCCTCAGACAACATACAGAATTACCAAATTTAGCCATAAGTTAAATATAGTTTCTACAATAGACATATATAAATATATTGTAGAAACATAATTTTCTGTAAAGCTGCTTTGCAACTATTTGTATTGTAAAAAGCGCATACAAATAAACTTGAATTGAATTGAATCCTGAACTACAAATATTTTTGGCCATTTATAAAAATGTCCTTCTCCCAAATACCAGCCTAGTCAAAGAATATAGAGTACCTTTAAAAAGGGATTTGGCCAATTGCATATATAGCTTTAGGTGAATGTTAATTGAACACATTTGTCAGAGACGTTAGACACAGCTAAACCTTGCGAAGCTACCAAACAGACATAATATTTAGTCTTTAATTCGCTGTAGATTCTCTTGCTGGACTAAGTTGGAAGTCCGACTCATTTTGAACAGTTGAAAAGATTCACTCAAAGAACCGGTTCAGAAGAGTCAGTTGTGATTTACGTCAGCACGTGATCGCGTGGAATATTACATGAACTAAATAAACCATTCTTGTGTTACATGTATTATACTGTAATTGCATGTGTATATATAGCATATCTGTTGTTGCAGTCACGATTCATACAGTATCAGAACAATGATAAAAATGAATGTACACATTTTAATTTCGTGACTGAAAAAGAAAAACAGTTGAGCTCAGAACTTTTATCTTAATAATAATAATAATAATAAATATTGTATTTACAAAAAAAAAATATGCCTCATATGATTACTCAACACAGTTCTCGGATTATTACCAATCAAACGTCCGAGAGAGACGCTCGGTTCATCGATAGGATTTTCGGTTTAATGAATCAGACTCAAGAACCGCTAAACATATTTGGATTCTTCAAAGAATCCTTCAGAACGCTTATGTGAGCCGGTTAAACTGATTCACTAAAAAGATCCGAATCACATGAACAATTCGCTCACGAATCGGACAACGCTTCAAGCGCTGAGACTTGTGGGACAAAAATAATGTTGAGTGTATGGAATAAAGTAATACATTTAGGATTATTCTGCTGGTATCACATAACTCTTTCGTCAAGACGCACTGATGCAGCCTATATATAATTCATTATGATTTCTCAGGATTACACGAAGTGTCATTTAAAATCACAAATCATTCGAATCGGTTCGCCAGTTTCCCAGCCCCTGCAGTCCAGCCCATGTCCAGATCCGCGAACAGCACTTCCCGTCTTCATTTCGTCCTGAGGCGAACTTTCCATCTCACGGGAGGTTAGATGCACTTTACACGAGCAGTCGAGGACAATGGCTTGTACAGTTGGTGGTCAGATCATACCGCAGCTAAACGTGGAGGAGGCGACGGAGGACAGCAGCCCGTCCAGGAGCATCTCCACCCGGCGGAGCAAGAGCTCCTTCTCCCCGTTCAGCTCGAGGAAACATCAGAGGTAAGACACACTGTCTCTAATTCAGTGCAGTGTTCCAGATGTTTGGTATCTAATGAGTTCTGTCGCATTAAGGCCGATTACGATGATACAGGGACAGTTAAACAGCTGTACGGGTTAGTACAGGTCTTGCTTTAGACAAACGCCAGTCATTTGGACAAGTGTGTCAGTAATGCTGGCATCTGGACGTGTATCTACTAAACTACAAAGCTTAATGACTTTTGCCTAAACCCTTTAAACAAGCCATCCATTTCACTCATCCTCCATGTATTTCCCTTTCAAACATAACATTACATTTCTGAACCCTCAAAAAAATTGAAAAACAGAATGAGTAAAGCTTCTAAATTGATATTTTTTTCTGTCATCTATGAAGTCATTAATCTCTGCAGCTTTATTAAATCTGCGGGGTGTCCAAACATTCTGTGCTTGCTGAAGAGCTGAAGCAATCTGCTGAAATTAGATTGCGAGCAATTACAGCAAATGCTCAAGAGGACTTCCAAAACCTCGTTAGCGGAATATTTAATGAAATGCTTTTAGTAGATCTGTAAATAAACATATGCTAAGCTCATATTTGTCAGCCTGGTTTGGGATCGGCGATGACCTCTCAGTGCGGAGGCTGTCCATGGAACAGATTCAGAGGTTTACAGCCAAAGGGAACATGTGAAACTATGTGCTGGTCTCGATTCCAAGCACAGAGACAGGCAGCATGTGGGATTGATTAACCATTGAGCCGGTGTATTTAGAGGACACTGCAGAGGGTACGAGAGCTGCAGTGCTTTCAGAGGCAGATGTAGATATCAGATTTGTCTGTAATCAGTCCATCTGACCTTCACTATGAGTTTGTGGGTTCACATGGTGGTCCTGAAGGCCTCCAATGCAGTGTTAACTTTCATGCAACCCCATACATGAGAATGTGTCCTTATTTAATTCTTTTTTTCCTGAGCAAAAATTATGACTATTGTACTTTTTTACCATGATTTATAGAAGACACCCACTAAAATGTCAATAATTTTAAATCTTTACCAATTTTTGCCACTATCCTTCAAATCACAAGTTTTAACCATATTCATCAGCAAGAAGTTTTTATGTAATAACATGTAATATGATAACGTGTACTTTTATATATTTTAAAAAGTACAGGTCAGAATAAGTATGTTGTTTAATTTTTACATAAACATATATGTTACTCTGAATGATAATGGAACATTATTTCACCTATATTTTGACATTTAATTTTCACAAAAGTTATTTGAAACATTGAAGTAGAAAATTTGCTTGCATTTAATATGCATATAGTATAGAAATGTACACTTGCTTATGTATTTGGATATGTAAATTACTATATTTAGATTATTTATTTAAATATTAATGGACATATATTGTAATGATCATTGAAAATAGTTTTGATATGTCAAGATATCATTTAAATACATACTTCCAAATAATTGTGCATCAATTATTTTATTCACTGTTTATTTTAAAGCTTCTTAACTTGCATTGTGCTGGTTTTCACTATATCCTGACAGTGTTTGGATTTGTTATCAGAGCAAGAGTGGAAGTCAGATGGTTTAGTGACACATTTTTGTCCTTGCAATATAATATTGTGGTCTACAAATCTTATACACGCTGCTGGCTCTGTAGTACTGCAGTGAAGGAGGCAGCAGGAGTAGCAGACATCAACTCTTTTATTTGCTTGATTATACTTTATATACCGAACAAAACCACACGTATGCAAAATAATTGAAGTCATCATCGGTCAGACGCTGCTAAATCAAATGATTGATTTACTGGGCTATAGCCTGTAGTTTTACCCAGCTCGTTTGTTCTTGTAACCTTCTCATTCAGATTGCCAGGAACTCAAGGACAGTATGCTTTGGTTAAAGCATGACGTTATATCTGCTCCTGTAGAAGACGTTTCCTTGGCTTCTCTCCAGAGAATCCCAAGGCCGATGCATCATGACAAGGCTTTCTAAAGGATGGAACTTGACTTGTACAGATACATTTCATGCCCTTGATACATCCCCCTCGTTCTTGATTGGTGAGCATGTTGATATAGTATGAGCTCAAAGATGGCTGACATTGTGTGGCGTATTAAAGAAAAGTGTTACTTATGGAAGGGATGCTTCCCACTTTTTCCTCATAGCTTTTGTGTTGTGCTGAAAATGATTAACCTAGTTTGGAGTTCCTGGTCAAAAATAACCAGCCTTTTAAAAATTGCTAGTCAATTTTTTTCTATGTCTTATTATGTTGTATTATCGCCAAACCTTGGAATCAGTCTTTTTGTCAACTTTTTTATTTTGTAAATTTTTTCACATATGGTTTTGTATTTCTTTTTGGAAAAGATTCATCATAGACCTCAATGATCCGAGCCTATTCGCCTCAGTATTTTGAAAGAAATGGAAAGAAAACAAGTTGGTAATAAAATAGTATAATAAGAAATGTATAAGCAGTTGTTTTGTTGGCTCCGAATACCACAAGTGTAACAAGGTCTAAAAAATCCCCCAAAAGTTCTAAAATGACCAAAACGCATCTTTAATTGTGAAATTGAAGCGTTATATCTCACAGTTGGAGTAATATAATATCACAGTATATAACACAATGTGACGTGCTTCTGATTTTAAGCTTTATTTCACAATTACATGTTTTTGGAGGTTTTCATTTTTATGTGATAAGACTTGTGTTTTTTGTTCTCTCTTGCCTTTGCCATTACGAAACCACCAAGCAACCAGCCAGAGTACCATAGCACCCTTTATCCTTTGCAGAAGCTGCTCAGCAAAATCTATTTACAGAGTATTTTGAGTATTTTAAAAATGTATGACCAAACTGTAAAAAGAGGCCATACATTCATTGAAATCACATTGTTAGGATCGTTATTTCCAAGGCCCATTCTGGCTCGCTTTACCCATTGCGCATTGCGGCCCATTACAGTTTTATGCATGTTATTGATTGTTAGTCCATTACCTGTGACCTCTATGAGACACCCAACACAGTCCTGCCCGAATTAGACATGGGTGACGACATATTTTGGCTGTGGTTTGGTGCAATATCATATTTCGGAGTTTGTGCATTAGACAGTAAAGAGATAATGAGTCTTTCTGGAATCCTTTTTAGTAGAAACATCAGAGAAGTGCAGGAAAGGAGTTGTGCTGCTTTGTTCTAGAAATCTGTTCATCTGTGTGTTTGTCATAATTTAGTGGCTTCCTTTTTGCAGAGGACTGACTGATCTCTTTCAAGGCAAAAATGCTTAATATGAAATGAAGTCACTGTTTTGCAAGTCATGCCGGTTGTCCTTAAGAGCTGCTCAGACTCACAGAAATGTGTCCTTGATGAGTTTTTGCGAGTCAAATTCTGCAGAGAGCCTTGAGAAAGCCACCTCTCCCAGGGACCTTCAGCATACTGGACAACACAGATAATAACCGAGAGATCAGCACCATGGACAGCAGCCTCACGTTATTCATGAACGCTTCACTGATCAACTATTAGTGCTTGAATAAGATTATTTGATTAGTGATCTAGAAATGCAAATATACAAATATCTCATTTAGGGATGTTTTTTGTGAGTTTTAGTTGTACATGCTCTTTTGCCCTATATTAATAACATTTAGAGTAGTCATTGCCTCACCTGAAATTATTTAAAACATACAAATTTACTAGTACTATGAATGGTTATTTATTTTGAGATTTGCTAAAGATTACAATTTATTAGTGTATAAATTGTTAGTGTTTTTAAATATTAACTTTAGGTGAGGTAATGTAAATATTTCACACACACACACACACACACACACACACACACACACACACACACACACACACACATGCATACAGTTTTTAGTTTTTTTAATGATGTCATAATATATAATGAATAAAGTATACAGTTTAATTGTAGGGCCCCATTTTTGGACCCCACTGTGTTAGGTGTTTAGTACTTTGTGTCTGTCTAATAAGTTAATGTCAGCCTACATAAAATATAAAACTTTGTGCAAAAGGAGGAAATTCAGTCTCGTGATTAGCTAATTTACAGTATATATACTCACAATATTTACTGTAGATTTCATTAAGGGACACCAGAGGGCAGCACTTATACATAGTTACTTAAAACTTGATCTTATCTAGATTGACAGACTGTCAATTAACTATGTATAAGTGCTGCCCTCTGGTGTCTGGTGAAATAAACAGTAAATATTGCAAGCATATATACTGTAAATTAGCTAAATTTCCTCCTTTTGCACAAAGTTTTACATTTTATATAGGCTGACATTAACTTATTAGACAGACACAAAGTAATAAACACCTAACACAGTCATATCAAGACATTTAGAGGTTACTATACAAGAATTACATTTATTTCATGATAAAACTTGAACTTTTAATTTACTGGATAAATGCATCCATATGGATATAAAGAAAAATAAAAGGAGGGCCAAAGGCAGAAAATGCTGTGTTTTTGCTTGCATGTGGCATTTTCATCATGGTGAATCAGGCCGATGACTCAGAAAGAACAAAACTGAATTAGGTCATTTAAAAAAAAATGTATATGTTGCATAAACAATGCAGTGTGGGTGTATGCCACATCAATATAATAAATAAAAAGACGAGTGGACTTTTTATGCAGAGCCTTTCTTCTGTCCATAGGATGGTGTTGTTGTTCATGATGTTGCGTAAGTTCCCACACATTCATCCAGTGTTATTTGAACACAGCTGGACGACACATTTCCAAGTTATCTTGGCCTTTGGTGTTTGTGGTAGTAAGAGGCTTTTGTCCTCTTGCATATAGCACAAAAAGTGTTTCATATGTTCATAATGCGTCATTTTTAGAAAGCAGCAAAATTACGAATAGGCTGTATAATCGTACTTGAGCTATTTAACATAATCTTACAAAAAAAAGTGGTATTTTTCAGTGACAGCTGTCAATCTGATGTGTTGCACAAATGCACAACAATGTGGCACAGCAGCTATCAATGAAGCTCATGCCTGCAAGCAGCTCACAGTACTGTGACTGCATGACCTTTATCGATTTAACCGCTGTCATCGTGAACGGCCCTCGAGGCTGAGACTAGCACGGTGATGCACTGATGCTTCCTCTGAATCCACTTCTGGTGGTTTTTAAAAATATATAAAACAATGTAATGTTTTTAATCATTGCTCTCAGAGTTAAAGCTGATGAGTTTTTTTAGCTTTACTGATGGTGTCATTTCCAAGTTGGGCTGAAAGTGGTCACGCTGTTATGTGTCATTTCCCCTTTTTCAGTTCATGAATGTGCCACGGGCCCCAAAGGCAGACGCTATCTCATGCATTAAGCTTAACGCCGGCGGTGGCTGACTATGAATTTCACTTTTAATTTCACTGCATTTTAAGGTGGCGAAGGCTTTAGACACATCACCCCATGAGGGATACTGTTTAAGATTAGGATGTCTGATCCAATCCCGCTTAAGATGTCGAGTGAGTTCCTGTAGCTACTAATGTTTGAAAGTTTGGGGTCAATAATTTTTTCAAATAAATGATTAATTTTATTTAGAAAGGGATTTATCAAACGTGACAGTAAACGACATCTGTAATGTTACAAAATATGTCTATTTCAAATAAATGCTGTTCGTTTGACATTTTTATTCATTAACAAATTCTGATTTTTTTTTTATAAAACATGCAAGAAATAAGACAACAGATGATTATAAAATAACTAATTAATCACACATTTCTCTGTAACTGATCATGATTAATTGTATATTAATATAGTACATTTATATTCTCTTTTAAATTTAAATTCTCTTTTAAGCTATTTTTGCAACTTGTCATACTAAATATTGTGTTCATATACAGTAGTCTACTGTAATGCCACCTAAAGAGATGTCTGGAAAGAAATGGATTGATTGCGTTAAATATTTTAACACGTGAAACTGAAAAACATTAATCATGCTTTATAATATACATTTTAATAAATAAGGAATAAATTACATTCAAAATATATTAAAAAATTAAAACATTTCTTATAATTTGTAATAATATTTCACAATATAACTGTTTTTACTGTATTTTTGATCAAATAAATGTTGCTTTGGTGGGTAAAAGAGCCATCTTTCAGAAACATTTTCGACCACAAACTTTTGAACAATAGTGTTTTTGTTTCTCTCTTTTAGAATTATGATTTCTATGTCCTTTTCAACACTTTAAAACTTAAGTGCTTCACACATGTACAGTAATTTTCGTTTTTAGGATTGTTGGTGCTGTTATGAACCTTGAATTGTGGCACCAAAGGTATTCTTTGTGAAACAGTGCAGTGCTTGAATGTTATTGGAAGTTGTTTAACAACAGATAGCCAATCACAAACAGTATGGTAATTGCCTCATAAAAATATTCATGACCTTTAGAGAGTTAAAAGGGTTATCGGATGCTAAATTCACTTTCCAAGTTGTTTGAACATAAATATGTGTTGGAACTCTGTGTACACATCCATCCTATAATGATAAAAATCCACCCTTTCTCAAATCAGGCTGTTCTGAGATTCCTGTCAGAATGACGTAGTTCTGCACAGACCGTTCCCACGATAGTTGATTGACACTAGTGTCTTACATTAGACCCGCCCTGAGTGAACCGTCATCAGTCCGTCATTGTGTCGACTCCGGTGCAGGGGAAGACAAAGAATATCCGATTGAGCGATTAAGGCGTTTTGTTGTTGGATGTAATAAAGAACATAGCAGTCATCATTTACTCCCGACATCTGAGCAGCTAAAGATGCAGAGGATTAATAGTACTTTCGTTTTGAAGGGATTGCTTTGATTCTGATCTACCTAAATGCACAGTATGTTCGCGCGAATCATTTGTGATCCAGCTTCATCTACAGAAGAAGTGAGTATAAGGGTTTTAAATGAATCTTTGGAAATCACCTTTCCTAATAATGTGCTAGTTAGCCTGTTTCGCAGGTAAAGTAAACAGTACTGCTCTTCACCCCACAGAAGAGAGGGGCGGGGTCAGCAGAGCTCATTAGCATTTAAAGCAACATGGGCTAGAATGCCTTGCTAAAAACAGCTGATTTTGACAGAGTAAAGGAAGTGTTTTTTACACTACCATTGAGAAATTGTAACCAAAGTATGTTATAGACTTTTCATTAAAACTCCAATGAATCATATCAACTTGTGGTAAATGGGCATCCGATGACCCCTTTAAGAGAAACTTTCTTCATTTTGAGAAACAGATTGAGATTGCATCGTTCCTACACTTATGGTTTCATTTTTATTGGGCCGCTGTGGGATTTTGAACAGGTAAAAGCCACCAGGCACAGGTTTGAGAAAAAGCGTATTTTCTCTCGATCAGAGAGACAGAGAGAAATATCCACCCTCAGTGAAGCTCCTAAACACTGTTATCTTTTAATGTGTTTCTTTTCTTTTGTACATAATACATGCCACTTTAATTACCTGCCAACAGTAGTTTATTTGGCAGAAGTGAAGGCAGAGGCAGGTTTGTCCGCCTCTGAGCTGCAGAAGGAACATTGTGTGGGCTTCTGTTTATCATAATATGCTAATGGTGGAAATAAGGTTGAACCGTAGAGACTGAAGTCAGTTACACTTCCCTTATTTACACAATGGAATATCAACAAGCTTCAGCAACATCTGAAGAGAAACTCTTGGTTGAAGGCAAAAATAAACCTAATCCTTCACTGAGCGGTTTCTACAGTTAATGTGACTATGACAATGTTCACTGGGGAGATCCTGGCCTTCAGAGTCAACATGTGAGCATCAGAGCATCTTCTTAATATCAGGACATGTTCCTTTTGATAGAGAAATGCTCTTAAATAAAGCAATAGAGGGTTTCAGTTAAAGCTTTGCTCCAGGATCTTCTGAGTTTACTGTCAACCCAGCAGTGACAGCTCTGCACAAAATCTGTAACACCCTACAACAACAGACTGCTATTTTTAGCACGCCACAATCCCGTCTTGGTGGTCCTCAATATAAAGTTAAGCTCACTGTAAACCTCTAACTCGCCATCTGTAGCTGTATAATATACTGTGGCATGAATAAGGATTCAATGTACCCTAAAATGAAAAGTATCTGTTCCTCCGTCAGTCATTTTTACATCTTGATGTTGCTAATCCACGTTCCAGTGCATTGTATAGAAGAAATATGCTGAATCTACTAGACATCTCCTTTTGTATTCCATGGAAGAAAGCAATTCATCAACATGAGAGTAAATTATGGGTGAACTAAATCTTAAAAGGGCTTGCTGTGTGTATGAGATCCTCTTTGGATCTTTAGTCCCGTTGGGAGCTGGGAGATTTTCAAGGAGTTTCTCAGAGATGCTCATGTCTTTATTTTCAACACTGATGTTGTGTGATGTGCATCCTAATGTTACTTCAGACTGTATTCTGTGTGTGTGCACATGTTTCTGCTCAATACATTTTAAAAGGGCTTGATTGAATATGTCAGTCGAATCCCCAGATACTTGAACCTCTTTTAAATGGTGCCAACTTATTTCTGTCTCACCCTGAATAATCAGTCTACCCACATCACAGAAATGAAGCAATTCCAACCAAACCGGTCAGGACGATTTAGAGCTGTGTGAAGACTTTTGGATAGAACCCAGCAGGTTTAAGTGTGTTTATGAGAGAAGTAACGGAAGGAGAACAGAACACCTGGAGAGGGAGAGAAAGAGAGAGAGGGAGAGAAAGAGAGAGAGAGGGAGAGAGAGAGAGAGAGAGAGAGAGAGAGAGAGAGAGAGAGAGAGAGAGAGAGAGAGAGAGAGAGAGAGAGAGAGAGAGAGAGAGAGAGAGAGAGAGAGAGAGAGAGAGAAAGAGAGAGAGAGGGAGAGAGAGAGAGAGAGAGAGAGAGAGAGAGAGAGAGAGAGAGAGAGAGAGAGAGAGAGAGAGGGAGAGATTGCTGCGCTGACTGGGCAGCAGCGTGACGTGTGCTCAGTGTCTCGTGAATAAGTGCTGCACCGTTTCTTTCTGTGTGGGCTTAATGCAGTTTGACGGCGACCTCTCAGTTGTGCGGAGAGAAAAGTGGAGGCTATTGGCATTTGGCACACACGTTGACGTGTTGTTCCACGCGGTTTGGGTCAGGTAACGGTAAAGCCTTTTTATCCAAATGCTGTGCATGTCCAGTATGCATGTAAATAAATCATATAGGGTTGGTGTTGACATGCATGTCTCTGTGGGACTGTGGGACTGTATGTGTGTGTGTGTGTGTGTGTGTGTGTGTGTGTGTGTGTGTGTGTGTGTGTGTGTGTGTGTGTGTGTGTTGATGGAGTATGACTTCAGAGTGAATTCCTTCACTGCTCTGGAGTGCAATCTGTCTATAGCACTTGAAAATGAATGCACATCTTCAATGAAGTGCATGTTTTGAACCGTTCTCTGCTGACTCAGGAATGGTACATGTAACTGCCTGAGGAGGAAGAGGATGTTGTCTTCTTTTATTTAAACATAGTCAAGAATCCATCCGATGCCCTGTGAAGTCTTGTATCCATAAAAAGCATTGAATTGTTCTGATGGACTTTATTGTTTGGCTCGTTACCTCTCTCTCCATCTCTCTTCAGCCTTTTGAGACTCTGCGTTATTCAGCATCATGCTGGGCAAACACATTTCGAAGCCTCTGGCAGCTTCTTCTTCCATATTCATGAGATCACATATTTCTGTCCCTGAAATGCAGGGCTAATGTCTGTGGCCTCCCGCTGAGGTCATTGTGTTCATGTCTCGACTGCCCAGCTGTCGGAGACAGGGACGGTCCTGCGTCCATGCAGATGAGTTGACATGAGATAGATATCACTGCACCTCTGACATCGCTTATCACTTGGATAATGCCTTTTCATATCGTTATCGTTTTGTTTACTCAAAGGATGTGTTCAATGATGGAAGTCTGGTGATGTGACATTCAACAGAAGGACCTTCTGGAAGGCTTTACATGTGCAGACATGTTTTTGTCAAAGTAATGTTTATTCATGCAGTAATGTTTATTTTTACAGTATACATTATTTTAAATCAGTTTTACAAAAAATCATGACAATGTTTAGAATATCTTCATGTCTTAGCAGATAAGATATGGCGAATAATATAGTCAACATTAGACAAAGTTTTGTTCTTTGATCAATAGAAAGTTAAAAAATAACAGCATTTATTCAAAATAGAAATATTTTTTAACAATATAAGTATTTTCTATCGCTTTTTATTGATTTAACACATCTTTGCTGAATAAAAGTATTAATTTATTTTAGAAAGAAAGAAAGAAAGAAAGAAAGAAGGAAAATATTAAGCAACTATTTTCAACATTAATAGAATTCAGCATATTAGAATGATTTCTGAAGGATCATGTGACCCTGAAGACTGGAGTAATGAGGCCGAAAATTCAGCTTTTTAAAATAATATTTCACTAAATTATTATTATTGTTATTTGTATTTTTGATCAAATAGATACAACCTTGTTGAGCATATGAAACTTCTTTAAAAAACATTCTTCTAAAAAACAAATCTTACTGATCCCAATCTTTTATGTGGACAAAGCTTCATTTAATGCTTTCTAAAGTGAGCTCAGAATTGACAAGCGTATTCAGTAAGCGCTGTCAATCAAATGCACTTCAGCTCCCAGCAATCATGTATTCCAGAGCGAGGCTGTGTCCAAGTGCTGTGGATGTGGGTGACTGTTTAAAACAGCATAGTACAGTTTGTAAAAGTGTTGGGGTTGATGTGATCGTTCTATTTTCTGTGTGAAAATGTCTTTCATTTTCTTTTATGTGAGAAGTGGAGATCTTGAAATCTCAGCTTATCATTTATTGTCACTGAGAAGTGAAAGATGAAGTCAGAGTTATGGGGAATTCATTTATTCTCGATTTCCTTGTTTTTAATTTAACATTGGTCATATTTCATTTAAATGCTAATACTCTGGAGTTAATAATATTTAGTTGTAAGATTCATTACTTTGATTAAACGAATCTGAAATCAGGGTAGATCACATACGTAGGTTACAGATAAATAATGTTAAAAGGTCTGTTGATGGTTAAAGCATGAAGCATGTACTTCACAAGCTCTAAGAACAGATTAGGATTTTTTCTATTTCATTACACTGAGCATGCATTCCAGTTATTTGTAGTGGTGGAGGATGTTTCTGTAAGTAATGAACAAAACTGTAAAAGCCATTGGGTTGAACGAACTTGAACACCCACATCCACTGCACTTGGACATAGTTTTTATGTAAGACCTTACATAACCTTTAATAGCAGAGTGAGCTATTATGTGTAAAATGTGTATGCTTAGAAGATATTTAGCAGAATGTGAGTCCAAACAACACTGGACCCCACTGACTTTCATTGTATAGACAAGAAAAGACCAAAAAAAGGAGTGAACTGTGTCTTTAAGCCTTCAAGGAAATGACAATATTCCAAGGAAACATCTTTTGTCTACAATATAATCTGAGTATTAATATGTGACCCTGGACCAAGAAATCATTAGGGTATTAAGTAAAGATCATGTTCCATGAAGATATTTGGTCAATTTCTTACCGTAAATATATCAAAACGTCATTTTTGTTTAGTAATAAACATTGCTAAGAACTTAATTTGGACAACTTTAAAGGCGATTTTGTCAGTATTTAGATTTATTTTGCACCCTCAAATTATATATTTTCAAATAGTATCTCGGCCAAAGCTTATTTATTCATCTTTCAAATTATGTGTAAATCTCAATTTTGAAAAATTAACACTTAAGACTGCTTTTATGGTCCAGGGTCACATATACATATAAATACAAATTCTTCCATATCTCAATGTGGCCATAAGGAGCATACAGTTTGGTACTAATTTACACTATGAAACAAGAAGTGTTTATTTTTATTCTCATAAGACAGGATATGAATGCAGATGGCCAAAGGTGTTAATTACAGACACACTTGTATGGCATGACCCACAGACAGGTGTTGTAAGTCTGCTTGAGTGGTTGATCATTCATCAGTGACGTTTAATAGCGCAACTAAAGCCACTAGAAGGCGAGCATGCAACCATTAGCCGAAAAAGTGTGACGGCTAAAGATGACGCTTCCGGTCTGGCAGTACGTGTGAAAGGAGACCAGAGGCCGTTTTTTTTTTGAAGTCAATGGATGAGAGGTTTCACTACGCTGAATAAACAGCTTTTTAGAGGAAACTGCTCATCATTTATTGAATCGATAGCCTATCTGCTAATCTATAACATGTTTTACACTAAACAATACTTTTGGATTGAACAATGTTTTTACCACAACAAAAATGCTGTTCTATAAGAGAAGTCACTGACTTTTTGCGACAGGTGGGATTCAGCTCACAGCATTTCTCATTCATTCCTATGACGTCAAGGCTGTAATGTGATTGATTATTAAGGCGTATGTGATCCAAGTTGACCATTGCGCTTTCTCCAATAGTAATCACACACAGACCCTCTCATCTCTCTATATTAAGAAAATCTCTGGTGCAACATTCTCATTCAGAATCAAAAAGAAGGCCTGTTGGCACATACTTTCACTTGTAGTGAATGAATACATCAGGAATCTTATGGTGTGGTGAGGGAAAACGTTCACACACAAAACAGACTGGAGCAGCCATCTGCCAAATAAATCCAGCATCCTGTGGCATGATGTTCCTTAGCCAGTTAAAGAGACTCCCCAAAGATAAAGCTTTGAAGCGCATTACTAACAGTTTGTTAGAAAATACTGGCATACTATAAATAAGTAAATGACTTGTAGTGCAACAGAGTAAACAATATAATGAAAAGAAGCAGGATCTATTAACACTCTTGGGAATGATGTTAGATTTGCTGGTGTTTTTTAAGGTTTTTGTGTAGCTCTTAAATGAAGAGAGTTTAAAAAACTTCAAAACTCATAACTGATGTTATTTGTTTACAGATTTGTCATATTTTATGTAATGAAGTTTCACACATGATGTCTGAATCAAATAACATTGAGCTATCTTGATTAATAGACCTTAGTCATGTGTAATTCCTTTAATGAACTGTACTTTAGTCTTCACTTGCATCCAATTAAATAGGGAAGAATATTAAATAATGTTAGGCCTATGAAGATTAGGTTAAAATAACAAGATGGATTACCCATTAGTGCTGTCTAGGTATTTTATGTCATACAAGATATGTAAGATGTTTTACCATAGTTAATTAAAGGTGGTTGTAGGCTACAGTTAGTATCTCTCTCCTGCTGCCACTGCTTCTTATTTTACCTCAGTAATGAAGGTGGTTGTACATTTTGATTGTCATTTTCCGCTGGCAAGATAGCCGCACTTTTATGGTGTCAATATGTGCTTCTCATGTTTTCCCCTCAGTTTTAAATGGTTATGTAAATGTGTTTGCATTATTTTTTGTCATTAGTTAAGATGGTTACATTTCTCAGTCAATGTTAACTATTTTACCTCAGTAAAGTTGAACATTCTGACTCGTGTTTCCAGCTAACAATAAACAACGTTTTGACGTTAAAAGTTGTTCGTTTTGAGAAGGAAGCTCGTTTTTTTACAAGCACGACCGTTTAAATTATCGCATATTCTGCGTTAATATGTTTCACTTGACTGCTGCTGCTGCTGCTGCAACCTATTTTAAACGACGACGAGCGAGCCTGTTTATGCTGAGAGATCCGGGGCGCCTTAATTTCAGACAGAGGGGTGATAGGCAAAGCTCAATCGACGTATATGACACATTCTATCGTTTTCTTTTACCACACACATATTTTAATCTGAAGTCTTTTTGTTTTTATTTCGATTATAACAAACCCAGTTCACGTTGTTATCTAAAATAACATTTAATTTGTTTATTTTGCGCGACAACTCTCCCCTTCAATCGGAGTGGATTCCTCCGGGGAAAAGGAAACGTGAAGATCATAACGGAACAGTGTGGGAATAAACGCCGTAACAGTTCCTCATTCATTCCGGCTATTTAAAACTTAAAGACAACGACTGCATATTAAAAGTGAAGGTTTTGGTTATTTGAAATGTAAAAGGTAAGACTTTCCTCATTTCTGTTTAGTGCATGTTTTCAACTTTTTATTTGTACCGTTAAGGATTGTTAACAGATCAATACCATTTTAAAGAGAATTTGAAATCGATTTTTTTTTTCACTTAAAACAACAAAGTAGGCCTAAAGGAGATTTTACATTAAATATTGTTATGCACTTTGGGGTTGCAGAATGACTTTTAAACTCGCAACGTTTAAGCTTTCTGATACAGTCTTTCTCTATCGTGCTTATGACTTGGTTGATTGTGCATCAAATAACAAGTCTTACAAAAAGTACTGTGGTATACTTAGGTATAATGATGCTAATAGATTTTAGTGCCACTGCCATGGTACTTTCATAATACCATGGTCATTTGATATAAGCTGTGGCACTGAAATTTGTTTACCATATTTTTTAAATAAAATTGCCAAGAATACCCTGGTAATATTATGGTACCAGATCCAAAAACCCTTAGTAGTACCATGGTACATGAAGACAGGCATATATACAGTCATAAAATATAATACATTTCACACCAAAATGGGATTTATATGCATTTTTAATGCATTGTGGTTTCTTAAATAAGGGGGGGAAAGTTAATAGCCTAATTTTAGAGCCTTACTTTCTTACAGGAAGTTAAAAGTCAGATATCCACCGTACAGATTATGCATTGTGGCACAGTGTGCACTTTCCGGAGCCCCTCAGAAGGGGCAGATGGTAGGATTTGTTTTGTATAATCTGAATGTAGAACTCATATATTTGGCATTTAGCTGCAAAGGAAAAGACAACAGGGACTTATTTTTGTATTTATTGTTTAATCACTGGCCATCTCCAGTGGAGCAGTAACGGGAGTGATCTAAGCGTCTGTGGCAGGTTACTAACCTGCCGTAGGGGTCAGTCAGCAGATTGTGTGATGTGTTGAGCAGGCAGATGGGCAACCCATGAGTGTGTGTCTGCTCTCAGTAGGCTGCGGCTTACTGCACTTCCTCCTGTAAGATGAACTCACTCGCATGTTTATGCCTGACTTCCTTACACACGCCTGAAGTGCAGTGCTATAACATGTTATATTAACACATGCATGGCTGGCTCTAATTTGTTTTATAATTTTTTTATTTGGGCCATATCCTGAGGAATTTAGCTTCCTAGATTTTTTGAGATAAGGGTCATTGTGCTATGAAAACATACTGTAACTGTCAGAACTCAAAACTTCCTCCAAAGTGATAAAAGCTTTTTTTTGTAACTTAGTGGATTTCAGGGGAAGAAACTAAATAAATATGCACTAACTGTTTGGAATAATTAGGATGTTTTTGAATATTTTTCATAAATGTTTCCATAAATGTTTTTGAAAGAAGTCCCTTATGTTCACAAATGGTTTATTTATTTGATCAAAAAAAAAATAAAATATTATTACAATTTAAAAGATTAATTTTCAGATTTATTATAAATGTCTAATATAAAATCTATTATATTATAAAATCTATTATAAAATGTAATTTATTCCTGCAAATTTTCAGCATCATTATAGTCTGACTGTCATATGATCCTTCTGAAATAATTATAATATGCTAATTTGGTGATCACTTTTATCAGTTACTATTGATTCCCATTTATTAATAGTGTCTCTTATTATTGATGTTGAGTTTTTGCTGATACAATTATTTTTTTGTGTTATTTTTTCAGGTTAGAAAAATTAAAAAGAACAACATTTATTTGAAATAGAAATCATTTAAAATGTACCTTTTAACATGTGGTGTATTCCATGTTAATATATATATATATATATATATATTTGTAACTTTGATAATAAGAAATGTTTATTTAGATACATTTCTTGACCTAATTAAAGGTGTGAATGTAATGTGGGGAAATTCGAGGTGAAATCACAAAGGTATGATTATTTATTTTCATTTCACAATGGGATTTCAGTAATACTCCAGAGCAGAGCAGGAAAGACCATGTGTGTGAGAGGGCAAAATATGCCATTTTTGTTACCTACTAGTGTCTGATTTGTTTTGCATGTTGTCTTTATGTGCATGTATAGGCTCTGTCCACCTAGCACAGTGGTTCTCAAACACTCCTGATTAAATCAAAACAAGTGATTTTCAAACAATGAATCAAGCTATGTATGTACTTCTGGCAATCCTAATGTACTAATGTGTGTTAATAAGCTCTTTACTGCACAAATAAAAAATATGTTAAAAAAAAAACTGAATACAATTTAAAAAACTCAATAAATTAATTTAAAATTAAACATCCTTTTTATGTTTTTAATTATTGCAATTGTCCAGTGTTTGAGAACTGCTAACCTAGTAGATCATATGACCTTCCTCTGACCTCTAGGGAGCTATGCTGGTTTTCTGGACAGAAGGTTTTTAAAGAAAATCTTCTATAAGTCCCAACATGTCAGCAGTGAACCATCTCACAGGAAGTGCTGAACTTAGCTCAGCCCAGGTGTGGACTCGCTGAGCTCTTTGATCTGCATCTGTACTTGGTTCTGGACTCATGTAAGACTGAGCAGAAGCAGAACCATGTCAGAAACCCTCCAGCTGCCCGTGCTGCAGATCCAGGGCCCGGCAGATGGGGAGTGCAATGGATGCGTGGTGGATCTGGCCCTGTCCAGCTCGTCCAGCCCCTCTCTGCGGCGCAAGCGCTTTAAAATGCGCCGGATGAAGAACGTCATGAGCGAGAAGGAGCAACTGGAGAAGGAACAACTTCAGCGTTCCGGGAGTAAGGAGTACCTGCAGCTTCCATCCATTGAGATCACGCCGTCCAGCGACGAGGATGCAGCGTGGTCGAGCTGTTCCACCCCCAGCGCCTCACCCCAACGCAGACGCTTCCTCCTGCGCAAGTGGCTGAGAGGAGGCGAGAAAAAAGAGCACGGCAGTGAGAGCAGGTCTGTATGAGCACGAGACCCGCACTGCCTGATCTCAGCACACAAACACATCCATTCTCCATTCCACTGTCCATTATGATTAATGTGCATCACTTCATTTGAGTCTTCATGTGAGCTTGCTCTGGTACATTAGCCATAGCAGAAAACCTTTGTGTTTGTGTGTGTGAGTGTGTTTTCCCGTTTTCTCTGGAGGGCCTGAAGTCTCTGCTGTGACATTTATAGGCTGGAGGGAAGAACAAGCGGCCGCCTGCTACTGCCAGGAATGTTGACAGGAGTTTGTCTGGGGACATCTTAAATATTCATGACTCTCGCTGGCTTTTAATAGACAAAAATACAGCATGCAGTACATATGTATCTGCTGAGACCTAACATTTACTTCAACACCGTTAACAATAGCTGAAATTGCACTACCAGCCAAATGTATGGACACTCTTGACTGAATTTCTGATTTATCATCTTGATTATTTATAAATTATTAATTTATAAAATATAAATAGCTGGAGCAACATTAACATTTATGCTGTGTAAAAATCCAGTGAACTATTCAGTCCTGTCACATGTTAAGGCAGTCATAAGACTAAAACAAAAACAAAAAACAGGAATTGTATTCTTACAGAATAAAAGATTATCCTCCTCAATCAAGTGTATGATTTTTGTTGTGTGTGCATCCATTGCATCCCCATTTTTTGTATTTGAAAGAAGTCCCTTCTGCTCACCAAGGCAGCATTTATTTGATCAAAAATCCAGTCAAATGTATTATCGTGAAATATTATTTCAATTTAAAATAACTTTTCCATTTGACAAAGTTTAATTTTCAGCATCATTACTTCAGTGTTCAGAAATAATGAATATGCTTTTTTGGTGGTCAAGAAACATGTTTTATTATTATCATCAGTGTTGCAAACAGTTGTGCTGTTTTATTTATTAAGAAAGTTAAAAAAAGCATTTGTTTGAAATATATTTGTAAATATATTTCTTTACTGTATAAAAGTCTTTACTGTCACGTTTGATCAATTTAATGCATCCTTGAATAAAAATGTTAATTTCTTAATAAAAACGTGTTTTGTTTGATCACTGTATAATTCTCATACTTTAGTCATTTCAGAACTTTCATGACTTTACTATCGTTCTACAATGTGGAAAATACTTCTAATGAAGAATGAGTAGGTGCATGCGAGCTCTTAACTGGTAGTGTACATGGGTTCGATGTTTGACATGAATCAGTTATCAGCTGTGTACTGTAAGCTGTCAGGTGTTTGCTGGTAGAAAACCCTTTTAAATACACCAGTGTTTGCCAATATAGGGCTCTGCTATGTTGATCCGTTAGGTTGTTTTCTCACCTGCTTCCTTTTCATGCGGATATGAAAGAACTCAGGGAACCACTTCTGTGGTTGAATGCACAGGATGTTTTTCTATCATTTCCTTGTGTACTTATAATCATGTCTCGTTTAAATGGATCAATGCGTGTATAGTTTTATAACTCTCTTGTCAAATAGGACACTCTCTGCTGTCCTCTAGTGGAAAAGACTAAACAGTGTCCTTAAAATATCTGTTTAAGACACTTTATGGACATTTGTAATCTGAGAAACACTAAACTGTCAAACCATGTGCACTTTGTGTGTTGATCTTGTATGTTTTGTTTGAGCATTTATGTTACTGTAATTAAAATACATCATTGTTCGTCCAAACTCACCTTCTGTTGTCTCATTCTCAGTGTAAGTGGACATCTGGAGTATATGTTGTGATTGTAATGTGACGCTCTGTGTTACAGCAGTCAGCAGAGCAGCCTGCAGAGCAGTCATGAGGAAGAGTCCACGCGTTACCTGAGCCCCACCACCCGCGACGACAGGTACACGCCTGACTTTATTTTGTGTGCAGCAGTCATCCGTGAGGGGCTGCCGCTTTTATTTTGTGTTTGTTTATTTTGTTTTTAAAGTCTTTGACTGTTCGCCGGTTCCCGCCTCCGTCTTCCCGATCTGCGTTAAAATGTTCAAAATATATAATACTATGTGTGTATTTATATATACATAATAAATATACACAGAACACACACATATATTATGCAAACATACATTTAATTTTGTATACAATTAATCACGATTAATCGTTTGACAGCACTAATTTATATTCTGCTGCTCTCACCATTTCCTTATGGGTTCAACGGGGGTCTATGGTTGGTCAGCTCACAATCTGGCTGAATTCGTATGCTTATTTTTGATGGGAAAATATGTATCGTATGTGATATTTCCTAAAAAATATGTAATCTGCACACTCTTGACATACTGCTTTCAGTGTACTGTAAATGTACGTTGTATGATAGCCTTTTTCTGTCTAAAAAACAAGAAACCTAAAAAGTTCATTTTGATTTTACTTATAATTGCTACCTTATTTCTCATGATGGACCCTTCTCACATTTGGACGGTTCTCGGAAATGGAAGATGTCATAGTTGGGTGAACTTCTAGTGATGAATGGAAACCACCAAAACTGGAATGTTTTTGCATTCCCATTTGCTCCAATAGCAAAAGAAAAAAAATCCACAATAGCATTTCTATGATTCCCCAAAATAAATAAATAAATAACATAAATTAAGAGATAGATTGCTGTGGTTAGAAGAGAGAAATATGTCTCTTCAAACTTAATAAAGTGTTTTAAATATATATATGCATATAACTTTATTAAGTTTGTGATGTCATTACAGTCTGTAAAAATGGGTCCATTGCAACTTGCAAGTTTATCAGTTACTTTAATTTATTCAATGCGATTTTCTCTTATTTAATAAGGAATTGTTTCCTAATTGTTTTAATTCTCTCTTTTTTTCTGATAATTGTAACTGTCTCACGATGGGACGTTATATCTCACATTTGACTATTTATCTTAGTGTTTTATATTCCACAATGTTATATTATATAATATTTAATATACTTTTTATTTTTACTGTGAGTTGGAAATATGCTAATCTGGGGTATTTTATGACACATAGTTTGCGAATTCAGGGATTCAGCCTCTGTCACTTGGCTTTTTTCCTCATTTCAATCTTTGCCATTTCTGCAGATGCTGAAAATGTTGACATGATACGAACTTCCTGCTGGCACTTGGTTTTAGTCTCAGTATCTGTTCTCAAGTGTGGTTGAGAAGTACTGTATCTGTTTTTGGTGGTTCGTGTTTTGCTTATGAAGTTGTTCTTCTTTCCGTGTCAAGTTCTGCATCTGTCGTCTGGCTTTGAGTCTGACCACAGATCGCACAGTCTGTATTGTGCCATCTCAAAACAACTCTAGCGTGTTTCACTTTCCCATTACAGTAGATCTGTAGAGCAGCCCATGGCTTCTTCTGCGACCATGTATTTTTGTCATCATCACAGAAATAGCATGGACTAAACCAGCTGCTACTCATTTTGAATCAGCTAAGCAAGTTTTGTAGTGAAAGCTCAGATTTTTAGCTGCGCTCAAATGTTCTTGTCGAGCCCAGCTGTTCAGAGAACACGCTGATCCTCGGCTGGAATATCATATGAGAGTTTTTTCATTTTTCATCTCCAGGCTTCAGGCGCTTGCTCGTTGGTGCTTTTAGTCTACCTATTGGAACACTTTTCTTTCTTCTGTATTTATGAAATGTGTCTTGTTAACATCACTGCTTGTACATCAATTTATTTTGTGCATTGTTGCTCTTAACATTCATGAGCATTATTTAGACGTGTTTGTTTGAAAAGAGGTCATTTGTGTGTTTTTCGCGAAGTGTGTGTGCATCTTCACACCTGCTATATTCAGTTTGTTAAAGTCAGTATGCACGTAGTTGCCAGAAGCTCATTTTTGTGCACTCAGCAACCTGATTTCAGCTGATTCCTGAGCTTATTTTTAAATTAGTTTTGTGTTGTGACGCAAAGCAGCTAATGCTCATTAAAGGTGATGAATGTTCAGCCTGTTTGTGTCATGTTAGGCTGAACTGATCACAGCAAAGTCTCTCAACTCTCATTTACACACATACACATACAGTACAGGCTCCCTTTTAGTTCGCCAGTGTGAATTGAAATCCAATTGGCCAGAACATTGAATTCAAATTTGAATTTGCAAGTGTTTTATGACAAAACATGAATTATGTCATTACTTTTTTTATTATTATTTATTGTGGAATATACATTATTTCTGATCGGAACGATAAAACTTTAAATACTGTTAAAACAATTAAAGGGATAATAAATGATAAAAATTTTTGAATTAACTATCCCTTTAACATCATAAGTTTACCAAAATTTAAGTTGGTCACATGGTTTTCACTGCCCATAGAAATTTTGAAAATATTTGTTTTAAATTAGTGTGTTAATATTTAATGTAATGTAATAAAATATAGGTGAATTAAACACACATTTCCATAGACATTACATTTAAGATGCTAATTATGTACAATTTCATCAAATGTTTCTGGAAATTCCCCAATATGTTCATCAGAAATATCAGGGAATTTGTGATTTCCAGGCCTGGTTATGAAAAACAATTCTTATTACTTCCTGGAAGTTTCTGTAGTGAATGTACAATGTACTTGTTGCTGTTGCTAGTTTATTAGTGTCAGGGTTCTGTCACTTCGGTCTAGTGTCATTCATAGGTTTTGTGACAGAGCCCTGACACTCCCATAATGTCCTGTTTTCGTGTGAGCGTGCGGCTTCGAGTGTGCTCGAGCGCTCTCTCGTCTGCGTGCCTTGTTTCATGTTGGAGTGTAGCGTTCGGATCCCGGCACTCATGTCTTGAGTTTTGGTTTCGTGACTGGGTTTGGACACTCGCGCTCCATGTTCCGTCTCATTGTGTGAGCGTGCGGTTTCGAGTGCTCGAGCCGTGCGCTCTTCTGTCTGCATGCCTTGTTTCATGTTGGTGTAAGCGTTCGGATCGGCACTCATGTCTTGAGTTTTGGTTTCGTGACTGGGTTTGGACACTGCAGCTCCATGTTCCGTCTCATTGTGTGCTGCTTTCATTGTCAGTGTGCTCGGCGCTCTCTCGTCTACATGCCTTGTTTCATGTTGGAGTGTAGCGTTCGGATCCGGCACTCATGTCTTGATTTGGTTTTCGTGACTGGGTTTGGACACGCGCTCCATGTTCCGTCTCATTGTGCGTGCGGTCTCATTCGCTCGACCCCGCTCTTCTATCCTGATTGTTGTGTTTTGTGGTGTTGCATGCAGTTTGATTTTTATCGGCTGCGTGCATTCATGTTATGTCTTGTGCTGTGTGGCATGCAGCTTGTGTTTTCATTGGCTGCTGCTTTCATGTTGTCATGTCTTGTGTAAACACGGGTCTTATGAGTTTTCTCATTAGCTGCATGTTCGTGTCTTGTTTTGCACATGGCTGGTGATTTGTTTTGCTGGCCATGTGCTTGTGTTTTTGTTTTGTGTGAGCACATGGCTTTTGTCTTTGTTTTATGTGTGCCATGTGCTCTCATGTCAATTGTCTTGACCCCACCCATCTTGTTTCCTGATTGTTGGTTAATTTGCCCCATCTGTGTTTTCCTCGTTACCTCCTCATTTGCTCCCTTATAATCTTCTTGGCTGTTTCTCAATATGCGTTCTTCAGGGATCTTGCATCCTTGTGGTCTTACTCTAAACTTGCTGAAATACAGAGGATGCATGAAAGTGCCCAAATGTGTTCTTGATATCGAGGATGCATCGAGTGCAGACTTGAGAGAATCGAGCCGTTAGAAATCCCAGAAGATGCTGCGGGTGGCCGGTGTACGGAAGCCTGTTAGCTTTAAACTCTCTCTAGCAAATACTTGACGGCTCTTGAAGTTGAAAGTAAATATTTATCGTTTTGCAAGTCCGTTCTTTACGTTCTTGGAATTGAGAAGCAGCCCATGTGTTTGCAGTCCTCTGCCATTTCATCGTATGTTCCCCAGTTGTGTGCCCTGCCCTGCCCTGCCCTGCCCTAATTCTACTTCCTAAAATTTGAATTACAATTCTGCATCCTACTTGCCAGTAGGGGTGTGCGATATATATCATCTGTAATAATATCGTAATTGTTGTTTTAACGATGTGTAATTTGACAATATCGAGTATTTTGCAAAACCCCAACTAGCACCTACGTAGTGCACATTAGCCTGCGTGGTGATGACAGTGCACGCGCGCATTCTTTCACTGCATGATTCAGTTTATTCAAATGCATTAAGAATGATCGCAAAATTCTTCGCATGATTACAAATGTGATTTTGATTTTATACAACAGTTCAATAAACAATAAGTTAATATTAAGAGACTTACGTTTTAGACGCCATATTGTCTGTTTTTGCTGCATTTCGAAGACAAAAAACAATTCCAAACAGCTACAGCGATGTTTTGAGTCTCAGTGATTCGTTCCTGAATGATTCAATCATTTAAATGATTCGGTTCAGTCGCAACGACTCACTTATTAACAGTGAAGTGCTGCCACCTGCTGGCGGTTTAATTTCACATTTAAAGTCTATTTTCATTTTTAAAATAATTTTAAATATCAGTATTTAATGTTTTAAGTTTAAAATTTAACATTATGAATTTGTAACTGGTTAAAGCACTCCATGTCCATCTGAGCTGCATTAAACAGTGTGTAAATACATCTAAACACCTTCAGATGCAACTTCTTCAGAGATTCATTTTTATGATACTGGTTTCATTTGTTTGGGTGCAGCCTAAATGTGTATTATCTTAATTGACTGATTAAATTTAATAATTTGACTCAAAATATGTTCACTTTTAGAAACAAAATGGCTGTATTAAAGGTAAAAATAAATGTAAATTTAAATGAAAAGATGAATTAATCACTGATGTGAACTGAGCACACAGAATATGAAGAATATCATAAACTGCAGCTGTGCACGGTATTCAGATATCAGCACAATAACACACTCTGCAAAATATCGTCTAATTATCGTTATCGTAAAAATCAAAATAAATATTGAGATATCATTTTTTTCTATATCGTACACCCCTACTTGCCAGTTTGATTTAGGTTTAGCCGAATTAACACTTAAATGTACTCGCCTCATCACATCTGTGTTTCTCTGGTTTTTATATATTTATATGCATTTTTGGCCGGTAGCATGCAATCTTTTGTGTGTCTCAGAGACTCTGATGGTCATATTAGCATCTCTGCTGGTGGTCTCACCACTGCCACACCTCATGCGTGGAAACAAGCTGTATTGATCCACAGCACACACACTGAGAAAAAGCAGGATCTAGGTCCCCGCAGGACAAGACATGGCCCATGCAGAGAAAGAGAGAGAGCGAGGGAGAGGAGAGGAGGGGGTGAAGTGAGTTCAGTAATGAGGAGTCCTGTGTGGTGTGTGTGTGAACCGTGTGCAGTTCTACTTGAGTTTAGAGCATCATGGTTCAGAGCAGGACTTTATCATGCATCTCACCCATCAAACTGGGCTGTCACCCGCGGGTGTCCACGCTCAGGAAAAAACTGCACTTTCGCCGGGATCTGTGAGTACTTTTTGTGGTTTTGCCTCTAAAACGGCTCCTGAAAGGTGCTGTGCACAGACTGTAATTGGCAGGCAGAAATTCATGGTCAGTTGATCCAGCCTGAATTACTGTAGCAGATACAGTTTCCTGTGATCTATTGAATTACGCTTCAATCTTTTACAGTAGAGACCTCAAGAGGACAGAAAGTTGAACAGCACTCCTGATTATTCAATGCATTGATACATGAATAGTTTGTTTCTTGGCAGTTTTGAATTAATTGCATTTATAATGCCTTTTAATACACATGGTTTTGCAATGTTTTAAGTTCTCAAATAGCTGGAAAATGCATTATTATAATACATTCTTATTCTTGCTATACCTCTTAAATGTAAATGCATTAAAAGCATGTGAGCAGTTTAAAGGTGTAATAACATGTTATAATGTATGTGGTTAGACTTATGCATGAGGTTTCAATGTTTCACCCCAAAAAATAATTAATTATTCTCTCACCACGGTGTTGTTCCAAATCTGTTTGTCTTCTGAGCAACATAAAACGAGTAATTTATTATAATGCACTGGAGACGTTATTCCATGCAGTTACTATGAATTGGCACAGAAGCTTTTAAGCTTGAAAAAGGATGCAGAATTACCATAAAGTAGTCCATATGACTATGAGGATTCATACAATACATTATTAATACATTATTTCTGAAGTCATACAATACAAATTAAAGGGTGTTTTTGCAGTGATGCTATACAATAACCATTTTTGGTTCCCCAAAGAACCTTTCAGTAAACAATTCTTAAATTAACCATTTTGAAGAACATTTAAAAATCTAAAGAATCTTTTTCCACTTCAAAGAACCTTTTTTGCATTTGAAAGGTTCCATGGGTATTCAAGGTTCTTCATGGATCCATTCATGCCAATAAAGAACCTTTATATTTAAGTGTACAATTGTAAATGATTGACCTTTGTGAATGAATCATTGAATCAGTGAGTTGAAATCAGTCTATTTTGTGAACTGGGTTCATTGAAAATAATCTGATTCATTAATGAATAGAGCATCAGTGCTTCTCGAAAAAATTTAATTCCAATAAATGCATGGGTGTATATCAAGCTTTTAGGATAATACAGACTTAAAATGCACGATTCATATGGAATGCTTGTAAGTTGCTTTACAGTGTATTTTTTGGAGCTTAACAGCCCCTGTCTTCACTTTCATTAAATTGAAAAGAGCAGCCAGGATATTGTTCAGAAACTCTGCGTTCTGCCAGGTTTAGAATGACATGAGATCATTCTATGAGAGTCAGTGAAGACAGAACATTCAGTATTGGTTGAAGTAGCACTTTAACAAATTGATGCTATACAGAATGAACGTCATACACACAGAAACACGCACAGACAATTGAGTGAGAGGATGAGAGAGTGAAAGAGTCATGTCATGTTTTTCTGGTCAACATGAGCTCAGGGTCACTGTGTCCCTGTCACAGTAACTAGACTAACTAGATCTGTTTCTATTCAGGCACAAAGCTTTGATGAACACAGATGTGTGTGCGTGAGAGTGCTGTTCTTTAATTAGCAGTTGTTCAAGGCAGACTTATTAACAATGAAATCACTCTGCCCTCCTCTCTCTCTATTCCTCTTTGTATTTAAGGTGAGATCAGACCTTGTACATTGGACAGGGTTTTTGTTTTGACATGATCAGCAACATTCTGAGTTGCCCTTTTTGCTAGTTTGTTAGGAAATGCTTATACTGCAAAAGAAAAGTGCAGCGAGCCTATAACAGGAAGCATACATTATTCACTGCTTTCTCTCCCTAAAAAAATGATTTCTATATTTAGAAATGTAATATTTAATATTTTAGTTTCATATTCATATTTCACAACGTCCATGTAGTTTACAGATACCTTGGCTACAAAATGTGTTTGCATGCATATGCATATGACGTTGCTAAAAAGAACATTGTTTTTGGTGTTTATGCAGTTTAAGGTAAAAAAACACATTATTTTCCACATACTGTACATTATTGTTGCTCCTCTATGCTCCGCCTTTCTGAAATGCGTAGATTTTTTACAAAGCTCATCGTTCTGAGAAGCGAGGCATGCTCTGATTGGGCAGCTATCCAGTGTGTTGTGATTGGCCGAATACCTCAAGCGTGAGACGGAAATGTTACGCCCCTTACCGTATTGTGATACCGTGTCCCGGTGCGACGACACAAAAATAATAAAACCCATTATAAATTAGGCATGTTTTGCATCCATTGGGGACATAATTACTCATTATAATTACTTATACTGTCTTTTTATGTGTTGCATTGCATCGCGCCGCGTGAACATTACCATGTCTGCATTTGTGATCGGAGAAACGACAAACAACAAGCTCTACTCTACACTGCTCAAAACTCGCATTTGAATCGTCAGTGGCAAATTCTTTAGATATGAAAACATACTTGCAGGTTGTGAGTCAGAAGCACCAGACTGCCCTTGAAAAAGTTGGAATTGCCGCATTTTATAGAAACAGTCTTTGTGCATAGCTGGCAGGCTACTCCCAGGATATGGAAGCAGTCCTCCGTAAAATACACACTAGTGATGCGCGGGTGTCGGTTATATCCGCGGGCACTGTGGATGATCCGTGGGTCAGGTAATAAAAAAATGAAACATAATAAGAACATATTAACTACATTTTCTAAATAGGCTACAGAAATCGAATAAAGTGTAAATTAACATATTAAAGTTATTCAACAAAACATTAGGCTATTTAGTCAAGAGCAGTGAGGGATTTTCTCTGTCTTTTGTTGTTTGATTAACGTTAATGACAGACGGCACAGTTTTATTATAGGCTGCTGTCACAAGACATATTTCACAAATCCAATATTTATATGCGCTTTTCTTTTGTAACTGTTTACATTAACTTAAGACAAAACTGACAGTGCTAATGAGGATACTCTCCAGGACGACAATTTTGACGTAATTTTGTGTGTGTTTGTCCACTTAAGGCAACAAGCTTTGCTTGTTTAATTTGGTAGCCTACTCGCCTTGGATGTGGCTGTGAGCGCACAGAAAAGGAGAGCACGAGTATCGAATGGCTTAAAAAGATGTGAAAACAATACATTTTTGTGACGATGCAACAATGACCGATTAGGAAATTGACAATTCTGTCAACTGCACCAAAACATGAGCTAAAGTCTTGTATCGCAGCGTGAAGAGAAGGTCAAAGAGAGAAGACGCGGTACAGCTGAATCACTCACGCTGTTTTCAAATGACTGATTTGATCTGATGGGTTGTGTGAATTAATTTACTCATCTAACCTATGTACGCTATATTGAATAAATGTTTTGCAGTAATTTCCCTCATTTTAAAGTTGAAAGCTGTGGGAATGAGTAATGCGATATATGTGCAATTCCACACTGAAATTCAGGAGATAATTAAACATAATTCTATTATACAGAGGATTGTGAAATAGATTTCCATTACTTTTCCAAAACTTTTTGGGAATTAATTTAAAG
This sequence comes from Gymnocypris eckloni scoliostomus, assembly GCA_027564155.1. Taxonomy (NCBI): domain Eukaryota; kingdom Metazoa; phylum Chordata; class Actinopteri; order Cypriniformes; family Cyprinidae; genus Gymnocypris; species Gymnocypris eckloni. Next base: position 18,920,979 of record CM050435.1, read on the forward strand.
CTGCGGATTCGGGTGACGTTTTAGCTCATCCGCGCATCACTTCTGCACACACTCTAATATTTGGGTTGAACTGTTCTGGAACAGTGTTGTAAATACAACTTAAACACTGATTTCTAGTTGTGTCCTCTTTTGGAAGCCCAAATAAAGTACTTTCGCTTTCACAACGAAACACAGCCAGCGTCTCAGGACACGGCGCCGGCGGCAGCAACAATACTACTGCGAGAATAATAGTTCCGCCTTCTTGATTTGCATATACATTTGGGTGGTGTTTTGTAAATCTTCCCACATCGTGACATAGACATGTGGCGTGTTTGAATGAAACATTTTAGGAGGGCTTGGTCGAGTCTTTACTTTTATAAAAATTTATCTTTGGTTTTGAGTCTTTGCAACTCCAGGGATCTTATCTATGCACAATCAGCTTGTAACACTCCAAAGAGAAAGGGAAACTTGACATCGCATCATATAGAGTTAGGAGTGCTCAGGTGCAATGCATTAAAGCCAGACAGAATTATGCCTGTTCTGTCCCACCTCAAAAATATACAGTTCAATTGCTATGTAAATGCATTCAACACCTAAATGCCAATACAGAAGCTCTTTTGCGCCACTTTTGCAGTGAAAATTTGCCAGTTGACGTCTTTACGCAGCTGAGTTAAGACTGCTCTGTGCCTGCTCAAAATTCATTGTAAAGGTGCTGTGCCGCATCAAAGCCAGACTAAATGATGCCTGCTCAGATCCACCTGAGCTCCTAGTATCAAGTTACACAGTTGTAATTGTTGTAAATGCATTAATGCCACCTCTGAGCAGCATTAAACAGTGTCGTCTTGTGCAAAGACACCTAAATGCCACTTCAGAAGCGTTTCTGTGTAATCTTTGCCATGTAAATTGCAAAGTGGCTCTGAGTAACTAGATAACAAGCCAGCTGGCACTTATTTTAACAAATGATTGCACAAGCACACTTTTAAAGAGAAACATTTTATGAGGATTTTGGGTCTGAAATGATTAAACACTAGTTATATTGTTTGAAACGAACACAGTATTTGGACACATTCTGGTTGTCATGTTAGTGGAACATGTTCATAGTTCATATGTTGAACTGTTAACCTGTGGTCATTGGATTGTTTGCATCATTTGCCTCAAATGCCTGATGCAAATGCCACTGTACCTACTTTATATAGAAACTAATAGTAGATCAAGTGGTTCAGATTTGTTCAGTGTTGAGTTTCGGCTTGATCTGTCTTTCCATATTAGATAATAGCAGGAAACGTATTGTATTTATTTATTTAGAAAATACACACTTTAGTTTAAGCCCAGACTGTTTTCTCAGTACCATCAACATGGTAGGTGTCAAAACTGTTGTAGTATGTGAAAACACATTATTGCTTGACATTGTTCCTGTAATAATGTTCTCAACATGCTCTGGTTGCCTCATTTGTTCTTGTGTTCTTATTTAATTGGCCAGATCCCTGTGAAAGATGTGCAGGCCATCCTTTCATCTGAGATTAGACAGAAACCTGCAGTAGCAGTGTGCTGTTACCAGAGCTGATGATTCATGAGAGAACTGCAGACGGATGTTATCTAACACCCCAATCAGAAACTGCTCTCTCGCTCTCTCTCTCTCTCTCTCTCTACCTCACTCTTTCTTTTCCACTGAGCTGTAAACAGAGTCTCATAGTAAGCTCACGTGCACTTCTGACATACTGTTAAATGGACTCTTTCCTCAGCCATATGTAAACTCCTGTCTGGACATCTGTCTGTCCGTCTGTGGAAACGGAGTTGCTTTACTTGCAGATTAAACTAACTCTCAGGGTCTTTTGGGTTCTTTGTCTGTAAGAGTGGGCCGTACAGAGCCAGTGAAAGTAGGTCATGAGCGACTGATTGAGTTCTCCTTCCTGTGATTCACCAGTGCTGCTGTATAAATCTCAGTAAAACACCAGCAATATCCTCAGTAATCTGTGAGGTATGAGTAGATCTGCATGGAATCTGCACTGAATTCCACAGATTTCCATAGATTTCCATAGATTTTCGCACAACAATTAATTAATAAAGTTGTACACATCTGATAATATTTATAGTTACAATTATGAATAATAATTTAGTAATACTGTGAATCTATGTAGCTTATCTGTATTTATAATCATAGCTGTACATATTTCATATTTTAGCATATTTTTAAATAAATGAGTCTTAGCTGCCAGTAATATTTTTATTTAGTTTGCCATAGTTATATTTTCCCCTTGTTTTTTTCTCAACAATCAGTGCATAAAAAAGAAATATATATATATACTTATGAGTCAAACTGATATTCCAGGCCAATTATTTTTTCCAATATTCTGCCTTGGCATCAGCTAATAACTGTTTCAGTTTGGCCAGTTGTTGTTCCCCCTTCATCGTAAAACTCTACCCACAGCCTTGTCAATGCATAATAATAATATATAAATTTTTGTGTACATTTTCAGTAAAAACTATATAAAGTAAGTGTTCATTTGAATAATTTTGCCCTCATATTGGAAATAAGTAATATCTCCTAACCCTCTGGAATCTTTTCAGTATTATAATAATCTGTGTTGTTTTTGCTAGTCAGGGTTCTGTGCAGTGCATGGGTTTGTTTCTGTCTGTGTGTGTGTGTGTGTGTGTGTGTGTGTGTGTGTGTGTGTGTGTGTGTGTCTGTGTCTGTGTCTGTGTCTGTGTGTGCAGGGATTAGCTGCCACACTTCACTTCTCTAGTACACTCACTAACCGAGCCTGACAGTCACCTCATCACCTGACTCCTCACGCTTTCTTCTCATTGGCTGGCTCCTGTCAGCCTCGATGTGGCAGTGAGCTTGGTGATGTTGAGGGGGCGGGGCTATGTGGCAGCTCTCGGAGGCTGAATAATTGGGCTGCGTGGCTAAACATAGCAGGACTGGACCCGCAGAAATAAACTCCAGCCTCCTCTGGCAAGGTTCCGCAGGCCCGCTGGAGCCAGAGATCCTCGTCTGCTCTTCCCCACTCAGACCCCCAGAGACCCAGCAAGGGCAAAGGAGCATGTGCAACTGATGATGCAACTGATTACACATTATTTCACATCAGCACTGACCTCCACTGATGCTGGGAAATTCTAGAAGCACTGTTGATGAAACAATACAATTGAAAAAGATTTTTCCATATTTGAACATATTCTTTATTTGGACATCACCCGCTCTGGGACAAGAAATATCCCGTCTCAGATCATATATGAATCAGAATATGGATGTATGAAAGGATATAAGTTGTGAACATTGTCCATTTTTTATTTTGTCTCCGGGGCTGTTCATTCTGTTATTTTGTTCTCACAAACCTATATCGTGCATTTTATTTCCAGATAAAACGTGACTCTCTCTGTGAAAACCCAGCTAAAGTCATTTTTGTGTGATTTGCTGTTTTCTACAAAAAATCATCCTTCATATGGTAAAGAAAATTCTGTGGAAATGTAACCTTTATATCTTTAATATTGACTGAGTAAGGTCATGTCAAAGATTGAAATTATTGTGGAATTAATGGTAGAAATCAAACTTTGATGCTTGTTTGTTATCTCATAGTTAGATTTTGAGACTTTAGCCTGGATTTCACAGAGAGGGTCACAAATTGTGTTTTAGACAGCATGCAGTGTGTTCACATTCAGAGCCTGTGATGGAGCTGTCCATTCAGCACCACATTGACATACACTCACTCTGATTGGTTAATGTTTTACAGGGACTCATTCTCTGCATAACTGAAAATGGGAATGTGTTTAGCAATCTTTGTAAATGTGCATGTGTGCTGGTCATTTAAGAAGTATCATAGTATTTGGAATTAGAAGTCAGAGGTGTCCTCGTTCTTTTTATCTCTCATGTGTATCTTTCTACTTAAATAATTTCACATTTAATTAAATGTGTCACTTGCCATTTCTTTGCTATTTGTGAAATTTACTTGTAATTTCTGAATGAAAATTGTTTATACACCTTTCTTTTCAGTGTAGGTGTGTTCACACTGACAGTCCTGTTGTTTGTTACTGGCTGACAATCAAACGCTTTACTGTCTGCACTTCCAATGGTATTTTCTGTGGCTATCACTGTATTTGCATACATTTTGTTACATTGCTAACAATTGTTCTGCCTGGTCTTGCCTTAAATCTCTAACTCTGATTGAAATTCACTTCTTGTGATGCTGATGCTACACAGTCAGTTTAAACACTCCTTGTTAGGGATGCAACGATGCACTCTTAGCCGGTTGAAAATTGATACAAATATGTGACGATTGAAGTCAGTTGAAATGTTAAACAAATCGCGATACAGCTTTGGGTGGGAGTTTATGTGAATGTACTTAAGAAATGTAAATGGTATTTTCTTTTCACTATGCCTCTTTATAATGCATATTAAAGGATAGTTTCATAGTAGCACTAATAAAATGACACCTTTCCAGTTATAATTTGTCTTAAAGCTTTAATTTATAATTTGTAAAAAAAAATAGTGTGAAAATCATATCGTGAAATCATTATCGTAAATCATATTGCATTGTGAGTTTAGTGAATGGTTACGTCCCTACTCCTTTTGCATTTTTGTTCATATTTGACTAATTGTGTCGAGTAGGACTTGAAGCAACACATTTTGTTGGTACAGAAACAACTTTCTTAATCACTAAAATTAGAGGAAAAGATAAATTGGAATACTATTCGGGCTCAAAAAATTCAATTTGAACCCTAAAAATGTATTGGTTGGTATAAATGTTGTTCTAGGACCAACAAGGATGTTGATTCAGTAACATGTCATACTTTGCAAAATCATGGTCACTGTATTTAAGAGTAGTTGGAGAGTGACTCAGCAGTGTCTTGTCTTTTATCCTCAGTCAAATCTGAACATCACATCCCTCTGCAGTGAACACTTCCATTGCTCTTTACAGGCAAATACAGCCTAAAAACACATCAAAATGTAACAAATGTTTATGTGTTCAGACAGCTTGTGAATGTTTCGGTGACCTGTGTCGATGGGATCAGGGAAGCGCTGCTGGCCTGTACACGTGACTAGATATTTGCCATAATATCAGCAGTTTGTGTGTGTGGCATATAGCAGCTCAAACTGGAATAGAACAAGACACCAAACAATACATTTCTCTAATCCTCACACACACACACACACACACACACACACACACACACACACACACTCTGATCGCAGTGTTTACCATCTAGCTGTATTAAGAGATTAGAGGACCAGCTGTCGACTGCCCGAGTCCCTGACACACAGAGCAGCAGTGACACTGGACAGGAATCTCTTTGAGTCAGGAAGGAAGCAGGGGGGAGTGGACTGAAGGATCTGAGCATGCTCAGTGAGCGCCGGATTGAGACGAGAGCCGCTCATGCCCTCATCTGCAGGAAGAGAGAGAGAGAAGCTGCTGCATTTCAGAGATGTGCACATGAGCACTTTACACACAGCATGTGGAAGTATGGCTGACCCGGCACGTTCATGCAGAATGAGGCATTCAGAGTCAGGCTGATCGCCTGTGCTTGGGATCACCCGAACACACCCGGATTAACATCCAGCTCGGGATGCCTTGGGAAAGGTGGCCCGTGAAATGGGAAGATGACACTGTGGGATCAGGACAGCCTGTACTGCACTAATGAAAGGCTTCAAGCTCGCCTGGTAAGATAGACGGGCAGACCAAGGTCTGTCTTGGTCCTCTCCTCTCTGTGCAGTGCTCGTTTGTGTGTACTTCTTATTTTAGTGTCATAGGAAAGAGATTTTGGCTTACCGTGCTCATTCTAAACGCCTGCATTGTGCGGTATTCGGTATGCGCTCTGAATCTGTCACTGTCAGAGATCTGCAATGACGTATTAGTGTCCACTTGTTTACATCAACCAAGAACAGCGTCGACTGATGGCTGAATTCATTCTTCATAGCTCTGAGCAATTGGCAGTCTCACAGCCGAGATGGTTGATTTCAATGTTAAAATTGTAATGGTTATGTAACAGTGTCCTCTCAGATGGCAGAATGATTAGATAGTGTTGGATAGTGGAAGCTTATTTAGGAGCTCTTGAGTTCAGAACAGATTAGTCTTTGAAGTGACTAATAGTCCAGTGCAGTTTTCATGTGATCATTTCATATTCTTTTCTCGTTTCATATATACACTAGTACATGTGAACAAAACAAAATGTCATAGTGTGTTCAAAATTATTTGTGATAAAGGTGCTAACTGGTGAAATTAAATTTAAAAAAGGTTCAAACTTGCCCATTTATGTCATGTTTTTATTATGAAGCAGTCGCTTGATTAAAGTGTTTTAATTTAAACTGTGTTTTAACATTGAACCGTATCTTGGGCACATTTTGTCATTTGTAATGCAGTACTGTGTGTTTAAAGTCACAAACATGCTAAATGCAAATGTTTGGCGATTATGTTATGGTGCAAATCTGTTTCATATCAGATCAGAAGTTGATAAAGCTTGATTATAAAGACCTTGGTGTTGAGATGTCTTATCTGAGCTTGTGTCTCGATCTTGCTGTCTTGAGACGTTTAAAAATCACATAAGAAAAAAAAATATCTCTGATTCAGTGTGGATCAGACTAGTTTGATTTTATTCACACATTCATGGTTTGAATTGATCTTGGTTGAGTTGATCAAGGTCTTTTTTGTCTCTATGTTTCTGCTATGTTGTAATTGTGAATTATTCTTAAATTATGATTACAATCTGATGTGACTCATATTTGATCTCATTTAATGTAATGTATACAGCTGATCTGATTTTGCACTGATTTGACTCATTTTGATCTGATGCAATATTATCACCTTAAACTGAACAGATGACAGTTTAAACAGACTGTTCTGATCTTTTTAGACTCTTATATAATCATAACCTGATTTTGACTCTGGTCTAATATGCATATACAATCAATGCAGTCAAATTTTTTGAGTAATTAAGATTCTTGAAAGTCTCACCAAGGCTGCATTTATTGATCAAAAATACAGAAAAAATGGTGTAATATTGTGAAATAGTTTAGCAGTTTAAAATAACTGCTTTCTAGTTTAATATATTTTGAAGTGTCATTTATTCCTGTGGTGCAAAGCTGAATTTTCAGCATCATTACCCCAGTCTTTAGTGTCATATGATGCTTCTGAAATCATTCTGATATGCTGATTTGCTGCTAAAGAAACATGTATTATTATTATCAATGTTAAAAAAGATTTAGCAAAAGATTTCTATTTAAAATGAATGATGTTTTCAAGTTTCTCTTTATCAAAAGAATCCTGAACATTTGTATTATTGTTTTCACAATATTGAGTAGCGAAAACTGTTTTGGTGAAGTAACTGAGCACCAGTTATATATATATTGATAAAAGTTCAAGGTTCAAGGTTCTTTTATTCTGAACACCAAATCAGTGTTTACTGAACACCAAATCAGCATATTAGAATGATTTTTGAAAGATCATGTGACAATGAAGACTTTCGTTGAAAATTCAGCTTTGTCATCACAGGAATCCATATGTTTGCCTCTTTTATCACCACCAAAAAACTGTAAGTCTCATTTATAAGAAAAATAACAGCATTTCTCTTCAACAAGGTGCAGGATTTGATGCGTCATGCAATATGCAATAGTAATATTGGTAACCGAATGAATGGGTGTGCAGATTACACTGGTATACGCATCGCAGGAGCAGACAGAGAGCGAGCGAATAAGAGTGAGAGAGAGGAGTGGTGTGATTGGACAGGGGGAGGGGTAGAGAGCCAGAGACTGGCTTGTTGACGTTCAGGCTGCTGACGTGAGTGGCTTCATTCAAGAAACCCATGAATATTAAATCAACCCCAGCCACCGCACAGCAGCCGTTTTTCACGCCAGCTCACCGTACTCCTGCCCCCGCTGACCCTGACTTAATGATAGTGAACGACTAATGGGAACTCCGAGGAAACGGCCATGCAGAAGAGCCAAAAAATGAGAACGCTTGCTTAAAAAACAGGGATGCTGGATTCAGAGGTGATAAGCTCCGCCTCCTCTTTTCCTCCTCTCTCGTCACATCACTCCATCCTCACACCGCAGCCGCACTGAATGAATGAAGCAGAGCCCAACGCTTTCCCGTAGCCCCTCATGGACACCAGGTTTGTCTGTGTGTGATATTTGCATGAAAATCATGAAAATAAGTTGTTGTTTTTGCATTTGCATGATGGGCAGTCGCTCTTGACATGTCCATTAGCAACCATTTCCAGTATTTTAGTTCTCACAGTTGCTTTTTCCACCTTGCAATATTTAATAGAGTAACTTCTATGACATTACTAGCACAAAAAAAGTCATTCAATTCCAAGCAGTTTTATTGATCAATTGCTTTATTGAATATTGAAAAGCGGCAAAAGCATCCGTGAGCTGGATGTTTTTAGAAGAGTATCTGATATGCACCATTTGATAAGGGCATTGCCTCGCATTTGCTGCATGCAGTGAGCATTTTTTGCATCACATAGGAGTGTTTTCACCCCTTCAAACGAATGTGAGAAAGATGTTTATCACTGCTTTTTGCTTTCTGTGATGTGGGCTAGCGTGAGAGAGCCGTATCCTCCAACTGGTGGTTTGAGAAAATGTCTTAGTGTGTTGTTGTGTGTTGTGTGTGTGTGTGTTGTTTTTTGGTCTCAACATTTAAGCAGAAGTGAGACAACTGCATTCACACGTTTGAAGACGCCTCTGTGGCCTGTCATTAGGCCCCTCACGAGCGCCGATATGACCGGTGAGAGGTGAGGAGAGCCGTACGGCCGCCCACAACACCAGCTTTTTTCTATAGAGTGTTTGATAAAGACCTTTTAGCACTTTAGAGAGAGAGAATCTCTTTGGCACGTGTGTGCTTGAAGCTCACGCTAACATCAGATGCTGGACATGAGGGATGAGGCTTTTGTAAAAGATATATTATGAATGGATTACTAGCTTTTTTTATTCACACACTTTGCACCATATATGTACAATGTAGTGCACAATTTGTGGGTAGCACTTTTTTTGTTATAATCAATTAATATTTTTTATTACTATTTTCAATTTGAGTTTTTAATTACATATTTTTATAATTATGTTTATTGAATTGTAATTATAGCACAAATATAAATAGGAACCGTCAAAAAAAAGGTACACACATAGATCAGCTTTGTAAGACAGGATTACATAATAATAATAATAAAAGATGAAGATGAGTACAAAAGAATATTCAATGTCCAGAGAATTATAAAATTATGATATTCTATGTAATATACAGTACAGTAATTGGTATGAATATTTCCATTTTAAAATGTTTAAGAATTCAGTAATTGCTTGGTGTGTTTTCATTATGTTATGTGTGTTCATTTTTAGTTATTATAGTTTACTTAAACTAAATGAAAATGAGGAATGTTGCCTTGTCAACTAGCTGAAATATGTTTTTGTATATTTTATATTTTTATATATTTTTATAATGAGGGTTTTAGTCTAGTTAACTGTAGTAATCCTGGCGAGTAGCATGGCAGTGTGTATGGTTGCACAATATATTGGTACAATATAGACTAATAATATTATTATTTTTTATCAGCTAATATTGAATATTTAATTTTGCATGCTTGTTTATCATGTTTCTATATTTTACATGTTTTGCTATTATCTAAATATCACAGTTTCAAGACTGTACGTTTTAAAGTTTTAATGCTTAAATTCACTTATGGCATTTAGCTTAATTAAACTTCAACTTAATTTAACTTAGCAGAAGTTGTGCTTCCCGTCCTCACTTTGTAAATTGAATGCAATGATGTAAAAGAAAACATTTAAGCAGCTGATCTAACAGATTCTTGACAGCATGACAGATGTAGATCTATGCAATGGTAATTTGATGCCACTGTTTCTGTGAAGGTTTCATCTGCAGTGATTTATTCGCCGTCAGAACCTTCTAAAACACGTGGACTTGTGTTCTGGGATGGAACGGCTACTTGAGTGCTTGAGTGTTGCTGCATGGGCAAAATCACAAGTGCATTAGGCTGATATCAGGAACCCAGAGAGATTGTGAGGTGCTTTATGAGTGGCTGTATTTGATCTGCTCTCTCTCTCTCTCTCTCTCTCTCTCTCTCTCTCTCTCTCTCTCTCTCTCTCTCTCTCTCTCTCTCTCTCTCCTCTCTTTATCTCTCTTTTGTCACACTGTGTTTGTTTTTCCAGACGGGCAGCTCTTAGCTCAGGTACAGAACATTAATAATTAAGATAGAGCTTGGTGCCCTTTCTGAGGGACAGATGAAGGGCTGACAAAGGAAGATGGAGGATTGCTGCGTAGAGAGATTGAGACACAGATAGATGGAGTGGTTCCCCTTTTGATTTAAAAAAGCTTTTCATTTTCTGTATTATCCACATCATCTTGCCCTTCGTAAGCAAATTGCCTGATTAAGATATTCTGTGTGTTTGAGGTCAGCTTGTGAGTGTCATTCTGATAGTTCTTCCCAGAATATGACTTTATCATCTAGAGGTTACCCGTCATTAGCCTAGAGAATGAATGAGTTCTCAGTGACGCTTTATTTTAGGTATCAACCTTGCCTGAGATGATTCGCCCACCCAAAAGACTTTGAAGAAATAAAAGAGACACTAACTAAATTAACATGCGCAGTATGGCTCAGTTCATTTGGTTCTGGAAAATTTAGAAATGTATTTGAGTTCATACTGAGATAGAATTGATTGAAAAATGTAGCCATGTGTTTTGGATATTATGATCTCAGGAGGAAAAAAAAACATGAGAAGCTGGAGATTAAAGTAAAGATCTCTATACTGCTGTCTGTTGAATTGTTTTTTTCTATCTTCCTTTTTTTTCTCAGTTCTGTGCTTCAGAAAGATTATCAGATGTTTAGTTCCTGTATTTTAACCAATCTTGTTTTTCTGATCTAAAAAAACACCTTATGAATTTGCATTCATAATTTCTTCTAAAGATGATGTGATATTATCAGTGATGTGGAAGTTCCCAGCAGAATGTTTCGATGTGACCCCGGCTGCTGTGTTTTTTGTCAGAGTTGTAAGATGTCAGTCTGAATACATTCCTAGAAGCTGACAGGGCAGAGGTGAAAGGCCAATGAGTGGCCTCCTGGGGAAATGTGGGTGTGCGTTTGTTTTGGTGGTTTTTAAACTGAACCAGTGGATTTTATTTACCAGAACCTAACTTTCCAGAAACCTTTTGCATTTTCACTTTTTCATAAAGACATTTAGTTTATTTGGTTTAAAGAAAGCTTGAACCTTCATCTAACACATGAGCACCGCAGCTCAGTGTGTCTGGAACTCGTGTGCTTAGAGTGTCTGGCCATCATCCAACAAACATTTGTATTCCTTTGGAAGTACAGAATCAGTTTTTTACAGGATATTTTTCTTGTTTCTGTAGCACTGCCAGTAACTCGAACCGCAGCTCGCCGGCCTGCTCACCCGTCCTGCGTAAACGCTCGCGCTCCCCAACGCCCCAGAGTCCAGAGGGAGAGAACATGGTGGAAAAGAGCTCCGATCATTCCTCCGATAAATCTCCCTCCACCCCGGAACAAGCCATCCAGCGCACCTACAGCCAGTCGCTTCACACCACCCGGCCCGGAGGGAAAAACTCCAAGGTAAACGAGTGTGATTGTGCTTTCTGTACTTCCGCTCTCCCCGTTTTCATATACTGCATGTCTTGCACACTTACTGCTACTGTGGGATCAAATTTCATAGCAGTGCAGGTTTTAAAATCAACTCCCTTTAAAGTTTAGCTTTCCAGTAAACTGACTTCAAAACCCAGTGAGCTGCCTACCTAGAAAACATTTCAGGCATCATATTATTTTAGCAGCATATTCACTATTCATGGATGAGTTTGTAATATGTTTTATGAATATATATTTTTAAATATGAATATTAAATACATTTAATTAAATTATATTTAATGATAATCTATTAATTTATTATCATTCTCATTATATATATATATATATATATATAATATAAGACACTTGTGTTTCAGAATAAATACAATTATGTCATGAAAACACAAGTTGTTTTGAGTTAAATTAAATTTAAAATATACAATTTTAATTAAAAAAATGTATAATTGTAAATTACATAATTGTATAAATAGATTTAATCATTAATGTGTGTATTTTCTTTTCAGATGTGTCATTATGAAAACTTAAATACAAGAAAGTCAAAATATTTTAGACCATCTACAAATGTTAAATCTACAACTAAAATGTTTAGGTTGCTGCATATGTCCTGAAAGAATAAAAACTTAAAGAATTGTTATTTATTTTATTTTGTTTAGCTATTTTCAAAGCATTCAATGTATTCTCATTATAAAAAAACTTTAATAATCTTTATTTTTCTTTCTTTCTTTCTTCTTTTATTTATTTTTGTTTATTTAGTTCTAACAATTAAGTTTTTGCTCAAAAGTAACAAAAACAATTTATTCATAAACTCGGCACAGGAGAGACTTGGTGTTGTTTCCAAACAAAAGAAAATGTATCATCGTCAGTTGACGGCCAAAATGAGTTTAAAATTATAGGCACATCAGATATCTAATATCGTGCATCCATAATATATTTTTGAACTTAATATTTTGCCTCGAAAGATGTAGACAACGAGGCAACCAAGTCGATTTTGAAACTCTTGCTTTAATTTTCATTTCAAGAAGAACAATGTATTTTATAAAAAGTATGTTTCACAAATTGAAATAATTTGAGAAAAACTTTATGCCCATCAAAAAGTGAGGCACATTTCATTCTGGTCTGAAGTCAGTAATCATAGCATAATTATTTCATATTCATCAGCTCCTCATGCACAGGAGTTAATCACAGAACATCTCGTCTGCTATGTGAAGAAGCTTTGCAACCCAACAGTGTTTATTTTGTTTGTTTTTTTCTCTGCTCTTATTCATACAATGCTGTTTTTTTTTTTCTATTATCTGTTCTTCCTCTCATGCATGCTAGTCACACAAGAGACTGTCTAAAGTAAGCATCACTCTTTTCTGCTCTACTGTACCTCACCCTGCCTGTGAGCCATCCCATTATGCTCTGCTTCACCTGTCTGTGCTAAGTGAACCTATAGTACATGCTAAGCAAACCCTGTGCGAAACTAGCTAGTAATGCCAAGTTGACTATTATGAATTGTGTCTGATAAACTGTGAATTGTTTTATATCTTGACAACAATCCAATGCAGCATCACACCAAAGCAGTTTTTAGTTACCCATGCCATATAGAGACAAATCACTCATGTTGCAGAGGTAGAAAAACATACATATATTAATAAAACATCTCACACCTGACCTCTTACTCTTGATGAACGTTCTCTCCAGTATGACAGATTAAACCTGATTAAAGTAAGAAATCAATATGTGTGCCCTTGAGTCCTGCCCCGTCCTGTAAGAAGAGTCGCAGTAGAGAACTGTAGAGTCCCAATGCTTTTCTGTCTCCATTCTGCTGTTGTTTGGAGTCAGAGAAAGAGTTTTATCTTAGGTCTTTATGTTTGTGTATATGTATCATAAAACTGTATCGCTGCTAAGACTAATTTGAAGTAGTTGTGGTTTTGTAGATCAGTCTACACAGAAAATGTTTAATACGTTTTGCAACATTTGAGAGAAAAGCTTTGATTTAGTGTAAAGACTGCTCCCTTGTGGTAGTTTTGTGAATGACAAATGTGATACAACACCGACCAAGTCCCATACACAAACAGAGCTTTCCCATAATCCCTTGTTTTATGGTATACTCAAATCAATTGTATATATACCTGTGCTGATCAATCATATTTTGATAGATAGATAGATAGATAGATAGATAGATAGATAGATAGATAGATAGATAGATAGATAGAATATTTATGGAAAATACAGGTATACCTGCAGATTTTGAATTAAAACCTCTGGTGTGTTTATAATATGTAGACCTTCATATTCTAATATAAATGTTTGTATATTCCCATAAAAACTCACTCTAATGTTTCTCTGTTCCTCTCTCATTTCTTTCAACATCTAAATCGGATTCTTTAAACTTACAGAAGAGTCAAAGCTGGTACAACGTAAGTCTGTTCTTTTATTCTTCATTATGATCTGCTCGTATCAGTGATTTTTGATACTGAATGTTGTGGTGTGTGTTTGTAATATATTGGGGATGATGAGAATCATGTGAATCTGGGAGCTTGTCGCCTCCCAGTGTTAGAGTTAAACTGCTTTCACAGACATTTCTTTCTTCTGTAAGCCTGGAAGTTTGACCTGACATTTCCCAGAATTTGTTTTCCTGTGGGAAAGAATTACATTTTTCTTTCTTTGGGTCAGCCAGCTCTTAATTATATTTTTGCCTTTGTGATGTTTTGTCAATGTGTTATTGTCGGTCATAACCTCTGGGTCATCTTGATGAAAGTGCACTGCAGAATGACCGAACAAAGACTGCAGTGTTCTTTCTCTCAAATAAACAGTGTTTCTGTTTCTGTCATGGGTCAGGCTATGAATGCATAATATAGCTCAGATAATTTGGTGGAATTGGATGAAAAACATTAGTTCATATGAGATTTTGAGGTCTCTCCTGAAACTCATGTCAGATTACTGTTTTTTCTCTCTCTCTCTCAAAAATCTGAAAAGCTGGAAACCTAAGAGAAGTTCTCATATTGTCTAGAATAGATATTATCTCTAAATTGTATATTTATGTTGAAATTACCTCCCCCCAGAATCAATTTAAAAGCAAAACTGAATGTTTAAATAATGCACAGTATTTTTTTTTAAGATTTCTATGGAAAAATCCTTATATTATATTATATTACTTTACATTTTCATTGCCTGAATTCTACTGTTATTGCGACTTTTTATCTCGCAATTCTGACTTATTTTCCTCGCAATTGCAAGTTTATATCTCGCAATTTTTACATTTTCTCTCGCAATTCTGTTTTATCTCACAATTGTGACTTTATAAATCATAATTCTGCCTTTATAACTTGCAATTGTAAGTTTACATCATGCAATTATGAGAAAAAAGTCACAATTACCAATATTTTTATTCAGTGGTGGAAACGGGCTTCCATAATTCCACTGAAAAAATAACGTGAAAAATACATATTCAATTTGAAGCAAATGATCTGCACTCGACTGACCGCATTTTGACATGTGAATGAATGATGGCTCAAAAATGTAAGGTGGTTGGTTACAAGGGCAGTCTGAATGGGCATGAAGCTTCTGCAAGTCTCCATTAACAGAAGAAAACAGGACGCGTGGACACCAGCATCTGTGTGCAGATAACAGTGCCTGTTTATAAAGATCAGCAGGAAACAATGATGCTGGGACTCTCTCCAAGTGTGAGCTTATCAGAAAATATTAAACTTTGCTCATTTTTGTTTTTCCTGGGTGAACAGATGACCGCAAGCTATAAGATTTCAGCTGTAAACACTCTTCAAATGTCCATTTCAGTATGGCGGCAGTGAAGAAAATGCATTTTCGCCACAGGACTGTAAATAATCACATCCCGTGTGGTCGCGAGGAGGGTCAAGTCAAGTCAATTCATTTTTATTTGTGAGGCACATTTTACAATCCATTACATTTCAAAGCAGCTTTACATAAAATGCATTAGTCTTTCAAACCCTGACTTAACAAGCAAAGAGCAACTGTGGCAGGGGGAAAAATGCCATATTAAGCCAGCAGAAGGAAAACCTTGAGAATAACCAGACTCATCCTCATACATCTCTAACGACCAAAGCTGGTTAGGTTTTAGTTACTGTTTCAATTGAAATACATTTCAGTTCCTTTACTTTGCTCAGAATTATCGATATTGACACAGCCTTGACATTGGGCATCAAGTGACAACCCGACATAGTACCAAAATTGTTCAAATAAGGGACTTTCTTAGAGCTTCCCAAAAAAATGCTATGATACCGAGTGTCTTGCTCCTGAGCTGAACAATGAGTCTGCCTCAGTCGTGGCCTCAGATGTTTTGCTTGAGAGGGGATTGGTGGAGAGGCCAGAAACAGAGATGATTCACCCATTTGGCATCCCCTCAACGTCCCCCCTTCCTCCAGTGCAGGAAGTTAACTAGAGTTCGTTCACCCCGTGAGAGTGCGAGTAGGAGGGAGAGAAAGAAGACTGAGGCGTTGTCCTTTTCCGTGCCTCAACACTAACACCATAAAATGACTTGTGCACAATGGGGGTCTCTGTGATCCTCTCTCAACCTTTCTTTATCTCTCCATCCTATATTTTTCTCCAGCTCCCTATGTTTTGATATCTTACTCCCACCTCATGAAACAAAAAAGCCCTCTGCTTTTCATTCTACTTTTTTGGGTTTCGCAATAAAATGAAATATTTGTGGAAGCTGAAGTGTCTTGTTCAGGCTTCAGGAAACTGACAGCAGCAGCTATCGCTGCAGTATAAATGGTGTTTTTGCATTATTTTTGGATAGACATGAAATCTAGGTTGACCTGGGATGGGGAGGGGTGTAATGACAGTCCTAGGAGAAGCATATAAATCTCACAGCTCTTCGATCATGAGTGAGAAAAATGTACAGCCTGAAGCATAGAGGTTACTACATCTGACACGGCCCCTCCTCTCTCCTCTCCTTGGCATTCTATTGGCCAGCTGGCTTTCTCAGCTCCTCCCCCTCCCTGTTTCTCACACAAACATTCCTTCAAGCCACTCCCACTCCTCTTGCCTGAATTGTTTTGTAGAAAGCCTCAGTGAGAACGCTTTCCTGCCGTAGTAAAGGGTTGCTTTCGCTCAAGTTGGATATTCTGTGAGATTTACTGAGACAAAATTCACATCCTCTGGGAAGAAATTTACTCAAAAGTGACTGATGAACACATCTTGGCTTGCAAGGATATTAGTGTGTGTAATTTTTGCTATACATACTGAAGAAAGAATTTTGAGAAAAAAAATAATAATTTCTGAAGAGAAGAGTTTTTTTCCCAACAGATGGTTGTTTTTGGGTGGTTCCTCTGGCAATTTTTTGTTTTTGATTTGTGGAAAATGATGTTTGCCTCTGGATATTTCTAGGACAACGATCTCACAATTTAGTTTTTTCTTGGCAGAATGAAATGTTTCTCACCAAACATGCAAATGTTCCTGTTAGATAACCTTCATGAACCATTTGGATCTGAAACATTGTAAAGTGGTGACATTCCTCAGTTATTGGCTGGGTCTGGAATTGCTTCTTGTTGTTTTTGTAAATTTGGTGGATCAGCAGGAGTAAACCCTAAAACAAGAAGAGAGCAGCTGCAAGGAACATTTCCATTTTGAAAGCATCAGGTGATAAATTCCAAGGGACGAACATTGCTACATGTTACCACTAACTGTCCTCTGTGTCTTGTTAAAAATTTGACTCATTTCCTGAGAAAAACATTTTCATTGTCAAGAGCGATGGCTGGCTTGTCTCTCAATGTGAGGAGTTCTCCTGCTGTCTGTGGAGCATTGTCTGGCTAGTGTTGAGGTGCTGAGACTCACTTAAACAACAAAATAGGTCATGCCAAATTACAGTTGCTGAGGTTACTCCAAGTCATTTCAGAGCGTGGCCTGGTGAAGCTGGACTGGAGGTCAGCGTTCATGCTGTGAAGCATTGTACCACTCTCAGGAGCTGAATATTGAATAAGTGGCAAAGTCTCCACAACTAGACAGGAGCGATGGAAGTCCTCAGTTTTGAGGCAGAGACTGATTGGCTCTATGACTGGGAGGCAGTCCAACAGCCTGAAGTGCCCCCGTGTGATTGGACGGACTGGGACTGGGATTCTGAGAGCGTTCCTGCTGTAAGCAACCAATCAGAGAGCAAAAGAGAAGAAAGCTGTTTCAGTCAGGACAGGACTGCAGAGGGACTGAAATACTGTTCAGTAACTTTGTGTAGATAACTAAGCCAACAGATCATTGAAAAAAAAAAAAATATATATATTTATTTTTTAATGAAATACAAATGTGTGTTTTATTTTTTTGTATTTATTTATTTATTTTGTAAAAAAAACATCTAAAAACCATATACAACCACAAATGGCACCCGCTTTGTAGAATGACCCTTTCTTTTCTTTTTTGTCTCTAACAATGTATGAGGTCTTTGTACCCTCTCGGAAATGCTGATTGTTTTGACTGTCTCTGTTTGGATGTATGTGTGTTTATGTGTGTTGTAAATAGCTGGTCTCATTCCCTCTCCTCTTGTCTCTCAGGTTTTGAGCCCCACATACAAACAGCGAAATGTAGACTTCAGGAAGCTCTTTAAGCAGCTGCCCGACTCGGAGCGCCTCATTGTGGGTGAGTCTTATATTTGATCTTTATGCTACGAACCTAAGATAGAATAGGTATTACAATTTTACCAACTTTTATAAAAGAAATTGAGATCCACTATTTTTTTTTTTCAAACTAGTGATTGCTTATAATATTTTTGATGTGGGATTGGAAGCAATATGTAAACATGTATGAAATAGGCTGGTGTATCTTAACCTCTGACCTCTCGCCTCATCCTGACAGACTACTCCTGTGCCCTGCAGAGAGATATCCTCCTGCAGGGTCGCCTCTACCTCTCCGAAAACTGGATCTGTTTCTATAGCAACATATTCCGCTGGGAAACGCTGGTGAGTTGATGAATTACTCTCATCGCAGAGGGCATCATTCTCTCATGCCATATTCTTGCACAGCTGGATCAGCAAAGCTGTTTGAGGGAAAAATGTGTCTTTCTAGCTCTGGAAAAGAGTGATATACAGTGAATATACTGTGTTGAGATGTGGCTGCTGCTGGCTTGTTGAGTTTGTTGTCTTGTGTGTAGCTGACTGTGAGGTTGAAAGATGTTTGCACCATGACAAAAGAGAAGACGGCAAGACTCATCCCCAATGCCATCCAGCTGTGCACAGACAGTGAAAAGGTAAAGACAGGCCTTTGACTTCTACATATCACCAGTAGTGTATCAATACTAAACATTCACATATTCTCCTCCAGCACTTTTTTACCTCATTTGGGGCAAGAGATCGGACGTACATGATGATGTTCAGACTCTGGCAAAATGCTCTACTGGACAAGGTTGGACAAGACATGGCATTACATTCAATGATCGGTTGAAAACAAATGTTTGGTGGCCATGTTCACCCACTGTGTGTCTTTTTTTTAATCTAGCCATTGTGTCCTAAGGAGCTGTGGCACTTTGTCCATCAGTGTTATGGGAACGAACTGGGTCTGACCAGTGATGATGAGGATTACGTACCTCCTGATGATGACTTCAATACCATGGGGTGAGTTTTCCCCCATCATGAATGTTCAACCATTTAGCTGATTCGTAATTTACAAATCTCCACCCTCTCTCGTAGATTTGTTAGAAAAGATCAAGAAAACAGATTATTTTATTTTATTAACTAAATTATCATGTTGCATTGGAGTAGAAGACTGGAGTAATGTCTGTTGAAAAATCAGCTTTCCACAACAGGAACAAGTTCTTTATAAAAAAATATAATATATATATATATATATATATGTCTGTGTGTTCAAATAGAAAACAGTTATTTTAAATTGTAATATTTCACAATATTACTGTTTTATTTATTTTTTACTGTATTTTTTATCAAATAAATGCATATATATATATATATATATATATATATATATATATATACAGCAAGTCAAAAGTACCAATCAGACCCAAACAAGTCTCTTATCCTCATCAAATGGATTTGAATGCATAGAGACTTATTTATATATAATCCTATACAATAAATCAAATAGATCAAGAAAAAAAGTGCCCAATCAGGGATACCTTGTCAAACTTGGAACATTGAATTCAGATGATCGTTAATTTGCTGTAGACATCTTCATTTCTCCTCCACTATCCATCGGTCCATCCCATTGCTATCTGAGGGAGAGGGTCTATTCTGCTGCCCGAGCTGGTAATCTTGACCTGCAGCTGTTGCCCCTCTCCCTGGTGCAGGTACTGTGAGGAGATTCCTGCTGAAGAAGACGAGGCCAATGACAACCGCCCTAAAACCCCAGATTCCAAAATGGACATCAGCCCGCAGCTTCACAGGAAGGTTTTCCCCAACAGCAGTCTGAATCTCACAGACAGCACAGACGCTCCGGTCAACGTAAGCACCAGATCTCTTCACACAACTCAACTCATCACTGTGAGAATTGTAGTTTGCATGACAGTAATGGTTAAGGTTGCCATATCTGACCACTTCAGCATAACGTTAGGATGGCAGACTCATGTTTAAAGTTTTTTTCATGAAAAATATTCACAAACAATATTTCTGTCTGTGTAGTTTGACATCCCCCAGTGGAGGATTTCAGTAGCTGCGTCCCAGAAGACCTCCTACCCCTGTCGTTACCTGACAACAAGCTGTCAGAGACCAGTGGCTCCGCCCCTGTCCCCATCCCCTCACCTTCTCTTGACTTCAACGACAATGAGGACCTCCCCACAGAACTCAGCGACTCCTCAGAAACACATGATGAGGGTATGTACGCTCTCCCAAAACTGATTTCTATATCAAGCAATTTATATGTACTGTACCACATCTGGTCTGACACACGGCCTCTTCCTGTTTCTGTGTCCTTAACAGGGGAAGTGCAGGCTTTCCAGGAAGATCTGAATGGGAAACTGTACATTAATGAAGTGTATATGTTCAGTGTGGATAAACTGTATGACATCCTCTTCACTGAATCCCAGTTCATGAGAGAGTTTCTGGAGCAGAGACGCTTCTCAGGTTGACCAACTCTATCTAATAGTCTTTATACAGCTATCTGTCTGTCTATCTGACTTTTATTGATTTGATCTTTTTCCTCTTTCAGGTGTGGTCTATCACCCATGGAGGAAAGAAGACACTGGTAATCAGACCAGAGAGATCATGTACACTATCTCCCTCTCCAACCCACTGGCCCCAAAGACGGCCACAGTCACAGAGACGCAGGTGAGCTCTCCAGAGGAGACAAACAAGCTGCATACAGTACATGGGACATGTTTAATATAGATATGTCTTAATGACAATTACTATGAAAAGCTGTAGTTTCTTTGTTTTTCTTCTAGACTTTGCACAAGGCCAGTCAAGTAAGCGAGTGCTACATCATTGACGCTGAGGTGATTGCTCATGATGTCCCGTATCACGATTACTTTTACACGCTCAACCGCTACATGCTCACTAGAGTTGCCAAGAACAAGTGCCGCCTAAGGTAAAGCTTGTGCTCTAGACACTGTATTTATTAATTCTATTTTAATCCAATAAATGGCATTATACTGTGTCATGCTCTGTACTATACAAAAATATTTAATAGCATGTGAGGGTAAAATGCTTATGCATCTAAAAGGGTGTCAGCTGAACTACGCTACAGGAAGCAGCCATGGGGATTGGTCAAGGGCTTCATTGAGCGAAACTTCTGGAGTGGCCTGGATGAATATTTTAGATATTTAGGTAAGTTTTGACAGAGCAGGGACTAATGAAATAAAACCACAGAATAAAGTATAAAGATAATCTTTATACCAATGATGTACTTAATTAAATCAAATCTAAATTGTAAACATTAAATATTTAATTGTATTTAATTTTGTTCTAAAAGATAAAGATAAAAATAGTAATGCTAACTATAATAAAATAACTAAATAAAAATAAATGCATACAGCAGGATTAAAAAAAAGATTAACATAATATCTGTTTCTCTCTTTTCTGTGTGTGTGTGTGTGTGTGTGTGTGTGTGTGTGTGTGTGTGTGTGTGTGTGTGTGTGTGTGTGTGTGTGTGTGTGTGTGTGTGTGTGTGTGTGTGTGTGTGTGTGTGTGTGTGTGTGTGTGTGTGTGTGTTTGTAGAGCTGGAGTTGAGTAAGGTACATCTGGTGCTATCTGAATCTCACAACCCGTCTCCCAAAACCAAAGCGCTACGCACAGCTACAGTGAGGCGGAGGAAACGGCCGCTGACGCACATGAGGCAGCAGCACCTGGACAAGGCGCTCAGCCCTGTCACCACACCTGAGGATGAGAAGCGTGTCATCCATCGTATCAAACACGTGGCAGGTGCGACATTAGCCAAATCTCTCTTAGCGTACCTGGCCATTATTGTTGTTTTTGTGTTATTGATTATAATGTATGTGCTGCTGCAGGATCCACACAGACCAGACACATCCCAGACCACAGATCTGAAGGCCTTGCTCTCTATAGCGTTTCCAAACTTCTGCTTATAATCAGCTCTGTGTAAGTATTCGCAGCGAGAAACCAAATCACCGGACTTATTTTCTCCACACATTTTCTAATGAATTGCTCATTTTAGAAAATAATGTCTAACTGCAATATAAAACGGAGAATGACACATGTATCTCATTTAAAGGTGCCATATGAAGGAACTTTACTGTTATGAAATGAAGAACATGATGTATACATACTGCAGCATGCTATAAAAGTGTTGAATAGGCACTTTGAAGTCTTTCATGCACATTTCATTCAGTGTCTACTTTGGTCACCCTCTTGTTATATGTTTAGAGGATTAAAATTCACATTTCTTAGTGATTGTATAAGTAACTCACTCTGTTGAACAGCTGGAATTCATTACAGTCTGTTGGTCTTTGGCTTCATGTCTTTTCTCTCTCCTGTTTTCATTGCATCCTGCAGGATTTGTGTAAGGTATTCAATGTTTTCATCTGTATGAACGTGAATTTGTTTAGCTGCACAAGGATTTATGCGTTGTGGCTTATGAGCTGATCTGAGATTGTCCTCTTCTGCTCTTCAGTCTGGTGCTACTGGTCTTTTTGAATTTGATGCTGTTTTATAAGATATGGATGCTGGAATACACGGCTCAGAGTTTGACCGCCTGGCAGGGTCTCAGGTCTCATGAAAGGTACAGCAAATAGACTTTTGAATGTGTTTATTTGTGATTTTTAAGAGATGGAAAATGTGTTTTTTTTTAACTCCTAAACTTTGGCACATAACTCGTCCTGCGCCGTTTGTGTCACTCTGCATAAAATCTTTTAAATCTTTTTTTTTTTTAAGTACAACATCAAATTAATTGCACAGTATTGCATAAGTTCTTACCTCATTACCCAAATTTTTTATATATATATATATATATATATATAAACCTAACTCAGTATGTTTTTTTTTTTGCTTTTCAAGTCTTATTTTATTTTTTACATTTTTGCCAGAACATAAGAATAAATATTGATTAATAAACAGATTTTTGCAGCTTATGAACTTGATTGATACTTGTGTGAGGAATGTTTTTGGCTCTGTGTGTGTTGCAGTAAACTTCCACAGACACAGATTGAATGGGCTCAACTTTTGGAATCTCAGCAGCGTTACCATGAAAACGAGCTGGAAAAATGGAAGGAAATAATAAAGTCATCTGTGCTGTTATTAGATGAGGTAAGATCAAGCACAAGTTTGAAAAATTGGGAACTTTTATAACTACATCCTATGAATAGAGTCTCAGTCAATGAGGAATAATTATGAATGGATATTTCACCCAAAACCTTACTAACTTTTATGTAATTCTAAATCAATAGCCTTAATAGAAAAACTTTGCTTGAAATTGTTTCATATATGATTATATCCTAGATCTTTAAAATGAACTATTCCTTTAAGCTGCAGTCATTAAATAATTTCAAAGATGAATTTGTGTTTACAGATGAGAGAGTCTCTATTGAAGCTACAGAAAGGAATTGGGTTGAAAGACTGTGATTCAGACAGTGAAGAAAGGAGAAGTTGCTATCACTGACGAACAGAGTCCTGGCTCAGCCAATGTAATGAATATCTCCACATGTAAGCGACCAGAGGAGCTGGGTCGGGGCATGGTAAGTGCGCGGCACTGACTGAACGGCTCTCACGGTCTGACTGCAGCGCTGTGAGGCTTTTCTGACAACAGACGCTGAAGGAAACCCAGTACTGTAATTTGTTTACTGTATCTTCTCTGCAATGAAAGAGCAGAAAAAATGAAGGAATGCAGTCCCGTGATCATGGAATCGGTCTGTTCACGCAGGGCTAAAACAAACCCACCAAAACAATTCTACTGTCTCTTCAAAACAGACTCAGACTCTCTGGTTTAAACACTCTGGAAACTTGAGCGGATGTTGGAACTCGGCAGCATTGTTTTTTTTAAACCTTTTGGAGTCTGGGACCAGATAAAGAAAACACAGAGTTACTATCAGAAAGTGTTACGTGGACATGCACACATTTATTTATAAAAACAAAATACGGAATTGAATGATATTATGATACACATGAAAATATATAATTTCTATGTAGAGCTATATTTGTTGCCAGAGTTCATTTGTAACAGGCTTCCATGGAGAATCAAGGCTGGTTCCTTGATAGCTTGCGCCATGGTGCCTCAACTATATGCAACTGGTATATCCTCCCCTGTTTGGAGGAATGACTTCCTCTGATTGGTTGAATTGGAATAGCAAAAGAGCCATGGTCTCTAAGGTTCCATCTACTAAGCGTCTTCGGCTGCAATCCCGTTTCCATACTACTGCACAATAAAAGTACATACTTGGAAAAGGAGCAGCCTTTTAGGCATATAGGACACGGTTAAACCACAAGTATGCTTTTTCCATGTTCCGATCCATCTTGTGCACAGCTGAGCTTGAAAAATTTCCTTTGTTTATTGACAGATTCTTTTTCAGTCTTCGACAGTTTAATGTGCAGAGTAAACTATAGGAAAATACTGTAAGAATACTGTCAAAACAGCTTGTTGAAGCAACATCGGCTCAACCAATGGCCTGAGTTTGAGAGCGGGACCCAAATTTGTCTTGAGAAAGATGGTTGCTAACAAGTGACTGAAAGTAGTCTGTTTCTACAATAGCTCACATTTAGATTTTTACTTTGGCAATTAGGATTCAAAAGTCATAAAAGTTTTCTTCATTGGTGAAGATATCATGATTAACAAAGCGTGCATGAATCATAAACCATTGTTGGTTACAGAGCTTTCTTTCTGCAATAAAGCAAAAGCCAATGGAAAAATCCTTTTGGGTCTTTGTCGAGGAAACCAGGGTGATGCAAACTTCTGGTCTGCAAAAAGATGCCATCACTTCAGTGCTCTATCATGAGGAAGAGTATGGGAATTGGGATGCAGCCATCAAGTCAACCAAACCTCTCATGCAGTGGTCAACTACAGCAGGTCCACCCCAGCCAATAGCATCCATTCATTTGTGAATGAGTTATTGTTA
Source organism: Gymnocypris eckloni scoliostomus (assembly GCA_027564155.1). Taxonomy (NCBI): domain Eukaryota; kingdom Metazoa; phylum Chordata; class Actinopteri; order Cypriniformes; family Cyprinidae; genus Gymnocypris; species Gymnocypris eckloni. The sequence goes on from CM050435.1 coordinate 18,946,024, forward strand.
CATGAATGTGTTTCTGTTCTCCCTCAGGGTTCATTTATATCCTGCGAGCAGCTGTAAACTACTTTAAATTGCCAAGCTTTAATTTTAAAGCATTCCATAATTCTTTTTTTCATGTTGTATGTTGTTTTTGTGTTTTGATGCTTAACCAGCTGCTGGACGGGTGAGAGATGCACATTGGTCATGTGATGTGAAGTATTTATCATTGTTTATATTAGCGTTGTGGAGCTGGATAGACGTTTATCTTGATGCGTTCTTACAGAGAGACCAGCAGTGGATGTGTTAAGACTGAACTGTGAAAAATCCAGGTTATGCTTGAATTTACAAAGAGAAACTGAGAAACTTTGGCAATATAATAAAAAATTACACCTCATGAAAATGGTCAAATTGACTAAAACCTTGAGGTTTCATACGCAAAAATTTGTGTTTTCTCAAACAAAATTCCAAATAGATGATGTATTTATAGTAGGATCTGCAATCCTAGAGTGGCCTGTATTGATACTGAGTCATGGTGCTCATGTGGACGACATGGGTTTGAGTCAAGCTGATTTCCTGATCCTGTCCCCCCCTTTCCTCATCATCAAGAATAATTTTAATTCTTAATCCTAAAAGGCCAAAAATAAAACTAGAAATGTATTTACTGGAGTCGAGCTATTTCTAAGCGGCAATTTTACAATCTAAAGTACTGTTTTGAATATTGAAATATCAAGTTGTTTTTTGCAGTCTTTCACATATTATACAACATATAGTCTTAGTTTCTGATTAATGTAGATTTTGCCATGGGATCAACTTGTTTTAAGTTCATTAATAAGTCCAGTTGTCTCTGGTATTGTTAAAACCAATGTATGCACTGATGTAAAGAAACAGAGCTGATGTCTTAGTCCAGAACATGTGATATGTTAATCTTCTCAGACGGATATGAACCAGTCCAATTTGTTCAAAACAACTGGATCTTAGATGACCATTTTGTCATGTGAGGTCTGTGCATGTAATGTATGGTAATTGTGTTATTACTCCTTACCTGTTGATGGCGCTCTCCGTATGAAAAGGTGTTGTGAACATGACATGTGGAACAGGGGATAAGCAATTCAGTAAAAACAGATCGGCACGTTCATCAGGTGTCTCTGTGATATCACAACAGTGCATGACTTTTGGAGCTTCTGTTATCCCATGTTGGCTTTAGTAGCAGAGCTCTTACCATATTTTATAGCAACAAGGCCAGTAAATGTAAATGTAAAAATAGCATCTGCTGGTCGTAGTGATCAACTTGCACTGTTTCTGCTAAGGGGTCAGTTAGCTGTTTAGAATAGACGCACACAAAATGCATTTTTCATGATGGTTATGTTCCTAAAAATCAATCCAGAACAGGGACCAGTTATTCATGTCTGTATTCATCCTCATTAAACCAATATGCAGTATTAAATGTGAAATGTGTGTTCAAGTAGTGTGTAAGTACCGCTGAAACTCCACATGAACCGTATGTGTGAATGTATTTTCTAGCTAAAAGACGATCCTTCATTTGGACATAACCTGCTGGTTTTGTAAGCACGGGTGATTTCGAAGGAATAATGTCTTTTGCTGTCAAGCACTGGGAGGCCACAGCAATGGTGCCACATTGCTCACTGTCAGGCCCTAAAAGTATTCTTTTTCAAGTTCCTGCTAACAGTGTTATTTTTTACTGTAGCCTTTGTGCACAGACAGGATGGTTGCTTTTCTATGGCCATGACTGTTATGGTCCAGATGGTTTGGAAATTCATATATGGATTTTTTTAAGGCCATGTCAAATCCAGGAGCAAAACACTGAGATAAAAACACACCTGGTTATTCTTTGTTCATTTTTCTTTCCCCGAAACATTGAAAGAAAGAAAAATGAGTTTGTATTGTAATTACAACATAGAGGCTTTTTATTATTTAACATTTTCTTTACAAGATGTATATACAAACAAGTATACTGCAATGTATTTATATGTTGTGTACAGTCAGTGCACATCCTACATGCGCTGGCCGCACTGTGGATCCATGAGAAAAAAAAAAAACAGTTTGTGTTGTCAAGAAATAGACGGAATGAATAAAAGTATTTAAAAGTGATTTGTATTGCATGTTATTACTTGCTACATGTTATGTATTTTATCCTTTTTTATTATTTCCTCTCAACAATATTTATACAGTGAATAAAGTGGAAGACAGAAAAAAAAATAATGCTAAATGGACTAATTTAACCTTTACTCTAGTTTTGTCATTTTAGCAGGGGTCACCAAGTTCGGTCCTGGAGGGCCGGTGTCCTGCAGAGTTTAGCTCCAACCCTAATCAAACACACCTGAAGCAGCTAATCAAGGTCTTACTAGGTATACTTGAAACTTCCAGGCAGGTGTGTTGAGGCAAGTTGGAGCTAAACTATGCAGGACACCGGCCCTCCAGGATGACCCCTGTTTTATTGCTTGAATCCTGTTAGTGCTTGTCTCCACCTTGTGGCTGACATCACATACTGTACATTTTTAAATACATTTTAATACCATTAACCTATGTATTGTAAGCTGTGTTATTTTTTACATTTACCCCAGTGTCAAAGTGTCCCAGTTCACCTGAATTAACTCTGAATTAAGTGCGAAATGGGTAATTCTTTTATCCCATAATGTTTTAATGAATAATCATTTGATTGTAATATATCCACAAAGAAGACCTTGAAGGCATAGAAGGTAAATTGCAGTAATTGCTCATTTACAGACTTGCTCTACTTGGAGATCTCTAGGGCCCTTTATTCTAAATGGCCCAATTAATCTCAGTTTTTCATGGATAATAATTCCTCATAGACTCACCAGAATGACCCATATGACTAATGAACAAAACAAAGAAAGGTTGCTATAGATGTTAAAATATTTCTGTGTAAAATAAAATAAATATTTGGTGAGTAAATGTCAAGTTTTAATTCATGACCAGAGATTTGGAGGTGAAGCAAGCGGCCAAAAGGTTTACATTCTTTTTATTTTCTCCAAGTATTTTTAGCCAATCACCATTTATTAAAATTAGTGACGTTCAAACAAGTCTTCTTGTGAACACACAGTACTTTCTATATTGTGTTGTTGTTGTTTTTTTACAAAAAAAACCCACTAATAATGTGGTGGGGAGTTTTACCAGGGAAAAAACGGCACAGAAAGTGACAAAAATCCCATATATTTACAAAAGGAGATCTTCTTTTCCCCCTCTAGTTTGTATTTATGAAGGTAAAACTAAAAGTGATACGACGCGACAAACTAACACGCTATTGGCCAGTTGATAGTGGTCGCGTCGCGTCGCTCGCCTGCAGACAGAGCGTCTTGTTGAAGAACACCCGACCATGACTGCTGGTCTCCTCCTCTTCCAGGAAGTGGAGAAAAAAAAGGCGTCAAATAAAAAGGAACAAGGGAAAAGCGTCCTCCTCACACCTCTCCCTTTCCCTCATTAATGCGTTATTCACATTAATGTTTTAGACTGTCGTGTAACGCAGCTGTATGATGTCCATTAGAGCGCGAAACCGAGACATCTGCGCGGACTGCAGCGCGCCCGGTAAGACAAACAAAACAAACATGAAACAAACGCAAACAGACAGTGCTGATGAGGTCCTGTAAGGTTTTATTCTGACAGATGTTTATAACACTAATTTATCTTAGATTATTATCAAGCAAACACAGTAATAATCCTTACGGATGACATGGATATTGGTGCTTGAATAACACGGATCGCGGTTAAATGACAATCCTGATATTACCAATGGAAAAAAGCGCCAACCGATGATGTTCAGGTCCTCGGTTTTTTAATAATTTCTCTGCGAAGCAAAACCCTATCTTAATTTTAATAAGACAAAGGGAAGACCAGACAATATGTGGAGACCAGTTTCCATCAGAATATGTGGTTACTATTATCATAAGTTATTTTGTTATATAAATAAAATGCAACAAATAACTTGGTTTTAGCCAAAGCTGTCATCGTATAAATAAATATAGTGATAAACCAATTTATTAGCCAATGCTCGGCCAAAATGGAAATATATTTATTCATAATTTAATCACTTTATATGTAGACCCCCCCACAACCAATACCTACACACTACACATATTATATTTGTTTTAGTTTTCTGTAGATCAATATGCAGAACTGTCTGTTTTTCATTTATTTATTTATGATATTATATTTACATAGCATTGTTTTGTGATACAGCAGGTCTAAATGATCTACTTCCATCTTTATTTTGGACCAATTTGACTCTTCAGTTTAAAATGCTTTTATTTGTTGCTCACATAAAAACGAATGTCAGTACAAAACTGGGTTATTATGAAACTTAATATAAAAGTATAATAAAAATATATAACTGTTGATCCTTTGCTTTAATGACTAAAGCTCTGAATCCTGGTTAACTTGTTTTTCAGTATTATTCGAGATCTTGTGCTTCAATGGAAACAAGCACATATGGCCATTTGTACAAAGAAGCCACATGCTTAATGTCACAAATGAAAGTTTATACAGTATACATTTCTCATATGTTTTGCTCAAACAAATTTTGTAAGGGTCATTATGCGGCTAAGGAGGAAGAATGTCTAGAAAATAATGTCAGGATCTGCCTTTTGAGGGGAATTTGTAGCGGTATTGTGCAAATACTTGGTGACTCACAAAGCTCTTCTTTCTCCCTCAGATCCTCGTTGGGCCTCGATCAATCGTGGAGTTCTGATCTGTGACGAATGCTGTAGTATTCATCGAGGCCTGGGCCGCCACAGTTCTCAGGTCCGACACCTGACCCAAACTCCGTGGCTCTCCTCACAGCTCCAGGTGAACAGACACGCTGCATGTTCTTATGGGGAGCTGCTTTGCATTTCCTGAGGTTCATTAAAAGGAAATGGGGCATTGTATCTCAGTTCCTCAGACAGGAATAGACCACCGCGGTTTGCACAGCTTCCCTCATCAGCCTCTTGTTTTTATTCGAGCTTTGTTTTTTTGCACCACACTGCAAGATTATGTTGTTAGAGACATTACCGCGGGAAGTAGGGGTAGCAGCACCCTGGCGTGTAGCCCAATAAAAAATAGGGGGCTGGGGTTGCGGTGTTAACTAAATTAAAATGTTGTAACAGAAAATAAATAACTCATTTTTATTAATTTGTATATTCATTAAAGTTAATAGAAAAAGAATCCTAAGCCTACAATGACAATAATCAACAGTAAAACATTAAGTTGAATCAATTTGATTGTTAAAGTCGTTTCAACTTAAACTGACTTAAAATCATTTGTTGCCATGACTTTTTGATCATATTATTACCTGTAACGTCTGTGCCGTACACAAATCAAGAATTAATGACCATTTCTACTGCCATTGCAAAGATACAGCAGAGAACAAGAGAGAGCGTCTATTTACATCCACAGCAACAGCCTTGCATCTGCAGCGCTAATTTTAATCTTTAACATTAGATCTGTACTATTGGAACAAAATGAATGCTTAAGATTGATTCAGTATTACTCTTAATGAAAAGAAAAATCCAACCCACAACTTCAGCAAGACTACAATGACAAAGCCGCTTATATTAAACATAAAACATAAAAAAGTTTTTATATTTTCCCATTACTAAAAATGAATACTTAGTTTGGTTCATTATTATTATTAATAATAATAATTAAAAAGGCTATACAATAAAACAGTACAATGACAAATTCAACCTAAATTTGAACTTTTATTAACAATATGAATAAGGGAAATATGTTTTACCTGCATTGTAAATAAACAGTCTTTGGATTACCCCTTTCTTTAAAACGGTCATAGTTTGTGGTTCGTTATTAGCCTATTAAGTAAAACACATCGGCCATAAAATAGTTTTAACATATTAAACATCTAACTTTTATTAACAAACTGAATAAGACTGATAGCCTACTTGCGTTGTATTTAAGGTATTTTTCCCTCTTTTAAAACAAATGCATCGTGGCTCATTATTTTATACATTTTTAATGCAAACCGCAACAAAAAAGTCAAACTCGTTTATATTAAACAAAGAAATTAAACTTTTATTAACAAAAATTGCGCTTTTTGTCTCTCATCGCTATTGTCACGTGACCCCCACCCGCTCAAAATACGTTCTCGCGGCTATGGTTAGAGATTACGTCCAGCATCTTAAACTATCAGTAGAACTAAACGAGTCCTATTAAAACATACTGCATTAGTCTAAATTCAGACCTGTGGTTAATTGCAAGAGCTGGTGTCTAGAGCATGTCATGTTGCCTTCACATGCTATCTTAGAGTTTCCAGTTGTAAATACGACTTGAGATGCCATTCATGTCCAATTTCTGGGTAGGACACTCATATTTACGATAATTCAGATAGCTCATGGAGGCAGCATCAATTGCTGGAGGGCCACATTTTTGCTGAATTTAGCTTCAGACATAATTAAAGGAGCTTCTTGGTATTTATCCACAGATGGTGAAGTCCCTGTACAATAATGGAGCAAATTCAATCTGGGAACACAGTCTTCTGGATCCATCTTCCATCATGAGTGGAAAACGCAAAGCCAATCCTCAAGACAGAGTCCAGTGAGTCCCATGTCCCGTGTATCATGATATATACAGTATATATATATATATATATATATACACACACTATATTGCCAAAAGTATTGGGTCACCCCGTTCTAATGAAATGTTTGACTACTTCAGTAATTTCCATGAGTACAAATCTTAATGTTTAAGCATATAATGATATTCTAGGGAATTGTGTGCTTCTAATTTTATAACAACAGTTTGGACAGGACCCTTTTCTATTCTAACATGACAGTGCCTCTGTGTAGAAGGTGGTGACCCAATACTTATATAGCCAAAAGTATTGGGTCACCACCTTCTACACAGAGGCACACATCTCATGTGTAGAACCAAACGAGTCTCTCAGCATAAACATGCTCACTTTATTGTTTATCTTCTCTTTCAGCCCCAACAAAACGGATTTCATAAAGGCTAAATATCAAATGCTGGCGTTTGTTCATCGAATGCCGTGCCGTGAAGATGATAGTGTTACCGCCAAAGACCTCAGCAAAGTAAGAATGTAATAATCATAATAATATGAGTGGACAAGAACCTCTGAACTGACAAAGACTATCAAAGATCTACGCCTGATTTGATTTTCAAGTTTCTGAGACCAAAACCATCAAATAAACCATGAATTCACCCTTGTTTTCAGCAACTTCACTCTAGTGTTCGAACCGGCAATTTGGAAACGTGTCTGAGGCTGTTGTCGTTGGGAGCACAGGCTAACTTTTTCCATCCAGTAAGTTTCAATGTTATTGCTAAATTTTCTGTTCTAGGTAATGTAATATTAAAACAACATATTAAAAACAGTATCTGTAGCAACACTGAAACTAAAAAATCTGAGCATAGTTGAGCCAAATCAGTCTGCCAAAGGACAGTTCGTAGTTTAAGATACAGGTAAGATAAGGTACATGTCTCTCTCTTGCTTTCTTCAGGAGAAAGGAAATACTCCATTACATGTGGCTGCTAAAGCAGGCCAGCTGCTACAGGCAGAGCTCCTCACTGTGTATGGAGCAGATCCCGGAGCTCCAGACAGTTCTGGGAAGACTCCTATTGACTACGCCAGGTGAGAGAGAAGCAGATCTGATGGAGCAACAATACAAAGATTCAGCATGTTCAGTTATGTTTTATGTTCTTTCATCTGTTATGTCCTACTATAGGCAGGCAGGACACCAGGAACTTGCTGACAGACTGGTGGAGATCCAGTTTGAGCTGACAGATAGACTAGCGTTCTATCTGTGTGGACGAAAGCCAGGTCAGTCATAAGTCTCTCTGTAATAACAGTATACAGCAGTGCTTCTCAAAGTCCGGACCCCGAAGCCGGACCGGCCTCCAATTCATATCTCGAGCACTATTTATATTTCCTACTTTGACTTATAGCAAGTGTTCCCATAAATTGAGTTGGGCCCGTCACTATATCAAAACTGACCGGCACAAATAGTTAGATTTTCCAAAAGGCTTGTACTTTGTTGAAACATGAGCATTGCACGTTTCAAAATAAAAAGGCGGCGCAGGTTCTTGCATGATTTAATTTTTTAAAAGAACTGACCTTTTTCAGAAAAGCTCGAAGTCGTTTTAATTTCGTCTTTCCTGTAATGTAGAGTTTGTGAATGCCGTGCTTATTTGATTACAGCTGTTACCGCGGAAACCATTATATGTGTGCTCCAACAGCTTCTTCTGATGGCAGAGAATCACTTTCTGTGCAAGTCTGTGGAAACACTGGTGTCTGTCAGCAAACATAAACAAAAAGCTTCAGAACTGTTTTGAGAAGGTGCTTAAGTTTTGAGCTATGTATAATTACTTTGAATTAGGCTACTACTACCATCTTGTGGGCAAATATATGGCCAAAAAAATCGGCATCATATATTAGCCATCGATCGCTAGAAAAAACATATCGGTCAACCTCTAATTCTGACACTTAATTGTTTTGCCAATTTTGCACTTGTTATTAATGTATTTTGAATGCAAAGGGCACTTTATTTATTTACTATTAATTGTGTTGATTTGTTATGCATGTTTTGTATTTTTATTAAAAACAAGTTTTGAAAAAAACTATTGTTCCGGTCCGGACCTTTGACACTGACACTTTTGAATGTAGACTTTGAGAACCCCTGGATACAGCATGTACCTCAAAGACCTGAGAGCCTGAAAATGTTTATTTTTTCTCAGATCATAAAAATGGTCAGCACTTTATAATTCCTCAACTAGCAGACAGGTAGGATAAGCTCCATTTTATATCACACCTCTCTTTATCTGTTTTTGATTATAATACTTAATTGCATAATTTGTTTTCTTTGCTGGCTCCATTTGGATAAGAAATGTGTAAGTATGGAAACAGGACTTGTTGGTCTTGTTAGAGTAAGTTTTGATCAGATGATAACAGCTCTTGAAATTTTGTATTTATTTATTTTACATACAGCAGTCTTGACTTGTCAGAATTGGCCAAAGCAGCTAAGAAAAAGCTTCAATCGGTAAGTTGTACAGGAGTCTGCTGTTTTTGGATTTCAACCTTAATTTGTCTCCACACATTCTGGGTTGTTTATAAAATTTGTATTATAACGATAACTATTTGACACCTGAGATTTGCTGTTTGTATAATAACCTTGTGCTGCTCTCAGCTCAGTAATCATCAGTTTGAAGAACTAGCCATGGATGTTTATGATGAAGTTGACAGAAGAGAAACGGATGCAGGTTAGAAGTCTGTCCATTTTTCTCTTAAAGTATAAACTCTGATTTTATCCTAACATTTTGAATGGTGTAATTCTTCTTTTGCGGTTGTAGTCTGGCTTGCGACTCAGAACCACAGCACCTTGGTAACGGACACCACAGTAGTACCATTCCTCCCTGTCAACCCTGAATATTCCTCCACTAGGAATCAGGTACATTGACAAAGATCACCTTCTAAAACGATTGAATTTGTTTGATAATGTTTGAGTTTCCCTCTGTTTGTGGTGTTTATGTTGCAGGGACGTCAGAAGCTCGCAAGGTTCAATGCACATGAGTTTGCGACGCTGGTTGTTGATATTTTAACTGATGCCAAGCGTCGTCAGCAAGGAAATTCTCCTGATAATTTCAAAGGTGATTAAAGGGGTCTTGGTTTTTCTTTTATCGTGGACTGTATAATGCATAAAGTTCAACGTCCACTCTTTGTTTCTGCCCAGATAATGTGGAGTTAATTCTGAAGGACATTGGGAACCGTCATTGCAGTGAAAGTTCAGAGATGGATCAGCCTGATTATGACAGTGTCGCGTCCGATGAGGATACGGAGAAAGAACCAACATCTGGAAAAGATGAGCGGACCAAGGTACATCAGGATTTTCGCTGGGTGTACAGTAGTGTGTGTGTGTGGGATCAAATTGAATTGTGATCTCTCCTCTCAGAGCTCAGAATCTTCAGACTTGTCGGACAGCCCCATCACTGTGCAGGAGTTCATGGAAGTGAAAAGTGCCCTCACTGCCTCCGAAGGAAAGATCCAACAGCTCCTCAAGGTCAACTGCCATCTTGGTGAGGAGTTGAGACTCATGCAGAGCAAGGTAAGCAGTTAGATTTCATTTTTTGCCATATCGCCCAGCCCTGCTCAACACTTCCACCTTTGATGAATTGTCTGACTCTGCTTGGTGCCTTCGTTTCAGTTGAACTCCCTCCAAAATGAGAACAGCACTCTGAAATGGCAGACTCCTAACAGTTTGGCAAAGGACCTCCCGCACAGGGCACCTCCACGTGGCTGTAGGGCCATGTCGATGTATGAGACCGGCTCGGGTCTAAGGCAATACAACCCTAGAGGAGAAACCGTCTGCCCTGACACGACCCTGACTCTTCAACCACTGCCGTCAAATGTAAGTACAAACCAGATCCAGAATTGGTTGTGGCACTCCTGTTTAATTATTTCCTTGGTTTTAACTCATTTGGTAACCCAGTGAATCATCACTTGAGGTATGCTTTGATAGCCCCTATTCTCTTTTTATGCATTCATATTTTTTTTTTAAATCCCTTTGCCCACTCAAAACATAATCTGAACCCTTTTTAGATTGGGAAGGGTCCCTCGGTGACTGCCTTCTCCTCCCTTCCCACGTTCCCCTCAACTCTGTCCTGGTCCTGGGATGAGATAACCCAAAGGGTGAAGTACCTGCTCAGTGAAAAAGCTGTTGAAAGGGCTTCTCTTCTATCTGTCCCCATTCACTCAGTGCATGAACCACATATCTGTCCAACCAATGGACATGTTCCTCAGCTGGACAACTAACGTTACACCGTATGCACAGCGAGAGATGCCAGCCATTAACATTACTCACAACTCTGCTTGATGTGTAAAGCAGTCACTGGCTCTCTGATATCTCAGACCCAAAACATACTCTACGCAAGTACGTGAATGCAGATGCTTCTAGCTACACAAGTTTGATGTCGTCCATAATTTTGAAATGTGTCAAAATGTAATCCGTGCGTTTACATTTTACGTTTTAGCAGATGCTTTTATCTGAATCGGCTAACATTGAACATATACATGTTATCCGTTCCTTCATACTCAGTTGAACCCATGACCTTGGTGTTACTAGTTGCTTGTAGGGCTGGGCGATAAATCGATTTTATCAAATAACTTGAATGTGTAGTTTACGTCGACTTGTTTGAATGAAAATCGGTTTTCTCTTTAACACGAATTCAGAGTATGGGTCATGCAATGGTTTGAAGAGAGTCTTGTAGAGCAAGTTAAAGTTAGTTAAACTGTTAACATGTAATAATAACAGAAGGCAGATAAATATGGCAGATGTTTAAATGTAACTATATCGCCCCCTTGAGTCTTGAGGGTGTGTTATTTGATCGGTAATGTGAGAACATGTTTTTGCAGCGTGTTGGCCAAGCACCTGTGTGTGACTGCTTGCATGGAGTATGTGTCTGGCTTTACTTTACAGCTCTGTTATGCTGAAGTTTTTATTCTACACCAAAAGCATGATGGTTTGCTGTGTCTTCAAGCTTTAAGCTGAGTGAGCACCAGTTGTCAGTAACAGGCATCCCTTGATTCTGCAGAAAGATCACTATGATTCTATTCATGTTACAGGGATCCACATTAGACGCCCAGAGCGGCATGCCAGAAAGTGATCATAATGCACTGAACCACGTTGAGATGGACGAATCTGGGTTTGTATTTGCACCTCTTGTTCTTTTAAAAAAAATATATATTCAAATGTTAATTTTTTTTGTTGACACTGAACCTGTCCACTTTACCCACAGGTCAATGCAGAGTAACTTTTCCAGGGCGAGCGGCTGGCTGGGCGATGGTACAGTGCCACAATCAGAAACCTCGTCTGAGGGTGAGTGTGACTCGTCTCTACCGTGCACTGAGGACGTCATCAGCAAAACGGAGCTGATCACTAAGAACATCCAGGAATTATTAAGAGCTGCGCAAGACAATAAACATGACAGGTAAGAAATTAGTCTGGCCTTTTTGGGGGCGCCGGCGTGGATAGGTTAAGCGTGGCGCTTTTCCACTGCATGGTACGGCACGGTACGGTTCGGTACGATTCACTTTTGGGGTTTCCTCTGGGTACTGTACCTGGTACCTGGTACTTTTTTAGTACCACCACCACGGTTCCAAGCGATCCGTACCGTTACCAAAACGTGATGTGTAAACTCTGCTGATCACTGATTGGCCGGAGAGAATCGTCATTACTGCGTCACTGAACTTGCGACATGAGACCCATAGACCGCTAGATTTAAATCAGCACAGCCAGCGAAGGATCGGACGCACCTTTTGTTTGAACAAACGCACCTTTTTGTATCAACCAAAAAATGTCTGTTGAGGAAGTACAGACGTTCCTCTCGTTGATAGCCGAGGAGCGGATCCAGCGAGAGCTTGATGGGGCGACGCCGAAGGAAAAAGCCTTATGTATATACTTTTGAACTTGCTATATTTTCAGAGTATGTTTTCTGTTTGTATTTTTACCTTTGTATCTGTGTTTTGCTTCAATTAAAAACAATCTGATCGAATAAGTGTACCTCCAGACTATATTAAAAATGTATTATTGTATGAGCACGTAATGAACCTCTTGAAAAAGACAAATGATTAATGCCACGATTATAAAATCCATCACATAAATAAAAAAACAAGGGATACATTGTACATTTTGAAATATTCAAAAGTTGATAATTCACTACATGAATAGTTAACTAAGCAAGTAACGCAGCACACCTGCCCTCCTCCTCTACAGCCTGTGGCAACAGTCTCTGCTGCTGGGGGTAAATCACAAGCGTTCTCATAGACCTCTCCATTGCTGTTAAAAACATCCACATCCCGAGAATAAAGAACACTTTTCCATCTCCTTTCTTTGTTGTGAGTTTGTTTGTGGCGCGTTTACGATGATGTCACGGCAGTACAGGCGGCGCAATTATAACGACGCGTGAATAATCCCGCCCACTCTATAGCGGTACTAAACTGCAGTGGAAACGCAAACCGACCCGAACTGAGCCGTACCGTAACGAGCCGTGCCGAACCTTACCGTACCATGCAGTGGAAAAGCGCCAGTCTCCAGTCGGAAACTCCAATGGCTATCAGTCCTGGGGACACAGTGTCTCCTTTGTCTGTTAAGTAAGGGATGGATTTGTCAACACAGCTGGGATATAACAACACATGACCAAGATGGAAGGACACACATGTAGATTCACAAATGGCTCATGCTTCACCAAGAGTTTACACCATGCAGTGTGTTCAGTATTCACATAATTATCAGGAACAGTCATTTGGATGTAATATTCTGAACACTGAGCTTTTGTTGCTTGACTTGTGCTGGTATTGAGTCTCCGGTCAGTGCCGATCATTATGCATTCATGGGAGAACGATACCATAGGGTAGAATTTCACTCACCCAGACCTGCACTTCAGCTCTCCTTTCACAATGTAAAAAGTCACTGTGAGTTTGCTGTGATGTTCTAGGTGGTTTTTACCACCAAGAACCACTCATTTAAAAAATGCTTTTCTTAGCCTTGTTTTAAATTAGCATTTCTAAATATAATCGATGCTTGCATCATTTTGGTATTTTTGTTTTCTTTATTTAAGGCTGTGTGTGAGAATCAAGTTTGGATGATTAGATTAGATGTTAGGTTCAGCTTATCCATTTAATTTTTTTTGTAATCCTAAATTAAAAGAATATTTTAAAATTCTAATATTTGAATCATAATTTTAATTATCCTTTTTATCAATTTAATAAGGAAAAATAACATTTTTCATTGTATTTCTGTGTCGAAGCTTTGTCCTGTGTTCAGAGAGAATTCTTGTAGCAGTAACAGAAATGGCTACATTATTCCCTAAGGTAAGCTTTGATTCAACAAGGAAAACGTTGCCTTAATGTTGATTGTGATTTCACTTTTTACTTTAGTTTATGTGTAATGTTGTTGTTTGAGCATTTACAATATCTGCAAAGTTACGATGCTAAAAGTTAAATGCAAACAGATATATTGTCTTTTAAAATTCTGCCAGTTTAATGCCTACAGTTACGGCTTGTAGAGACTAAAACGGGCTTCTTCCTGGGTTGGTTAGATCACAAACCGGGAACAGCATATGAATTACGATTTTGTCTTCTTACGATTCTAATGGATTCACAAGTTTCAAAATCAATGTTCAGATCATCAGCTCATCAGCTCCATCCATGAACTGTGTTCCAATCATACACTTTATGTATGATAGATATTTTGATATGATTGTGTATTTGACACTTTATGTATGATAGACAGAGATATTTTTTACATAGCTATGAGAAGAGTTAAACATGGGCGTTAAACTGGCTGACAAACACTTCTTACTTTTTCAAAATAAACAATTACTTATCTAAAAGTATGAGACAACAACAAACAAAAAACTTAGGAGCTGTGTTTGCACAGGTTGTGTGTGATCCTCTTCACTAATATTCTCTGCGTCTTATTCGGGCTCAAACTGATAAGCAATATTGAGATGTGGTTGTTTACAATACAACCAGAGCACATGCCGCTGAGCTGAGGGGCGTGACCTTTAGACCTGCACTCGGCGGTTTAGCGAATCACAACACACTGGGCCAGCTAGCCAATCTGAGACCATTGCGTATTTCTAAGGGAGGGGCTTCATAAAAACAGGAAATCATCTGAGTGTTTATAGGAGAAGGGACAGAGAATAAAGATAAATTCTGTGAAAATATATATTTTTTTAAATGAAGCACTAACACATTAGACTGCACCCCATAGACATAATCAAGTCTAGAAAAAAACTTGACCACACCTTTATTGAAGAATATATCTATTTATAGCCTTGTCTAATATTTTTTGCAAGCACTAAATGGTTGATACGGTTCTGAAATTGTCTCTCATTACAGAGGCCATCCTCTGAGACCGTTCGCGGGTCTTTGCGCCTCTTGACCTCCAGTGCCAGCCGTCTGCAGGGCGAATGTCAAAAGGCCACACCACACGACTCCCAGCAGGTTATTCAGTGTGCCTACGACATTGCCAAGGCGGCTAAACATCTAGTTACTGTGACAACCAAAGACAGTAACTGAGTTACAGTACAAGTGAGCGCCTTTCCTCTTCAATGTTTCACCATGTATTTTTATTTGCTATTATATTGTCCAGTATTATTGATGTGTTGATCATACATATAACAGTTTGGTTTGTATTACTGCAAATAATGAATTTGTTTTTTAACTTTATGCATACATACGCTAACATAACTTTTTGGGCACTAAGCCTCGATAATCAACACCATGTTTTTTTTTTTGTAAAAGCTTTATGGTGCCGTTTTAAAATGTAAACTAATATTTGTTTTGCTTCCCATGGTGCTAATTAACTGATTTGATATGTCTGTATTGCTCCTGTTTGTGGATGAACAGAACAAGGCCTTTACTAATTTCATACCTGCACATTTCAAATATACCATACAAAGTTGAAGTGAGACAAAACCGGAAATCAAATCTAGCTGTTATTGCTGAAATTCAGCTGGTGTATTAAGTGTTTCTTTGTCTTGAAAACCAGCTCTCACTCAACATGTGACCGTGATGTAGATGTCAGGACACACAATGCCTCATTTCTTGTGCAATAAATAACTTAAGCCTCGCTGCAAAATCCTACATTACCTGTCCTGGTGTTGCCATTGTATTAAGTATTCAGAGTGTATAGTATTATTATGGAGTGCTTTGGTATATGAGCTGTTATATCTCACTTCTGTGTGTGTGCGTGCACGCTTGGGTGTCTGTTCTACATTTAAATATATAGCCCCTCACAAATGGAGACATGTTGCTCAAGATTTACAATGTCATGTTTGTCATTTTCACTATAAGTAGTGTTTTATTTTTTTTCCACTCATCATTGTTCCTCAACGCTGTCTAGTCCAAATGTACTCCTTTTTAGTTCCTGTGCTCTTTTGCGGTTAAATCCCAGGCATGTGTGTGTGAAGGTTTCATTCATCCAGCTCATCAGAGAATGTCAAGAGTTTATTCATAGACAACTGCAAAATAATATCCTGTTTCTATAAATTTACTCCGCCTGATGTTTTAGGGATGCTTGTGTGTTAATGTGTGTGTCCAAAGGATGTTTATCTGTTGCCTTGTCTGAAATAATACAAATAACACAAACAATTGCCTAACGGCCACCAGCTGCTGTGTTAGTGATTCCGGTAATATGTGGTATCGCTGTATTATTCAGTACATGTATTATATTTATATACAAGTTATATATGTAAGCTGCTAGTTGTCAGTCATGTATGCAACTAATCTGGTGCAAGTTTGTCAGATGTCCTGCTCTAATATCTGCCGGATGTGTACACATGCACTTACCTGCTCAGTTCAGAAGGTCGTGTTGGCCTTCATATGGGATGTGCATCATGCCGTTGATGCTGCTTCAATGGAAGTCTTGTTACTAAAAATAATAAAGTTGAACTGTACTCGAGCTTAAACGTGTCTTGTTTTAATGCATGTCCATTGTTATTATCATTAAATAATTATACTTTCCCATACAATGACATCCAAACTTAAACTGGTCTGTCTGAATGCAAGGTGTTGTCACGAGTGTTATATGTAAGTAACTATAATTGTTTAAAAGTCTATAGCTTTGCAGGAAGGGTATTTAAAATGCTGTCATGATTTATTAACGTGGCCTCAGTGAACGCATTTCGGTCTTGTTTCCTTCAGTCGGTCACTTTGGCAGTGGCTCTTCACACCTATGGAACATTGTTTTTTCCACGATACTACGCACGAAGCGTGAAATAAAAAAGGCATACTATTTTCAACAATTGATATTTTATTTAGATGATGGCACTTTTGCTTGATCAGCAGTTTGCGCCGCTGCCTGACACCAACGAGATCGCTACGAAAACATTTCTGGAGTCGGTTTCTCATCTGCCACCTTTTTTCGGTGAGTCGTTAACTTCTACATGCGATTTCACTGTCGGAAGTTACAAAAAGTATGTATGTTTTAACTCCTTTAAGGCCTGATTAAGCCTATAGATCAAATACGTTGGTTTGAAATGTAAACATAGGACTGGAAGCATCAGTAAAAATGTTTAGTTAGTACAGCATTGTTTTTTTTTTAGTGGACTTCTGAATGTCTATATTGTCCAAACCTGTGTAATGAACAACAATAAGGTCATTAAATATTGAATGGACAGAACCGTTCTCTTCCAGCAGCGGGAGTTAATGGATGTTTTATAGTTATGCCACACGGTGGCACTAAATGACCATTGTGCTGTTATCACACTGTCTTAACCTGCAGAATGTCCCATGTATTTAAAACGTGGTGACAAAAATGTTGCTTTAGTTAATTCCTGTTATTTAACGTTTGGTGTATTTTATTCGAGGCTTGTCTAGTTATAGTTTTAGTATAGTATCGGTAGTTTAGTAGAATTTTAGTATAACTGGGTGCATTTAACAGTGCATATATATACATAAGACCTATTTGTTTCTCTATATGTATAGATTTGATTCTTTTAATTTATTGTTTATTTTTTAAATAACACTCCATGCCCTCCATAATGGTCTGAAATATATATAGGCCTGTAAAAAGTGTTTTATTAAATTATTTTTCAGATTGCCTTGGTTCCAAAGTTTTTGCACCGATTAAGGCTGACATAAATGGAAACATCACAGTAAGTCTGAGAATGAAGTTATGCATTATTCATGTTTTGTCAGTTTTTAAGTATAATTTACATCAAATTCCTTTGAAGATGTATTGAAGTGTTTTCTGAATTCCTCCCAATTCTCACAAGAAAATTCAAGCTGTCTATGACTCAGATCCAGTGAAGTATGAGACCCTTCAGCAGATTCTGTTAATCGAGAAAAGCACTTATGGCTCAGAGTGGCCTAAAGTTGGAGCCACACTGGCGCTTATGTGGTTAAAGAGGTAATTCGTTCACCTAGTCACACTTTCTGCATGTATTTGTCCAAAATATAACAGCTACAATCTCGTTTTTTAATATGTTTCTTCCATGTCCATATCTTTAAAATAACATAAAATGTTTACAACAAATAACATTAATAGAACTGCACAATCACATTTGTATTATAGATCATGAAAAGGTTTATTTCTATGATTAACAAAACCCGAACTTCAGATTGCTAAACAAAATGCAATTTGCTAAATGTACAATGTACAATGAATGCTTAAGTTTATTTATAAAATGCAATCAAGAAAAAGCATGCAGATGAAAATATTTAGGGGTCCGTCGGGTCAAAACCAAACCAAATAGAATCCGTTACAATCAATGATACTGTCTACGCTGGACATCGCGTTACCTGTGCTATGTGTGGGATTATTTACATTAAAATGTAGCAAGAGCTCTAAGGGCTATGCTTAAAAAACAGCCCACCTGTTCAATGGGTGTTCCTGAAGAGATGCATGAGCTCTAACGGCACAAATGGAGTTTTGGATTTTGAAATCGCTTTTGATCGCACGTGTCATCTTAAATTAATAGTGAGTCTTCATTAAGGAACAAGATATTGTAACCGTTATTTGTGCATATTGTTATGTTAGGTACAGTTCATGATTTTCACCTATGTTGGTCTTTTCCGTAGAGGTCTGCGGTTCATTCAGATTTTACTGCAAAGTCTAGCAGATGGGGAAAGAGATGAGCAAAATCCCAATCTTATTCGCATCAATATCACTAAAGCCTATGACCAAGCCCTCAAGAGGTACCACGGCTGGATAGTCCAGAAGGTTTTCAAGGTGAGTGTTTTCTGTAGCTTTTGCGGGCATGACAATATGGGCATGTTGATTTGTTTTTCATGTTATGAGGCCTGGAATAGTCTTGTAGAGAATTATCAAGTTAATACATTGTCTACTCTGTGTATATCATTTTTTTTTTTAAACTCAGTTATCACAAACAATGAGAAAAGTCACTAGCTAGTGGTATGTAAAAGACATGGCTTTTTTGAGACCGTGATTGCTTATCCAGCATTTTGTTTGCTTCTGCTGTAGGCTGCATTATTCGCTGCACCATGCCGGTCAGATTTTCTTAAAGCTTTATCCAAGGATCAAGACGTTGTAGAGGAGGATTGCTTAGCAAGAATTTGTCAGTTCTTGATAAACTTCACTGCAAATGTAGATGCCATTTATGAAATGTATTCCATAATGAATGCTGAACTGGACTACTTAGTTTGAAACATCCTACAAAAGGTCAGTCTCTGAAGCCATCTTTAATGCTGTGCAGTTTTCATACACCGTATGAGATGTTTACGAGGGCCTTAAAACTGTGAGGTCACATAATCTGTGATGACTAAGAGCTCTTGTCCTTGTTGTATGACAGTAGTTGTTTAAGCTTGTATGAATGTAGCATCAAGTTTCTAGTGTTTAGTGTGGATGAGGATGTGTTGTTTTATGAAGTGAGGATGCTTTATCTTCATAGTTCAACAAAAACAGCTGCCTCTATTATTCATATGAGAAATTATAAGGGTTATGTTTTGCTTAAAGACCCAGTAGTGTTTTTGAGTGCAATAATGCATACTATATGAACAGCTCCTTTCCTTATTGCAGTAGTCCTGAAGTCTGGACGTGGAGATCTACTTTCCTGCAGAGATTAGCTTCAACGTTAAACCCACCTACATGCAACAACCTGTTACACACCAATCGGTCTGCACAGTGCTGCTTCATGTCGAAAACACATGTTGATTACCTCATTCAGGTGCGTTTGATTAGGGTTAGATCTAAACTCTGCAGGAAAGTGGAGGTCCAGAGTTGAGAACCCCTGCCTTATTGTGTGCTCCCTTCCTTTCAACACCCTTCGTTTAAGCTCTAAACACACTGCACGATTTTCGTCTGTCCCAGACAAAAGATTGGCATCATGAAACAATCGTGGCGATTTCTGTTATCGTGGCTTCTAATCGGTACAGTGAGAGAGGCTCAGTGACGGCCGTTGTCACGGTCTTGCGACCAAAGATAGCCTACGATACAGCATGATCATTGCACAGTGTGTTTGCTGGTACGATCCACGTTTACTCCGTGTTAAAACATAAAACTACTTACCTCAAGCTCTTATCCCTTTCTCTTTCACACACATAAAAATACAATTGCTAAAGTATGATTTATCATGCTCTTTTTGGTTACCACTAGAGCATGGGCGTAAATCCTGGGGACGGTGGGGACACGTCCCCCATCCGAGTTGTCCCCCAAAAAAATAAAAAAAATCGCACTATCTATTGTGAAAAATATATGTATGTATACCTAAAATATTTGTGTAAGTAGAAAACCCCCCCCCGCAAAAAGTGCTTTTAGAAACAGTTGAGTTCCCCTCCCTCCCTCACAGTGGTTTGGCCCACTGCCTGCTTTCCCAGTTCATCTCACCTAACGTTACTCCACACGTCAGGTGTGTGGCTGCTCAGTTAATGTTGAACTCCAGTAAGTAGGGTACTTTATTCACTTTAAATAAAGCGATTCTCTTTAATGTAGTTGATGCAGCAGACTCATTCATAAATTAGTTGGCAAAATGCTGATTAACGTTACCGATGTAATTTTCCAAGAATCTGCTATATTAGCGATTAAAATATTACTTATCTACTCCAGAAGAGCCTGTTAACCCGCAGGCCATGTTCTCCCACGTGCACTGAGCGGGGTTTTCCACCGACTGGATACCAGCTCGGTTCGGTTCAGTTCGGTTCTGCTCTGTTTCGGACACAGTTCCGAGCTGTCACGAGACAGCGGAGATTTCTCCGTTATGGGAACTTCCTTCAACCTTTCCTGAAGTCCGCTGGCTCACGCCAGTCCATGCCAATTGTCGTAAAGCATGCAAATATGCGAGCTCGAGACAGGCTGCGATGCCCGCGACAATTACATCAGAATCTTCTAGGTTTACCTTGAGGCGTGATGGCTCGGTAAGATCTGCGCGGACCAATCGCGCTGGATCATCACCTCACTGGCCGCCTGCCTGGCCCACGCCAGGGCGCTGGCGATCCGACTGCGGATATTGCGCGACCTGCCCAGTCCGCATGAAGGCCATGGCGATATGGTTCGCGGCTTTTCAGAGGCTCACCTCTGGCTAAACCTAGCTGGTGGGCCCTCCTGGCGGCGGGCGGTGCTGCCGTGCCGCCCTGTAACTCCTCCGCCCTTCGGTGATTCGGAGTCCATAACCGAGCCTTCCGCAGGGCGCCGTATCCTTTGGCCACACGTGAGGGGACGCCGCCATCTCGGCAGCAGAAGGAGATCCAGGCGATCGCCCGATCAGTTAAGCGCCTGGCTCTTCCTCCAAGCGGAGGATATTCCCAGGCCAGGGTTCTGTCTGGCTGCTGCAGGAGCTCGACAGGAACCTCCAGATGTCCTGGAGGAAAGTGTCCCGACTCGGAAGCGCCAGGTCAGAAGCTGACTCGATGCGACTTCCTTTCTTCCCGGCTGTACACCTGACGATCGGAAGAGAGGAGAGCGTGAGAGCAGCCCAGCTCTAAGCGCCAAAAGTTCAGTTGCTCAAATGTGATGTGTTGGGGCCCATTCAATAAAATGCATACATTCTCACAAAGGAGACCGTTGCTCCTCCTGTCCTAAATGCGAAGACCCTTGCTCGGACATCAGCCTTCCTCGAAGCCGTGCAGGACCATCCCACCCAATAACAGCCATGCCTCTGATGGCCAGCCGCTTACCGCCATGGCAGCTGCTGGTTATTCCAGGCGAATCTCGCTACTCAGCGGAGAGCGGGATATACTTTCCTTCACTGCTGAGGCCGCCGCTTCAATGGCGTGGTGCAGTCTCTAACATCGCCTTGAAATGCCCAGGCTCTGAGGCAAGAGATTGGCTGTCTGCTCGAGAAAGGTGCAGTCTTCAGACCGACTCTGGCTAAACCTAGCTGACCTCGAGGCCGACCGGGATGGGCTCCGCCTCCTAGATCTCAGACCCATCAACAGAGTGCTTTGCGAGTCCATAACCGTGATAACGCTGGAGGCTCAAAAGCGCCGCAGATCCTGAGTGATGCGGAGGTTTGGCGCCCAGCATTCAGGACGGCATCCAGATCTTTCGGCGCCTGCTTTCCAGGGTTTTCCCAGGAACACAGCGTGCTACTCTGTCCTCCAGATGTCCGGAGCTGGCTTTGGCCCGGCGCACAGTGTGCGTGGATGCAGCTTTCCCCTCAGGGCGGCGGGATGCGCATCCTCAACTATCTGGACGATTGGCTGATTTAGCTCAGAGGTCGCGAGCAGCCCAGCTCCGCGCTTATTCACTTGGAGTCCCTAGTGTGTGTGTGTAAACAGGCGAAAGAGCATTCGCAGTCAGTCCATTACATATCTGGGAGTTTGCATGGACTCCTGAAATGAGCCCGCGCCTCAGAGCAGTGCAGGTCCGGCCATTTTATCTTACCTGCGCCATTTCAAGCAGAGAAGGCAGCTCTGTTCATCTGAAGAAATTTCAGAGACCGCTGGGAATCATGGCGTCAGCTCCAGTATGTCATCTGGGCTTATTACACAGACCACTGCAGCTATGGCGTGAAATCTCGAAATGCCCAGGCTCTGACAGCATGACTTGGGACGCTTGAGGAGCGGTCACCGTCTCACTGCAACGGCTGGAGCAGTTTTACAGCCGCTGGGTACCCTGGGATGGGGCTCCGCCTTCTAGATCTCAGACCATCAACAGCAGCGCCGGTAAACGCCCGTTCAGGATGAGCGGAAACAGATCCTGGCGAATTAGCGGGACTGGTTTGCGTCCGTGATTAAAGGACGCAGCAGTCTTCAGATAGCTAGCATCAGTTTCGAGCACCGAGAACGGCAACATGTACTGATTCGCACCGACAACACGCCTGACATTTTCAGCATCATCGCCAGGGGCGGCATTCGCTCAAGGCTTTGTGCGAGCAGGCAGCGATTTTACTGCCGGCGGATTCTCGCCTTCTATCCAAGACGCACATCCCGGTCTCTTGAATCGCAGGGCGGACATGCTTTCAAGGAGGAGAATTCTCAAGGGAATGGAGGTTACACCCAGAGTCGGTTCAGATGATTTGGAACCTCACGAAGCGGAGGTGGATTTATTCGAATGCACGCCCGTTATTACAATGCACCTGCAGCCTTCTCCCTGTCTGGAAGGGACGGACGTGCTCACAGCACACTGGCCAGCAGCCAGGCTTTGTTCCTTCCGGATCTCAAAATAGTCCCCTGGTGGTGGACTGGCGTGGTCATGCAGTGGCTCAAGCCCGAGCTGGGCCAGAGCAACTGGTCCAGAGGACAGAACCTGTTGGAACAAAGCTCCTGCTCAAGGCGATTCGGTCAGGAGGACATGCATCCCAGGCGGACTGCCCGGTGGCACGAACCCGGAACTATGGAGCCTTCATTTGCTTCAGGGTTGTCAGATGAGCTAAATGCATTACAGTCTCGCATGATCGACACATCCACGGAAGCGCGAGCACCCTACAAGACGTTGTATGCCTTAAAATGGGAGTGTTTGTGAAATGGTGCCCATCAGGCTCATATCGGAGGTTACTGCACCGTGTTGATGTTCTGAGTTTCCTGCAATAGGCTGGATAGTGGATATTCGACACTGAAATATGTGGCAGCTGTTCTTCTCCGTTCACTTCGCAAGGGCGGTCAGTCGATCGGCCCACTCACCATGGTGGTGAGTTTTCTTAAGGGAGCGAGAAGACTACACCCTCGAGACCACCTTCAGTTCCGCCCTGGGACCTAGAGGTGGTATTAAGAGCTCTTTCTCAGCCACCTTTGAGCCTTTAACATCCGTGGGTTTGAAGGAGCTGTCTCTTAAAACTACTCCTTCTTGCACTCGCTTCAGCTAAGCGCATAGGGTATTTGCACGCTTTTTCTGTGGACAATGACTGTATTCGCCGGACCCGGTGACTGCAGCGTGTCACTCCCGGCCGAGAATGGGATACGTGCCTAAATCACTATCTACCCCTTCAAGGCGCAGACTGTTTCTCTGTCTGCCCTATCTTCCGAGTCAACAGCCTCGCGTGAAGCAGGCGCTCAGACTTCGTGTGCCCTGTCAGGGCTTTGAGGATTTCGACAATCTGACCAACTATTCGTGTGTCATGGTGGTTGTGCGAGAGGCCGGGCCGTTTCAAAACAGAGGCTTTCCCACTGGATCGTAGACGCTATTACGGCTGCTGATACGAGCCAAGGTTTGGAATGTCCTTTACACATTAGGGGCATTCAACAAGGGCTATTGCTTCCTCGTGGGCTTGGTCGAGAGGTATGTCTATTCGAGATATATGCGTTGCAGCCGGCTGGTCTTCACAGAATACTTTCGCCAGGTTTTACAAGCTGGACGTTCAGTCCTTTGCCTCCCAGGTGCTGTCGGTGAGTGGCTGATGCATGTTTTGCTACATTGTTGTGTGTGTGCTGCTGTCTCGCACAGTAAGTTATTACTCTGCATGACCCTCTTACTAATATGGTTGTTCTGCCCTGTACTCAGTGCAGATTCCTGTATTCGTTTTGATTCTCTAGTGCTACCATTATCATGCTAGGTTGTGTTTTGCTGCTAACACAGTTATCTCTGTGCAGCTCCTTACAGTGTTCGTTGCAGCAAGTTTGCCCTGTTTTCAGCGCAGACGTTATTTCTATCCAGATATGCAAATTATACCTTGGGTTTAGACGCTTATTGGCTCACCGCCACCTATCAGCTGTGAGCTCGCTAACAGCGCCACTATTGGTGGGAAGTATGTATGTGCGTATTCTATCTGCTAGTGTGTGTAGGGTGCAGGCTTCGTAGCCTCTCTCACGGCGGGATTGAATATCGTTCCCATAACGGAGAAATCTCTGTGATGTCTCGTGACAGCTCGAAGGGAACGCTCCGGTTACTATGGTAACCTCGGTTCCCTGAGAGCGGAACGACATCACGGTAGTCGCCGTGCTTTCGCTGCTCCCAGCCCACGGTGTTCAGTATCCGATTCTGATGTAATTGTCGCGGGCATCGCATTTATACTGTCTCGAGCTCGTCATATTTTTGCATGCTGACAATTGGCCAGTCATTTGGACTGGCGTGAGCCAATAGGACTTCAGGAAAGGTTGAAGGAAGGAGTTTCCATAACGGAGAAATCTCCATGATGTCTCGTTCCCGCTCTCAGGGAATCGAGGTTACCATAGTAACCGGAGCGTTTTCCACTACAACTGGTTGCTATAGCGACCAAACATTCTGAGAAGCAGCACGAGAGCAGAGCGCTCTAAGCTGAGGTAAACAACCTGGCATCATTATAATCGTCAGCATGGATGAAATAAAAGGGATTTTATTTCTTATCCTTGGTTTGTGGCTGTTTGAAATATGCTGATCTGCTTTGTCATTGAACCTGAGAAAAACTTTGAAAATAACCATAATGACGCAGTCTCCGTGCTACAATAATAATGATAGAAGCAAAGTTTTTCACTGTGGGGACATATCTTTATAAGTACAATTTGACTGTATTATTTGTGTCCCTTCAAAAATTGCTCATGAGAAATTTTATATTTATTGTCCCCCCTACTGTTAAATGAAATTTACGCCCATGCACTAGAGCATGCTGATGACGTTTTATTCTACTATAGTAATGTGCATCGTAGCATTTGCGTCAATAGGTGTCCTCGTAGTACAATCTACACACACGTCTTAACCAAGTTTATTAGATCCATGTCGCACAGTGTGGCAGAACCTGATTTGACCAAGTGCGACATGTTCCTGGGTCACAACAACATTGTTATCAACCAATCAGATTTTAAGAACAACTTTATAGTTTTTGTGAAGTTTCGGCTTATAATCAGTGTTTGTTGCTTGTACATCAGTGTCATTCATATATCATTTCCTCTGATTTTAGGGATTACTCATGGTAAGGTTAGGTTTAGGTGTTGGGAAATGGTCAAGATTAAACATTTTGATTAAAATGTTGTTCCAGGGTCAACAATATATGTTGACCCAGGAACACATCTAACTCAGCAAAATCAGGACGTGCCACAGTGTGACAGGCAGTAATCTTATAGGATTGCTAAAATTGTGCAGTGTGTCTCGGGCTTTAAACCAGTGTGGCTTTATAAGGCAAATTTCCTGTAGTAATTCAAGATAATTCAAGTAATTCAAGAAGTGAAGATTAAATGTGTGGTGTTTTGTAATTCACATTTGTGTTTTTAGTAATTATTTTATCATACAAGCATTTTATCAATTAATAGAGATTTATGCAAACTCTTTTTGTAAAGCATAAATGTTTGGTATTAAACATTGTTTGGTTGGAAAAGCAAATTGTACCATTCCATTTGTATTGTCACGATGAAGGGGACAATCAGAGAAACTCGTATGTTAGGGCTGGCTTGATACCACTTTTTCAGAACCGATACCGATCCGATACCAAAAATTCTGAGTATCTGCCGATACCAATATCGATTCAATACCAGCATAGTTTTTTAAATCAGTGTAGAATTTCTCATCAATTTCTTGACCTGCTCATCAAGCTTTTATGATTTACACAGAATCTACTAAATATAGACCACTTTACTGTAAATAAAATCAACAAATGGATGGATATGTAATTATAATCTATGACAAAAATACTTTTATAAACTAGGTTAGTGGATAATTCAGTAGCAAAAGTTACTCTAGAAAAATCATGAGTGTACAATATTTTTATAAAATCTAAAATTAGTATTTTTTTTTATTGGGGAACAAAGAAAAGTGAATTAGTGTAGGACTAAATCTGGTTAAAAAATATATTATATATTTATTATATATATTGCTCTTTGTATTGTTGTAAAATGCATTCATGGAAAACAAGTAATATATTTATATAGAATTAACGCAATCACAGCACCACAAACATTCACATAAGTAAGAATATATTTTGAAGAATGTGGGTTTCCAAACAGTTGCTGGTCCACATTGACTTTGACAGTATAGGGAACACTGTGGACCAGCAACTGTAAAATAGCGTTTATGTTTAACAGAAGAAGGAAACTCAGGTTTAAAACAACTTTTAAAGTGAGTAAATGAAGGTATACAAAATAAAACACTAGCCTATTTTAATTATTGGGTGAATTGTTCCTTTAATGTTAATAAAAAACCAAACACAAAGAGAAAAATCTAAATTTTAAAATGAAACGGTTACGGTTTCTTTATTATGAATCAATCTATATAGTGTTTTATTTTTATATTTGTTAATTCAGTTTCTTGAATTCTCCTGCTAAATACACCTATAGCCTACCTGAAAATAAAACACTGTTTATGTTATTTGTATATTATGTGTATTTCGTATTTGTAATGTGTATCTTTGTTCTCGTTTTTTTTAAATAACAAAGCCACAGCCATATCACCCTGCAGCCCAAGACCGGTTGCCCACTGAAGCTAAGCAGGGTTGAGCTGGTCAGTACCTGGGTGGGAGACCTCCTGGGAAAACAATAGATTGCTGCTGGAAGAGGTGTTAGTGAGACCAGCAGGGGGTGCTCACCCTGTGGTTTGTGTGTGACAGGGACACTATACTGTCAAAAAACACCGCCCTTGGATGAGACGTTAAACCGAGGTCCTGACTCTCTGTGTTCCTTTAAAATCTCATGGCACTTCTCGTAAAGAGTAGGGGTGTAACCTCGGTGTCCTGGCCAAATTCCCTCCACTGGCACTTGTCAATCATGGACTCCTAATAATCCCCATCCACTTGATTGGCTCTATGACTCTCTCGTCTCCACCTGTAGCTGGTGTGTGGTGAGCGCACTGGCGCCGTTGTCCTGTGGTAGCCGTCGCATCATCCAAGTGGATGCTGCACACTGGTGGTGGTTGACGAGAGACCCCCCCACACATGATTGTGAAGCACTTTGGGTTTACAACAATACACAATAAAGCGCTATATAAATAAATGCATCATTCATTCATTCATTCATAAAATAATGACAAAGATTTTTATCTTCACCCACTTTGGCCTAAATATCTGCCATGCTTTTTATATTTTGTTACCTTGAAATGCTTTGTCTTTATGATAGGGAAATTAGTTTGGCTTAAATTGGCTGTAATGCTCAAACAACTTACAAAATAGAATCAATGCATTTTTGTAAGAAAAATATCCATATTTAAAACTTTTATAGACTGTAATCTCTAGCTTCCATTAACTGTCATATGCATGTTCACAATAGAATGCCATTCCGTGAATGACGTAAGACATGGGTGTAGTGTAATTTCCGGTGAGAAGGGACAAACATGTAAGCACAGAGGAGAGAGCAAAACAAAACTCTGGTCATGAATAAGTACAAAACAAGGATTTGTAAAGAAAAATGTCAGAGGATTTTGATATAAGCCAGAGGAGACTGGTTTTCCTTTGCTAATCAAAGGAAACATTGCTTCCTTTTATTCTTTAATCAAAACTTGGTAACCGTGAGACTAGCACATTCTCCCCGGCCTTACGCTGTGCCTATGTCCTGTGTCATCTGCAGGAATGCCACTCTCTTGTGCACACCAGTTAGCAGAAGCTAGAGATTACTGTTTATAAACTTTTAAATGTGGATATTTTTCTTACAAAATGCACCGAATCACTTCACGAGGCCATTATTCACCCTCCCCCCCTCCCCAGAGCCATGTAGGACAATTATTTGTATGATGGATGGAAGCACTCTGTTGGAATCCTTTTGGACTACTGAAAAATCACACTCATTCATTGCCATTATAAAGCTTGGAAGAGTCAGGATAGTTTTTAATCTAACTCCAACTGCATTTGTTTAAAAGACAAAAGTTATGTACACCTAGGATACCTTGAGGGTGAGCAAATCATGGGGTGATTTTCATTTTTGGGTGAACTATCCCTTTAATAGGTAATTGACAGGTAAAGACTGTCTGCTTAATAACTTCTAACACTTTATTTTGATGCGTCCACAACATACAACATATTGACTATGAGAAACTTTGCAAGTATGTCAACTTATTCAACTAACCCTAAACCTACCCTACTGAGAGTTAGAAGACATGTAGCTGCAAATTAATGATAATTAGTTGACATGCACTTAACAAGTAGTTACAAAGTTACTTCTAGTTAGTAGAATGTCTAAAGTGGACTATCAAAATAAAGTGTAACCCTTTAATGTTAATCAAAGAAATCTGAAATCTGTCTGTTGCATCATAGTGGGGTGGATGGGTTGGTCATTCTGAACCAGACACAGTATAAATTAAAGCACAGTAAGTAGAGCAGCACAAACTCCTAAAAGGAGGAGACTCACTCATGGCTAATGAGACAGAGGATCATGAGACTAAATACTGCTTTCCTGCCATCAACTCATCATGTATCAAGGAAAAACGCTCAATATATGAATACAATATCATGTATGTGTTTTTTTCATTGCTGTCAGCTTGGACTGTGTTTCTGAATCTGTTGGTGATCATCTCCATCTCTCACTTCAAGAAGCTTCACACTCCAACCAACCTGATTATTCTTTCTCTGGCTGTGGCTGACTTGCTTGTTGGACTTATTGTGATACCTGTGGATGCTATTAAACTGATTGAGACATGCTGGAACTTTGGACACAATATCTGTAGATTGTTTTTAATTATTATGGGACTGCTCCTCTCAGCATCTCTCAGTAATATAATTTTAACTGCTGTTGATCGTTACGTTGCTGTGTGTCACCCTTTACTGTACCCAAAGAAAATAACAACAACTAGAATGTTAATGTGCATTTGTCTGTGTTGGTTTCTCTCCTCAGCTTACAATATTGTTAGTCTGAGCTACGGATCTGTGGACGTGTCACACGGATCAGATGCGTGTTATGGAGGGTGTCCCCTTATACTGAATTTTGCTTTGGGAGTTACTGATCTAATCATTTCTTTCTTGTTTCCTTGTACCCTGATCATAACTTTATACTTGAGGATATTTTATGTTGTACATCAGCAAGTGAAAGCTATAAATACCCTGATGAAGGGTGGCAAATGTGAAATGAAAGGTTCAGTGAGGAGGAAATCTGAGAGCAAAGCTGCTCTGACATTAGGAATCATTGTGATAGTTTATCTGCTTTGCTGGATTCCTTATTATATATTGAGTCTAACAGAAAGCAGTGCATCATCTGCCACATCAGATTTTCTAACATGGTGTGTGTATATAAATTCATGTCTAAATCCTATTATCTATGCTTTATTTTACCCCTGGTTTAGAACATCTGTTAAACACATATTAACTCTTCAGATATTTAAGCCAGCATCTTCTCTGGTTAATGTTGTGACTGATCATCACTCGTGATTTTTTTTTTTTTTGTGTGTGATTTATATCTCTGTTACATAAATCAGTTATATAAATGTCATTGACTGGATATTGAGTATTTATTTCCTCTGATGTCATATTGAGCCAAATGAGCTGCATGACAGGCCTGATGTTAAATTTCACTCCTGTCCTGATATGAATGCATTGATTGCATGACAGAGAAGCCATCTGAGAAAAACATAAGAGAAGCAAAGCTACACTAAAATTTAAGCAGGAAAACTATTGAATATTGAAATTGTGATTGTTTACTTTTTTAAATAACTATATTAACTTCTGAAGTTTGTCATCATTCCACTTAATTTTATCTTTAGATTTTCTCTTCTATGCAACAAAGTTGTACCACTTTTGCATGAAGGCTGTTTTATTATAAGGTATGTTCATAATAATCAGGTATTCATAATATTCACAATAAGGTATTCTCAAGACAGTATAATGAATACATTATACAACTTATTTGTAGTTATAGCTTTTAAGAGTGTGATGATTTATAACACACAATGAATACATTGCATCCACTGAAGTTACAATGGATTGCATTTCCAAGAGTCATTATAGTATTAAAAATATATCTGCTAATACATTGTTTTGAAGTGGATTTAACATGGTGTTTATTGTTATTAAATAATCACACTCCTAAAGTTATAACCACAAATAAGTAATATGATATATTTGGGCTGGGCGATATAGCTAGAAACATTATCATAATATAATGCATCATGTCATTCGGGATTGATAATCAGTGTTGGGCTGGTTACTCAAGGAATGTAATACACTATATTGCCAAAAGTATTGGGTCACCCCCTTTTAATGAACATTAAGCATATAATGATATTCTAGGGAATTGTGTACTTCTAATTTTATAACAACAGTTTGGACATGACCCTTTTCTATTCTAACATGACAGTGTCTCTGTGTAGAAGGCAAGGATCAAAGAGAAATGATGATTCAGTCAGTGGGGAAGAACTTGACTGGTCTGCAGAAAGCAGCTGAACACCTCTGGTGTGACTTTAAATGCAGACCTTGAGCCAAAAACTCAAGGTTTAAAGTCAAAAGTTTAAATGTAACCACTGTTTTTAATTTACCTGATTTATTAAGACAAACAACACATACTTGTAGTTTTAACATTCAAACACAACATAACATTTTTATAAATATCTTCCTTATATTTTATATTCAATATATTAAATTAATTAAGGAAATGTATGGCTTGTCTCATGAGACCACAGGAGGTCGCAATGAGCAAAATAATGCACTGCATTAAAAAGTTTAATTAATGCAATGAAATAACATCTGTCTATAAAAAATGCATAATGGCTAAACTAACATCTATAAATTAAATACAATTTTGTAAATTGCATAAACAATTATGAACAAAACAGCATTGTGTATGTCTAGCCTAATACAAAGAGCCAAATCACTGATTGCACAGATTATATTTAAATTACATTTTAAAACAGATGCACTAATGGAATAAAACTCACAAAAACTTTCTAGTAGTGACATGTTTTCTAAAACTCGAACCTCTTTTAAATTGACATGGCTTTCTATACATCTATACATGTTTTTAAATCGACTAATATAATTTTTATTGATTTATTCACAATTTCCTCATTGCAGACAGGCACACACTCATTTCAGCATGTTCGTGTGTTCTGATGTCACAACTTTTGTCTGCTTGTCACTCGTGCAAGTGCACGTGCCTTTAAATGGAATGAGTTTGAAACTATCGTGTGCTTATTGAACACTTGTATATCATTATTGAGGAAGGTGTAATGTCTCTAAATACTGATGCAGTTTTATCGCCTGTTTTAGGTACAATACGTTTTTTTCCCTTTATAATGCATTATGCATGTATTATAATGCTTTAAGAATTCCCTTATAATGTATTTTATATATATGGACTTCATAAAGTGTTACTTAGGGTGCACTTTGTTGGCACCCATTTTTTATTAAGTGCCCTTAACTACTACATACTTGAATTCATATTTGATACAATGCACTTACTGTGTTTATACATGTTTTTAGATTGTACTTAAATTTGAAAACACCATCCTGTCATTATATACATAATGAATTTCTGTAGTTACAGCTATAATTATTTACACTATAATTATTTACACTCTACCCCTTAAAACTAACCATATCATCAAACCTCACACACTGAGATAATTGGGCTGATTTTGAGCTGAATTCTCCCTTTCTGACAATCCTATAATTCACGATTATCTTGATGGTTCTACAGATTATCTTATCAGATTTTTCTGTGGTGTGGGTTGTGTTAGGAGTAACTGAATCTGCTTGAAAGACCGTTGGAGCTGCACTGATCTCAAATCGTAAATATTAAACATGTTGAATATTTCGAACAGATATCCAGTTATGTGGGATCCCTGAGGACAAACACGCACACACTTTGTAGATTGTCACATGGAATGGAATGATTCTAAATAATAAAGTGAACCGATGGAAGAAGGAAGCATTACTTGCCACCATCTTAGTCTAACAATTCATTATTTTATTATTAATTCATGTAGTGCCATAGATATGGACTACTTCATGAAGCAGTGCTATATTTAAAGGGGAGGCTCACATATCAATAAGTAACTAATTCAAGATTCAAGAGATTCAAGATTCAAGATTTGTATTTGTCACATACACAAGTATATAGTGAATATATAACCAGCAGTCAAATGTAAGTCAGGTCCCTTCCATGGACAGTGCAATTATTATGGAATACAAACACAAAGAAAAGAAAATATACATAAATATAGGTATGAAAAAAAGAATAAAATATAAAAAATGTGCAGGATAGTATACTGGAGACTTAATAAATATTAAGCTAAGCAGGATTGTGCAAAAAGAATGTGCAAACAGGTTGTACATTTACATGTATGCATTTAGTATACGCTTTTATCCAAAGCGACTTACAGTGCATTCAGGCTATACATATTTTGGTCAGTACATATGTTCCCTAGGAATCAAACCCACAACCTTTGCGCTGCTAACGCAATGCTCTACCACTGAGCCACAGGAACACTGTGCATTTACATAGCAGCAATAGGAATGGTAGAGAATAATGAATAGCTTACTGATTATTAAGTGATTATTAAATGTTGATGTTATGAGACTGAGTTTGAGTTTAGGAGCCTGATGGCCTGGGGCCCAATGAATGGGGCCTGATGGCCTAATGAACAAGTAGCTGAATTTATCCTTGTGCTAGAATGCCTCAGGGCTCAGTCCTTGGACCACATATATCTTCTCTGTCTACATGGGATCACTAGGTTCTTTAATTCAGAAACATGGCTTTTCACATCACTATGCTGATGACAGTCAACTCTACCTCTCATTCCATCCTGATAATCTGACGATAGCTGCTCGCATCTCAGCATGTCTAACAAACATTTCTTATTGGATGAAGGACCATCATCTTCAAATCAACCTTGACAAGACAGAACTGCGTGTGGTTCCATCAAACCCATCGTTTCATCACAATTTCATAATCCTTCAAAAACAGCCAGAACCAGCTAAAACACAGCTCAAAAAGTTATGATTGATGATCAGCTGATTTTCTCAGACCACATTGCTAAAACTGCCCGGTCCTGCAGATTTGCTTTATTCAACATCATGAAGATCAGGCCCTTTCTTTTGGAACATGCTTCACAACTCCTTGTTCAAGCTCTTATTCTGTCCAGGCTGGACTATTGCAATGCTCTCTAGACAGGTCTTCCACAGGTCGTCCAGCCAGTTCTATCGAACCTTTACAATTAATTCAGAATCCGGCAGCAAGATACATTTTTAATGAGCCGAAAAGAACGCAGGTCACACCTCTTTTTATCAATTGCACTGGCTACCAATAGCTGCTTGCATAAAATACAAGGCATTAATGTTTGCCTACAGAACCACCTCTGGCTGTGCATCCCTTTACCTAAATGCATTACTTAAGACTTATATACCCACTAGATTGTGCGTATATAATATATACCCACAGTGTTCCTGTGGCTCAGTGGTAGAGCATTGCGTTAGCAGCGCAAAGGTTGTGGGTTCGATTCCCAGGGAACACATACTGACAATACAAATGTATAAACTGAATGCACTGTAAGTCGCTTTGGATAAAAGCGTCTGATAAATGTAAATGTAGAAGCTTGCGCTCTGAAAGTGAACGCCACTTTAATGTGCCATCCCAAAGAGGCACAAAACCACTTTCACAGACTTTTAAATTAAACGTTCCCTCCAGGTGGAATGACCTCAATCCGAGCAGCTGAGTCCTTCTCTTTAGCCATCTTCACGAATAGGCTAAAAACACATCTCTTCAATCTTTA
This sequence comes from Gymnocypris eckloni scoliostomus, assembly GCA_027564155.1. NCBI lineage: Eukaryota > Metazoa > Chordata > Actinopteri > Cypriniformes > Cyprinidae > Gymnocypris > Gymnocypris eckloni. The sequence goes on from CM050435.1 coordinate 18,980,469, forward strand.
TTTGACCCTCTAACGCTAGCACTCTCTATTCTAATTCTGTTCTTTAAAAAAAAATGTGTCCCTTTTAGACTTGTACTCTATTAATTTACTAACTGCTTGCTTTCTAAAAAAAAAAAAAACTCTAGTTTTTCTAATCTTTTTGTAATCTATCTATAGTGCTCAGCGTAAATGAGTACACCCCCTTTGAAAAGTAACATTTTAAACAATATCTCAATGAACACAAAAACATTTTCCAAAATGTTGACAAGACTAAGTTTTATATAACATCTGTTTAACTTATAACATTAAAGTAAGGTTAATAATATAACTTAGAGAACAAAATGTTCAGTTTTACTCAAATTAGGGTGATGCAAAAATGAGTACACCCCACTGAAAGTCTCTGGAGCAAAGCTAAATTTTAGACTACAAATGTCTAATTTAACAAGAATTCAACCACAGGTGAGTCTAATTATTCATTACACAGGTGACAGTTGACTATAAAAGGGTGTTACTTAAAGAAAACCCCTTCCCATTTCATGCTGTCAGCAATGGCACCACATGGAAGAGAAATGTCACAAGACCTGAGAAAGAAAATAATTTATTTACACAAGAAAAGTGAAGGCAACAAGAAGATCAGCAAAGCTTTACCTGCAAAGCAATCATCTCACAGAGACGTCCAGGTCGCCCACGGAAGTTAACACCTCGTCAGGAGCGTCTTCTGATGAGAAGGGTTGAAGAAAATCGACAAGCAAGTTCACTGCAGTTATCTAAAGAAGTAGAAAGCCAAACTGGGGTGACTATTTCCCGTGACACAATGCAGCGTACACTGCAGAGGAATGGCATGCATGGGTGCCGCCCACGAAAGAAGCCTCCTAAAGCCCAGGCACAAAAAGCCCGCCTAGAGTTTGCCAGGGCCCATACTGACAAAGATGAAGACTACTGGGACTCTATACTCTGGAGTGATGAGACCAAGATAAATGTTTTGGAATTGATGGCTTCAAAACTGTATGGCGTCGCAAAGGTGAGGAATACAAAGAAAAATGCATGGTGCCTACAGTGAAACATGGTGGTGGCAGTGTCCTTATGTGGGCTGCATGAGTGCTGCTGGTGTCGGGAGCTGCATTTCATTGATGGCATCATGAATTCACAAATGTACTGCTCTATACTGAAAGAGAAGATGCTACCATCACTCCGTGCCCTTGGTCGTCAGGCACTTTTCCAACATGACAATGATCCTAAACACACATCTAAGGCCACTGTTGGATTTCTGAAGAAGAACAGGGTGAAAGTGATTCAGTGGCCAAGTATGTCTCCTGATCTGAACCCAATCGAACACCTATGGGGAATTCTGAAGAGACAAGTTGAGCATCACTCATCCAGCATCCAATCTCTAAAAGAGGTCATTCTTGAAGAATGGAAAAGATAGATCTGGCAAAATGTCGCCAACTTGTTCATTCCATGCCTAGAAGACTTGGTGCTGTTATTAAAAATCATGGAGGCCATACAAAGTACTAGATTTAGTCCTTTTTGTTGTGGGGTGTACTGATTTTGCATCACCCTAATTTGAGTAAAACTGAAAAATGTGTAATCTAAGTTATATTATTAACCTTACTTTCATGTTATAAGTTAAACAGATGTTATATTAAACTTAGTCTTGTCAACATTTTGGAAATGGTTTTTGTGTTCATTGAGATATTGTTTAAAATTTTACTTTTCAAAGGGGGTGTACTCATTTATGCTGAGCACTGTATTTGTTTTATTTTTATTTATTATATAATTACGTTACAGCGGGTACTGCGTAAAGCTAACTGAGACTTGTTATAGCACTTGCATATCATTGCTCTTTTGCTGATTTTGATTGCTTCCATTGTCCTCATTTGTAAGTCGCTTTGGAAAAAAAGCGCCTGCTAAATGACTAAATATAAATGTTATGTAAATGTATATAAATTAGTTAATTACATTAGTGCGCAGGAGCATTTCTCTTGTGTTGTGGCTTGCTTCAGTTGTTGTGGCTTGTTTCTGTGTGTTGTTACCTTTTGTTTGCTTTTTAAATTTAATTGTACTGTGCACTACTGGGACACCACATAAAAGAAACAGGGCAAATACACACCAGACTGATGCAACAGCTGCTGCTTTCAACTGCAGGGTCGGTGGTGCACTGTTTTTATCATTTAACTATTTAATACAGCAATGAATCTCTTCACTAAACTATTTCAAAAGTCACATGAAAGTGCATAAGCTCCCAAAGCTGACTGGATAATTAGTAAAATCAGTTTAATATGATCCTTGTTTATTTAACAAGTAGGAAATCAATTTAATTAAAAAGTTGCATTAAAATTTTATATTTTTCTTCTTAGGCTCCACAGCTCTTTTTTTCTTTTTTGCATAGCCCCATTCATTAACCTCATTGTAGGTGAATTTGAAGTCGCACTGTTTTTTTAACCCTCCGAGGTGTGTTATTTCCATTATTTTCATTGCCATTTTAATCATTAACTTTGTGATGACCACCATGATTATACATTTGACCCTTATAATTCAACATGACTCTAAATGACTGTCTTCTTTTTGCCATTGTGTTTTTGATCTGTAACACAGATGAACCATGACTGATGTAAATAATTAAGCATAATGTATCTTTATCTTTAATTTGTTGCAGTAGTTTGAGGATTTAATGCAATACGAATCATGAACATTTTGTCACTTAATTTCAGCATGAGAAAATAAATGTACTTTTATCTGTATTTTAACATCATAATTTGAGATTTAAACAGCAAACATACTGAGCAAGTACACATAATGTAAATTACAAATACAAATCAGATTTACCTTCATTACTGGTATCTTTACCAGTTTAATTACAACTGATGCTCTGTAAACATATTTACCAGAGAGGATGCTGGCTGAAATATTTTTAGAGTTAAGATGTGTTTTACTGTCTTTCTAAACCATGGGTAAAATAAAGCATAGATAAGAGGATTCAGGCCTGAGTTAGTATACATGACCCATGCCACAATGCTTTTGGTCGTGTAAGAGATTACTGATATAGAACATATATAGTAAGGAATATAGCAAAGCAGATAAACTGTCACAATGATTCCTAATGTCAGAGCAGCTTTGCTCTCAGATTTCCTCCTCACTGAACCTTCTATTAAAAATGTACCTCCCTTCATTAGGGTGTTAATAACTTTTACTTGCTGATGTACAACATAGAAAATCCTCATATATAAAGTTATAATGAGGATACAAGGCAAAATAAAAGCCAAAAATAAATCAGTGACTCTCCAGGCAAAACCCATCGTAGCATCCGTTACGTTTGAAATGTCCAAATTCATGTTATTTATTACAAAGGCAGTGTTATAAGTTGAGGCGCAAGCCCAACTCAGACAGATGCTCATTAATGTTTTAGTCATGGTTATTTTCTGTGGGTACAGTAAAGGGTGACAAACAGCCATAAAACGATCAACAGCAATTAAAAATAAATTACTAAGTTGCTGAGAAAAGCACTGTCAGAAATATTAAATAGAGTGCAAAGAAAGTGCCTCCAAAGTACCAACACTTCTCAATCAGCCTGGTGGCCTCTATGGGAATCACAAATCCAATAAACATATCAGCCACAGCCAGAGAGAGAATGAGCAGGTTGGTTGGAGTGTGAAGCTTCTTGAAGTGAGAGATGGAGATGATCACTAGCAGGTTCAGAAACACAGTCCATGCAGACAACAGTAATACAAACATGTAGATGATATTATGTTCAAAACTGGAGAGTTTTCCCTTCATATATGATGAGTTGATGGCAGGAAAGCAGTATTGAGTCTCATGATCCTCTGTCTCATTAGCCATGAGTGAGTCTCCTCCTGTTAGGAGTTTGTTCTGCTCTTCTTACTGTCCTTTCATTTATACAGTGTCAGGATCAGACTGATCAACCCACCGACCGCCCACTATGATGTAAAAAAAAAAAGTTTTTGTTTATTGGTTTCATCTTCATCTTTTTTTTCTTTCATTTTTGTTTTTTTGTATTATCCGTTGGAACTGAATTTAACACAGTTCTTTTGGTGTGTAACAAGGTTTGGGCTGGTGAGGTCTGCAAAATTTGGAATAAACCTCCTATAATATCCCGCCAGCCCCAGAACTGTCTCACCTCCTTTTTGGTCTTGGGACTTGGGCAGGCCGCAACTGCAGCTGTCTTGTCAATTTGGGGACGCACCTGCCCATGACCCAAGTGGAAGCCCAGATACCGTACCTCCACCCGCCCAATTGCACACTTCCGCAGGTTCGCCATGAGCCCAGCTACCCTCAGCGACCTCAGGACCACGCGAGATGTTCCATATGCCGCTGCCAATCATTACTATGGATGATGATGTCATCCAGATAGGCAGCGGCATATGCGCTGTGTGGTCGGAGGACTTTGTCCATGAGGCGCAGAAAGGTGGCGGGAGCCCTGAACAAACCGAATGGCAGCGTTACGAATTGGTGTAATCCGAACGGCGTGGTGAAGGCTGTCTTTTCTTTGGATAGTGGCGATAAGGGCATCTGCCAATACCCTTTCGTTAAATCCAGTGTCGAATAAAAGCACGCCGCACCTAACAGATCAAGCAACTCATCAACTCGGGGCATTGGATAAGCGTCGAATTTCGACACAGCATTCACCTTCCTGTAGTCGACACAGAACCGGACCGAGCCGTCCGTTTTAGGAACTAACACTATCGGGCTCGCCCAGTCGCTATGCGATTCTTCTATTACGCCCAAGTCTAGCATGGCCTTTAACTCTTCCCGAACTACGATTTTTCTTGTGTTCGGGAAGGCGATAGGGACGGCTGCGCGCCACCTCCCCGGGGCATGTTTCGATATGGTGCTGTACGAGGTCCGTGCGACCGGGCAGGGGTGAAAACACATCCGCAAAATCTGCCTGCAACTTGGCTAAGTCAGTGAGTTGCAGCGGTGAGAGGTGATCTCCCCCGGAGACCAGAGCCAGCGGATTGTGTTTGGGTGCCGCCTCTGGTCCGAGATCATCCTCGGTCGAAACGACCGCTGCTAACCCCATTAACGCCCCCTCATTCCAGCGTTTTAAAAGGTTGAGGTGGTAAATCTGACATGCACCACCCCTATCCGTTCGTTTGACCTCGTAATCGAGCTCCCCAACCCGCCGTGTGACCACGAAGGGTCCTTGCCACTTTGCGAGTAATTTTGAACTAGACATTGGAAGTAACACAAGCACCTTCTCCCCCGGCGTGAATTGTCGCAGCCGCATTCCCCTGTTGTACAGCCGCCTTTGTTTGTCTTGAGCCTGCAGCAAATTCTCCATAGAGAGCCGCCCCAATGTGTGGAGTTTTGCTTGGAGGTCCATGACATACTGAATTTCGCTACGGCTGTTTGAAGGTCCCTCCTCCCACGACTCCTTAATGACGTCAAGCACCCCCCGGGGCTGGCGACCATACAGGAGCTCGAATGGGGAAAACCCAGTGGAGGCTTGTGGGACCTCCCGCACCGCGAACAAGAGGGGCTCGAGCCATTTGTCCCAATTTTTGGCGTCTTCTTTCACAAACTTACGAACCATGGATTTCAACGTGCGATTAAACCTTTCCACCAAGCCATCCGTTTGTGGGTGATAGACGCTGGTGCGAATCGATTTAATGCCCAAAAGCTCATACAGTTCGCTTAGCGTGCGTGACATACTGTAAATGCCGTGCCCTGATCCGTGAGAATCTCTTTCGGGATTCCCACCCGGGAGATGATTCGAAACCGTGCCTCTGCCATGCCCTCTCAACCATACTAAGGGGTAGTCCGCCACCTCCTCGTGCACACACCTCACCTTAACCTTGCGGCTCGTATCCAATGCCCTCTGCTGCATCAGGCTTTGATGGATGGAGGTTTGGTTACAGCCGGAATCCACCAAAGCCTGATATGTACCCCCCTTAATACTCACAGGTATTTGGTAATGCCCAGCTTGATCGGGGGCAGCCCCCGGGGAGTCGGGGACCCGGATCAGCAGTCCCACCTCCATCATGGGACAGTGGTCCTGGAAATTCCCGGGGTCCCCGCATCTCCAGCAGACCGGCCCAGGCCTTACCGCCGCCCCAGCGGCAGAAGGAGGGGCAAGGGATTGTCGGAGAGAGAAGGAAGATGGTGCTGCGGCGTGCTCTGCTCCCCCCACTCACCGGGGGTATCTTTCCCCCTGGCCGTTACCACTCCGCTGGGAGGCTCGAGGGGCCGCCAGAATCCGCGACCTAGGAGCCGGGCGTGAGAGAGAGGGGAGAGAAGGAGGACATGGGGAGAGAGCGAGATTAGAGAGGGGCTCGCCCACCCCGGGGCACGCCACCAGATGGTCCTCCGCCAGCTGGATGGCCTGCATCAGCGACGTCGGGCGGTGGCACTGGACCCACTCAGCGGTTCGACGGGGCAGCCGAGCGATGAACTGTTCCAGCACCACCAGATCGATGACTCCCTCGACGTCGCGGGGCTCGGCCATGAGCCACTTGCGGCACGCGTCCCGGAGCTGTTGGGCCAACACAAACGGTCGGCTGTTGTCCCCTAGCTCCACGGAGCGGAAGCGTTGGCGATGCTGCTCGGGGCTCCGGCGTTGCAGGATGGCCCGCTTGAGATCATCATAGGCCAGGAGGTTCGCGACAGGTAGCTGTTGGGCTGCCACCTGCGCTTCCCCCGTCAGCAGTGGGATCAGGCGCCCAGCCGCACGCCTCCGCTGTCTTCTCGAAAAGGTCCACAAAAGCCTCCGGGTCGTCGTGCGGACCCATCTTCATCAGCGGGACGTGGGCGATCGGTGGAGCTGCGACGGGGTTATCCTCCCGGCCAAGCAAGTTCGGATGGCGGTCTTCATCCTGCGCCTGGACCATGAGCCGAAGCCTCCTGCTCCAGCTTCATGTCCATCAGCGCCTGATGGGAGCCGGTGAAGACCAGCGACCACCAGCTCCGGGCTTGGCTGGTTGCATGGTGGCATGCCGCTTCCTCGTCCCAGGTTTCGCACCAGTGTAACAAGGTCAGTAGGGAAGGAAGACGAAGTCAGGGTGACGAGCCAACAGTCTGGTTTATTCACAATGAAAATAATAATCGCCAGCTCCGGCTGGCAAATGGCAGGCAGTCTCTCTCTGTCGAGGAAGGTGCTCGTGCTCGCCCCGTGCTCATGTACATATCAGGCTCAACACTTCCTCCAGGATTGTGGGTCCTTTATCCGGTCTCCGACAATCACTGGAATTAGACACAGGTGTTAATCATTATCATTCACTTGCCCTCCGCTTTCACCACTGCTCAGAACCCGCCTCCTCGGCTGTCAATCAAACTGAAAAAATGTTAAAAGTTTGTTAAAATAATGATTACTGATTTTAGGAAGGTGGTCACCTTAAATCGAATTGAATAGTTGGAGATTATTTTTATTTTAAATAAACACTTATTTGGAGTCAATATCAGCCTATGCTTTCTGTCTCTATAAGAGGGAATCACGTTACTATGTGAATGTGATGTGAACAAATTCTTATTTCACGCTATGAGAAATTTTATTTCACAATAACAATATATATCTTAATATAGTTATTTTTATAAAAAACAAGAACAAAGAAGCATATTACAAATAATAGGACAAATATAAAAGTTTTTCAACTATAACACGTAGTAACAAATACTACATAAATAGAATAATCAAGTGAGTAAATAAAACGCTGCATACAATTTGATGTGACAGCATACACTGTCTACAATTTGTGAATTAAATATGAGCTGATTTTTTATTAAAGATACAAAAGTGATTCAGTCAAGAGCAGTGAGTGATTTTGACTTCGTCTTTTGCTGTTCTGTAAACATTAATGACGCAGACAGCAGCAGTAATATTAGTCTGCTATCCCTTTAAAGGATTCGTTCACTTTCAAATTAAAATGTCCTTATAATTTACTCACCCCCATGTCATCCAAGATGTTTATGTATTTCTTTCTTCAGTCGAAAATAAATTAAGGTTTTTGAGGAAAACATTCCAGGATTTGTATCCATATAGTTAGCTCCAATGGACTCCAAACGGTTGAAGGTCAAAACTACCATTTCAGTGCTGCTTCAAAGGGCTATAAATGATACTAGAAGATGAATAAGGGTCTTATCTAGCGAAACGATCGGTCATTTAAAAAAATCAAATACATTTAAATGCTTTATAAACACACAAATGCTAAAATTATAGTCAGATTTAATGCTACGAAATGTTTTTGCGTGCCTGCTTTAGTGCGTTTAACTTGAATCATATCCAATAGACGTGTAAAAGCAGTGTAATTCACTCGTTGATATGCTTAAAATCTACTATGCGATTCAGTTGACAAGCTTGCGTATCAAAAATAGACATTGCAGCCTTTACAAGTAATTTTCCGTGCAATGTATCTGGTTGCCATAGGCGTGGCTTGATGTCAAACTTTTAAATACATTTGAGCTTTTCTGTAATACATGTACAAATTCACACTTACAGACAGGAGGTTAAGGAGCTGGCTGTCTAGTGCAATCACAACATCCTGGAGCTAAACATGCTCGGAACAGGGATATGTTAATGGACTTTAGGAACCCCCAATCATAAACAGCATGAAAAAAAAATTCAGAAAAATATATATATATATATTTCATTGAAGGATCACAGAAGCATGTAGTCTATGTTACCCTTAATGGAAGAAGATTGAAACAACCAGGATTCTTTCATAGAACTGGCCTCGTGGCCAAACTGAGCAATTGATGGAGAAGGGCTTTGGTTAGACTGGTGACTAAGAACCCGATGGTCACTCTTGAGCTCCATGATCATATGTGGAGATGGGAGAAATCTGCAGAAGGATAAACATCACTGCAACACTCCACTGATGGGCTTTATGGTGGTGTGGCAAGACTTAATCCTCTCCTCAGCGAAGACACATGAAAACACAATGGTATTTTTTTTTAAAGCACCTAAAGGGCCCTCGGACTGTGAGAAACAATATTCTCTGTTTTGCTGAACCTCAATACCAAGCACCATGTTTGAAGGAAACTAGGCACTGCTCATCATCTGCAGAGTACAATCGCAAAAGTTAAGTGTGCTGGTAGCAGCCTCATGCAGTGGGTCTATTTTTCAGCAGCAAGGACTTGGAGACTCATCAGAGTAGAAGGAAATCTCAATGCACCAAAATATAGAGATAACCCTAATGAAAACTTAGTCTAGAGAATTTAGAACCTCAGACTGGGCAGAAGGTTTATCTGCCAACCGGACAATGAACCTAAACACAAAGCAAGAGTGGCTTATGGATAACTCTGTGAATGTGCTTGAGTGGCCCAACCACAGCCCGAGCTTGAACCCAATCTAATATTTCTGGAGAAACTTGAAATTGTGCATTTGCCCCTATCCAACCTGACAGATCTTGAGAGGTGAAGAGCTAAGGAGAAGAATGGCAGATAATTGACAAATACTGATGAGCAAAACTTGTTGCATCAATTTCTATTTTTGATGTGTTTCTGTGTGGCTCAGTGGTAGAGCATTGCGTCAGCAGCGCAAAAGGTTGTGGGTTCGATTCCCAGGGAGAACACATACTAATAAAAATGTATAACCTGAATGCAATTGTAAGTCGCTTTGGATAAAAGTGTCTGCTAAATGCATAAATGTAAATGCATCAAACAAAAAAAAGACTTGAGTCTACAAAGGTGCTTCAACTAAATATTTAGTTAAGAGTATGGATACTTATGCAATGTATGCATTTTCAGTTGTGACAATTCTGTTTTTGCTTTGACAATATGGTGTATGGAGTGTTGATTGATGTGGAAAAAATTAATTTAAAGCAGTTTAAAACTACTTTAACTCTGCGGACTAAAAATTATGCTTAATTTACATAGCCTTTCTTATATGGTATCAACCCATTTGTAAAAGCGCTGAAAGCGCTGATTCTCGAGCTGGGTGGCTCTGCCTCACAGCCTGGGCGGCTCTGACTCGTGGGCGCTAGGTTCTGACTCACGTGGCTACGGAACCAGCTGAGCGAGGATGCTGGGCAGGACCAGCGGAGGAAATGGAGAGCACTTATGCAGAAGACACCGAGGCGCTGGGGTGGATCAGGCACTGGAGGGCACTGGTGAGGAGCAGGCACTGGAGGTCGCTGACAGGAGCAGGCACTGAGGGCGCTAGCAACTGGACGACCAGCGGAGGCATCGTGAGCTGGACGGGCCAGCGGAGGCATCGGTGAGCTGGACGAGCCAGCTGAGGCAACGGTGAGCTGGACACCAGGAGGCATCGGTGAGCTGGACAGGACCAGCGGATAACGTGAGCTGGACGGAGCCAGCGGAGGTAATGAGCTGACGGGCCTCCGCTATTAGACCTCCCAGACACTGGGTCACCGTTCCCAATTCAGGTTGGAGGTGTCTGGGAGCTCCACAGGTCGATGGTATGAGATCCCGAGTAACAGGGTCTTGAGGACCCCATTATCCAGGGAGCTGGCGAGCAGAGGATGAAAGCTGGCAACCCAAGTTCATTCGGCGACCAGCGAAATAAATCACGCCGCTCCTCCATCGGTGTTGGTCCAGTCTTCTGTTACGGATTGACCCACAGAGACAAAGGGAGATGTTAATAGTGACGTTTATTGACAGTATCCAGATGAACAGCAGGATGTGAGTAATGGGTATGATGATACTTCTACGGGTGATGAGCAGATCAGATCGATGGTATCCTTCCAGTTCCAGGAGATAAGGAGACAAACGCGGGGAATCCTGGACTGGAACAGGAGGACGGATGGACGATGAGGAGGACAGAGGACGAGGACAACACGCTGATGACACAGAAGGTTAGTATTTCAATAATAGCACAGTCAATGGGAGAAGAAAGAGTGAGTCCAATGGTGTCTGAACGAGACTGGACGAGGAAGTGCTCTTGCTGGTGCTTGCTTTTTACCATTCTCCGCACGTGCTTCTTTTCACGTGCCCAATGTTAACCATTCTTCCGCTACTGGCTGTTTCATACTCTTAAACTTTCCGTAAACAGTTTCCTCTGACTAATCGGTCCAGTCAGAATTTCTGTTTTCCTTCCAGGCAAACTAAATCACTTTTAAAATTAACTTAAATTACGTTTTAACGACAATCATCTTCAACTCAATCTTGCTAAGACAGAACTGCTTGTGGTTCCATCAAACCCATCGTTTCATCACAATTTCACCAACCAGTTAGGCACATCAACCATAAATCCTTCAAAAACAGCCAGAAACAGCTAAAAAGCTAAAAAAGTTATGATTGATGATCAGCTGATTTTCTCAGACCACATTGCCGGTCCTGCAGATTTGCTTTATTCAACATCATGAAGATCAGGCCCTTTCTTTTGGAACATGCTTCACAACTCCTTGTTCAAGCTCTTATTCTGTCCAGGCTGGACTATTGCAATGCTCTCTAGACAGGTCTTCCAGCCAGTTCTATCGAACCTTTACAATTAATTCAGAATCCGGCAGCAAGATACATTTTTAATGAGCCGAAAAGAACACACGTCACACCTCTTTTTATCAATTGCACTGGCTACAATAGCTGCTTGCATAAAATTCAAGGCATTAATGTTTGCCTACAGAACCACCTCTGGCTGTGCATCCCTTTACCTAAATGCATTACTTAAGACTTATATACCCACTAGAAGCTTGCGCTCTGAAAGTGAACGCCACTTTAATGTGCCATTCCAAAGAGGCACAAAAAACAGACTTTTAAATTAAACGTTCCCTCCAGGTGGAATGACCTCAATCCGAGCAGCTGAGACCTTCTCTTTAGCCATCTTCACGAATAGGCTAAAAACACTTCTCTTCAATCTTTATTTGACCCTCTATTGCTAGCACTCTCTATTCTAATTCTGTTCTTTAAAAAAACGTGTCCCTTTTAGACTTGTACTCTATTAATTTACTAACTGCTTGTTTTCTTAAAAAAAAAACTAACTCTAGTTTTTCTGTTCTTTTTGTAATCTATATATTGTTTTCTTTTTATTTATTATACAATTAACAAAAGCAAAAGGCCTCTAACACTAGCTTGCTTATTATTTTTCTATTCTATCTGTTTTCTTTTTATTTATTGTATAATTACGTTACTGGGGTACTGTGTTAAACTAAAGTGTTATAGCACTTGCATATCATTGTTCTTTTGCTGATTTTGATTGCTTCCATTGTCCTTATTTGTAAGTCACTTTATAAAAAAGCGTCTGCTAAATGACTAAATATAAATGTTATGTAAATGTATATAAATTAGTTAATTACATTAGTGCGCAGGAGCATTTCTGTTGTGTTGTGGCTTGCTTCAGTTGTTGTGGCTTGTTTCTGTTGTGGCTTGACTCCACTGTGTTGTTACCTTTTATTTGCTTTTTAAATTTAATTGTACTGTGCACTACTGGGACACCACATAAAAGAAACAGGGCAAATGCACACCAGACTGATGCAACAGCTGCTGCTTTCAACTGCAGGGTCGGTGGTGCACTGTTTTTATCATTTAACTATTTAATACAGCAATGAATCTCTTCACTAAACTATTTCAAAAGTCACATGAAAGTGCATAAGCTGCCAAAGCTGACTGGATAATTAGTAAAATCAGTTTAATATGATCCTTGTTTATTTAACAACAAGTAGGATATCAATTTAATTAAAAAGTTGCATTAAAATTTCATATTTTTCTTCTTAGGCTCCACAGCTCTTTTTTCTTTTTTGCATAGCCCCATTCATTAACCTCATTGTAGGTGAATTTGAAGTTGCATTGTTTTTTTAACCCTCCGAGGTGTGTTATTTCCATTATTTTCATTGCCATTTTAATCATTCACTTTGTGATGACCACCATGATAATACATTTGACCCTTATAATTCAACATGACTCTAAATGACTGTCTTCTTTTTGCCATTGTCTTTTTGATCTGTAACACAGATGAACCATGGCTGATGTAAATAATTAGCATAATGTATCTTTATCTTTAACTTATTGCAGTAGTTTGAGGATTTAATGCAATACGAATCATGAACATTTTGTCACTTAATTTCAGCATGAGAAAATAAATTTACTGTTATCTGTATTTTAACATCATAATTTGAAATTTAAACAGCAAACATACTGAGAAAGTACACATAGTGTAAATTACAAATACAAATCAGATCTACCTTTATTACTGGTATCTTTACCAGTTTAATTACAACTTATGCTCTGTAAACATATTTACCAGAGAGGATGCTGGCTGAAATATTTTTAGAGTTAAGATGTGTTTTACTGTCTTTCTAAACCATGGGTAAAATAAAGCATAGATAAGAGGATTCAGGCCTGAGTTAGCATACATGACCCATGCCACAATGTTTTTGATCGTGTAAGAGATTTCATATGTTGAACATATATAGTAGAGAATATAGCAAAGCAGATAAACTGTCACAATGATTCCTAATGTCAGAGCAGCTTTGCTCTCAGATTTCCTCCTCACTGAACCTTCTTTTAAACATTTACCTCCCTTCATTAGTGTGTTAATAACTTTTACTTGCTGATGTACAACATAGAAAATCCTCATATATAAAGTTATGATGAGGGTACAAGGAAAAATAAAAGCCACAAATAAATCAGTGACTCTCCAGGCAAAACCCATCTTAACATCCTTTAGGTTTGAAATGTCCAAATTTATGTTATTTATTACAAAGGCAGTGTTATAAGTTGAGGAGCAAGCCCAACTCAGACAGATGCTCATTAATGTTTTAGTCATGGTTATTTTCTGTGGGTACAGTAAAGGGTGACAAATAGCCACAAAACGATCAACAGCAATTAAAAATAAATTACTAAGAGATGCTGAGAAAAGCACTGTCAGAAATATAAAATAGAGTGCACAGAAAGTGCCTCCAAAGTACCAACACATCTCAATCAGCCTGGTGGCCTCTATGGGAATCACAAATCCAATAAACATATCAGCCACAGCCAGAGAGAGAATGATCAGATTGGTTGGAGTGTGAAGCTTCTTGAAGTGAGAGATGGAGATGATCACCAACAGATTCAGAAACACAGTCCATGCTGACAGCAGTAATGCAAACATGTAGATGATATTATGTTCAAAACTGGAGCGTTTTCCCTTGATACATGATAAGTTGATGGCAGGAAAGCAGTATTGAGTCTCATGATCCTCTGTCTCATTAGCCATGAGTGAGTCTCCTCCTGTTAGGAGTTTGTGCTGTTCATCTTACTGTCCTTTCATTTATACAGTGTCTGGATCAGACTGACCAACCCATCGACCGCCCACTATGATGTAACTGAAAAAAAAGGTTTTTGTTTATTGTTTTCATCTTGTTTTTTTCTTTAATTTTAGTTTTTTGTATTATCAGTTGGAACTGAATTTAACACAGGTCAGGTGGTTATTGCTTTAATCAGTAATCAGCAGCTGTAGAGCATCCTTCCTTTGAATGGCTGTTGAAGCTTATCCCCTCTCTTGTACATAGTAAAACTTTTCCCCTCACACAATGAAGGTGCACTGTAAGGAATGTGGTGTCTTATAGTCGAAAAGAAGCAGGCTGAATTTCTTCAGTTTTCACAGGAAAAAGTTGTTCGATCAACTGAAAAAAATGTGAAAAGATTGTTAAAATAATGATTACTGATTTTAGGAAGGTGGTCACCTTAAGTCGAATTGAATAGTTGGAAATTATTTTTATTTTAAATAAACACTTATTTGGAGTCAATATCAGCCTATGCTTTCTGTCTCTATAAGAGGGAATCACGTTACTATGTGAATGTGATGTGAACACATTCTTATTTCACGCTATGACAAATTTTATATCACAATAACAATATATATCTTAATATAGTCATTTTTATAAAAAATAAGAACAAAGAAGCATATTACAAATAATAGGACAAATATCAAAGTTTTTCAACTATAACACGTAACAAATGCTACATAAATAGAATAATCAATTGAGTAAATAAAACGCTGCATAGAATTTGATGTGACAGCATACACTGTCTACACTTTGTGAATTAAATATTGTAACAATGTTCGTAATAGAAGGAAGGAAGCGGACAGGGTTGGCTTAGGAAGACTCGGGTGAAATTTATTCAGATAAACTTAAACAGCTGCGCACTCTGCGCGCTCTAAAAACATCAACTCTCTCGGTTGTCTCCGCGATCACTCTCAGCATTCGTTTCGGCTGTCTCCCGCTCACAGACCGTGCGCCCGAGTCTTCACTCCGTCTCTCTCTTTGAACTGCCGTTCCACAGCGGCTTTTATCCGGTCTCCACGCCAATTACTGCAATCAGACACAGGTGATCCTCATTTTGCACTTGACCCACTTACTTACCGCTGTCTCCTGAGTCTTTCTCCCGCTGCAGACTTCGCTGAACCACGCCCGCCACATACCCCCACCGCCCGACTCAGGCCGGGAAGCCCTCCGCCTGCAGCCCCCATTTCTGGAGAGGAAGTCGGCTACAGTCATCTGCGTCCCCAGCCTGTGGATCACCTTGAATTTGAAGGGCTGTAATGCCAGATACCAACGGGTGATCCGCTGGTGGTATCCTTCATGCGGTGGAGCCACTGCAAGGGGCGTGGTCCGAACAGAGGGTGAATTTCCGTCCCAGGAGATAATAGCGGAGGGTGAGGACCGCCCACGGATTGCCAAACACTCCTTCTCAATGGTGCTGTACATCGCTCTCTCTTAGAGAGCTTCCGACTGATGTACAGCACCGGGCGCCTCACCCCTATCTCCTGGGTCAGGACAGCTCCCAGCCCCTGGTCCGACGCGTCCGTCTGCAGCAAGAAGGGGAGAGAAAAGTCAGGAGAGTGTAATAGCGGCCCGCCACACAGAGCAGCCTTTACCTGGGTGAAAACCTGCTGGCACCGCTCCGTCCACGGGACCGTATCTGGGACCTCCTTTAGTGAGGTCAGTCAGCGGGCTGGTGAGCTCCGAATAGTCAGGAACAAACCTCCTGTAATACCCCGCCAGCCCCAGGAACTGCCTCACCTCCTTTTTGGTCTTAGGTCTCGGGCAGGCCGCAATAGCTGCCGCCTTATCAATTTGGGACGCACCTGTCCGTGACCCAAGTGGAAACCCAGATAACGCACCTCCACCCGCCCAATCGCACACTTCTTTGGGTTGGCCGTTAGTCCCGCTCCTCAGCGTCTCAGCACCTCCCGCAGGTGCACCATGTGCCGCTGCCAGTCCTGACTGTAGATGATGATGTCATCCAGGTAGGCAGCGGCGTGCGGTCGGAGGATTTTGTCCATGAGGCGCTGAAAGGTAGCGGCGCCCAACAACCCAAACGGAAGCGTGACAAATTGGTGCAATCCAAACGGCGTTGTGAAGGCTGACTTTTCTTTGGATAATGGTGATAAGGGGATCTGCCAATATCCTTTTAAGTCCAGTGTCGAATAAAACGAGCGGTACCCAGCCGATCAAGCAACTCGTCAACCCGCATTGGATAGGCGTCGAATTTCGACACCGCATTCACCTGCGATAATCCACGCAGAATCGGACCGAGCCGCCTGTTTTCGGTACCAAAATGATCGGGCTCGCCCAGTCACTGCGGACTCTTCTATTACTCCCATCTCTAGCATCGCCTCTAATTCTGACTGGACCACCTTTTCTTGTGCTCCGTAAACGATACGGCCGGCTGCGCACTACCACGCCCGGCTCGGTCTCAATATGGTGTTGAATAAGGTTGGTTCGACCGGCCGGGCGAGAACACGTCCGCAAATTCTCTCTGCAACCGGGCTACATCGGTGAGCTGGGAGGGTGAGAGGTGATCCTGAGATCTTCCTCGTTACCTACTACCGTCGCCAGCATCACCGGCTCGACCTCGTTCCATTTTTTAAGGAGGTTGAGGTGATAAATCTGACGTGCCCCGCTCCGATCCGTTCGAACCACCTCATAATTGAGATCCCCTACCTGCCGTGTGACCTCAAACGGTCCTTGCCACTTGGCGAGTAATTTGGAGCTAGAGGTAGGGAGTAACACAAGTACTTTATCTCCCGGCGTGAAATTGCGTAATCTGGCCCCCCGATTGTATAGCCGGCTTTGCTTGTCCTGGGCCTGTAACAAATTCTCCATGGAGAGCTGCCCCAACGTGTGGAGTTTTGTTCTCAGGTCCAGCACATGCTGAATTTCATTTTTACTCTCCGAAGGTCCCTCCTCCCAAGTCTCCCTCAGGACGTCCAAAACCCCGCGGGGCTGGCGGCCGTACAGGAGCTCGAAGGGGGAAAACCCCGTGGAGGCTTGGGACCTCGCACAGCGAACAAAGGGGTTCCAGCCATTTGTCCCAATTTTTGGCGTCCTTCGTGAACGAACTTTCGAATCATGGTTTTCAACGTCGATTAAACCGTTCCACCAGGCCGTCCGCTTTGTGGGTGATAGACGCTGGTGCGAATCGAATTCCCAATAACTCATAAAGTTCGCGAATGGTTCGTGACATAAACGCCGTGCCCTGATCGGTGAGAATCTCTTCGGGATCCCCACCCGGAGATCATACTGAACAGAGCCTCCGCCACACTTTTGCGGAAATGTTGCGGAGCGCTACTGCCTCCGGTATCGGGTTGCATAATCCACCAGAACTAATGCAAATCGATGCCCTCGTGCGACCGCTCTAATGGCCCGATGAGGTCCATACCAATTCGTTCAAGGGGACCTGCATTAGCGGAAGGGGCGCAAAGGCGCTTTTGGGGAGGCCGGGGATTCACTAGCTGACATTCACGACAAGCCGCACACCACCGGGCGTACATTCTCGTGAATGCCCGCCAAAAGAAGCGGGCCATTAAACGGTTTAGTGTTGTCGCCTGCCCCAGGTGCCCGGCCATAGATTGCAATGAGCCGCCTGGAAAAGCATTTCCGACGGCTTTTGGGTACCAACAACTGGGTTGTATCTTGCTTTGATTGAGCGTCCTGGGTCACTCGATACAACCTATCTTTTAATCGCAAAAATACGGATAGGAAGGGGCCGTGCGGTCAGGAGAGAGGCCGGCCGTCAATGGAACAGACCTGTTGAACGCATTTCTCAGGGTCTCGTCCCTGAGACTGCTCCAGGGGAAATCATCACGCTCCGTGAGGATTGACCTCTCGATCGCTGTTCCGATCCCCGAGCCGCCTCAGCGAGCCCAGGCTCAGCCTCCCGAGCGCACCGCCGCCTCCCTCCTGGCGTCTCTTTTCCCCAGGAGGCATCCACACAAAACTCCCAATAAAATTTTAAACGAGGGCCAATTGGTTCCCAAAATCAGCGGATGCCGGAGGTGGGGTTAACGGCCACCTCCACATTATGCTTTTGTCCCCGAAATTGGATGGCTAAACGCACTACTGGGTATTCCGCCACGTCCCCGTGCACACACCTTACCCGAACCATGCAGCTCATATCCAATGCCTCAGGCTGAACTAGGCTTTGATGGATCGAGGTTTGGTTACAGCCCGAATCCACCAAAGCCCAATACGTACCCCCTCATCCACAGGTATCTGGTACCCGCCAGCCTGATCGGGGGCGGCCTGCGGGACGTCCGGAACCCGGACCAGGGTCCCCACCTCCATCACCGGACACCGATCGATAAAATGGCCCGGGTCCCCGCAACGCCAACAGGCCGGCCCAGGCTTCCCCGCCACCCCAGTGGCGGGAAGAGGACAAGGAATGAGGAACGGGACCAGCAGCGTGGCTCGGGCCAGCCGACCCTGCCTCCCTGCTGTGGGCTCTGCGCCGCCGACCTGGGCCGGCCCTCCCTCCATCGGGCTGGGCTCGGGAACCACGCCAGCACGGGATCTGGGGAGAAAAATAGGGGCGAGACAGAAGGGAGGGAGAGAGAGAGACGGACGGTAGGGTTTCGCCAACCCCATGGCACGCCACCATCTGGTCCTCTGCGAGTTGGATGGCCAGGTCCAGCGACGCCGGGCGGTGGCACTGGACCCACTGCGCGGTCCTCTTGGGAGCCGCGAATAAATTGCTCCAGCACCACCTGGTCGATGATATCATCGACGCCGCCTTCTCCGCCAACAGCCATCTGCGGCAGGCGCCCCGGAGCTGGTGAGCCATCATGAAGGGCGGCCGTTCTCCCCAGCTCCAGCGACCGGAAGCGCTGGCGGTGCTGCTCGGGCCCGGCCGACCCGCTGGAGGATGGCCCGTTTCAGGTCTTCATAGACCAGGAGGTTCTGGACTGGCAACTGCTGCGCCGCCAACTGCGCCTCCCCGGTTAGCAGGGGGATGAGGCGCACTGGCCAGTCCGTCTGGGGCCACCCACATGCCGCCGCGGTCTTCTCGAACAGATCGAGGAACGCCTCCGGGTCATCCTGCGGCCCCATCTTCTGTACCGGCATGTGGGTGGGCGGGGCCGGGTTGTTGAACTCTCCTCGCCCGAACCTCCGGTCCATCCAGCTCCGGAGCAGCTCGCGGTCCTCCCGCTGGTTCTGGACGAGGGCACAAAATCTTCTCTCCTGGTCTGCCCTCATGTCCATCAGCGCCTTGTGGTGTTCCTGGTGGAGTCCCGCGAGCGATTGGATAACCTCCGCAAACGGCGATCCCGTTGGTGAGGACATGATGGCAGCGGCGTTCCGGCTTCCTTCCCGGGTTTCGGCAACCAGTGTAACAATGTTCGTAATAGAAGGAAGGAAGCGGACAGGGTTGGCTTAGGAAGACTCGGGTGAAATTTATTCAGATAAACTTAAACAGCTGCGCACTCTGCGCGCTCTAAAAACATCAACTCTCTCGGTTGTCTCCGCGATCACTCTCAGCATTCGTTTCGGCTGTCTCCCGCTCACAGACCGTGCGCCCGAGTCTTCACTCCGTCTCTCTCTTTGAACTGCCGTTCCACAGCGGCTTTTATCCGGTCTCCACGCCAATTACTGCAATCAGACACAGGTGATCCTCATTTTGCACTTGACCCACTTACTTACCGCTGTCTCCTGAGTCTTTCTCCCGCTGCAGACTTCGCTGAACCACGCCCCCCTCGCCACAAATATGAACTGATTTTTTATTAAAGATACAAAAGTGATTCAGTCAAGAGCAGTGAGTGATTTTGACTTCGTCTTTTGCTGTTTGGTTAACATTAATGACGCAGACAGCAGCAGTAATATTAGTCTGCTATCCCTTTAAAGGATTCGTTCACTTTCAAATTAAAATGTCCTTATAATTTACTCACCCCCATGTCATCCAAGATGTTTATGTATTTCTTTCTTCAGTCGAAAATAAATTCAGTTTTTTGAGGAAAACATTCCAGGATTTGTATCCATATAGTTAGCTCCAATGGACTCCAAACGGTTGAAGGTCAAAATGACTGTTTCAGTGCTGCTTCAAAGGGATATAAATGATACTAGAAGATGAATAAGGGTCTTATCTAGTGAAAAGATTGGTCATAAAAAAAAAAATTATAATAATGTATAAGCTTTATAATCACACAAATGCTAAAATTTTCAGTCAGATTTAATGCTACTAAATGTTTTTACGTGCCTGCTTTTGTGCGTTTAACTTGAATCATATCCAATAGATATGTTTAAAAGCAGTGTAATTCACCCGTTGATATGCTTAAAGTCTACTTTGCGATTCAGTTGACAAACTTGCTTGCACATCAAAAATAGACAGTGCAGCCTTTACAAGTAATTTTCCGTGCAATGTATCTGGTTGCCATGGGCGTGGCTTGATGTTAGATGTCGATTTGGTCAGTCAAACTTTTAAATACATTTGAGCTTTTCTGTAATACATGTACAAATTCACACTTACAGACAGGAGGTTAAAGAGCTGGATGTCTAGTGCAATCACAATATCCTGGTGCTAAACATGCTCAGAACAGGGGAGATGTTAATGGAGTTTAGGAGAATGTAATGAAAAGCGGCAGCCCCTCACGGACGACTGCCGCACACAAAACACAAACTAAAATTCCAGGCCTGGTCCTCTCTCGTCTTCCACTGTTGTCACTCCTCATTTAACCCTTCCGAAGCTCCTCCGTGGGACTCGAGACCGGTGAGTGGTGCAGGTGTCGCTCATTACCAATTACTCCACAGGCCTCGCCTCCGCTCCCACGGCTCTCGGCCCGCGCCCACTCGTCACACACCCCCATCGCCTCGCAGGCCGGGGGTACTCCCGAGACTGCGCTCTACTCCCCCCCCTCTCCCGGGGAGCCCCCAGGGCAGCCGCGGGCGTACCTGGGGTAAGGACAGACGAGGCGAGAGAAAAGGAGACGGAAGGATGAGGAGTGAGAGAGGAGAGAGGAAAAAAATATCTCGGTCCGGTTCCCGGACACACTGCCGCCGGTCCTCAACCAGCTGAGCGGTTCACTCGCTGATGTGCCATGCGATGGTACTGGACATCTTTGGTGGACGGCCCGATGCTCCTCCGCCTCCTGGCAGACGCGGTGGCTCCTCCGGTCGAGGGCAGCCGGCAGTGAGTCCCCGTTCCCCTGCTCCTCCCCAAACATGGCGGATGGCAGCAGGCTTGCCTCCAGGCGAACGGGGGCGACTCCTCCGCTCCCTCTCGGAGGGCAGCCACCCCTCCTCGACCCAGGAGCACGGCAGCGAGTCTTCCGTCCCACCTGTTCTTCTTTTGCTCCAGCACCAACGCTTCGGGCAGCCACTGGCGGTCTCCGTTACTTCATGCTGCCCGATCTCCTCAGCACCGCGATCCCCCTCAGCAGCGAGGGCTCTCTGACAGCGTGTCCCTCCTTCCTCCCGGGTTTCGGGCACCAATGTAACGAAGTTAGTAGATACGGGAAGAAGGAGGCGGGACCCGGCGAACATTCAACACATTTTAATAACAAAATAAACAAACACAAATGAAAATGGCAGCCCCTCACGGACGACTGTCGCACACAAAACACAAACTAAAATTCCAGGCCTGGTCCACTCTCGTCTTCCACTGTTGTCACTCCTCATTTAACCCTTCCGAAGCTCCTCCGTGGGACTCGAGACCGGTGAGTGGTGCAGGTGTCGTTCATTACCAATTACTCCACCGGCCTCGCTCCGTTCCCACGGCTCTCGGCCCCGCCCCACTCGTCACACAGTTTAAAACTACTTTAACTCTGCGGACTAAAAATTATGCTTAATTTACATAGCCTTTCTTATATGGTATCAACCCATTTGTTGTCTAATTTCAAAGCGTAGAGCCTCTTCTTTACAGTGAATACCATACATTTTGGTTTTATGATACATAAAGCAGTACAATTAATATTAGAATTGTATACGTTCCACACACAAATTTTCGCCTAGCGAATAATATTTCCTAAGAATGTGTATTTTTTATGTTTTCACAATACAGTCAAGTCATACATCACAAGAAATCGTCTCGGGTTACTCGCGTAACCCTTGTTCTCTGAATAGGGAACGAGACGCAGCGTAGCTTTTACGCATCGGGAACGGCCACTGCGTGACCGAGTCTGAACCCATATAGAATCATGCCAATTCATTGGCTGATGGCGTGACGCCATCTCTGACGCAATGACGTCGCCAGGTCATACTGGCGAACGCGCCATCCACTCCTCAGATTTCTCTGCCGAAAAGAACCCTGTCGGCAGCGTGAGGAGCTTGGCAGCATACGCAGCGTCCCGTTCCCTATTCAGAGAACAAGGGTTACGCGAGTTACCCGAGACGTTCTCTTTCATAGGTAACTCTACACTGCGTAGCTTTTACGCATCGGGAACGATATACCAAACACGCCAAGCTGAAAAACACTGCCTATCTGGCCCAATAATGAACCAACAACATACGGTCAGTTCAAATAGACAAAATCTGGGAACCTGGAGCCATATCAACGTCAAGGTTGTAAAACTTGACAAAAGTGTGCGGAGAAGACCATCCTGCCGCAACACAAATATGTTCCAGGGGTACCCCTCTAAAAAGAGCCTGAGAGGAGGCTACGCCCCTAGTAGAATGCACCCGAAGACTAAGAGGTGAAGGAAGGTTCCGCGCCTCGTCCTCGTAAGCCAGCGAAATGGCATCTCTCACCCAGTGAGAAATCCTCTGCTTTGACGTGGCAAGCCCGCGGTGACCAGCACCAAAACAGATCAATAACTGGGGGGATTTTCTCCAAACCTTGGAGCGATCCACAATCAGCTTCAATGCCCTGACCGGGCAGAGCAAGTGGAGTCTCTCATCGGAAATGCGTACAGACTGACATTCGGCCATGGGTGGGCGAACGCATCTATGCCCAGAGTCGTCGGGAAACTCAGGGAGAACCAGAGCGGGCACTGGGATAAAACTTGAGAAGCAAAGAGGACCACCTCCGCTTTGCCAAACAGATCCCAGATCTGGGATACCGTCTGATGGTTCAACATCCATTCCCCCGGCTTGAGCTTCTGTCTCGACAGAAAATCGGCCACCAGGTTCAGTACTCCCGGTACGTGAACCGCCCTCAAAGAGAGGAACTTGTCTTGGGACCAAAGGAGAAGATGGCGCACAAGCCTGTCCAGGGTGCGCGACCTTGAACCTCCTTGTTGTTCCCCCATATTGTCCGTCCTGACTATGATATGATACCCCCCGAGAACGGGGAGAAAATACTTCAAAGCCAGGAAGACAGCCCTGAGTTCCAGGCAGTTTATATGCCAAAAGAGGAACTCTTCCCCGCGCCCAGCCTGTCATTGATGCGTCCGTCGTGATCATATGGCGACGGTGGATCGCACCCATTCTCACTCCGCTCTGGAGAAAGACGGGGTCTCTCCACATTAAAAGAGGTCGACAGCAACTGCGCGACACCCTGATAAGGCGAGTAGCTGGTACAGTGGGGTGTAACCTCAGCTCCTTCATCCACCAAAGGAATGGCCTCATGTGAAGCAACCCTAGGGGCAACACAGGGGAGGCCGCTGCCATGAGGCCCAACAGCCTGCGGCAGGCACCTACAGAGACATGATGGCCTAGCTTGAAGCGGGCCAGACATGCTGTAAGATCTGGTATCCGGGCAGGAGCCAAACGGGCCTGCATCTGAACGGAATCCAAACGAACTCCTAGAAACACGGTTCGCTGAGATGGGAGGAGCACACTCTTCTTGGCGTTGCTCCTGAGGCCAAGAGAATGGATGTAGAACGATATCCTGTGACGACTCACTAGCTCCCTGGAGTGAGCCAGAATGAGCCAGTCGTCCAGATAGTTCAGTACACGAATGCCCTGGAGCCTCAAAGGGGCCAGTGCATCATCCATGCATTTCGTAAACATTCTCGGCGCCAAGCCAGGCCGAAGGGCAGGACCTTTTATTGGTAAGCTTTCCCTCCAAAGGCAAACCGAAGGAACCTCCTGTGTCTTTGAACGACCTGGATGTGAAATACGCATCCTTCAGGTCAATGGTGACAAACCAGTCCCCCTCCTGGACCTGAGACATGATGGTTTTTATCATCAGCATCTTGAACTTCCCTTTGTAGAGGGAAAATTAAAACGCCGTAGATCCAGAATGGGCTTCAGGCCGCCGTCCCCCTTCGGCTGAAGAACCCTCGTTCGATGTCCGACTGTGGTATTTCCTCTATCGCTCGTTTCTGTAGGAGGGAGGAAAGCTATAGTTGTAGAACAGAAGCCTTGAGGCGCTGTTTACTACTCAGTTGAACCCCGTCGGGGGATATTCCCAAACTGAAGTGTGTAGCCGGACCGAATCGTGAGCAGCGGCACCCTCCGCCACGAAGGAGAGCCCTTGGCGTCCTTGTCCGGGTTGATGGAGTGTGAAGTGCTGGACTGACAGGTGGCCACGGGGTCCAAACGCTGCAGGGGAGAATCGACTGTGTCCCCACACGGCGGAAAAGGACGGACTGTAGCGGGGAAAGACAACGCGTCCCCAACTGCCAGACCGAGAATAAATGAGGATGAACTGTCCACGCCAAGCCCCTAGGGGTGGCTGTGACGGTTTTGAGTGAGGAGAGCACGTTTGAAGCGGGCAGAACGCTTTTGAACGCAATCTCCTCACTCAAAACCTTTTCACACACCTCAAGCCGAAAGCGGAGGGTTATGAGACGGAGATTGTCACAAAATTACATTCAAATCCCAAAAAACTGCATGTGTAAACCCCAAACATATAATTTTACTTATCTGTGCGGGTCATAGCGAGCGATGAATCGCGCACACGACATGGCGGTATAGCCCTGCTCCACCGAACCCACGAGGTTGGTGAAGTCAGCAGCCGCCGCGTTAGTAAGGCGGGAAGAAAAAGGCTGTTTCCAGGATCTGGAAATCTCCTGATGCAGATCACAGAAAAACGGCAGCTTCCTCCGCTCATTTAGGAATTTACACCGTTAAGAAACTGCTCGTCGAGTTTCGAAGAGCGAGACTCGCGGGGCTCGTCGTCCAATCCAGCGAGAGCTTCTCAGTGGTGCGCGAAAAGCACGTCCATGAGCTCAGAATAGGCCGGTGAAGACCGCTAAGCATCTGCTAAACTAGGCCCGAAATCCTCGGAGTCGGAGGTAGTTAGCAGAACATCATCTATCCCGAAGGAAACAGTATAACGTGCCCTCGGGCTAGGAAACAGATAATCCTGCGTGAATTCAACTGCTGAATTCGCGCGCACATGCTCTGGTGAGGGAGGGAGAGAAAAGGCGAGGCCTGTCTGCTCACTCTCCGTCTCCTCGAGCTAAACATCCGAACCCCAGGTCGCGGATTCACGAGAGGCCTCCGGAGCGCGACGGGGAAGGAAATGGATGACTCCTTTTCACACACCTCAAGCCGAGAGCGGAGGGTTATGAGACGGAGATTCTCACAAATTACATTCAAATCCCATAAACGCGTGAACCCGAAACATATAATTTTACTTATCTGTGCGGGTCATAGCGAGCGATGAATCGCGCGCACGGCGGTTGACAACGGCGATATTCCATGGCACTTCACTGCGAGGAGAACAAAGTTCCACTGAGGCAGTCGCCGAAGTGCAGATGGATGATCGCAAAAAGGTAAGTTGGGTCAGAAATCGCAACAACGAAGGGTAATGTGACCGCTTCGTGAAGGCAGAGAAATCTGAGGAGTGGATGGTGCGTTCGCCAGTATGACCTGACGACGTCATTGCGTCAGAGATGGCGTCGCGCCATCAGCCAATGAATTGGCGTGATTCTATATGGGTTCAGACTCGGTCACGCAGTGGGCGTTCCCGATGCGTAAAAGCTACGCAGCGTAGAGTTACCTATGAAAGAGAACTCTCATTCTCAGGAATCTGACTATATAGATTATTTAATTGTGTGTCAATCACAGATTAAATTATATGTAATAGAATTGCGATGTCTTTTTTATCACCCATTCACAAACTTAGTTTTTGTCATTTTCCTAGTCTTACTACTGCTTCAGTCAGCCACAAACAGCCAAACTAACTCTATATTAACTTTTAGATTAGGATCTCTTCTTTCAAACGAGACCATTTTCACGTTTCTGCGTGCTCCCAAAGCTGAGATGTGGCTCTTGCCAAAACATAGCTCTTCAAATCATATGCGCTCGGTTGAAAGCGCCTCTGATTGTCTATAACTCTAAACTATTCAGAGCTGTCTAATAGGTCAGATTAGCTGTCAGTCACTGGCCGCTGACAGAGAGCGCATCTCCGGTAGTGCGATGAGGCTGTTTCCGCTTTTGGGAAATGTGGTTCTTGGGTAGTTCTTTGAAGGCGGAAATGGCGCAGTGGAAGGCTAACACATCGGCATTGCGGATAAAGCAATCTTTGGATATACAAATATAAGTTATATATGATGAAGAGCGATCAGCTGCACCGTGGAGAGGAGAGGACGCGCGTCTGGTGAGCATTTATGAGTGCTTTGAGTGTGTGACTATTCAACACTATTGATATAAAAGTGTTGTACATTATGCATTTCGGGCGGAGAGCCGTGACGGACAGCTTTAGCAACATGGAGGAGCTGTTAGCTTGTGTCCAGGGGCAACAAGATGATGGAGACCAACAATTCCAGTTACAGGTGAACAGGTGAGCTGATGCTCCAAACAGTATACCAATACAGAATACACATAAATGGAATGTTATAAAGCTGGAGGATGTGGATTCCGTTGTACGTGGCCCCCCAGCCGGTGGCAGAGGCATCCGTGAAGACTACAGCATGCCGGGACACCTGCTCTAGGGCTACTCCTGCCCGAAGAAACAAGGGGTCTGACCACGGGCTGAAGGTTTGGAGGCATTCGGAGTGAGTGCCACTGATGCGTGCCGCTGCCACGCCCATCTCGGGACTCGGCCATGAAGCCAGTGCTGAAGCGGTCTCATATGAAGCAAGCCGAGCGGGGTTACTGCCGCTGCGGCCGCCATATGCCCCAGGAGCCTCTGAAAAAGCTTCAGTGGGACCGCTGTCCTGCCCCTGAATGTATTCAGGCAGTTCAACACCGACTGAGCACGTTCCCCTGTGAGGCGTGCTGACTGTTCGACCGAATCCAACTCCATACCGAGAAAAGAGATCCTCTGCACTGGGGCGAGTTTGCTCTTTTCCCAGTTGACCTGAAGCCCACTGGAGCGGTTTCGGGCAGTAAAAGGTGCCTTCCACGTACCAGTGAGCTCTTCATGCACTTCCGGGAAGAAAGGAACCGGGGTGGGTGGCTGAGAACCAGCTTGTGCCACCCCAGGGAAACCAATCGTCCAGCCTTGAGGGTTCAGGACACGGTGGAGGATTCCACATGAGCCCGACCCTGTTGGCGGCCCGGGAAAGCATAACCATCATTTCCAGATCTGTATCGGGCACAGCCACTGTACCCGAAGGAGGTAACTGCGCCGACGCTTCATCTCCAGAAAAATCTGACTCACCCTCCGATGCAGCTATCGACATCCGGTCATCGAGAGGAGCGCCGAAGGACACAGATGGTGCACACCTTTGAGATGGCCCACCGCGCTCCTCCGGCAGCTCTGCTGGCTGCGGAGTGCAGTAGGAGTGAGGGTTCCTAGGGGGTTGGTTCCCCGAAGGAAACGCACTCACTGCGATCCTCAGATCACCGCTCGCAGCAACCCTCTGCGGGGGGTTGGAACGAGGCAGCGGCACTGGGACTCCGCCCCTTTGCAGGAGCTGGAGTCTCGATCGCAACTCCGAGATGGTCATCTTCCCACAATGGGTACATGACTCATCCACAAACGCTGCCTCAGCGTGCGCTAAGCCCAGACACGCGATGCAGCGCTCGTGACCATCTCTCGGCGCCAGGTAACGCATCCGATCCAGAAACACACAAGTAGAATGTCATCTTTAAAAAGACGCAAGCTCTACTTGTGTAAGCTCTTTTAGGGACTTGCTCTCTTAATTAGTGCTGAAGCACGCAGGGGAACGGCCGCAGCAACACAAACAGGGATTTGTGCAGCCTGTAGTGTGCTCTCTCTCTCTTGCCGCACTCTTACCAGCTGTGAAAACAGCTTTTCTGAGAGGAAAAGGAGAGAGATTCGACCCCGCTGCTGTGCTGTACGCCCGCACTTTTCCACAAAAGAGATCGTCCTGCAGAGACTCTTTTTAGAACACTTCTCAGTAGAACAATTTGTTCAGCTCCGAAGCGAAAAGCTGAAGATTCAACGCACCTGCTGCTCATTATATACCCACGCTGCGAGGTGAGCAGCTGCTGCATATGATTGCATACCAATGTGCATTGGCACGTTTAGTTACACTCGAAGTAGATTGGCCTCTCTAGCGAGATTCCTATTCGACTGAATGGGAACTGAATTTATCCTTGTGCTAGAATGCCTCAGGGCTCAGTTCTTGGACCATTTCTCTTCTCTGTTTACATGGGATCACTAGGTTGTTTTTAATTCAGAAACATGGCTTTTCACATCACTATTTTAATGACAGTCAACTCTACCTCTCATTCCATCCTGATAATCTGACGATAGCTGCTCACATCTCAGCATGTCTAACAGACATTTCTTGTTGGATGAAGGACCATCATCTTCATCCTTCAAAAACAGCCAGAAACAGCTAAAGAAAAACAGCTCAAAAAGTTATGATTGATGATCAGCTGATTTTCTCAGACCACATTGCTAAAACTGCCCGGTCCTGCAGATTTGCTTTATTCAACATCAAGAAGATCAGGCCCTTTCTTTTGGAACATGCTTCACAACTCCTTGTTCAAGCTCGTATTCTGTCCAGGCTGGACTATTGCAATACTCTCAAGACAGGTCTTCCAGCCAGTTCTATCGAAACTTTACAATTAATTCAGAATCCGGCAGCAAGATACATTTTTAATGAGCCGAAAAGAACGCACGTCACACCTCTTTTTATCAATTGCACTGGCTACCAATAGCTGCTTTCATAAAATTCAAGGCATTAATGTTTGCCTACAGAACCACCTCTGGCTGTGCATCCCTTTACCTAAATGCATTACTTAAGATTTATGTGCCCTCTAGAAGCTTGGGCTCTGAAAGTGAACGCCACTTTAATGTGCCATCCCAAAGAGGCACAAAACCACTTTCACAGACTTTTAAATTATACGTTCCCTCCAGGTGGAATGATCTCAATCCGAGCAGCTGAGTCCTTCTCTTTAGCCATCTTCACGAATAGGCTAAAAACACATATCTTCAATCTTTATTTGACCCTCTAACGCTAGCACTCTCTATTCTAATTCTGTTCTTTAAAAAAACGTGTCCCTTTTAGACTTGTACTCTATTAATTTACTAACTGCTTGCTTTCAAAAAAAAATAATAACTCTAGTTTTTCTAATCTTTTTGTAATCTACAAAACGTACGCTCAGCGTAAATGT
Organism: Gymnocypris eckloni scoliostomus; assembly: GCA_027564155.1. Taxonomy (NCBI): domain Eukaryota; kingdom Metazoa; phylum Chordata; class Actinopteri; order Cypriniformes; family Cyprinidae; genus Gymnocypris; species Gymnocypris eckloni. The sequence goes on from CM050435.1 coordinate 19,009,973, forward strand.
GTACACCCCTTTGAAAAGTAACATTTTAAACAATATCTCAATGAACACAAAAATATTTTCCAAAATGTTGACAAGACTAAGTTTTATATAACTTATAACATGAAAGTAAGGTTAATAATATAACTTAGAGAACAAAATGTTCAGTTTTACTCAAATTAGGGTGATACAAAAATGAGTACACCCCACTGAAAGTCTCTGGAGCAAAGCTAAATTTTAGACTACAAATGTCTAATTTAACAAGAATTCAACCACAGGTGAGTCTAATTATTCATTACACAGGTGACAGTTGACTATAAGAGGGTGTTACTTAAAGAAAACCCCTTCCCATTTCATGCTGTCAGCAATGGCACCACATGGAAGAGAAATGTCACAAGACCTGAGAAATAAAATAATTTATTTACACAAGATAGGTGAAGGCTACAAGAAGATCAGCAAAGCTTTACCTGCAAAGCAACCATCTCACAGAGACGTCCAGGTCGTCCACGGAAGTTAACACCTCGTCAGGAGCGTCTTCTGATGAGAAGGGTTGAAGAAAATCGACATGCAAGTTCACTGCAGTTATCTAAAGAAGTAGAAAGCCAAACTGGGGTGACTATTTCCTGTGACACAATATGGCGTACACTGCAGAGGAATGGCATGCATAGGTGCATTCACGAAAGAAGCCCAGGCACAAAAAAGCCCGTCTAGAGTTTGCCAGGGCTCATGCTGACAAAGATGAAGACTACTGGGATAAATGTTTTTGGAATTGATGGCTTCAAAACTGTATGGCGTCGCAACGGTGAGGAATACAAAGAAAAATGCATGGTGCCTACAGTGAAACATGGTGGTGGCAGTGTCCTTATGTGGGGCTGCATGAGTGCTGCTGGTGTTGGGGAGCTGCATTTCATTGATGGCATCATGAATTCACAAATGTACTGCTCTATACTGAAAGAGAAGATGCTACCATCACTCCGTGCCCTTGGTCGTCGTGCACTTTTCCAACATGACAATGATCCTAAACACACATCTAAGGCCACTGTTGGATTTCTGAAGAAGAACAGGGTGAAAGTGATTCAGTGGCCAAGTATGTCTCCTGATCTGAACCCAATCGAACACCTATGGGGAATTCTGAAGAGACAAGTTGAGCATCACTCTCCATCCAGCATCCAATCTCTAAAAGAGGTAATTCTTGAAGAATGGAAAAAGATAGATCTGGCAAAATGTCGCCAACTTGTTCATTCCATGCCTAGAAGACTTGGTGCTGTCATTAAAAATCATGGAGGCCATACAAAGTACTAGATTTAGTAGTTTTTGTTGTGGGATGTACTCATTTTTGCATCACCCTAATTTGAGTAAAACTGAAAAATTAAACATAGTCTTGTCAACATTTTGGAAATGGTTTTTGTGTTCATTGAGATATTGTTTAAAATGTAACTTTTCAAAGGGGGTGTACTCATTTACGCTGAGCACTGTATTTGTTTTCTTTTTATTTATTATACAATTAACAAAAGCAAAAAAGGCCTCTAACACTAGCATGCTTATTATTTTTCTATTCTATTTGTTTTCTTTTTATTTATTATATAATTACGTTACTGCGGGTACTGCGTTAAGCTAACTGAGACTTGTTATAGCACTTGCATATCATTGTTCTTTTGCTGATTTTGATTGCTTCCATTGTCCTTATTTGTAAGTCACTTTGGAAAAAAGTGCCTGCTAAATGACTAAATATAAATGTTATGTAAATGTATATAAATTAGTTAATTACATTAGTGCGCAGGAGCATTTCTCTTGTGTTGTGGCTTGCTTCAGTTGTTGTGGCTTGTTTCTGTTGTGGCTTGACTCCACTGTGTTGTTACCTTTTGTTTGCTTTTTACATTTAATTGTACTGTGCACTACTGGGACACCACATAAAAGAAACAGGGCAAATGCACACCAGACAGATGCAACAGCTGCTGCTTTCAACAGCAGGGTCGGTGGTGCACTGTTTTTATCATTTAACTATTTAATACAGCAATGAATCTTTTCACTAAACTATTTCAAAAGTCACATGAAAGTGCATAAGCTGCCAAAGCTGACTGGATAATTAGTCAAATCAGTTTAATATGATCCTTGTTTATTTAACAACAAGTAGGATATCAATTTAATTAAAAAGTTGCATTAAGATTTCATATTTTTCTTCGGCTCCACTGCTCTTTTTTATTTTTTGCATAGCCCCATTCATTAACCTCATTGTAGGTGAATTTGAAGTAGCATTGTTTTTTTAAGCCTCCGAGGTGTGTTATTTCCATTATTTTCATTGCCATTTTAATCATTCACTTTGTGATGACCACCATGATAATACATTTGACACTTATAATTCAACATGACTCTAAATGACTGTCTTCTTTTTGTCATTGTGTTTTTGATCTGTAACACAGATGAACCATGACTGATGTAAATAATTAAGCATAATGTATCTTTATCTTTAACTTGGTGCAGTAGTTTGAGGATTTAATGCAATACGAATCATGAACATTTTGTCACTTAATTTCAGCATGAGAAAATAAATGTACTGTTATCTGTATTTTAACATCAGATTTTGAGATTTAAACAGCAAACATACTGAGAAAGTACACATAGTGTAAATTACAAATACAAATCAGATTTACCTTCATAACTGGTATCTTTACCAGTTTAATTACAACTGATGCTCTGTAAACATATTTACCAGAGAGGATGCTGGCTGAAATATTTTTAGAGTTAAGATGTTTTACTGTCTTTCTAAACCATGGGTAGAATAAAGCATAGATAAGAGGATTCAGGCCTGAGTTAGTATACACGACCCATGCCAAAATGTTTTTGATCGTGAAAGAGATTTCATATGTTGAACATATATAGTAAGGAATATAGCAAAGCAGATAAACCGTCACAATGATTCCTAATGTCAGAGCAGCTTTGCTCTCAGATTTCCTCCTCACTGAACCTTCTTTAAACATTTACCTCCCTTCATTAGTGTGTTGATAACTTTTACTTGCTGATGTACAACATAGAAAATCCTCATATATAAAGTTATAATGAGGATACAAGGAAAAATAAAAGCCACAAATAAATCAGTGACTCTCCAGGCAAAACCCATCGTAACATCCTTTAGGTTTGAAATGTCCAAATTTATGTTATTTATTACAAAGGCAGTGTTATAAGTTGAGGCGCAAGTCCAACTCAGACAGATGCTCATTAATGTTTTAGTCATGGTTATTTTCTGTGGGTACAGTAAAGGGTGACAAACAGCGACAAAACGATCAACAGCAATTAAAAATAAATTACTAAGAGATGCTGAGAAAAGCACTGTCAGAAATATAAAATAGAGTGCACAGAAAGTGCCTCCAAAGTACCAACACTTCTCAATCAGCCTGGTGGCCTCTATGGGAATCACAAATCCAATAAACATATCAGCCACAGCCTGAGAGAGAATGAGCAGGTTGGTTGGAGTGTGAAGCTTCTTGAAGTGAGAGATGGAGATGATCACCAGCAGGTTCAGAAACACAGTCCATGCTGACAGCAGTAATGCAAACATGTAGATGATATTATGTTCAAAACTGGAGCGTTTTCCCTTGATACATGATGAGTTGATAGCAGAAGAGCAGTATTGAGACTCATGATCCTCTGTCTCATTAGCCATGAGTGAGTCTCCTCCTGTTAGGAGTTTGTGCTGTTCGTCTTACTGTCCTTTCATTTATACAGTGTCTGGATCAGACTGACCAACCCATCGACCGCCCACTATGATGTAACTGAAAAAAAAAGAAAAGTTTTTGTTTATTGGTTTCATCTTCATCTTTTTTTCTTTCATTTTAGTTTTTTTGTATTATCATTGTATTAGTTTGTTAATAACAAATTCTTATTTCACGCTATGACAAATTTTATTTCACAATAACCATATATCTCTTAATATAGTTATTTTAATAAAAAATAAGAACAAAGAAGCATATTACAAACAATAGGACAAATATGAAAGTTTTTCAACTATACCTTTATTTGACCCTCTAACTCTAGCACTCTCTATTCTATTTTTATTTGATCTAATCTGTCTTCGTTTTATATATATAAAAAAAAACATTTGACCCTCTATCAATTGCATATTTATTCTCTAACTGCTAGCTTTTCTTGTAAAACTAACACTAAGTTTAATTTTTCAATAGTTTACATACTATTTAAAAAAAATAATAATAATAATAAATAAAAAAATGTCTTACGTGTACTGCGTTAGGCTAACCAGGACTTGTAATGGCACTTGCATGTTATTGCTCTTTTGTTGGTTTTGATTGCTTCTATAATGTCCTCATTTGTAAGTCGCTTTGGATAAAAGCGTCTGCTAAATGACTAAATCAATAAATAAAATAAATACCTTAGTAACAAATACTACATAAATAGAATAATCAAGTGAGTAAATAAAACGCTGCATAGAATTTGATGTGACAGCATACACTGTCTACACTTTCTGAATTAAATATTAACTGATTTTTTATTAAAGATACAAAAGTGATTCAGTCAATAGCAGTGAGTGATTTTGACTTTGTATTTTGCTGTTTGGTTAACATGAATGACGCAGACAGCAGCAGTGATATTAGTCTGCTATCCCTTTATTAGAAAGCAGATTAGCTGTCAGTCACTGGCCGCTGACAGAGAGCGCATCTCCAGTAGTGCACTGAGGCTGTTTCCGCTTTTGGGAAATGTGGTTTTTGGGAAGTTCTTTGAAGGCGGAAATGGCACAGTGGAAGGCTAACACATCGGCATTGCGGATAAAGCAATCTTTGGATATAAAAATATAAGTTATAGATGATGAAGAGCGATCAGCTGCACCGTGGAGAGGAGAGGACGTGCGTCTGGTGAGCATTTATGAGTGCTTTGAGTGTGTGACTATTCAACACTATTGATAGAAAAGTGTTGTACAGTATGCATTTCGGTGAATATACAGTAAATATACATGGATTATTACAGTGCAGTGTGGATTAAGATATATTTGTTTGTTTGACGTTATGAAGGGCGGAGAGCCGTGAAGGACAGCTTTAGCAACACGGAGGAGCTGTTAACTTGTGTCCAGGGGCAACAAGATGATGGAGACCAACAATACAAGTTACAGTTGAACAGGTGAGCTGATGCTCCAAACAGTATACCAATACAGAATACACATAAATGGAATGTTATAAAGCTGGAGGATGTGGATTCTATTTTAGATTGTGATAGAGTAGATATATTTGATAATTTATACAGTCTTGTGTCTCCTGAAATAATAAATCTGATAACATAAAACACAAAATGTGAAATTTTCTCCAATTCACTTGTACATTCATACATCACATGCAATTTTGTACATTACTACTTAGAAGAACATAAAAATAAAACATAATTCCATCAGTAATCAATAAAAGTGCTTATGGCACATAGTTAAATAGGATTCTGGGTGTAATGTGTTTTATATAGCCTGTTTTTGCAAAGGAAACTCAAAATGACACTTGTAGATGCAAAATCGTTCGGTTACGACTGTAACCTCGGTTCCCTGAAGGAGAACGAACATTGCGTCAGCTTTACGCTTCTGGGAACGCTTTGAGTGATAAGTCTTGAAGCACACATGTGAAATCAATCCAAGGTGTAATTGGGACGTCAGAGCAGGTGACGTCATGAGCCAGGAAGCTATAAAGCCTACCCAAACAAAGCTGTCACTAGCTTAAAAAGTCTGAGCAAGTCGCTTACAGGCACGAAGGAGATATGGCCGGGGACGCAACGTTCGTTCCCCTTCAGGGAACCGAGGTTACAGTCGTAACCGAACGTTCCCTTTCAGGGAACTCCGTTGCATCAGCTTTACGCTTCTGGGAACGTAGTACAACATCACCATAGCGACGAGTGCTTGTCCTGTGTGAATCTAACGAGCAGCACTAGGACGAGAGCACTTGGGAACCTGGGGGAGAGTCCATGTCCAAAGAATAAAATCTGACGAATGTGTGCGATGAGGACCAGCCTGCCGCATCACAAACCTCTTGGAGAGTAACTCCTGATATCAGGGCCTTGGAGGCCACCATACTCCTGGTCGAGTGGGACCGGACAGCCATAGGGGAAGGTTGACCGGCCGACTCATAAGCAAGTGAGATGGCCTCGACCATCCACTTGCTCATCCTTTGCTTAGATGCAGGGGACCCCTTGTTAGGAGGTCAAGACATACGAACAACTGTTCATTTTTACACAACAGGGCAGCTCTGTGGATATAAGCATCTAATGCCCGCACTGGGCAAAGCAAATTGTGCCTTTCCTGGTCCGCATTCTGAAAGGAGGAGGACAGAGCCTCAAGTACCACGGAGGAAAAAGAGATACCAGGGGGTCATTCCCCATAGACATACCACCCAAAGGAATGTGGTAAGCACTATGGCCGCCACATAAACCTTCAGAGTGGACGGGGCTAGCCCTGCAGTGAACCGATCTTGCAGAAACTCCAGCACTGTACCAACAGGGCAGTTAACTGGGTCCAGCTGATGGTCACTACACCAAGAAGCGAAAACCTTCCTCTTCAGGGCATACAGTTTCCTCGTGGATGGAGCTCTGGAGTGGAGAATGGTCTCAACAACCTCGGTTGAGAGACCTGAGTTTATGAGCTGGGCCCCCTCAAAGGCCAAGCCCACAGTTTCCATAGTTCTGGATGGGGGTGAAATATCGAGCCCCCCGCTTGGGACAGAAGGTCCCTCCTAACGGGGAGCTCCAGAGGAGGCCAGTCGAGAAGGGAGAATAGATTTGGGAACCATACTCTGCCCGGCCACCGCGGGGCAATAAGAAGTAGTGTGACCCAGTCCCGGCGAACTCTCTCCAGTACTCCCGGGAGCAGAGCGATCGGGGGAAATGCGTACAGATGAAGCCTCGGCCACATCTGTGTCATCGCATCCAGTCCGAGAGGAGCTGGATGCGTGAGGGAGAACCAGAGTGGGCAGTGAGACGTCTCTCGAGACGCAAACAGATCCACTTGTGCCTGGCCAAACTCCTTCCATATCAGCTCCACCACCTCGGGGTGGAGCCTCCATTCCCCGGGCCTCAGCCTCTGTCTTGACAGGATGTCTGCTCCTATATTGTGGGCCCCCGGGATGTAAGTTGCTCGCAGAGACAACAACTTCCTTTGGGACCACAGGAGGATTTGGCACGCCAGTTTGCAAAGTGGACGTGACCGCAAACCTCCCTGGTGATTTATGTAGGAGACCACCGATGTGTTGTCTGAGCGGACAAGCACATGGTGGCCCCTGAGATCTGTTAGGAAATTCTTGAGAGCAAGAAATACAGCCAACATCTCCAGGCGGTTGATGTGTCATGAGAGATGATGGTCCTTCCACAGACCTTGACTCGAGCGTCCCTCCGAGATCGCTCCCCAGCCCGTGAGGGAGGCATCTGTCATTAGCATCTTGCGACGACATGAAGCTCCCAACATGGGACCCTGGGACAGGAACCAAGCTTTCTTCCACATTACCAAGTCACGAAGGCATCGCCGCGTGACCTTGATCATGCAAAAGGGGTTTCCCCTCGGGGAAAACCCTTTGGTCCTGAGTCACCACTGCAGGGGTCTCATGTGCAACAGTCCAAAGGTATCACCTTGGATGCTGCTGCCATAAGACCTAACAGTCTTTGAAACTGTCTGACAGTGAGTGACTGGCCTAGCCTTATTCTTTCCACAGCCGACAGGATGGACTCTAAATGTGCCGGTGACAGGCGCGCCTGCATCGACGTTGAGTCCCATATCACGCCCAGGAAAGTGGTCCTCTGTAAAGGAGAAAGCACACTTTTCTTGGCGTTTTAGCCGTAACCCCAATTTTTCATGTTGGCAAGAACGACATCTCGATGCCGAACTGCCAACTGATGCGACTGAGTTAAAATCAACCAATCGTCGATATAGTTCATAATGCGAATACCCTGAAGCCGAAGAAGTACCAGGGCTGCATCTACGCATTTCGTGAAAGTGCGGGGTGATAATGCTAGGCCGAACGGAAGAACCCGATACTGGTATGCTTTGCCCCCAAAAGCGAACCTCAGGAACTGACATTGAGATCTATCGTGACAAACCAGTCCTCGGATCTGATCTGTGACACGATTTGTCTCAAAGTTAACATTTTGAACTTGAGCTGCATGACGGATTCGTTCAGAACTCGAAGATCCAAAATGGGACGCAACCCTCCATCCTTCTTTGGAACTATGAAATACCGGCTGTAAAACCCGGTTTCCCTGTTGGAGTGAGGTTCATATTCTATGGCCCCTTTCTCTAACAGAGCTTTTATTTCCTGTTCCATTACCAGACCCTGCTGGGGGGCCACCTTGGTGAAAAACACCCCACATTTTCTATAATCTGCAGGACCCAATGAGATATATTTGGCAGAAGTTTCCACGCTGTCAAAATTCTACTAGAGGTACCAGCCTCTCGAGACTGGTTTCTGGATTTATATGTAGTTGTGCAGTCAGAACGACATTCTGAAACGGCAAACCGACAGGAAGCGTCTGAACTGACCGCTCTGAAACCCTCCTCGGAGGGGGCGGGCATCCCAAAGGCCACTACGTTTCTGGGTGGACCCTGAGATATGCGCTCGCCAGAGACCACTGCGCCCCTGAGGCACAGTGGCAGGTTGGCAGACCGGCCCCTGAGGACATCGAAGGGAGACGGGCACCGTAAAATGAGGTGTTAACCGCCTACTCGAGGGGAAGTCCTCACTGGCCTGAGCCCTCGAAGTCCTCACTGGCCTGAGCCCTCGGGTGTCAGGACCATTTCCCGCAGCCGTCTAGAATTAATAACGGTCCTCAGATCCGTTTTACCCTTTGAAGGTTGCGGTTCAGTGTGTTTACCGTGTTCCCAGTCTTTATGTGGGGAAGCACGATAAGCAACGCTCTGCTTTTGTGTGGCACGTGGGAGGAGCTGGATTTAGATGTTTGGGGCTGCTCCCGCTCAGCAGCCCCAGAGATATGAATACAGCGGGGGAGGAGTTTCTGGAATGCAGCCGCTTGCTTAGCTGATTCCTGAAATCTCTCGACAACCAAATTTACTCTTTTATTAAAAGATCGAGGCCAGAGGGAGAAATAGGAGCATCCATAAGGAAGTTTTTATATTTTTCCTTAATGTTACTCAAATTTAACCATAAGTGGCCCGACGCAGTCCGTAAACTGTGTTCGGACTAATACCCTCGCCCTCATCGAGATCTATTAATAACTCAGCCTGGTAGGCTTGCAACAGCGACATCGTGTGTAAACATGCTGCTGCCTGACCAGCCGCTGAATAAGCCTTTCCCACCAGTGCTGATGTAATTCTCACTGGTTTAGTGGGTAATACCGGGGATTTAATAGATGAAGATGATTCAGGGGAGAGATAGCTCGCGAGCGTCTCTTCCACCTTAGGCATCTCTCCATAACCGTGCTCTTTCTTTATATATTTTGATGTAATATAGAGGAATAGTGTGATGCTTGTGTACTATAAGCTCTATAAGAAAACGGTTTCTCCCATGATCTCGACACCTCGGTGTGGAGATCAGGAAAAATGGTAATCCCCGGCGTTGAGGTTGTGCACGAGAAGGTAAAAAGCGTTCGTCAAGTTTGCCTCTTGAACGAACGCCTTCCCTTTCTGCTGGCCAATCATTACATAATTTCTCAACCGCTCTCGTCAAAACCTCAACCAGCTCCTCATAAGCACGAGACTGAGGTGGCGAATCCTCAGTATCTCTTGCATTGGCAGCATTTAATTCCTCAGAATCAGATAGCTGCAGTGTATGTGCTTCGATCGGGGCGGATGAAACCGCAGCGCGTGCTTCCTAACCCTGATACGAAGCACTGAACCTGTCAGGTGAAGGCAGAGACGGTGCCCGTCTCTACCTTCGCTGACAGATCCGTTTTGAGAACCCCAGGACCGCAGCCTTTGCTGTGCCTCGGCAGCAGCGGGACCAGAGCCCTGGGAAACGCGAGCCTGAGCGTCCTCGCGAAAAAATGCCAGGCGGGATCGGGGCGTCCGTGAGCATATCGCAGTGCTCACAGCCAGAGCTCTCGAACGCTGACTGTGTGTGCTCCTCTCCCCAACAAGCAATACATAGAATGTGTGTATCCCCACCCGTTAAATAACACGGGCAGGGACGAACACACATCTTAAGCTGCTTGCTGTTGCTTGCTCGCCGTAGCTACACTTTCTTTCTAATGAATATTGACAGACAACACCAAACAGACAGACAGATTCACATAGAGCGCTTGTGAAGACACAAAAAGCTAGTGACAGCTTTGTTTGGGTAGGCTTTATAGCTTCCTGGCTCATGACATCACCTGCTCTGACGTCCCAATTACACCTTGGATTGATTTCACATGTGTGCTTCAAGACTTATCATGCAAAGCGTTCCCAGAAGCGTAAAGCTGACGCAACGGAGTTCCCTCAAAGGGAAATGACAATTTCACTTGCTTAATTTATGATGCAGTAACTCCTGTTTGGAAGCTGTTATTTGAAAAAATAAGATGTTCTGGTACATTTTGGCATCTAGTGGCATCAAACAAAGTAAGTTGCAAAGAGCAGGCCCTAATAGATCCTGAATTACAGATTTAAAAAAAAAAGACAAAAACATTTTAACTTTTCAGAATGCCGCAAGCGCACCGTGGGTCATGTGACAAGAACCAACCAATCAGCTTAATCCTTTCCCATAACAACATTGAAAGCTCAGCCAATATGGTGAAACAGCTGATCATACTGTAGCTGTACAGGGATAGTCTTTTTAAAATACATTTATTATTAGAGCTACTGCAAGTGATTTTCAGTGCTGGAAATCCATTTATCCTTTGCTGAAACTTCCGCATATTCATGGAGAGCGCAGGTCATGGTTGCTTAGCAATGGCAGATGCTATAGGTGGAAATCACTTTGGAAAAAAGGAGAGCGTCCGGTGTAGAGACGGTGTTACTCACTTATCGATAAGAAAAAAAGCAGCCTCGAGCAGATAAGATAGCCTTATCTGCTATCTCGCTGGGCTAATGTCCGTCATGTGCACTGATGAGCGCTCTCTCCTCTGCATCATGGGTGGACACGCCCCTTACTGCTGATTGGCTACAAGCAGAGATGGGTAGTAACGAGTTACATTTACATGAGTTAATTTTTTGAGTAACTAATACTTTTAGAGTGTATTTAAAAATGGGTACTTTTACTCTTGCTCAAGTACATTTTTAGTGAAAAAACTGTACTTTTACTTAAAAATGCGTCACTTTATTCCAAATGCGCCGTCTACTTTTCTCTGGGCAATGAGCGATGCCCATTCGCAAAATATTAATGATTTTGAGTCACTTCTGTTCAATGGCTTGATCAAACCAGCTGGTAAACCAGTGAATTGGTTTGCGAATCAGTTTGAATGGTTCGTTCAGTTCCCTGCTGCATGCGCTGAGTCGTCTGAAGCCATTCTCACTCAGAGTTGTAACAGAAAGTTTAAGAACATCAAGAGTGATGTTCCAGGAGGAATGCCTTTTCCTATACACAATTAATATTGATATTTTCACAATATTTATTCTTACTGAAATATAGGCGACATTTCTTTACATTTTGCAGAACAGACGGAAGAAGATCCGTCAATGTGCATTTGTTTCATTATGTTCAGATATTCGGTAACGTTAGCCGATCATGTGAGGAGTTTTCACTCTCCCCCGTGTCAGAGGTTATATAGGCTATAAGTAAGGGATAAAAAATGGCTAGCTGTGCAATAAACGATTTGAATGCACGATGTGGAGGTGAAGAACCACTCGACGCGCAGCAGAATGTGGTTGCCGCCGCGAAGTGGACAGATAGCAGACTGGTTTTCGGATCCCCCGGACCCCCCAATACAGTAAAACTGCACATTTTAGAGTGGCCTTTTATTGTGGCCAGCCTAAGGCACACCTGTGCAATAATCATGCCGTCTAATCAGGATCTTGATATGCCACACCTGTGAGGTGGATAAATTATCTCGGCAAAGGAGAAGTACTCACTAACACAGATTTAGACTGATTTGTGAACAATATTTGAGAGAAATAGGCCTTTTGATTACATAGAAAAAGTCTTAGACCTTTGAGTTCAGCTCATGAAAAATGGGGGCAAAAACAAAAGTGTTGTGTTCATAATTTTGATCAGTGTACAATAGGCTCTGTAAATGGCAGTGTGGATGGGCTTTATCAAGGTAGTCTCATGGGTTGATCTGACATGTACAATTACATGTCTTTGTTCAGTTTGTTTACTCTTACTGATGTCAGAAAACATCAATGATGTGCCAACTTTAAAGACCAATTATAATTTAGATTTATGTTCTTCATTTATTATTGCTCCAGAGATGATCCTCCACTACACCATTCAGACAAAAGTCATTAAAGGTGTGAAATACTGTAAACACACACACACAAGCACACACATAGGGTGATGCAATAGCTCCTCAGATGCAATTATCAAAATAAATGGTGTCATAAACAGATTATCACGAACAGGCCACAGACAGTGTTGTCAAACTGCAAACATTTAAACTTTCTGCACTCCATAAGAATTACAAGCCTGTCAGGATTCATGTGCAGTGCCATTTCATAATCCGTCATAATCAGCCATGGTGTGTTTTCCATCAGGATTATTATGGGATCAGTATGTTCATTTCAATTTAAAACATCTTCAAAATAGCTAAAAAAAATTTGGCTGTAAATGTCAAGAGAGCGATACATTAGTTGGAATTGTTCCCCCACACCTTCCTCCAGAAAAGTCATGAATAATCAGGAAAAATATCCATAAGAGGGGATGATGGCTCCAAAATGTTTAAAGTTAAGATGTTTTTAACTGATATTTTAAACCAGCTGTAAAATAAAGCATAGATAAGAGGATTCAGACCTGAGTTAGCATATGTAGTTCATGCTAGAAATGTCATAGCAGCAGAAGATATTACTTACCTGTTATATACAGGTATATACAGGTATATACATTTGCCGCCCTTCACTAGAGAGCTTGTGATTTTACCTGCTGATGTACAACATAAAATATCCTCAAATATAAAGCTATGGTCACGGTGCAAGGAATAAGAAAAGATATGAACAGATCAACAACCCTCAAATAAAAAATATTATTAAATAACACCCTCCATAGCACATGTCTTTTCTTTGTGAAGTGTCAAAATATCTGCTACTAATTACAAAAACAACAGTGGCGGCTCGTCAGGGGAGGCACAGCTTCCCCAAAACATTGAGGTGAAAATGGAAGGAGTACGATTTAATGTTAATTAAATTCTCAATTTATTTTAGTTCATGTCTCAGAATGTTTATTTTTGGTTTGTAATTTCACAGCTGTAATACCATGAAATGTTACTGAAGTTGGAAAGCGGCACTTCTCTATCGCGAATGCGCCAAATCTGCTGATATAATTACAACCGCTAAGTGATAGAGAAGGGGAGGGGGAGGCCGGGGGAGAGCTGAGCTCTTGTTCCTCCTTTGGTAAACATTTTTTTGCCAATCAGCATTGAGTGTTCACTTTCAGCGCTGAGGAGTGTTGAGAAAAGAAATCTTGCAAGGGTGGCTAGCTAGCCCACAGACATTCACCCTGCGTTCCATTCAGAAGGGCTCATCCCTATGCCCTAATCCCTTCAAAGGGTTTACCCTCCGGAGTGAGAGCTTCAAAGGATTGAAGGGTGTAGAGGACCAAACAACTGTTTATTAAAGTGCCCTTCTACGTCATCATCCCGTGCCCACATGAAGGCGGCGTCATCATGCAAAGAATCTGCTCAAAGGATCATGGGAGCCCGAAGTGTACATCAGTTGTACCCTTTTAAATCCTTCATTCCGAAGGGCCCTTTGAAGTGGCTTATTTTGAGCACTTCGGTTTGGAATGACCCTTCAATATGGCGGCCATGATTGTTTTCACTCCGAAGTGCCCTTCGGAGGGTGATATATCCCGTTTGGAACACACAGATAAAATATTTATTATGTCTATGGGCTAGCCTCCTTTCTGGTATATCAATCAATCATCATAGAGACGTAAATTACGTGATATTAGTTTGAACTTCTCCTGCTGCGTTGATAATGTACCAAGTACTTATGATGAGTAGCGAATAGCAATATTGTATATTTGATCGCAACAGATTTACCAAGCTGTAATTCAAACAGTATATACAAATTACAAATAAATGGAGAACACGCCTAAGCTGGATATAGGCTACATCGGTCGCGGCTTAATTAAATGACACTACAGGCAGCAGTGGCGAAGCTACGGGTTGGCCCACAGGCCCACCCAGTGACTGTGGCCCACCCAGTGAGAAACTGTAATTTTCCAGATTAATGTTATTTATTAAATGATATTAACCATAAACATAGTCTCACTATAACTTTATATATGTACTTTAACATATATTTAACGTGAGTTTTCATGGTCAGTTACAGGCAGTTTCTTAATTTTCCCTCTTCCTAGAGGTGCATACCATAAGCTTGTCAAAATGACGATTCATCAGTTTTTGTTAGTCCCACCCACAATTATGTTAACGACGTGAGGATGCTCGCGTTTGAAAATAGTGTTTAATTTGAAAATTGAATTTGAAAATAGTGAAACAAACTTCATTCAGTCTTTAACAATTAAATATTAGATATTACAAATGAAACTTAAATCTTAGCGCTTAGACCTGGACTGCCTTTAAATGAGACCACCGGGTGATGGATTTATAGATTGGAAACTTCTGAGCCAAACGTGTTTAAAGCATCCTATCAGCATCAGTAACTTACAATGTTTGATCCGCTAAATATATGTGTTCTTTGCGGAAAGAAACAAACAAACGTTGTGCTAGATTGTCTTCTCTATTACAACTGGATATTTGCAGCTGCGCTCGTTTCTACGGTCCTCGATATCTACTCTCCTTTGAACATGAACTAATACACTTGATTATGAGATCATCTGCAAAGCCCCGTCGTCTCAGACTAAGGTAATGCTTTACATACAATACATTTTAGTTAACGTTAGGCAATGCATTAGCTAACATTAGCAATGACAAATACATTTGTTACAGTATTAATAAATCTTTGTTAACGTTAGTTAATAAAATTTCACATTTTTGTCAGCTCATATACAGTTAACAGATAACACTTTAATTTAATAACGTATTAGTAAATGTTGAAATTAAAATAAATGTTAATCAATTCCTTAAGAAGGATTGTGTATTGAATATTTTAACTGTATTTTCTGTTGGCAATTTCATATGCAGTTTTCATATGCTATATACCTTGCCCACCCGGTTTTATGTAGGCCCACCCACGTCAACATCTCTGGCTTCGCCCCTGACAGGCAGTTAACACAGACTTTTAAGAAGGGATGGACGTTTGCTTCAAGTGTTTGGCCAGGTAAGTTAAATTATATTAACTTGCTGTATGTGTGTCGTTTTCTGACTAAAAGCAACCAAAAAGCCGTTTTAAAATGGTTAAGCAAACAATGGCCTAGTGATAATAATAATCGGCAGGGATTGCACTTAGTGTGCCTCCTCTATTTTAAAACCCACAAGCCACCACTGAAAAAAGCAAAATTCACTCAAGCAAGAAAACCAGCAGAGACAGATGCTTATTAAAGTTTTAGTCATTGTTATTCTGTGTTGGTACAGTAAAGGGTGACACACAGGGGCAATTTAGTGAATTGGGGGCCTCAAGCAAATATAGGGATGGGGCCCTATACATTTGCACACATTTACCTAGATCAGAGGTTCTCAATTCCAGTCCTCGCGCGCCCCCCGCTCTGCATATTTTGCATGTCTCTCTTTGTTAACACACCTGATTCAGATAATCAGCTTGTTAGAAGTGCGCTCCATGCATGAAATGTGTTCCGATTGACATGCTCCCTACACAGGCTCCATTGCTCCCTACTCCCTGAGCAGGGGAAATCCGCTGAAGTTTACTTTATTTCGGAACATTCATTCATGGATTTGCGCTGCACAACGTCTTCATGCACGGACGAGTGTGACATCATATACCTCTGTAAATATATACAATTTTAATTCACGTCTTGCATACTTCAATGCACTTTGAATGGAATATATACGTTCGCTTCGAACTGGAATCATGGCGGAATATCCTGTGAAGTCCACTTCGCAGGGCACTTACGTTCGAATAGAACAAACATCTGAAGCGATAAGAGTAACATACGAAATATGCAGAGCGGGGGGGCGCGAGGACTGGAATTGAGAAACGCTGACCTAGATCAACCTTGAGGTTCTTTTTTTGTCATGATGCTTGCTGCTGCACAATGGTGCCCCATAGTTGTGTCCAATGTTTCTAAATTTTTCATGTACATGTTATAATGGGATTATTTTATTTACATTTATTCATTTAGCAGACAATTGTATTCTTTCATGTTGTAGACTCACGAAATAGCAATTGATTTACCATCGAGATACACGTTTTAACAAAAAAAATTATAAAAAAAAATGATAAACCTCTCAATTTATAATTTTAAACCACTTTATACCAGTTTTTCAGAAGTATAAATGATTTAAAACAGTAATGGCTGTAAACGAAGCAGTGATCAAAGCAGTGCTCAACTCATACTTTATAAGGTAAAATTAAATGCCATAGAAACTTTTCTGAAGACAATCGGTTCCCTTCGTGGTTTATAAAAACTTAAATTAGCGAGAATGATAAAAGTGTGAAAAAATATAGCCTATATTGACGAGGAAAGTCCACTGATGAGTAACCAGTGTAAGCCTACATTTAGTCATTTTAACTTAGGGCTGTAAATCGATTAAGATATTTAATCACGATTAATGACATGATTGTCATGAGTTAACTTGTGAATAATTGCAACTTAACCGCACATTTTTATTTGTTCTAAATGTACCTTAAATTAATACTTTTCAAGTTTTTAATACTCTGATCTACATGGGCATGGACAAATATGGATGAAAAAACTTTATGCAATATGTTTATTATGAAACCATATAAAGCATGAAGAGTAGACATGTTTCACAGGTCATAGATGTTTTTCAAAGAACTTGCTCATGTCTATTAGAAACATGAAAAAAAATTACCAGGTTCCCATTACTTCTCTTTCTTTGCATCAACAATTGAATGTTATTTCATTTTACTGTGTGTGAAAAGAAAAAATAAGAAGATCATCTGTGAAGCCCCGTCGTCTCAGACTAAGGTAATGCTTTACATACAATACATTTTAGTTAACGTTAGGCAATGCATTAGCTAACATTAGCAATGACACACACGCACGCACACACACACACACACACACACACACACACACACACACACACACACAAAGAGAGAGTGCATTTGATGTTTTATCAAGAAATCAATTACATGAAGTCCTGTTATGGACATCATGGCTAGTTATTTCTAAAATGTGCACCCGAGGGTGCTGTTAACACCTGTGCTACATGTAGAGATGATCCTCAAGTGAATAAATCATTAAAGGTGCAAAAGAAACACAGGCAAACACACACAACAGACTGATGCAACAGCTGCTGCTTTCTACTGCAGGTCCAGTGATTCAGCCCTCTGGCGTCTGAGGGGTTTTAGGGCCCTGGAGTTTTGAAGTTTTGACATACCCTGACGTTTTTTATTTATTTTTTTAGTATCTTAAAGGGGTCATGAACTGAGAACCATAATTCCCTTGATCTTTTGACATATAAAAGGTCAATGTACTATAAAACCAGTGGTGGACAAAGTACACAGATCAAGTACTTGAGTAAAAGTACAGATACATATAATAAAATATTGCTCCAGTAAAAGTAAAAGTACTGCTTTTTCAATTTTACTCGAGTGAAAGTACAAAAGTACTCCATTTTTTATGTACTTAAGTTAAAAAGTACTGATAGACAGATTTATTTTGCAATTTTATATAGACTACTTTATTTAATTTTATATTAGCACATATTTTTATAATCCTACTGCCCAAAATACCTGGGTTTTAACCAAAATAACCACTATATAGAGTCAAGATATATATTTTGATGATATGGACTACGTTGATGAGAGTGATGTAGTAATGTTCACTGTGAAGCTTACACTGCCATGTACCTGAGAGAAAACAGATTTCACCATCTAATTTTCACCAGTAAGAAAAAAGTGTTTTAGAACTTGTTGTTTTGCAGAACGTCAGTTATATATGACATGAGAATTAGGCCTGAAATTAGGAAGAACATTTTAAGGAAAATCTAATTATATTTTCATAATGATTTTTTTTTTCTCAAACTTTGTCTGTGGTGTAAAAACACCCCTGGCCAAATGCCCCCAGAGGGCATCACTTCCCACTCTGATAATTACTGTAGTTACTATGTTCTGAACATCACATCCTTTCTTTTTCCCTCAGATGGAATCTATCTAGGTGGCTGAATAAAGATATTTGGACTTTATATCTAAAAATGTCCTCAACTTAGCACCAGCAAGCTTGTTAGCTAGACAGTTAGCATCAGCTAACAATATTTACTTATTTTCAGTATGGTTATGAATAAACATTCATATCTGTCTACTCGGCTAGTTGATCTAAACAATATACAAATGTATACTGTTGATAAACAATATAAAAACAGATGTCACATAGGTCTAAATGCATAGCATTTTAATAAAACTGCTATCGTTACAGCAGCAGTTATATGAACGTGCATGAGTTATTTTATTTAATCAGTGTTATTTTAATGTTTTGTTTTTTAACCTAAAACATAAAGTTAGAGACACTGATGTTGATCTGTCTGCATTCAAGCATTTCAGTGGGCTTAAATAGATCACCCTTTACAGCAGATTTAGTTCACAAACAACTGACAGTTTTGACCTAAATATTATTTTCAGTTACAATAATTAATCCTAAAATTCGACATTAGTAACTTACTTTTCACAGCATCAGTAGCGCGCGCTCACAAGATCTCCCGGTTCTTTACTTGTGAGTTCAGTTCACTGAAGAAGACTCGCTCTAAACGGATCATTTGAATCAGTGAGTTTTCGACTCGAGAACAGCTGCAATCGGATCATTGCAATTCGTGAATGAATCGTTTGTTGCGATTTGCGAACCGATTTAACAGGTTCATTGAAAATAATCAGTTTGTTCATGAATCAGACACCGCTTCTGCGTCTCGGAGCACGTGATGTATTATAAGGAGTAACGATATGTTTTATTAAATGTAGTGAAGTAAAAAGTATGATCTTATGCTTTGGAATGTAATGAAGTAAAAGTAAAAGTTACTCAAAATAAAACTACTCCAGTAAAGTACAGATACTTGAAAAATGTACTTAAGTACAGTAACGAAGAAGTTTTACTTCATTACTGACCACCACTGTATAAAACATCCTGTAAGTTTCAGAACTCAAAACTTTGTTGTTATTCTAAAAACAGCTTATATTGAAGGCAGTCTGCCAAAATGACAGCTTTTGGAATGTTCTACTCTATGACGTAATAGTGTGGATAAGCACCACACCCGTAGCCTCAGATCAATGCCTGCTTCTACATCGTTGCCTGTTTAGCCCCGCCCACTGATTTGCACATGCAGTGTTATGAGAGAGGCAAATGCACAGGTTTACGCAGAAACCAAACGACAAAGATGCTCTGAAGACAACAAGATGCTGTGCAGTGCCAAGTTGTGGAAAAAAAGTGTTTGCATTGCCTTCCTTCTGGTCCCAACATTAGGAAAGAGCGTTCATCTATGAGGAATGTACACTGCCAAACATATTCAGCTATTAGCCAATCCCAGCAGTGGTCGTTTACTTCTGAGTCTACAATCCACCACGCCTATTCAAACAGAGCATTCTGATGAGGGGGGTTAAAAACAGGACAGTACTTATTACTTCTAAATTGTTTTTTTTTTATGTAAAAATCTTGATAACATTATGAGTGGACCTCAGAGAACATTACTAAATAAAAATTAGTCGGTTCATGATCCCTTTAAAACATATTAATGGCTAAAATCTGATTAATATATTCAGTACAAACTGTGCTACAATAATATGTATGCAACATGAATGTACATTTTTGTGTTTTTGAGAAAACAAGATTTATGCATTGCCAGTGGAAAAACTGGGTATTTAGTCAAAGCAATTAATCAGGAAAAACGTGGTTTGCATTCATTTTAGCCTTGTTTGCATCAAAGAAAGAATGTAATGTTTAGCAGTTCCAGTATGGTATCAATTTATTAACCCTCTATGCTATGGTACCGTACAAAAAAAATCTGTCACCTTCATTGGTAAGTAAAGATGGACTTTCAAAAAATGTACATTATATCATAAAACATATAATATTACAAAAAACTTTAACATCTCAAATCAACATTGTACCGTAATGGAATCGCATGAGGCCATGCAGGCATACTAGGTTATAATACAAGTACATGATATTTGTAAGGAAAAGAGTTAGAATTACCAATCCACGGTGGTGGCGAGCAAGCCAATGGCTATTTAGCCTGCCAAAATCGAAGGGGCGTCTGGCTATATAACCCGCTGCTTGCAACCGCATCTCAGATTTCTTCGAAGGAAGCAACCGAGCGTGCAGCTCATAGCAAGGCCAGGAACGCAGTACTCGTTCCCATATCTCAGGGAACCGAGGTTATGATAGTAACCGAGTACGTTCCCTTTCGATATTTCACTCGTACTGCGTCAAGATATCGACGTAAGTATGGGATCCAGTCCAATCATGCCATGCTATGATGCGGAACAACTCGAAACCAAGACTCACGTGGGATTGGGCCCAGGGGAGTCAATAGAATACACCAAGCACAGGGTGAGCCTAGAGAGTCATCCGTGGCCTGGGTCTCGTCCCAAAGAGACACCTGGCATCCAGACCTAGTAAAGAGGGGCTTTAATACAGTTGGTCAAGTGAACCGAAAGAATGCTACTTAAGCAGAAAGGACTCTGGCCTGCAAGGCAGGAACTTCCAGGTTATAAAACCTTGCAAATGTGGATGGCGAGGACCAGCCAGCCGCCTCACAAATGTCTGAAATGGACACCCCGCTGGACCATGCCCAAGACAAGGCGATGCCTCTGGTAGAATAGGCTCAGACTCCGATGGGGCACTGCAACCCTGAGGAGGAGTATGCTAATGTGATAGCATCCACTAACCACCTAGAAATTCTCTGCTTCTTAACAGGGCCACCTTTAGCGCTGTTACCAAAGCCAACAAAAAGCTGTTCTGACTTTCTGAACGGAGTGGAGAGCACCTTAGGTACATAACCCAGCTTAGGTTTCAGGACGACCTTGGATTCGTTAGGCCCGAATTCCAGGTAAACAGGGTTTACGGAAAGGGCCTGCAGGTCTCCTGCTTACTTTACCGATGCCAGTGCTAACAGCAGGGCGGTTTTCAACGAGAGTACTCTGAGGCTCGAGGATTTCAATGGTTCAAACGGGGGCCCTTCTAGGGCCCTTATTACGGTTGGCAAGTCACAAGGTGTAACTGTACACGGACGCGGGGATTCATTCTCCTGTCGCCTTGTAAAAATTGAGTTACCGCACTATCTCTGCCCACCGATCGGCCAGCAATAGGGGCATGGAAAGCTGCAATGGCTGCCGCGTAAACTTTGATGGTGGATGAGGAACACTGTTTGAAATGAAAGAACCACTGACACATCGGAGGTGACCGGGTCTAAGTCGCGGTCTTGACACCAAGTCGAGAAAATTTCCCATTTCAGAGCGTAGAGGCGTCTGGTAGATGGGGCTCTTCCTTCTGCCATTGTGTTTAGAACACACTCTGGGTGGACGAAAGTCTCCCGTCGAGCGGCCACACATGCAGGGCCCATAACTCGGGCCGTGGATGCCATATTGTGCCATTCGCTTGAGAGAGGAGGTCCCATCTCAAGGGGATCAGCCACAGGGCTGTTTTCAGCAACTGGAATAACAGGGCCAGGGCTGATACACGGGCCCGAGTCACCGTTACGCCAAGCCGCTGATGGAACCCTGTGCTTCAGCCAGAACTGGATGGGTCGCATCAGAAGCAGACCCAACTGAAGTAACGGTGAAGCCGCTGCCATAAGGCCCAGCATTCTCTGGAAAGCTTTGAGCGGATGAGCGGTACCTTCCTTGAAGGAGGCCGCGTGGCACTGAATTGTCATGGCTTGCTCCGCTGAGACAGTTGCTGTCATCTGCACTTAGTCGATAACTGTATCCAGGAATGAAACTTGAGTCATTATGTGGTTGAAGAATCCCTGAGCCGATACTGAGGCAAGCTACACAGCCAAAACAACCACTGCTCATGGACATCCCGGCTGAGCCCTGCCCACAGAGCTCATCACATGCAGACTGTGAGTATCACAACAGCATCCAAGACTCAGCACCCAAGGACAACTTTCAAACAGCCTTTTATTGATATGACCACAGTCACTCGAAACATCAAAGCTAGAGCCCGCTCACCAGACACTACCTGTCTCTCCAGCACCTGGACAGAATATAGCCCCGAACCAGACACTCTATCCCTCTCCTGGAGGATCTCTTTCAAAGTGATAATGGAGGAATTTTCATCAGGGACCAAACTCTCTGCAAGTCTGAGATATCAACAGAAAAAGGTCGCAGGCCCCAACCTTTTTACCAAAGACTGCAGCTGTAGAAGCTCTCCGCCTCCTCCTGTGAGGAGCTCTCCGACCGCTTTTTCCACAGATTCATCACCTCTGTGTGGAGGACAAACCCTCCTCTGCGCCTGCTGTAGGTGAGAGATACAAACAACTGATAACAGCTCCAGTGATAGCGGGTCCCCGCTTTTCTGCCTGGCTGTTCAGGAGGATTTCTGAGGCGCAGTATCCAAAGCGATCTTGGGCTGAGGTCCTTCTCTATTTCTGTTTTATCACGTGATAGAAAGTCTAAGGCCTTCAAAAGGAGGCTGACCCATCTAATCTGAGGCCTGTTATGCATCAGTCTAAGATCTGGGGCGTAGAGACAGGAAGATGTAATTCCATCAAGTTAGCATTTTTAAACACTCGCTCACTGAGACAATAAATCATTTGTGATTAATGATTTAATAACCACAAACAACCTGGATTTTATGTTTCTAATTGAAACATGGCTGAAGACAACTGCAGTGCAACTTTGTCCTCACTCAGCCCTCCTAACTTTAATTTTATAAGTGTCTGCAGGACTGTTAGGGAGGTGTCGAGTGTAGCTGTCCCTGTTTAAAGAGGTTTAAATCAGAAGCTTCCTCATTGGCGTGTCATCTTGACCTGGAGTACTTGTCTTTTGAATATCTAGGTATTGTGCTGAAAGGTGCTTCGCATTCTGTTTATCATAATCTACAGGCCGTGCAGATATTCTCCAGCCTTTGTTGAAGAGTTCCTGTGTCTTGTTTCCAATAATTTCCACAGAGTTTGACTATTTTTCCTGTTTGTCCTCGTTTTAATATTCACATAGATAATCTGTGTGTTAACTACAAAAGAAATTATAACTGTTTTAAACACTTTTGACCTGATTCAGCATGTGTTAGAAGCCCAGTGTTTCAGTGTCACACTTTCAGCGATTTACTCATCAGTAGAGGTCTAAACCTTGGTCATCCATTGATACTTGCTTTTGGATGTCAGCTCTGTCTGATCACTTCTGTATTTTCTTTGATATATTGATCTCTGTCACACACTGACATCAAGATCTGTCTCTGTCAGAAAGAGATGCACAGTTAATGAGAACACTAGTGTTGCTGGTTATGATTAGGCAATATCTTTAACACCAAGCATTTCTGGAGGTCATGCTTGTTGTTCTTTTGATTCATTTGACTCAAAAGTTAAGAATGTTATTGGTTGATATTGCATCGATAAAGGTCAGCAAGAAGAATGGCAGACAAAAATTTCATTTTGGAGAAAATCAACAGCAGTTCAGAACTATATGCAAAAGGACAATGCAGAAAAGCTGTGATGTGTCCGTAATAAACTTGAAATTATAGCATCTATTAAAGACAGCATCCCCCCAAAAACCCTCTCCTAAACAATATGGAACTAATACAGCTAGACAGAAATCCTTCTTCTCAAACCTTATAAACATAACTTAAACAACACTATCTTTTTGCTACTGTTGAGACTGACAAAAAGTCAGATTCCCAGTGTATCTCTGACAGCAAATGCAATGAGTTTGCTTCCTATCTTTTCAGAAATGATCAGTAATATCAGGAAGTGAGATTGGCACATCTTCCTGTAATACAGAGGTCACTATAGATTCGACAGCAATCTCAAAAAGAAGTGACTATGTCTGTTTTAAAAAATTGATAGCAAAATTTTGGAAGAAATAGTACAGGCATCTTAAATCGTCAACCTGCTATCTTGACATCTTCCAGATTCTAATCTTTTTCAAAAGGTGCTTAATAAAAGAAGCACATCTCTTAAACATAGTGACTAGGAGCTATAGGCCTTCACTTCTTTCTGGGACTTTTCCAAACTCCTGAAAACTGCAGTTGTTAAGCCCCTTCACCAGTATTTTTGATAACACTGTTTTGAGCAACTATTCATGGCCATCAAATCTTCCTTTCAATGGTAAGATTATTGAAAAGGTAGTTTTAATCAGCTGAACAACTACTTAAACTCAAATGGATACCTGGATAATTTATCACTACATTCTGAACTTGTACACAGCATTATGTATCTAGCATATTAAGATAATAAATGATATTCGCTTTAATTCTGATTCTATAAAATATCAATGTACTACTAGATCTTAGTGCTGCGTTTGACACTGTCGATCATAACATACTTTTAAGAGACTGATGTAACAACTGGGTCGGGCTTTCTCAAAGAAGTCACATGGGTTGATTTGTCATATACACGGAAATTTCTTTGTTCAGTATGGTTTGAAATGTAAATAAGTGGAAAACATGACATGTGGAGTCCCAGGTATAATTGGCTCAATTCTTGCATATATTAATGTTTAGATGATGCTCCACTGAATCAGATAATGAGGAAGAACAAATTGCACTATCACAGCAGCTGATATTGAAAATTTTGATGACAATTAGATGATTATAAACCCCATTGACAATGTCTGCAAATGCATTGATGAAATTAACATTTGTATGTGCCAAAACTTTAATTTAGTTTAAACATATAATACAACTGACAAAGTTGCATTTGAGCTTTACAAAGATGAAGTTTCAAGGTGAATGTTAGTAATTATGTCTACTGTATCAAACAACTACAAAAAAACAAGTCAGAAACTTGGGGTGATTCTGGAGACAGACTTAGTTTTAGTAGTCATGTCAAAGCAGTAACTAAATCAGCATACTATCATCTCAAAAACATTGCAAGAATTAGATGTTTTGTTTCCAGTCAAGATTTGGAGAAACTTGTTATAATCTGTATCACCAATGAGAGGTGGATTATTGTAATATTTTAAGAGTTAAGATATGTTTAGACAGCTGCAGCTCATCCAGAACGCTGCTGCCAGGATTCTGACTAGAACCAGAAAATCTGAGCATATCACACCAGTCCTCAGGTCCATAACACTGGCTTCCAGTTACTATTTTGAGGATCGATTACTAAAGTATCTACTGTTATAAGTCGCTAATGGCCTAGGACCTAAAATATGTCAGATATGCTCACTGAATATAAACCTAACAGACCACTCAGATCATTAGGATCGAGTCAGTTAGAAATACCAAGGGTTCACCACAAAACAGAGAGTTTATAACTTTCACTTGCTGATGAGCAACATAAAATATCTTCAGATATAAAATTATAATCACAGAACAAAAATCAGACATTTAAATCCAGTCTCAAAACTCATCTATTTAGCTGTGCATTTGTTGAACCATAAAGGGACACTCTCCATAACTGACCCAGATTGTATTTTGATGGATCAAAATCATTTTCTATTTAACTGTTTTAAATGCTGAAGACCACAACCAATTTCTATATAATTTTAAAACTCCTTGTTTTATGATTTTTAACTTTTTGTTGGTACAGTAAAGGGTGACATAATTATTTCACATTCTTTTAACAGTATTAAGCACTTTGAATTACCAATGAGATGCTGAAATGAGTGCTATTATTGCCAAAAACAATCCACAGAAAGTGCCTTGCCAGCCTTGTTGGCTGGGTGACAGCTCTATGAGCAAATCACAAGTCCAACCCATGAGTCTGAGGCAAGCCTAAGAGGCTGAGGAGGAGGGTCTTGTGCGATGTGAACTTGTGCGAGAGATGGAGTGATCGAGGTTCAGCAGTATGCACAGTCCATCTGTCGCAAAATGAGAAAACATCCATGATATTGTATCATGTCGGAGAGCCAGGATAGCCCAAATGGCAGGACCTTTTATTGAATCTCAAGATGCTCTGTCTCATAGGCCATGTGATGGAGTCTACCTGTATGTGAAAGTACTGTTCTTCAGATATAGCAACATGACCAGTCCCCTCATTTATGCTGGAGGATCTCTTTCAAAGTGATAATCTGATGCTGAATGATGTTTTCATTTGAATAATTGTAATTCAGGAGTCTGAGATAGAAGACAAAAATTAGAGAAAAAAAATATGGTGCAATTTTATCAAAAGTAGCAGCTGTAGAAGCCTGACTTATCAGCTGGGCTGGAGGAATTTTTTTTTTTCAAATGATACATTACACCTCTGTGGAGTCTTGAGCATTATATCACTATATTATGGCGAGCTTTTACCACCTTTAAGTATGGTCTTCGAGTTTGGAGTGGATAACTGCACCCAGTAGTCATTCCCACGTTGACACATTGGCTTGCCAGGCCTCGGCTCGCATGGTAAGGGGTTGAAACGGCTGTGCAGACTGACTGCATAAAGGCAGGGGCTTATGATGATGTCAACAAAGATCTTTGCTTCATTTTGAAAATGTATGTTTTTATTTTGTCCGCTATCACAGCGGTGACAGCTGGGCGCTATAGTCTTTCACATCCATGAACACCCTGTCTCTGCGCTCAGCGTTAAGTGACAGATACAAAAGAGGCTGCTTGCGGGCGGTCCAGTGGTAGATGGAAACTCAAGTCTGTCCACATCTGCCTGGCTGTTCAGGAAAGGATTTAGACAAAAAGACATCACAAAGTGATCTTGGGCTGATGGTCCTTGGCGTTTAAGTGTCTATTATTACAGTTAAATATTGTAACAGTCTTCAGCCTCAGGAGGTTGGGGCTGCAGTTCTATTTGGCGTTGGCAGCCTGTACCTTTAATTGAGCACAGGTCTGTAGTAGCTTAATAGAAGCAGAAAGAAAGTAGGTGGTACTGCTAGCAACTCGAGGAAGTGTCGATCGCCAATGAGATGACTTCTGAGCCTCACACCCCTGACACTGCATGCCCATTGTCAGCTGGTACCCCAGGCTGCCTGGCAGAGACCGGAAGCACAGAAGGGAACTTTGTCCGCCTCTTACATCTCCGTCATCGTGAGCCAGAGGTGGTTTTACGGGTGGCGGCATTCCAGGTGATCACGCCACTCAGGTCCCTGAGAGAGGTTAAATCTTGAACCAGCTTCCTCATTGGCGAGCATCTTGACCTGGAAGACCTGGAGCACTGCCATGCCATATGAAGTAGGAGCCTGGCTGAAGAAAGTTTCGACTTCCGACCGCGGTACTTCCTCTATTGTATTCCTTTCTGCAGGACTGGAGCATGTTCCTGTTGTAGAACAGGAACAATTATTCAGCAGATAATTGGCTGAATCCTGTCATTTTACATTATTGAGAAAAGATTTTGATATTGTGCAGTGCTTTGTTACAATTTGTATTGTTAAAAGGCTATATAAATAAAGGTGAGTGACTGAGCACCTAGAACCCTGTGTTTGCATAACTGCTCCTGAGACTGAGCAAGAATGAAGCCAGTCGAAACAAGATATTTTTCCCAAACTGAAGAGTGCCTTGTTCTCATGTGGAGAACCCACAGGGCGTCCCTCCACCATTCGTGAAGGAAGTGTGACAGAGGAATCATAGTGTCATGCAAGGGAAGACATACCTGAGATGGGGTGTCGAGAAGGCCTGGAAGCAGCGGCACCTCCACCGTCAGGTCGAGAGCCCTGCAAACCTTGCTCGGGATGCACTCGAGAAGTGCTTTCTACATGGCATTTTGAAAGGAGAGAAACAGCTGTGTCTCCTAACATGCGGCTCGCAGGTCCAAGATTGGTCGCTCGCTGCAAAGGGGAAATGAAGTATCTGCTGGTCCCCCAACTGCCAGCCCTGAAGGAATAAGATCTCTGCACACCAAGCCTCAAGGGCATCGGTTGTGACAGATGAAGTGAGAGGCCTCTGAACTTAGGGGCGGGGTGAACTGAATTGCGGTCTGGCCTCGCCCGTAACGGTGACTCTCCTCATTCCGACTGGGGAGAGCCAACCAGGGTTAGCGCGGCAGGCTTGTTGGGACCAAGGGGATAATCCGCTTCGTGGTTGTGGCAGCAAGGTGGAACACAGGACATGGCTCGGGGAGTCTCCCCAAACCTTGTAAGGCGGCCTGGCCTGGGCTCCGCCGCTAGGGGCACAACACCACGAGGCCGCTTGATCTCACGAGGCGGTGCGGAGTGCTCGATGGCGCCAATTTGGAGGATTCACGTTCATAATCCTCAAGCCGCTGGCGATAGAAGAGGTGGATGAGAGTGGTGAAATTTTGCAGTTAGTCCCATAAACCGCCTTCTTCGGACCTAGAGATAAAACCCAAACACAAAATACACTTACTGTGTGGGTACTGCTGACTGTTGGGCCAGTGGTGGGACAGAAAGAAAAGAGACGACTACCCATGGCACTTCACCGCAGGAGAACAAAGCGGTGCAGGCAGTCGCCTGAAGAGCAGTCTCAATCATCTCCAGGTCGGGTCCAGGGCTCCTGGCTTTGCTGCCCCTCTTGGCGGGACCTGATGAAGGGGAAATCTGAGGAGTGGATGGCGCGTTGCCAGTATGACTGCTGCGCGCATTGCGTCAGAGGCAGGCAGCGCCATCAGCCAATGAATTGGCGTGATTCTATATGGGCTCAGACTCGGTCACGCGGGCGTTCCCGATGCGTAGCAGACCATGGCAGATGAGACTGTTTGAAAGAGAACTGGTCTGTACAGCTGCCAGCTGACGGTTTAAAAAGAAAAAATCTCCGACAGGCAGAGGGTCGCGAGATTCTACCAAGCACCACGCCTGAACAAACCCCACGTTTACCAAAACTCTACTGGTTAATAAGTAAGTACTACAAACCAAAGTAAAAACAAACCTGAAGCTGAAGAAACCCTAACGTTAACGGAAAAAACCCGCGAACCTGGTGACTGAGGGAGAGACAGAGAGAGAGCGCGCTGTTCTCTTCTCAGTGTTCTGTGTGTGGTGAGCAGGCGGGACACAGCAACACATGGGGCCGCTCACATATCGTGTCTTTTAGCGCTCAAGTTCGTTATTTCAAATGTAGGCGCGGTATGCACGCTCATAATTGGAAGCGGCGCGCGGTGCGGCAAGCTCGTTTTTCCAGCGGCGTCCGCCAAGATAAAAAACATCTCAACTTTTCAGAATGCCACAAGCGCACTAAAGGCATTTAAGACTTTATTGCCTTAAATTAGCTACAACTACATTTAAGACTTTGTAAGGATCTGTGAAACTCTGATTCAACCCGCCAAAGTGGCTAGTGGCAGTCTAGCTAGTGGCGGGGGCAGTCGTGGCTCTAATGGATAGAGCATGGGACTTGTAACCCGAGGTTGTGGGTTCGAATTTCGGCTCCAGCTGGAATTGTCCACGACTGAGGTGAGACCCTTGAGCAAGGCACCGAACCCCCAACTGCTCCCCGGGCGCCACAGCGTCGGCTGCCTACTGCTCCAAGTGTGTGTGCACTTGGATGGGTTAAATGCAGAGAACACATTTCACTGCTGGTTATACTCTGTATAATTGTGTATGTGACAAATAAAGCTAATCTGAGCTTAATAATATTATTATTATTATTATTAATGGAAGAACTTTGTAAAAGTCTAAGTTCTGCCGTGTAGAACTCTCACCTGTGTAGAACAATATACTGCTGTCCTGTTGCAGAATAAACTACTCCGGACATGGAGCCTGCTGTGCCTCCGGAGACTTCATTACAGATGTCTAGTATCCAGTGTTTTTACATTTAGTTTATAAACTGACATTTAAAAAATACTGTACATTAGTTTTTTGCTTTATCAGTAAAAAAAAAAAAACACACACAAACATGTCTTAATCAGTTGAAAAACATAGACCTCTACTAAAATAATCAGTAATCTATAAAAATGTTGAAGAGAAAGGATGCTGACTGTTTTTAACTAATATTTTAGATCAGTGGTAAAATAATGTGTAGATAAGAGGATACAGAGTTAATATACAAGGTCAATGCCGGTAATTTAAAACAACGTACAGGTAGTAAATTATGATGAATGTTCTTTATTGGGTGAAATATTCCTTTACAAGTCACTGTAAAAATGTCTGAGGAAATAGTAGCAGTGATAACATCTCTAGCATAATTTGTTTGCAGAGTTCACTGCATATACATACATAATTGCTATATAATCTAAAGACACAAAACAATAAATTGGCACACTCTTAGCGGTATACAAGGACAGACTACAAACACTTTTACAACTTAAGTTACTTCTGTTTTGTTTATGCTTCAAGTCAATAATAACATCAATGTTCAGCATCAGAGTGGGCGGTATGGGTTGTTCAGTCTGACCCAGACACCGTATAAATGAAAGGACAGTAGGGAGAGCAGAACAAACTCCTAACAGGAGGAGAATCATGGCCTATGAGACAGAGGATCATGAGACTCGATACTGCTTTCCTGCCATCAACTCATCATGCATCAGGGGAAAACGCTCCAGGCATGAATACAATATAATTTACCTGTTTGTATCAGTGCTGTCAGCTTGGACTGTGTTTCTGAATCTGCTGGTGATCATCTCCATCTCTCACTTCAAGAAGCTTCACACTCCAACCAACCTGATCATTCTCTCTCTGGCTGTGACCGACTTTCTGACTGGGCTCACTTTGATACCTATAGAGGGCATCAAACAAATTGAGACTTGTTGGTACTTTGGAGACACTTTCTGTGGAGTGTTTGTAATTACCGCTAGGCTGCTCCTTTCTATATCTCTTAGTAATTTAGTTTTAATTGCTGTTGATCGTTATTTGGCTGTTTGTCACCCTTTACTGTACCCACAGAAAATAACTATGACTAAAACTTTAATAAGCATCTGTCTCTGCTGGTTTTGTTGTTCAGTTTACAATATTGAGTATGTAATTAGTAATGGATATTTCAATATCTCACACAAAACATTGTGTTATGGCCAGTGTATTATTATGATTAGTCCTGCTTGGAGATTTATTGATTTGACCTTTTCCTTTCTATTTCCTTGTGTTGTGATCATTACTGTATATTTGAGGATATTTTATGTTGTACAATGGCAAGTAAAAGTTATAAATTCTCTGGTTAATGGTGGTCAATCAGCAATGGAAAGTTCAGTGAAGAGTAAATCTGAAAGGAAGGCTGCTCTGACATTAGGAATCATAGTGACAGTTTATCTGCTTTGCTGGATTCCTATCTATATCTGTTCACTAACAGATATCACAACAGTCTCTTCCACTACAATGACATTTTTAACATGGACTTTGTTTGTTAGCTGTGGTTTTAATCCTCTTATCTATGCTTTATTTTACCGCTGGTTTAAAACATCAGTTAAACACATTCTAACACTTAAAATATTTCAGCCAGCATCCTCTCTGACAGATATTTATATTGCTTGCCATTCTTGATTGACCGAGTCATTTATTTTAATTATTTAATTTATTTATTTTTAAATTACAGTACATCCTGATTTCAATTCCTGAAAATGCACAAATTACATTATTACAACATTCTGTATATGTACGTTGTTTTCAGATTGAGACATATAATTCAGCTATCAATAATAACTATATATTAAAGGAATAGTTTAACCAAAAATGAAAAAAATTATCACAACATTTATGTATGAATGCATCACACGGATTTAAATAATTTGGATAGGTTTTGCACCAGACACACTTCCACCCATTTATCACTAAAAATACTAATAAACAACATAATATCTCTGTAAATGTGTACAAGGCCCCACTGTAGTCTGTGTTTTGTGCTTGTGGTCGCTGATGCACCTACAGCAGCCATGACTTCATATGAATGTATTTTAGTGACTGTGACAAACAGGGCACTTTCAAAATGTTACGTGGTGAGAAACTCTGTGTGGTACTAATTATGAATAAATTCTTGTCTATGATTTTAATATTCATGCTGTTTCTGACTACAAAGTTGTCAAACTATTAAACTCATTAAAACAAACTCACAGTCAATGCAGCATCAGTATATTGTGTTTGTTTGTTTTCACACTCTTATTGAACAGATCACTGGTGAATTGTCACTCCAGCATAACTCTAAATACAGAACATGTTAATAGGACCCTCAAGAGTTATTTACCTATGTGCAATACTAACTAGACAGACACACAAGTGGATTTCCTTAGATGATTAGTTTCCGTGAAGTAAAGTTAGTAAATTAATTGGTTAAGCTAGGAAAATGCAAAGTCACTGTAAATTACAGGTTAGTGGTCGGGTGCACATAGACAAAGGCATTTTGAGGTTCATCAATTGCAACAATACAGTAACCCCAAAATTAATTTGGACACACAAGCCATACTAATAAAATCTAACAATTTCGACAAGATACCAAACAAAGTGGCATTCATTTTAAAGAAATAAAAAAAATGTCAAGCAAAATTTTAAGGTCTGACAAAAAACCAAACCTTAAAATATGTGTGAAAGGCATTCAAAGATGGCTCAGGAAAAAAGACAAGCAGACTTAGATGTGTCCGTATTTTTGTAGATATTTTGGATGACCTGCATCCTCAGGCTACTCTTCTCGACATAACAAAAAAAAACATACTGTGTGCAGCCTTGTCTCATTGTTTCAACAAACATTTACAAGCACAAAACATACATTTTTGTACACATTTTTTTTAAACTTTTTTTTACTGCTTTTTAAATAAAATAAATAAATTACAAAACAACAATTTAACAAACATTTTTTAACATTCTATCAAACATTATACCAACAAAGCAAAATTTTATGGACCTTTTTGGACCCCCTTTCTTGAATCAGGCATGTATTGTTTTCTGTACAAATAAATGCAGCCTTGCTGAGAAGAGACTTCTTTTAAAACATTAGAATATATTACAGATCCCAATTTGAACCCTGTGTGAATGTTATAATAAATGTATTAATAGAGCTGTTGTAGGGTAATTATTATTATCATTATTATTGTCTTTGTTTAATTTTACAGAACAATATTAAAATTACAATACTAACATTAATGAATGTTGATGGAGCTTTTATTTTGGCAGGAACCAGGAAGACCTCAGTGCTTATTTTTGTTGACAGCAAATTTATAAATGATTCTGTAGAGTTTGGGAAAATGTTTGTCGCACGTATCGCATTGGCACATGTCTTTAAAAAACAAATAAAAATGTTACTGAGCAGCTGACAAGTAACAGTGTTTTAGCGCAGATTTTTAACGTGCTTTGGACTTTGAACCCTGGCGCTGCAAGTGCAGCGCTGTTTAATTAGCATTACATGCAATCCGTGTGTGCATTAGAAAACACAACATTCTGCAGTTTATTTACTAATCGTTTGAGGCCATTTCGCGATTTCATTCATCA
The DNA here is from genome assembly GCA_027564155.1 of Gymnocypris eckloni scoliostomus. NCBI lineage: Eukaryota > Metazoa > Chordata > Actinopteri > Cypriniformes > Cyprinidae > Gymnocypris > Gymnocypris eckloni. The sequence continues at coordinate 19,043,481 of CM050435.1, forward strand.
TACAGTAAACAGTAACCAGCATCAACCACCCTTCTTCTCATCGGAGGCATGAGATGTTTCGTGCTTGTAATGATTTCTGTACATTTCTTTCTCGTACAGTTTTAAATACTTACATGCTGCAGATGTGTTTCTGCATTAGTGCACGCCTCTATTTGATCGTGTCACGTCATTGTTCGGTACAATTTATTCGGTCGCCTCGCTTATTCGTCTGAACACCGAAATAGCTTTTTTTTGTTGGTGCTATTTTCGGTTGGCGAACATTCGGTGCATCCCTATTCCCTAGTACTTCTGTTATTTAAATATTTTGAACACAGAAATAATGATGTGTGGTTGAAAAGACTGTTTGTGTTGCTCTTTCTGGACCAGCAGCAGCATGAATGCAGATTTGAATGTCTTTAACACATGTTTCACATCATCAGCGTCAGTGGAGCTTGAGCAGCGTGTGTCCCCTTTCGAGCTGTCACGAGACATCACAGAGAATTCTCCGTTATGGAAACTCCTTCCCTTCAACCTTTCCTGAAGTCCTATTGGCTCACATCAGTCCAGATGACTGGCCAATTGTCGCAAAGCATGCAAATATGACGAGCTCGAGACAGTATAAATGCGATGGCCGCGACAATTACATCAGAATCTTCTACTTCACCTGTTGAATTCGTAATGGCTACAGTTTGCAAGATCTGCGCGGGATCAATTGAACCGCTGGATCTTCACCTTCACTGCGTCGCCTGCCTGGGCCTGGCCCTGGCCCATGCCGAGGCGGCGCTGGACGAGTCCGACTGCGGACATTGCGCGGACCTACCAGCCCGCGTGCTCCGGGCCCACCGCAATATGGTTCACGGCCTATTCGGGGTGGGGCTCACTGTCGCCAGCGTGCCAATGGTGGGCCCCCCTCTCCTGGCGGCGGAAGCACCGCCGTCTTGCCGCGCCGCCGAACCCAACGGTCGCCCCATTCCCCGGTTTCCTTTCCCGAGGACTGTTTCCGCCCCCCTTCTAACATCGAGGAGTTCGTATCCTTTGGCCACGAGGAGGGGGATGACGCCATGTCCATCTCGGCCTCGGAGAAGGAGGATTGGGTGGGATCGGAGCCCGGTCATTTAGACAGCTCGGAGCCTTCATACCTCCAAGAGGAGCTCATGAGGGTTCTGTCTAAGGCTGTGCAGGAGTTGGAGCTTACCTGGAGTCCTCCAGAAGAGCCTGTCAGGAGTAAGCTTGACTCGTGGTACTTCAGGTCCACACGCAAAGCTGACTCGAGGGCGTCGGTTCCTTTCTTCCCCGACGTACACGAGCAGCTGGTGAAGACGTGGTCTGCGCCCCAATCGGCGCACGTCCACTCTAACACACAGGCCATTTTTTCCCACGTGGATGGAGCGGAGGCCCACGGGTATGTGCGCTCTCCCCCCGTCGAGGAGACTGTTGCTGCACACCTGTGTCCTGCAGCAGCAAAGACCCTAGGCTCAGACATCAGCCTTCCCTCGAAGCCGTGCAGGACCACCGCCCACCTCGCTAATAAAGCGTATCCCTCTGATGGCGAGGCGGCGTCTGCATTGCACGCCATGGCAGTGCTGCAGGTGTTTCAAGCAAAACTCCTGCAAGCGGCGGAGGGCGGAGCTCTCACTGCTGAGGCTACGAAGGATCTGCATGCGAACTATGGAGCCTTCATGTGTGGCTGCTTCAGGGTTGTCAGAGGAGCTAAATGCATTACAGTCTCGCGTGATCGACACACTCACGGAAGCGCAAGCACCCTCTACAAGACGTTTGTATGCCTTAAAATGGGGAGTGTTTGTGAAATGGTAGCCTATCTAACATTTTCAGAACATTTTACGAAAGGTCATTGCACACTGAGTCCGAAATTTTCGTCCGAAATGTTCGCATGTTGAAAAATAAATTCGACCTCACATTATGTCAATCACATTTTGCACTGCCTCGGTGCCAAAAATTCGGATCGGGTTCGATTTTTTGCGTTTTTCGCATCCGTGGCAAGCATTTTGATAGGTGTTTTGACAGTTCAGAGCCACTGTACAAGCGAATACCAAAATCCAGAATGGTGATCCAAGTTCAAGTTCATCCACTTTATCTCGCAGCACAAAGCACTGTATATAGATCCTTGCACACTGAATTCACATAAATTGGTGGTCTTCCTTTTAATATATGGCTCTAATATCGCTAGCAAAGCATCAAACTGAGCCTCTGACATCCTGAAGTAAACTTTGAATCACCCGTGACAATCCCACAGATCCTTAATAAGGAGGGGAACTCTCCGTCCTCTATATTTTAGGATTGGATGGACCCATCATGGACCTAATATTTCCTTTCTTTTTCTTTTTTTTAAGAAACGAGAGGATGACCAATCATCCTCAAAGCAGACTTTGTATCGTTTTACCAATGTTTTCGCAACGGCTTAATTGATACGCATCAGACTCGGTGTGCAAGGTTTCTGTGCGTGACAAATTTTTAGGATTACCAATACGAAAAAACGCATGCAAAAATGTCGGACTCGGTGTGCAGAGACCTTAATTCCAAACAACATCAGTCTTAATAACTACCATACATTTTGTCATAATTTTTAAGTGATATTATATATAACTTATAAAAAAGAATGTTTAGCACTGACAAAATATGTGTTACATTTAAATACTTTCTCCTGTTGATCAGTGAAGAGGAGAGGCCAGTGTAAGCTGTTTTTTTTATTAACTAAACCCAAACAAACATGTAACTGTGATGTTTACAGCAAACAACCAATAACTGCATCTAGATGAGAAATCAACTCATACAGCCACAACATCTTTTTTATATATAAAACCCTGAAAATCACTCGTATTTGCTTCATATTTTAACTCCCCCAGTTTTGAAAGGAGGAACATCGAGATCAAAACTAATATTACATATCAATTATTCACAAAAGCACTGAGCTTTGTAATTTCATGTTACAATTTACAAATTAGCTGTTTGTGGTTGCACAACTCTATTTGACTTTACTTAGCATTTTTTTTTGCTTCACTACAGCATAAACAGCATAGACATGGAGAGAGGGGATTTTAAATAAATTTTTACAAATTATTGTAAAGCCTTTATTTGATTATTCTGATTTACTATATTTCAGAAAGGAATAGACTGCGTTATCATCATATCAAAAGTTGGGGAAGCAAATTATTATATAATTATTCAGCATCAGAGAGGGCAGTAGATGGGTTGGTCAGTGTAATCTAGACACTATAAATTTAAGCACAGTAAGTAGAGCAGAACACACTCCTAACAGGAGGAGACTCACTCATGGCTAATGAAACAGAGGATTATGAGACTCAATACTGCTTTCCTGCCATCAACTCATCATGCATCAGGGGAAAACGCTCCAGTTTTGAACATAATATCACCTATATGTTTGTATTATTCCTATCAGCATGGACTGTGTTTCTTAACCTGCTGGTGATCATCTCCATCTCTCACTTCAAGAAGCTTCACACTCCAACCAACCTGATCATTCTCTCTCTAGCTGTGGCCGACATGCTTGTTGGACTTATTGTGATACCTGTAGAAGGAATCAAGCAAATTGAGACATGTTGGTACTTCGGAGACACTTACTGTGGACTGTTTGTGATCATTGTTAGGTTGCTCCTTATTACATCTCTTAGTAATTTGGTATTGATTGCTGTTGATCGTTATGTGGCTGTTTGTCATCCTTTACTGTACCCACAGAAAATGACCACAACTAAAACTTTAATAAGCATCTGTCTTTGCTGGTTTTGCTGTTCAGTTTACATTATTTGGTTTGTAATAAGTAACGGATATTTTAATATGTCAGACAAAACACTATGCTATGGCCAGTGTATTGTTTTGATTACACCTGCTTGGAGATTCATTGATTTGATAGTTTCCTTTTTATTTCCTTGTACTGTGATCATAACCGCATATTTGAGAATATTTTATGTTGTGCAACGGCAAGTGAAAGTTATTAACTCTCAAATGCATGGTGTAAAATGTGTAATGGACGTTTCAGTGAGGAGGAAAACTGAGAGCAAAGCTGCTCTGACATTAGGAATTATTGTGACAGCTTATCTGCTTTGCTGGATTCCGTTCTACATCTGTTCTCTAACAAAAACCACAGCGATCTCTTCCACTACACTGACATTTCTAACATGGACATTCCATATAAACTCAGGTCTGAATCCTATTGTCTATGCTTTATTTTACCGCTGGTTTAAAATATCAGTTAAACACATTCTAACTCTTAGAATTTTTCAGCCAGCATCCTCTCTGATTGACATTTTTACTGATAGTCATTAATGATTTACTGGGGGATTTATTTGTTTTAATTTATGTTTTTACTTAGAGGACACACTCTGTGATCAATTCCCAAAAATTAAAACACGTGCAATATATTCACATGTTCAGGTATAGGAATTGCACATAAAATAATCATCAATAACTAAATATTAAAGGGAAGTTAAACCAAACTTTTGAAAATGGTCCTCATTTACTTACCCTTGTATTTTTCCAAACCTGTATGTAATTTTTAAACATGCAGTTATGATCTTGGTCACCTTTCACTTACATTGTACGGAAAAAAATTAAATGAACATGAATCACTGAGACATTCAGATGTCTAATATACCTATACAGCAGCATGATTACTAGTCTTCATTGAGCCCACGTCACACCCCTGTAATGGCTACCAGTTACAGCTCACATCAAGTTGAAGACATTGATGCTTGCAAACAGAATGGTCATCGACGCCACACCTTCTTACTTCACCTCAATCTTACCAGTCTACATTCCATCCAGAAAGTCAGAGAGGTCTTTTTTCATATATTTTCATTCACTGTCCCCTCCTGGTGACATGATCTTCCCAACCCCAACCCCATCCCCAACAGCCAAATCTCTGACTATATGTGACCATGGACCATAAAACCAGTCTAAGTTGCTGGGGTATATTTTTAGCAATAGCCAAAAATACATTCTATGTGTCAAAATTATAGATTTTTCTTTTATGCCAAAGATCATTAGTCTATCAAGTAAAGATCATGTTCCATGAAGATATTTTGTACATTTATGACCATGAATATATAAAAACGTAATTTCTGAATGGTAATATGCATTGCCAAGAACTTCATTTGGACAACTTTAAAGGTAATTTTCTCGATATTTAGATTTGTTTTTGCACCCTCAGATTCCAGCTTTTCAAATAGTTGAATCTCGGCCAAATATAGTCCTAACAAACCATACATCAATGGAAAGCTTATTTATTCAGCTTTCAGATGATGTATAGTCTCTTTAAAACAAAATGTCACTTTAGACTGATTTTGTGGTCCAGGGTCACATATTAAAAATAGCTTAAAACTAATATTTCCCATAAGCACTTAACTGCATCCTGCTGAAAGTTGTCTGAAACTTTGTAGTATCAGCACTTCTTATGTTTATGTAATACCCTGGAAAGAAGTATAATAAAGTTAAAAAAGAGTGTTGCGGCTTCCATCAGTTTATACAGTGTATTTATGAATCAATAATGAAACTATATGCATATAATAAGAGCTAAGCACATTATATTTTGCATAGCAATAACTGGCTATAAACATGATCAACTTTAAAGACTTTCCATCACACTAGAAAAAATAAGCAAATATGATCAACAGGCTATTTGATAAACACACTCTATACAATTCACATGCTCCAGCCACAAATGATGAGTGTGGAATTTACAACTGACACAGTGACACTCAAATCTCACACTCTTTAAAAACAGAAAAAGATTTCCAGAATGTTCATGAACATTTAATTTATATCAACATCAATTTTTACCCTTAACAACCAGACGACAATATGCAATTGATGTATAGACATAAAATAAAGACATATACAAGACTGATTAAAACAAATGTAAAACATAACAGGTACAACAGTATACAGATTTGATAGTTGTATACATATAACATTGATCAATAGAACTGGTACAGAATCGCTGATGTCCATCAGCTACACTGAAAAAAAGTTTTTCATTTTACTGAAAACAAATAAGTGGTATTGCAGTATTTCCTTTGTTTGTTGAAAAAAAACTTATCAGTTAAATGAAAAAAAAAAACTCACTTTCTAGTTGCTCTGAACAATGCCTGGAACTTTTTATTACAAGCACTTCCTGTGTCTGTTTACCTCTTTATAATGTATCGCTTATTTTATTTTACAGTTGAAAACACTGAAATTTCAAAAAGTAATCAAATGTAATCAGTTACATTACTTTAATAAATAATTGAAAAGTTACACTACTAATTGCATTTTAAGTAGGGTAACTTGTAATCTGTAACCTATTACATTTTCAAAGTAACCTTCCCAACACTGTTTGTACTGTAGTTGTGGTGGGCCTATTTGGGAAAAAAATCCAGGGCCTTTTTTTTTTTTACTCCCAGTCCGTCCCTGTGTGTGTGTGTGTGTGTGTGTGTGTGTGTGTGTGTGTGTGTGTGTGTATATATATACATATACAGTATATATGGGGTGTAACAATTCATCCATTCGTACTATAACGGTGGCTTCCCTAATGATAGGAATTTTAACCACGAAACAAGGATACCAGTTCGGGCGCCAGGTAGAATTAATCTACCAAATAGAATTATTAGAGGTCAAATGAACACTTCCTAATCCAGGATTACTTAAACCACCAGCTACACATACAAATGAAAACACAAGGCAATGCAATAGATCGGTCAGAAAAAAAACAAGCCATTTAAAAGGTGGCTGAGAAAACGTATGCAATATATTGTTCATAAGTCAATTCCTTTTCGATATTTAATCAAAAGAAAAAGTCACACCTTCAAATGAGTCTAAGGTTGTATTATTTCAATAGTTCATAGGTAAAGAAAACAGTTCCTTTTCACCACCCTTTCCAGATGCATATCAGAATTGGACTCTCTGTTTCAATTACAGCGATCAAATCATGAGTTCAACACATCAACACAAACAAATTCAGTTTCCAAAATTCAACAAAAACTTTATGGTTATGTAAAAGCGTGTTTGTTCGTTGGGTGTGTGCGTCTTAATCGTGTGTCTTATGTGTGTGTGTGTCTATGGAGATGCGTGTCCAACAGCAATGCTGCTTATGCGCCGTCGAGCAACTTATGGCGCTTTTCCACTGCATGGTACGGCACGGTACGGTTCGGTATGGTTCACTTTTGGGGGGTTTTCCACTGGGTACTGTACCTGGTACCTGGTACTTTTTTAGTACCACCTCAGCCGAGGTTCCAAGCGTACCGTACCATTACCGAAACGTGACGTGTAAACTCTGTTGATCACTGAATGGCCGGAGAGAATCGTCATTACTGCGTCAATGAACTTGCGACATGGGACCCTCCTCTACAGCCCGACCCGCTAGATTTAAATCAGCACAGCCAGCGACAGATCGGACGCAGCTTTTGTTTCAACAAACGCACCTTTTTGCATCAACCACAAATTATCTGTTTCGTTGTCTGTTGAGGAGGTACAGATCCTCTCGTTGATAGCCGAGGAGCGGATCCAGTGAGAGCTTGATGGCGCGACGCCGAAGGAATAAGCCTTATGTATATACTTTTGAACTTGCTATATTTTTCAGAGTATGTCTTCTGTTTATATTTTTTCCTTTGTATCTGTGTTTTGCTTCAATTAAAAACAATCTGATCGAACAAGTGTACCTCCAGACTATATTAAATATGTATTATTGTATGAGCACGTAATGAACCTCTTGAAAAAAGACAAATTATTAATGCCACGATTTTAAAAACCATCACATACATAAAAAAAGAGATACATTGTACATTTTGAAATATTCAAAAGTTTATTGATAATTCACTTTACAGAACACGCTGCATGAATAGTTAACTAATCAATTAATGCAGCACACCTGCACGAACATCTCTGCTCTCCTCCTATACAGCCCGTGTCACTGCACCACAGTCTCTGCTGCAATAGCGCTGTCTACAAGATGGCTTTACAGCCTAAAATGGTCGGTCTTCCTTAACTGGTGTTCTGCACTAAGTATATGGCGGCAGCAATCGCAGCGAACCATTCTCACGAAGCTGGCCAATCGATCTGCAGAAATGACCTGGTCGTTAAGTACCTGAAGGGTCGTCGCTATCCACATTTGCCAGATTTTATAACTTAGAGGTTCCTGCTTTACAGGCGCGAGTTCTGTCTGTTTAATGTTCCACTCATTCCCCTTGGGCAAAGTTGGTTAAATTTGTGCTTCTCAGCTACTGTCCTTTAGCACAATGTGCTCAGGTTCTTACGGATCCTTGGTAGTGCCCCGAGACTGAGCTCGCAGAGCAGAATGTCCTGTATCTGCTCATAGCACGGCATGATTGGATGCGTTCCCCATACACAACGTGATGTGAAGATTCGAAAGGGAATTTTCTGGTTACTAACGTAACCTCAGTTCCCTGAGATAAGGGAACGAACGTTGTGTCACTTGCTCTCACTCGTTCTCCACCGCTCCTGCGCTCCATCGTTACCCAGCTCCATCGCTCCCTTGGACTCCCTGGAAAGGAAAGAGTTACAAGGTCTCAGGTGTGAATGGGGAGCCGGCGTGTTAAATTTGATGTTATCACTCTCACTCTCTCATACTGGTCACTGGAAGTTCAATATGACACCTCATGGCAAAGAACTCTCTGAGGATCTGAAAAAAATAATCGTTGCTCTACATAAAAATGGCATAGGTTATAAGAAGATTGCCAAAACCCTGAAACTGAGCTGCAGCACGGTGGCCAAGACCATACAGCGGTTTAATAGGACAGGTTACACTCAGAATAGGCCTCGCCATGGTCGACCAAAGAAATTAAGTGCACATGCTCAGCGTCATATCCAGAGGTTGTGTTTGGGAAATAGACGTATGAGTGCTGCCAGCATTGCTGCTGAGGTTGAAGGGGTGGGGGGGTCAGCCTGTCCAGTGCTCAAACCATATGCCGCACACTGTATCAAATTGGTCTGCATGGCTGTCGTCCCCGGAAGGAAGCCTCTTCTAAAGATGATGCACAAGAAAGCCCGCGAACAGTTTGCTGAAGACAAGCAGTCTAAGGACATGGATTACTGGAACCATGTCCTGTGGTCTGATGAGACCAAGATAAACGTATTTAGTTCAGATGGTGTCAAGCATGTGTGGAGGCAACCAGGTGAGGAGTACAAGCATGGTGATGGGAGTGTCAGGGTCTGGGGCTGCATGAGTGCTGTCGGCACTGGGGAGCTACAGTTAATTGAGGAAACCATGAATGCCAACATGTACAGTGACATACAGAAGCAGAGCATGATCCCCTCTCTTCGGAGACTGGACCGCAGGGCATAATTCCAACATGATAACGACCACTGGCTTGCTAAAAAATCTGAGGGTAAAGGTGATGGACTGGCCAAGCATGTCTCCAGACCTAAACCCTATTGAGTATCTGTGTGGCATCCTCAAATGGGAGGTTAAGGAGCGCAAGGTCTCTAACATCCACCAGCTCTGTGATGTCATCATGGAGGAGTGGAGGAGGACTCCAGTGGCAACCTGCAATATATTGACACTTTGGTCCCAATTTGGACATTTTCACTTAGGGGTGTACTCACTTTTTTGGCCAGCGGTTTAGACATAAATGGCTGTATGTTGAGTTAATTTGAAGGGACAGCAAATTTACAATGTTATTCAAGCTGTACACTCACTAATTTACATTGGAGCAAAGTGTAATATCGTCAGTGTTGTCACATGAAAAGTTATAATACAATATTTAAAAAATAGTGAGTGGTGTACTCACTTCTGTGAGATACTGTATGATAAGCAGAAGGCCATAAAGACCTCCCAACGTCTCACAGCATATCAGCCAGAAATAACCGCTCATTGTCCACCCTCAACAGCTGCCTGTCCACCAGGATCAGAGCCTATGCAAGTGGATACCAATCGCCTCTCACGCACTAAGCGTGCTCGACGTCTCGCCTCAGGTCCATGCCTCTACTGCATAGTTCCAGGGCACTTCATTAAGATGTGCCCCTCATGTCCCTCACGCCGAGCAGTAAGTACTCTCCAATTGGAGACGGCTATCTCTACCCTGCCATTGTTTACTGTACAACTACTCACTCCGTGTCATTTCATTTAAGTATCAGCCCTCGTGGACTCGGGATCGTCAGGCAATTTCATCTCACACGCCCTCCTAAAACAGCTTGATTTACCCCGCCAGAGACAAGCTCAAGAGCCTAAGATCGAGACCATATTAGGAAAGCCGCTCGGGCGTGGGCACATCAAGTTAATATCATTGCCGATCACTCTGCAAGTAGGCTGTCTTCATCAGGAGATGATTTATTTTCTGGTACTGGAGGGATCCACCGTGGATGTCTTTCTGGGATGCCCCGGGCTATCCCAACATTCCCCCGAAGTCAGATGGGATGCCAGCAAGATCCTCCGATGGAGTGAAACCTGTATCCAAAGCTGTCTCTCCAACATCCCTGTACCTCTAGTTAATAACCCTAAGCTCCTAATTAACTCCGAACCTTGCAACCGAGCCCTGAACCTTGCAAGATTCAGACGATCCTATCTGACTACGCGGCATTCCAGGATGTGTTCAGCAAACAGGCAGCCACGAAGTTACCACGAAGTTACCACTAAAAGGTTTATTTCTCTGCAGAGAAGGTCAACAGTCTGCATGTCTCTGCAAAATGCGATGAAGGGGGAGGGCGCTTTTCCACCTTATATTCACACACTCAAGGTTACAGGGTTACAATCGTGCGGCTGTACTTTTCCTCTTTTGGAGAGGAAGCAAATAGCATTTTACTAAATCATGTTGTACAGCCTTACTCTCTTTACATTTACATAAGACCTCTAAGGTCAGCATAAAATTAATTTTCTTTAACACCACTGCACTGGCCATGGGACTGTGCCACTGACCTGCTGCCTGGAGCTATACCCCCCAAGTGTCGAGTATAGCCCCTGTCCATCCCAGAGCGCAAGTCGATGGAGGATTAGATCAAGGAGGCTCTCCAACAACAGTTAATCCGTCCTTCCACCTCTCCAGCGGCCTCGAGCTTCTTCGTGGGCAAGAATGAAGGAGGCTTGCACCATGGGATCTACTGGACTATTGGATCCTCAATGATCTCACAGTCAAGCTCCCATATCCTCTTCCCCTAGTCCCAGCCCCCCCCCCTTGAGGAACTCTGCGGGGCCTGCATCTTCTCGAAGCTGGACCTGCGGAGTGCTTATAACCTTGTTAGAATTCGGGGGGGGACGGGGATGAGTGAAAGACGGCATTCATTACCCCTTAGGCCACTATGAATATCGGTTCATGCCATATGGCCTTTCCAACTCCCCGACCATCTTGCAGGGGTTTATGAACGAGGTGTTCCAGAAGTTCCTCCACCGATTTGTCATTGTGTACATAGACAATATTCTGATCTACTCCTGGAACCTGGCCGAACATCGCCACCATGTGACGCAGGTCCTACACCAACTTAGGAAGCACCACCTCTACCTAAAGCTTGAGAAGTGTGAGTTCCACTGCCCTAGGATTCAATGCCTCGGCTACATCCTCAGTAGAGATGGTATCCAGATGGACCAGGGGCAGGACCAAGCCATCCGTGACTGGCCCCAGTGTCATGTCCGGCTCAGAGCCATGACAAATGAGGAGGCAACGAGAACGCAAAATGAATCAACAAATATTTATTTACAAAAATAAAGTTTACAACTCATAATAAGTAAATGTAAAAAACGACACTAAGGGAAAGTAAAATAAAGACTAGGTTAACGCAAGATAATAATCACAATCCAACATAACCAACAGGCCTGCAGAACATAAATCCCAAACTAAACTAATGTAATAAGCAAACAAATAACAGAACAGCCCAACAAAACGAAAACTAAGAAGGGTAACAGAGAGGGCAAAACAGATGTCCAAAATCCATTTTATATTTCTCTGCAGGTGTTTCACATGATGATTACCCCCAAAGTCCCGCCCCACAGCCAGCTAAAGCAGAGGCACGTCACACCAGCCACAGTCAGTAAAGGAACTCCAACGATTCCACGGCTTCGCCAATTTCTACTGTAGATTCATTCAGAACTTCAGTATCCTCTCAGCCCCCCTCACTTCCATGCTCCATCAGAAACCCAAGTCTCTGTCCTGGAACTCTGAAGCTCAAGCCGCCTTCAAGAAACTCCAGGAGGCCTTCTGCACTGCTTCCATCCTCTCACATTCGGAACCCCAAATCCCATTTATTGTGGAAGTGGACGCTTCCACCACCGGCGTAGGAGCAGTGCTGTCTCAGTACCACTGAGAGCCTCCCCAACTCCACCCGTGTGCTTATTTCTCAAGGAAGCTTTCCCCAGCGGAACGGAACTACTATATTGATAATCGGGAGCTGCTCGCCATCAAGCTGGCGCTGGAGGAATGGAGAAACTGGCTGGAAGGAGCACAACACCCCTTTACGGTCATCACTGACCACAAGAACCATGAATATCCCCGAAGTGCAAAGAGGTTAAACCGAACTAAACTCGTTGTGCCCTCTTCTTCACCAGATTCCAGTTCTCCTTCACTTATCGCCCCGGAGATAAGAATGTCAAGGCTGATTCACTTTCACGCATTCACGCCCGCAACGAACCAACGACCTCCATACCTGAATCCATACTACCTCCCTCCAGCCGTCATTGTGAGCCCCATCCGGTGGGCTCTGGATGAACAGATCTGCATTGCCTCCATTACCGAACCCGCTCTGCTGGAAGGCCCAGAATGTAAGACCTACGTGCTCATCTCCTTGAAATCTACACTCCTGTGCTCCCTTCATGCTACCTTGGGCTCTGGACACCCAGGCAGCCAGCGTACTCTCTCGCTCATCCAAGCTCGGTACTGGTGGCCCAGTTTTGCCTGGGTTGTCTCCCAGTATGTTCATGGATGCTCAGTCTGTGCCATCTCCAAAACTCCACATCACTTACCTGCCAGAAAATTGGTCCCATTCCACGTCGTCCATGTTCCCACGTCGGAGTCGACTTCATTACAGATCTCCCCAACTCAGAGGGGTTTACCTGCATTTCTGTTGCAGTTGATAGATTTTTCAAAACCTGCAAGTGAATTCCCTACCGGGGTTTATCCACAGCCCTAGAAACAGCAGGTGCCCTTTTTTATCATCTCTTCCACACCTTTGGCATCCCGGAGGATGTAATCTCCGATCGTGGGCCACAGTTCATCTCTCGTGTCTGGAAGACTTTCTTCAAACTCCTCGATGTCAAAGTAAGCCAAAGTAAATCTCTATCAGGATATCATCCCCAGACAAATTGCCAGACAGAGTGGAAGATTCAGGAGATTGGGAGATATCTCCGGTTCTACTGTCAGGATAACCAGCACAGTGGAACCACTTCTTCCCGTGGGCTGAGTATGCACAAAATTCCCTCAAGCTAACCACCAGCCTCACCCCGCTCCAATGCATACTCGGCTGCCAACCCCCTCTGTTTCACTGGGCAGTAGAAACCTTCGACGTTTCACCTGTAGACCACTGGTTCAGAGTCAGCGAGAGAGTTTGGGACTCAGCTCATAGGAGACATAAGATATAAGACCTACGCAGATGCCCGCTGGTCTTCCACCCCATCTGTCATCCTGGAGATAAGGTCTGGCTCTCCACCCGGGATCTGCGTCTCCGCCTGCCCTGCCGAAAGCTGAGTCCCCGCTTTATCGGTCCCTTCACCATCAAAAGGCAGATTAATGAGGCCACATTCTGGCTACAACTCCCAGCATGGTATCGTATCCATCCAGCATTCCACACTTGTCACAGAACCCAACGGGCCTGCAGTACCTCCTCCTCCCGAAATCATCGAGGAGCCCCTAGGCTACAGGGTGCAGGACATATTGGACTCTCAGTGACGGGGTGGTCGCCTGGAATATCTTATTGACAGGAAGAGATACGGGCTGGAGGAAATATCCTGGGTGGCCCGGGACGATGTGCAGGATCCCTCTCTCCTGGCCGAGTTTCACCTGAAGCACCCTGACCAAACTGCTCCCAGAGGCAATGGCCAACCCATCGTCAGGAGCCACCCTTGGAGGAGGGGGTACTGTCAGAGAGTCACCACAGTCACCGCAGTCTCCACCAACAACACTCACTAGATCCAAATCCCCTGAATTCTGATCACCACCACCTGTCAGCACTAATCAGCAGCACTATATCATTGGAGTCCTCCCGCACACTCACTGTCTGGTCTCAAACATTACATGCTTGACTTACCTGACCCTAACCTTTGTTTACCTACCTGCCATTATCTCGACAATCCGCTCCTCATTCTCCACCGTTCCTACCCTCCATCGTTACCCAGCTCTATCGCTCCCTTGGACTCCCTGGAAAAAGGCCCACTTTTGGCCCACTCCCAAAGGAAAAGGACATTGACACACAGATAAGACCCAAGAGACTTTCCCATTCCCAGCCTGCTTACCTGGATATTTTTCTCATCTTATTCCTCTCTGCCGTTGTTCAATAAACCTGTTGTTTGTATTGCACTTGCCTCTGTGTCCTGTGTCTATCTGCTGATATTATTCTTCCTGATTACATCTTATATATATATAATATATATATTTATATATACATGTATGTATGTATGTATGTATATTTAATCTGATAAGGTTTAACAAAGGTACAAAAATGCCTCTGCACCATACTTTTTTTAAGAATCAAATTTTGCATAGTAAATGGAAGGCACATTTCTGTTATTTATCAGAATATGCTCCTGAGTCCGGAATTATTTAAATTAGGAGCGCAATTGCTCATAAAATAAATCTAAGTGTAGAGCCAAATATTCTTTATTTCATAACGCTCCGGTGAATGAACTGTTTTCAGGATAAAATTCAGAAGCTGAATTGTTGGCCACCATAGGCATTCAGGATCAGTGTTGGGAGTAACGCATTACAAAATTAATACATTACAGTAATGGATTACTTTTTGCTGTAACGCAGTAGTGTAAGGCATTACTAATACATTTTCAGTAATATTTTACTCTGTATATGTTCAGTAACTCTTGCGTTACAATACACATTTAGCCCAAAATGTAATTGTTCAAAGAAAATAAAGCCCAGCAAGACCACGAGACATTAACGAATCATAAATGCTGCAAGTAAGTTCTATTTATAAAGCTATCCATAACCTTGGTCCTACTTATTTATCTGATTTACTTCTGCCTTATGTACCTGCCGCTCCTTAAGATCTTCGAGTGATGGATTGTTAGTCACCCCTAAGTTTCGTCTGGTGACTATGGGAGCAAGCGGTTTCAGTTTTGTTGCTCCCAGATTGTGGAATGCTCTTCCCCAAAACATCTGTCAGGCATCCTCCCTTCTCTCCTTTAAAAACCTCTTAGAAAACCCATTTTTTCTCTGAGTATTACTCTTCAGTTCATAGTCTGTGAATTGGGCCCTGTTATGGATGTTTATCCACCATCACCACAAGAAAATTAAACAATTCATTACTACCACCTAAAAAAAACTAGTTTGTGAAAGATGAATGCTAATACTCCTCTCAGTTATGTTTTTGGACCCTTCATGTACAAACCAGTGATATTTTTTTAAATAATATTATCATTAAGTTAATCCAAAATATGTATGTTTTTGAAATTCATTGATTCTCTTTGCCTATGCTTGAAAAAAGTTAAATTTATACTAGTCTCAGCCTCAGACTTCATGCCCACGGACCACTGGCCGTCAGTCTGAATGTCTGGCTACGTGAGACTACTCTTATTCAACAATCATTTAAAAAAAAAAATAGTGACAGTGCTATTTAACTTAAGTATTCATAAATATGTCCCTGAGGTATAATGAATGCGATTACAAAAGAAATGTAAACCAGTGTGGATGCTGGATGAAATATTTTAAGAATTAAGATGTAGTGGATGGGCTTCTGTCAAGGTAAAAACATGTATTGATATATCATACACATGTCTTTGCTCAGTTTGTTCACACTTTGAAAAGTCAGAGACCCAGTTATAATAGTTACAATTTATGTTTAGTAAAATTATCAGTTTTTCTTTTATGACAAAAGTCATTAGGATGTTAAGTAAAGATCAGGTTCCATGTCCCAACCGTAAATATATCAAACTTAATGTTTGATTAGTAATATCTATTGCTGAGAACTTAATTTGGACAAATTTAAAGGTACATTTTTTAATATTTAGATTGTTTTGCACCCTCTGATTTCAGATATTCAAATAGTTGTATTTCAGCCAAATGTTGTCCTATCTTAATAATAATATCCTAATAATCATACACCACTGGAAAGCTTAATTATTCAGCTTTGAGATGTAATGATGTAGATTATCTTTATTATATATATATATATATATATATATATATATATATATACGTATGATATATATATATATATATATATATATATATATATATATATATATGAATATTGACTCTTATAACTGGTTTTGTGTTCCAGGGTCACATATATACTGCAGCACAGAATCAAAAGTGGGCCATAAACATTTTCAATATTTTACTTGATCAGAGTTAGAACAAACAAGAACAAACACAGGACCATGACATATGCCATAACAGATTACACATTAGTTTGCTTCATCAATAAAGAGATAAAATGAAACTGCACACCAATTACAATCTATTGCAATCTCTGATTTTAATCTGTAAAAATGTCAATGAGAGAGGATGCTGGCTGAAATATTTTAAGATTTAAGGTGTATTTAACAGATATTTTAAACCAGCTGTAAAATAAAGCATAGATAACAGGATTCAGACTGGAGTTAACATACACAGTCCAAACTAGAAATGTTATTGTGACAGAAGAGATTGTTGTAGTCTTTGCAAACAAGATAAAGATATAGTATGGAATAAAGCAAACCAGATAAACTGTAACAATGATTCCTAATGTCAGGGCAGCTTTGCTCTCAGATTTCCTCTTTACTGATCCTTCCTTTACACGTTGACCAAATTTTACCAGAGAGTTTATAACTTTCACTTGCTTATGTGCAACATAAAATATCCTTACATATAAAGTTATGATCAGGGTGCAAGGAAAAATGAAAAACATAAACATATCAGTAAGCTCCCATGAATAATTAATTGTAAGATAGCACTCTCCATAGCATATGTCTGTTTTTTGCGAAGTGCTAAAATATCTGTTGCTAGTTGCAAAACTAATATTGTAACTTAAACAGAAAAACCAGCAGATACAGATTCTTATTAAAGTTTTAGCCGTGGTTATTTTATGTGGGTACTGTAAAGGGTGACACACAGCCATATAACGATCAACGGCAATTAAAGCTAAAGTACTAATAGAAACAGAAAGAAGTAATCCAAGGATAATTGTAAACAGTCCACAGTAAGTGTCTCCAAAGTACCAACACGTCTCAATCAGCTTTATGGCCTCTATGGGCATCACAACTAGTCCGATAAGCAAGTCAGTCACAGCCAGAGAGAGAATGAGCAGGTTGGTTGAAGTGTGAAGCTTCTTGAAGTGAGAGACGGAGATGATCACCAGCAGATTCATAAACACAGTCCATGCAGACAGCAATGAAAAAAACATGTACATGATATTGTATTCATGACTTGAGCGTTTTTCCTTTATACATGATGAGTTGATGGCAGGAAAGCAGTATTGAGTCTCATGATCCTCTGTCTCATAGGCCATGAGTGAGTCTCCACCTGTTAGGAGTTTGCTCTGCTCTTGTTCTGTCTTTTTTATTTATACAGTTTATGGATCTGACTGATCAACCCATCTACCGCCCACTCTGATGCTGAACAATGACATCATTATTTGTTTCCAAAGGTTTCAAATTTGGCAGTGAAGTTTCAAATTTATATGCATAAGTGACAAAAAATGAGAGACATGAAACTGAAAACATTTGCTCTTACAGTCATGGCCATAAATATCGGCATCCTTGGTAAATATGATCAAAGAAGGCTGTGAAAATCAATCTGCATTGTTAATCCTTTTGATCTTTTATTTTTTTTTTAAATGACAAAGATAAAACCTTTCATTGGATAATAAGAATTTAAAATGGGGGTATATATCATTATGAAATACATGTTTTTCTCAAATATACATTAAACGTATATACGTATATACGTTAAACGTAAATTATTGGCACCCCTAGAAATTCTTATGAGTAAAATATCTCTGAAGTATATTCCCATTCATATTCACAATTTTAAGCACTTCAGGGTGATTATGAACATGAAATTATCCAGCCATGGCTTACTGTTTCACAGAAATATATAGGAGGGAAAACAAAGCCCAAATTCCCTTAATCATCAATCACAATGAGAAAAACCAAATAACATTTTTCTGATGTGCAGCAAAAGATAATTGAGCTTCATAAATTTGCGGTGGCTTTAAAAATAGAATAAATAAAATTTCCATTTCCACCATCAGAGCAACAATTAAGAATTTCCAATAAAAATAAAATCTTACCAAACTGCCTGGAAGAGGACATGTGTATATATCGTCCTAATGCACGGTGAGAAGGAGAGTTTGAGCGGCTAAAGCCTTTCCTAGGACCACAGCTGGAGAATTGTAGAAAATAGTTGAGTCTTGGGGTCAGAAACGACTGGAACTTGGACTGGCTTCTATTGTCAGATGAAACAACAAAAAAATATTTTTAGCAACAAAAACTCAAGATGAGTTTGGTTAACAGAGGGATAAAAAGTACCCCATGTGTACAGTGAAATATACTGCTGTATGTTTTATGTTGTGGGCCTTATTTCAGCTGGAAGTCCTGACATCTTGTTTAGACTGTGGATTCTGAAATATATATAATGAGCCATGTTTGAATCTTTCAACCGGACAATAATCCAAAAACAAACCTCAAAAACAACAGGTTTTTGCACAAAGCTTCTGCTATGGCCATTCCAGTCCTCTGACCTGAACCCTATAGAAAATGAGTGGGGTGAACTGACAAGAAGAAGCAGCAACATGGAGTTGGGAATCTAAAGGGTCTGGAGGGATTCTGGATGAAGGCATTGTCTCTGATCTCCTGTTAGGTGTTCGCTAACCTCATCAGGCATTATAGGAGACAATTTAGAGCTGTTAAACTGGCAAATGGAGGTTTCAAAAATTATTGAATAAAAGGGTGCTGTTAATTGTGGCCAATGAATATTAGAGAAAAAACATTTATTTTATAATGATATTTCCCCCCATTTTAAATTATTGTTATCCAATGAATGGTTAGATCTTTGTGAATTTATTTAATAAAAGATCAAAAGGATTAACAATGCAGATTTATTTTCACAGCCTTCTTTGATCATATTTACCAAGGGTGCCGATGTTTTGGGCCATGATTGCACATGATGCTATATTCACACTAACAGCTGCTTCAGCGGTGGTAGTTTCCCGTGTCGAGTGGGTTGCACACTTCAGGCTGCATTACCCCTGTTTGTGTTGCAGGCGGCCATCTCCCCTGTGTGCTTCAGTATGCTAAAATAACTTTTTTCCCTAAAAGAGCATTCACAGGTAGGTCTTTTTAAAGACGACCTTGCATATGACAAACTCAACGGTGCATCTTTGTAAAGACTACGTTTCGTCCTGCTATAGACAACATATCACCTGTGCGTTTCTGGATGTAGTCGTTACCAGGGTTCAGATGATGGTCACGATCTGGGCATTAAGCACACTGGGGTGACATTCGTGGATGAGTCATATTCTCATTGCGGGAAGTTGTGGGCCAATCTCTGTTACCTCAAAAGGGGCAGAGCTCTGTTGCCTCTGCCTCGATCTAGTTCTCGTCATAAAGGCAGTCAGGCGGGGGCTACTTCAGGCAGTGGCACGGGCAGTCTGCGGGTAACAGTGATGTTAACAGTGATTAAAAAAATTCAAAGATGGCGCCGCTGAGTTTGGACGCTTAGATTGTGCTTTTATTTACTTTTTTACATACTTTTGCTTTCTCTTTTTACACACATAGCATCTGCACTCATCACTTACGACAAAGGAACACTTTTGGACATTGGACACTGCTACACTAACCTGTTTCAGGACACTTTATCCTCCAACCCATCGTGGCCATTGGAGATACTTCGGAATGCAGAGTTGAACAATGGCCACTTGAAAACCCTCTGAGGTGATGGATCAAGAAGCACAGCGGGAAATGCGCTGGGATTCGCAACAGTCTTAGAAAGAGTCCTCCTCTACAGTCCTCCTCTACCGAGCATTCTGCTTGCTAATGGCCAATCTTAGAGCCAGGATAAGTTTACAATGGGACATAAGGGACTGTAACATCCTTTGTTTGTCTGAAACATGGCTCACGACCTCGGGCGGACACTGCTGTAACATTATCTAGTGACTTTTCTGATTTACGGAAGGACAGAACAGCTGAGGCCAGTAAAACCAAAGATGGAGAATTGTGTTTCATTATTAACAAGAAATGGTGTGACCCCAGGAATATCTCCACCCTGAAGTGCTCCTGCTCGCCTCATCTGGAACATCTATCCATTATTTGCCGCCCATTCTATCTGCCCCAGGAGTTTTCATTGATCATTGTTTCTATTAACATTCCACCACAGGCCAACACTGGCTTGGCTTTGTCTAAGCTTCATGATGTGCTCGCGGGAAACTTTAACAAAGCCAACCTCAGGCAAGTTATCCTGTCCAACTAGAGGACCGAAAACACTGGATCATTGCTACTCTCAGTTTAAGAATGCCTACAAAGCCCGCTCACTACCGGCTTTTGGCAAATCGGATCATGCCGCCATTATCCACACAATGGAATATACTCGTTCACGAACCCCCAGTGGATAGAGTAGTGAGACGATCATCCTCCCACTCAGAAGCTATGCTACAGGCGACGCTTGATGACGTTAACTGGGACATGTTGCGGGAGATTTCATCTGATGTCAGCAAGTTCACGGATGTAGCATTAAGCTTTGTCAACATGCTAACCGAGCAAGGTACTTAAACAGTAACTATAAGGACATTCTCAAATCAGAAACTGTGAGAGGACAGAACAATCCATGCTGCGGTTAACCAACGCACTGCTGCATACCATGCCTGTCTTTTGTCGGGAAATATGAGCGAGTACAAAGCATTGTGCTATGCTCTCCGACTTGCCGTAAGAGCTGCCAAACTCCGATAAAGGGAGAGAATAGAGTCTCATTTTCAGCTCAATGACTCTCGACGCATGTGGCAGGGACTGAGGACCATCTATTCCTTTGGAAATAAATCCTCCGCAGAGGTGAGAGCAGATCCGTTGCTGATCGACAAGTTAAACTCTCTCTACGGCCGATTTGAATGCAATCGCGACAGCGCGACTCTGCCGATCAGTGCGCCAGGAAGCAGCAGGCAAAGCAGCGATGATCATGCAACTAACATGTCGGAGGACAAGGTTTGGAGGAAACTAAAGCGAGTGAACGTCAGGAAAGCAGCCAGACCTGATGGGATTACTGGCCATGTTCTGAGGTCCTGTGCTGATCAGCTCGCTGGTTTGTTTACATCCATCTTTAATGAGTCTCTTGCTACCTCTGTGATTCCCACCTCCTTCAAAAATATGTCATAATTCCTGTGCCTAAGAACAATAAACCCTCTTGCCTGGACTATCGACCAGTTGTCCTCACATCAATAGTCATGAAGGTTTTTTTAGCCCCTCCATTCCTGTTACTTTGGACCCTCTTCAGATTGCCTATAGCCCAGATAGATCTACTGACGATGCCATCTCTCATGTCCTGCACTCTTCCCTCACACACATTGACACTGGGAACATCACCGAGCCAATGGGGGATATGTAATGCCATGTTGGCAGGAAGTCAACTTTCACTACAGGTGACAAGGTGCCAGCTAAAGAAGCGGCGCCTCTATAAAGCCCCTCCCCCTCTTCCAGCGCAAAGCACGCGCTGTCGCATCAGAGAACAAAGGGAACCTACCTAGTGGATTTCAAAAGAGGAAACTCTTGAATATTGGAACCGTGTACTCAAAGAAACATATATATATAACTAACTATATATATTAATATTGTACTCTGCCTTTTATATGCTTGATGTGAATGTGAATTATTGAGGAAATGTGGAATGATTTTAAATCTGTGCCTTAAACTGTGTAGCATATATATATATATATATATATATATATATATATATGGTTTGCCATACAGAGTGCTTAGTCTCTAAAAAAAGCTATCGTCATCCATAAATAAGTGGTATAGATGACTGTTAAATTGTAGCATCTTAATGTATGATTACAGCACATATAAAGGTCTGTAAGGATATCTTTCATGGGATGAATTAAATATCAGATGACGTAAGCATGGCCACAGAAACCGTGCGAGGCGGGGCTCCGCCCCACACAGACACTCTGATTCGAACAGCCGCCGCCTGTGGGCGGGTCCAAATTGGACAGTTTAAAACAAGGCGCCAGTGCTTTGTTCGCGCTCTTGCTTCTCCCTTTCATCGCGCTCCAACTCGCACACGGACAACCCGGAAGCCAGTCCGCTGGACTCTTGCCTTAACATCGGCTGAGACAAACTATCTAGGCGAATCCAAGACTTTGTAAAAGCCGTAACATTGCAGAACCAGCAGCGTAACGATGCTTTCCATCTCAACGCAGAACCAGCAACAAACAGCCCCGCGCTCCAACATGGCTTCCCGGTGATGTCACGCAGCACAAAGGAAACCACGCTGCGAAACAAAGCCTCAAAATTTTCCAAACAACATAAAGAACCACGTGGGACGAAAGAGCTTCGGCAAACCTTTACATGAACGCAAGTAACAAACAAAGTCTCTATTACTGCTCGTGATCTTCCTTTTGGTTTAAGTTTTGAAATAGCTAAGAGGGCTATTTTAACTTTCTGAACTCTTTTATGTATGTGTGTGTGTGCATGTTTGTGTTTTATTAGTTAGATCATTGTTATGTTGGGAATCAGTCAAATAAAGAAGCAGAGAAACAGGCAGTACTGAACCACATTATGTTTATTTAACTTCTCTTCTTCATACATCCCTCTTCTACAATAGAACAAGTATGAACAACATTGCCATCTAGCGGAGGCCTTAAAAGTATCACAATTATTCAGACACAACATTTTCCCCTTTTCAGAAATAATGTAGCAGACTTTAAACAACAGAAACAAGTATAAGCCTATAATAAACAGGTACTGCGAAACACAATTAAATGAAGAACATATTTAAACTTTTTTATCTTCTTGACTCCATTATTTTAATAGTTCAACCACTCTTAATTTTCTTACTCATGTAAAACATAGTCCTTAGTCCAGATAGGCTTCTGCCTTGTCCTAGTACACCTGAATGGCACACTTGGAGGGTAACAATTTGTGATGCAGATTGTTACTTTTCATAAGTGTCAGCATCACTCGTTTTTGGCACTCCAGCAAGACGTGAAGCATTCCATATTTTACCATCATCGAAGAGATAGGAGTCCTCACCTCTCTTCTGCACAACAGATCTTGGTTGTGTGAACTTTTGGTCACCTTTCTTTACTTTCCAGGGCTTCTTAATCCGCACTAGATCTCCAGGTTGGAGCCTAGAGGACTTTGCATTTCTCCTGGCATCAGTGTACTGTTTGACTTTGTCTTGTTTCCTTTTCACACGTTGTCGTAGTATGTTTTGGTCTGTAGCTTTTACAGGGTAGTCCATGATTTGTAGTTTTGTTTGCATGTATCGACCATGGAGCAACTCTGAGGGTATAAAACCCGTGGTAGCATGAGGGGTACTCCTGTAGTTCATAAGAAATGTTTGAGTGAATGATTTCCAAGGCTCTCCCTGAATTAAAGCAGTTTGCAAACAGTCTTTTAGGACCCTGTTAAACCTCTCAACCTCTCTATTCGCACGTGGATGATACACAGCAGATCTGAAATGGCGTATATTTCTCTCCCTGAGAAACTCAGAAAACTCAGAAGAAATAAACTGGGGTCCATTGTCAGAGACAAGTTCTTTTGGATTTCCTTCGCGGGCGAAGACTGAAGTAAGGAACTGTATGACAGCAGCTGTGACAACTCTGGGTGAGAAAGCAGCCTCCGGCCATTTACTGAAATAATCAACAAGCATTATAGCATATCTGCAGTTTGCTGGTGCAGTCTCAAATGGTCCTACAATATCGTTAGAAACCTTCTCCCATGCAACTGATGGCAACTCAACAGGTTTGAGTGGTGTATCATATGTAACAGCTGATTTATCATTCTGTTTGCATGTGGAATAGTCCCGTATCAGAGCTTCAGCCTGGCTATCCATTTCCGGCCACCAGTACAGTTGCCTAAGCCGTTGCTTGGTACGAACCATGCCTTGGTGTGATTAATGCGCAAGGTCTATGAGTTTTTTCTGTAGTGACTCCGGGACCAGAAGACGATGTGCACCTCTGACTACGCATCCCTCCACTACAGCAAGCTCATGACGGATTAGAAAGTAAGGTTGTACATGCAGGTCGACATCCTTCTTGTATTTTGGCCAGCCAGTCTGCTGATACGTAGAGAGTTTAGTCAACACTGGGCAGTTGTTGCATGCAGTCTGGAAATCACCTTTGGAGATTGCACTAGAAGCAAATGAGATCAAAGCAACAGATTCAATTGTTTCAGCATAGTTATGCTTGGTGTTAGGGAGTGGCATTCTTGACAAACAATCAGCAACACTGTTCAGGGGGCCAGGTCTGTACTCAACGGCCTAATTAAACTCCAGTAAATGTGCAGACCAACACGTAAACCAGCACGGCTATTACCTTTGCTGCTGAGTAGAGTAGTACGAGCTTGATGGTCAGTGCGTAACATGAATTTCCTTCCCCACAGCCATGTACGCCATTTCTCCGCAGACCAGACGCAGGCAAGAGCCTCCTTTTCTACGATGGAGTATTTTCGTTCAGCATCAGATAAGGAGCGCGAAGCAAAAGCAATGGTTCTCTCTATTTCCTGGTCATCAAGCTGAGTCAAGACAGCACCGACACCATAATCTGAAGCATCACAGGAAAGTATTGTGCTGAGATTGGGGTTGAATAAGGAAAATGCAGGACTGTTCACTATAGTCATTTTGACCTGGTCAAAGCTTTCTTGTGCTGCAACAGTCCACTGAAAATCACAGTCTTTGCAAGGTAAAGCTCTCATAGGTTCGACCAGAGAAGCATAGGCAGGTACAAACTTGCTGTACCAGGCAGTGAGGCCCAAAAACGACCGTAGTGTAGCTGCATCTGTAGGGCGCGGTGCATTTGTAATTGCAGTGGTGTGGGTGTCATCAGGGTGCAGGCCAGCAGCTGAGAGTCTGTATCCGAGAAAGCTTAAAGAAGTTAAATTCAACTTACATTTGTCTGGATTTAATTTCAAACCAGCTTCACTGATCCTATGCAGAACAGCTTTGAGGTTTGCATTGTGAATGGCTTCAGATGCACCATGGACAATTACATCATCCAAGTAACACTGTACACCTTCAAGGCCTTTTAGGATCATTGATATCATACGCTGAAAAGCAGATGGTGCTGAACACAGCCCATAGGGAACTCTACAGAACTGGTATAGGCCCTCGTGAGTGATGAAGGCAGTGAGTCCTCTGCTCTCCTCATGTAGCTTTAACTGGTAATATGCACTCTTGAGATCAAGCGAAGAGAACATTACTGATCCATGTAGTGCAGACAGTATATCTTCGATCAATGGTAAGGGATGCTATCTGGTACTACAGCTTTATTGGGCTCCCGTAAGTCAACACACATACTAACTGTGTCATTCTTTCGTTTTGTGACGACAATGGGTGACACCCACTCGGATGAGTCTACTTTTTCAATGATTCCATTCTCCTCTAGAGTTTTCAGTTCCTCTGACACTGCTGCTCGTACTGATATTGGTAAGTGACGTACTTTTTGTTGTACAGGCTTAACTTCTGTGCGGACCTTTACTTTGTGTATGAAGTCTTTAGCGCATCCAAACCCCTTAGAGGTTAATGCAGAAGCAGGGGTATCAGTACATGTAAGCAGACTGTTAGGCAGCTGAAGCATTGCACAGTGAGTGACAGGTTCAATAAAGCGACCACCCTTAATTTCAATGTCCAATGTTTTACATATGTCATGTCCAATTAGAGGTGTTCCTGATTTTACTATGTTAAACTCACCAACAACAGTTTTTCCATAGTATGTCACATTCATTGTCAAGGAGCCACAAACAGGTATTTTGTCCCTTGAATAGTTCAGAAGCTGCACTTTGGGTGGAGACAAAGCACATGAACTTGTTCTTTGTAAATGTTCAGAGGCAGAATTGATGCACCCGAGCCTGTATCTACCATCATCTTAATGGTACAAAACTGTGCAGGGAGTATGTTGGTAGCAACAGTAAAAGTACCCATTGGAGCTCCATCATCTGTATTACAGTCATTCACAATGAGGACCATCACTTCAGGTAGGCTTACTTCATTAACTGACTTTGATGATGACTTGCACACTTTTGAGAAATTTCAGATTTTCCCGCACATTCAACATTTGCAGTCTTTAGCAGGGCAGGACTTTTCATTTGCAAGGTGATACGTAGAACCACAGCGGTAACACTGCTGTTGACCCTTTATGCATCTATCCTCTCTCGGCTTGCTCTTTTGTTTACTTTTCTGCATCCGCAACTTAGCGTTAGATTGTTTTTGAATCGCTGATACATGTTTCGATTCCCCTTCAGCAATGATTTTGGCATCTGCAACCGCTGCTTTAATTTGTCTTGCAATAGTAAGTGACTTTTCAAGGGTTAACTCTGGTTCTAATAACAGTCTTTCGCGAATTCTGGGCATGCACGTTTTTTCCACAATCTGATCGCGGACCATTTCATGCTCCATATCGCCAAAAGCACATGTTCTTACCAGTTCCCGAAGCGCTGCAACGTAATGGTCTGTAGACTCACCCACTGCCTGACCACGTTGCCTGAAGCGATACCTCTCGGAAACAACATTCAGTTTAGGGAGAAGAACTGTTTCAGTGCTTGTAAAGCTCCATTATATGTATCAGCAGTAAGAGGCAGTGTATTGTAAATTATATATGAATTATATTGTAAATATTAGTAGTGCTCTCTTCCTCTAGGCGGAAAACTCCTCGCCACCGATAGCAAGCAGGTAGTTCTGAAATAACTTTTCCCATGCATCAAAGGGAGTTTTCGGTTCACCTGGACAATCCAGAAACGCTACTGGGGGTTGCAGAGAGAGCAGAGACATCCTGGCATCCTCGTCGCCAATTGTTATGTTGGGAATCAGTCAAATAAAGAAGCAGAGAAACAGGCAGTACTGAACCACATTATGTTTACTTAACTTCTCTTCTTCATACATCCCTCTTCTACAATAGAACAAGTATGAACAACATTGCCATCTAGCGGAGGCCTTAAAAGTATCACAATTATTCAGACACAACAATCATGTATGTTAGAATATTAGTATTGTAAATAAACCTTGGTTCCATTTAAATATTGTCCCTTTCTGGGTGTGATTTTTCAAGTATTTTAAACTTATTGCCATAAAAGATAACGTTACCTCGCTCAAAAGTTGAGAGATTTATTAATCTCGTTTTATTGTTATCGTGGCCACGAGGCAAGAGAAACGAAATTGATTAAATATATACTGATGTTAATGGTCGCTCTACGAGTCGTTAACATGGTATAATCATAAGTTAAAGATTAATATTACTTTAATCAAAGCAATATTGAATCTTTAATAAATAATTCCCGGAGCTGAAATAATAGCTTCGTTTAATTATGCTACAAGGATTAAAAGATTATTTGGAATCCTCAACTAGGAGTCACGCAATAACAGTTCTATCAAAACTTCTAGCAAACCTTCATTTTTTTGCCTCTGGTTCTTTTCAATGTATTGTGTCTTAATTATTTTTTTATTCTTCATTTGAGACCACGCTAATTTGCGCTACGCTTGGTATATTGCGTTGGTCGATATGTAAATATGTTATCCAGTGCATTAGTTTGTGCTTATTAGTTAAGAAATGATAATAATACAAATAATAATAATAAAATCAACCTCCACAAAATGCCTTAACATTCTGTAAAAATGCCCAAGAGAGAGGATGCTGAGTCTAATATTTTAAAAGTTAAGATGTATTTAATTTATATTTTAAATTAGCGGTAAAAAAAAGAATAAATACTTGATACACTTTATTTTAAGTAGCTTATGCCTGTGTAATAATATGTAATATTAATGTAATTAGAAAGGTAGAAAGGTGCAGCTAGTATAGATACACATTGTGGCGGAGCTAGAAAGTCTGATAGGGTCTGGCGACAGACTTGCACCTGCACTCTCAGTACTTGCACTCTCAGACACCTGCTCTTCCGTGAGTGACGTCACTTGCAGTCTTTTTTATTTTTTATTTTTTCTATTTATTGATCAATTTTTTTGTTTGAATCTCTCAATATTTTACAACAGTAGCCAGGTGGTGAAGACAAGAAAAAAGAAACTAAATTACAATATCACTTGCAATCACCACTTGCACTTTCCGCTACCTGTGATGTCACTTGCATTCTACACGAATCGTGTGTATTGCCAACAGAGACAAGACGCTGTAGTGGTTAAACGATTAAAACCAATTTAGTACAATAACAAACAGGTCCTGCAAGTTATCTGTAGGAGAATAAGGCAAGACTACAGAACATCTGTGGCTACAGAACAGCAGAATATGAATATGAAGTTTCTTGTTAAGCATTTTGCGCCCGTAGAAAACCATTAACACTTAATATGACTTAATGTGTTAAGATACATTAAGTGCAATTAAAAGATAAAATTCGATGTAAAGTTATTATTAAATGTACAACAATCAGGAATCAGAATGAGCTTTATTGCCAGGTATGTTTACACATGCAAGGAATTTGTTTTCGTGACAGAAGCTACCGCAGTGCAATAGAATGCCAGTGACAGAACAAAAAACACAAATAATAAAAATAAGAATGAAAAAGAACAAGTAAATAAGGAATTACAACATACAAATTGACAATTGTATGTTCAGGTATATAAGAATGGACAGTTTTGTATGTACAGGTATATTATGTGCAATTGAAGTGTAGACTAAGTCAAGTCAAGTCAACTTTATTTATATAGCGCTTTTAACAATACAAATTGTATCAAAGCAACTGCATAATATCAAAATAGGAAAATAGTATGTCAATAATATAAAATGTCAAGAATAAACACACAATTTTCAGTTTCAATTTCGTTATTCAATTTAGTGATGGTATCGTCCAGCTCAGTTCAGTTTAAATAGTATCTGTGTGATCAAGTTGACGATATTGCTGGAAATGAAGTGTCCCCAACGAAGCAAGCCAGAGGCGACAGCGGCAAGGAACCAAAACTCCCCATCGGTGACAGAATGGAGAAAAAACCTTGGGAGAAACCAGCCTCAGTCGGGAGGCCAGTTCCCCTCTGGCTAGATGAACCAGCAGTTTGTTCCAACTGCAGCAAAGTCAGATTGTGAGGGCTCAACTGGTTCCAGTGGTCTTTTCCCGATGGCCGTCTAAGTGACGGGAACCTCACTGGGGATCTGTATCTAGGGCTCATCTACGTGTCCCGGACTCCGCTGACATTCAGGGCTGTAGAGGTTGTTTCTAGGTGTTGATCCACCATCTGATCTGGATACGACTTGATCTGGCGACTGCAGTGACCATCTGGGCTGGATAAGGATCGGATCGGGTGGCTACGGTGACCTCGGAATAGGTTCAAGGTTCAAGGTTCTTTTATTTGTCACATACTCAATTATACTCAATTATCACATACTCAATTATACTCAATTATCACATACTCAAGAATAAGAAAGAAACAGACTAATATTAGCATAGATGTCAATCTTGTTACGATGTGAGAAGTACATCATGTTTTATGGGAAGTGTTCTCAGTTCCGGTTGACCTAATTAATCCAGCCTAAAAATATTTTAACGGATTTGAATATTAGAAGTGTATTAGTGTGTTATGTGTACGCCAGGTTAAAGAGATGGGTCTTTAATCTAGATTTAAACTGACAGAGTGTGTCTGCCTCCCGAACAGTGTTAGGTAGATTGTTCCAGAGTTTGGGCGCTAAATAGAAAAAGGATATGCCACCCGCAGTTGATTTTGATATTCTAATTATTATCAAATGGCCAGTTTTGTTTTTTGTTTCAGTTTTGAGAACGCAGTGGATGTGGAGGACTATAATGCAATAAGAGCTCGCTCAAGTACTGAGGAGCTAAACCATTCAGGGCCTTAAAAGTAAATCAGATCTATACAATGTTTAATAGGGAGCCAGTGCAGTGTTGAAATAAACGGGATAATGTGGTCATACTTCCTGGTTCTAGTAAGGACTCAAGCTGCTGCATTTTGGACCATCTGTAGTTTTTCTATTAAGCGTGCAGAACAACCACCCAATAAAGCATTACAATAATCTAACCTTGAGGTCATAAACGCATTAATTAACATTTTTGCATTTGACATTGAGAGCATAGGTCTCAGTTTAGATACATTTTTAAGATGAAAAAATTCAGTTTTACAAATGCTAGATGTCAAAGGAGTCTGTCAAATGTGTCTGTCAAAGGAGAGATTGCTATCGAATAGCACACCTAGGTTCGTGACTGATATTTCGAAGAATCGACAGAGCAGCCATCAAGTGTTAGACAGTGTTCTAGGTTATTACTTGTCGGGGTTCTAGGTCTGATAATTAACACCTGTTTTTCAGAATTTAAAAGTAAGAAATTACTCATCATCCACTTTTTTATATTGACAATGCATTCCAGAAGTTTCTTAATTTGGTGTGTTTCACCGGGCCGCAATGAAATATAGAGCTGAGTATCATCAACATAACAGTGAAAGCTAACCCCGTGTTTCCTGATGATATTTCCCAAGGGTAACATGTAAAGCGTGAAAAGTAGTGGCCCCAGTACTGAACCTTTCAATTCAATTCAAGATTATTTGTATAGCGCTTTTTACGATACAATCATTGCAAAACAACTTCACAGGAAATTAAGTTTCTAAAATAGATTTATATTGTAGAAACTCAATATAATTAACTTATGGTAAAATTTGGTTAATTCAGTATAATCGCTGATGGTTGGCTTCCTCTGAGGTCCTCTGAGGTCCTCCTGATGATCGATAGTATCGAACGCAGCACTGAGATCCAATAGCACTAATAGAGAGATACAACTACGATCGGATGATAAGAGCAGGTCATTTGTCACTCTGAGAGCAGGCTCAGTACTATGAGATGGTCTAAATCTTGACTGGAAATCCTCAAAGATATCATTTTTTCACTAAGAAGCAGTGGTGGAAAGAGTGCTGAAAATTTGTACTTAAGTACAAGTACTGTTACATTGCTGAAATAATACTCAATTACAAGTAAACGTACTGGTGTCAAAACAGTAATTACGTAAAAGTACAAATTACTCTTCTTAAAAAATACTCAGAGTACTAGTTACTAGTAGCTTTTTGGCCGGCGATATTTAACCCTTTTTGATTCCTGTAAAATGAGTCTAAATCGACCTAAAAAGGCATACCCAAAGTTAATTGCATGCTGTTCTTTGACCATTTGGAATATATGCATGGTTTTGGTCTGATATGGAGTAATAGCACTTTAAACACACTTGGAAAAAAAAGAAAATCCGCCTAAATGTTTTTTGTAAATAGAAGCCTGCAGATGATTACAGCTGGGAGCTATGAGCTGGAAAATACAATGGGATCACAGAATGAATTCAATGTCAGATGATTGTCTGTGATATGAAAAAGTTAGAAGTTAGCAGGAATACATTAAAAAACAAACACGTATAAACTGAGGACACTGAAAATGTCCTCATAAATCACCTTCTCCTTGTAATACCTGTCATACCCATGTCATTATACAAATTTCTGTCCTCATAAACCACACACACACACACACACACACACACACACATACACACACACACACAAACACGCACACGCAGAGACCGTAAGTTAGCCGAGAGATCTCAAAACAAACACATACCTCAACATATACTGTAAAATATGTATAAGATACATAATTATACGTATAATATATAAGTAAAAGTTGCCTCCAAAAAAAAATCCTCCATCCAAAAACATCCCCTCTGCTTCAATGGATGAAACATCGCTCTCTTCGACAAAAATGTCATCTCTGTCATGCAGAGCACATGGTTCAACAACTTAGTGCAAAAAGTTAGTTTTCTCGTTCTCTTTATTCACCATAATAAGCCTATAATGATCGTTTATCTGAAAACTCTCCCAGAGCGCATGTTTACGCACTTGACGCGTGGGTGACTGTGATCTCTGCGCACACACTTTAGAGCAAGCAAACTTGAGCCGACCCCCTAATGCGTCAAATCCATCTGTTCAGAAGCTCATTGGCTATCAGATACAATAGTCATTTGCAGACTCTAATGAAATTGGATCGATATACTGTCCGTCAAAGAGAGGCAGCCCCATCTCCAATGCTGGACGCTCTTTGGCTACCGCTGAATGTAGACCCCCTCTAAGATGCATCTATTGGCTCAAATAATGTTTCCATCAAAAGGGCAGAGTTCAGCGGCCATTTTGACACCAGAAACTCTGCTTTGTTTACATGTAAACAAATGCTACATTATAGAAAACTCAGAAGAATTATAGCTCCGTCGGCTAATTTGAAATGATACTACTACATTCTGTGGATGTTTATCAACAAATGCATGTGTTATTGACTAAATATTGCACAACATTGGATAGGTTGGACCCTTTACAGTGAAACAACACAATTTTTGTTGAACTTTTATGGATCAGTGGACTAAAAGGAGGCTTTATAGGTGAGCTCCTTCAGTTTTGTTTTTGCTTATTTAGTTGTTGGTGGTCTGACAAAGACGCTGATTGTACCCTCTGTGGTTATTGTATCTTAAAATGGTTTGCATCGTTCGAATCACAAGAATCTCAGCTTTCCACGGATATATGACAATGTATTTTACAACCATACAAAGAGCAATGTGTAACATTTTACCAGATTTAGTCCAACACTTATTGACTTTTATTTGTTTGCCACTAAATTATGGGGTTTTTTTTCACTAAAAGTTTAGAATTTATAAAATTATTGTGCACTCATGATTTTTCTAGAGTAACTTTTGCTACTGAATTATCCACTAACTTAGTTTATAATGGTACTTTAGTCATTGATTAGATATATATTTTTTCCCTTTGTTATTTGTTCTTTATAAGAAAGTTGTCTATGTTTAGTATTGTGTGTAACACAAAAGAGTGATGATCAGTTCAACATTCATTGAGGTACAGAAATTCTACATTGATAAAAAACTGCGCTGGTATCGGATCTGTATCGGCCGATAATCTGAATTTTAGTTTTTTGGTTGAAAAAGTGGTTTCGAGCCACCCCTATGTGAAACTTCTTTGAAGGAAGTCTAGCCACAATGAGACCTAGCCCTCTCCTCTTCTCTCCAGATGCATCAGGGTGGCTTCAGCAGCTGAGAGTCCAATGTCACCTTGGGACGGTGTCCCTGGCGTTTGGGGAAGGGATAGCACTTAGTGTTCTGGGGGATATTGTTAGAGCTCGGGGTCTTGATTGGGATGAGGCTGAGTGGGCAACAGAGCAAGCCTTGTGGGCTGTTGCTACAGTTATTTACGGATGTTACGGTTTTTGTTAATGAAAATAAATACATTCACATGCCAGCCATGCTACTGCTACGGTCAAGTGAAACTACTGTCAAATGTGCATTTCCAAGAGATAAAACAGGAAATATTGTTAATTAATATCAATAATTATTATTCAATATTTCGGTGCTATCAAATCAAGTGCTGTTGCCACTATCTGTAGACCAGTGTCACTGCTCTCAAATGTTAGTCTGGAGCCCTGCTTACATTTTTTATAATTTTTTATTTGTGACAGCAGATGCAACATGACTGATTGCGTGATGAATTGTTTCTTGATTGTTATTTTGATAACACTTTATTTTAGGGTCTCTCAACTAGTTGCTTATTAGCTTGCATATTACTAGAATATTGGCCATTTATTAGTAGTTATTAAGCACATATTAAGGCCTTATTCTACATGATCTTATTTTACATCCCTAATCCTACCCAATACCTACATTTAACTACTACTTACTAACTATGAATAAGCAGCAAATTAGTAATTTATTGAGGGAAAAGTCGTAGTTAATAGTGAATAAGTGTTCCCTATTCTAAAGTGTTGCCGTTCTTTTTGCTTGCGGTTTACTTAATGAGCTAAAGCAACACAATTCATGAACATTTTATCTATTCCAATGTGTGTGAAAAGTTTACTTAAAGGTAAAATATCCAGTTTATGCATTATTAGTATCACATGTAAAAAAACAAAAAGAAAGAAAGAAAATTGACTACATTTGCAAATGACCTTTACTCTCATCACACCCTTATGAGTATTCTTTATCCTTACTTTTTTATCTGGTGCTTGACAGTGAAAAGCAAAAAAAAAAATAATACAAAAGCATATGGCTAAAAAACTTTAGCTCAACTGTTGAGAAGAACTTTGATTGAAACTTAAATATTTAATCAGTTTCCTCCATCTTATAAAAACACTGCCATTGTCTAACCTTGTTTTACCCTGCTGTCTGACTCTGTTTGTTTTGGCAAGTCTAATTTTGGATTGTATACATGACCCATGTCAAACGATTTGTCACTAATTATAAATGCACAGCACACATTCAGTCACTTTTACTTTCAAATAGCCACTATTGTAACTTGAAGAAAAAAAACAGCAGACACAAATGCTCACTAAAGATTTAGTTGTGGTTATTTTGTATAAGTACAGTAAAGGGTAATGCACAGCAGCTTAACAATCAGTATCAATTAAAAAAGAGTTCAGTCCATGCTGACAGCAATGAAAAACACAAATAGATCAAATTATACATGATTTGATGGCAGCAAAGCAGTACTGAATCTCACGATCCTCTGTCTCATAGGCCATGAGCGAGTCTCCTCCTGTTAGGAGTTTGCTCTACTCTTACTGTGCTTTCATTTATACAGTGTCTGAATCAGACTGACCCACTCTGATGCATTATGATATAATTGCTTAATGTTTTAACCCTCTGAAGTGTGGTGTGCACCATTTTAATCATTTACTTTTTGTCATTGTTTTTGTATTATGATAATACAGATTCAACATGACAGATGAAAGTGAAGCACAATGTATTAAATATCTACCTTTACCATTTATTCCAGTAGATTGAATATTTTATTTGTGATTATTTCTATTCAGTAAGCTAACAGAGAAAACTGAACATTTCACCCTCAATTTTACTGAGTGTAAAGAGAAGTGTGCTTAGTTTGCTTTGTACCAGTATAATTACGATTGATGCTCTGTAAAGATATTGACCAGAGAGGATGCTGACTGAAGAATTTTCAGAGTTAAAATGTGTTTAACTGTCTTTTTAAACCAGGGGTAAAATAAAGCATAGACCAGAGGATTCAGACCAGAGTTAATATACACAACCCATGACAAAATATTAATGATTGTGGAAGAGACTGCTAATAAGGAACAGATGTAGTATGGAATCCAGCAAAGCAGATACACTGTCACAATGATTCCTAATGTCAGAGCAGCTTTGCTCTCAGATTTCCTCCTCCTTGAACCTTCCATTACAGATTTTCCACCCTTCATTAGTGAGTTTATAACTTTCACTTGCTGATTTACAACATAGAAAATCCTCATATATAAAGTTATGATAAGGGCACAAGGAGACACAAAGGTCAAAATCAGATCAATGACTCTCCAGCCAAAACGTATTATAATGGCACACTCACCCTTACACACATCTGTTCTATGTGAGGTGTTAAAATGTCCACTATTAATTATAAAGCAAGTGGAATAAGCTGAAGAGCAAAACCAGCAGAGAAAGATGGTCAATAATGTTTTAGTTGTTGTTATCTTTTGTGGGTACAGTAAAGGGTAACACACAGCCACATAACGATCAAAAGCAATTAAAACTAAATTACCAAGAGACCCTGAGACAAGCACTGAAACAAACATTGAATAGATTCCACAGGAAATGTCTCCAAAGTACCAACACGTCTCAATCAGTTTTGTGGCCTCTATGAGTATGACAATTCCAACAAGCATGTCAGCCACAGCAAGAGAGAGAATGAGCAGGTTGGTTGGAGTGTGAAGCTTCTTGAAGTGAGAGATGGAGATGATCACCAGCAGATTCAGGAACAAAGTCCATGCTGACAACAATGAAAAAAATATATACATGATATTGTATTCATGTCTGGAGCGTTTTCCCTTGATACATGATGAGTTGGTGGCAGGAAAGCAGTATTGAGTCTCATGATCCTCTATCTCATAGGCCATGATTGAGTCTCCTGTTAGGAGTTTGTGCTGTTCTTCTTACTGTCCTTTCATTTATATACAGTGTCTGGATCAGACTGAACAACCCATTTACCGCCCCCTCTGATGCAACTGACAGATTACACATTTCTTTGTTTAACATTTAACTTCAAAATGCAATCAATTTCTTCAATATTATGATATTCTGATACTATTCAAAAGTGCATGTGTTTTATTTTTGTTATTTTTTCATCACTGTCTTATTGTTTTGTTTTAATGAAACCAATCCACGTGTGGAACTGTATTCAGCACATGTGTGGTGGTTATTGCTTTTTAATTGTCATAATTCATGATATATGTATGGAAGGATATTCCGGACAATTTTCAAGAAGAATTGCAAATTTTGCATTACCATGACTGTCACATTTCAAATAGAAAAATAGAACTGTATTTCCCATGTCTTACGAGTTATGGCCCTGTCAAATTTAAATAGCAATATTAATTACCACATCTGCTTTTTCACTTTTTCTGTGTCACGCATGTAACCTGCCAAGACTCAAGTGGAATCGCTATTCCTTTAGCATTTGAATTTCTGATGCCTTACACAGAAAACTGTCAACCGCCCTCCGAGTATAGTCCCACCCAACACTGATTGACAGGTTTCCGTGCAAGGCCTGAAACACACTAGACAATTTTCAAATCTTAACCTATTTTTAAAATGTGAGACCACAGACTCCATTTTAAGCCTTATAATGATCTGAATGCACACACTAGAGGATCTGGCTGGACCACGAGACCACACACCTTTCCAGGGCCAGATTATCCATTGACGGTAAATTACAGAAGATCTTGCCACGGTCAGGAACTCTCTACAGGTGTAATGAGCTCTGAAAGGCCACTGAACCGATGGATTTCCAGTCTCCAAAAACGTCAAAGCAAATTTGAAGTCCAATTAAGCACATTCTCACCTAAAAAACTCTTAAAACTGAATTCCGTGACACAAAACTGTATAATTTTTAATTATATTGGATATGGCCGTCCGCCATGACACTCACTGTGATAAATATGGCAACTTCGGCAAGCAGAGTGGTACAAACGGTGAAGAGGACGAGGAGCTCTGTTGGACTCCAATATCACATACCTATCAGCTAACCAGATCCTAGAACCAGAAAGAACGTCTCGGTTACGTATGTAACCCTCGTTCCCTGAAGGAGAGAACGCAGACGTCATGTCGGAGGACCGACGAATTGGGATCCAGATCCAGATCCACTGATCACAGCGTGATTATAAGTAGGCGGCAGGTGCAGTGCATATTCAGGTTTTCGCTGAGGAGCCGAGCAGGGATACGGCCGCTCAGCGGTGGTACAGGATCCGTGGCGACGGGACGTCACGTCAGAGGACCGACGAATTGGGATCCCTACCAAAAGGCCACGGATACTGCCCCTTCCAGTGTCCCGTGGAGGCCTCCTTTGCCATTATTTTTTGGCGCAGGTTAGGGCCCCCATAGGAAGATCAGTTACTGTTGCTTTGGCACTACCCACTCAGTAGGACTGGATAACACTGGGAAAACATACCCGTTCAGCTTAGAACAGGAACGCTGCGGAAGCCCTTACCTTCCAGAGGGAGGTTCAGAAGCAGTTACACATATGGACAATAGTCAGATGCATATGGAAGATTGGAGGTGATTGTAACCCTCTTGGAAGTAGCAGGAAGTCTACCGGGAAACACAGTGTAATGCAAATTTTAAATGAAGCTATTGTTTCAGCTCCGGGAATTATTCCTTAAATATTCAATATTGCTTGATTGAAGCAATATTAATATTTAACTTACAATTTATACTTTATTAAATGATCGTCCACCGATCACTAACATCAGCATATCTCACCAATCTCAAATTCAAATTGAGGCAGCGTTGTCTTTGTGGCAAATAAGGATAAAATACTTAAAATCACATTCCAGAGACAATTCTTTATAAAATGAAACAAGGTTTATTTGTTATACTGCTATTCTAACATAAATGGATTAATCAATAATACACAAACATACACACATGCATACGGGAGTTTTGAGGTTAATGTTGAAAGAACAGCACTCTTTCCTATTTCATAACTGGAGCCATAAGATCACGAAAGGTATGTCCCCTTTACTGCATTCAGATCAATTACAGGTCAATCAGAAATAGAGACTCAGTTTATGATACTTGCTTTGTTGGTAAGCAGGCTGTTGGTCCTTCGAGCCGGATGTTTTGGCTTCGTTTTCCGCGTGAGTTCAGCGTGTTGATTCGGTTCTTTGTTTCGGGTGTCACGTGGTCAGTTCGTGCTTCTTCGGGGGCTCTCGGTTGGAAACACGTGGTATCGCTGGAACTGCTGCGTGACGTCACGGGAAAGCTCTCCTTCTCATCTGCAGGCGTTGAGTTCGTTGTTCTTTGATGTTACGGCCCTTCTATCCTTTGAATTCGACTAGCTCGTTGGTTTAGTCGGTGCCAAGGCCAGAGTCCAGCAGACTGGCTTTCAGGTCGTCCTTGCACGGAAAGCGATGAAGGGTAGAAGTAAGAACGAGCGCGCGAACAGGAAGAGAGTTTTCAGGAGTACAAGAGAGAGAGTTTTGTGACTGGTGCGTTGTTTTAAACAGTCCGACTTGGCCCTGCCCATAGGCGGCTAGGCGAATCCGATTGTCTGCATGGGGCGGAGCCCCACCCATGTCCAGGCTTTCTGGGGTTGATGTCCAAGTTCTGTGATATCTCATTCATTTCGTGAAAGATAAACTTACAGATCTTTTATACATGCATAATTATGCATGGTGCTAAAGTTTAACGGTCATCAACACAATTTGTTACATACGATGCCAGTTTTTTTTAGAGACCAAACATTGCATTTACCACACATTCCATTTCTTGGAATGTAGACACGGAGGCGTCTCGAGAAGTTAGTACCCCAGATCAGATAACCATCTCACTTTCTGCAGAGAGGGGGTTGAGGAATAATTAATGTCTGTTATTTTTTGTTGAATTCTCTGTGTGTGTCTTCAGGTTGACATGGTGTTACAACAGGCTCTAAGGCTATACCGTTGAATTTACACATATGGAACCCAGACCTCTACCGGTTCTCACGGATTCATCGAATGAGGGACTGGCGCCGGATGCTCCGCTACATCCGGCTGCCGAGGGGACGGAGGAGCTCGACAGGGTCTACAGTACGGACTCTCTGGAGCAGTTTTTAGCAAGCCGACCTGAAACCGGAGCCCCTCAGTGCTTCTACCCGTTTAAATTAAAGAACACAGGAGGAAACCGGTTCCACACGAAGGCTATAGAATCTAGCAAACGTGTTAGGGGTCGTCCAGCCCGCAGCCCTACAAATATCTGTCACAGAGGCGCCACGAGCCACACTTCTTGTAGAGTGAGCTCTCAACCTGAACGGGCAAGGCACACCCTGTGCCTGATAAGCCAGGGTGATGGCATGCACTATCCAGTGGGCCATCCTCTGCTTGGAGACGGCAAGCCCTTTCTGCCGGCCTCCGTGATAGACAAAGAGCTGGTCTGAGGTCCTGAAGCTTTGCGTCCTGTCAACGTAGTATCTCAATGCTCGGATGGGACAAAGCAAAGCAAGGGCTGGGTCTGCCTCCTCCGGGAGCAGCGCTTGCAGGCTCACTACCTGGTCTCTGAAAGGAGTAGTGGGAACCTTGGGCATATAGCCAGGCAGGGGCCTCAGGATTATCTGGGAATCCACCGGTCAAAACTGTAGGCACGAATCGTCGACCGAAAATGCGTGTAGGTCCCCAACCCTCTTAATGGAGGCCAGTGCAAGCAGGAGCAGAGTTTTCATTGAGAGGAACTTTGGCTCGACTGTCTGCAAAGGCTCGAACGGGTCCTGCTGTAGTGCTCTGAGCACTAGAGACAGGACCCAAGAGGGTATAGAGGGGGGGCGATGAGGATTCAGCCTTCTTGCCCCCCTAAGGAACCTGATGACCCATTCATACTTCCCTACCGACTTCCCTTCCACAGGGTCGTGGCTGGCAGCAATCGCGGCTACGTAGATCTTGAGGGTGGAGGGAGACAGCCTTCGCTCCAACCCTTGCTGCAAGAAGGACAGCACGACTCTGATCGGGCATCTCCGGGGGTCTTTTCGATGAAAAGAGCAACATTCGATGAAAAGGTTCCACTTCAAGGCATAAGCATGTCTCGTAGACGGTGCTCTCGCCAAAGTGATGGTGTCGACTACCTCTTGGGGTAGGTCACCTAGAACCTCCGCGTCCCGTCCAGGGACCAGACATGAAGTTTCCAGAGATCTGGACGCGGGTGCCACAAGGTGCCCCGTCTCTGAGTCAGTAGATCCTTCCTCAGAGGAATCAGCCAGGGAGGGGCTGTCACGAGGAGCATCAGCTCTGGGAACCAAGTCCGGGTGGGCCAGTATGGTGCCACGAGCAGGATCTGCTCCTCTCCCTCCCTGATCTTGCACAGTGTCTGTGCGAGAAGGCTCACTGGGGGAAATGCATACTTGCGAAGGCCCCGTGGCCAGCTGTGTGCCAGTGCGTCCGTGCTGAGTGTTCCTTCGGTCAGGGAGTAAAACAACTGGCAGTGAGACGTCTCTAGGGATGCGAGCAGGTCTACCTGTGCGAGTCCGAAACGTCTCCATTCAGCTGGACCGTCTGGGGATGGAGTCTCCACTCTCCGGGGATCGCAGCTCGTGACAGCTCGTTGGCTGTCCGGTTGAGCAAGCCCGGAATATGAATGCCGCGAAGCGACCTCAGATGCTTCCGACTCCAGAGGAGGAGGTGGCGGGCGAGTTCCTGT
Source organism: Gymnocypris eckloni scoliostomus (assembly GCA_027564155.1). NCBI lineage: Eukaryota > Metazoa > Chordata > Actinopteri > Cypriniformes > Cyprinidae > Gymnocypris > Gymnocypris eckloni. Next base: position 19,084,402 of record CM050435.1, read on the forward strand.
AACTAACCCGATCAGTATAGGCTATTTGTGTTTGCGTTGAGGGGAGCAGGGGCGGACGTGGCCAAAATTTCAGGCCGGGAAATCTCACACTCGTCCAGGCCATCCCATACACCCACAACAAATTCTGAAACATGGACAACCCTACACTGAGAAAAATGACTCAGCGGAGTTGTAATTGTAACAAGAAAATATCAATAGTTTCAACAAATAAAACTATGTATGGTGCATTATTTTGAAATTTTCACTCGCTCACCACATTGACGCTTGCCCCACACTACTGCTGCACGTCACCCACGGACTGCATGTCCCATCAACCATTGCACTTGTAACCCAGGTTACCAACACTCAACTGAGCTGGGAGTAGTTATTTTCATGAGCTCTGAAATGACCAATAAGAGTATTTTGTATATTGAAGAATTGACCAATCACTAGTGAGAATATTGGATAGTGCAATTTTTTCTTTCTCCTTTCTGGAATTCGCACGCGGTTTTCTCTTGTCGTCATCGGAACAGAAGTGAGCGGATGCGTTTCAGGTCTCTCCGATTAAAATGTGAGAATTTGTTAATAGAGTAGAAATATTGGATAAAAAATCTGAGTGATACTCGCCAGATACGTGATATCGAGATTAGAAGCAAATTTTGATGTAAAAAGTGACTTAAGTTGGTTTTGGTATTAACATGATTGCAGAGAAGAGGCCTCGTTTAACACATATGGTGTGTTATCCAATAATTATGTGTTTCATACAGAAGCAAAAGACGTTTTCGATTCAAAACTAATTTCAGGAAGTTTATGAGTGAAGGACAGAGTGGAAACTGAGTTCGTTTGGAGTTACAAGGGATTAAAACGGTCAATCTCATCTATGGTCTTGGTCAGGTTTTTTGTTAGTTTTTTTTTTTCTACTTCTGATTCGGTTTAATCGTTGCCCTGTCGAGTGTGTGCTGCAAGCTCAGCATTGACGCTATACGGAGATCGATGCTTCACGGAACGGAGTTTCTCAATTCCCGGATTTCGTCCAAACTCTCGTGTTCGCGGAGGGAGTGAGGACTGGCGAGCCACAAGGAGTTCTCAACAAGTGCTATTGAGTGACATCGACATTGTTGTTGCTGAACTGGACGGTAGGAAAGTGAATTAGTAGCACAAACAGAGCATTTCACAGTTCTCTTTTGGAAGGATCTAATTGGAGAGATTGAGTGACGAACAATTTCATTTTCAACTGAATTCAGCAACCATCACAAGTTGTGAATGAACCAAATGAATCACAAGACTTTTGAAAATTTGAGCTTTGCATTTGTATGTGAGTTTATTCAAGTTAATTTGGGTTTTCTTCCTAAATGTTTTATTTTCTAATTTGATCAAGTACAATTGTTTTATTTTTTTATTTTACAAATTTGAGACAAGAAATGGAAATTGATTCCTTACAACTCAAATAGGGTGTCAAATAAGGGTGAAGTTTCATTGTTTTCTGGAATCAAGCTTTCACTCAAAAAAGTGAGCACACTGAGTTATTGATACAGGTATAATTTTTTTATATATTATTTTGGAAGACTGAAAGGATATAATCTCCATTTTTATTTCATCCCCCGAGTAAATCGAAATAAGTTAGTGATACCTAAAAAGGAGTACACAAGGTTAACTTCATTAACTGATGTGAAGTTTTGGTTGGAGAGTGATTGTAATTCCCATTTGAGTTTTCTGAGTTTTAATTTGAAGCCCTTGATATCTATAAAAAAAAGGAAGTTATTGTCAAAACTTTCACTGAAATATATTTTTTCTTTTCTTTGAGAAAGTTATCTATTGTATTTTTGTACCTATAATGTATCTATAATTTTCCTCATTCCTCTGATTTGGTGCATTTTAATTGCCTGGTCAAACATTTGCTTTTGACGAATAACACCGAGTTGAACATCCTACCGTGTCTGAGTGATTCATTGTTGTTGTTGAGCTCCTTATTCTCCGTAGGCGAACCTGAAATTCTGAAAACTGGTCCATATTCAGAACCCATCGTGTCTGCAGTACTTGGTGCAGCGGGTTACACACTAATCACACAACTGTCACCAATCACACATTGCACTGATTACACAGCTGAATTCCGTCAGACCCTCTATATAAGCCTTGGACTTCATCTCTGTCATTGCTGAGTATTGTTTCACGTATTGTATAGTATTCTCCAAATGTTAGCTACTACCAAGCCTTTCCGTGTTTTGTTTTTGTGTTTAGTCTCCTGTATTGTTCTGCGTTTTTCACTCTCCAAGCAGCTTTACAGAGCCTTTCCTAGTTTCCGTTTCTAGTTTTAGTTAGTCTAGTCTTTTTGTGTTGCCTTGCTGTCTGGTTCCTGACCTTCTACTTGTTACCTGGATTTCTTTCTGCCTTGCCCTCTGGACATTGTTCGCCGATCGTAGACCACGCCCGTTTCCTTGAGTACTCTTCTGCCTTGCCCTCTATATTAGGGCTGGGCGATAAAACGATAACGATATGTATCGCGATAGACACGTGATCGATATCAATAAAAAATGTGTTCGATAAAACGTTCAATATTTTTTACTCTTCGTCGGAAGAAAACAGAGGTTGCAAAACAAGTTTGGTTGCATTAACAAAGGCACTCGCTCTCTGGTAACCTAGCAACGTAGGGAGTGACACGCTAACAGCCAATCATGTAACAGTATCATGTTTGGTTGCGCCATATGTTGTCTTGTGCTGGTCTGCTGTATTCCTTTTCATAAGCATAAAATGAGTGCCGCAGCGAGCGAGGGAATTGTAAATAAAAGAGGAAAAGTCAGCTTGCCAGTATGGCAGTTTTTTGGAAATTATAAGTCTGACCGTAGTCAGACCAATGTCGTCTGCAAATTATGCAAGACCGTCGTCCCCGCCAAGACTGGTAATACCACGAACTTGATGTACCACCTTAGCCGCGCTCACCCTTTGGAGCACAGCCGTATTCAACCAACAACATCTGTAGCTGCAACACCGCACAAGCAGCAGACCACCATGGAGAGGTACTCTGCATCAGTGCCATTTTAAATGGGTCATAAAAAATATCAATAATTATTGATATCGACCGATATGAAACACTGATATCGTGATACAGTTTTCAGCCATATCGCCCTGCCCTACTCTATATACCCGTTTGCCATTTGTTCGACCCTGCCTGTGTTTTTTGACCATGTCTAGCAATAAAAGCTTGCATACGGATCCACACGCCTCTCGTCTTGTCGGCCCCGTTACACTATTGAGTAATCTTTCCGAGGCTTTTTAGATGTGCGCCTTTTTGAGATACTATTTAAGTAGAATGTGATTAAAAGACAGGGGAGCTAGGCTGCTGAAGACGGATTCTGACTGTGACAGAAGCTCCACAGTGCAACAGAATGACAGCAACAGGAAAGGACACAAAATAATGTACAAAATAGCAAAAACAAAATATACAATACAGACAGTTATATGTGTACAGGTCTGACATGTGCAAAATAAAAAAAGTATGTGTGGTGAATAAATAATTTTATAATAGTGTTGTGTGTTCCACGTTTAATATCAAGTGTTCATGAGATGGATTGCTTGGGGATAGAAACTGTTTCTGTGTCTGGTCGTTCTAAGAGCTCTGTAGCGTCGACCAGATGGTAATGGTTCAAAGAGGGAGTGTGCTGGATGTGAGGGGTCCAGAGTGCTTTTGCTCACTCTAGATAAGTACAGTTCGTGGAGAGTGGGAGGGTTGTACCAATTATTCGCTCAGCAGTCAGGAATACCCTCTGTAATCTTCTGAGGTCAGATTTGGTAGCTGAGGTGAACCAGACAGTTATTGATGTGCTGAGTATGGATTAAATAATGGCAGAGTAGAACTGTATCAGCAGCTCCTGTGGCAGGTTGAACTTCCTCAGCTGGCGAAGGAAGTACAGCCTCTGCTGGGCCTTTTTCACAATGGACTCGATGTGATTGTCTGCAAACTTCAGGAGCTTGAAGGAGGGGTCTTTAGATGTGCAGTAATTCGTGTACAGGGAGAAGAGCAGTGGGGAGAGAACACAGCCCTGAGGAGCTCCAGTGCTGGCTGAGAATTTTCCCAGCCTCACTACCTGCTGCCTGTCTGTCAGGAAGCTGTTGATCCACTGACAGATGGAGGTGGGGACGGAGAGCTGTGTCAGTTAATTCTGAAAGTTGTCCGGGATGATGGTGTTAAAAGCGGAGCTGAAGTCTACAAACAGGATCCTCACATAGGTCCCTGATCTGTCCAGATGCTGCAGGATGAAATGCAGTCCCATGTTGACTGCATCATCCACAAACCTGTTTTTTTCTGTAGGCAAACTGCAGGAGATCAAATAAGGGTCCAGTGGAGGCCTTCAGATAAGCCAAAACCAGTCTTTCAAATGATTTCATGATCACAGACGTTAGAGCCACAGGTCTGTAGTCATTAAGTCCAGTCATTTTGGGGTTTCTTTAGGACGGGGCTAATGGTGGAGCATTTGAAGCATGAGGGGACTTTGCTCAGCTCCAGTGATCTGTTGAAGATCTTTGTGAAGTTGGGGGGCCAGCTGGTCAGCCCAGGTTTTAAGACAGACTGGTTACACATTGTCTGGTCCTGGTGATTTCCTTCTTTTGTTCTCTCTGAAGACCTGGCACACGTCATCTTCACTTATTTTCAGTGCTGGTGTGGGGGAGAGGGGGTTGCTGGAGGTGTCAATGGTTGTGTGGAGAGGTGTTCAGGGTGGGTGTGGGGTGTTTTTCCAAACCTACAGTAAAACTCATTAAAATGTTCTGCCAGTTGTTGATTCTCCAGAGTGCTGGGGGATGGTGTCTTGTAATTTGTAATGTCTTTCAAACCTTTCCACACTGAAGCAGAATCACTAGAAGATAATTTGTTCCTTAGCTTACCAGAATAATTCATTTTAGCAATTCTGATCTCCTTTTCCAGTGTGTATTTGGCCTTTTTATACAAGACTATATCCCCTTTCTGTAAGCATCTTCTTTGGCCTGACGGAGCTGTCTGAGTTTTTCAGGTAACCATGGTTTGTCATTGTTGTAGGTTAAACGAGTCCTGGTAGGAATGCACATAACTTCACAGAAACTGATATAAGATGTTAGCAGTTTTAAAAACAGTCCAATCAGTGAGGACAAAACAAGCTTTTAAATCTTGCTCTGCTTCATTAGTCCATCTTTTAACAGTTCTTAATACAGGTTTAGCAGATTTAAATTTCTGCCTGTAAGATAAACCAAACAGTGATCAGATTGTCCTAAATCTGCTCATGGGACAGAGTGATATACATCCTTTATCGCTGTATAACAGTGATCCAATATATTACTGTCTCTGGTGGGACATGTGCTGTTTGTATTTTGACAGTTCGCTGGAGAGATTTGCTTTCCAGAGAATGATTAAAAGAGAGTCCGGTGTTTTTGTTCTGTGTCTGTGATCAGATCAGCGAGTTTCTGTAAAGCTGAGCTCACATGCGCTTGCGGAGTAATATAAACACTCACGAGAATGAAGGAATAAATCTCCCATGGCAAGTAGAACGGCTTGCAGTTAATGAAGAGTGTTTCTAGATCTGAACAGCACATCTTCTTTAACACAGTTACATATTTACACCACCTTACATTGATGTAAAAGTACGTCCTGCCGCCGCGCGATTTCCCGGTTGATTCTGTGTAGCAATCAGATCGGATCAGCTGGAAATTCGGCAGATATAAAGCGCATTCAGTCAGGTTTCCATGAAACATTTACATTTACATTTATGCATTTTGCAGACGCTTTTATCCAAAGCGACTTACAGTTGCATTCAGATTATACAGTTTCATTAGTAAGAAACACAGAAACACAGAGCAGCAGAGTTTGAGAAATCCTTATTCATCCGGGAGAGCAGAAGGAGTTTGTCCATTTTGTTGGGTAGAGAGCGGAGATTCGCCAGATGGATGTGTTACGGCCCATATTAATAGGGTGAGACGCGAACGACGGATATTAATAGGATTCCAGCCACAGCCAACAGATCACCAGTACAACACATGAAGTTAAATGATTTATTAAAGTAAATAAATAAAGATTGGATAAGGAGCATTGGCTTCAGAGAGGCCCAAGGCCAAAATAACAAACATAAGAACTAAATAAAAGAAACATATAAATGTCCTAGTTACAAAGAAAAGAAAATACAAATGTACTTCCCTATCTCCCTAGACCAGAGAACACATCGCAAAGATAGATCAAAATAAATAGCAGACCTCTCCTATGCTCCAGAGAATTAAACACAATAAATCACGAATCGAAATAGTGACAAATAATAAACACAAAACCATTGGTGATCTGTTAACGGAGCCGGAATCCGGAGCTCTTCACGCCACAACAGCAAACGCCAAAGTGAGCTCCTCGTGTGCTGGTAACGCCGCCCTTTTAAAGTCACCCGCTTCAGGATCCACCAGTCGCGTTCCTTGATGAAGAGCCAATCCCTGCACACATACACAGTCACATACACAAAGCAACACACACGAAAACAACGATGCCAAGGATCGTAACATCCCCCCACACAAAGAATCAACTTCTAGTTGATTTTAAAGGAAATCAAAAGAACGAGACAAGGCATCAGCTAATACGTTATCCTTACCCTTTTTATAACAAATTTCAAGATTAAAATCCTGAATAAATAGGGACCAACGCATAAGTCTTTGGTTAGCATTGCGCATGCGTGATAGAAATACCAACGGATTGTGATCAGTAAAAATAAGTACAGGAATAGAACTCGATCCAACATAGATTTCAAAATGTTGTAATGATAACAACAAAGCTAGCGCCTCCTTCTCAATGGTACTATAGTTTTTCTGGTGTGGTAAAAACTTTTTCGAGAAGTACGCTACAGGGTGCTCAACACCATCACCATCGTCCTGTAAAAGGACTGCACCAGCTCCGGTGGCACTGGCATCAACGTCGATTTTAAAACCACGGGAATAATCCGGAGCAGAAAGCACTGGTGCACTACACAACAAGGCTTTAACAGATTTGAACGCATGTTGGCACTCATCAGACCACCGAAACATTTGGGAGGAACGAAGCAAATTGGTCAAAGGCAAAACGACATCAGAAAAATTTTGACAGAAGACTCTATAATAGCCTGCCATTCCTAAGAAACGGCGAAGTTCACGCTTTGTTTGAGGCATGGAAAAATTAACAATGGCTTGCACTTTTTGAGCAACAGGACGTACTTGTCCTTGTCCAACTTGTTTCCCTAAATAGGTAACAGTCGCCTTGGCAAATTCACATTTTGCCAGGTTCAACGTAAGTGAAGCATTAAGCAAACGCGTGAAGACAGTAAATAATGTGTTCACATGTTCTTTCCAGTCAAACGAAAACACCACAATGTCGTCCAGATAAACCTTACAATTTGCAACATCGCCTAGAATGGTGTTCATCAAGCGTTGAAATGTTGCTGGAGCGTTCCGAAGTCCAAAAGCCATTACGGTATAATTAAAGAAGTTATTGGGGGTGACAAATGCAGAAATTTCGGCTGCCCGTTCTGTTAAGGGAACTTGCCAATAACCCTTCAAAAGATCCAATTTAGTTACAAATCGAGCTGAGCCCACATTATCTACACAATCCTCCATTAAAGGCAGAGGAAAGGAGTCAGGTTTTGTGATTGCATTTACCTTACGGTAGTCTGTACAGAAGCGATGAGACCCATCTGGCTTCGGAACAAGCAGACAAGGCGAACTCCAAGCACTTGAACTAGGAACAGCTAAACCATTTTCCACCAAATATTTCACCTCAGACTCTATGATTTTTCGTTTAGCTGGATTTACTCGGTACGCATTTTGTTTGATTGGTGGATGTTCATTCACTTCAATATCGTGTTTAAGTACATTTGTTTGAGTCGGAACATCAGAAAACAACCCAAAAAAAGACTGAATTAATGACACAATGTCAGCTTTCTGGTCTTCAGTTAAATGCAACAAATGAGAATTCAGATCTGACAAAATTTCTGAATTATTTAATCTAACACCAGACGTGGGCATACTTCGCAGGTATAGACCATCTTCATTCGTACTAGTTGGTAATACCAGAGCACTAGAGGCAACTGGGACAACAGAGCTTTTTGACTCTTCTCCCTTACCTCGAGCAATATAGCGTTTGAGCATATTAATATGGCACACCCGAGTCTTTCTCTGCCGATCTGGGGTACCAATAATATAATCAGTGTCACTGAGTTTCCGATCCACGACATAGGGTCCTGAAAACTTTGCCTGCAAAGCACAACCAGGGAGTGGTAACAAAACCAAAACTTGGTCTCCCTTCTCAAAAGAACGAAACACTGCATTCTTATCAAAGCATTTCTTCATTTTAATCTGAGCATTTAACAGGGCTGACTGAGCCAACTCACGAGCTTTATGAAGGCGTTCTCGAAACGAGCTAACATAATCCAATATATTACAATTGGACTTCACGTCAGACAGCCAATTTTCCTTCAGGAGTTTAAGTGGTCCACGCACTGCAGTGCCCGAAAACCAACTCTGCGGGACTAAACCCCAAAGACTCCTGGACAGTTTCTCGGAGGAAAATAAAAGCAAAGGCAGTCCCTCATCCCATTCCTTTTCAGACTCGCGGCAATACGTTTTCAACATGGTTTTCAACGCTTTGGTGGAATCTCTCCAGAGCACCCTGCGAATCAGGATGATAGGCACTCGAAACAACGTGCTGGATATGTAGCTGAGATAAAATCTGATTAAACAAACGGGACATAAAATTAGTTCCCTGGTCCGTTTGGACGACCTTTGGAAGTCCAAAAGTAGAAAAGAAAAAGGTCAGGGCTTTCACAATTAGACAGCAACCTATCTTTTGAAAATCATATTTCCAATGTTACAAAAACAGCATTCTTCCATCTTAGAAACATTTCCAAGCTACGGAACATGTTAAGTGTTTCTGATGCAGAAAAGTTAGTTCATGCATTCATGACCTCTAGACTGGACTATTGTAATGCACTGCTAGGTGGTTGTCCTGCATCTTCAATAAACAAGCTACAGATAGTACAAAATGCTGCGGCTAGAGTCCTTACCAGGTCAAGAAAATATGACCATATTACTCCAATTTTACATCTTTTATCACGCTACAATCCAACCCGCTCCCTTAGGTCGCAAAACTCTGGACTCTTGGTAGTACCTAGGATAGCAAAGTCCACAAAAGGAGGTAGAACTTTTTCATATCTGGCTCCTAAACTATGGAATAGCCTTCCTGAAAACGTTCGGGGTTCAGACACACTCTCTCTGTTTAAATCTAGATTAAAGACGCATCTCTTTAGCCAAGCATTCATATAATGCATCTCACAATCTTGTACTGCCAGTCTATCTGAACAAATGCACATTATTATGCTTTAGCTTGGGTTATACTGATAATTTCATCCAGGGTTATTCCTGGATGGAGCCGCTGCTACGCTAATTGTCTTACTGTTTCTATACTGCCACGGGATTAACATCCCGTGGTAGTTAGAATTACACAAGCTTCAGTCTGGATCCTACCCTTAAACGATAGAGATGACCGAACACCTGAGAAGAGACGATGACAACCCCTCCGACGACCTCCGAGATGAGCCCCAGAGACAGATCTCCAGTGAGGACCTCGTCACCTAGACATCCATCGGGAAAGACCCCGGAACCAGTGGACCACTTACACTCTGACTTTGCTGCAGTTGGAACAAACTACTGATTCGTCTGGCCGGAGGAACTGGCCCCCGACTGAGCCTGGTTTCTCCCAAGGTTTTTCTCCATTCTGTCACCGATGGAGTTTTCGTTCCTTGCCGCTGTCGCCTCTGGCTTGCTCAGTTGGGGACACTTCATTTCCAGCACAATCATCGACTTGATTGCACAGATATTATTTAAACTGAACTACGCTGGACAATGCCATTACTAAATTCAATAATGAAATGCATTCAGCAGATAATTGAGTGTTAAATCCTGTCATTTTACATTATTGACAAAATTTGCCTATTTTGATATTGTGCAGTGCTTTGTTACAATTTGTATTGTTAAAGGCGCTATATAAATAAAGGTGACTTGACTTGACTTGACAATAGCTTTAGCTCTAAGTGAACAAAGTGGTATGGCCTCTGGGTAGCGAGTGGCTGCGCACATAATCGTTAGCAGATAAGTATAGCCGGATTTCGTTTTCGATAAGGGTCCTACGCAATCTATAATAACGCGTTCAAATGGCTCACCGATAACTGGGATCGGTTTCAGAGGTGCGGGGGGAACAGCTTGATTAGGCTTTCCAACCATCTGACAGGTATGACAAGATCTGCAATACTTTGTAACAGCAGATTTAATTTTAGGCCAAAAAAAATGACGCATCACTCGATAAAGTGTTTTAGTGACGCCCAGATGACCGGCAACATTATCATGCGCAACACTCATCACTTGTTCACGAAAGCATTTAGGGACTACCATCTGGTAAATCGTATCCCAGCCTGAATGATCTGATGTTGAAGGTGTCCATTTTCGCATTAATACTCCATCTTCATAAAAATAACCAATTGGTTTACTCGCAATATCCTCTCGTGTGACAGCAGAATATTTGCAACTTGCGAGCGACGTATCTTGTTTTTGCTCAGCAGCAAATGTTGTACGATCAATAGACAGTAATAGATCAACAGAATCAGCGTCAGCACCACCGACAGGGGACAGCGGTGTGGACACGGACACCTCAGGCTGCGACGAAACAGGATCAAACATTTTATCAACAAAAGAACTGTCAGAAAGATCAATGACATTAGGAAACTTTCGTAACTGGGCTCGAGTGAGCACACATGCAGGGAACACAGTTAAATCTTCCACATCTTTACTTGAAGCAGCAATCGCACTAAGCGGATTCTCAATGACTTCAGGAATAGGAAGTACTTTTCCCCCTGCTAAATCATTCCCAATGATCATTGTAACTCCTGTCACAGGTAACTGTTTTCGCACCGCCACTTTTACGAAACCAGTTATTAACTCAGAACGAATATACAACGTGTGCAAGGGAACCTTCAAAACTCCCATTTCAATACCCTGCACTAAAACATCTGAGCCACAGTACGTTTCCCTCGAGAATGGCAATGCACTTTCTAAAATGAAGGACTGAGCCGTTCCTGTATCACGCAGCCAAGTAACAGGGACTTGGTCCTCCTCTAAACCATTTATCGAGATCATACCTTGACCAGTAAAAGGTTCAAAAGTAGAATCAATTTCGCACGATTCCATACCAATAGTGCGCACGAAACCAACACTCTTCGCTGGTCTAAACTTATTTTTCATTTTCAAAGCGGGACATACCGCAATCAGATGACCAGTCTCGTGACAATAAAAACAGTCACGAACGTCCGATAGTCCTGAGGATTTCGTTAATTTGGAGGGGTTAGGTTTATCAAAATTTGCAGAAAACTGTACCCCCTCTCGTCGAGCAGGTGCTACAAACACATTTTTGTGTGTTAATACAAATTCATCAGAGCTCACTGCGGCCTCAGCAAGAGTGGAAACTTTTTTCTCATTTAAGTACACCACTATTTTGTCTGGCAACGAATTCTTAAAATCCTCAATTAAAACGAGTTCACGAAGCTGTTCAAAATTTATAATTTTGCTGGATTGGCACCACTTATCAAAGAGAACACTCTTTTCACGAGCATATTCAACGAATGTTTGATTGGCAGTTTTTGCATGCGAGCGAAACTTCTGGCGATACGCTTCGGGGACAAGCTCATACGCTCTCAACACAGCAGACTTCACTTTTTCATAATCTAAACTATCATTATTAGACAAGGCAGAACAGACTTCCTGAGCCTTACCAATCAGACGACACTGCAACAAAAGAGGCCACACTTCTTTTGGCCATTGCAAAACCAAGGCAATGCGCTCAAAAGCGCCGAAATACGAATCCACCTCGGCCTCACGGAAAGGTGGCACTAGATTAATCTGCTTACACACATCAAAATCGGACGGACTGACAGAAGGCAAAGGCAACACCAAATGATCAGTTTGATACAAATTCGGACTAGCTTGAACAAGAGCAGGTGCGGGTCTATCATCACTAGGCCATCGGTGACTAGTCTGCGTCTCCAAGTCACATTGCCTAAAGCGCAGCACCTGTGTCGTGTGCTCTTGACGCTTTATTTCCAAATCAAGTTGTTTTAACTGGACGGCCAGTTTTAAATCTGCTGTACCCAACCCACTAAGTGAGCCTTCTCCACCACTCGCGCCCTCACCTACGTTCGCATCACCCTCAAAAGATTTAACTGCTGGTAACACACCTTGCTGTACTAACGCCACCTCTATCACCTCACGCACGTCTTTTTTACGAGCTGTTTTTGTGATAGAAATGTCATAAAAATCAGCAATCAAATAAAGATCGTTTTTGCGACACAAACCTAAAATGTCATAAGAAGGTTTCTGTCGAAATACTTCAACACTAAACTCCATTTTATATTCCTTTCCCCCACACACAAGAAAAAACTGCCAATCAAAATGATTAATTACAAGCCAAACGAGAAGGAATATACATACCATAGGACGAGCCCCCATTTGTTACGGCCCATATTAATAGGGTGAGACGCGAACGACGGATATTAATAGGATTCCAGCCACAGCCAACAGATCACCAGTACAACACATGAAGTTAAATGATTTATTAAAGTAAATAAATAAAGATTGGATAAGGAGCATTGGCTTCAGAGAGGCCCAAGGCCAAAATAACAAACATAAGAACTAAATAAAAGAAACATATAAATGTCCTAGTTACAAAGAAAAGAAAATACAAATGTACTTCCCTATCTCCCTAGACCAGAAAACACATCGCAAAGATAGATCAAAATAAATAGCAGACCTCTCCTACGCTCCAGAGAATTAAACACAATAAATCACGAATCGAAATAGTCACAAATAATAAACACAAAACCATTGGTGATCTGTTAACGGAGCCGGAATCCGGAGCTCTTCACGCCACAACAGCAAACGCCAAAGTGAGCTCCTCGTGTGCTGGTAACGCCGCCCTTTTAAAGTCACCCGCTTCAGGATCCACCAGTCGCGTTCCTTGATGAAGAGCCAATCCCTGCACACATACACAGTCACATACACAAAGCAACACACACGAAAACAACGATGCCAAGGATCGTAACAGATGCTAGGCAACGGCGTTCTAAATCAGTGCTGACGAAGTTTCACGAGTGTACCGGCACGATTCCCACGTCTGCACGTCCTGTAGCATTTGACCAGAGCTATGGCTCCGCCAACTAAAATGTCCATTAAAATTACCGAATAATCAAAATCCAGTAAAATATTTTGTGGTGTGTACTGCCGAATGTACAGCAGTTCATCCCTGGTAAAACTGATCTTGTTTGAGAAACAAAAAAACTGGAAAAACAAACAAAACCATTACAAGCACTGAAGAGCCAAGCACTGTAGCTGCCATGAGCGGCGCCATTTTGTTGTCCAAATGACTCCACTGCAGTCACAGAGCTGTTCATGATGGTTAGTGTGGCGCGAGCAGGGGTTTCTCCATAAGTCCACAATCATCTCCACAGTTTTGAGCGTGTTAAGCTCCAGGTTGTTAAGACTGCACCAGACCGCCAGCTCCTTAACCTCCTATCAACCCAAAGGCAGCTGAAAAGGTACGAATTGCATCACATATGAGCAGATTAAGTGTTGAATGCTTTAAATGTCACCAAATATGCGATGAATAGCTGATTCATAAGTACTCCTGCAATTTAGCCTTTAAGCTAAAATTGACTAATGATATTGTGCCGTTTTTCGTTTTCTTTATCTACACTTTAAGTAATATATTTTTGTTTTAATATTTTATTCACTCAGTATTAAGCATGTGAGTTATGTAGTTATGGATTAATTGGGTTTTACGGCTGTAATTTAGTTGTAATTTGGATTATGTGCTCAATATGCCTTAAACTACTGCTTGTATACAACTAATAAAGTCATTTGACAGTTTTCTTTAATTATCTGTTGAAATAATATGAAATGTCTTTAAACTTCAGGAAAAAAGGTAGTTTTGTAAGCATTTAGCGTTACACAAATGACTAAATAGTTGGAGTGCGTTATGCGGAGACGTTTCTGTCGGAGTTTGGTTAACGTTATGGTAATTGCTTTATTTTTATTTCATTTTAAGGAGTTTGACATCAACAATGAGCTCATTTGTGACTCATGCGCTTCTCCGTCATAAATGTTTTCTGTCAGAGGCCAGCGGCACCGAAAAAGGTACGAAATACATTAAATATGAGCAGATAGTTAGTGCTTTAATATCACAAAAGATGCCATGATGAATATAAAGTTAACCAAAACTTACATGTTTGTTTTATTAGCTGGTTTACATAAATTACCCTTGAAATTGTATACCTTATAACCGTTTTTCATTATGCAGCTCCTCAATAATTTAAAGTTACTGCTTATATACAATGTAAATATACAGTACTTGTGTTTTTTATTTAATGTCTTTAAATATTTGGAAAAATGTTTATCCTAAAGCATTTACATAAATGAATGAGCTGAATTTAGCCAAGACACATGTTTGGGGAACATACCATGTGGTAATCGCTACTTTTTTGCTTTAATTTTAAAGAGTTTGACATCAAAATTGAGCTCTCATTATTACTGGGGTACTACTGAACTGTTACCATGTGAGGAGAAAGGGACAAGACTGAAATCTTCTCTGTCAGAGACCAACTGCACTGAAAAAGGTAAGAATCACATTAAATACGACCACATTGATGCTGGAATGTTGTAAAGGACAACATTATACAGTAATGTTTGAAAAGTGTCTAGTCTACACTTCGAATTGCACAAAAAAAGTGTCAGACAGTTTTTTTTGTGATATGGTAAGGATGGAGGTGTTTGGGGGTGATGGTCCATGTTTCAGGAGTTAGGGGTTTGTATGGGGTTTCAGAGAGGGGCAGGGTGATTTGAATTCAGGGCTCTCACAGCCTGGGGGAAAAGCTGTTGAGCAGTATGGCGGAATGGGCTCTGATGCTCCGGAACCGTCTTCCTGATGGTAGGAGCTGGAAGAGACTGTGGGAGGGATGGGTGGCGTCCTTCACGATTCTGGTAGCTTTTATGGAGCATCGTGCAAGGAAAATGCCCTGGATGGAGGGGAAAGGGGCACCGATGATCGTTGCAGCTGTGTTCACTGTCCGCTGGAGGGTCTTGCGGTCTGCTGCACTACAGTTCCCGTACCAGACAGTGATGCAGCTGGTCAGCACGCTCTCTATGGTTCCTCCTAACAGACATAAAAACACAGTTTTTAGGACCCGGAGTAGCGACCGAACGCGCCACCATCTTGGTCAGATTCCTGTTTTATTGACCTGTATCCTGTTGTATACGAGCGCTTGCCAACTAAATGCTGAATTTGCTAAACTATTATTTATTATATAAATTATAGGCTTTGAACTTCAGTCGCATTCTAACAGTGACACAGAGGCGGGCGCACTGATGTTTGGTTCACTATATTTTATTTGAATAAAATACCAACTGCACTGTCAAGCTAGCAATGCTGGAACTGATATGTTTTTTGTGTGTGCTAGCAGGATGACCCCTTGTTTATCTGTTAACAATCTGTTTCACCCCTTGTTTATCTGTTTACTAAATCAAATATATTTCAAGTATTTATTCCTTGTATGTATATGTACTGCAGACTTTATATTTATAATATTATAATTTAATATAATCTTTAGTATTTTCACATCTTGGTGGATTTTCTTTTAAATTTGTACTACTGTCTGTTCAAAATAAATGAAAAGAAACCTAGCATAGTATTGTTGTAATTTTCTTGTTGTACCGAAATCATATTGAACCGTGACCCCCAAACCGAGGTACATACCGAACTGTGACATTAGTTTACCATTAAACCCCTAATATATATTTAGGAAAAACAATATACACATTTATTGATGCAATATTACTTGATTGAAAAACGAAGAGAGGGTTTAAATCAGCAGTGTCCAAACCTGTTTCTGACCGCCATTGTCCTGCAGAGTTTAGCTGCAACCCTCATTAAACACATCTGAACCAAAGTAATCAAGGTCTTTAGATTTACTAGAAACTTCCAAGTGTGTCAAAGCTGGTTGTAGCTAAACTCTGCTGGACTCTGGCCCTCCAGAAGCAAGATTGGACATCCCTAGTTTAAATGCTCCATTTATAATTATAATATTAGTGCCAGCATCCTCTCTAGCAGCATCCTCTTTTACATATTTTTTATATTGTTTAATGCTACTCGCCCAGTACAGTCTAGTACAATGATGACAACTTTATATATAACAGCCTGTACAGGCAACTGTCTTCTAACCATCATGGAAACTCATAAATGGTTGATTTGAAACACTCTACAGCTCCACACACACCACACATATAGTGCTTCTCAAAATCAGTACACAGCTGATTTCAATAGAACATGAAGCCAGGATCTTTCTCAGCTAATAGTGATATTCTAATAAGTATAAAATACAAACCCTACAAAAATATTGCATTGCATATTTGAGTATTGAGACTTTTCAGTGTTGAATGAAATTATTGTTTATGATCTTTATCTTTATTTCTCCTGCTTTGTTCACCATCTGGAAATAATTTGTAGCAAGACATTCTGGGACTTTCTACTCTTCAGAAGGATACACATGTTGCTTTCTACTAAATCAAACCCATAAGCATTATGAATGACAGTCTGTAAAAATGTCAGTCAAAGAGGATGCTGGCTGAAATACTTTAAGAGTAAGAATGTGCTTAACCGACATTTTAAACCAGCGATAAAAGAAAGCATAGATAAGGGGATTCAAACCCGAGTTAACATACAAGGTCCAGGTTAGCAATGTCATTGTAGTGGAAGAGATAGCTGTGGATTCTGTTAGAGAACAGATATAGAACGGAATCCCACAGAGCAAATAAACAGCCACAATGATTCCTAAAGTCAGAGCAGCTTTGCTCTCAGACTTTCTCCTCACTGAAACTTCCATTACAAATGTACCACTTTTAAGAGAGTTCAAAACTTTTACTTGCTGTTGTGCGACATAAAAAATCTTCAAATATAGAGAGATGATCACAATACATGGAAATAGGAAAGAAAAGGTCAAATCTGTGAATCTCCAAGCAGGAGTAATCAAAACAATACACTGGCCGTAACAAACATCTGGTCTGTGTGAGGTATTAAAATATCCATTACTAATTACAAAGGATATATTGTAAAGTGAACAACAACACCACGAGACACAGATGCTTATTAAAGTTTTAGTTGTGGTAATTTTTTGGGGATACTGTAAAGGGTTACACACAGCGACATAACGATCAACAGCAATTAAAACCAAATTACTAAGAGATGTAGAAAGGAGCAGCCCAAGAGTAATTACGAAGAGTCCACAGTAAGTGTCTCCAAAGTACCAACATGTTTCAATCAGATTCATGGCATCTACAGGCATTATAATAAGTCCAATAAGCAAGTCAGCCACAGCCAGAGAGAGAATGATCAGGTTGGTTGGAGTGTGAAGCTTCTTGAAGTGAGAGATGGAGATGATCACCAGCAGATTCAGAAACACAGTCCATGCTGACAACAATGAAAAAAACACATACATGATATTGTATTCATGTCTGGAGCGTTTTCCCTTGATACACGAAGAGTTGATGGCAGGGAAGCAATATTGAGTCTCATGATCCTCTATACTCAGAAAGGCCATGAGTGAGTCTCCTCCTATTTGGACTTTATTCTGCTCTCCTTACTGTACTTTAATTTATAGAGTGTCTGATCAGACTGACCAACCCATCTACCACCCACACTGATGTTCCATGACATAATTAATTCCTTTTAACATCATCTACCTTGGATGCAACCTTTATTGCATCACATCTCACAGTACTGCAATAGTTTGAAGTTGTCTATACTGGACACATCAAAGCAAGAGTTGCAAATTCTTTGTCTTTCAAGTCAAAAGTACTGCAAGTGTGTGGAGTACATCAAAAGTAGAGCAGGGCATCAATTTACTGTCATGGACTTGTCACGTCACATCTAGCATAGACAGACTTTTGGCTTTTGCTGCACTACTTACTGCAAGTGTACTGCAACTGCACAAAATTGAGTGTTTAATCTTGTAATTTTACATTATTAGTACACTATTTTCCTATTTTTGATATTGTAAAATTAGTTAAAAGTGCTATATAAATAAAGGTGACTTGACTTATGTTTCACATTGGTCTGTAGAAAAACAGCAACAGGCTGAATGAAGGCTGAATTTTGATTCACTCTGACAAGTAGATGGTACTTTAGGAAAAGCAAAAAAGTGGAATTTTTTGACATTTATTTTAGTGCTATCAAAATTAACACAGGCAAATATTTTTTCCAGATTAACAGCATTAAAAATATTTAATGCAGTTAACACAGGGGCAGAGCTATTGTTGGCCACCTCACTCACAACTGCTGCCTCTGTCTCCTTTTTCTTGACAAGAATTGCATTTATTTATTTGTTATAATAAACATGACATTTATTATAACAAGTTTATGTAAAGTATTTTTTTGTCTTATTAAGGTTAAAATGTATATCTCTCTATTATACTAATAGCTATTGTCAATGGTTAAACATTGGAGGAAAAAAATCTATGTTATAGAGACATCAGTAATAGTATTGGCAGAGCTATAGTAACTGATTACATGTCATCTGGATTACGTAATCAGATTCCAAAAATTAAGTACTTTTAATCAGAGTAAATTACATTCTAAAATACTCGTAATCAGACTACAGTTACTTTTTTATGGATTACATGTTTACATATTATTCACACAATAGCAATACATTTTTCTTAAATCATTGATTATCCCTAATTTCTCTTTTTATTATCTTTAACATTTTCCTTTCTTAAATAGCCTACCGATTATATACATATTATATATATATATATAGTCCAGTTTTGTGGACATTCATGCAAAGATCAGTCATTAGTCAGGTGGTGAATGAATTTGACCACTGGATTTACAAAAATCATTTCAGGTTTAAGAAGGGTTTCAACATTGCATCAACTACTGATGAAAACATTAATTTTCATTTGAATTTATTACTCTGTAGGTTTTTTTAACCATGTATTATTAATTGTAACTAATTAAAATGCACATATTCACGTTATTTCTTAGTTACATGTAATGCAGGCATTCTAAAACTTTTTGTCATCTAAAACTTATTCACAAAATATATTTGCTTTAAGTACCCCTTAGATTTTAAAATAAATATTTCAATAAATAAGTAACACATTTTTATGTTCACAGTTTCTTTGATGTTGATTGATGATCACATGGCATGGAGGTAAATAAAAATATTTCATCTTTTTTAGTAAGTGTTTTATTTTAAAAAAAAGACTATAGAAATACAAAGACGGTTCACTCCTATACTTATGAATGGGAGAAACTGCAGCGCAATAATATGGAGGAATAATCCCACCTTCTAAATGAAAGAGACAAATTTCCCATAGAAACCATTATAAGCATGTTATGACTACGCATGCGCATTACCTGGTCTAGCCTGAAAAGAAGCTTTTCAAACGCTATTTGATCATAAGAAACAACATTCATGGGGCAAATCATTTCAGATTTTTGTTGCTGATTTGACATATGTCATTTAATTGTGAGTTCAGCGAGCAGTTTTTTAGATTTCAGGATTCCCCCATTCATTAAGATCATAAAGATAGGTCTCGTATGAACTGCCCGGAGGCATTGCAAATATGGCCGCCAAATGAAGAGGCTTTCCCATAAAGGGAGATCAAATAAAATAAATGTTAAAAGAAAAAGAAAGGGAGTTTGTTTTATAATGATTTATTTTCATTTACATTTTTTTATGATTTAATTAATTGTCAGCTTTCATTAAACTCACAACCCCCCCCTGCAGTTCCTTTATGAACCCTAGTTTGGGAAACCTTGATGTAATATAATACGCACTTCATGTTATAAATTACAATGAATGGAACAAGTTTCCTTACTATTTGCATTTTTTACATCATTATGGTACAAGATAATGTTATTTAAATCAATGTGATAAATGAGTTTAATCAAAAGCTAATCTAAAAGTAATCTGATTATATTACCTAAAATGTGTAATGTAACGGATTACGTTACTGACTGAATTTTTTGTCATGTAATCTGGAATCAGTAACGGATTACAATTTGTAATTAATATACCCAGCTCTGAGTATTGGTATCAGTGGTTCTTGCCTTCAGTCATAAAAAAGATGCCACTAAACAAATATTTAAAAATATGCTGTCTTTATGTTGTTTCTATATTAATTTGAAGTTTGCGTCTAAAATTATTCCTCTATAAAAGTCTATTTAAAAACATTTATGTTAGGAGAGTTTTCAGAACACACCAGCAAGTCCACCTCTGAATGGCTCAAGAAAAACTAAATTAAGGTTTTGGATTGGCCAAGTCAAAGTCCGGACTTAAATCTAATTAGGATGCAGTGGCATGACCTTAAACTGTCCTTCCATGCTTGAAAACCCTCCAATGTGGCTAAATTAAAACAATTCTGCAAAGAAGAGTGAGCCTAAATTACCCCCCAGTGATGTGAAAGACTCATTGCCAGTTATCGCAAACACTTGAGTAATTTATTCAGTAATGTATAAGTTTTATTGTATTTTGAGTCCACCTTTTCTTTGTAAAAGGCAAAAAGTTGATCATACTCTTTTCAAAGTTAAGGATTCATTAGTTTGAATGAACAATGAACCAAAAACTATTGGTAACACTTTATTTTAGGGTCTCTTAACTAGCTGCTTATTAGCATTATTATTATATATATATATATATATATATATATATATATGTGTATGTATATACACAGATGTAGTCAGAATTGTTGGCACCCTTGGTAAATATGATAAAAGAAGGCTCTGAAAATAAACCTGCATTATTAATCCTTTTGATCTTTTATTAAAAAAAATTATCACAAAAATCTAACCTTTCATTGAACTAAAACAATTGAAAATGGGGGAAAATCTCATTATGAAATAAATGTTCTCAAATACACATTGGACACAATTATTGGTACCCCTAGGAATTCTTATGAGTAAAATATCTCTGAAGTATATTCCCATTCGTATTTACAGTTTTGAGCACTCCAGGGGGATTATGAACATTAAATTATATATATATATATATATATATATATATATATATATATATATATACATATATATAGCTCCAGTTGTTTGCTGTGAGTATTCAACTCTTTTAAAGGGTGATACTTTGCATGACAGCATGGATCTTTTGCTAAGAAACATAACATGGGTTTGCCTGTCATATAGACTGTGCTTTTCATTTGACAGATTTATTGAATAATATCAGACAGAAACACAATCTAAAGGTATCCATTTGTTTGGCTCTTTGGTATTTCAGTTAGTAAAGTATTTCTGATGGCCCTGTATTCAAAGTTCTGCTGCAGTGACAATCCTCCAGCGATCTGTTCATTAAGGGTGTGAAACAAGGTAACAACTAACACACACAATGTACACTTATGTTGTTTTTTGCTCAGAGGTCTGTGAGAAGTTGAATGTCCTGATGACATTTTGATGTCTTGATAAACTCAAATGAATACTGTTCGAATTACAGAAACACACACACACACACACACACACAGCCGATCACAGGCAATAAACACTATAAGCCATTTTGCATGGATGTTGTTTGCAAAAAAACTTTTTTTTTGTATCAAAATGCATGGCTATTGGAGAAAGAGGATGATTGTTTCCAAATGTTGTAGTTATGAGTAGATAATAGGGCTATACAATCCAGACAAAACATGCAGTCTTGTAGGTGAAACTCTTTAGTGCTGATGGAGTGCAAATTCTCCAGTAGAAAATTCAATGAAAGATTTTCAAAACGTCTTGACAGAAACAATGTTAATCACAGTACTGGGTTAACTTGTGACACAATAAGTGACAATTTTTATTAATAATTGTTTATAATAATCACATGATTTGTTTGTTTCATGTTTATGGTTACAGCATCTCACTAAATCTTAATTCAAATAGGTGTGTAGTTTCTAAAACACTTAGACAATTATTATTGTTTATATTTGTTTGTGAAAACATGAGTGTGATAGTAACAATCAGGAGTATCATAAAATAATTGTAACTTTTAAATGTCCTCCTCACTGAATCTTCCATTACACATTTACCATCCTTTTATGATGTACAACACATCCTCAAATACAAAGTAACAATCACTGTAAAAAAAGATTCAAACAACTATAAAATTATAAACTGATCATTTATCCTCTGGGAAAAGACTGAAGAATTCAGATGATGGTTTAAATATTTTTAGAGTCACAATGTGTTTAGCTGATATTCTAAACCATTTATAAAACAGTGCATAGATAAGTGGATTCATGCAGGAATTCATGTACAAAATCCAGCATGTTACATTAAATTCAACTGTTGATTCATTTCCTTCTATGAGAGTGACAATATAGTATGGTATCCAACACATAAAGTAAACCATTACCACAATCCCCAATGTTTTTGCTGCCTTTCTTTGTGACCTGCTGACACCTGAGACAGAATTTACAACCTTGGCCTGATATTTCGCAACACAGAAGATTTTCACATATATAGACATGATTACAAAAGAAGGGGCAACAAAAGTGACTATGAGCTCTGTGATAAAATGCTCAAACTTAAAAGACACTCTACATTCTCCATAACACCCATTTTGCATCTCTGAGTAGAACATAGTATTATTTAAGATAATGACAGAATAAATGGCGCAACACAACCAGTTTATAATAATCCAAAACAACTTTATCAGTCGTGACCCTTATTGTGTATCTCAAAGGGTCACTCACAGCAATGTAACGATCTACAGATATAAAAACTAGATTACCGAGAGATGCTGAAACAACCATAAAAGAAATAAATAAAAATAAAGAACAAAATATCTCCCCAAAGTACCAACATGATTCTATGAATGTGATGCCCATGAAAGGTATAACTATCAGTCCCACAATCAGGTCGGCCACAGCCAGAGAGAGAATGATCAGGTTGGTTGGAGTGTGCAGCTGCTTGAAGTGAGAGATGGAGATGATCACCAGCAGATTTAGAAACACAGTGAACAATGATAATAAAGAAATGAAAATGTACAAAATGACATACTCCACTCCAGGTTTGATCTCTTTGAAACATGAAAAATTGTTGTTTGGGAAGCAATACTGAATTTCTTGACTGTTGTCATCCATGATGCTCTAGTCAAATATTTTCACAATTGATTTATCCTCATTTGTAGCCTGCCCCTGTGGTTTACTGCATTCAAAGTTGCCACTTCAAAACTGGTACAATGTTCCAGCTGCCAGCTTTCTATTACTGATTGTGCTCTAATTTATATGTACAGAAAACAGGGACATCCCATTAAATGTGAGGTTGGATTATACTTCATTAAACCCACCTACTAATTAAATATTCAAAGCATTCAGTGATGAATTGGATGAGGTCTAATAGAATATTTGTGAGAGTGCAAATAATTTGTAAGACACAAACACATCAAATGTAATATGAGTTTTTGTCTGTATGTCTAAGGTCTTTGGAACAGAGATTTTTTGATCACCAGATCTTGACCAAAGTTTAAATGTGTCCCGCATGTCTTGGTCCCAAACTGGAACAGTCTACCCAGTCATTTTAGAACAATATCATCAGTTTTTTAAAGCAAAGCTATAACACTTTCAAATTGGTTGCAAGTTTTCAATTGCATGTATTTATGTCATGCTTTTTGTACTATTTATACAATTGTACTTGCTGTTGTTTAGCACAATGTTCAACTATAGTTTATTTTATTGTGCTTTACACATGAATTACTGACTGATTGAAATATAAAAGTATAAATTTTTTTATACTGCTCCGAGTGTGTGTTCACGGTGTGTGTGTGTGTGTGTGTGTGTGTGTGTGTTTACTGCTATGTGTGTGCACTTAGGATGGGTCATTGCAGGGAGTTCAAGACCCGGGAGTGAGAGAGACGAGCAAATTAGGTGGTGCCTCTGTGTAACAGCTGTTCTGCGTTTTAATTAAAAAGTAAACGACATCTGACGGTGTTGACAAATTTGTCAAATGGAGTTCATGAAGTCACCATTTTGTTTTCTCTGTTGGTGTTAGATGCTAATAGAACCTGCTTCAGGAGAATATAGTTGTTCAATTGTGTTTGATCAGGGTTGGATCTGACCTCTGCTGGAAGGTAGATCTCCAGGAACAGGATTGGGCACCCCTGCTATAAAACATACCAGAGCCAGTCTGATATTGATGTACTCTGCAGAGGTGGAATGTGGCGAGAGGGTCATTTAGAGTGACAACTGCCACTGATATACCCTGTTTTAATACATTTTAAAGGGCACCCATTATGCCCTTTTTGCAAGATGTAATATTGGTCTTGGGTGTCCCCAGAATGTGTCTGTGAAGTTTCAGCTCAAAATACCCAACAGATAATTTATTATAACAGCTGGAAAATGACATTTTTGGGGTGTGTCTAAAAATGAGCTGATTTGGAGTATGGCTTTAAATGCAAATGAGCTGCATATTCCCACCCTGTCTCCAGAAGAGGGCGTCGCGTATACGTCTCTCTGCTTTGCATATGTAAGCCTGGTGCCAGTATGTCTGCCCCCCCCCCCCCCCTAGAGAGGACAAAAGACTCTCCTGAGAATCAACAAAAAACATCTCTTGCATATGTAACAGCAGCATCCGAGATGCAACACAGTGTAGTTCCTCCTCACCTAGAACTCACTGAAAACCCATGCAATGTAATGTATGTACAAAAAAGTAACTGTACATGTTTGATATCATTTGAAATGTCTCAGTGCGCCTGGTAAAATGGTCTCATTCTCCCAATCATAATGAAAAGCTAAAAGAAGTTCTAAAGTATGAAAAGTGTAGTGTACAACTTAAGGGTGTGCCCTCCCCCTGATCTTCTATTCAGATCACCTCCTGTATGTAAATAAGCATTCTCTGCCACAGGATATCAAGAAGCCATTTGGTTGCAAATTCTAAAGACTAATTATAATGACAAGATACCACCATTTGGTGGGCTTATTGAATTATCTGGGTTTATAAGGAAACGGGACACAGAGTTCTAGGAGTCTGTAGGTTGACTGCCCACACAAATCATTGTGTGTAATTATTCATTGCCAGGTAGTAAGAATTATTGTTATGTTATGGTTAATTGATGATTCTATTCTTGTAACATTGGAGTTTTGAATTATTGCTTCGATTACCAGGTCAATAAATTGTAACGTTTGATTCTATTCTAACTGCCTCTAAGATTGCTTTCTCCCTAACAGATCAGCGGATTCGTATATTTCCGCAAGCCTGCGTCAGTTTTAGCGACGGCTAAGACCCGGCGTCATTTCAAGTCTACTTGGGTGCAGAGGCGGGTAATAATTCCGTTTAGGGACGGCGAATGCCGTCTGGTCAGACTAAACTCGCGTACGCCTATACCTCTGACTTTTGATTTAATATTACTTTAAACAAGGACTTGACCAATCCAAAGCTATTACGAGTGTGGTACATTGATCTGCTAACATATCTGATAGTGGCCAAGAAACCTTTACTGAAGTAAACGATTGAACTAAAGTTCTGAGGGGGCTCCCAAGGGGTTATCCACGGTCTCTGATTGTGTACGTGTGAATTAACGGCAAATCTTAGATACATAACCATAATTTACCTCTGATTGATGACCGGGCCTGACGAGATTGTGTCTGTGAGACCTGTGGAAAACAGGGCCTCTAAGCGATATAGTTTCTCTACATCTGAGCGGATAAAGTATTAAAAGGAGCTGAAAAGAATAATCAATCATTCGTTCATATTTTAATGATGCACAGATATCATTAAAACCTTTTCATTTATGTTGATGAATCAGATGAAATAACGAGACAAAATAAATAAGAAAAAGCCTTCCATTTAATCTTGTTGTGTCGTGAAAAAGGAAAGACTGTAATACGCAAAGGCCTTCACCCGCTGAACGACTGCCGTCATTGGGTCGATCGAGCCGGGCCTTACAGTGGTGACCCCGACGTGATCTCGCACAGACGAGAACGTGATCTCGCACAGGCGAACGTCATTCCACAGCCGCGACAGAATTCTCCTTGGGACATGAGGTTTGATATCCTTCTCATCAATATCCAGCTGCTGTGGTAAGTGTATTTTTTGCCTTTTAGAAGTTGAGGGAAATATTGTTTACACTGTATAGACACATTTGTAGTACGGGTCGGAATACCCACTTTTGAGACCGGAACCGAAAAACCCGGTGGTGATAAGAATTAGACGAGAAACAACATGTCTTTTCAGGAAAGCCCAGCAGCAGAGTAGATGAGGAGATAATGGAGGTTTTAGGACTGCAATTACAAAACTCCTTGTTCGGTTAGCGACAAGGGATTCAATTTGAAGTGGAACAACAACGAAATAATATCCTGGTATTCTGCCGAGGGTGCGAAAATAAAATCAAAATCAAAATACAAGAAAATTCCGCTGCAATTGTTTATTTGCTTCAGCATAGCGACCTGGCGACCATAACCGAGAACGAAAAACAATAACAAATATCAAAGAAATCGAAGAGTGCGATCTGACGAATTACAAAAGTTAAGAAAACAAGTCGAAGTGTTTGCAGAGAAACAGGGGTGGGCTAGACAACGCGAAGAAATGGCCACAAAAGTTGATCACATTCAAGGGAAACTAATTACATATAGTAATTACATATCTGCGCTCGAAGATTGTTGCGATAAAACAGGTTTCGCCAAAGAAAGCAGTTTAACGAGTTCGTTTGCCCATATAATCATTAGGTAATCGAGTAAACTTTATTTGGCTTGCTGTCCGCTGATGAGGGGCTCGATGAAGCAGCTTGACTCGAGCTCTGATATACCCCCAAAAGAGCAGAATAAATTGGGACAGCAAGTTGGACAGGGATGAATGAGATATTTGAAGATTAAGGTATCCGGGATACTCAAATATTTGAAGGCTAATGGTGATACCCCCCAAAAGATGTGGAATTTAAGTTAAGAAAGGATGATGGTAAGATACCTGCGCTTGGAAGTTTAATTAGGGTATTGCACTGCTGCGGCAGTGACTTTCTGAAAGAACTCCTGCGGAGTATCTCAGGACTGGAGGTTTGAGTGCGGAGCTAGAGAACACCCATGGAGCCCTATGAAGTCAAATAACAAGGGGCCCCAGATGTCACGGATGGGGCAGGGTGTGGTCCTGAGGGGAAACAGGCCGCTGACGTCCAGCGAAGCCACAGAAAGAGAAATATTTAATATGCTCGATTAAGCCCTATTAATATTTCTTTACAGTTTACACCTTATTAAGTGCTTGTCCAGCAATCACTAAAAGTACATTCTGTTAATCTCAATTAAAATCTCTTACATTCCCGTGGCCCCAGGTAACGATACGAGATTAATAATTTCTAGTTTGAGCTAGGCTGCGTTATCTTTAGGGCAAATAAGGATAAAAATGCTTAAAATCACATTCCAGAGACAATTCTTTATGAAATGAAAAACGATTTATTCGTGATATTGCTATTCTAACATAAATGGATTAACTGAAGACATAGACATACACACACACATAGGCATGAGAGTTTTGAGGTTAAGGTTTAAAGAATGACATTCTTTCTATTTCATAACTTAACCAGCCAGCCAAAAGATCACGAACAAATCTATGTTTTGTTACTGCATTCAGATCGAATTTTAACCAGTTCAATCAGGATTAGGAATTCAGTTTGTACTTGCTTGGATGGGTTTTAAAGCAGGCTCGGAGTTGGTTTCGTTTTCCGCGTGAGTTCAGTTCTTTGTTTCGGTGTCACGTGTTCAGCTCGGCTCCTTCGGTTGTCCTCGTGTGGAGACTTGAGATGGCTGCGTGGCGCCATCGGAAAGCTCTCCTCCGCAATCGTTGACTTCGTGGCTCCTACGGCTTTGGCACGGTCTTAGACCCTCCGATGGTTGGTTTTTGAGAGAGTCCAGCGGGCCGGCTTCCAGGTCAGCCTTGCGCGCGAGTCACGGGAAGCGTAGCTTCAGAGATGTTCAAGCCATGTTCAAGAGAGTCAGAGCGCCAGAAGAGAGCGAGCGCGCCGCGCTCTTTCAACTGTCCGGTTTGGACATCGCGCCAAAGGCGGCTGGTCCAATCAGATTGTCCGTATGGGCGGAGCTCCACCCACGCCCATGGTTTTCTTGCAAGGCATTTTCAATGGAGAAAAGAATAACTTTTGATCCCTGTATTAAAACTTTTATCAAGTTTACACATTTATAATATCACCACATTCGTTATCGTACTGATTCATGAAGTTTTGCAACCATTCATAAAAGTCTAAACACTGCAGCCTACACATTCCAGGTTAAAGCACGATTAGAAATCAGCCCACGTTTTCCTAAATTAATATTCATATTCCACGAGCATATGAGAGAAAGAGTACACATTAATATCCATATATCTTCTTTGTGGATGCTTTGAAAGTCATGAAATGAACGAATGTCTTTGAGAAGCGTTCCCGCACATTCCTTTTGTTCCACAACAAGAAGAAAACGCGCGCTTTTGCGCTGAGGCGGAGGAGGGGCTTTTAGAGGGCTGCTGATTCTTTAGCTGCCCCCCTTCTGGTGACTTGTAGAGTTGAATTCCTGCCGATATATGTTACATATCCCCTTGGGCTTGGTGATGTTCCCTGATGGAACATTGTCAGGCCCTGGAACAAGAGGCAGGAAGAACAGGCACATACAAGACACAAACATCATTCCTATCACTGACTAAAACCTGGTGCAGGGTAATTTGGGAAGGAACAGGTTAGAAACTTGAGAAGACATAGGGATGCATTGTTTATCATTATTGACAATTGGGTCATTTTTGACTTTTAATTGTCAGGGGCTCGACAGTATAGGCATGATCTCAGTCAGGTTGTTCAAATTCTCGGGTTCGGGTCTCGGTCGGGATTACCACGTCGAAAAAGGCGAGGGACGCCTGGACGTGCATTTGTTGAGAGACTCTTGGACGACGTTCACTCGCTTGTGTAGGAGGAAGGCCAGTGTCAAATTCATAACATATCCTACGATAGTAGAGATACAAAGCGCCGTGTCAGCGGCAGACCAGGACCGAATAATTGGCGCGCCGGCGGGCGGAAGGCGAGCGATAGCTTCTAGCGCTGTCAGCGGTGTCAATTCACTAAGAGATTTCGATTTCAACCTGATATTCATCGGTGAGGTGATACAATGCTAACTCGTCAATATGGAGGATCACGCCCTTCGGGACAGTGATCCATAACATTTGGTTGGGCAAATTAATGCGCGTGGCGTCGTGTTAATCGCATGTGAGGGTGGCTGGTCGTGCTGGGGTACTGACCAGCCATCGGTTTCTGATGATTTCGCGTTACCTCAACTTGAGAACGTGGTGTTGTTTCGGCGGGGCAGCTAGTGTCGGGTTTAATGGATTCTAAACCGCAGATGCCCTTGGTATTATCGCGTCGCAGAGTTTACTCGGGTAGGGGAGTGAATGTCCTAAGTGAGCGTGCCCATCTTTGAGTTTGGGGCCAGATACAACCGTTCGTTGTTCTCGTGTCTCAGCGACTTTAGGAGTTTGGATTTTACATAGGTTTTCCCTTGCCGTAATCCGCATTCACAACATCTTTGAGCCGGTAAACATTATTAACGTCGATAATGGGCAAACTGAAAAGGCCACTAAATCACCTGTTTCCGGGTTTGCGTATATGGGAATAGCGCCACCGGAAAGGGGCGAGATGGGTTTGGATGAGACTAGCGGGGCCCGCGGTGGCCGAAGTTACAACGTTTGAACAAGGCTAAGAGGTATCGTGTAGCACGGAATCCTATTCATGGCTACGTTGTCAATCGAGGAACTTACATCGTGTATCATGTCGTTCATGATTTTGGCGGGTGGCCTCGATCGGTCGACAGCGGTTCTCACAGCGAATTACAACGACTTTACTGACGGAAGTCGATCTCAATTTCAGGACCTGGATTCAAGGTTTGGTTAAGGGGTTCAAAGTGAAAGAGAGGAAAGGAAACACAAAGTGAGACACGCGATAAAGAACCCAAACGATAAAGTAAATTAAAAAAAAAAAAAAAAAAAAAAAAAAATAGTTTTAAACTAAAATAAAATTAAAAAAATTAAAAAAATTAATTAATAAAAAAAATTATATAATAATGAAAAAAAAATTGAGAGTAACTCCTCTCTACTAGATTGGTCCTAGCAGTGCTGCGGAGGAGAGAATATGGGTTGTGTCTAAGCATGGTTGCTATATGTTTTCCTAAAATGACAATAGTTATGCTTGTGTGGTGCATATGGTTGTCGGTCTGTGTCAGTGGGTCGGATCCTCCCCTTTTCCTGTCGGTGGTTTGGATTTGCCGGTTGGCACTGGCAACCCATCATGGTGCATCGTGTGCGTGTGTCCATGTACTCCCCTCTGGCCGTGGTACTACGAGCTGTGGCGCAGTGAGTGGCTCAGGGACATACGTGGACACCGCCTTGCAGATGCAGCATGTTGTCGACAGAGTAGAGCTTGGAGCTCGGAGGATGTGTTCAGGTCCATATAGGAAATGGAATGTTCAAATGGGTTTGACATGTGAGCTGTCAAGGTTCGTAGTGACGAATCCGCATGTGAGGGTGAGGAGATCGTCAGCGAACTGAGGTGGTATGGTAATGCAGGAGGGCAGGGTGTGCTCGCCAGTGGCGTGCTGGCGGGTTACTGCTGCCACTGTAGGGTTGGGTGGGAGGGCATGAAAGGTCCAGGACTCTTCATGTGATGCACCTGCTGTGGTGAGGGCATCGTTTTGGTCATTTGAGGGGCTGGAGTTTGGGAGGAAACTTTAGGATGTCAGACCTGATCTGGTGTTCTCCGGAGGAATGGCAGGTGACTGAGACAGCACTTTCAGGAACTTGGAGTTTCATCAGCAGGTGTTTGTTGGACGCTGCTGTGATTTGGAGTATTGGGTGTTGAGTTAGTGTTTAACTCTGTTGCTGGGTTTTCAGGTGGGGTTTCATGTCCATCTGAAGTTAGGTGTGTTTACTGTTCTCTGAGAGCAAGGTGAAGCGGTGCTGTTTTCTGGGGCTGATTTGTTCAGCTTGTCACTGCCGTTCCGTCTGACAGCTAGTCAGGCTGACTCTGGTTCATCTTCCTTTTCCCACTGATTCTCATGAGACCACTTCTCCCAGTGTCGTCCAGGTGGCGTTGGCGTCCACGCGGTCCATCCCATCGGTCATACCTCTGTTCAGGTCGGGTGTCAGCGTGTGAGTCTCGTTCTCTGTTGGACGGGGGTGCATTCCATTCTCTGTGTGGTGGCTTAGCGCTGTCTTGGCGTTGGGTGCCCTCTAGAGCCAGTTCATGGTGTTGCGTGTTGAAATCAAGAACTGCTGGGGTTTTGGCGCTCTTTTCT
Source organism: Gymnocypris eckloni scoliostomus (assembly GCA_027564155.1). Lineage (NCBI taxonomy): Eukaryota > Metazoa > Chordata > Actinopteri > Cypriniformes > Cyprinidae > Gymnocypris > Gymnocypris eckloni. Next base: position 19,115,740 of record CM050435.1, read on the forward strand.
GAGGCCATCTTCTGTTTGTAGTAGGCCTTTTGCACCAAGTCTCGCAACTGCTGAGTGTTCATCGTTCGTGGACATGCGAGAACGCCAAGATGGTGGCTTATGCCAGGATGAAGATTCCTGAGGAAGAGAGTTTTAAAGTTCAGTTCATCTTCCATGTCAGAATCATTGCGAGTTCCAAAATATGCTTGTCTGAGTCGACTATAGTAAGCTTGAGGAGTGTCGTGACGTCCTTGTCTCGTCTCCAGGGCAGCCACTAAGCCTTGATCGGACTCAGGGTCGGCGAACTCTTTAATAAGGGCTTTTCGCCGTTGGTAATCAGTCTTTGTGTTAACAGGCTGCCGGTCCAGGAAGCTGCGTACTTCAGGGCTGGATGTCGTTCGAGTAAATAGAGTTTATCTTTGTCCGTAACGTTAGGTCGCATTTCAGATGGAAATCAATATCTTGCAGATACGCCTGGACCGTTTGGCTGTTTGGCACGCTGGGGTTGAATTTGCTAACGTTTCGGGCGAGCTTGTCAAGGTCTTTAGGTCCAAGCTGTGCGACGATCTGCGGCTGGCTGCAGCAGATTCTTCTGGTTCTGTCGTGATATAAAGTTCTTCAGACGGCGCTGGTGACTGTTTTAACATCACCCCTCTGTCTTATGTTCACGTGTCAGTCCAGGCACAGGTGACTTGGTCCTGCTTGGCAGGGGTGCGGTTGGTGCACGTCCTGTCCTTGACGGCTCATGGCGTGGTTCGTAAGCGTGCTTGAGTTCCTCTTGGAAACTTTCAGACTCCTCTGTGACGTAGTCGAGCTGTTGTGTTAGGCGGCTGATCTCGTTTCTTGATTCAGCCAAATGAGCTTCGAGGGCCTTGATTCTGCTGTTTTGTCCCTGAAGTCAGTCTTTGCCTTCTCTAGTAGCTTCTCTGCATACTGTAGCTTGTCTGCACGATCAGCGAAATCCTCTTTGAGTTGCTGCATTTCGTGGCTGGTAGCTTCTAGAGTTTCTTTTAGCCTGTTGATTTCATCGGCGCCTTGCTCCACCTCATCGGTCCCTTCCCGTCGCACCTGAGCTTCACGTTCCAGCTGCTCTGTCGCCGTTGTGCGCTTGTCAGCTCCTGCTGGCGTTGTGCGCGCTTGTCGCCTCAGTTTGAGGGTGGCGATGAGTGTGTGACTTGAGGTGATCTTGGCTAATTCTTTGTGATTGTAGTTTTGACTTGGGTCTTGTCTCATGATGCTTGTGATGTTGTCATCTAGTTGGTCCTGTGTCTGATGTTGGAGTGCTTCAGCAGCTTTAGGGAGGATGCTGTTTGTTGTAGCACTTAGCCACATTTCCAGTCCTTCCCAGTGACCGACATGTTCTGGCTGGTGATACATGTTCTGGCGGTGATGGGATCTTGGACCGAACTGACACAGACCTTGGATGGGAAACAAAGCAAAACAAAACACAAACAAAACAACAGGGTGTGAATGTGCACAGTGTAGTGTATGCTAGTGTTGAGTGTGATTCTGTTTCTGTGGTCCTCTGTGATGGGGTGCGTGTAATTTGCAGCTTCTGCGTAGAAATTGCGCCCACGTAGAGGCAGCACTGTTGGGAAACAGAAAGAAAAGCACACTAACAGAATGAGTACACAGGGACAATAACACTAGACCGATCTCTCTTTAATAGCAGATTCTCTCTTCGCTTTGTTAAGTCTGATTTAGAAGGACGCTTCTAATCAGAGGATTGTAGGCTAGTTTTCTTTTGTAATAAGACTGGTATTGCTATTCCAATTTTCTCCTTGATGGAAAACAACAGCAATGACAGTACTTGTCCCTGAATGGCAGGATTTTACACATAGACGCTGGTCAGCGTGTGTCAGCGTGTTAAAACTTTTGCCGATGTCTATCTTCTCATTGCGCCTGCTTTAACCTGGGGGAATAGGATTTCACAATAGAGGGTAAATGATAAACAGTTTGAATGTGGTTCTCAAGTTTCATACATATGTTCAATTGTGACATTTCGCTCTATTCGTGATCTTCCCCTGGTCAGCTTTAAGCAAACAAGTCAAATTAGAAGTTAGTAACAGGGAGAAAAGAAAAGAGAAATTAAGATTTATTCCCAAGATTTAAAACTAATACGTTGGCACAAGGTGGTGCTGTTGAGTCGCTATGCTAAGGTTACGTTTTATGCTCCAGATTGGTGAGAAATGACTTTGACTGTATGGTGTCCCTGTCACTTCTCCAACACAACGCTAGGGGGAGCACTATCTACTCTCAGGCCTAAGTAAGGAGGACTAATTTTAATTTAATAAAATTATTATTATTAATTTTACTTGAGTTAATCAGATCACCTAAGGAAATGAAGTGTGGCCTACAGATAGAGCCGGACTTGTATTTAAGTTTGGAATTAGCATTAAAAATTAGAATTTGGTTTCTAATTAAAATTTATGATGTTATAATTAAAATTAATAGGATTCACTTAGGATTAGAATTTACAAATGCAATCTGCAATTGAGTTGACAAACCAATATTGTTGCAAAATGTAGACAGGAAGTGTAATTAATTATTAAATGTAATTAGAATGTTCGAATTCATAATTAATTATTAAATTAATTTACAGCTTCTAAATCACTAGTTTTGGATTCCCATAATAGTAATTAAAATAATTTCCAAACTTAAGCATTCCTCTCATTGTCCTTAACACCAAAAAAAAAATAATAATAATAATAATTAATCGGTATCCTACTTGTAAATGAAATTAAAAATTTCTGGCCCTCTAGATAACTTAAGGTTTTATTGTAGTGGTCAAATTATAAGCGTTTATGGTTCATAAATGGATGCTGTTGTTGGAAGCAGGAATTGAAAATTTTATTAAATGAAATTAATTCAAAATTAATTTGTAATCAATTGTGACATTCAATTAACAATTAAAAATTCCTAACAATAGCGCTCATCCATTGATGTGTTATGAAATCATAAAAGCCATTATAATTGAACTAAATCAACCTCACTATGTTATCAAAGTAACACTGAATTATCTTCTAACAACCCACCAGTTATTAAGCTGGTCCCACAAAAGGTAAGAAGACTTTAATCAGCTGTTATATTAAACCAACCTGTGAAAATGTTAACACTGATGATTGGGAAACATTAACACAGCCAACTTAAAACGTGTTAGTCTTTTAAATGAGAGACTAGAGAGAGAGAGGGAATTAGTGTTAGCTGTGAACCACATTTCCAAACACACTGCATTCAAGCTTTAAATGCTATGTGCTAATCGCTAGTCAGAATGCTACCAGCATGGCTTTTGCCTACAATGCTACAGTTTCTTTGTTAGCTTAGCGCTAATGCTATATTACACGCTGGCCCACGTGGTTAAACTGGTATGGCAAGGCAGTGCCTATTCACGCTTCAGACTTGAATTTTCTATAGCACATATAATCTCACTCATTTAGGACGAGATACATTTATCTACGGGTTACTTATAACCCAACAAAGCCTCAGCGGGCTATTATGTGAATATTTGTCTGTTTAGACCGCACATATAACAAAACAAACAATTAAATCGATTTGCAAAATGTCTCCCTTTCTCAAAAACGACTGGCTCCTTTGAGCGCCGTGCTGAATTTCACTCGTGAAATCAAAAATTGGCTGAGAATTACTTAAATAGCTACTTTAATATTCTACAGCGGGAGTCAGGTGGCTGGGTTTGCAGTGGAACACGCACTAACAAAGCATTACCACGAAGGCCTTAAGAGAGGGGCAACAAGGGACACGCTTGTTCGCCTCTCATGCGCTTTAGAGCGACTTTTATTAATTATTTACTGCAGTTTAATTTCTTCTCGAACTCGAGTTAACAGTTACACTCTCTTTCATTCAACCTCACTGTGTTTCGCAAACAAGCATGCAATATCACAAATAACCGTGTTTCTCTATATTTACTCAATTCTTCCGGATAAAAGTGAGAAATATTTATATTGTCTCTGGTTTGATTTATCAGATCTAAATCTTTAATGCCCGCATCCTCCACCATTTTGTAGTAAAAATACCAGTTTAATATAGAGCTATTGTTTCAGCTCCGGGAATTAGTTATTAAATATTTAATATGCTCGATTAAGCCCTATTAATATTTCTTTACAGTTTACACCTTATTAAGTGCTTGTCCAGCAATCACTAAAGTACATTCTGTTAATCTCAATTAAAATCTCGCTTCCATTCCCGTGGCCCCAGGTAACGATACACGAGATTAATAATTTCTAGTTTAGAGCTAGGCTGCGTTATCTTTAGGGCAAATAAGGATAAAAATGCTTAAAATCACATTCCAGAGACAATTCTTTATGAAATGAAAAACGATTTATTCGTGATATTGCTATTCTAACATAAATGGATTAACTGAGAAGACATAGACATACACACACACATAGGCATACGAGAGTTTTGAGGTTAAGGTTTAAAGAATGACATTCTTTACTATTTCATAACTTAACCAGCCAGCCAAAAGATCACGAACGAATACGTATGTTTCGTTACTGCATTCAGATCGAATTTTAACCAGTTCAATCAGGATTAGGAATTCAGTTTGTACTTGCTTGGATGGGTTTTAAAGCAGGCTCGACGTTGGTTCGTTTTCCCGCGTGAGTTCAGTTCTTTGTTTCGGGTGTCACGTGTTCAGCTCGGGCTCCTTCGGTTGTCCTCGTGTGGAGACTTGAGATGGCTGCGTGACGTCATCGGGAAAGCTCTCCTCCGCAATCGTTGACTTCGTGGCTCCGTTACGGCTTTGGCACGGTCTTAGACCCCCTCCGATGGTTGGTTTCGTTGAGAGAGAGTCCGGCGGGCGGCCAGGTCAGCCTAGCGGCGTTGTAGGGCGTGGCAGCGCGAGCGTAGCTTCAGAGATGTTCAAGCCATGTTCAAGAGAGTCAGGCGCCAGAAGAAGAGGCGGCGCGCCGCGCTCCGTCTTTCAACTGTCCGGTTTGGGCGCCGCCCACGGCGGCTGATCGAATCAGATTGTCCGTATGGGCGGAGCTCCACCCGTCCATGGTTTTCTTGCAAGGCATTTTCAATGGAGAAAAGAATAACTTTTGATCCCTGTATTAAAACTTTTATCAAGTTTACACATTTATAATATCACCACATTCGTTATCGTACTGATTCATGAAGTTTTGCAACCATTCATAAAGTCTAAACACTGCAGCCTACACATTCCAGGTTAAAGCACGATTAGAAATCAGCCCACGTTTTCCTAAATTAATATTCATATTCCACGAGCATATGAGAGAGAAAGTACACATTAATATCCATATATCTTCTTTGTGGATGCTTTGAAAGTCATGAAATGAGCGAATGTCTTTGAGAAGCGTTCCGCACATTCCTTTTGTTCCACAACAAGAAGAAAGCGCTTTTAGCTGAGGCGGAGGAGGGCTTTTAGAGGGCTGCTGATTCTTTAGCTGCCCCCCTTCTGGTGACTTGTAGAGTTGAATTCCTGCCGATATATAGGTTACAGGAGTACAGATAAGCGTGGGGTTACCGTGCTTCGAAACGAGGTTTAGAAGGCGTGGGGCGTGAGGCCCGCTGCACCCGAGGGACGGACGATCCTGGTACCTTCAGTCCACTTGTTGGGATGGGAGGGCTCACACTGCAATCCGAGCAGGAGAACCTCCATGGTTAAGAACATGGAGGATCACACAGCGATTCAGAAAGGGAGAGCCCCTCGCTAAGCGTAAGGCTCACACTGCCGATCGGGAGAGCTCCCACGCGGTTTGAAGGAGAGAGCCCCTATATGAATCAAGGGAGATCTCATTCTGCCATCAAAGCGGAGAGCCCACACTGCGACTCGAAGGGAGAGCCTGGATGGTATCTGGATGGGGAGCCCACCGATTCGAATGGGAGAGCCCACTCCAGGAGTGGTAGCTTCCGCCAATCCGAAGGGAGAGCTCTCACTGCATCCAGGACGAAAAGGAGCCCTCTTGGGCTGAGTGGGAAGCGAATATTAGTGGGGAGTGGTGCAGACTTGGAGGGATGCTAGTGATTGGTGAGCTTGTCTAATGTGATGGAAGAAGAAGAATTTTCGTTGTAACATACACAATTATACGGAGTATAATCAGCAACAAAAATGTGTTCTCTGCACTCAACCCATCCAAGTGCACCCACACCGGAGCAGTGGGCAGCTGACGATGCGGCACCGGAGAGCAGTTGGGGTTTGGCGCCCGCCCAAGGTCCCACCCCAGCCGAGGACAGTTTTGCGGAGCAGAGACTCAAACCCGCCCGGGCCACAAGTCCAACACTCCATACATTAGGTCACGGCCGCCCTGAAAAGATGAAGCACTTCATGGGTTTGCATGTCATCCTTTTGCAGGGGCCATGTTAATCTTCTCTGTATCGATCAAATTTTAGTTTGATTAAAACTAAAATTTGTTCTCCCTTCCGTTAGTTCTCCCGCTTTAAGGCAAGGATTCAAGGGATTCAATTTGAAGTGGAACAACAACGAAATAATATCCTGGTATTCTGCCGAGGGTGCGAAAATAAAATCAAAATCAAAATACAAGAAAATTCCCGCTGCAATTGTTTATTTGCTTAGCCGCAGCGACCTGGCGACCATAACCGAGAAACGAAAAAACAATAACAAATATCAAAGAAATCGAAGAGTGCGATCTGACGAATTACAAAGTTAAGAAAACAAGTCGAAGTGTTTGCATACGAGAAACAGGGTGGGCTGAAACGCGAAGAAATGGCCACAAAAGTTGATCACGTTCAAGGAAACTAATTACATATAGTAATTACATATCTGCGCTCGAAGATTGTTGCGATAAAACAGGTTTTCCAGTTGCCGCAGTTAAACAAGCAGCACTGGATGAAACCGAATTAGAGACTCAAACTGAAAGCGAAGATGATGATACTGCGTTAGCGTGTAACATTAAGCCACACACAGAAACTCGTAACCGAGCTCTTGTGAGCCTGTGGCCAGAAAAGCCGAGCCTGCGAAGCCCGATAAAGACTCGAGCAAAATCAAACGACTCGCCAAAGAAAGCAGTTTAACGAGTTCGTTTGCCCATATAATCATTAGGTAATCAAGTAAACTTTATTTGGCTTGCTGTCCGCTGATGAGGGGCTCGATGAAGCAGCTTCGGCTCGAGCTCTGATATACCCCCCAAAAGAGCAGAATAAATTGGGACAGCAAGTTGGACAGGGATGAATGAGATATTTGAAGATTAAGGTATCCGGGATACTCAAATATTTGAAGGCTAATGGTGATACCCCAAAAGATGTGGAATTTAAGTTAAGAAAGGATGATGGTAAGATACCTGCGCTTGGAAGTTTAATTAGGGTGCGTCTCGCCATTGCACTGCTGCAGTGACTTTCTGAAAAGAACTCTGCGGAGTATCTCAGGACTGGAGGTTTGAGTGCGGGGCTAGAGAACACCCCGCACATCTGCACCATGGAGCCCTATGAGTCAAATAACAAGGGGCCCCAGATGTCACGGATGGGGCAGGGTGCCCTGGTCCTGAGGGAAACAGGCCGCTGGCGTCCAAAGCGAACCCCCGCCACAGAAAGAGGCAGCCTACGGAGTACAGATAAGCGTGGGGTTACCGTGCTTCAACGAGGGTTTAGAAGGCGTGGGGCGTGAGGGCCCGCTGCACCCGAGGGACGGACGATCCTGGTACCTTCAGTCCACTTGTTCGGATGGGAGGGCTCACACTGCAATCGAGCAGGAGAACCTCCATGGTTAAGAACATGGAGGATCACACAGCGATTCAGAAAGGAGAGCCCCACTGCGCTAAACGTAAGGCTCACACTGCGATTCGATCGGGAGAGCTCCCACGCGGTTTGAAGGAGAGAGCCCCTATATGAATCAAGGGAGATCTCATTCTGCCATCAAAACGGGAGAGCCCACACTGCGACTCGAGCGGGAGAGCCTGGATGGTATCTGGATGGGGAGCCACGGCGATTCGAATGGGAGAGCCCACTCCAGGAGTGGTAGCTTCCGCCAATCCGAAAAGGAGAGCTCTCACTGCATCCAGGCGAAAAAGGAGCCCTGCGCTAGGTAGGGAAGCGGAATATTAGTGGGGAGTGGTGCAGACTTGGAGGGATGCTAGTGATTGGTGAGCTTGTCTAATGTGATGGAAGAAGAAGAATTTTCGTTGTAACATACACAATTATACGGAGTATAATCAGCAGCAAAAATGTGTTCTCTGCACTCAACCATCCATCCAAGTGCACCACCCGGGCAGTGGGCAGCTGACGATGCGGCACCGGAGAGCAGTTGGGGTTTGGCGCCCTTGGGTCCCACCCAGCCGAGGACAGTTTTGCGAGCAGAGACTCAAACCCACGCCCGGGCCACAAGTCCAACACTCCATACATTGGTCACGGCCGCCCCTGAAAAGATGAAGCACTTCATGGGTTTGCATGTCATCCTTTTGCAGGGGCCATGTTAATCTTCTCTGTATCGATCAAATTTTAGTATATGTGCCGCCATGACGAGATCAGCTCGAACTTGAGATTCGAAGGTATGGGGTGTCCACCGGCCCAGCATTTAATTTTGGTGTTCGGAAAGAACTTTCTGGGCTGTTGAAGTGGCTGCTAGGGTTGTAACGATTCATCAATATATTGATCTGATGTGTGTGATGCGATGCATCGATGCCACGCGTAAAATATCGATATCTGTATTTCCTGTCTTGTTGCAGTGAATAAATCTTACACTTCAAGTATTATCGCTGGTGATCTTGAAGGTGGAGGAGAGAGTAGTCTTCTGGAGCTTGTTTTGAATGAGCGCTGGATTTGCGACCGAACTGCTCAGAGGGAGTCTCTTGATTTGGATCCGTGGATTCCGATGATTTGCGGGTTGCGACTGATGGAGTCTCGGTACAAGAGAAAAGTTCGTCATCTGCTGAAACAGCTGGGACTGGAGAGAGGTAAGCAGCTGCTTATATACTCTGGCTGTTGATTGAATGATTAGATGGGCTCGCTCCTCCCTAACTTACGTATTAGAACTTCATTAAAATCGCAGTGTTAAAAACCATGACAAATGCGGATGATGAAATCACAACAATCAGCCGCCCGTTAACATGCGAAGAATGCTCTAGACACAAACAAGTCGTAGGAATTATGCCGAGAAAAGGGCCATTTCAACCCTACTGGGAAGCATTGATGCTACAGGCTAATGTTTACAAACTAGAGATTAGAGGCATTATGGCAAATAGCTCTTCTCACTATCCCTGAGGAGCTCAGACCGAAACTAAACACAGAAATGAAATCCGGCAACATAATGAACAGAGTAAATGACGAAACCGACGAAGGGATTTACGAACATCTAAAACAAGCATTATTAGACATGAGGGGACTGTCACATGCAGATTGGAGCAAAATATTAGAAATCAAACAAGCAGGTAATGAGTCATTTGAAACGTACACTGAACGGTTATGGGTAACATACAGAGAACACTCAGGCCTTGAAAATGCAGACCGCAACCGTGACGCGTTACTGCAGCTTGTTAAAAACAATGCCGGCATCCCCGTTCAAAAGGCATTATCAAATGGCGTCGACCCGGCCGAAAACACACTAAGTGGCGTTTTAGCTCAAGATCATGGGGGAAAATTGCGTCCAATCGCATATTACAGCCGAAAAAAATCCACAATCGAACAAGGATTCGACCCATGCACTCAGCACGTACTGGCGGTTCACTGGATGTTGACAGCAACTGAACCAATTGTAGGTTTTCAACCTATCGTTGTGCATACAGTGCACACGCCAGTACAAATGCTGTTGCAGGGCCGAATAAAAGGTGTGTCGTCTCAAAGGTTAGCAAGATGGCTAGCAGACATACAAGCGTGTCATCACAACTGTTAACGATCGAATATTGCCTCATTTATTGGGAGATGTTGAGGCCACCCACACACATGCCAAACGAAACAGGAAGCACAGAGCCCAGTTCATGACCAAGAACTTCCAAATCAGACACAGGTGTTCATTGATGGCTCGGTACTGGCATGATGGCAAATTCCATACAGGATGTGCGGTGTGGGCTCCTCACTCTCCCAATTCAGACAATAACCAATTGCTAATCAAACTATCCGAAAACACATCTGCGCAAGAAGCTGAACTTATTGCATTACTTGAAGTGTAAGATTTATTCACTGCAACAAGACAGGAAATTTTAGATCTTCGTCTTCACAAGACCCCGAGACATGTTTTGAACGATTTAATTGAGGTTTTAGATTTACATAGATGTTTCTCTTCGAAAAAAATGAAAAATGTAAAGTATTCAGAATTATTATCCACAATTATGATGTAAACTGGAAACGAATGTATTGGTTGCATTGGATTTTTTGCCACTTTTCCTTTAATCCACCCAGATCAAGTTTATCCAAATTCCACTAATATTCGATCCATTGGCATGGTAGTTAAAGATCAGGTAATTAAATGGGATCACCTCACTGGATATATGACGTTGAAGGGTACTGAGACCTTATTTACCAGTCGCACTTGTTGTCATGAAACTCACAATTATGTTGTCTGTACATGTAACACATTACAACCTTTCTAAGTGTTGAATCTTTGCATGGCCATTCAAATGCGATTTAGGTGTCTCATACACAGTGGTGTGTCATCAGTGAGATGAATTCGTTCACATATGGAGGGCTGACCTGTCCTGCTGATCACTCATTTTGCTTGGAAGTGACAGATGACTTTTCTATGGGCCAGATCGACATCCTCGGAAGGATGCCAAAGGACGCAGAGGTCTCCCCATGGTGGGACGACACCTTTTATGAACACGGAACACAAGCCTTGATCGACACGATGGACCTAGTAAAAGCATCCACCAACACTATCCTAACCCTCAGCCCCTTAAAACTGCCCACCTTACAATGACTGAAGTGACACTGCAGGAAACCCTGTGAGTGGCCCAAAACAGTGCCAGAGGGAGGAACTGTAAGCCTGGTGCCAGTATGTCTGCCCCCACCCCCCCCCTCGAGAGGACAAAAGACCCTCCTGAGAATCAACAAAAAACCAACTCTTGCATATGTAACAGCAGCATCCGAGACGCAACACAGTGTAGTTCCTCCTCACCTAGAACTCACTGAAAACCCATGCAATGTAATGTATGTACAAAAAGTAACTGTACATGTTTGATATCATTTGAAATGTCTCAGTGCGCCTGGTAAAATGGTCTCATTCTCCCAATCATAATGAAAAGCTAAAAGAAGTTCTAAAGTATGAAAAGTGTAGTGTACAACTTAAGGGTGTGCCCTCCCCCTGATCTTCTATTCAGATCACCTCCTGTATGTAAATAAGCATTCTCTGCCACAGGATATCAAGAAGCCATTTGGTTGCAAATTCTAAAGACTAATTATAATGACAAGATACCACCATTTGGTGGGCTTATTGAATTATCTGGGTTTATAAGGAAACGGGACACAGAGTTCTAGGCGTCTGTAGGTTGACTGCCCACACACTCGCTGTGTGTAATTTTCATTGCCAGGTAGTAAGAATTATTGTTATGTTATGGTTAACCGATGATTCTATTCTTGTAACATTGGAGTTTTGAATTATTGCTTCGATTACCTGGTCAATAAATTGTAACGTTTGATTCTATTCTGACGGCCTCTAAGATTGCTTTCTCCCTAACAGATCAGCGGATTCGTATATTTCCGCAAGCCTGCGTCAGTTTTAGCGACGGCTAAGACCCGGCGTCATTTCAAGTCTACTTGGGTACAGAGGCGGGTAATAATTCCGTTTAGGGACGGCGAATGCCATCTGGTCAGACTAAACTCGGGTACGCCTATACCTCTGACTTTTGATTTAATGTTACTTTAAACAAGGACTTGACCAATCCAAAGCTATTACGAGTGTGGTACATTGATCTGCTAACGTATCTGATAGTGGCCAAGAAACCTTTACTGAAGTAAACGAACTAAAGTTCTGAGGGGCTCCAAGGGGTTATTCGATATCTCTGATTGTGTACGCACGGCAAATCTTAGATACATAACCATAATTTACCTCTGATTGATGACCGGGCCTGGAGATTGTGTCCGTGAGACCTGTGAAAAACAGGGCCTCTAAGCGATATAGTTTCTCTACATCTGAGCGGATAAAGTATTAAAAGGAGCTGAAAAGAATAATCAATCATTCGTTCATATTTTAATGATGCACAGATATCATTAAAACCTTTTCATTTATGGAGTCAGATGAAATAACGAGACAAAATATAAGAAAAATCCATTTAATCTTGTTGTGTCGTGAAAAGGAAAGACTGTAATATAAAGGCCTTCACCCGCTGAGCGACTGCCGTCATTGGGTCGATCGAGCCGGGCCTTACACATACATATTGCAGTAAACAGCGGGTAGAAGCAGCATAACTGTGAGTGAGAGAGAAAATGAACAGCTTACTACCGCTGAGGGCGGAAACTATAGCAATGATTGGCTGTCAATCAAACCTGTGGCCTGGCCCCCCGTAATGTGAAGTCACTCTGCTTGAGAAACAAAACGGCAGGCCCAGTGAGACTGATTTGGTTTAAAGGGGATCACAAAATGAGGAATGGGTGGATTTTTATCATTGTAGGGTGCTTGTGTTCACACACTGCCAACACACATTTATGCCCTAACACCATGTAAAAGTGGATTTTGCATAATATGTGCCCTTTAATGAATGTCTGACAGTGTTGGCAAAAAGTGGGGACACAACTTTGAAACCTTATGAAACACGCATCAGTCACTGATAAAATACAACCTTGCTTTGATATGAGTTATTATTAAGTGATGCCGTTGATAAAACAAGCTGTTTTTCATCATTAAAAAACATTTTAATCCATTTTATAGCATATGAATGATTTAACCTTTCTCTGTGGACACAATGTTTTAGATGTTATGAGAGACAGTGTGCCCTATTTTAACGATCTAAGCACATGATCTAAAGCACACAAGGTGCACTTAGGGCGTTCCGAATCCACTTTTGCTAGTATAACGACAGGAAAAAAAGTCTGTGCTCCCGGACAGGAAAACCGGTCTGCGCTCCCGGCGCATAGTCTAAAAGGGTTGTCCTATTCTCTTATCACGGTCTTGCACAGACGATCGTTTAGTGTCTTTAAACCTCAATATATCATCATGAGCCGCAGGGTTTAATTTGGTTTTGTCTATGTATGTTTTTTTTTTCTCTCACAGCTGTGAGTACCATTGATTTAAATTGTTTTACTGACAGACTGCAATGCTTTGAGTAAAAAATCTCTGTTTGTGTTCTACCTACTAAGTCACCTACATCGTGGATGTCCTTTGGGTAAGCAGATAAACATCAAATTTTCATTTTTGGTTGAACTATCCCTTTAAGAGCAAGTTGCACTCGCGCCATGGCAGATTAGCTATTTAAACAGCGGAATTTTAAGGCGCACAGACTGAACGTGTCTCCAGAGTGCAAACAGCTCATGCACGAGCAAATAAGTAGGCTGATTCTGATACACGCAATGACTATCCATTATGACATGTATGACATTTTTATATTTATGTAGCCTACACAATAATATAATTTTAAAATGGAATCCTTTATTTTTCATATTTGGCCTGTTAGTGTGCTGCTGCGCGTCGCTGTGTTTAATAAGCAAAGTGAATGCGTGTTGTAGACCCGCTCAGAGGTGTATTTTCTACTAATGTGCTTTTTAAATAATAATTAAAATGTTTAGACTTTAGACTAGGTTTGAGTTGATCTATGGTGCAGTCTATTTTCAGTTCCTCAAAATAGCAATGTGCCAACAATGTGCATGCCCATGGGCGCACAAATGGGCGCAAATGCATTTGCTATTTAAACAACTTGGTGCAGGATGGGAAAATGAGAACTGTGTCGGGCTGAAACTAGCAAAAACACTTGTGCCACGCCTTGCGCCGGGTGTATGATAGGGCCCAATAAATGGGTGTGTTCATTTTATATAATAATTATAAAATTAAAGGACATAATTATGTTAAATACATTATATTATTAATAGTATTAGTTTTAATGTTAATTATTATTATCATGTTGATGTATTATTTTCTATGTTCACTTTGTAAAGCACTTTGGGCAACTTAGTTGTATGTATACAGTGCAATATAAATAAAATAAGACATAAAGATTAATCCCCTATAATATTTACAACTGAAAATTGTCATTTTTAAACCTATTAGCAGTTAGTCTCAGCCTCAGATGTCACGTCCACAGACCGTTGGCTAAACGTCTAATGCATATGGCACACTTATCTGGAAACACTTCAGGAGTGTCGAAGTCATCGTCGGATTGGTTGAATTATACAGGATTTCTGGGAGGCGTGTGTGTCGTGTTCTTTAACGTTCTGCCCTGAAACAAAAATGACGTGGCGCCAAACCCCCTCATGAAAGAAGAAAGCGTTTGTGTTTACAGATGTGACGACGAATGCTTATCACGGTCAACTAAACGCTGGATTTTTAAATTATGTGAAATATTTACAGTTCGCGGCATAGAATCTTTAAAATAGTCCAAGAGTTTCACACACTGGTCTGTTTTTATGTTGACATTTCCACACCCCTAAACATGATGCTGAACGAAACTAACTGTGATTGGTTGTTTGAGATGTCGGTCAAACGGCCTCATGGGCAGGCAATTGCTGGACAATTACTTGGACATCCTCCAAAAAACTACACAATTGTTGAGTAAAAGATTAATAAACAGAGTAAAATTATATTTGTTTAAAAAAACTAAACAATTATTTTGTTACAAAATGACATTTTGCTGCCTGAGGTCTCTAGAGACCCAAAAGACCATAAGTGCACAACCCCAAATGAAGACCACACTTAAGCGACATACACATATGTTAATTTAATAAACTTGTACAAGAGACGAAAATGTCCAATATTTCCTCATAAGAATATCATACAAATCAACTGGACGAAATATTCTTATGGATAACAACCACGCAGTCAGCTGTGAACGCAGGGCAGCGAAACAGTGGAATCTAACAGTATACAACACAACAGTATGAAGTGTGTAAAACAGCAGTAGATGACTGGTCTAAAAAAGCAGCCGTAAATACAGGGATACGGAACAACAGCTAGCGTTCTTAGGCCACACCTTCTAGGTGAAATTTGTAGGCTACAGCATACTCTATGCAAACTGCGCTCATCACTCCACTCACACACTCTCCAGGAAAAAGCAAACAGGGGATCGATGGCGAAGAAGACTATAACTGACCACAGAGTATGAACACACATTAGAGGATTCACACGCAATGCTTTAAACAGGATCTTTTAAAACCGTGAAGACCAATGTGCTTCAATCAATGAGCCACACAGGTGTGCTTAACGACACAACGCAATGACGCCAGTGGGTGTGTCTTGCCATTGGGGATATACCAAAACATTACGAGAAAAATAAACTAAACTAAACCTGTCACACTTAAAAACCAGTGTCAGTCAACAATCATGGGAGGGGCAGAATTACATCACTCTGCCAAGAATCTGAGAACAGCTTGATCTGAGACACTGCTTATCATTTATTGGGATTTAAAAGAAACACTGGGTGAATTTATCATTATAGAGTGGTTGTGTACACACTAGTAATGCGCGGATGAGCTAAAACGTCACCCGAATCCGCAGCTTCAAATATATTATCATATAAGCACTAATATTAATATATTCATATATTATTCACATTTTTGTCTGATTTTGATAACCGCACCCGATCGTCACATTCAGGGTTCATATGGTTATGAAAACCCCGAAAAGTCATGGAATTTTAAAACAGCAATTTCCAGGCCTGGATCGATTTGGAAAAATAAATAAACCCAGAAAGTTTTGAAAAAGTCATGGAAATCTATTTTACAATTCTCTGTATAATAGAATTATGTTTAATCAGGTACTGAAATTTCGGTGCGAGATTGCGCTTATATGCATTACTCACCCCCGCAGCTTTCAACTTTAAAATGAGGGAAATTACAGCAAAACTGATTTTTCAATATAACGTATATAGATTAGATGAGTAAATACATCCACACAAACCATCATATCAAATCAGTCACTGAAAACAGCATGAGTGATTCAGCTGTACCGCGTCTTCTCTCTTTGACCTTCTCTTCACATCTGCGCATCTAGAGCTGCTGGACACTGCGATATAAGACTTTAGCTCGCGTTTCTGTGCAGTTGACAGAATTTTCAATTTCCATTGTTGCATAAATGTATTATTTTCACGTCTTTTTAAGCCATTTTGCTAAAAAGACGTGAGAGTCTAAAAAAGAGAACATTAAGCCATTCTGTGAGCTCACAGTCACATGCAAAGCACACGCTGCGAGTACCAAAATGAGTTTGCAAGCAAAGTTTGTTGCGCTTAAGTGGCCAAATACACACAAAATAACGTCAAAATGGTCATCGTGGCGAGTGTCCTCATAAGCACTGTCAGTTTTGTCTTAAGTTAATGTAAACAGTTACGAAAGAAAACGCATATAAGTATTGGATTCGTGAAATAGGTCTTGTGACAGCAGCCTATAATAAAACTGTGCTGTCTGTCATTAATGTTAATCAAACAACAAACGACAGAGAAAATCCCTCACTACTCTTGACTAAATAGCCTAATGTTTTGTTGAAGAACTTGAATATGTTAATTTACACTTTATTCGATTTCTGTAGCCTATTTAGAAAATATAGTTAATATTTGCATCATTAATGATTTCTTATCCATCCGCAACCCACCCGCAAATAATCAGAATGGATTTTTTTATTACCTGACCCACCTGACCCGCGAATCATCCGCAGCGCCCACAGATAAAACCGCCATCCACACATCACTTGTACACACACTGCGGAGACACATTTCAGTTCAAACAACATGTAAAAGTGAATTTTGCATCCCATAAATGACCCCTTTAAAAGGTGTGCACTAAAATACCTTCTTGATGTTCACGCATGTTTATTTCATGTATTATCACGTGCCACTTGAACTCAGGCACTATATCTGTCACAACACATTAAAGAGCCACAAACTGTATTTATTGTTTGATATTATTAATAAAATACAAAAATCTAAAAGCTAAAACTTTGTTTCATACCAAAAAGTAACCTGCTCTGTCTTGTCTGTCAGCATGTTGTTAGTGTCCTTTTTGCTCCACAATGTATTTTTACTGCATGAGAACTTAACATGTGGCGTGAGAGAGGCATGGCTTGTCAAACATAGCGACAGTAACTAAGCTGGGCATGTCTTTGCGAAGGGTCATTTGAAACACTAGATAATTTATTTGTACTTCTAATAACTTAAATGACATAACTCTGCATTTTTGTTGGTATACGTGATCTGCAAAAGGCGAAAAATAAATAATGACCAGTCACTGACAATACATACTTTCCTTTATATATACCTCATAAAATCTTGATTTAAAAAGAAACAACGCATGTTTGCAGAGGTTCTGTGAATGTTATTTACCCCACTTCATCAGGGAGGAAGAAACAAGAAATATTCCAGATCTGTAATCCAACAAAACACTTATAAACTGGAGAGAGAGAGAGAGAGAGAGATGAAAGAGAAAGAGAGGGAGAGAGAGAGAGAGAGAGAGAGAGAGAGAGAGAGAGAGATTAGATATAGATAAATAGATATACATATAGATACTGTGGCGGGCTGAAGAATCAACTGCTTTCTGGAAGGAAATAGGGACAAACATTAGTCGGATGCCTTCTGGAGTCGTTGCTCCCCAGACTCTGTGTTGTTGAGGCTTTTGTAGCCCTCTCCTGAGCAGCCTCAGCTGGGACCGATCAGTCCGCGGTGATTGCGTGCAGGTGAATTTTCTCCGTTGCCAGGGCGACGCTGATAGGTGCCCGGGACACGTGTCACACTCCCTGCTGCCGTCCTGGTCCCCCGAGCGAGGGGAGGTGGGGACTGGAGGAGGGAAAACCCCTGACAGACCTGCGAAAGCTGCCCACAGGCGGGAGAGTCCGTCCGCTTTGGCGTTGGCGGTCCCTGCCCGATGTCGTGACGTCAAAGTGGAAGTCCTGAGCGCCAGGAACCATCGGGTCACACGAGCGTTAGTGTCCTTCGCTCGGGCCATCCACTGTAGCGGGCATGATCAGTGATCAGTGTGAACTTTCGGCCCAGGAGGTAGTACTTCAGCTCCAGGACTGCCCACTTGACGCCAACGCCTCTTCTCCACCGCGGCATACCGCTGTTCAGTGGTGGACAGCTTCCGGCTGATGTAGACCACCGGGTGTTCCTCACCGCCTGCACCTGGGACAACACGGCACCCACCCCGGTGTCGGATGCGTCCGTCCTGCACCAAGAAGGAACTGTTAAAGTCAGGTGCGCAGCACTGGCTCAGACGTGAGCGACGCCTTCACCCTGTTGAATGCCTCCTCTTCTTTGGGTCCCCACTTCACCATCTCTGGCTGTCCCTTCTTGGTCAGGTCTGTCAGGGCCGTCGCTAAGGAGGAGAAGTTAGGGATAAAGCATCTATAGTAACCAGCCAACCCCAAAAAGGCCCGTACTTGTTTCTTGGACGTGGGCCTCGGGGCCGAGAGGATCGCTGCCACCTTCATCTCCTGCGGGCGGATCAGGCCCCGGCCCACCTGGAACCCGAGGTATTTTGCTTCCGGCAGGGCGAGGTGGCATTTCTTGGGGTTGGCGGTAAGCCCGGCCTGCCGCAGCTCGAGGAGTACCCTCCGGAGCCGCTCCAGGTGGTCTTCCCAGGTCTCCGAGTGGATGACGACATCAGTGATGTAGGCTGCTGCGTACGTCTGATGGGGCCTCAGCAGGATGTCCATCATCCGCTGGAAGGTCGCCGGAGCCCCGTGCAGCCCGAAGGGGAGAACCCGGTATTGCCAGTGGCCACTGGGGGTGGAGAAGGCGGTCTTCGGCTTGGCAGTCTCTGATAATGGCACCTGCCAGTAGCCCTTGGTGAGGTCGAGCGTGGATATGAACCGGGCTCTCCCCAGCCGTTCCAGCAACTCGTCGACCCGCGGCATCGGGTATCCATCAAACTCGGAGACCTCGTTTAGGCGGCGTAAGTCGTTACAGAACCGGAGGGTACCGTCCGGTTTTGGGACCATGACTATTGGACTGGACCAGGGGCTGCGGGAGGGCTCGATGACCCCTAACTTCAACATCTCCTGAATTCCCTCCTCAACAGCGTGTCGCCGGGCCTCGGGATCCTGTAGGGCCGCTGTCGCACAACAGTCCCTGGCGTGTGTGGACGTCATGTTGGAGGACCCGAGTCCGCCCGGGAGCGGGAGAACACATCAGAGAATTGACCGACCAGATGTTGGAGCTCCGTCTTCTGGGTGGCTGACAGGTGGGGACTGATGTCGACAACCACGGGAGATACGGTGGCCAAGGCTGCCACCTGGGTTCTCGTCCCCTCCCAACGCTTCAACAGGTTGATGTGATATAGTTGAGTCTCTTTCCTTCGTCCGGGTTCCTGTTCGCCGGCCGGCCGCGTGCAGTGGGTTCGGTGTCCTGTGCTCGTGTGGCGGGCTGATCGGTCAACTGCTTTCTGGAAGGAAATAGGGACAAACATTAGTCGGCTGCCTTCTGGAGTCGTTGCTCCCCAGACTCTGTGTTGTTGAGGCTTTTGTAGCCCTCTCCTGAGCAGCCTCAGCTGGGACCGATCAGTCCGCGGTGATTGCGTGCAGGTGAATTTTCTCCGTTGCCAGGGCGACGCTGATAGGTGCCCGGGACACGTGTCACAATACATATATATATATATTGATTATTTATCCTCTGGGAAGAGACTCAATAATTCAGATGATGGTTTAAATACTTTTAGAGTTACGATGTATTTAGCTGATATTCTAAACCATTTATAAAACAGTGCATAGATAAGTGGATTCATGCAGGAATTCATGTACAAAATCCAGCATGTTACATTAAGTTCAACTGATTCTGTTGACTCATTTCCTTCAGTAAGGGCAATTATATAGTATGGTATCCAACACATGAAGAAAACGGCAACAACAATCCCTAGAGTTTTTCCTGCTTTTCTTTGTGACCTGCTGGCACCTGAGACAGAATATACGACCTTGGCCTGATATTTTGCAACACAGAAGATTTTCACATATATAGACATGATTACAAAAGAAGGGGCAACAAAAGTGACTATGAGGTCTGTGATAAAATGCTCAAACTTAAAAGACACTCTACATTCTCCATAACACCCATTTTGCATCTCTGAGTAGAACATAGTATCATTTAAGATAATGACAGAATAAATGGCGCAACACAACCAGTTTATAATAATCCAAAAAACAACTTTATCAGTCGTGACCCTTATTGTGTATCTCAAAGGGTCACTCACAGCAATGTAACGATCTACAGATATAAAAAACAAATTACCAAGAGATGCTGTAACAACCATAAAAATAATAAATAAAAATAAAGAACAAAATATCTCTCCAAAGTACCAACATGATTCTATGAATCTGATGCCCATGAAAGGTATAACTATCAGTCCCACAATCAGGTCGGCCACAGCCAGAGAGAGAATGATCAGGTTGGTTGGAGTGTGCAGCTGCTTGAAGTGAGAGATGGAGATGATCACCAGCAGATTTAGAAACACAGTGAACACTGATAATAAAGAAATAAAAATGTACAAAAGGATGTACTCCACTTTAGGTTTGATTTCTTTGAAACACGAATTGTTGTTTGCAAAGCAATACTGGATTTCTTGACTGTTGTCCTCCATGATGCTCTAGTCAAATATTTTCACAATTGATTTATCCTCATTTGTAGCCTGCCCCTGTGGTTTACTGCATTCAAAGTTGCCACTTCAAAGCTGAGGTACAATGTTTCAGCTGTCAGTTAGACATTCTGCTTTCTATCACTGATTGTGCTCTAATTTATATGTACAGAAAAAAACAGGGACATCCCATTAAATGTGAGGCTGCATTATACTGCATTAAACCCACCTACTAATTAAATATTCAAAGCATTCAATGATGAATTGGATAGCGTCTGTAATAAAATATTTGTGAGTGTGCAAATATTTCATCAAAAAAAAAAAATCTTAGATTTAGGGGTGTGATATTCAAATGACGATTGTTTTCTGTAGTACAAATGTTTCATAAATCACACGCGAACTCTGTCGTAAGTTGATTTATGTACACGGATCTATGCTCGTTTCTATGTTCGATTGATTAATGAGCCCCACCACAGCATCTCCCTGACATGGCTGCATCAACACTGCTGCGGTTACTGAAACCAAGCCTTCTTTCTTTGCATGCACATTTGGGTAGCATTATGCAAATATTTCCACATCATGAGGTAGACGTGTGGGGATGAATTAGTTTTTTTAGCCCGGTCTGGATCAGCCTTGTTTTTAAGATAGAATAAACCCTTTTGTGGGAGACTTTGAGCTTTGTAACTCTGCAGATCTTATACATGTACAAACAGCTACATACCACACTAAAGAAATCGAAATCGCATCATATGACCCTTGAATCCTTGACCCCTTTAACTGAAATCAACGGTTTGAATAAACTGTTTGAATAGTGAATTTGTCAATCAGCCAATATGACAGTATAACCTACAACTATGATTTCCGCAAAGCGGAAAACACAGGCGGAATGGTGGAATTCATTCATAAAAAAACGGAATTTACTGTATAATGCTGAATGTAACATAATTTGCCAAAGATTGGATTGATACACCAAAACTAGGTCAATACACTTAAATAAAAACGCAATATGGACTAGTGTCTGTGAATAATAATCCACAAAAATTAAATTTAAATATTTGTTCTGCATGTTCTGCATGTCTCTGTGTGAATGAATGGTGCAGATGCATGGTTTCTTTTACTACACACATACTGAAGCGCGCGTGACGCTCGCAGGTTTTTCAGCCTCTGCCACCCCAATATGCATACATATGGGCAGTTGTGGCCTAGTGGATAGAGCGTTGGACTTGTAACCCGAGGTTGTGGGTTCGAATCTCAGCTCCGGTAGGAATTGTCCACGACTGAGGTGAGACCCTTGAGCAAGGCACCGAACCTCCAACTGCTCCCCGTGTGCTACAGTGTTGGCTGCCCACTGCTCCAAGTGTGTGCACTTGGATGGGTTAAATGCAGAGAACACATTTCACTGCTGGTTATACTCTGTATAACTGTGTATGTGACAAATAAAGCTCATCTGAGCTTAAAAAAAACTGAACATATAACCAATCTCTAGACCTGCTCTGAGTTACTTTATGAGGATTTTACTATTTCTTTTGAGTAAAACTATTGTCATATCATATACAAACAGAAACCTAAAGGTTTTCACAGCAACCTGTCAAAATAAAAGTTCAGTTTAACTTGAAGAATATGTGACATAAATATTACTTTATGTAGTAGAACTACTACTAATAAAATGATTTAAAAACATTATTTGTAAGGACAATTTACCATAAAAGCTATTTAACAGAATTGATTTAGCATACAAATAAAACATTTCATAGGGCCTTAAAAATTAAATTTTTGTTAAAATGTTAATAAATTACTATTTAATAGCTGGTTAATTGTAAGGTTCATGATTTCAATTAATTAGACATGCATTCTGATTAATACAATTGTATTTAACCATTAAGACATAGTTTAGAAAACGGGTCTCCAGAAAAATTTTAACTGAAAAAACTGATTAAAAAAAGCTCAATTTGGGAAAAAATACAACGTATTTCATAGGGCCTTACAATGACCTCAGTTTCCATAACCTGTGTACCTCAGGTCAGTTTAAAGAAAGTAAATGTAAAGTAAATTGGCCAGCTTGATGTTTACAGAACCACCCATTGAAAGAAAATCTGCTCATCCATTCTTGTTAGAAATCTAGACTGGGCTCTTTTAATGAACAGCCCACCAAAACTACTGTCCACAGCAGTATGTTAGAGAAGATAGTTCTGGGGAACTATCTACTGGAACACTAGGAACACTAGGAACACTACTGGGGAAACAGGGAACATGAAAGGCTTAATAACTATCAGATATATAATGATCACATATAACTCTAATAACACAAATCTTTAGTTATGTCAACCAGTTTCTCTCTTTTATTGTTATCACGTTTAAGAAACTGGAACCACTGGTCCCACTAGGGCAACATAAAAAAAAACTCAGGGTTTAACGCTAGGAAATCTGTCACTTAAATTAAAGATTATCTCTGAAACACCATTTGAACATTACAAAAACTATTACATTTTCTTGTCACTCAGTTTGATTTTCCCCATTACACCACATCACAGTTCTTCAGCCTTTGCAGCAGACCAAAACAAACTTTAAAAAGACCCTGAAAATGTCCATGAAGACACCATATTTTCCACTGTGATTTGCACTAGCGCTATTCAGCAGCATTATTCTTAGTGTCTAAAAATATAGCAATTGTCCTTGCACCAGTTTTCCACTTTGAGTTAATAAATTATTTGAAGCTTTTTTAGATGATATTAAACATTTGAAATCCTCAGATCTGTCACACTGATATAGTCATTAGATACCCTACCTAAACATTTCAAAACTATATGTGTAACATATAGATTATTCTTCACAATGAAGATTACATAGAACCCAAACTATTCTGTTTGGAAACAGATGAGCTTGAGGCTGTAATTCACTCAAAAATGTAAAATATTATATAATTTACCCAAACTTATGTCATTTCAAACCTGTATGCATTTCTTTCTTTTGTGGAAAACAATTGATATATTTTAAGGAATGCTGAGATATTTTTCAAAATATGTTTTGTATTCCACTGAAGAAATTATGTCTACATTTTGCAACAGCATCAGGGTGAATTTTTTTTGCATGAACAATTTCCCTCTAATGTGTGCATTACAGAGGCTTTACAGCCGTGCAATACCATAAGATTAGCATGAAGTCATTTCTCTTGCATGAAAAGATTGAAATATTCTGATGAAGGTTCAAATATTTTCAGAGTCAAAATGTATTTTGCTGATATTCGAAACCATCTATAAAACATTGCATAAATAAGTGGATTCAAGCATGAATTCATGCATAAAATCCAATACATTATATTAATTACAAGAGAGTCACCTGTGTTTTGCCAAAGCGCAAGAGCAGCTATATAATATGGTATCCAACCAAGAAGATAAACTATGATAATAACCCCCAAGGTTCTTGCAGCCTTTTTTTCTGATTTGGCTTTTTTATCTGAGAGTGAATTTATATGCTTAGCTTGATGGTTTGCTATGAAGCAGATTTTCATATATAAAGAAATGATTAAACAACATGGTGTTACAAAAGTAACTATAACATCTGTTATGATATATTCCAGCTTAATAAAAAGTAAACATTCACCAACACATGTATGATTTTTCTCTGGATAAAGTATAGACTCATACAAAAGAAAAAAAGAATATATGCATGCAAATACCCAGTTTACAACAATAGAAAGAACTGCTCTGTTAGCATTGACCCTTGCTGGATATTGCAAAGGGTCATTCACAGCAATGTAACGATCCACAGATATAATAATCAAATTACCAAGAGATGCCGCAACAACCACATAGAGAATAAAAGGAAATATTGAACAAAATATTTCTCCAAAGTACCAACATGGCTCAATCAATTTGATGCCCTGTACAGGCATAATAATCAGTCCCACGATCAGATCAGCCACTGCCAGAGAGAAGATCAGCACATTGGTTGGAGTGTGGAGCTGTTTGAAGTGAGCGATGGAAATGATCACCAACAAGTTCAGAAACACAGTAAATATTGATATTGTAGAAATGAATATGTACACAAAAATGTACTCGGCTCCAGGTTTTACATTTTTGGTACAAGACAAATTGTTATTCGAAAGCAGTATTGGATTGTATCATTGTCCGTATTTGTCACTCCCCAGATAGACATTTTGGCGATAGCACAATACAGAGTAGACTCTGTACTTCATCAGAGAACTATTCCAAATCTGTTCAAGGATGCGTGTCAGTTTGGCCTCCTGGAGCTTGTCACTGACATGACTCTATTTTATACTTGCAGAAAGAGTATCGACCACCCATTCAGAATGAGATTTGATTATTCAATTTTTGACCCACCTACTATTTAAATATTCATAGACCAGATTAATCTGATTTAAACAGTTTGTAATTCAAACTAATCCAATAATATTGTCAAGACCTAGAATAGCTCAGAGCTTCTTTTACAGTTACATTTTACAAATTAGGATATCTGTACTGACCCACCTAATGTAGATTTGATATAAGTTACTTTTAGAACAACTGCCCTACATTCAAACATTTATGCACTCAAACATTTATGCATGTTAATACAAAATAACATTGAAAGCTAGAAGCGTTGGACATTAAATAGTTTTGACATGTCCTTGGAAAATCATTGGACAAGTAAAATTTGCACAAAATTATATTACATATTCATATATTCAGATGCACCGATAGCAATTTTCTCGGCCGATTCCGATTTCCGATTTTTTCGCAAAAATCGGGACCCACCGCTGCCGAGGCACGGAGGCGAATGAAATCATGGGGTTCGCAGTTGGATATGGCCGATGAGTTAGAGAGGGACTGCCCCTTTTTGTGCGCGTCGGCCGAGAATGAGAGTGAGCTGCTGGATTGTGACGACGCGATCTTTCTGACATCATCAGATTCAGCGGCTAGTGCTCTGCTGGGTTATGCCCAGGAAGAGCAGGAGATGTTTGAGGGCGAGGAAGTTGAGACTGAACCCTCTCAATCCTCCTGCACTGCATATGAACGAATTATTGGAGGTTATGGATCATAAAAATAAATCTTTCTGGCCATAAACCCCCAGCTCGAGCGAGCCTTCCTTTCTTCATAAATCTCGATGTGGAGGTTGAGAAGGAGTGGAAAAAGCAATTTTTTCTCGTATTCATAGGTTTCAGCATACTAGTTATGCTGACATTGAGGGGATGCGTGAAAATGGCTATGGGGGATGTCCCCTGTGCAAGAGATGATAGCCAGCTTATCTCTCTGTGGGCGAGACATCCTCTCTCAAGGCTTCCTCCTTGCCATCTAAGCCCCTGAATCTTGCTTAAATGGCAGGGCATATGCAGCAGCAGGTCAGACCATTGCTTCGTTGCACACTAAGGCGTACCAGACTGATCTGCTGAAAGACCTGGATAAGGTTCTATAAAGTCCGGGTCTGAGCCCGAACAACCAGCGGTCCTAGCCCATCTCGGTCTGAGGATCAGAGATGGGCTCAGAAGGCTAGTCTCGCGACTCACGCCCCTCCCCCGCCTGCGGCTAGGGTGAGAGAGAGGCGCGGGTCAGAGAGAGGCAAGCCCTCTTATTCCTCTCTAATTCCCCTGTAACCACCGTAAACTCCACCTGACCGAGGTTAGGTGGAAATTTCCTGCTAAAAAGGACAAAAAAAAAAAAAAAAGGTGAGTTCCCTCTCATTCTGAGGAATGAGTTCTCCACTCTCCAGAGCTCGTTGTCGGTAGAGCTAGCATTGCTCCCCTCACCTAGAGGGTCACCTATGAGCATGCCGCTCCCTTCTGAGCGTCTGAGTTCCCTCTCATTCCCCAGAATGAGTTCTCTGCTCTCCAGAGCTCATTGTCGGTAGAGCTAGCATTGCTCCCTTCACCTAGAGGGTCACCTATGAGCATGCCGCTCCCTTCTGAGCATCTGAGTTCCCTCTCATTCTGAGGAATGAATTCTCCGCTCTCCAGAGCTCGTTGTCGGTAGAGCTAGCATTGCTCCCCTCACCTAAAGGGTCACCTGTGAGCATGCCGCTCCCTTCTGAGCGTCTGAGTTCCCTCTCATTCCTCAGAATGAGTTCTCCGCTCTCCAGAGCTCGTTGTCAGTAGAGCTAGCATTGCTCCCCTCACCTAGAGGGTCACCTATGAGCATGCCGCTCCCTTCTGAGCGTCTGAGTTCCCTGTCATTCATCAGAATGAGTTCTCCGCTCTCCAGAGCTCGTTGTCGGTAGAGCTAGCATTGCTTCCCTAACCTAGAGGGTCACCTATGAGCATGCCGCTCCCTTCTGAGCGTCTGAGTTCCCTCTCATTCCTCAGAATGAGTTCTCCGCTCTCCAGAGGGTTGTCCTATTCTCTTATCACGGTCTTGCACAGACCGATCGTTTAGTGTCTTTGAACCTCAATATCGTCATGAGCCGCAGGGTTTAATTTGGTTTTGTCAATGCAAGTTTTTTTTTTCTCAAAGGTGTGAGTACCATTGATTTACATTATTTTACTGACAGACTGCAATGGTTTGAGTTAAAAATCTCTGTGTTCTACCTACTAAGTCACCTACATCTTGGATGCCCTTTGGGTAAGCAGATAAACATAAAATTTTCATTTTTGGATGAACTATCCCTTTAAGAGCAAGTTGCGCTCGCGCCATGACTGATTAAGGCGCACAGACTGAATGCGTCTCCAGAGTGGAAACAGATCTGGCTCATGCGCGAGCAAATAGTTAGGCTAATTCTGATACACGCAATGACTATCCATTATGACATGTATGCAGTGGTGGACAAAGTACACAGATCAAGTACTTGAGTAAAAGTACAGATACGTATAATAAAATATTACTCCAGTAAAAGTAAAAGTACAGCTTTTTCAATTTTACTCGAGTGAAAGTACTAAAGTACTCAATTTTTATGTACTTAAGTAAAAAGTACTGATAGACAGATTTATTTTGCAATTTTATATAGACTACTTTATTTAATTTTATATTAGCACATATTTTTATAATCATACTGCCCAAAAATACCTGGTTTTCCCAAAAATAACCACTATATAGAGTCAAGATATATATTTTGTTGATATGGACTACGTTGATGAGAGTGATGTAGTAATGTTCACTGTGAAGCTTACACTGCCATGTACCTGAGAGAAATCAGATTTCACCATCTAATCTTCACCAGTAAGAAAAAAGTGTTTTAGAACTTGTTGTTTTGCAGAACGTCAGTTATATATGACATTAGAATTAGGCCTGAAATTTTAAGGAAAATTAAAATTTTAAGGAAAATCTAATTATATTTTCATAATTATTTTTTTTCTTCTCAAACCTTGTCTGTGGTGTAAAAACACCCCTGGCCAAATGCCCCCAGAGGGCATCACTTCCCACTCTGATAATTACTGTAGTTACTATGTTCTGAACATCACATCCTTTCTTTTTCCCTCAGATGGAATCTATCTAGGTGGCTGAATAAAGATATTTGGACTTTATATCAAAACATTTCCTCAACTTAGCACCAGCAAGCTTGTTAGCTAGACAGTTAGCATCAGCTAACAATATTTACTTATTTTCAGTATGGTTATGAATAAACATTCATATCTGTCTACTCGGCTAGTTGATCTAAACAATATAAAAATGTATACTGTTGATAAACAATATAAAAACAGATGTCACATAGGTCTAAATGCATAGCATTTAAAAAAAACTGCTAACGTTACAGCAGCGGGGAATATGAACGTGTGTATAACCCCCGGGTCCACACCATCCTAACTCGTTCTTGCTCCGAGAGGGTCGCGAACCCGGGATTCCGGCGCGGGAGGCGGACGCTCTAACAAGGAACGCCAAAGGCTACAGCCTCTTGCGTTAGTCGCTAGAGCGCCTCTTTTTGAGGTCAGGGGAGTGAGGTTTACACACAGCCCTTACTGGCATACATCCGTTACACGTGCATGAGTTATTTTATTTAATCGGTGTTATTTTAATGTTTTGTTTTTTGACCTAAAACATAACGTTAGAGACACTGATGTTGATCTGTCTGCATTCAAGCATTTCAGTGGGCTTAAATAGATCACCCTTTACAGCAGATTTAGTTCACAAACAACTGACAGTTTTGACCTAAATATTATTTTCAGTTACAATAATTAATCCTAAAATTCGACATTAGTAACTTACTTTTCACAGCATCAGTAGCGCGCACTCACAAGATCTCCCGGTTCTTTACTTGTGAGTTCAGTTCACTGGAGAAGACTCGCTCTAAAAGGATCGTTTGAATCAGTGAGTTTTCGACTCGAGAACAGCTGCAATCGGATCATTGCATCAATGAATGAATCGTTTGTTGTGATTTGCGAACCGATTGAACAGGTTCATTGAAAAGAATCAGTTTGTTCATGAATCAGACACCGCTTCTGCGTCTCGGAGCACGTGATGTATTATAAGGAGTAACGATATGTTTTATGAAATGTAGTGAAGTAAAAAGTACGATCTTATGCTTTGGAATGTAGTGAAGTAAAAGTAAAAGTTACTCAAAATAAAACTACTCCAGTAAAGTACAGATACTTGAAAAATGTACTTAAGTACAGTAACGAAGTAGTTGTACTTCGTTACTGACCACCACTGCATGTATGACATTTTTATATTTATGTAGCCTACACAATAATATTATTTTACACTGTAATCCTTTAATTTTTTATATTTGGAATGTTAGTGTGCTGCTGCATGTCGCTGTGTTTAATGATGTTTTATTAACAAGGTTCGGGAGGAGCACGATCAGATAATCAACCGATTTGGCACAGGTGCACCTCGTTTAGCTAACCATCCTAATGAGCACAATGCGTACATATAGATAGATACAGCCTGCCTACCTCTGTCCAGTGACAGTTTTCCGGCATCCCTCCTCCACCCCAACTCCTCACCCCTAATCTATTTCATCCCACATCTGGGACGGGGGAGTTCTCTGGGTTCGGGCCATATTCCGGGCTTGGAGCCCTCCCCCAGGACAGCAAGCCAAAATATGCTTACTATTGCTTTCAGATTAAATGTAAGGGTGAACTCGTGAAATAAGCAAAGTGAACGCGTGTTGTAGACCCGCCCAGAGGCATATTTTCTACTAATGTGCTTTATAAATAATAATAAACAATTGCGCCATTGACTTTAGACTAGGTTTGAGTTGATCTATGGTGCAGTCTATTTTCAGTTCCTCAAAATAGCAACATGCCAACAATGTGCATGCCCATGGGCGCACAAATGGGCGCAAATGCATTTGCTGTTTAAACAACGTGGCGCAGGATGGGAAAATGAGAACTGCGTCGGGCTGAAACTAGCAAAAACACTTGTGCCACGCCTTTCGCCGGGTGTATGAGAGGGCCCAATAAATGTCATAGATTTTATATAATAATTATAAAATTAAAGGACATAATTATGTTAAATACATTATATTATTAATAGTATTAGTTTTAATGTTAATTATTATTATGTTGATGTATTATTTTCTATGTTCACTTTGTAAAGCACTTTGGGCAACTTAGTTGTATGTATACAGTGCAATATAAATAAAATAAGACATAAAGATTAATCCCCTATAATATTTACAACTGAAAATTGTAATTTTTAAACCTATTAGCAGTTAGTCTCAGCCTCAGACGTCACGTCCACGGACCGTTGGCTAAACGTCTGATGCATATGGCACACTTATCTGGAAACACTTCAGGAGTGTCGAAGTCATCGTCGGATTGGTTGAATTATACAGGATTTCTGGGAGGCGTGTGTGTTGCGTTCTTTAACGTTCCGCCTAGGAAACAAAAATGACGTGGCGCCAAACCCCCTCATGAAAGAAGAAAGCTTTTGTGCTTACAGATGTGACGACGAATGCTTATCACGGTCAACTAAACGCTGGATTTTCAAAATTATGTGAAAAATTTACAGTTCGCGGCATAGAATCTTTAAAATAGTAAAATAGTCCAAGAGTTTCACACACTGGTCTGTTTTTATGTCGACATTTCCACACCCCTAAACATGATGCTGTACGAAACTAACTGTGATTGGTTGTTTGAGATGTCGGTCAAATGGCCTCATGGGCAGGCCTTGGCCAATGAAAGCTGCCATCTATTCCAGACCTGGAAGGTCTGGCTACACGAGGCTAATTAGCAGTTACAATTGCTGGACAATTACTTGGACATCCTCCAAAAAACTACACAATTTTTGAGTAAAAACATTAATAAACAGAGTAAAATTATATTTGTTTAAAAAAACTAAACAATTATTTTGTTACAAAATTACATTTTGTTGCCTGAGGTCTCTAGAGATCCAAAAGACCAAATGTGCACAATTACATTTTGTTTCCTGGGGTCTCTAGAGACCCAAAAGACCATAAGTACACAACCCAAAATGATGACCGCACTTAAGCAACATACACATATGTTAATTTAATAAACTTGTACAAGAGACGAAAATGTCCAATATTTCCTCATAAGAATATCATACAAATCAACTGGATGAAATATTCGTATGGATGACAACCACGCAGTCAGCTGTGAACGCAGGGCAGCGAAACAGTGGAATCTAACAGTATACAACACAACAGTATGAAGTGTGTAAAACAGCAGTAGATGACTGGTCTAAAAAAGCAGCCGTAAATACAGGGATACGGAACAACAGCTAGCGTTCTTAGGCCACACCTTCTAGGTGAAATTTGTAGGCTACAGCAGACTCTATGCAAACTGCGCTCGTCACTCCACTCACACACTCTCCAGGAAAAAGCAAACAGGGGATCGATGGCGAAGAAGACTATAACTGACCACAGAGTATGAACACACGTTAGAGGAGTCACACGCAATGCTTTAAACAGGATCTTTTAAAACCATGAAGACCAATGTGCTTCAATCAATGAGCCACACAGGTGTGCTTAGTGACACAACGCAACGACGCCAGTCATTACGAAAAAAAAAAAACTAAACTAAACCTGTCACACTTAAAAACCAGTGTTAGTCAACAATCATGGGAGGGGCTTGTGCAGAATTGCATCACTCTGCCAAGAATCTGAGAACAGCTTGATCTGAGACACTGCTTATCATTTATTGGGATTTAAAAAAACACTGGGTGAATTTATCATTATAGAGTGGTTGTGTACACACTAGTAATGCGCGGATGAGCTAAAACGTCACCGCAGCTTCAAAACGAATCCGCAGCTTCAAATATATTATCCGCCTGCCATCCGCCCGCACCTACATTTTTGTCTGATTTAGATAACCGCACCCGACCCGCACCCGATGGTCACATTCAGGGTTCATATGGTTATGAAAATCCCGGAAAAGTCATGGAATTTTAGAACAGCAATTTCCAGGCCTGGATCGATTTGGAAAAATAAATAAACCCAGAAAGTTTTGAAAAAGTCATGGAAATCTATTTCACAATTCTCTGTATAATAGATTATGTTTAATCAGGTCTTGAAATTTCGGTGTGAGATTGCGCTTATATGCATTACTCATTCCAGCAGCTTTCAATTTTAAAATGAGGGAAATTACAGCAAAAACATTTTTCAATATAGCGTACATAGGTTAGATGAGTAAATACATCCACACAAACCATCAGATCAAATCAGTCACTGAAAACAGCGTGAGTGATTCAGCTGTACCGAGTCTTCTCTCTTTGACCTTCTCTTCACATCGGCGCATCTAGAGCTGCTGGACGCTGCGATAAAAGACTTTAGCTCGCGTTTCGGTGCAGGTGACAGAATTGTCAATTTCCTAATCGATATACATTGTTGCATAAATGTATTATTTTCACGTCTTTTTAAGCTATTCTGCTGCGAGTACCAAAATGAATTTGAAAGCAAATCTTGTTGCGCTCAAGTGGCCAAATACACACAAAATGACGTCAAAATGGTCATCCTGGCGAGTGTCCTCATAAGCACTGTCAGTTTTGTCTTAAGTTAATGTAAACAGTTACGAAAGAAAACGCATATAAGTATTGGATTCGTGAAATAGGTCTTGGGACAGCAGCCTATAATAAAACTGTGCTGTCTGTCATTAATGTTAATCAAACAACAAACGACAGAGAAAATCCCTCACTGCTCTTGACTAAATAGCCTAATGTTTTGTTGAAGAACTTTAATATGTTAATTTACACTTTATTCGATTTCTGTAGCCTATTTAGAAAATATAGTTAATATTTGCATCATTAATGATTTCTTACCCACCCGCAAATAATCAGAATGGATTTTTTTATTACCCGACCCACCTGACCCACGAATCATCCGCAGCGCCCACAGATAAAACCGCCATCCGCACATCACTAGTACACACACTGCGGAGACACATTTCAGTTCAAACAACATGTAAAAGTGAATTTTGCATCCCATAAATGACCCCTTTAAAAGGTGTGCACTAAAATACCTTCTTGATGTTCACGCATGTTTATTTCATGTATTATCACGTGCCACTTGAACTCAGGCACTATAGCGATCTGTCACAACACATTTAAGAGCCACAAACGGTATTTATTGTTTGATATTATTAATAAAATACAAAATCTAAAAGCTAAAACTTTGTTTCATACCAAAAGTAACCTGCTCTGTCTTGTCTGTCAGCATGTTGTTAGTGTCCTTTTTGCTCTACGATATATTTTTACTGCATGAGAACATAACATGTGGCGTGAGAGCGGCATGGCTTGTCAGACATAGCGACAGTAACTAAGCAGGGCATGTCTTTGCGAAGGGTCATTTGAAACACTAGATAATTTATTTGTACTTCTAATAACTTAAATGACATAACTGCATTTTTTTTTATACACGTGATCTGCAAAAAGGCGAAAAATAAATAATGACCAGTCACTGACAATACATAATTTCCTTTATATATACCTCATAAAATCTTGATTTAAAAAAAAACAACGCATGTTTGCAGAGGTTCTGTGAATGTTATTTACCCCACTTCATCAGGGAGGAAGAAACAAGAAATAAAATACAAAATAAAATACAAAACACTTATAAACTGGAGAGAGAGAGAGAGAGAGAGAAAGAGAAAGAGAGGGAGAGAGAAAGAGAAAGAGAGAGAGAGGGAGAGAGAGAGAGAGAGAGAGAGAGAGAGAGAGAGAGAGAGAGAGGAGAGAGAGAGAGAGAGAGAGAGAGAGAGAGAGAGAAAGAGAGAGAGAGAGAGAGAGAGAGAGAGAGAGAGAGAGAGATTAGATATAGATATAGATAAATAGATATACATATAGATATATATATATATATATATATATATATATATATAGAGAGAGAGAGAGAGAGAGAGAGAGAGAGAGAGAGAGAGAGAGAGATTATTTATCCTCTGGGAAGAGACTCAATAATTCAGATGATGGTTTAAATACTTTTAGAGTTACGATGTATTTAGCTGATATTCTAAACCATTTATAAAACAGTGCATAGATAAGTGGATTCATGCAGGAATTCATGTACAAAATCCAGCATGTTACATTAAGTTCAACTGATTCTGTTGACTCATTTCCTTCAGTAAGGGCAATTATATAGTATGGTATCCAACACATGAAGAAAACTGCAACAACAATCCCCAGAGTTTTTCCTGCTTTTCTTTGTGACCTTCTGGCACCTGAGACAGAATATACGACCTTGGCCTGATATTTTGCAACACAGAAGATTTTCACATATATAGACATGATTACAAAAGAAGGGGCAACAAAAGTGACTATGAGGTCTGTGATAAAATGCTCAAACTTAAAAGACACTCTACATTCTCCATAACACCCATTTTGCATCTCTGAGTAGAACATAGTATCATTTAAGATAATGACAGAATAAATGGCGCAACACAACCAGTTTATAATAATCCAAAAAACGACTTTATCAGTCGTGACCCTTATTGTGTATCTCAAAGGGTCACTCACAGCAATGTAACGATCTACAGATATAAAAAACAAATTACCAAGAGATGCTGTAACAACCATAAAAATAATAAATAAAAATAAAGAACAAAATGTCTCTCCAAAGTACCAACATGATTCTATGAATCTGATGCCCATGAAAGGTATAACTATCAGTCCCACAATCAGGTCGGCCACAGCCAGAGAGAGAATGATCAGGTTGGTTGGAGTGTGCAGCTGCTTGAAGTGAGAGATGGAGATGATCACCAGCAGATTCAGAAACACAGTGAACACTGATAATAAAGAAATACAAATGTACAAAAGGATGTACTCCACTTTAGGTTTGATTTCTTTGAAACACGAATTGTTGTTTGCAAAGCAATATTGGATTTCTTGACTGTTGTCCTCCATGATGCTCTAGTCAAATATTTCCAAATTGATTTATCCTCATTTGTAGCCTGCCCCTGTGGTTTACTGCATTCAAAGTTGCCACTTCAAAGCTGAGGTACAATGTTTCAGCTGTCAGTTAGACATTCTGCTTTCTATCACTGATTGTGCTCTAATTTATATGTACAGAAAAAACAGGGACATCCCATTAAATGTGAGGCTGCATTATACTGCATTAAACCCACCTACTAATTAAATATTCAAAGCATTCAGTGATG
Organism: Gymnocypris eckloni scoliostomus; assembly: GCA_027564155.1. Taxonomy (NCBI): domain Eukaryota; kingdom Metazoa; phylum Chordata; class Actinopteri; order Cypriniformes; family Cyprinidae; genus Gymnocypris; species Gymnocypris eckloni. Next base: position 19,150,817 of record CM050435.1, read on the forward strand.
AATTGGATGGTGTCTGTAATAAAATATTTGTGAGTGTGCAAATATTTCATCAAATAAATAAAAAAATCTTAGTTTTAGGGGTGTGATATTCAAATGACGATTGTTTTCTGTAGTACAAATGTTTCATAAATCACACGTGAACTCTGTCGTAAGTTGATTTATGCACACGGATCTGTGCTCGTTTCTACGTTCGATTGATTAATGAGCCCCACCACAGCGTCTCCCTGATATGGCTGCATCAACACTGCTGCGGTTACTGAAACAAAGCCTTCTTTCTTTGCATGCACATTTGGGTAGCATTATGCAAATATTTCCACATCGTGAGGTAGACGTGTGGGGATGCGTTTGAATGAGGTTTTTTAGCCCGGTCTGGATCAGCCTTGTTTTTAAGATAGAATAAACCCTTTTGTGGGAGACTTTGAGCTTTGTAACTCTGCAGATCTTATACATGTACAAACAGCTACATACCACACTAAAGAAATCGAAATCGCATCATATGACCCTTGAATCCTTGACCCCTTTAACTGAAATCAACGGCTTGAATAAACTGTTTGAATAGTGAATTTGTCAATCAGCCAATATTACAATATAACCTACAACAGTGAATGGGCCCTATGATTTCCGCAAAGCGGAAAACACAGGCGGAATGGTGGAATTTATTCATAAAAAAACGGAATTTACTGTATAATGCTGAATGTAACATAATTTGCCAAAGATTGGATTGATACACCAAAACTAGGTCAATACACTTAAATAAAAACGCAATATGGACTAGTGTCTGTGAATAATAATCCACAAAAATTAAATTTAAATATTTGTTCTGCATGTTCTGCATGTCTCTGTGTGAATGAATGGTGCAGACGCATGGTTTCGTTTACTACACATACTGATGACTTTCACCCCCTCTGCCATCCCAATATGCATACATATGGGCAGTCGTGGCCTAGTGGATAGAGCGTTGGACTTGTAACCCGAGGTTGTGGGTTCAAATCTCAGCTCCGGTAGGAATTGTCCACGACTGAGGTGAGACCCTTGAGCAAGGCACCGAACCTCCAACTGCTCCCCGTGTGCTACAGTGTTGGCTGCCCACTGCTCCGAGTGTGTGCACTTGGATGGGTTAAATGCAGAGAAAACATTTCACTGCTGGTTATACTCTGTATAACTGTGTATGTGACAAATAAAGCTCATCTGAGCTTAAAAAAATTAACATATAACCAATCTCTAGAGCTGCTTTTACTATTTATTTTGAGGAAAACTATTGTCATATCATACACAAACAGAAACCTAAAGGTTTTCACAGCAACCTGCCAAAATAAAAGTTCAGTTTAACTTGAAGAATATGTGACATTTGTGAAATATTACTTTATATAGTAGAACTACTACTAATAAAATGATTTAAAAACATTATTTGTAAGGAAAATGTACCATAAAAGATATTTAACAGAATTGATTTACCATAAAATAAAACATATTTCATAGGGCCTTAAAAAAAAATTTTTGTTAAAATTTTTATAAATTACTATTTAATAGCTGGTTAATTGCAAGGTTCATGATTTCAATTAATTAGACATGCATTCTGATTAATACAATTTTATTTACCCATTAAAACACAGTTTAGAAAACGGGTCTACAGAAAAATGTAAACAGAAAAAACAGATAAAAAAATTAAAAAATCAATTTGGGAAAAAATAAAACGTATTTCATAGGGCCTTACAATTACCTCAGTTTCCATAACCTGTGTACCTCAGGTCAGTTTAAATAAAGTAAATGTAAAGTAAATTGGCCAGCTTCGATGTTTACCGAACCACCCATTGAAAGAAAATCTGCTCATCCATTCTTGTTAGAAATCTAGACTGGGCTCTTTTAATGAACAGCCCACCAAAACTACTGTCCACAGCAGTATGTTAGAGAAGATAGTTCTGGGGAACTATCTACTGGAACACTACTGGAACACTAGGAACACTACTGGGGAAACAGGGAACATGAAAGGCTTAATAACTATCAGATATATAATGATCACATATAACTCTAATAACACAAATCTTTAGTTATGTCAACCAGTTTCTCTCTTTTATTGTTATCACATGTTTAAGAAACTGGAACCACTGGTCCCACTAGGGCAACAGAAAAAAAAACTCAGGGCTTAACGCTAGGAAATCAAAACTTCAAAACTATATGTGTAACATAGAGATTATTCTTCACAATGAAGATTACATAGAACCCAAACTATTCTGTTTGGAAACAGATGAGCTTGAGGCTATAATTCACTCAAAAATGTAAAATATTATATAATTTACCCAAACTTATGTCATTTCAAACCTGTATGCATTTCTTTCTTTTGTGGAAAACAATTGATATATTTTAAGGAATGCTGAGATATTTTTCAAAATATGTTTTGTATTCCACTGAAGAAAGTATGTCTACATTTTGCAACAGCATCAGGGTGAATTTTTTTGGCATGAACAATTTCCCTCTAATGTGTGCATTACAGAGGCTTTACAGCCGTGCAATACCATAAGATTAGCATGAAGTCATTTCTCTTGCATGAAAAGATTGAAATATTCTGATGAAGGTTCAAATATTTTCAGAGTCAAAATGTATTTTGCTGATATTCGAAACCATCTATAAAACATTGCATAAATAAGTGGATTCAAGCATGAATTCATGCATAAAATCCAATACATTATATTAATTGTTTTGCCAAACAGATGAAGCTTGAGGCTATAATGGTATCCAACAAAGAAGATAAACTATGACAACAACCCCCAAGGTTCTTGCAGCCTTTTTTTCTGATTTGGCTTTTTTATCTGAGAGTGAATTTATATGCTTAGCTTGATGGTTTGCTATGAAGCAGATTTTCATATATAAAGAAATGATTAAACAACATGGTGTTACTAAAGTAACTATAACATCTGTTATGATATATTCCAGCTTAATTAAAAGTATACATTCACCAACACATGTATGATTTTTCTCTGGATAGAGTATAGACTCATACAAAAGAAAAAAAGAATATATGCATGAAAATACCCAGTTTACAACAATAGAAAGAACTGCTCTGTTAGCATTGACCCTTGCTGGATATTGCAAAGGGTCATTCACAGCAATGTAACGATCCACAGATATAATAATCAAATTACCAAGAGAAGCCGTAACAACAGCATAGAGAATAAAATGAAATATTGAACAAAATATTTCTCCAAAGTACCAACATGGCTCAATCAATTTGATGCCCTGTACGGGCATAATAATCAGTCCCACGATCAGATCAGCCACTGCCAGAGAGAAGATCAGCACATTGGTTGGAGTGTGGAGCTGTTTGAAGTGAGCGATGGAAATGATCACCAACAAGTTCAGAAACACAGTAAATATTGATATTGTAGAAATGAATATGTACACAAAAATGTACTCGGCTCCAGGTTTTACATTTTGGTACAAGACATTGTTATTCGAAAGCAGTATTGGATTGTATCATTGTCATTTGTCACTCCCCAGATAGACATTTTGGCGATAGCACAATACAGAGTAGACTCTGTACTTCATCAGAGAACTATTCCAAATCTGTTCAAGGATGCGTGTCAGTTTGGCCTCCTGGAGCTTGTCACTGACATGACTCTATTTTATACTTGCAGAAAGAGTATCGACCACCCATTCAGAATGAGATTTGATTATTCAATTTTTGACCCACCTACTATTTAAATATTCATAGACCAGATTAATCTGATTTAAACAGTTTGTAATTCAAACTAATCCAATAATATTGTCAAGACCTAGAATAGCTCAGAGCTTCTTTTACAGTTACATTTTACAAATTAGGATATCTGTACTGACCCACCTAATGTAGATTTGATATAAGTTACTTTTAGAACAACTGCCCTACATTCAAACATTTATGCACTCAAACATTTATGCATGTTAATACACAATAACATTGAAAGCTAGAAGCGTTGGACATTAAATAGTTTTGACATGTCCTTGGAAAATCATTGGACAAGTAAAATTTGCACAAAATGATATTACATATTCATATATTCAGATGCACCGTTAGCAATTTTCTCGGCCGATTCCCGATTTTTTTTGGAAGTGTGACCTGCCGATACCGATTTTTGACGATTCCGATTTTCTTTCTAAGAACTATAATTGACAGCATATACAAACAAATATCTATACAAATATCAACTAAAAATTATTTACATAATAAAATAAATTATTACAAATTACAATTCCCCCAATCTGGACTAATTGCAGATTTAAATAAAGTTAACTGTGACAGGAAAGAGGAAAATATAGTTAACTTAAAATGAGTTGCATTATGTAACAAAACAGATGTAATTTCCCACTGTTTATAAATGGTAATTTATTTCCCCTAACCTTATTAAATGTGTCATCTTTCACATCAATTTTTTACTTTGTTTGAATTAATTCCGTTAGAATAATAACAAAACTGTAGAGTTGTTACCATTCAAATGAAGTAAGTTTTAACAAATGATCTTTCCACTGCTGAGGAAACAGAAGTGGTATTATATGTATTTACACACACATTTTGATGAAGCTGAGGAGCCATAATTGCATTTACACTGCAAAATTTCAAATGCATAAATTCTTTTATAAGATTCATGTTTTACATATTTTTAAACATACAAATAAATGTTGAAAAAATGCAATGATACTTTTAAATATGACTAAACCACCTGTAGGCGGCAGCAAATGTCTGTTTTAATGAGCGAGTCATTTATTAATTCATTCAAACAGCTGATTAATTCTAGAAACGAGTCAATTGACTGTCGTTATGAATGGGCAACTGAATCAATTGACTCACTCGATTCGTTCAAAAACATGGATTCATTCAGTAATCAAACACCGCTGTGTGTTGCTCAGAGACACACAACAGTTCTGCTGTGAGCTTTGATCGCAACTATTTTCAGATGCGAAATTGAGCAAAAACAGTCAATATTTTGTCTAAAATCTAAGTCACTTAATTTCAACCTCTATTACTACTGTATAAAATCAGTGTCACATTGCAATCGTGCTGATATTGTTATTCAGGGAAACATCATGACAGTCTAATGTTGCTTACCTATCCAGGTGGGTCATGCGAGAAATCAGCTGATTCCGATCACTGGCCGGTCAATCAGTGCATCTCTAATCATTACTGTACATTTTGTATTATGATAATACTGTCATCAAACCAAAGAACAAAACAGATACACAAATACAATAAAATGCAAATTTAGAGTGAAGGCAAGACGCATGAATGAGAAAAAGCACAGGACATCCTTTGTGTTAAAAAGAAAGTTAAACCACGAAAAAGTGAATACATCACTGAATTAACTCACCAAATCCATCAAAACAGTTTCTGAATCAACTCACTGAATGAACTACAAGTTCCATTTAAATCCACCAGTACTCTATAATACAGCCATTAGGCCATCTTGCTTGCCACCAATAAAGCAAAATATGTTTTATTCTTGTTATGATGAAGTTCACAAACTGCAAAAACAACAGCAAGGGGCTCGTGCAGTTCAACTACGTTCTCCTGCTTTGAGCTTCATATGCATTTGGCTGCCTCTGAATAAAAATACAATATTGTCTCCCATAAAACAAAATCTCACTATGCTATGTTACCCATTAATGTTTGGTACAGGTGTCCGAACCATGGTCTCCTTACAGCTGATCTCTGTGTGTATGACAGAGAAATTCCTGGTTTGACCCTTACATATTTTCTCCAAATTTCTACAAGAGTTATCAGCTGGTAAAATACCACCAAATGGAGATCATACAACAAGCACATCTAGCCCAGCACATGGCAGTTTTGGATATCCGGTAAGTTTACCAAATATAGATCATACAAGCTGTCCATTCATGTTGTGACTGTAGTCTTATGCCCTTTGTTTTGTAGTTTTAGGTTTGTTATTAAAAAATGACTAAGTGACTAACCAGGACTAAGTGTATCATTTTCTTATTTGGTCTGGACCAAAAAAACAAGAGAACCAAACTACTAATGTAAACACGCTCTCAATTGAGAACTAAGATTGCAGTAACATGTTGTGGCCATCTAACAAACAGATCAATATATGTACTTTACAAACAAATAAAGAGAAAAACAAGCTTAAACTTTACATTTACTAGTTGTAGCTGACATTATTGACTCGTGTGTTTATGTACACCGAAATTATGTATTTTTCTTCCAAGTATTCCAAAGTTATTTAAACTATATGTTAAACTGTACAAGACAAACAAATTGGTTTAATGTAATGATGAGTAACCCACTCCCAATGGGAAGGGATCTCATCCACAATCTCTATAGCTCTGGTTGCATCAGCTCAAGTCAGCTTACATCACACCTCTGATTGTTAGGCTTCAACAGCAAGCTTAATGAGACTACCGATGACAATTGCCTGTGACAAGTGCAAAGAGACTCTCAAGAGAGTTACACATTTTAAGAAAAACAGGGCATGGTAAAAGTGCTGATTGGTCACAAAAGAGTTCACAGAATTATTTCATCATAAGGCAAGCACATAGGACACTAGAGACAAGGCTAAACTGTCCCTCTCATTTTTTTAGACACTTTTTACATTGAAGGAAAATACATAATTATGGATGCCAAACATTTGTGATAAGTGCTAATAGTCTCTCTAGAGCATTACATGTTTTTGTCAGATAAATAACATGGTCAAAAAAAGGTAAAGGTGTTGATTGGTCACAAGAGAATCATTATGTCATTAGTGCAGAGAACATTGAAGACCAGGTTGACCTTTGACTCTCTTTTCCTTTTAACACATACCTTCATGATGTTTGACAGGTTTACTAAAAATTTCGTAGAGATGATGAAGCCGACGATTACCTATTCACCTTCTCTAGGGTTCTCATTCACACAGCATCCACATTACAGGTCTCCCACATCTATTTGCCTATGAATTTCAGTAATTTTTCCATGAATTTCCCAGTTCTACATTTTTTATGACATAGGTGCACATAAATATCACAGAATCCTGTTCCAGATCTATATGATGAACTAGATTTTAGTCAAGCATACCAAGAATATACACTGATCAGTCTCAACATTAAAACTGCTGACAGGTTAAGTGAATAACACTGATTAAATAGTTACAGTGGCACCTGTCAAGGGGTGGGATATATTATGCAGAATGTGAACAGTCAGTGAATTTCATGTGTTATAAGCAGGAAAATGTGCAGGAGAAAATATCTGAGTGACCTTGACAAGGGCTGAATAGTGATGGCAAGACAACTAGGTCAGAGCATTTCCAAAGTGGCAAGACTTGCAGGGTGTTCTCGGTATGCAGTGGTTAGTACCTACCAAAAGTGGTGCAAGAAAAAAAAACTGGTGAACCAGCATCAGGGTCATGGGTGCACAAGGCTCAATGATGCACATCACTCACAAAGAAGCTACGTTAGCTCAAATTTCTGAACAGCTTTTTGCTGGCCAGGATAGAAAGGTGTTTGAAAGCATTACAGTGTGCTGTGTATGGGGAGGTGTAGACACAGACCTGTCGGAGTGGCCATGAGGGCCATGAGGGCTCGACAGTGCGAGCATTGCACTTGAATTTGCGACTAAAACTAGATGTGCGTGAACTGGAAAACTGGGGTGGCAGGGGTGGATGTGGTCGTAGTGTCAATAGGAAAACTGTTGCTCTCTGAGCTCACTGAGCACCACTGGTTCTGCATTGCTTATGATCGGCCAGATTGCATCATTTGTTCTGAACGTACACGCTCAGACCAAGTACAGGTCAGTGTGGGGTAGGTCTGTGCGCTGTGCCTGGGCAGATAGCTGGTCAACTGATCAAAAAATAGGCACATGTATTTTACTATGGCACAGTAATATAGTAATAATTTACTACTTTCTCCTGTTTTACTGTTAAATTCCTCTTTTCCTGATCATTTGGAATGAGGACAAGAAGACAAAAAAACAAGCAAATGAGTTCAAACATCCATTCAATATCTATTATTTCCTGAATATTACTGATGAATTGATCAAAAAGTAGGCTACTGATCACATGCATTTTACTACTATAGTAATATAGTAATAAAGCAGTATTTTCTCATGTTTTATTGTTGGTTTCCTCTTTTCTGATCATTTGGAATGAGGATAAAAAGACAAAAAAACATGCAAATAAGTTCTAACATCAATTTAATATCTACTATTTCCTGAATATTAGGAAATTCAAGAGGGCCGCCCCTGATGACGTCATAATATGCCAATTAGATTAGTATATTTACACCCCACATAAACTTTCGATCATGCCCAACATTTTTCCAATTTACAGTAGATCTATATCTTTAAGCCCTTTCAAGCTACAGGCTTTTGAAATCTTAATGTAAAAAAGTAAGTGATTTTAATGTTGTGGCTGATCAGTGTATATCATCAGCTACCATTAATCTTAACATTGTATTAACTAATATTAATGAATTAATGATGCATTTATATAGCACTTTATTGTGCATTGCTGTATACACCCAAAGCGCTTTACAATCATGTCTCTTCCTCAACCACCACCAGTGTGTAATATGAATTTCTCGATTATTCGGAAGACTAAATAATGATTTTAAAAACCATTCCAAAGATATCACAAAGAGTGCAATCTATACAATTAAGGACCAGGCTTACTAAACAAATGTTAGTAAGCTGTTAGTAAATCTGGCCATACATTTTTTTTACAGTTGAGTATAGAGGCACGTATATTTACTATAGTAACTATACATTTCTATTACTTTTCCAGGTCTGGAAAACAGAAAATTAAAACAATAAATCCAGGTTTTTCCGTGACTGTGGGAATCCTGACATTAAAGATGAAGGGAGTATTTTTGTTTCTGATTGTATAATACTTATATCACAGTTATAAATATAGGGAATAGACTGTAAAAAAAAGTTCAACTAACTTTGTTAGTTCGGCTCACATCCAATTAGAGACTAGAGTTTATGACCTATACTGCAACTAGCCACCAGGAGGGCTTCAGCATATGTGAGGCACACATTCCGTTCTCAAATGGAAGGCTGCATCCTACGAAGGCTGCATATCTCGGCTGCCACATCATCAAACATCGCTGAAGGCCATCTCAATCGGAAGGATCATCGGAAGGCAGCTTTCGTTTCACGTCCTTCATTCAGCTGAATTTGAAGGATGCATGGGATCTAACCTTCGCAACCTTCAATCACTTACAATCCGTTGTAAACGTTTTGTACTTTCAAAAACTCATGAAAGGCATAGAAAATGTTTTACCCTTTGCACATCATTGTTAGGACTGTTGAGTTTTGGACTGTTAGGACAGCAGAAAGGATCATTGGTGTCCACCTGCCCAGCCTTCAGGACTTGTACAACTCCAGAGTGAAGAAACGGGCAGGTAACATCATCACAGACCCCTCTCACCCCGGACACAATCTGTTTGCACTTCTCCCTTCAGGCAGACACTACAGATCTCTGTGCACTAGAACATCTAGGCATAAAAGCTGTTTTTTCCCCATGCCATCTCCAGCCTAAACAGCTAACACAGGATTTATTACCTGTGTTCTGTAATTCATGCCTGTAATTCATTACATATTGCCTCTCTCTCAAGTACTATGTAAATACATATGCATATTTTCTATACTGAATCTGTACATAAATCTCCTGTTCCAGTTTCATACACATTATTATTATTATTATTATTATTATTTATTGTTAAGCCTCTTTAAATGTTTCTATGTCAGATATGCATGCGCGTATGTACCAAGAGCTTCTTAAAAACCACAAAAAAGTCCTCGTATGTTTGCGCACACTTGGCGAATAAAGCTGATTCTGATTCTGATCATGTGTTAGTCAGAGTCAAAATCTTTAGAGAATGTGGTCCCACAAGTCTACATACATGTTTGTGATGTTTCAAGCTACAAAGTTTGTTTCCTGTTAAGCTGATGACAAAATAATGCAAATTATTGTTTAACTGGTTGACTATAAGTATGCCTATAATTAATATTTCCTTTGAGAAAAAAACAAAAACAGAATGTCTTCCTTGCAAGAAAAACACTGAAGAATTTCTTCCTTCTGAAAAACATCCTGCATATCTGATCAGCAGAGAGCACATACTGGTGTACTATTTCCTTTTCTGATTGTTGTTATGCTTCCCTTTTATTGTTTGCGTTAGAACATAGTTTACATAATCATACCATAAATTGTTTCAAACCTGTATGAGTTTCTTTCTTGTGCTGAACACAAAAGAAGATATTTTGAAGAATGTGGAACAAGTTGATTGTCCCTATTGGAAAATAGAAAGTAGAAAATACAAAAAACTAAAACTGGGTGAATTTTTATCATTATAGGGTGGTTGTAGTGTACACACTGCCAACACACATTTCCGTTCAAATAACTTGTAAAAGTGCATGTAGCATTATATGGCCCCTTTAATAAATCAACCTATTAAAGTAGTAATATCTGTTTTGAACCATTGCAATATACTGACTACCACCAAAAGCAGGTGATTAAGAGAAAATTGTATGATGAATCAAAGCTTATCACAAATAGCTTTTCACAAGCTGAGAAGGAAAACAAAACATACGCCTAGAACGTGCACACAGTGTCATTCACACAAACATTGAACACCCTCATGGTAACACACATGATACTGAAATAATGCAATAAACAATTTAACAACATTAGCTGTGAGATAAAACAGCTTCCAGCTTAAAATCTTCCACAAGATTACATTATACATTAAATGTAATAGCAATTATTCAATGTATAGGCTATAGTGTGGAAACATTGTTACAGTCTTCTACTGTTAAAACACATTTTTACTAAATATTTAATTTATCTTAAATCATGCACAAGTACTGTGTTGTTCACTTAAAAAATAATGTAAAATGAATATGCTCAGATTAATGAGGCCTGCAATCAACCATTTCCAAAATGAAATACAAAACAAGTTAACAAAAAGAAAGAAAACAAGTTGACAGAAAGTCTGAATCCAAGATTTGGTCATAATATAGCATAATAAGAGATTTACAAGCGATTTTAAAAGGCTGGTCATTTTTGCACCAAAATTAGGTAAATAAAACAAACAAACAAAAAAATCATCAAATTAGGTAAAGGGTCTTCGGCACAGCTCGAAGGTTAACAACCTGTCTTCTAAGAACTAACATAAAATTCCTGGGGAAACTCTAAAGGTTACATCCATTCATGTTGCTCAAATAGTAAACCAAAAGCATGAAATTATAAAATATATCTTGAATAAAAAACATCTTGAATGCAAATTGAGCTGCTTTGGATAAAAAGGTCTAGCAAATGCATAAATGTACAAATGCAATTTTTCTTGCCAGTCAAGTCAAAACATTTAAATGAAAAATTGTTGCTTTAAAAATCATATTATTTATATATTTTATTTTTATTCTGTGATTTTGTTATGGTCATAAAGGGATGTGCAAACACATTACATATATAAAAAACATCCAGAGCTCTTGCTTTTACAGTAAAACTATTTTATTTGTATTTACTTTTGCAGTTTTACTTTTATATACAGAGGATGACTGATTCTTAGCATATCTTAAAATACAATGGAATAAAATACTGTTATACATAAATATCCATAGATTACTCTGAAGAAATGTAATCTTCAAGACTAAATAAAGACAGTGATACATTTATGTCTATAGTATTAAAGAAAATGTTTGCTTTAATAAATCAAAAATAATTTTGATGAATGTAATTACATATATATAATTAACTGTCTAAACGTATCCCATCACTATATTACACTTACCAGTATTCTCTGCCTGAATTGGATTAACTGTTAATATATGTTGTATCGAGTTAAACCAAGTCTTAAAACGTAGTATTTATGCATAAATCAAAGGTCAGATGCAATCAGTCACACCATCACATTTAGTAGTTTAGACATATCACGACTGAACACGCTAGTTCAAAGAAAGTCTCTGAAAACAATTCAGAAACCAAAAAGTGCTACAGAACACCTTCAGATTAGATTCACAAGCTTCTGTGTATAATTATAATATAATTATTCATTCTGCTATTTGCTGCACAGTCAAATCAAAATAACACCATATTCCACCACTGCGTTACATCACATATATGAGTTGTGTTTGTCTAACAGTAGTTTTCATATTGCACATCTTCCTAAGATGTCTGATTTAAGTCTCTTTAGTAAGAGCTGTTATCAAGAGCAAACTGTTCATGAAGGCCTTCAAGCAATATTCGTTGGAACAAGGCAACTCTGTTGTCAAGAATCCCAAGAAAGCTAAACTGATATTCTAGAAGCTCTGCGACCGCTCTCTCCGCTTTCTGTTGCTGAATATTTTCTTCTGCTTCTTTAAACATTTCCTGAGTGAAGCATTCTCCCCCATTTGCTGCCACCATTTCATAAATTTTCTCAATTAATCTCCTCACTTGAGCTTTATTCTTCACTTTAGTGTTATCAAAAACAACATATCTACTCCCACAACTCTGGATCACTCTACGGAGTCCTGCATGGCCGTTTTCCACGTAGTCTTCAATCTTTTGTCCATTGAGTGCATCTCCATGAGTGAAGACCACTATCATGTATTTTGAAGCTTCTTCTCCAAAGAGCTCTTGCAGGGCCTGGACTGATCTTTGCTCCTCAATAGTGAAACGACCAACTTGTATCACCAGCAGGAACACGTGAGGACCTGGTGCAGAAACCTGAATGCATCTCACTATTTCTCTTTTGATGAAGTCTTTTGATTTGCTGGTGTCCAAGATTCCAGGTGTGTCAATCACATACATCTCTTTTGGTCATAGTCATAGGCCATTGCTTTTGTGCACTGCTCAGTGACAGAATTTGCAGAAGGGCTTGATTCAAAAACCTTTCTACCAAGGATAGTGTTTCCCACAGCACTTTTTCCCACTCCAGTTTTTCCAATCATTGTGGACCTTTCAACACTGCAAAGAATAAAAATAAACAAAAAAGATAATGAAACGTGTACAGACAAATACAACTGCCTTGGTGGATACAGAGACCGAGCAGGGGATGCCTGAGACATTGTATAAAACTGATTTTATAAAATAAATTTGATAAAACTATATTAGGATCATGTGACAAATTTAGCTTTGCCATCACATCCATTATTTTAAATTTTTTTATTTTTTGTATGTACATCAAAACTATGCGAGTTATACTCATCATTACATATCAATGCTCATTAATAAATCCCTCCAACTATATTAATAAGTCATATTTCACACTCATCTGATTTTCAGCTTTTCTGTTTCTTTCATGCATATTTTATGTTTTGACAAAAATAGACATTAGACTTTAGACATTAAACACTCCATTTACTCAAAAAAATTATAAATTAGTTAAACATGATAAATGTTTGAGCAGTTACGAGCTTGCAGACGTTTACTAGAAACCATACTAAACAACCCAAGTCAAAAATGTTGGCACAACTTTAGCACTAACCTCGTGGACTAGAAGAAGAACAGAGACAGCATAGGCGCTTTAAACAGTCCATTGCCATCAGAAACAGTTTCTCTCGACAATGACTGAGACTATTTTTTGCATGACCCTATTAGTACCAGATTTTCTAGTGACGACACCTTTTTTTTTTTTTTTGCATGCATACAAAACTAGCTTTTACTTTCATTTGCTCATTATTTTCCTGCTTTGCCTCACAACCGGAGGTGTTTCTCGCAACCTGGTGAACAGACTGGGAATTCAACATGCCAAAAGGTAAAACACAGTTGTTATTTTTTGATCAACTTTTTAAAGATATTCTCTGCTAGTTTCTGTATTTTTACTTCAAAATGATCTATTGCATTTGTGGTCAAACTAGTTTCAGACGATGACAGCGTTGTCACCGTAGTGCTGCTGGGACAAAACAGCACTGATAAATGCCTGATAGGAAACACCATGCTTGGCTATAGCTGCTTCCAGCCAGGAAAGTCCATGTATCAAAAGGCTCTAGGAAGAATGAGGGACGAGCTGCTCTACATTATAAACACCCCAGACCTTTTCTGGAGACTATGCCAAGAACCAGAAGCAAACATTATAGAGGAGATGATGCCATCATACACGGGTCCACGCATGTTCCTCCTGGTACTCCATGATAAACAGCTCTCCCGGGAAGAGGTGGAGATGTTCACCCAACTGAAGGAGAGATTTGGAGAGAAAATGACAAGAAATATTACTGTAGTGTTGATCGACAGCAAAGAGACTTCAAGACAGTCCTGCAACATAGAGGATATAAACCTAAAGAAGATTTTACATGAATGTGACGAGAGAATTTGTGTCTTCAGCAAAGATACGGCAGACTCAGATCTGGTCAGACAGCTTTTGATACATATTACAAAAACGTCAGAGAAACTAAAAGCTGATCCTGGCAGGTAAGACTTCTACAAATGGAAAACATTTGGTATTGTCTTGTGCATTGTACACAAAACTGATTTCTGTCTTGTTCCTTAAAGTTCAACATTATCCTGTAGATTACATGAAGACATGAACAAGCATGTTCATCAGAAGGAAAAAGAGGAGTCAGAACAACAGACAATGCCAGGTAATGCTTACTTGTGTTTAATTATATGAAATTATTAATATTCTAGAATCTAGGCCAACTCCAAATGACGCACTGAAAATGTTTTTATGAAAGTAAACTTACATACAAATGTTTATGGTCAGTATGTTTTTTTTTCTTTAAAATAAATTAATATGTTCAACAATGCTGTATTTAAAATATAATCAAATTAATCCAAAATTCACAGTAAAGACTTTTAAAGATTTCCATTTCAAATAAATGCTGTTTGTTTGAACTTGTTATGCATCAAACAAACTCAAAAAAGTATCACAGTTTCCTCAAAAATATTGAGCAGCACTGTTAAGCACAACTGTGTTGAACATTGATCGTTAAAAAATAAATAATATATTAGGATCATGTGACAAATTTAGCTTTGCCATCACTGGAACAAATTCCATTTAAAAATATTCTGAAATAGAAAACAGCTCTTTTAAATTGTAATATTTCACAATACTGCTCGTTTTATTTTACAGTTGAAATAAATGCAGCCTTGGTGACCATAAGAGATTTAAATATTATACATTACCAACTTTTTTCTTTCATAAGGAGGTGTGAATGTCAAGCCATTTGGAAGTGACTGTGAGATCATCACCATGGTGCTTCTGGGAGTGAACAGCGATGACAAGTGCCTGATAGGGAACAGTATTCTCCAGCATGACTGTTTCATGGCTGGAAAAGCCACATGTGAGAGGGTTGTGGCTAGAGTAGCCAACCAGATGGTTTGTATTGTCAACACTCCTGAACTTTTCTATAAACCGGGCCCAGATCCAATAGCTGACAGTATGGAGGAGATGAAGCCATCATACGCAGGTCCACGTATGTTCATCATGGTACTGCAGGACAAAACTCTCTCACAGGAAGAGATGGAGATGTTCACCCAATTGAAGGAAAGATTTGGAAAGAAACTGCTTGAAAACATGCTTGTTGTGCTCATAGGTAGCAACGAAAGCAACTTAAGAGAGACCTTTGAAGCTGATAAGACGCTCAAAAAGATTCTAGATGAGTGCAAGGAGACTATTTATGTTTACAGGAGTAATGTGAAAATCATTGAGCTGGTCGAAGAGTTTATAGGACAAACGAACAACGTGCAGGATAAGCAGGAATCTGACAAATACTGAATATATCCATTACAAATCAGCTCAGTGTGTGACTGAAATTGTACCATAAAACTGATTTTGTTGAATACATAAAGAAGAGGTATAATCAGTGTAATGTCTATGTGTAACCAAAAGATGGTGCAATAAACATATGTAACACAACCGCCTGCAATTCCTTCATGCAATCTTACTTCTATCATCAATCTGAAAATAATCACTGTCCAAATATATTCTTTGCTAGTTTCCAGTAAAATACTTGAATAGAAATGTTAGATGGAAACTGGAGTTTGGCAAACATATGTGCATAAATGGCAAAATCTATTTTCACTAGTTCCATCCACCATTGCTTGGATATTTTACCTTTAGTACAAACAGCATAAATTATTAAATGTTTCCTTCAGCCAATTTTACTCATTTTCAACAGTTATTCAAAGCCCTACAAATTATACAGATAATTTTAGATTATTGCATTAAGACAAACATTTTTACAAAACATGCAATGAAGAAACAAAAAGCCAAGAACAGCTGTTATCTAGCATACTAGTGACTCAACGTGTTATACCAGATTTTGGACAAGCCTTTGTTCTCAAGCATTTAAGACAAGTGTATTTTTCACTTTCATTTACTTACAACTGTCATTGAGTGCTAGAGACACGTTCGACTCTGTTTCTTGCAATACAAGTCAGCATGTTACAACGTGAGTATGACTTTTATTAAATACATGTTAGCACATTTTTTTGACTTGACAAAAACTGGTAGTTGCTCAAAATAATAGCATCAATTTGACACTCAATCTCAATTCCAACTCTGCCTTGTTTGCCTTAAATTAAATCACAAGATTACAGAAAGGAATTTCTTCTCAAATATGTGAATTTCAAATTAATGTTGTAAATTAAAGTTATCATAATCCAAAGTATATTTATCTCATGGCTAGATTTAAAAAAGCTATGAATTACTCTTGTGATTTGTTATAGTGGAGAATGCAAAGGAGCAATCTGGTGGAGGTGACACGATCACTTTGGTGCTACTGGGAAAGAACAGCAATGAGAAGTCTATGATAGGCAATGCCATCCTAAAGGTAAACCGTTTCATAGCTGGAAACGACACATGTACAAGAGCTGAAGAAAGAGTAGATAATCAGATGGTCTGTATCATCAACACTCCAGACCTCTTCCATAGTTCGCACCCAGATCGAGAAACTGACAATATAGAGGAGATAAAAACCCTATATCCAGGGCCACGTGCTTTTCTTCTGGTACTGCAGAACAAACAGCTCTCACAGGAAGAAATGGAGATGTTCAGCCAGCTGAAAGTGAGATTCGGAGAGAAAATTGTGGAAAATACAATCGTTGTGCTAGTTGACAGTCAGGAGAAAATGTCTGGAGAACTATATGACCAAGCGGATGGGAATCTCAAAAAACTACTAGATGAGTGTGGATGCAGAATTTGTGTTCATGACAAGAAAAAAGATAATGAGCTGACCATACAGGTAGTGAAAGAATGGAAGACAATACATGAACAGCAGGTTAAAGAATCAAGCAACTACGCACCTGCTGAAAGGTAAGACACGCGTATGACAATATAATTAAATCAATAAAAAAAGTCTCTGTACTTAACTATAAATCCCTTTAATATTATAATTTAAGCTGTAACATCATCTCAATCCTGTAGGATATATGAGGAGATTGATATATCATATGTAGAAATGAGGCAAATAAAGGAAGCGTCATTGGTGTCTGAAAACAGCAAAGGTATATCTTGCAAATTTCTCAGTTATCTAACTTTTCTCTGTCATCTAAAAGAATATGATCAAATGAACATATTGTTTCTTTTCTTATGTGGCTTTCACATCAATCTAAACTAGTCAAGTGATCTCAATTCACCTTCTTTTGCAATCACAACTATAACTGGCTATTCACAATTTTGTCACAATGGGGTTTGAACATTGCTTCCAGCAACCCCAAAGGTATATTTTCTCAATGAATTGAGAATGTTTGCATAATTAAAAAAATCATTACATTTATAAGAAATAATGCACCTTATATACTATTTAACCACAAGGAGCATAATGATTAAGGATCTGGGCTGTTCACAAAAGTTTACAATTTACCAAAAGTACACGATCATGATGAAAAGTGTCTGATAAATCAACGGTTATCAGGTGGTATGTTCTGATAGGATTGCAGACAGCTGAGGGCCAAAAACATGCTAAGTGCGAAAAACAATAATGCAACTCTCCATGTACAGTAACATGATAACAACATAAATGCTATCGAAGAGTGTTTGTTCAACAATTTGTTGAACAAACACATCATCGTCCTCATCGTTGAAACTAGGAAAATATGACCTGACTATATTAAATATAAATTATGTATTTGGTATTGTGCTGGGTCACCACTTGATGTCCAAAATCTGGGTTTTCACCAAACCACAATATTAAATGATCAGTAATTGTGTCCTACAAACAATTAAGGTGTGCGTTCATATTGTGAAGGATGTATGTTTTCTCAAAAATGTGTTTGAATTTATTACAGCAAATAGCGGTCTGACATCTGGAAGTAAGCGCATGATGACAGTGGTCCTGCTGGGAAAGATAAGCATTAGCGGGAAAACAGTGTAACCCGCTGGACGCGCGCTTTTTCCATGGCCTCAGAGGAGAATCCAAGATTGTGGGTCACATTCAGCAGGCAGACACAAGCACACTTATATTTATTTCAACAATTGACAAGAATTAAATCCCTGGAAGTTTGTGAACAGTTTTTTATCATTTTCAAATGCTGGTTTAATGTAACTTAATAAGACAGTGATGATAAAAAGACCAGCAGACCATCTCCACCCCTTAGATGTAGATCCAACCCCGCCCCCTGGATCTTTGTTCTGCAGTGAGGGGCTACAACCTGTGCTGCGTTTCCCAAAACCATCGTAAGCTTAAGTACATCGTAGACCCATTGAAACCAATGGGCTTACGATGCTTTTGGAAAACGCAGCCCAGATCGGTTTTAAGAACTGGTTCAATAGATTCACTGAAAGGAATCTTGAGCTTCATTCAAAGAGCCTTGTCTTATTAATTGAAATGTTCCTCTTCGGTGCCATTTTTGAGACTTACTCAAGAGAAGGGACCTATATTCCTTTTTACAAAACATAAATGAAAAATAATAATTCTAAAAACAAATTGTACAAACATGAAACTGGAGTAAATTCTGCTACTCTGGCTCCCTCTAGTGGCCAAACTAAGTTCACATTGTTCCAAACAATAGAATGGTGGAACTATGATGTCACTTTGTAGGCGAAAACCCGGAAGCGAGTTAGCATTTTAGCACTTCCAGTTCCATCGTCCCAGAGTCAATGGTTTTTTTAATGGGATTTTGGTTAAATCCCTTAAATAAGGTCCGTGGTTCACACATGCTCAAGACACTTTTTAACATTTTATTCTATGACATAAAACACACCAGATACACCACACTCGTGATTCAGAAGCTGTTATTTAAAAGATTGAATATGCGGCTACACGTTTTTAATGTACTGACTTTTAATGCACCTTATTTCAAAATGTACAGAAATACATGCTTTCATGTCCTTCTGTTATGATTATTACATTTATTCACTATACTATTTAGAACTACCCTGCTAAAATAAAACAATAGAGACCATCACATAAATTCCAATGGTTTCCATTAAAATACCATAATAAACCATTCACTTTTTTCCAGTAAAACAATGCAAAAGTTATTTTAGTAGTGTTTTGGACATTTTTTCAATAGGATTTAACATCCCACCAATAGAATCCATCACATACCAGTAGACACCATTATAGTTTCATTAAAACCAATATAATTCCCATTATAACCATTACATTTTCTATTGTGTTTTGGGCAGGGTTCTATTATTTTTTTCAACAGTGAATTGTCTCATTTCTGTTTTAGTTTGGCTCTATAGTTTTGTATTCATACAATGTAAATCCTTTTCACAGAACATGTTAAAATAAGTTTGAGAAAGTTGTCGGTAGCGTGGTGCTGGTGACGTTGAAGGCGAGCGAACCGTGGTGCAGTAGTTCGTTTATAGTCTAAGTTTAGCTTTTCAGTTCTGGCGCTTTTATTTAGGCTTCAAAATTCGCCTGTTAAAACATTTTGTGAAGATTATCTTGATGGACAAAGCGTGTAAGTTTCAATGAACTATGATGAACACAGAGCCTATGTTTTGCGATAATCCAAAAGCCTATGGAAAAATCCTATTGGCTTTTTGTTGAGGGAACCGGTTTCATGCTAACAGCCGATCTCTCTATTTTCAACACTTTTAGATTACATTTTGAAAGTACAATTTAAGTTTTATATTTAAAATAATAATTGAAGAACATCTAAACCTTCTTTTAAATATCAAGTACATTATGTCATAGATATGATGAAACAGAAGAGAACCATCATTACAAAAACTTTTATTGATGGCTGAATGGAAGAAAAGTGTCCAATTAGCATATTTACAGACAATTATCTACACTGGAATGAGCAGTTGGACAAAAACCTGAAGTGGAGTCAAGGAGGAAGAAGAGCACAAAGATCAAGAAAATGAGACTGAACTTGTGTCTGTACAAGCTGTCTAACAACTCTAAATTCAGCACACAGCGCCAGGTAAAGCCAAGTACCAAACTACTATTGTTTAAGTGTGCCCATATATCTGCCAATCATATAAAATGGCTTAGATGTTTACAGAATCGTGAATCCATTGAACGGGAAGCCACCACAGACAGTCGTAAAATGCATTTTCCCAAAACATCTATTGAAATAATTTCTGATATGTAGACCAAAATTCGGCTGATGACAGACTTCAGTCTTGTACTTGGATTTAGGACGATTCTTCATCAATCTTGGGGGCCAGGTAGTATTTGACATGTCCCATGTCTGCAATCTTGTACTCAACCACTGCAAAAGAAAAAAGGACAATCATTTCAATTGTTTCAACTCAAAAGGCTATTTAATATGGGCATGAGAGCATTTATCATACCGAGTGGAATGTCTGCAGACATGCTGAGCGTGACCGTCTTGGACAGAGGAGTGGCTTTGGTGAAGAAGTTGAGGTAGTTCAATGCAAAAATAAGCTGCACAGGCTCATTCATCTCAATTGTCACCTGTAGATAACAGTGTTGTGAATTACTACCTTCATGACATATAAACTCGCACAACTGCCACTTGTTGGTAATTTTGCAGATGTTTAAAGACTGTTACCGCTTCATCCTCCTTGTCGACATTGCTGGTCTGTGAGAGCTTGATGTTGCCTGTGCCCAGCTCTCCACTAGCAGAGAACTTCACTCCATCCTTGGCGCAAGAGATCATGACAGCATCACCGATCTGTGAAAGATCCCTGCAGATTCGGGCAAATTCACCAGAGGGCATCTTTACCACACAGCTGTATTCCTGCTCCTGAAATGAAAAAGAGAATGAAACATGATCATTGGAGAGAGAGAGAAAAAACATACATTCATATCAGTATTTGTAAAATAAGTCTTACTGGAATTCCAAGCTGCTCCACATCCAGATCCATGAGTTTCATCTCATAGTCTGATACTTTCTCCTGATCTGAAAACACATTTGAAGTTCAGCAAGTGCTCTTACTATTATAACTAACTGCACACTATCAATAACATGGTCAGAAAAAAAAGATATGGCATAAGTTCATTGCAATTATTTTTCCTAATTTTAGGTTAAAAATGTAACAACTCCGTAATAATATCTTATGAACTCACTGAGTGTTTCAAAGACAAGAGCCAAAGAGTCTGCATTGTCTTCTGCCCTAAGTGTGATGATATCTTCATTTCCAGCACACTTCAGAATCTTTGACATGCTAGAAGACAAGAATAAAATAATTAGAATAAAACACTGTTAGAATTGCTTTCTGAATCAAATTCACACGGTCACAAAAACACCAGTTTTTCTTTTAAAACACTTATATATAATCTAATAATTGACTGTCAGTTAAAAATTAGGGTCACGTCTCTTTTGACCAAGTTTTTATTGTCAAGTCATTTTGTCGTTCAGCAACCCGGCTCTTTTTCGCGCCAACCAGCTTGAGCGCGGGTAAATGACGTCACGCTCAACAGAGAGGGGAGAACACGGGAAACACTCTACGCGCCAAATAATACGAACAATTTTTGAACTACAATTATTTGGGACACATTAAAACAGTATTTTAACAATACTAATAATCCCATTTTTACATCGTACAAATGGCGGGCTCCTTTTTGATCGCGCAGCCGGGCATGAACAGACATGTTCCGCTTTCACGATCTAAGCAGTTAACTTACAAGGCGATAACCCTAAATTCGCATCCCTTCTATCAGTAACATTACCTGCTCAAATTGACCCCCATAGCCAGGTTTCTGTCGCAGCGGTAGGAGTCGAACCCATCACTCCGGAGCGTAAGCTGCACCAGAGACACATGAGAGGAATCCATGCTCTGCAGCGAGATGCCCGAGGAACTGACATCCCAGCAGGCTTCGGTGATGAGGTCTTTCAGAGCCTCCAGAACCTTCTTAAGGATTGATCCTTGGACGAGACGTGCCTCAAACATTGTGCTTCTTTTTTATGAGAGGAAAAAAGTTATCTAATTCCTGTTATGACACAAGCGCGGCCTGGCTTTCTGCTTGTCTTCAAGTGCAGGAACGCAGTAATTTTAGACTAGCAAAGTGTTTTAGCAGTGGCACGTACAAATCCAAAGACTGTAAAAGAACCGCAGGCGTATCTGTCCCGTGCTGTCTTCTCTCGAGGCTCTGACTGTAACTGCGCGCGCTTTTGCTGGGACTTACATAAACTGGCCCACTCTTGCCTTCGTCATTTCCTGTGATCTCCTGGAAAATGGACAGAAGTGCAACCACTGAACACAAGAGGGCGTCATTTCATACACATTTAGTTGAGTGCTTCGTGGGCTTGTGCTTTGTCAAAGCAGTAACTGTAATAGTTACAATTAGTACTAATTATTAGTAGTAGTAGTGGTGATGTAGTAGTGGGCTATGGGCTTTTGGGGGTATTTAAAACGGAAATGAAATTGCTAAAGAAAATTGAGGACAGCATTTAAGAGAAAATAAGGCTGAAAAAAACATAATACAAATGACATGGATGTCTATCTATCTATCTATCTATCTATCTATCTATCTATCTATCTATCTATCTATCTATCTAATCAGAAAATGTAATGCTCCTGCAATGTGAAAAATTAATTTAGAAAACTTTGAAGTTTCAACTGCAGAAATTGGCCACAAGAGAGCACTATTTCCAACGTCAATTATTCATTTGAGCACTTATGTTTTGCTGCTATTGCAGCAAACCGCAACAAAAACCGCAAAATAAAGTTACAATTATATTGAATCAGCTATAATTAATATGAAGTCATACAATTGCGTGTATAATAATTATACATAGATTTAGATTAACTGGATTATATGAGTTTATATTAGGCCTATATCATAATTTATACATAATTATAAAAGTAAATATATATAATAATTATATAAAACCATGTCACAGTGCAGAACACTAAAGAGGTATGTTATATGTTATGTTTCTATGAAAACTGCAAAAATAAAGTTAAACATGAAATCAACTAGGCCTACATAATAAATATGTAGTGTATATTAGTTATATATAGATTAAGGTTAACTATATTATGCCAATTCGGAACACTGAGAAAACTGATAAATATAACGATGCATTAGACAATTAGTTTTTCAACATTTTACACAAAGTTATAAAAGCGCATGTAATAATTATATAGGTTGAACTGTATTATAGAGGAATTATGTCACAGTGCAGAACAATGCTGACACTGTGAAACATGTCACAACAGCTCTTCTTTTGCAGTCTCCTGCATAACATGCTGAAAGCAATCTACATGACCTCCAATTGAGTGTGTGTGTGTGTGTGTGTGTGTGTGTGAGTGAGAGAGAGCATTCCTCCATAACATGTTCTAACACACAGAGAGTAGGGAATATTAGATCATCTGTTCAAGTATGTATGATAAAGTCATTGGAATGGGATCAAATGGTGATTCAAGAACTGAATCTCGCACGGGACGGTATTCTGTTGATTCACACGAATCAGAGAACAGTGCAATCACTGTCCCATCTTGCAGGCAGAATACTCAACCTCAGGGCTTACCAGCTGGTTCCTGTGGGTTTCTTGTCTTCCCACTTAAGCCCCAACACTCCTGAACCCACCCAAATGAAGTAGGGTGGAATTTCCCAATGCTAGTAAACAACTGTAAAAGAGTCTCTGATTTAAAAGCCCCTATCGTTACTGCCAAGTCTCCTGTGAAGATTGCGATAACGCCACTGCAGAGTTGACCCAAACCCAATTCTGAGTCACTCTGAGCCCTCGAGACTTTGACTTTGTGTTTCCTAAGAGACTCTCCACATCCATCTATGTTTATTCAAACATCCGTTATAGGCTGTTCTTCTCTGTATTAAATTATAGCTGTAGCGCCATCTTTTTTTCTGGGAACTTGGAAGAGGGGCAGGATATATGGAAATAAACATTAACAATATGAACAGGAAGGAAACGTAGGCCGAGTGGTCCTGGGGAACATGAGGAGGGAGTTCAAGTCCAACGCTGTCTTTTCGGCTTGCAGTCCCTTGATAGTACAGCAGCCACAGTGGCACTTTCTACTAGATAAACAACTGTCTAGCAGTTGTCTTCAAATGCTAACTTTGAAAAATTAGCTATTTTACACTGAAATTATACTAAATGACAATTTGGTTATTGTAAAATAGGATCAAGATTCACTTTATTGTCAATCAGGAGAGAAAACTAAATACTGCTTCACTGAGGCATACGCTTCTATGAAAGTTAAAAACAAAAGCGGGGGTGTAGGGCACATCTGGTTTTACTCACAAAGCTTTTTGTGCTGACATACGCACAGTCATATGGAGGGGATTAAAAGGTTTTGGATAAATACCAGGTTACTGTGTTCGTGCAATAAAGTTTCTTGTAATGGAATGCATGGGACCAATGCATAGATGAGGTTTTCTCTAAAAAATAAACAGTCCGTGTCGAGGTTCTCAGTTTCCTGACTGTAGATCTGACGTCATGTTTAAGCAAAACAGAGGGGACGTGCAACTCCAGCCAACTTTCGGCAGGATCAAGCCTGAGACAAGAGCCGCCCCCTCAGCTCCCCCTATTTCTCACAGTCAACAGGAAAGACAGGGCTAGACATCTGAGAGAGCAGGGAGAGAAGAGACAAAGAGAAGAACTATACAGAAGATCACACTAGATGTCCAACAATCTTCCTCCACAGGACAAAATGGACAAGCAAAAACTGAAGGCTGAAATCAGTCCTCGAGTGTCCAAGAACTCTGCACAGCGCCTAAGCAGGGATCTCACCTGCTCCATCTGCCTGGACCTGTTCAAGCACCCGGTTTCTTTGCCCTGCGACCACACTTTCTGCGAGGCATGCATTACGAGTTACTGGAGCGGCTCTCGTGGAAAAGGCCAGGGTGGGTCTGGCTCCTGTCCTCAGTGCCGGAAAGTCTTTCTAGGCCAGAGCTACAGACCCAACCGCATTGTGGCCAACATCGTGGAGAGCTACTGCCAGGGGATCGAGGAGAGTGGGGGTCGGTTGACCGGGTTGTCAGCAGACACGGCTCCTCCGACCCCACTTTGCATCCGACACAGAGAAGAGCTGAAGCTGTATTGTGAGGAAGACCAAGAGCTGGTGTGTCTGGTGTGCGGGATCTCTCAGGATCACCGGGCTCACACGCTGGTGTGCGTGCAAGATGCACAGCAGAGATATCGGGTAAGAATCAAAGACACGTTTTCTAACTTCCTCAGCTCAGCTGAAATAAAGCTCATTGTGTTTGTGATGAACAGGCGTCACTAACCACTTCAGCAAATGCTCTTCAAAAAGAGCTCAACACTGCTCTAGAGTGTGAGAGAGAGACTGAAGAGGAGGTGAAGAAACTGAAGGTAAGAAACTAAATGCTCACGCTCCAATTCCTCTTAAATGGAAAAGCAGTGGAAATTATTCCTAATCCTAAACTCACTAACACCTAATCATCCAAATTCTTGACCTTTCCAGCAAGTAGCAACTTGTAGGTTCAAAATGAAGGGTTACCCAAAAATGAAAAGTCTGTCATCATTTTGATTCTTTCAAATCAAGCTTCCAAAAGAATGTTTTTGCAGTGATGCCATACGAATAACCATGTTGGGTTCCCTAAAGACCCTGTTAGCGAACAGTTCTTAAAATAACCATTTTATTTGTATTATTATTATTTGTGTGAAGAACATTTTAATAATCTGCAGATTTATTTTCCTTGTAGAACTTTTTGTCCAATGAAAAGTTTGCATGGATGTTAAAGGTTTTTCATGGAACCATAGATGTACATAAAGAACCATTATTTTAAGAGTGTACTCACCATGTTTTTCCAAATACAAAGACCTTTTGAATAAAGTTTCAACAGTTTTTGTCCATACAATGACATCAAACAACATTCTACTCCATTTACTTTCATCGAAAGTCTAAGACATACTATATTTTGTGTTCTGTAGAAGCAATAAAAGCAATTTTGGAACAACATTAGTATGTTAAATATGACAGAAAAACATGTTCCTCTCAAACTTCCTTTTCAGTGATCCAACTTAAGACTCACCAAAACTTTTTTGGAAAAAAAAACAGATTAATCCTGGCTCTGTTTTGCTAAAATAAATTCCCTTTTTTTTTTTTTTTTTTTACAAACCATTCAATTTCAAACAATTTTTTCTCAAATGTTCTGTGTTAGCCAAGCAAAATAAGTTGAAAATGCCAAATGCATGTTGGCTTCAACCTCTGAGGCAAAACATCACCTCATATACTCTTGGTTTTGTACCCAGGACCACACCGCAGATCTGAAGCAGAGAATCGAGGCACAGTTCAGCGAGCTTCACCAGTTCCTGTACCAGGAAGAGAAATTCCTGCAGGTCAAGCTGAAGACGGAGGAACGGCGAGAGCTGATAAGGCTGGATGAACACAAGGCCCTGCTCAGTGTGGAGATATCACGCCTGCGCAGAGCTATGAATAACATTGAGGACAAACTTAGTGAACAAGATGCTTACACTCTACTCAGGGTGAGTGCAAAGCCACACATCACACTGACATATGTCTGCAGAACAGAAGAGACCAAAATACAATTATTTTCATTGGGAGGTTGTGATTTGAGGCAAAACTAGAACATCAGATTGTTGACAAATAGTTGTGCAGAAAGTGACGGCAGCAGATACAGTTGGATACTGCAGTAGAGGAGGAACGCCTGCTTACAATCAAGTGCACAGAGACTTTCAGATCTCCAGTGATTTTTGTGCGAATGACCCTTTAAAGAAAGAGAGAATGTTAATTGCATTACAAAATTACATTCTTGAGATACAATGAAATGACCTATATAATACAATAAAAATTATACTACATATTTAAGTAATGTTAAAACATGTATTAATGATGTAACATTTAAAATCTGAAAAGAAAATATATATTATATATAATATATCTTAAATAATCATTTGAATAGTTAACTGCTAACAGAAAGCTCTGTGGGATATCACTTGAATCAACACAGGACACACTGTAATGATCTCACCCTTGCAATAGGAAGATAATGCCATTAGTGCAGCACAAGGGGATTTTCCAGAGACGCAGATGAAAAAATAGGTGTAGCTTAATTTCAAACACTGATCTCATGTGGAAAACTTCTGTCCCTGCCTATCGAACTGAGCCAATTTCATTAATCTCCTTTTTCCTGTCATTTTGCAGAGTATAAAGGGCCTGCTTCAAAGGTGAGAGACCTCTATGGATCTGTTACAATTCATATTTTCATGAGGAAGTTCTTGAATTGTTTTTGTGTCTGGGCTTGTGTTGTTTCAAGCAGGCAGCCGCCGAAGTTTGAGAAGCCGGCTCTGACACCACCCAGACTGTGTGAGGGCCGCTTTGCTGGGCCCCTGCAGTACAGAGTGTGGAAGGCACTGAAGGGAAGCATCTATCCAGGTTTGAGAATGATCCTTAATGAAAAATGAAGTTAAATATGAATTTTCACATGTCGAATCAAGCTGTGTAAATAAACATTAAAGGTCTAGCTCCAATAAAGAAATAACCAAAAACGCAGAAAATGTTCTTTCCTTCAGGCCATTAAAATGTAGTTTGATTCTTCAGCAAAACACATTCGGAGACATTTAGCATTACATCCTTCGCTCACCAGTAGATCCTCTGCAGTGAATGGGTGCCAATGAGAGTCCAAACAATTGAACAAAACATCACAATAATCCACAATTTATCCACATGACTCCAGTCAGTGTCTTGTGAAGTGAAAATCTGCATATTTGTAAAAAACAAATCTATTGATTTGACTATTATTAATTATGTTTCACTTTCAACCGTCACTTCCAGGAAAAATACCAGGCCAAAATCCAAAATAATAAAAGCTAAATTATGAAATTATTATGGATTATAGTTTCATAAATCGGTATGAAGTTAGAAATGTTTTAATTATCTTTTTTTTTTTTACAAACATTCAGGTTTTCGCTTCACAAGACAGTAATTTATGAACTGTAGTCATGTATTTACTTGTGGATTATTGTGATAATTTGTATCAACTGTTAGAACTGACAGCACCATCCACAACAGAGAAACCATTTGTGAACAAGTGATCTAATGCTACATTTCTCAAAATCTGTCCAGTTGAAGAAGCAAACTTATCTGCATCTTGTATGATCAGAGGATCGATTCATTTTCAGCACATTTTAATTTCTGGAATGCATGAACTGACTCTTCTCTGCTACACTGTTCCCTTTCTAGTTCCCTCAGCCATCACATTTAACTCCAAAACAGCCAACCCCTGGCTCAGTCTTACATCTTCGCTTACCTGTGTGCGCTACCAAATCTTTAACATTGCGATGCAGGACAATCCACAGCGATTCAATGCCGCACTGTCTCTCTTGGGCAGTCAAGGGTTCACTAAAGGCCGCCACTACTGGGAGGTGGAGGTGTACAGCAGCACCGTGTGGACTGTGGGAGTTGCTCGTGAATCCGTCACCAGAAAAGGCGTCATTAATGCCATGCCTGCCAATGGCTTCTGGACGCTCTCACTATCGTATGGAGTTCAGTATATGGCCGGGACGTCTCCGCCAACATTGCTGTCTTTGGAAGAGCCACTGGCGAGGATCGGCGTGTATCTGGACTACAAAAGAGGTCTGGTGTCCTTCTACAATGCAGAGAGCATGACGCACCTCTACACCTTCAAGGACATCTTCACCGAGACCCTCTACCCTTATTTTAACTTGGGCTTCCTGGATAAAGTGCATGAAAATGAGCCTCTTAAAGTGTTCCTACCTAAAATCTGATAATTTTTTTATTTCATGTTTTCTTTAATAATATGAATATTTATTTTATATATAAACACTAGGCTGGTCCTAGATATTTTAAGTGAATACTTTTTGTTTCTGAGACTTGCAATTTCCAAAAAAAAAAACTAAAACAAAAATGACAACATTACAGTGGGTTAGTGAAGGCACATGAAGATGAAACAAAATCTTAAAAAATGGTTGGAAACCATTACCCTTTCTCACGTGAAAGGATATTATTTTAGACTACCAGGCATAAGTTACCCCATTGCCTGACAGATATTATATATTCTACATGTTTCTGTGATATTCGATTGTATAAACATAGGAGTGAGGATTTGGCTGGTCAGTATGGTCAAGCCAGCCCCTGCTGGTAGATGTCGTAACTACACTGTTGTGAAAGAAAATTGGCGGTGTATTTTAATATTTTTGGCAAGCAACATATAATCATAAAATATACATACAATATTTCAGTATAGTGGATGTTTAACCAGTGGCTGATGCTTTTTCGATTATGCTAAAAATGGACCTATATTTTCCTTTATCTGGTGCCTTTGACGTCACATCTCTGTCACTAGTGGGTGGTTTATGCATGTTCTTGTGCTATCAGCCAATCGAAAGAGTTATTAGTGACTAAAGATGGACACAAGCATACTTCCACTGTCACCGTGATAAATGGGAATGCTAACAGATGGACCTCACTGTCTACACACAGTCCTTGTTCAAATCACGCAGAGAAAGAGAAATATATATACACTATACACTAAAACACAAGAGATCACATTAGGTCATAGGATGATAAGCAGTCTATACTCTAAAATGTACAAGACTAATGATTCCATATCATTTTGATACAAACATGTATAATCCATGAAATAAATTTTTAAAAACCACCAACAAAATGTTCTGCTTCATTTGTACTGTCTGGAAAACAGTTATCAAACTCTTTCCCGCCTCTTTTCCGTCATAACTTCGTAAGATCAATGCAGTTACCATCACTAACCACAAGAGGATGCACTTGTACCCACGGAAAGACGGGGAGCTACCGAGATTGAGGTCTCCACAGAGCAAAGGTGTGTATTTCTAAATTTCTAGGCGTTTTCAAATTTCTGGGTGTTTCTAAATCTTGCGATCAAAATGTCCTCCCTGACCTAACCCCAGCCCTAAACCTACCGTCAGTATGATGTCAGCCAATCAGGTAACATGGTCGAAAAACGCCCGATCTGGTGAATCCCATCCCATATACTTTCCTGCAGAGACCTAAGACGCGTTTGACTTTAAGCGAACGTTTTAAGTTTTTAGCCTACTTCTGTGCTGGAAGCTCCTAACACCGAAACAAATTCCTCGTGTGTGCAAAGTTTGCACTGCAAACACACTTGGCAATAAAGCTCTTCTGTTTCTGATTCTTATCACTGCGCAGCTCGTACTGAAGAACGTTAGATTGTTGTTTATGCGGGAGTGATTATATCCCCCCGCCCCCCTGATTTAAGCTGATAAGCTTAAATGTTATCCAAAACTCCTTTAAAACTAGCCAACAGACCAGCCTGACCAAACTAGAAAACAAAAACATTAACAAATCATAAAGATAAACAAGCTGATTTGTTATTAGTCAGATTGGCACGCTACTACACATTGGACTATAATAGTTCAAGGTTTCAGAACTACCATAAACTAATCATTATGTAAAGTTAGTTTCAAAAGACCAAGATTTCTGATAGTTTGTTCTCTGTAGGCTACCCAGGCCCACCGAGGTCCGGACCTCGGTAACTTAACGTTAAATGTTTCATGTTCAAAAATAAAATGTGTTCTCTGAATGAGTAGTTTGCTGTTAAACTCCTCATGAATGTCTGCATGACATTTTTGTTTTTAATAGAATTATCTGGCAACACTGCATCGCCGGCACTCAAACTGACAGTAATCAAAAAAGCCCATGGACTGGTTATTGCTGACAGGAATACCACATTCGGTAAGTGAAATGCAAAAATATCATAATATTATCTGTCAGAAACGTTATCAACGCTGTCAAAAACAGTATTTAACACTAGTACACAGATCTGTAGAGTAGGTTACAAAATTAAATTAAATTAATTTAAATTAAATACACAAACACTAGCCATGAAGAAGTCTATGCTATATGTCATTCAGTATAGTAGTTAAAATTTTCCAAAATCATGTTATAAACATTCATAAGAGCACTAGACAAAGTTATAAGCTATATAGCAATGGTTATTAATAAAAACTATAACAGTAATATATTGTTGCAGCATGAATAATAAACAACTGATACAATTAACCACCCCTAACTATAGTACAGTATTAAGAAATATTGATGCAATAAATAGGGTATGATTTAAAAATGATCATCCCTCCAAAACAGAGAAAACATATTTCACAAATATCTACATGTCTGTCTTTTTTAAAGTGTTTATAGTGTATATAATGAGTTGAATTTGTTTGTTATTATAGTATAGAGTATACAATTCTTTAACACACACACACACCGAACCTCACTAATTTTCAAAGCCTGTCTATGGCCATGCTCATACCACTCAATCCTAGCTCATACACAGTCAAAAGAACGATAAAATAAATGTCATCTCATATGTTTATTAGTCACATTAACATTTTAATCTTGCAGCTCGTTGATTCAGGTGGACAATTTAATGTCATATAATTTAAGTCTAGTAGTCTGAATAATCATGTACAACTCCCATGTAAGAAATAGGGCTAGAATTGCTTTGTATAAATTATATAATCTTATATAATTATCATTAAATTATATTTGATATATTTTCAAACACAATTACCACCAACTAGATGTGTGGCTATATAGAATTATGATTTATGCATTTCATTATTTCATTTTATAATAAAATAATCATCTAAAATCTTTTAGATTCTAGTCTTTGAGTAACTGAAGAGATCGAAGCAAAAGTGTGTCAGGGACAGGTTGAATCTAATTTATCCTTCCTCCTTGACTTGCAGTCAACAAAGATCTTCATACTGAAAATATCTGCCACTCAGATGTTCCGTTTCCTATAGAGTTTTCAATGGATCCTTTGAAGTACGACAGGACAAATTATGTTGCCATATCCTTACATCATGCTTGTCCTCCCAGCTTTTTGAAGGGGTTTGGTACCACTATGTCTTCTTCTTTGCAGTCTGGAGAGGAGAACATGGGCCTCGGGGCATCACTATCACAGGTGTGCAGGAGATATAAGAGGCTCCTGGCTGCTATGTTCTCCAGAGCTCTTCTGTCATGAAGAACTCACTTACTAGTATGCAAGGTGTCCTGGAACTTGGTGCTTGTGTACCGAACATGGAAACCTTTCTTGTTGATGGTGTCATCTGAGTGAAATTTGATGACAATGGCATCACCAGCTGAGTAGATCTCCTCTGGCGCCTATAAATGATACAATTATTGAGACATATAAATTGTTCTACTGTAAAATGTATAGACATTTTAAGCATAATGATTGCTTATATTTAACAAAGATCTTAAATTCTTGTTTTACCCCAGACCCACAGTAACGTCCCAGCCTGGGCGCTTTGACATCAGCGCCATCAAACAGCTCCACGTAGTCATAGCCGCAGTTAGCTTCCTCCTCAGTCTCAAAGGTGTGGAAGATGAGCTCCACCCCGTAGCCCTTCTCCGCTGAGATCACCCACTGGCAGTCTGATGCTCCGGGATAGTTGTTGTCACCAAACTGTGCGTGGGAATACAGATCCTTGGTCTTTATCTCTGCCTTCAGACTACCGCCACACTCTGAGAACAAGAGCAATTATCGTTAACTGAAATCAAACGTTCATTATGGAGAACCTCAGGACCACACCAAAAAATACCTGCTAAATGAGAGGCCTTAAAACCCCTCTTCTGTACCGAGTTATCCGAGAAGAACTGCAGGAACATGCTATTGCCACTGGAAATGAAGGGCGATGGCTTTTTACTCCCACAAATGCGACCAAAACTGGTTGCTCTGCCATTTGGGCCATCATATATCTCCAAGTGGTCATAAGCACACTCTTCATGAGCCTCCATGTCAGTCTCCTCAAAAACCTGTGAATAGAGAGAATATAACTTAAGATGGTGGAATGGTTTTAACCATTCCTTTGATTAGCAGTGTATACTCTATCTTTAACCACTCATTTTGTCTGGATGAATGATGCAATTACCAGTTTAATACGGTGGCCTGGGGTGGTGGATAGGGTCCATGTGCATGCCTTCTTGCTCGGGTATTTATCTGGCCAGTTTGGACTTGTGATGATACCGGAAACACTGGTAATGGCCTGATCACAGCCCACTAAAAGCACAAATCCAAGATATTACTGATTGTTGGGAATCCAGAATTAGGATTAGTGTAAAGACATTTTCTATAAGCTTATGTCTTATTTTCATAATTATAAATCTAAATAAAATGCATATAAAATGTCTAAAATATTTCATAAGATTCATATGGATTAATTTTGCAATGCCTTTATGACCTATTTGGGTCTTTTAGCCTCTTCTTTACCTGGACAATAGAGGGTCAACAGAGGTAGAGACACCTCTCAGATTTCATTCAACATATCTTAATTTGTGTTTCGAAGAGTAACCAAAGTTTTTATGGGTTTGGCAACATTTACTTATTTTTGGTAAAAATATTCCTTTCAAATTTAGGTTTAAAGAGTTTACAAAAAGCAAAAAGAAGTGTTTTGTGCACTCAGGGCAGCCTTGGAGCAATAACGAAACTGCACTTTGCACAAAGTAGTTCATACAAGATTGATCCATGTGATGTGAAGCAGTCATGTTTATTGCTGTGCAACACAAAGCCGCTGCGACACTGACAGCTGTAGCTCCCAAACGTGTTCACACACTCGTGCTGGCAACCTCCATTCTCCCTAGAACACTCATCCATGTCTGTAAGAGAAAAAGACTGAAGGATATAATGACATTACTTTCTGAACTTACTTGTATTGAATGCAGGATTCTGTCAGAAAAAGTCAAGCTGTCATGTAGATCAAACAGAACAATCTACAATTCACTCAGAAAAGAACTGAGCTTTGAAAGGAAC
The DNA here is from genome assembly GCA_027564155.1 of Gymnocypris eckloni scoliostomus. NCBI lineage: Eukaryota > Metazoa > Chordata > Actinopteri > Cypriniformes > Cyprinidae > Gymnocypris > Gymnocypris eckloni. Next base: position 19,184,847 of record CM050435.1, read on the forward strand.
CTTGACAGGTGTTTCTGATTTGAACTCAACACGCATACTGTTGAGTTGGGACGTGATCGCCTCTGGTTTCTCTGTGCCACAGTATTTCCCATGAAGCTTTGCATCTGTGGACAGGCCGCTGTGAACCTCAACGTAATCATATTTACAAACCTGCAAACAGATGGGCACATTGATGATTATCAACAAGTTGGACATTTGGTCTCACCAGAAAAGAACTGAGCTTTGAAAGTCACACACATAAAGTCTCCAGCATAGTCAACACATGTTCCCTTCAGATTTCGGATCAAAAGCAGAGTGATGCGGTACTGCACCGGGCAATGAGCTGCCACACACAGTTCTTGTTGGGTGGGTATTCCTGTGGCCATCCTGGACTAGTGAAGGAGCCATTGAGTTTGGAGATGAATCCACCACAGGCAGCTGCTGGGATCAGATGGAAGCATTATTATGCTGTCTTGACTAAACCAACAAGCAAAGAGACACATATAACAGAACTCTTCCAGCTTTCAGCAACTCAATTGTTAATCCTTACCACTGTCAGAAGCATCAAAGTTGGTTCAAGAACCAACCAAGAAACAAAAATAAATCTGAATACAAGCATCAATGAGCCAACAAGTCACACACAAGTCTCCAGCATAGTCAACTTACATCGTTCCCTTCGATTTCAAAAGGATCAAAAAGCAGAGTGATGCGGTACTGCACCGGGGCAATGAGCTGCCACACACAGTTCTTGTTGGGTGGGTATTCCTGTGGCCATCCTGGACTAGTGAAGGAGCCATTGAGTTTGGAGATGAATCCACCACAGGCAGCTGCTGGGATCAGATGGAGGAGCCATTATTATGCTGTCTTGACTGCCAAGCCAACAAGCAAAGAGACACATATAACAGAACTCTTCCAGCTTTCAGCAACTCAATTGTTAATCCTTACCACTGTCAGAAGCATCAAAGTTGGTTCAAGAACCAACCAAGAAACAAAAATAAATCTGAATACAAGCATCAATGAGCCAATTATTAAACATTTCAAGGCTTTAGGGTGCAAAGAGTTCATGTAATACAAAAATGCTTCCCATTCTTAAACATAAAAAAGAGCTGAAAGCTTGCTTGGTGTAATGAATGCATAAGCAGCGTCGAACCAAGATGCCTTTTAGAACTCTATATTTATAAAACGAGTAGAGTGTCTTTGTTCTTATCTTTGCCAAGAAAACCAATCTCATTAGTGAACTGAGAGAGTTATTTCTCTAATTGTTGTGTGTTGATTTTCTTGTGAGATACTGAAGCGCTGCTTCCTCCTATGATCACCGCATGTGCACCAGGAAAAAAGAAACAGATTGATCAATATTCCATTTTGGATGAGGTTTATCCATCACACAGAGTAAAACGCAACAGTTGTCATAACTAATGTTTGTTATATTTAACTGAAAACCTTAAAAATCTATCTATCTATCTATCTATCTATCTATCTATACTTATTTTATTTCAGTTAGCAACATTTTTCAAATTGATTTAATTTAACTCGATGAACTAAAAGCATATATTAAAATAAGCAACAACATTTCTAATAACTTTCACATTTAAATTAAAATATCAAAGAACATACAAAATCTAAATTTGAATAAAACTGTAATAATATCAGAGAAATACTGCAATTCAAAATCCTTTAACAAAGCCAACCGGCTGCAGTTGATTACCGTAATTTTAATGGCACCTTCTGTATATCTTGATATTGTGTTTATTTGTATTTATTTTTTATTTCTTGAACATAGTGTGAGTAGTGGCTCTTTGTCAGAAGTTGCTATGCCAATGTGTTGTAGGAGGAGGGTGCCATGGTATTGCTATATGGTTTCTAAAGTGTTCTGAGTTTTTAGTGGTTACTAGGGTGTTCTAGGGTTACTAGGGTATACTAGGGTGATTAGGGTGCTTGATTACCTGCTCAAGTCAAAAAAGCCCTTCAGTAATTCTCTACAAGATTCTGTTATCTAGATATGGCTTGAGTCGCTCATTTAGTGTTAGTCAATGGGGTTTTATAGTCTGGCAGACATAAATAGCAAATCTGCTAGAACAGCAACAGCACATCTCTCCTCAGTCCTCATTAAGCCATATTTCTACCATCCGTGTCCATAGCACACACTAAGGTGACCTCACTCCAGTCACACATGCTCTAATTTACAGAACATAAACAATCTGCAATCAAATTCTGACAAACTCTCATACGATGAGAAGTGAGTTACCAATCATAAAACTCTCAAAGCCTGATTGGAGAGAAGTGAATGAAACAACTTTTAGCTGGAACATGATTAAGCTTTCACATTCTGGTTTTCCTGATCGGTTATTACTATTAAAAGTCAACTTCAGGTCTGATTTCACAGTCTGTTCCTTTAAAACTTAAAAACCCATACGGAAATGTAATATATGACAGTCATAAATTGCTCTACATCAAGTCATATTGCCATATATTAACTATAAGGCAATATAACATTTTCCACACACATGCATTTTTATTTATTTATGAAGATCAGTTTGTTGATAAGTTTATAACACTAATAATATAGCAACAATATATTATTTTAGATATAGCCAACTGTATAGCAACAATATATATTTATATAGCTGCAACTGTATTAAAACAACTTTCCTTACACTGTCCTATCTAAATAAAGGCAAAAATGGCAAAAACAAATCTTAAATAAACAAAAATTAGTATTTATGTTTATATATGTATTTGTAAAATATAATTAATAATACACAACATGCACTGACAGTTTTTGGGTTAGATGTATATTTGTATGGGCTAGATACATTGATAGGACTGGGTATATTTAAAAAAATCCGATATTGATACCTTGACTCCGATACCGGTATGGCACGATAAGTTTTTCAATACTAATTTTATGAAATCCATTTTAACAAGATTACATAACACATTACCTCAATTTTACAGACTCAAAAACTCATCTCCTTAGCTACTGCATCTATGGGGGTTGCTTACGCTGACAAACTACAGCCTTGTGCGAACTACGTCTCTGGGCGTAACAGCAAAATATAAGCTCTATTCAGTATTATTCAGTAGCTTTTTCGCTTGCTCAGGAGCAAATTACCCTCATCCATCCCCAACTCCTCCTTTCGCCACATTCAGGACTTGGCTTTTTGAAATTCCTTGTTGAATCAGACTCCTTTTATCTTGAATAATGTTGTTACACACTTAAATATCATTACATACATTACTGATATCTGCTTTGTTCAGGGGGTTATAATTGCTGCTCTCCCTGCTCATTCATGACAGGCTGCATGGATAGGCAGGGAGTTTTTCCCCAGAACAGAACCATACCGCCAAACCAAACTGTATGCTGTGTCAATGATTTTGGCGATAGTGGTCCTGACAGAACTAGGGTTTTCTGGGTGGTTTTTAGTGCATTAGTTTACTTTAACAGATTTTGGTGTCACCTGCACAGCTGCGGCGGTCCACAGAAAGCTCATATCCAGGGTCACAGGCGCAGTGGTAGCTGCCCAGGGTGTTGATGCAGCGCTGCTCACAATAACCGTTATCAGGCCCAGAGCATTCGTCAATCTCTGCGTTACAAACAAAACTCCACGTCAGAAGGTCACAAAGGAGGCAAAACAGTCAATATATAATTCAGGAGTGTCACCTTTAAAGAAATTAGCAGAAAATCCTGCTTTGTTCACCGAACCGTCAGATACAAACTTCATCCACAGCTGGTTGGAGCTGCTCTTGATATCGTCTGGCTTTTCGTAGCCGCAGAAGCGGCCCAGTAGGGGGCTGTTCTCGGAATCGCCATCTCGCAGTTCCAGGTAGTCATACGCACAGTTGTCATGTTTCTCGATCTGAATGTGAAAGCAGAGAAAAGGTCATACTAGAAATGTTACTTGTGGCACCACAAGAGTGCTTCACTGTCAGTACTACTAATTGGCACTGGTGATGCTATGACAGCAAGCTGAAGCCACAATCAATCACAGGCATTTTGTCAATTTATGTGTTCTGCTCTGCAATAACTAACATTTCATGACATTTCTGAATTCAGTTCCCCGTTTCTCTTCCACCATTAAATGCTCTCTATAAATTCTTCTATAATAACAAGTGTAAAAAAAGGGTGCTCAATTATACTAAAAGTGTTTGTAGTGTGCTTTAAACCTTATAAGTATATATTTGTTAAATGTATACTTTCAGATAATATTAATTAAATTAAATACATTAAATTAAATGTACAAAAGTACACTTTGATTGCTGCATTTCATAAATCACTTTTGAAATAATTTCTTGTTAAAAGTTGTAATTTTTAAATAGTTTTCATAATCTTTTAGCCATGCGTAAATAAAGTACACTTATAATACAGTACACTAATTTACTTAAAAGTACTTTTAAGTTTAACTACTGTGATATTTGATATTACATTTAAAGTTAAAGCATCATTTACATTAATTTGAAACTTCATTATTACAAATTTGTAATTTAAATATTTCAAAATAATAAATATTTCAGTATAATAAATATTTCAAAATCAGAAATTGAGGAAGGAAGTACACGTTAACTATATTTAAAAAACACAAGTACATTTTTATATTTAATTTCATAATTATATTGTTTTTGAAATATAGTTAAAAAGTGTACTTTCTACCTCAATTTCTGTTAATAATTTCTTAAGTCCTACTAACAAATGTCCTACTTAAAAAGCACAAAATGTCAGCTAATTTCATTTAATATCAAGCTAGATTATAATACATTTTGATCAATTGCAATTAACATGCAATTGAGTGTCCAAAAACTATAGTTTGCACTTAAGTATATTCTTTTAAAGTATATAATTTCCAAGTACTCTTTTTAAAAGTATGTAGTGGAGCTTAAAATTAGAAAACAATACTTGATTTTCTCTGAAATGTTGTAAATCTTCATCGTCCAAGATTTGAAGGAATATTAGCTGTAAGAATACCACTTTTTACTAACATGCTTGTTCAACAAAAACATTTATTTTGTGGAAAACAGTGACCAAAATTAAAGAACAGTAACCACTCTGGCACGAAAGAATACAACTAAACTTTTGGAGGTTTAGAGCTGTCAAAAATTAGTAGGAAGTAGAGGTCTGCATTTCTTGCGCGGGATTAAATTCACAAATATAGTCGGTAACTCTGGTGCAATTTGAACGGGAACGGGCGGTCTAACAGTATCCCTTTCCCGACGTCCTTTCAGAACAGCAAATCTGCCTTTATTCTTTTCAAGCAACAGTACAGCCTGACTGATGCACGCATGAACCAGTGCTTAGTTTTATTTGCGGGGTCTGTGTGCAGCATGTGCAGCGATGCTCAGAGCAGGCTAGCCTACAGTGGTGAATATACGGCCCGCAGACAGAACAGGCACATTGTCAGTGAGTGACGGAGCAGAATAAGGATGGAGCAAAGTGTGGATGCACCGTCCTTGAAGAATGTTCAACTGGATTTTGTTTATATTTTGCAAAGCGTGTATTACGGGTCTGCAGCAAATTAATCAGTGGGAGGTTCTTTTCTCTCTCTAAAAATATATATTATGGATATAAATACTGATATATATATATATATATATATACACACACACACACATGTTGGTTTTTATGGTTTACGGGGACTCTCCATAGACGTAATGGTTTTTATACTGTACAAACTGTATGGGCTATTGCCCTACACCTACCCTACACCTAAACTTAGCCCTCACAGGAGACGGTGCATTTTTTGATTTTCAAAAAAACACCATTTAGTATGATTTTTAAGCCTGATATATATATCAGTATTCATATTAAATTCAGTACAGGGATCGGAGATGGGCTCCCCTTTCTCCTCCCTCACTCTCCAAGTATGTACTCTCTTGGGATATACAATTCTCATATAAGAGCACAGCGTTTACCTATCTTCCTCCGAGGAGGTTAGTGTGGTGAGCAAAAAAAAAAAAAAAGAAACCAATGAGTTTGTGGAGGTTGTAACTGGGAAAAGCGTGGAGAAACGTAGCATTCTATAACAACCTCCATGTCAGGACTTCTGGTTTCCCAGAGGTCCCTACAGGGGCGTTCCCAAAGCATCATCGACGCAGTGTCTCGTTCCTCGGGGAACCATGGTTGCATACGTAACCTGGGATGTTCTTGTGCAGTGGCTGAAAGGGTCATCCCATTTACCTTCATGTGGAAAACCTCCTGTCACAGGATTTCAGTCACCTTAGAGCAGCCCGGCATCCTACAATCTCAGTGAAAGTTGGAGGAATGCTGCCAGTTAAATAGGGTTTATCATATAATTAAGAACATTAGCACCAGGTGCCAGATTAACACCAATAACTTGTAAATATATGTAAGTGTACTCTAATTTTGTTCAGTTTTTTTCTCAAATATCTCTTAAGTTTTTTTTATACTGTGCTTCAGAATAAAATTAATTTATGAAATATTATTAAAACTGCCATTCTACTCCTGTTAGGGTAACTTTAAATAGGACTAAGCAATGACCTTAAAATTGAGTAAATTGTAGTCGAAGAACAAATCTTGACCAGGGGTGCACTGGGTACTCGTGCTCACAGACCAAACTATGGGTGCTCCAGAGAGGGAACAAAACATGTCAAAAAATAAAAGTGGATCCTATTTCAAAATCCAAAAAAGTAATAATATAATAATCCACATCTAGGCATTCGCTCAGTTAGCAAAGTAAAATGCCTTTATTCTTAGAGGGCTACATATGAAAAAACACCAACGCATATCGGCCTAAGCAGGCTGGGAGTATTTTGCAGTATTTTGCAATAGGATCCATTTTTCTTTTTTAGTAAATTGAAGGTTGTTCTTTAATTTTGATCTCCACTGTATACTTCTTTTTGGGAAAAGTGACAAAAAAGCTGAAAATTTAGCAGAAACTGCTTTTATATTAATAATTTCACATTTTAATACTTTTGGATAGATTTGGATCAGAAAATAATCAGAAAATATGAATGATTTCTGAAGGATCATGTGACTCTGAAGTAATGATGCTGAAAATTCAGTTTTGATCACAGCAATAAATTACATTTTAAAATATACTCAAATAGAAAGCAGTTATTTTAAATAGTAAAAATATTTCACAATATTACAGCTTTTGCTGTATTTTGGATCAAATAAATGCAGGATTGGTAAGCAGAATAGAATTCTTTAAAAAAAACATAAAAATATGTTGCTGTCCAAAAACTTTTGACTGATATAATATAATATAACATAATATAATTTAAATTCTATTTAACCCATTTCTGTGAAATGGTGGTAAACAGGGACATGCAAATTGGCAGAAATAAAAAAAAAACATTTAATTTTGCTTTATTAATTAAAAAGTGCAGTATTCTGTCAATTATAATCAACAGTAGTCATGGGGACAAACATATTGTACAAATGACAGCATTGTAATATATATTTTTGTGCTCTCTCACACATCTGTCTGAGGCTAGTTATAGAACAGCACATGATGCACCCTACCTCAAACGACTGGAAGACGAGGCCCACATGAAACCCCTGGGGTACAATGATATTCCACATGCACACTTTATTAGGCCGATAATCATCAGGGTAATTGGGTGACTCGATCTGCCCACTGTCTCGTCTCACTTCACCTCCACAAATAGCTGAATCCATGGATAGACAGGACGTCACTTATTATTACAGGGGAACAGATGAGCCTCTCAGCTGGTGATCAGTGGATTTATACCTTCATAGACCGCAGAGAAGCCTTTCCCCACCCAATTACTGCTGCTGCTGAATTCAATCCACAGTCGACTGTCAGTGGACACGATGGCCTCGGGTAACTGGTCTCCACAAAAACGGCCTGAAGCACATGCAACAAACTGATCAAAGGGGCTCCACTTTCTGTCAGGTTGTCACGGACAGGGTTGATGGAATATTCAGTTATCTATTGTGAAACATTTGCATATTCTTTTTTTTTTTTTTATTTCAGTAATAAAAACTAAAAATTATAGTAATTAAAAGGCATTTAAGACAAAGAAATGCAGAAATGATCTTAATAAATATGAGAACCTTTCAAAGGTGCATTTCTCCAGTATCCATCACGGATCTCCACATGGTCGTACCAGCACAAGTGACTTCTGTACAGATCCATTGAAGTAAAATTAAGAATGATCTAACAAAGAGAATGAAACACAGACAAAAGGAAAGAGAAGTTAGAAGTCGAAAACGTTACCTACACTACCGTTCTTAATGAGTTTTAAAGAAGGCTGCATTTATTTGATCAAAAATACATTAAAAACAGAAATACAGTGAACTATTATTTAAATAAAGTTTTCTATTTTAAATATTTTAAATAAAAATTTAAGTTATTCCTGTGATGCAAAGCTGAATTTTCAGCATCATTACTCCAGTTTTCAGTACCTCACAAAATCATTCTAAAAGGTATGTTTTATTATTTTTATTTTATTACAATAAATTGGCTGTGTTAAAAATAAAACTTTACTGACTAGTGTGATGTAACATCAAGCTCATATGTGACCCTGGACCACAAAACCAGTCTTAAGTTGCTGGGGTATATTTGTAGCAATAGCCAAAAATACATTGTATGGGTCAAAATGATAGATTTTATTTTATGCCAAAAATCTTTAGGACATTAAGTAAAGATCATGTTCCATGAAGATATTTTGTTTATTTCCTACCGTAAATATATCAAAACTAAATTTTTGATTAGTAATAAGCATTGCTAAGAACTTCATTTGGACAACGTTAAAGGTGATTTTCTCAATATTTCTATTTTTTTTGCACCCTCAGATTCCTGATGTTCAAATAGTTGTATCTCGGCCAAATGTTGTCCGATCATAACTAATTGTATTATTGTCCTATTATTGTTCTAAAAAAAAATACCCTTATGGCTGGTTTGGTGGACCAGCGTCACATTCGGTATATCTGTGTTTCTGTATATCAGCTCATTCTTCTACCTTCTCCCCAGGTGTGACCGATATCCTCCATATACAGTGAAGATATGCAGCATATCCATTAGGGAACCCAGGGGAGGAGAAGTTTCCAGTGCTGTCCTGAAGGCTCTCACCACATCCTGTGCACAAAGTCAAAACCACATCAAGAAAAAAATCACCATCATTCCAGCTGAGATTAAAGGAGATGACTGGAAAAACAAATGTTCTATTACCAGGGATAATAATACAGCTGTTTCAATATCCCACTTTAGAATAATTAAACTGATGTCACAATCACACATGTATCTATCAAAATACTCTGCAAAACAACAAGATGCCTGATGTAAGGACTACTTACTTGGACACTTATATACTTTTCTAGCTTGAGCGATGTCACCTTTGCTCAGTCTCGTCCGCTGTCCGATGGGAGGTCGGACTCGATCAACTTCATACTTTGGCAGCATGGTATCAAGATAGATTCCCCTATTTTTCATATAATAATAAATATATAATAAATATACAGATATAAGGAGAATACATCTGAAAAATGAATCATATCATATATTGAGGCAGTCCTGAAAGAGCATTGCACTGAAAGTGTACAGACTCAATGAACGTTATGAAACTGACAAGGGACTCAAAGTTTTTCTTGGCTGATGGTTGGTTGATTCCTTTACACAGTGACTTTTAAGTAATATTTTAAAAATATTTAGCTTTTAAAGGTGCTTGTGCTATATTTCAGTAAAATATTGAGTTTTTAATTTAATTTATTTTTTTAATGCCGTGATGATCATATATTTTTAATTTTTAAATGTTTCAGGTGTCCAAATATATTTTGGGGCCACTGTACATGATTGTCACATCACAGATTCAATTTTTTGTTGTTGTTTTTTATGTTTTTGATAGGCTGCATTTATTTGATACAAACAATAAAGAATAGTAAGATAAAACACAGTAAAGAATAGTAGAACTATGCACTATTATTGTGAAATATTATTGCAATAAAAATGTTTACTAGTTTAATATTTAAAAAGTAATTTATTCTTGTGAGGTCTTGAGTATAGTCGTATTTTAGTCAAACTGATATCCTATGAGTTTTTTTGTTTATATTTTGAATTTGATTTTTTTTTTGCATTTTCTGTTTTCATTTTAATTTCAGTTATATTTTTTCTCGCTTTTACAGTTAGTCTAATACAGTTTTAATTCATTGTTTTTTATTTATGTAGTTAAACTAGTTTTAGTTAAACTTGAAAATGTTGCTTTTGACAACTAGCTGAAATATATATTTTTTTATATTTTATTTTATTAGTAAATATTTATTTTGATTCAAGTTTCAAAAATGATTTTAGTTTTAGTTAACATATGTGTCCAAATACATTTTGGGGCCACTGTACATAATAATAGCACTAGAGATCCAGCTTGCACCACTCAAATATGAATCACATTTGATTTGCATTTGTCCACTACACATAGTCTTTCTATCTGCTGCTCTGAGGACAGAATGATTGCGCTTTTCTCTCGTCCAGTTCCCATGACAACAGCACCCTGAATGGCCAGCATGTGGACGCAGAGCGGTCAGAGCGGAGTTTAAAGCATTGCCTCGCTGGACTGCGACTCCCTGGAGCCCACCCTGCATGCCAGAGAACAACGGCACTCCAGCCCTGCAATTGTCCAGGACAAAAAGCCTGCAAGAGCTTTATTTGTTTTGGCCTAATTCCAGGATCCCCCAACTGCAAAATTCTGGAGGTAAAACTGCACAATGTGAATATTGCCAGAAGGAGAGGGCCACTTTGCAAAACACTAAAAATAACAATCACAGAGAGACCATGCCAGCTTCCCACAAACCACTGCGCTACTAATTGATGTGAAGCTTTTGACAGACTCTGACTATACGGCTGTTAGAAGATATAGAATACATTAATTAACAACAAGCATTTTGATCAAAACAATTTGCACACACTCAGAAAAAAGAGGAACAAAGCTGTCACTGTTGCTCTATCCTAAGGTACAAAAGTGAAAAGGTACATCTTTGTACCAAATGGTACCTTAAATGTTCATATTAGTAGATGTAACCTTTTGAAAGGGTATCACCTCAATTGCGTACCTTTTTTCTGACTGTGCATAATAGTCAGTTTCACATTCACGTTTGCTCGTGAATATTTTCTGATTAAAAAAATATATACTGCATATTGTTCAAACTAAATTCAAAACATTATACAGAACAGTAACAAACAATAAAATAAAATACATTTTACAGCCATGGGAACACTGACTAGTAGGACATGTAATATGACTTTACAGAAGCTGACCACAACATCCTGAATTTGTTCTGGTGTAGACTACATCAGCATTATCTTCACTGTTTCCAAACTGTTTGCGAGTTTTCAACACGGTCAATTCAGAGCAGCTTTGTGAGACCCAAAAGAACTGACCAAAGGACACTCTTCCTAAAGTCTACACTTCAGCCTTGGCTCCCTGTCTGAATTCCTTCCTGCTTGTCCTAAACAACAGACCCCTGAAAGCAGCTGGCTGGTCCTCAAGCATCCTCAAGCCACTAACAACAGGTTAGTCCACAGTCTGTGAGAGCGCCAAGTCCTGCTCTGTCTTAAAAACAAGACAAGAACACCTGCAATAATGTGCCTGTCTTTATAATTAGTGTAGAAATTCATATTTGCATTTTTATTTTTGTTTAATACATCTGAGAATAAATATTGGTTGATTTTTCGGTCAACATGCATAATTAAAGTGTCAACGGCAGGCTGCAAAATCAGATTGAAGTGGTATTTAAGAGAAATTGTATTCATTTATACAATGTAAAAAACTGAAGTTATATAGTGTTACATATACTAGCAATTTCTGAGTGAATATTGTTTCTACAGCAAATTATTTTCAGTATGTTATATATCATCCAATTATCTCTGAAATAACAGTATCTACTTGTGTACGAGTTACATTAAAGTCCTATGAATCCAAACCTGGAAAAGGTGTTTCTGGCATAATGCATGATGCTTTCAAAGTCGTAAACCTCTCCAAGCGAATCCACATCATCTGGCTCCATCTTTATGAAATTATACTCCTGACCTGTAAAGTGCAACATAAGGCTTTCTCACACAATTATGAATTATCCTGGGTTTGAGCTATAACGCATAAAAGTTATAATTCTGGAAACTATAGGCATATACAGGAGCATTAGAAGACATTCTACAGTTGTATGTAGTTGAGGTTTAGTTACTGCACCTGGCTGGATGTTTTCTCTAAATATATCAACATGCTCGTCTCGGTCGGGTCGTGTGTGCTCGTGCCAGAATCCAATGACATGCCCGAGTTCATGTACCACGATGCCAAACTTGTCACAGTTCTTCCCGATAGATATAGCCTGGGGACCTGCACCTCTCCGCCCGACAAATGAGCAGCACCTTTTTTAAACAAAGCCAACCTGGAGTTAGAAAACACTTTTGCAGACACGTTGTATTTGTATTTGTATTTACTTTACTTTATTCACTGTTGCAGAAACAACATTAAACAAGTTTTTGTATAGACTCATTTTAGGTTAGGCTAGTTAAAAATCATCGGACTGGTTTGAGGTCAGTAAGATTGTCCTTCTTTTTTTTTTAAAGGTTAAACTTTTATTGAGCAAAAACACATTAAACTGATAAAAAATACAGTAAAGACATTTACTGTTACAAAATATTTCTATTTCAAATGAATGCTGTTCTTTTGAACTTTCTGTTCTTTAAACGATCCTGAAACATTCATCAGTTTCCACACAAATACTCAGCAGCACAGCTGTTTTCAACATTGACCATAGTTAGAAAAATGTATTGAGCAAATCAGCATATTAGAATGATTTCTGAAGGACCATGTGACATTGAAGACTGAAATATTGACAGCTGAACATTCAGCTTTGCTCTGACAGGAATAAAACAATTGTCAAAATATTTTATAATAGAAAACATGTATTTGAAATTGTAATAATTTTTCAGTGTTATTTTTACTGTATTTTTGATCAAATAAATATGGAAGCTCATTTCCACCATGTAAAAAACGATAAGTTAAAAATTCAAAATTATGATATCCTTAAGTCATATTTACAAGATAAGTCAAAATTATGACTTACAAACTTGAAATTATGACTTTAAAAGTTTAAAATATGACATCCTAAATTGAAATTATGACATCCTAAATTGAAATTATGACTTTAAAAGTCATAATTACGACTTAAGTCATTCATGAGATTTACCCCCGGTTTCTTAAGCCTAGTCCTAGACTCAAAATGTAAATCTGAAATGTTTCAACTGAAATTAACTTGCATTGATCTTAAAATATATCAGTGCCTTTGTTTTGTCTGAAAAAGACCAAATCTTGTATACATTTTATTATTATTATATATATATATATATATATATACATATACATATCTACATATTACATTTCACCCGAGGAAAATACTTTTCGCGCAACTCAAATCATTGCATTCATATTCTGGGGTATATTCTTCTTGTCTGTACATGGTGTATGCTTTATTAATAATATGTGTATTGAACTTGGTCTTCCAAACTGTTTTAAGCTAAGTTAATTCATTTTAGAATGTTTATCATTAGACCACTATCATGTGACCAGTGTGCATATAAAGATAAAATATCATTGTCAATTTTGACTTGTAATTCATAATTCCGATTATTTAAGTCATAATTTTGATTTAGGAAGTCATAATTTAGAACTTAAGTATGTCATAATTTCGAGTTTAACGCATTATTTTTTATTTCTTACATGGCGTAAATGGGCTTTCATAAATACATCCTTGGTGAGCACAAGAATTAGAAAATGTGCATCAAGTAGAAAATACACTTGAGTAGAAAACATTCTATGTGTTTGGGGAAGCATGACAACCATCAAGTTCATCCTTCATCATTCAGCCTTTTGATTGATCAATGTTCAGCAAAGTTTAGCTCAATTCAAAGGAGACACACCATAAATTCTACAGTCATTCAGACCTTGAGGTGAAGATCTACCTCTGCTGAGAAAACAAGGCTTTGTCCTGACTGAATCCAAGCGTGGATGTTTTTGTCACAGACGGCACATGGACTACTGTTTTGGGAACTGTGGTGTAGTGATGTGGCTCAGCAAGGCCCATATTTCACTAACAGCCACACATATACTCACAGTCAATTATTCAAACTAGGAGGTAAACTATTTGATAAAAACTAATTCCATTAAATGCAATACTAGAAAACTACAAGAAAGCCAAGTTGGAAATCACTCGAAGAAATTACTAATTCAAATACAATTTTTTTTTTATTGCAATAATGTTTCACAAAATTACTGTACAACTGAATAATGCCAATAGCCTAAACCCTAAACACCGATTTCACATGAGTTCTGGATGCATTAGTGTCTAGTCAATTCAAGTCTCATTGAAGATCCTGTAAAATGTGTTGTAAATGGCAATTCACAGTGACTTAATAAAAGGTGCAATAAAATCAGAAAGAGCAACACAAGAAAAAAAGAGCATCACCCAGAAAAAGACACAAACCACTCTCTACAGGGAGCCAGCTTTGCTCTAGAGGAAAACTTGTTTGTGCAGTCCATGCCTATAGAAAGCCAAATAAAGAGAACTGCTGAAAAGATTAGAGCTTTTGAATGCTGGCAGGGAGGTGCGTTTCTGTGCATCAGGGACTGAGGGAGAAACTGGAATAATCAATATGTGTGGAGGGACATTATTGGTGAGCAACAAATGTCTGTCCCCATGAGACAGGCAGGACGTGAACTTACCCACATGGCCGGAGAGTAAAGACGATGTAGCTCTCTTCTGTGCTTCTTTCAATGAATGTCACACAAGTGTGTTTTTCCCAATGACGCATGGCCTGCTTGAAAATGGCTCGCTGGCTACCTACAGGATTTAGTTCATATCAGTAAAAACTAAGGTCATCTAGATAACACTTTGAGTTGGAGCACCAGATGTCTATAGAAAAATTCCAAAGGATATTGATATTTTAAGAAAACAGTTTGAAAAAATTGTTTCAGACAAAATTAAGGTTTTGTGTGCAGTTTGAAAAATTACACTACACTGGAATATTAGGAGATCATGCAAAAAAAAATAAAAATAATTTAAAACAATAACTAAAATAATAAGTTATATGCAGACTTACCGCTGAAGTTGCTACTAATAACATAGGGAATTATGCCATCTGGCCAAACTCTCTCAGGTCTGGCTGTGGCTGCTCTCCGTCTGCGAAGGAGTCTTTGACCGGCCAAAACTGGATCGTCCTTTGCATTGCCATTACCCGAGGATCTGTTTTCTAGGGCAAAGACAATACTTCAGACAAAATATACTTGTCTGCAAATTACATGATGTATTCTATAATAGAACAGGATTAGTTTGTACCATATTGATCAAAACATGAAAAGAGACTTTGTTTTCAACTACATGAAGTATATTAAACATTATTACATTATTGGCATTTGTCAAGAAACTGCAGGGAGTTTGTGAGTTGATAGAAAGCTAATAACTAAATGAAATAATAACATGTCAAATTAAAATCAATTATTTTAAAATAAAACTCAAAATAAATACTTTATTTGTGTACCTGAACTGCATCTGAGAAGCGTGAACATACTAATATTCTGTTAAGTATTAATTTAAAATGATATTGCACAATACAGATTACATGTAATCAGTTACAATGTAGCACTGAATATGATTGCATGGTAGCAGCAGTGTGTGTTTTGCAACCATTATCACCTGAATCAGGTATAGAGAAGTTAGAAGAGTCTTTCTTCTTGGCATCCATATAATTGGCTTTAAGGAAGTGCAAGTCCTCCTCATCTAAGGCAATGTCGCCCAGAAAAGCAGCTAAAACAGAAAGTGAGAATACATCAGAAGATGAACTTCTCAAGCATCATGCAAGCCTCTGTAACTTAAGAGTGAAACACCATACCATAATGAGAAGCATTCAGCCCAGCTTAATGCAGCTGCAGGTCCCCAGAAACTAAATCTGGGGTCGTAAGATTAAAGCCACAGTAGCTCTCTGAAGTCACAGCTGCAACTTGTATGTCTCAACTCTGACTTTTAATGGACTCACTCCCATACAGGCTGGTCAGGATTCAGGGAGATGGTGAAAACAAACCACACACCAGCAACAAAATCCAGAAAAGGTGACTTTCCTCTGTCTACATTATTTTTCTGTGCGCTTTACAACTCTAAATGCATGAGGAATATTCTGTGTGCTGCTTTTTCTAATAACTTATTAGCTGTTCTTGAGAACCTAAGAATATTGAACATGAGTGAAGGGAGCTAAAAATAACTGATGATTAGGTAAACAAACCGTTCTTGCAAACATGAATGTCTTTAAAGATCGATGGAAAAGGGACAACGTTAAAGCTTAAAACAGAAATATATAGTGAAGGACTAATAAGAAATTTACAGAACATTATACAAAACATGGTGAAGCGTCATCTGTAACGTTGTTGTTTTCCCATTAAATATATTATGTTCAATTTTTTTATGCTAGATTTAGAGAGCTAATAAAAAGTAAAAAGTAATAAATCCTTGTTTTTGATATCACAAGGTCTTCATCTTTCATCCTTTATATTCTGTAAATGCATTATACATTTGCTTGAGCGGCTGTGAACATTCATCATGTCTGGGATTTGTGACATAGCAACAGAATTCATTATACTCTGTGGCAGCAGGGAACACTTCAGCCTGGCAGGACATCTTAAGCCTGAAACTATTGCTAAACAAACCCAACACACAATGTGAGCATGTTTCACATCCCTTGAGGTTTTCATCCAAAGCTGTCAAATCTATGAATATGCATAAGAAATATGCCCACAAATAAAGAAACATGTCACAGCCAACAAATTTTGATGTTATGTAGTTCCCAATTAAAGGTTAAATCAAAGGGTTGTCATTAACGCCAAATCAACTTCAATGGCAGCAACAACACAGTAGTCGTTCCTCTTCCAATTTCCCAATTCAACACTTCTCTTTGTTAGCAACAAATGAACTCTCAATTGAACAGTCTTTGGGCTAAACCAAATTCCTGACAGGTTTCAGTTGCCTGAAGTTCACTTCATGCTGTGAGAGTAATGAACAATCGTCTGAAATGCTGGGCAGCCCTGTCAGAAACATACTGATTAATACACTACTTATTTCAATGTAAATTCAAATCCCTCTAAACTGATTTTTTTTTCTTCAAAAAATCTTCTGTGATTTGACTGATTACATTCTGAGGTTTTTACATATTTCTTGATGAGCACTCAAAATCAATTAAATAGTATAGGTTAATTAGTTAATGTTAGCAGGTAGAAATCACCAACCCAACCACATAGCCTATGCTTGGCCACCGGCTCATTGACGTTGCCTCCTAAACAAGTGGACAATGTGCTAAACTAAAGTAAAGCGTAATCACAAATTTGCAAGAAATAAAGAAAATACAAAGCGGATTAGTAGGCTAATTATTATTTATTTTTGTGTGAAAGCATTAAAAAAACATTTGCAGAGAGCTTGACCATGGTGACATATAAACAACACGGAAGCTATTAAATTGAGTTGTTATAGCCCAGGTGACATTTAATCGACTGTCTATTCTGTTGCCAGCTGTCCGTTGCTGTAACAAAGGTTTGCCCTCTGAAAAGTTCCTTTTTGGGAGACATAGTTAAAACTTCTACAGGCCATCAAATCTTGCTTGGGTAACTCAAGCGTTTGTAAAACACATTTTGTACTGTAAATTAGGTAACAAGTTGGTTCTACATGCTCTGCCCGAGGATGCTGATTTCTGAGTTGGGATAGGGGGAGGTGACGAACCACCAGGATCCCATTCACTTGTCCCAGATCTCATGCTGTCATGCAGTACACAGCTAAACAAAACAAAGCAACACAAACAACACAGCACAACAACACATAACAAAATAACACAAAGCAACCTAGAAGTAAACAAAACTAAATATGTTAACCAAAAATAAAAATAAAACAAATTAAAACAAACACAAAGCATAACGTAAATCAAAACATTACAGACTCTGATCAAAACAAAACAACTTTAATCGAAACAAAGCAAAACATCGTGAAATTTGAACTAAACAAAACTAACTAAAATAAAGCAATACAATACAACATTAAACAAACCAAAATAACACCAGCAACAAAATTAAACAAACTCTTGATTTTTTTAAGTTTAGAAACACTGTATATTATATTACCAGCTTTGCATGGGTCCTTGTAGTCAACTTCATCACTGTCTCCAAGATCTGTGTGATAGCTTGAATCCACTTTCAGTGCGATCGTTAATAAAAGCCGAAGATCAACTTCATCACTGTCTCCAAGATCTGTGTGATAGCTTGAATCCACTTTCAGTGCGATCGTTAATAAAAGCCGAAGATTGAACATAAGCAAACATGACCACGGGGAATTCATGACGGGAATGAGTGTGGATGTATGTGAACCTGGAGCCGGTGGAGAGCTGCGGGTTGCGGTGGGAGTTTGGAAGGACTTGGGGAAATGGGAGCTCCCGGGAAGGCGGGTTTATAGAAGCGAGGCTTTGCTCTATTCAGTGTCTTTTATTCTAGTCCAGTGATTCGCTCACATACCCGGGACTCGGGCCAGCATCAAGCTTACAAATATCACAGATCGGAGGTCAGTGGACCTAAGCGTCCTGCGCCCATCTGTGTGGGAGAATGAGAACGCGCAAGCTCGTGCGTTTCACTCTAGACAGTGCAGCAGCAGAAAAGTAATTTGTGCGTGTGTGAGTGTGTGTGTGTGTGTGCAGTGCCTGTGTTTGTGTGTGTGTGTGTGCGCGCGCACCCCCTGGCTACTGTAAAATGTTGAATTTGAGTGATTCAATAAGAAATAAAAAACAAATAAAAAAGAGCAGCAGCATAAATGCTGTTGTGTCTAAAATAAAAAATAACAATATTTTAACAAATTATATTAATTTTATCGCACATATAGTAGCAATATCTTATATTTAGCTGGAATAGCCTACCAATCAAAACATATCCCTAATAGCTGACAGATATCAAATGCGTCCTGAGGATTCACACCTGTCTCTATAACGGCCCTAAAAGCAGGGTAGTGGCCCGTTTTTTAACCAATCAAAAATGCGTTCAGCTTGTGAATTATTATGCGCTAGTATCTGTAAACAGGCTTATTCGAGATTAATCTGCACTGCGCAGACCACTCGGCCAATGACATCAAAGTACCACGAGAGCAATTCAAAGGCATAAAGAGTCATCTGCTCTCCAAACGCTCCAGCGGTACTTTGATGTCATTGGCCGATCAATCTGCCCAGCGATGCATCTCGAACAAACAGAGGAAGACAACGCTTTTTAACCAATCAGAGACGCTCTCAGCTTGTGAACGTTTTTTGCGCTAAAAAGATTCTTAGCCAATCAAAATACTCTGTGTTTATTTCAAGGAATTTTCCAGATAGATTTTTCCAGATAGATAGTTTATTGTGAATGGCCATCTGAAGAGGTTATTTCTGTTTGGAACAACCCTATACAAGTTGACATTACATGCCGCCTAAATGACATGCTTAAGAGTGAAAATGGATGCTTGTTTTACAAGTCACGTGGTACAAAAACAGCGCATGTGTGAATCTATTCAAAATAGAAGCAATGAGATTATATTTTTGTAATTGATAAATTTCCCATAAAAACGTGGCCATGATAAAACGCTTAGGGGTCACATTTCATAAATCACTTTATTTTCCAGTCAGGTAACGTTTTTCTTCAGCTCTAATTCCTAGAACTTGTATATACTTGTGTGCATTATTCATGAAAATATATCAGCAAAATAACATCTGGTCCTTTCAAAGGTAATAAAACGTTTTGAATTTGATTTTAAAGGAGGACAGCAAGAACTGAACTGACACTGATAAGAATTCTGTTCATATAAGAATAATGGCATGCTGTCACCACACACAAAATTATAACACGTTATATGTAAACACGTTCTTTTTTTTCTCTGCATTTCTCTTAAAAACATCACTTCAATCTATAGTAATGGACAGAGCCGATCCTCCCTATACGCAGAATATGCAAGCTGCTTAGGGCCCCCGAAACACCAGCTCTCAAAGAAGCTCTCATTTTTGTTTATTTTTTTAATTTGTCCAGCAGCAATGAAAACATGAATGATAATGTATTGTAATGCGCCGTTATCGCCCTTTCTACGTAACAATCAGTCAAATCCTGAAACGTGAATGTTGTAAAGTCTGTGCCTCGAGACTAAAACACTGTTTCTCGAGTGATTTCCACGAACGTGATTAGAGACAGAGTGAAATACGGACAAATGCGTTTCATTCTTTCATTCATAACCACTCGAACCCTGAAACAGATGGGCTGCAGCAGAAGAAGACCACACTGGGTGCCGCTCCTGTCAGCTAATATGAAACGGACGCTACAATTCACACAGACTCACCAAAATTGGACAATAGAAGATTGTAAAAACGTTACCTGGTCCGATGAGTTATGATTTCTGCTGCAACATTCAGATGGGGTCAGAATTTTGCTTGCAGAAAGAACATGAAAGCATGGATCCATCCTGCCTTGTCTCAAAGGTTCAGGCTGGTGGTGGTGGTGTAATGGGGTGGGGGGTATTTTCTTGGCACACTTTGGGCCCCTTAGGACCAATTGAGCATTGTTTAAACACCACAGCCTACCTGAGTATTGTTGCTGATCATGTCCATCCCTTTATGACTACAGTGTACCCATCTTCTGATGCTACTTCCAGCAGGATAATGCAGCATGTCACAAAGTTCAAATCATCTCAAACTGGTTTCTTGAACATGACAATGAGTTCACTTTACTCAAATGACCTCCACAGTCACCAGATCTCAATCCAATAGAGTACCTTTGGGATGTGGTGGAACGGGAGATTCACATCATGGATGTGCAGCCAACAAATCTGCAGCAACTGTGTGATGCTATCATGTCAATATGGACCAAAATCTCTGAGGAATGTTTCCAACACCTTGTTGAATCTATGCCACAAAGAATTAAGGCAGTTCTGAAGGCAAAAAGGGGGTCCAACCCGGTATTAGCAAGGTGTACCTAATAAAGTGACCAGCGAGTGTATATAATTACAAAAAAAGGTAACGATAAGGTAAATTCATGAATAAATATTCTTATTTATTTTACAACATTTTTTTAAAAGGATATAATAAATATAACAATTTCATGTTTGTGCACAGAATGTTGATTTATCTTACTGTTTTGATTGTATTCATCCCCAGTCATGTGTAACACATCCTGTTCTGTGTATGAAATAAGGGAAAGACTTTCCTTAAGAAATGATTGTGTCCAGTGGTAAAATCTCAATTAAACCACTAAATGAGACCGTTTACTCTTGAATGTGCTGAATTTGGTTGAAGGCCCTGAAATACTTCAAGCAAAATCAAAGAATGAACTGGTGTGACATCATTTCAAGCAAACTGGGAATGCTTTAGCTTTCTCCTGGTAAATAAACCCCTCGATTGCACCATTCATTCCATCCAGGTTCCAATAGCTCTGTGGGAAGCTCTAATTCCATTCTTGTCCTCAAGGAGAATTCCCTGAAAACAGGGACCTATCTCCTGTGGCATTACAGCGAGGCAGCACTCTTTCCTCCTGCTGGTTACACCATGGTTCCCATCAGATACTCTGTTGGGAGGCAGGAGAACAAACTGGAACCACAGGCCACAGCGACTAGGAAGCCCCTCCGGAAGTAATTGTATATATATTATTTTTTTAATAAGCAGTAACTAAGTTTATATTATTTTAATTAAAAAAATGTATAGGTACATTTTCTTCCTGCAAGAAAATAACTATAACAGGAATAAACAATTATTTGCCACCAATGAATTTATAAAAGTCACCACACTGTGGCAGTAGAGAATAAAAATACCCTCAACAAAAAGCCCTTTCGGGGAAACGGGAGAGAGAGGGAGAGAAAGACTGTTTTGAATGTTTTTCCAAAAAGTATTCATGTCACTCCCCCTTCCTATTCAAGATAAATCTCCATTTTCACAGAGACCCAGACAGCACCAGAGCGAATAAAATTATTTGATGAAGTTTTCAAACTAACCCATGTCACGTTTAACACATGCATCAAGGGCACGCTGAGGGCCAGCACCTTTAGAAGCCTGAAACACATCTGTGGCAACAGCACAGCTGTATTTGAGCTATATGAGCGTGTCTTTTGAGAGAGAGAGATTCGGGCCAGTCTGACTGGAGCTCCTCAGGATCTGACTGCAGCTCTGGGACACTGAGACCAGACCTGCTCCAACCTGGATAGATCAGAGACTACAGAAGTAATTGCCTCCACCAAAGTTGGATATTTTGCTTTTAGGCTTTGCTGGGAAGTGCCACTTATTTGTGCAAGGTTGCAATTACTAGACTGGAATAATGTCCATGGGCTGGCTTGGAGGTGAAAGGCTGCTTACAGGCTTATTTGTGATGCTTTTTCTGAGGCTCAGCTGCTGTGCTGGACAGAGCTATGAACGCTGGGAGGCCGGGTCCTCATGCTACGGAGGGTTTGACCTCTACTTTGTGCTGGACAAGTGAGTTTTTTTCATTACCATAAGCTTTCAGAGCATCTTGTGAAAATGACACCTGACAGTCTGTTGCTGATTAGGTGACCAATTCAAGCAGGCAATCAGTTATTAGCTATCAGCCAGCGATTTTGCTGTGTGGAGTATCATAACAGTCTCGTGCTCTTGCTGCTGCAAATCATGTGTGAAACATGAGGTTTGAATGTGCCCACATATCTTGGAAATGTATAATTTACATTTATATTCTCTGCAGTAAATCATAGGTGTCTCAAAAGGTCAGCTCCTGAATCACCTAGGCAGTTTTGTCAAAAAGCATGAAAACATTTACACATGGTCAGTTTATCATCTCATCTTTCACTTGTACTGAAGTATACACTTATAGTATACTAAATTATACAAGCTCCACAAATGCAGACAAACTCCTCAAACACAGAATTGAGCTGCGGTACTCGCTCTTCTATTGCATTTTTAATAGCTATGTGGATGCATATGGAATCATTTACCATAAAAATAGTAAAAATGAGGACAACAACCCACCTTCAGAAAACACAAAGAGCTTGGCAAAGAAAGAAAGAAAGAAAATCAACCTTTGTTTAAAGACTGTTGAAATAGACTCTTGAATGATGGTTGTGGGAATGATGGTTCCTTTGTCTAGCTCTATTTCTGAGGTTGTACCCTGGGTTTGGTTCCACATTATAATTAATATATTCAGTTCAAGAATAAATACAACAGTTTCAGGTTATTTTAGGGTCATTGTAACATAGGAAAGCCTAAAATACTGACGATATAAGTGAAGGTGAGGGTATCTGAATGTAGCGTTTAGGGGTGTTTGGGTTCCTCATGTGCTGAACCTTTTCACCAGCAGGGCCAGATGTTCCAGAGTCTCAGAGCTCTTTTGAAGCAGAGTTTGTATCTGAGCACAAATGATATGGGAATGAGAGAGACAAAGGGGAGGGAGAAAGAGACATAGAATGTATGAAATTGTAACATTCTTCTTTCTTAAAAACACAGATAAACTCAGAGAAAAGACATGTGAACAATGCAAACCCTGTGATGAATTTAGAGTGAATTAAACAAATGTAATATGCATGTAAAATGACAGAATAAAACAATGCTTTTGCAGTGTAGGACAACAGCCTGCCCTAGCTAGATTAAGGAAAAGTATTTTCAGTGATGGTTGTAGGTTCTTATCTGATGAGGTCATAGTGAAGACTTGGCTCACGATGCAAGCTTCATTTTCCTGTTGAAACAGTGCAGAGACTGCCACAATGCTTATGCACTGCAAGGTCTATTCGATCAATATCTGCCATTTTCAACCATTCATCTCAGAATATCCCAGAAAATAATATCACTATCAGTAGGAGTAGCATGCTTTTCTGTCAGTCATACTACAGTTCTTGCTAAATGCACACACACAAACAAAATCAGATTTTCTCATTTTCAAAGCCTGCTATAATTCTTCATCTTCTCATGGATCTAAATATCAACATGTCTGCAGTTAATTTGTTCAGAGAATAGCTGAGTCTTGATCTCGAGACCTTTCAAGACAACATAAAATCTCTGGTCTGAGTGTCATTACTCAGTGTTTTGGCCTTGATTTGGGTCTTGGTCTCGGCTTCTGTCTCAGACAATTTTCAGTATATTAAACGTGATAATTACCTCAACCTGCATGTGTGGCAACTGGCAAGTGGTTCAACATTTGAAATAAATTCAGAATACATATTTTTCATCTCATTAAAATGGACAGATAGCTTTTGGACCAACAGAAAACCCCTGAGATCCAGATGGTCTAGATCTGGGCCTCAAGGGCTTCACGCTCATTTACCTCATGTCACAATATTATAATAAATTGATTTTAAATAAAACGACTGTTTCAAATACATCTAGTCTTTTGTTTACAGTAATAGAATGTGGTCTGGGTCTCAAACGTAAAATGTTTAATACGTAAAGAAACGTCAAATAATCCATAATTATAAACAACCAATGTACAAAACGACCCAGGGTTTCAAATGAATGCCACAATAAATGCAATCTTTATTTTTTCCAGTTCACTGAAATGATGATGCCTTGCATGGTTCTTCAATTATATATTTGATCTGAATTAAAGCATTGAGAAGTTTAGACTTGGTCTGGTCTTGGCTCCATATACATGCCTGATTTTATTGTATATATATATATATATATATGAAATAACTGGATTTAAAATAGAACGGCTAATAGAATTAGAGACAATAATAGCCTGCCCACATTCCAAAAAAGGTTTATCAACATCTGTTGAATTTATCAAGACTGAATTAGCAGCACTGGTGTGTTTGTGGGGGTGTATGTGCACAGAGGAAAGCTTATACTGCTTTTGGATGGCTTCAACATTGCTTACGTAAGCTTACATTTCTTTTTTGATTTGTCTCCACCGCAACTTCCCAGCCAGAGGAGCTATTACACAAGCTGAGCCATTAAAGCAGCCCACTTAAAAAAGAGTTAGCGACTAGATTCTCAGATACCATTCTCTGTGTCAGAAGCTATACTTTTTAAGACTGTCGTGGACAATGACATGCTGCCATGCCAATCTGAAATGAATCTTGAGATAATCCTTAAATAGCCAAGAGGGTTTATTTTAGAGAAAAATAACCACTACAGTATATGAGCAGCCTAAATCCTTTTGTGGATTTAAGCCATCATGCAAACTTGTAAATGTTTTCCAAAGAGTTTTTATTTTCCCCACTAAAAGTAGGGTTGGTATGTTGCGGTGGCAGATATTGTCTCAGTCTGCAGTCATAAATGTCACACCTTCCGCTGTTAATCGATGCAGACCTTATTTCCGCTGAGATTTCACATAGACCTGTGATGCTCACTCCTAATGTGTCAATGTGGCACAAAGTGTTTTTAACTAAATTAAACTTAGAAGATGGGATTCGCCAGCATCTCCTCTTGCAATGAAAAACAGTACAAAATTCATCATACGTGATAACTTTCAATGCTTTCAGGTTGTTGATTTTCTATTTTCTTTGTGTGTGTGTGTGTGTGTGTGTGTGTGTGTGTGTGTGTGTGTGTGTGTGTGTGTGTGAGAGAGAGACAAACTACAGCAAAAGATAGAAATAACTGACTTAAAACCATTTTTAAATGGTGAAAATACTAGTGTTCTAATATTTTTGGCCACTACTGCATGCACGTATGTGTACTGTATGTATGAAGCACTCTGTGTGAAGCACTGGCTGTTGTTAAACTCGTTGTGCTTACAAAATGATCACTGGGATATTCAAATTAATGGTAAAAATAAATGTTTGGAAATGTAAACTGATATTTCCTACTGAAAAGATAGAAATAACGGACTTAATTTTTTTTTAGCTCAGTTATTTAGCTGGTGAAAATACTAGTGTATTACAGTTTTTTTCAGTGTAATTACAATTATGAAGACACTTGTTTTTAAATAATACAAAATATTAAAAAGATATACTAAAAAGAATAAAAGAGGAACTGACCAATATATTTTACCACTTAGTTTGATATTTTACCAAATGAAAGGAAACGTTGATTATTTTTTCCAATACAAATACTGAATTCTAATTCTGAATTCTTCAATGCATTAACTCTATATTGTCTTTGACATAACCTTTGTTCATTCTCAGGTCTGGAAGTGTACAACACCACTGGAATGAAATCTACTATTTTGTTGATCACCTTGCACACAAGTTCATCAGGTGATTCTGGAAGAAACTCATATTGTATAGTTTTTATTATTTTCTTGCGGTTAGATTACTGTATTTACTGTATTTTTAGGTTTGTAACCTAAAGTTTTTGCAAATTGTACTTGGTTCAAATTAAATTGTCAAAATACTGTACACTTTACTGCGATAAGAAGTTTTAAGTTGCCGGCAACTGTCCAAAAATATGACAACATGCAATAAAAAGGCTTCAGAGAAGGATGCTAAGGACAATACAGCTTGGATATCAGAAATAGCTATAATGGGATCCTATTAAACCCAATTCATGTCAAGTAGGGGGCAACTGCAGCATGAAAATCTTACCTGTTATGTTCTGTCTTCAGCCCCCAGCTCCGCATGTCCTTCATTGTCTTTTCAACGGAGGGAAGAATCCTGATGAAGCTGACAGAAGACAGGCAAGAGTTCATAACACATGCTGTGATTTCAAACGGCCAACTCTGACTCAAAAGCTTTCCATTACTTTGATTGCTTTGTACCTGCTGCGAGTCTGTCAGCTTTATTTGTATCTTATGTTTATCAAACAAATCATGAAGAGCAGGAGGCTCTCATTTCCATGCTGGTCCAACATTAATGCTGGTGACCTTTGGTTTGGTTCTGGCTTAGCTGACCAAATAAAAACAAACAAAAGAGTGATTTACATCAATTGTATCTTAACTACATTTCATTATTTAAACAAAAAGCAATACACCATTTCAAAAGGCAAAAATGTGATGTTCAGGGATCAGATTCGTGCTGGACTGGAGGAACTTCAGGGAGTCTTGCCAGGTGGAGATACCTTCATGCACAAAGGTTTTCAGAAGGTAAGAAGTTAGTGTTGCCATTGATTCCAGTAACGTAGACATAAGAACAAAAGCACTGTTCATTGAAACAAATATTTGTGTGTTTTAGGCAAGCGAGCAGATATACTACGGAACAGGTTATGGTACGTTATATATCAAATTCTTAAGATGATTGAGATGATATATGATATTGATCAGACATTTTAAAACTTTATCCCCCGGTTTCACAGACAAGGCTTAAACCTAGTCCCAGATTAAAGTGTAAATCTGAGCTGTTTTAACTGAAAGAAACTTGCACTGACTGATCTTAAAATATATCGGTGCCTTTGTTTTGTCTCAAGATACCCACCAGTAATGTTTTTTTCCAAGGCATGTTAATAAATATTACTTAAATTTCCTTATTGAACAATGGCTTAATCCATCTGTGAAACCGGGCCTAAAATAATTATTTTTAAGCTAAGTATAGTATAATACTTTTATACTATTCTATAGTATACATACTTTTAAACAGCAGTAAAACATCCTCAATAGTTAAAATTAAGCCGTGGTCATATTTATGAAATATACAGTAATTTCAAAAAACTTCGTCACGAGAGGCAACTTGGCTTGAAGCCGAAATATTTCCACATGCAGATTTGCTGCAATACGGCAAGACAAGACAAAATCCTGGCAGTAAGATGCTTCGTTCTATTTATGACGTACTGACACACAATACAAATAACTTGCAACAGTGGCTTCGTCGAAATTTGACTAATGTTACCGCAATTTTAGATAAAGTGTGTTAAAATATCGTGTTCTCGTACAGCTGCTCACTCGCTGTTTGTAATGGTACAGCGACAAAACATAGGCTAGGTCTAAGAAAATTACTATTATTATATATATATATATATATATATGTATATATGTGTGTGTGTGTATATATGTGTTGATGACGTTTAGCAAAGTCACTATGGCAGTGGTCTCAAACTCAATTCCTGGAGGGCCACAGCTCTGCAGAGTTTAGCTCCAACCAGCTCCAAATCACACCTGCTTGGAAGTTTCTAGTAATCCTGAAGACCTTGATTAGCTAGATCAGGTGTGTTTGATTAGGGTTGGAGTTAAACTGTGCAGAGCTGTTGAGACCAATGCACTATGGGCATCAAAGCACAATTCAGCTGCGCGAAATGAACCTGAAAGTACATATTCAAATAAAAGTAGCTAAATAAATACACCTTAAAGTCATTGATTAACTCCCATTCGGGATGGTTCTTGGTGGTTTTGTGACTTTTATAGTTTCTCTCTTTCTACTCTGTGTTAGGATACCGCACAGCGAGTGTCATCATTGCTCTGACAGATGGAGAATTGCGCGAAAATGAATTTGACTTGGCAGCCAGAGAGGTGAGACCTTAGACCTTGGATTGTTTTACAGAACTGACATATTTTCCTATTCTTTCTCCCATGCGCTTGAAAAAATGTACTTAGCACCAATAGGCTTTAGCTTTGACTGTTGGCAAGAACTATTTATAAATAAACTGAACCTTAGACCTCCAGTCATTTTTCTCAGACTGTGTCTTTTATTATCTAGATCATATTCGCATAGCCTGATATTTCATACATGACGACTGAATATATGCACCCCAACACATCGTTCTGAACCCTGTCTTTGATATGTTTGAATGGCAGGCTGATCGCTCACGTCAGCTTGGAGCTTCGGTGTACTGTGTTGGAGTGAAGGACTTTAATGAAACCCAGGTGAGGTAACATCTGCACACAGGTCAGAAAGATTCGGGCCTTCGTTGTGAACAGATTACCACAATCTTGATCTTTCAGTAATTGAAATAAAAGGAAAGAATACACAAGTATTTTTCATGATTTCTCATTCGTTCACAGCTGGCAACAATAGCTGACAGCAAAGATCACGTCTTTCCTGTTAATGATGGCTTTGAAGCCCTGCAAGGGGTCATTGATTCGGTGAGTGAGCGGAATAAAATTAAACCGTTACAGCTACTCTTAATTCTTTCGACTGATGATTTTATTGATGCTTCAGATGAGCTATGACACTTGTGTTCATGAAACTTGGGAGATGCCTATGTAAGCAGCATTTTATGGTATCAAATGTCAGCTTTTGACACATAAATGGCTTTTGTCTTTTCCAAATTCTAAGGCATTTCACATAAAAAAATAAATAAGTGCTTCAGAGGACAAATTAAATCCATCTAAGATGGCACGCAAAGTGAGATAAATGTTATCTCTCTCTCTCTCTCTCTAAAGATCTCCATATATACTGTATATACATATATATCCATAACACAAATATAAAATTATAAAAATATTAATATTATTGCATTTTACAAATACAATTAAATAAAATGAAATTTAGTTCCCAAAATGTTTTTATTCTATTATATCTAACAATTATAATAATAATTATATATAATTTAGCATTTAATACGTGACAGTTCTAAGCTAATGCAAAACTTTATTCAAATAAATTGTGAGTTTACACCTATTTGCTTCAAACCAGTCATTTATGAGGTTGCGATGACTTGCTTAAAACATTCAATCACGCATTCATCTTTTCTTGCTTCAGATCCTGAAGAGATCCTGTATAGAAATCCTCGCCGTGGAGCCCTCAAGTATTTGTGCAGGAGGTAAACAGACATCAGACCATGAAGCAAAGACCTAGTTCAGCCAGGAAACAAACCTTTTTTTCTTTTTTTGGCATATACAACCTCAAAACAAATCTGTATTTTACCAAACCGATTCAAACCAAAAGTGTTAAAATAGTATTTTTGAAAGAAATTCTGTCTGAATGGTTATATTGGACTACAATATTTTTTTTTTATGTATTCAGGACACGTGTATTTAACATCAAACACAATGTCTTTCCTCTGTCCCAGAATCTTTTGAGGTGGTAGTTCGAGGGAACGGATTCCTTCATGCCCGCGATGTGAACAGAATCCTTTGCAGCTTCCGTATCAACAACACCCTCACCGTGAGTAAGTGAAAACAGCACAGACCGATTTCTCTTCCTTGCACTGCCAGCTGTGTGCTGCTGAATTACTAATAGGTTAACCTGTGTTAGCATTAACTGCTAACCGGCAACGATAAGGAGCAAGAGTAAAAGTTGTTAAATCACAGAAGTGAGTGCAGGCCAGGCTATGTAGCATTGTTATTGCTCATGTGGCAATGCAGACAGCCCTTTGTCCTGGTAAAGAAGACAATTGAATCCAAATGTCAGTACGTCTGTCGTGTTTTCAACAATGAGCTAGCATGGTGCTCGAAAAGTTGGCCGCAGCACTTGTAAATCACAAGACTTGATTCAACACAAACCACATGTGCACAAACACGTCCACACACCATTAAAAACACACCATGGAAAAAATTACCAGGATTTTCATTCAAATATGTTGGGAGGTTTTTCATTGTTTTGTATATGCATCGGTTTACTTGGCAAGTGCAGTTTGTTGATGTCATGAAAAGCACCTTCAAAGCTCTTTTTCACACTTAGGTGAACAATTTCCGTTCTTTTAGGTTATAGCACAAAGTCTACTCCCCATCATACGACTCTTACGTAACCATTACATTGGGCAACTAATAAAATGGCTCAACGCACAGCGCTTGGAATTCTGGATTTATCTTGGAAGCGAATCGCTAGAAATTGGTCTGCTGCGGTGTTGATGGCCTAATGATTTCTGAGCTCTGAGCATCTATCCTTCTCTCTCAGCTGCAGTTTTACTTAAAGAATATCAGATGGCATGGGGGAATGCAAAGCCCATCTCACCAGTGTGTGTGTGTGTGTGTGTGTGTGTGCGCACGAGTCTAGGCCAGGGTAAATAGGATTTGGAGTCAAACATTTTCCAGTTTCTCATTTTCATGTGGAAAATCTGCCCTTTAGTTTTAGGCTGAACCAAAGTGGTAAAGATATGCAATAGAGTTTCTGTGCTTTTCTTCTGAAAATAATTATTAGTGGTTATGGCTAAGTCAAGCATCAGCATTACTTATGCGTAGGGGCTTTTCAAACTTCAGCGCATAACTTGTCCTGCTCTGTTTAAATAATACCTCAAATCAATACAATACATCTTTATTATCAACCATGGTTGAAATTTGTCTTTGACCACACCAGCGAAAACCAAATACACATACAAACACCTAATCCTACTATAAAACACGTACAAAAATATATATATATATAAAACATACTAAATTACACCTTTTGGTTAAGAAATCTGACCGCAGCAGGTACAAAATATATTTTATAGATATTTGTCTTTGCTCTAGGCATTAAAAATCATCTACCAGAGGGCAATAAAACAAATTGATCACACAGAGGATGAGTTGGGTCTTTTAAAATACACTCCGGTTTCCCAACACATCTTGAGGTGTAAACCTCACTCAAATTACTCTGTGGTCTGCTGATGATTTTACTAGCTATGTTAGTGACTCTTTCCAGACTATTTTTCTGCTTACAATTAAGGTGCCCATACCATGAAGTTAAATTATAGGTCAGCACACTCTCACACCAATGATTTGTAGGCAATCTCCAATATGTTTTGGCTCACTCCAAACCTATTGATTCTCCGTATTAGGAATAGACGTTGCATGCATTTTTTCAAAAATATAGTTTGTGTTATCCACAAAGCTCAGTGTACTGTCAATTAATTATCAACAATCTCAACTGGGCGACTCTCTATCAATACAGGCACAACTGCAACATCTTGCTTAGTACGACTGATGACTAATTCCTTAGTTTTGTTTATATTTAATATCTGTGCACTATTATTACACCAGCCCAAGAATTCCTCAACATATTTCATAAATTCAAATAACTCATTTATATCATCTTTTTGGAGAAGTCCTACCAAAGCCATATCATCTGCATATTAAAAAGTTTAAAATTAGAATTGTGAATGATAAAATCATTAATATACAGTAAGAATAATATAGGTGATATGACATTTCCTTGAGGGGCCCCTATATTAACAGTGCATTCATCTGACAGCTGACCATTACACCACACCCTCTGAGTACGGGACAATAAAGTCCTTAATCCACAAAACCAGGCACCTGTTTGACACCCAAAGATATGAACCGTTCTAACAGAATATCAACCCTCATTGTGTTAAATGCTGATGTAAAATCTAAAAATAAAATTCTAGCAACCACATCTAACTGAGGTGAGCAATATGGGATGGTCTGACAAATAATTTTGCAGTTAAGACTGCAAACCTCAGTATCAAATCTGTTAAAATAATTATTCATATCATTAATAGGTATAGTAATTGGTGGATCACTATGCCTTTTATCATTCCTACCATCATAATATTCAGACCATCCCACGCTTGCCGAACATTGCCTGTTGTAAAATTTTCATTAATCTTATTCTTATGTATTTTAGCTTCCCTCAATTTACCCCTTATAACTCTTTTACGCTCTCTAAAAGTAATAAGATCATCATTACAAAAAGCTCTTTTTATCATCCAGACACCTTTTCAAGTCTTTAGAAACCCATGTCTTATTGTTAGGAAAAATTCTCACAGTTTTGGTCTCAATCACATTTTTCTCACAAAACTGTATATAAGCTGAGATCGTTTCTGTTATTTAATTCATATCCTTCCCAGTATTTCCCAGTCCGTGTCATCAAAACAGTCTTGGAGCTGCTATACAGAATTATTCGTCCATACCTAAATCATGTGACTTATCGAGAAGAGGTGTACTACTGTAAGAAAATGATCAAAAACATCCCATAGATTTACAATACAAGTGGGACTTGAGTCATAGGCTTGAGGGTGGACTCTTGACTTTAGCCAGTAAGTAACCACCTAGCAACCACCCCAAACAATCTTGGAGCTGAATAGTAACACCCTGGCAATCACCCAGATCACTCTCTAGCATCATGGCACTGAGTTTTGCATTAAAGGAATAGTTCACCCAAAAATGTACATTTGTGAATATTTGCTCACTCTTAAGGCCAAGGTAAATTAATTTGTTTCTTCGTCTGAACACAGTTGGAGAAATACTATGGATCCTGTGCAGTAAATGGGTGCCGTCAGAATGAGAGTTCAAACTGCTGATAAAAACATCACAATAATCCACAAGTAATGCACACGACACCAGTCCATCAGTTAATGTCATGTGAAGTGAAAAACTGCTTCTTTGTAAGAAACAAATCAATCATTAACATTTTTACTTTATTTTAAGTAAGTCCTCAGAGAAATATGCACAGATCAAACATCATTTTACAAGTGAAACAGTTCTAAACTAATATGTCAGTGGGTTTTGATGTAATGTGAAACAGGAAACTGACTTTTCCCACTTATTGTGGATTTTGGACTTAAATGAAGGTTTGAATTTAAAAAGTCTTAATGATTAATTTGTTTCTTAAAAATTTTCACTGTTCAAATGTTAATAGTAGTGGTGTGGATTACTTAAAATGATGTTTATCAATGTTTGGACTCATTCTGATTATTCACATAGGATCCATGGTGAAAGTGATGCAATGCCACACCTCTGATGAAAACAAACTCATCTTCGTTCTTGAAGGTCTTAGATGACCTAAGTAAATATTTAAATTTACTCTATTCCTTTAACAATACTCACCATTATTATCCAAATAATATGAATATCTAGTTTATTAT
This sequence comes from Gymnocypris eckloni scoliostomus, assembly GCA_027564155.1. NCBI lineage: Eukaryota > Metazoa > Chordata > Actinopteri > Cypriniformes > Cyprinidae > Gymnocypris > Gymnocypris eckloni. Next base: position 19,218,392 of record CM050435.1, read on the forward strand.
TGATTAGTTTATTACAAACGGCAATAAACCTTTTTTTGTGTGTGTGTAAACTAAACTACTGTTCATAAGTTTGGGTTTGGTAAGTTATTTTTTATGTTTTTGAATATAGTCTCAAGGTCACAATCATTAATTTGATTGAATTATACAGTAAAAAAAGAGACTATATAAAATGTATTTTTTTCCTGTGATGGCAAGGAATTTCAGCATCATTACTCCAGTCTTCAGTGTCACATGATCATTCAGAAATTATCTGCTCAAGAAACATTTCTTATTATCATCATTTAAAACAGTTGTGATGGAAATTTTCATTGTATTTCAAATATACATTCAAGATTCTTTAATGAAATTAAAGCTCAAAAGAATAGCATTTATTTGGAATATAAATATTTTGTAAGATTTATAGATGTCTTTACATCAACTTTTGATATATTTATTTTAGCCTTGGTGAATAAAAGTATACATTTCTTAAAAAAAATATATCACTGACTCCAAACTTTTAAATAGTAGTGCGTGGTGAAATTAAAATGTGTAACGTGATTCAGATTGGCTTAATGGTTGAGCTGCTGTTAAATTATTTACAAACAATTCGTAAAATGAAACCGAATTACTGATATCAACCCTGAGGATATTAATCACGCTGCTTCTTCTTCTGTGGTGTTATTCTCCAGTGAAGAGACCTCTGGTTGTTGAAGACACGTACCTGCTCTGCCCAGCGCCGGTACTGAAGGAGGAGGAAACGTAAGTCTTGCTGGAAACTCTCTTCAGCTGAAGTAAATAGAGCTAGAATGGAAAGAGAAACACACAAGCCAAGAACCAAATTAAAATATAGGACAGAAAGACGCCCAAAGTAAGCTCTATGAAAGTAACTCTTCTCCCATGCACTTTAGCACTTTCAATTTAAACTAGTTGTAAATCATTCATAATCGCCATGTAATTGTTGTAAATGATCATCATTTTGAATCAAAGAATGTACAAAAATCTACAATAAAAAAAAATGTGGTTATGCCATGAAGACTATATAAGTAACTTTACTGTAACGTAATTAAAACAGTTATTTTAATTTGTAATTGTAATTTCACAGTATTATTGTTTCTACTACATTGTATTGTACTGTATTTTGATCAAATAAATATAACCTTGGTGAACCTAGGAGACTTATTTACTTAGCGACCACAAGCTAATTCATATACTTTATATGTGATTCAAGCACAGCTGGATCACAGCAGTAAAATCTGCAGAACAGATTTAAATACGGTAATTGTGTTGAACAGAAAGAGATAATAGACTAAATATTTCCTAAATGAACAAAACAAAAAAAACATTGTTGTGGATCATTCTTTTGAGAATTTGAAATAAAATCAAGTCAGCCAGATTTGTCTGTCTCATTCGTAGGACTGCCTCCCTCCATGTCAGTATGAACAACGGCCTGAGTTTTATCTCCAGTTCTGTGACCATCACCACTGTCAGCTGTGTGAGTACAGTAACCCTGCAGGGCAGCAGTGCCAAGCCCACTACCACTGTTACACTGGGCAGAGCCACTGCCAGTACCACTACACTGGGCAGTACCTCTAGTTCAGCTCCATCTTCAGTCTGCCCTCTGAACACAGTCAGTATTTTCTGTCCTACTTGCCCTCTCAAATTCTAATTCCCAGAGCAAACTAGTATTTTTGCTGTGGGGCAGCCGACTGCAGAGGCCAAACAACAGGGTTGTTGAAGTGCAGAATGTGGCAGTTTCATTATTAACATATGGTAATATAAAATTATAAAAAATATAAAATTCAGATCACATTTCACCCCAAAAACAGAAGAAAAAAATAAAAAATATATATATATAAAAATTATAAATAAAAATACTATTTGTATGTATACATATACACATTTGCGGAATATGTAATAAAAGTGACCATATAAACCATTTATACCATACCATACTATCATGAAATTTCAACAAAGTCACAAAAATAAACAAACAATATTTCTAAGCTAATAAAGCGCAAACAATCATCATTGTTCATGTCTTTATTGAGCACAGGTGGAAAAAGTAAATGAAACTCTTGTCAAAGACTACTGCATTGTATTGTACTGTATTTTGATCAAAATATAACCCTGGTGAACCTAGGAGACTTATTTACTTAGCGACCACAAGCTAATTAATATACTTTAAATGTGATTCAAGCACAGCTGGATCACAGCAGTAAAATCTGCAGAACAGATTCAAATACGGTAGTTGTGTTGAATTGTATAATTCAGTGATTTTTAAATCATTTACAATTTAAATATTATTACTAATGTTTTGCATTACAGTAAAAATAAATTACTATTATGAACATAATTACGATAATGATGTCAATGCAACAAAAAATAGGCTTCATTTTCAGCTCAAAAATAAATAATCATATTTCTTTCCTTTGATTTTGGGCTGAAATGTGACTTTGAAACATTATCCACAGGTTTTGTAATATACTCTATTTGAGTTCAGACAAGATAAAAACAATACTCTCAATATAAGATTAGAGAGTTCCTGGTGTAGTCACTCACTCGAGATCAAGATAGTGTTTTAAAAAGCTCAACACTATCCAGAAGGGTTCGAGTGTGGCATGAGGAAGATTTTTCAATGTTTATTTCCTTTGGACCATAAACCTCCCCGGATCAGTTTCTCTGCTCTGTCCATCAGACCGACGGAATGTTCTTGGCCATAGCGCTGCTGATACTGCTGCTGCTGATCACTATGGCGACACTCTGGTGGTTTTGGCCCCTCTGTTGCACAGTGGTAAGTTTCACACTGAAGCCCCTCATCTCAGCTTTCTTTTTCAAAAGTTACCCCAAATTATTACGGTGCAGAGAAGTGGTTTTCAAGCAGTTTTTGAGCCCAGTGATGTCTTTTCTGAAGTGCAAATGAACGTGAAATTCTGAGCCTTGCTAGTAAGAAAGATGGAATTAAAGGGAATCATTTATTTAAGATAATATTTCATATTCGAATCTTATTTTCATTCCTTCACAAATGATACATGCGACATAAAGAGCTGTAACAACACTTTTGCTAACACTTTGCTTGAAGTCTTTATGTATAAAGGATTTTAAAGCTACTCATAACACTTCTTTTCACAAATAATTGTAGCTAAAGGTAAAATGTAGATTTGTTGTTTGTCATAGGTTTTGATGCATTATAGTTTGTAAAGGGGTAGTAACCAATAGGTACAGTAAGTATTCAATTGTGATAAATATATATTATATCTGTGGTTACAATTATTCATGAGATCATACAACACATTATATGATGTATTAATAGGCATAATTGATGCATTAAATATACTTCTATAATGCATTGTATATAAAAGTTTAAAGTTACGACAACTTATTTTCATTCTTATGCCAACAGATTGTCCATGAGCCACCGCCACCAGTCATGGACGACAGTTCGGTAAGAAGATGGTAAACTTTGTTATAGGCACCAGTTCTCACTATTAACTAGTTGCTTATTAGCGTGCCTATTATTAACATATCGGCTGTTTATAGGTACTTATAAAGCACATATTCTGCATGACCATATTCTACATCCCTAATCCTACCCAACACCTAAACATAACAACTACCTTACTAACTATTAATAAACAGCCAATTGGAAGTTTGAGGCAAAAGCTGTAGTTAATGGTTTATTAATAGTGAAAAGTGTGACCGAGATTATTTGTTTGTTTCCTGAACCACTTCGAGATCACATATCGTAAAAAGTATCTGATTTGATATGCATCTTCAGACATGAACATTAGCTAATCTAGTAATTTTAGAGTAAATATGTAAATTGTGTCATCATTTACTCACCTTCATATTGTTACAAAATTGTGTAATTTTCTTGATTCTGTAGAAAACAGAAAGAGGTAGTTCTCAAAATGTCCAAGCTGTTATATCAAGTGTATACATGCAAAACTATTACTAATTAATTATTCATTATAAAATGGATAGCAGGAGCACCACAAAAATATGAAGTAGTCCATGTGACTTGTACACTACATTCGAAGTAATCTAAAGTCATTCAGTAACGTTGTGAAACAGACCCATCTGAAAATCTTCCCCTCTACATTAGCCCTCAAATCACATTTGTAATTACTTGAATAAGATTTGAGAAGTGAAGGGTTGATTTCTAGCTAATAGTAATTTACATGTCATTTGTATTTTCAATGCTACGCCTTGGTGTCTTGGCAGGATCCAGTGTGTTTGTTTTCATCACGGAACCTTTTCCCTTCAAGTTTATTTCAGAGGCGTTTTCTTGTGAACGGACATCAGTTCCAATCATTTGCTCAGATGTGAAAACGGATGCCAAACTGGTAATGACAGAGGACAGAGAGGGTCAGAAAATTGTCATTTAAGGAATTTCAGGATTTTGATTAATTGTAATGATTTTCACCCTTTTTGGACGAAGATAAATGTAAACACCAGGGGAAGAAAAGAAAAGACAAAGAGCAGTTCCACTGTTGAGGAATCTTTGTACTACCTCTCAACATTGTGAATTTTTGAGAACAATTTAATCGTCCATAGCACATTTCAACCTGGACACGTTGTAGCTCTTCCTCTTTCCAAGTCTCCGATTGCTTCTTCAAAACAGGAAATTCCATCAGCTTTAAGCAGGTATTGCAGTGTCTGAGGTAACCGTCTGCAGTGGAAGGACAAACTGATCCCTGATTTCTGCCCTCAGGACTCATCATCTGAACTCTACTTCAGAGAAAGATCAACTGTACTGTACTATAGGGACGGGTCGTGATGGTTTAAAATATTCCACAACAAACCCTTTTCAAATGTGCAAATAATAAGAAATGTTTCTTGAAGAGCAAATCAGGATATTAAAATGATTTCAGAAGGTGACACTGAAAACTGGAGTAATGATGCTGAAAATTCAGTAATACATTTAATTAAAAAAATATATTCAAATAGTAAACAGGCATTTTAAATTTAAGATAAGCCATTTTTGCAGTGTGTACCGATCATAAACTTAAATCATGTTTAAAATATTTTTTAGATGTAACAAATAAATAAATGGATAAATTGTTTTAAATGCAACATTCAAACCACGGTTTTATAAATCAGTTTGTTTTTCTTTATCCTTTTGCAAGATGCTTCTCTTGTCGATAGAGTTGAGGTCATTACAGTTCACACATGGACTGTATTTAAAATGAGTTTATTTTGTTAAATGTAACATTGTTCTAAACCCTGAAGCATGGTTTGAGATAAGTGGTGGATCATTAGCAAGTATCAAAAGACTGTAAACCGTTTCTAATATCAAGGATAGCACTGAAAATAAAAGTCAAGCTCATGCTAGAATTTCAGTTCTTTCTATAGGCTCATTAAACACGTTGCAGTCAGACCGTGTGGGAACATATGGAAACCCAATTCTGTCGGTCTTATGAGCTATGAAATCCAGATAGATGACTGGAAGGTATAAGCTGACATCATTTCCTGTCCATGCTTGGAAAAGATTATCGTTAGGTTGTTTCCGTGAGAATAAATAAAGACTTTGTTCTTGTGCGCCCTTGAGCATAATTGAATTAAACAAAGGACGCATTCATTTGTCATCAGCTCCTCCAAACTCTTCAAATCATCTGCCTAATAACTACAGCGTCAGTTCGGCTGGCTAGCATGAGCCACAGCATCTTTTTCCATCCGCTACTCAAACTTTGTTGTTAAGCAATATTTCATCATATTGTTGTTCATAATGTTTTTCCAGTGACAATATAAAACCAACATAACTTGACATGTAATTGCAATCCAAACAATTCTTGATTGATAAAATCAAGTTATTGATTAATTCATGTTCATTTAATAAGACTGTCTTTCTCTGAAGGATGAAGAGGATGAAGCCTATCCAAAGAAGAAATGGCCGACAGTGGACGCCTCGTATTACGGTGGGAGAGGAGTTGGCGGCATTAAAAGGATGGAAGTAAGGAAAGGGTTTCTGGAAAGAACAGCTTCCATTTGCTCCGGTCCACTGCAATGATATGATGAGTATGTGTGTGTCCAGGTGCGCTGGGGAGATATGGGATCCACTGAAGAAGGAGCCAAACTAGAGAAGGCAAAGAATGCTCGGGTTAAGATACCAGAGCAAGAGTTTGAGTTTCCGACCATTCGGACCCTAAACAATGGCATGAGGAAACCCATCTCCCCTCAGAAGTGGTACTCGCCAATCAAGGTAGATCAGTTTACTTTCAGGGGGACGAGAAGTGCAACCACGGGTTCCGTTCACAGCATTAAAACACTAAAGCATTACGTTAAGATATTCTAAATGTTTTAGTTCAAATATGTCTTAAAAGAGATCCGTTATTTGCCAGTACCTCAAGATGTGCTGCAAAACAATTACAATTAGATTAGATTTAGGGCATGCAATTCATGGATAGATTCATATTACAATATTGTCTGTCTATTTTACACAACTCATGCATTTTAACAAAAAAATGCAACCAAAATTTAACATGAACATTTTAATTGAACTTGAATCTGAATATCGCAAATTCTTTATCCCGACATCCACAACAAAAATACACTTTAGGTTTTTAAATAATATAGAATAATGAGAAAAGGTATTGAGTCACACATGATATTATTAATTGTCAGCTCTTCATTGGGTTGTTTTATTTTTTGTCAATGTTAATATACAAATTTTTTCAAAGTTTTCAATAAAGATTATTGGACTACATTTTATAAGAATATACTATTTAATAATTTCTATATTTATATTCAGTTCAATGCCTTACTTGCTATTTCTTTGTAATTACGTCTGAAATGTATGAGCAATTTTTGGAGTGAAAATTGTTTAATAGAAAATCCTACATCATTTTTGTACTTTTGTTTCAGTGTAGGATATACACAACAAAATAAGTACTCCAGGTGTTACAAAAATACATACTGATATAGAGAAATAGATCAAAATAAATAATGTCAAAATAATCAAATCAATTGAAATGACAGCTCTGTGGCAATTTCATTCTTTTGTATAACAAACAAGTCTTTTAATTTGTTATAGATATATTTTTTTGTGTTGAGAAATCATATCGTTAGTCATTTGATCGATGTCGATCCATACCGATTTATTGTTACACACTCTAGATGGTAAGATGATGTCCCCATCAGACTTTTTTATTTTGAAAAATATTTTTCTTCAGTTTTTATATTTTAATATAAAGTCTAATAAAGTGATTATTCATTCTTAATTGATCAAGTTTTGCTGGTGACAGCATGACATTGACCAGATCCAAACCAGCTCTGACCAGCCTGAACTAGAATGAAAATTCATGCTGGTCTACGTTTGCCAGGTATGGCATCGTAAAAGGTGTTTAATTAATACAAAGTAAGCCAGAAAATATTCATATGCCAGTGTGTCCTCGCAAAAACACATTACCCAGTACAGTGTCAAGCTTACGGTATGGTCATCTGGTGGACAACGAAAGACTCGATCATTCATCAGAAGACTGGAAGGAGCTCAGAAGAAGTGACATGTGCTGTGGTGGCCTCAGGCGTTCTTGCATTGTTTCATAATGTCTCTGTCAGATGGAAGGGGAGGGTTAATTTAAACCAGACACTGAACTGAGCTGACCCAAGGGAGATGAGTTTTGCAGAGCTGGTCCATTTCCCAACAAAACAAACTCCTTTTCTCTCTCTCTTCCACCTTCTTTCCTCTGGATTATGCTGGGTGACAGTTCGCTCTGAGACGGAGAAATTAAACACATATAGGTTGAGAGAAATGAAGAGAAGCTTCTGTGTGTATTTGGCTCAGATTCTGCAAACAATTTACTCAGTAAAGTGATTTTACACCCAAATAATGAGAAACTTTAATATTTACTGAATTTAATATACACACACCGAAGAATTAGAGTCAGTCAATTAGATGTCTGGGTCACTAAATTCCAAGTGTTACTGTTCTACAAGCTTATTACTTTTCTTTGATCCTGACAAGAAATTGGAAATTTAGTGGAACTTATCTGTTGAATTATATTTTATGCACGTTATTAACAGATAAGACCTCTGTAATTCTCTCTGTGCTGCTCTCAATTACAGATTACCCTGAAAATCCTCTTTGCATTGTTGATGAAGTGTGTTTTGCAGCTTGAATTTCTCTCCAGCATGCTTGAAGTGTTGACCTCTTCGAACCGCTGTTGTGTTCGGATCTTTCAGGGGAAACTGGATGCCCTGTGGGTGTGGCTTAGGAGAGGATATGGGCGTGTATCTGTGATGAGGCCTCAGCCGGGAGAGAAGGTAATGAATAGTGCCATACGTAACAGATGCTCTATTTTGTTTCAATTTGAAATATTCTAATATACTGTTATAAAAACTATTATCAATTTAAAAAATATTCTGTAAATTGTATTTATTTGTTTTAAATGAAAAGTAATTATATAAAAAAAAACTTATGAAATAAAAATGCATATTAAATGAAAATTAATGAAACTTCATCACAAGAATAATTAACATTTTAAAATATATTTGCAAAAAGGTATTTTAATTTATTTTAACATTAGTATAAGAGACTTCTTTAAAAAAAATCCTTATTCCAACTGTTTGACATGTAGCGTATAATTTATTAAATTAACTTCATATCAAACTTATAGCATAGATATTCGCCATATAAACTCTGACAATATTTTCAAGTTATAACACGTTAAATAGGGTTAAAACTTTCCACTCAAGGCAGTGGAAGGTAATGCTGAATATAAAGCAGTCCTCTGGGTTATTTCAGAATCTGTTCTCTTTAAACTGTTGCAGGCAGATTGTGAGAAACACTTGAAAACATTGTGATGTATATCGAGGATGAAAGAAGGCCAGCTGTTAGCAATAAGTGCAGTCAGAAACAGAGGCAGAGTGACGGTACTCAGACCAGTCTGCTAATATTGCTCCTGCCTAAAGGAATGCACCATAGTCTGTTTAAAACATCAAGCACCCTCCCCTTTCCCTCAGAAGAATGCACAGAGGGGAGTTTTGGGGTGTCTGATCTGCTGTGGTAAATAGAACAAGAAAGTTGGACGGAAATCAGATGTAAACTGCACTGAGCTATATAACACAAAACAGTGTACTCGATTCATCTCACGAATGCCTTTTTTATCATTCAAAGCCATACTGTGGAAAACATCTGATTTTAAACAAGTAGAAACTATTCGAGGTGCCATAAGAAATCAAATTATCCTTGATCTTGTGAAGTTAGAGTTTGACATACTATTTAAATATATGTACTACTTAATTTTCCTAAAACCATGCTTTGGAATCACCAGAAAACAGAAACTATTTATATGCACTACCGTTCAAACATTTGTGGTCATTTTTTGTATATATTTATGAAAGAAGTCTCTAATGCTCACTGCATTGATTTGATCAAAATACAACAAAACAGTAATATTGTGAAATATTATTACAATTTAAAATAACTGTTTTCTATTTAACATTTTAAAATGTAATTAATTCTTGTGATGCCATTATTCCAGTCTTCAGTGTCACGTGATCTTTCGGAAATCATTCTAATATACTGTTCAATAAATAATTCTTATTATCAGTGTTTAATATGTGGTAACTGTGAAACTTTTTTGTTTAGGATTGTGTGATAAAATAGAAAGTTTGTATAGAAAGAAAAACTTATAGAAAGAAAAATAGCACTCTTTTTAAAAAATATTAAATGTATTTTTACTGTCCCTTAATCAAGTAAATCGAGTAAAAATATGAATTAATTTCAGAAAAGAATCTTACTGACCTCACACTTGTCACATTTACACATCAGCACAGTTTAAGTTATTCAAAAACTTAGCACATCCAGAAAACATGGCTTAATTCTTTGTCCCAAAAAAAATATCCGCAAACAATATTTGTTTGCTTTTTTTATTTCTTATACATATCTGTATTCATATTCATATTTATTCATTAAGAGCTTTTACAAATGAAATGTAAATGTTTGTCTCTCCAGGGTCGCTGCATGAAATTTACCAGTGTGAAATCCTGCCCGCCCCCTCGATACCCGCTTTACAACAACCCGTCGAGCCACATCTACAGCCTCCCCCACAGCAGATGCCCTCCTGTCCCGCAGGGCACCCTGCCGCCCACCCCGCGCTGCTCCGCCCACTCTCCAACCTCCACCCTGCCCCGTCTGCCATCAACCCCGCCCCCAACATCCATAACCCCTCCCCCTTGCACACCACCTCCAACCAGAGCTCTTCCCCCTACCTGTCTGAACATCAATGTGACTCTGCCTCCTTCTCCACCAACAAGCTTCCTGCCGCCCTCGTCACCCAGCACCTTGCCCCCGCCCCCTCAGGTGGCTCCGCCTGGACTACCAGGACTGAGTAGATCTAAGTGATTTGCACAAGAAAACTGCTGGTTACGCCGGCACAAAAATGAAGCGCTACATTTTTCAGGCATTAGAAAGGAGCAACATGATTGTTATAAATGACAATGATTCTGATTAGGTTGACAAACATTCTAAGACGTTAATTTTCTAAAACTGCACATCTATGAAGTAGCTCGAGGTTTGTTGACGTTCACCATGCCATGTTCTTTATGAATTGTTTTGAAGTTTTAAATGAACAGGATTTCAAAAGAGTCTGATGAAAGAATCAGAAAGAGATAAGTATTTTGGAGTTTTTAAAATGAAATTTTTTAGATTTATTTGATTTGCATAGAAAATTTCCATCCATTTCACACGAACAAACAAATAAACTTAATGCGATGCATATTCGTCAGTCACGTAAAAACAGGTAGGATTTTTAAACAAATAGCCAGGTTTATATATTTATCATAAATCAATCTCAGACAGTTTAATTATTCGAATATTGCGTGTTGCACAGCTAGCTGAATTTCAACCGTTTTTAAGTGAATGAACTGAATTGTTTTATGCTGATTCTAAACATATTTAATAACTGCATTCTAAATTAGGATTATTTAAATAAAATAAAAAAGATGCAAATAATAAACTATGCCATTATTTTAAAACCATATGACGCAATGCAATTTTATATCCATTTTAAATAAACTTTTTATTTAGCCCTTTTTTAGAGTAGAAACTGACATTGGACCATTAAATAATTGAAGAATAATGTGTTTTAATATTTAAATAAGTCCGCGGTCTGTTGACAGTTATTCTATGCTAGTCCTATTTCAATTCCTAATGGCTTCATTGTTCATAAAAAAATGATTCTGTAAATTATTCACTTTGTATCATTACTAGCATCATAGCTTTGCATGTATATATATTAAAAAGGTTTAAAGGAGAAGCATCTGTATTATAGATCCTTTAGTACTTGAGAGACCAGGTTCCACTTTGATGCTTTTTGAATATGTCAGGAAAACATCTGCAGGATAAAACATTCAAGTGACTGCAAGAATGGAAGGAAACAATGACAAAACTGATCAAATAGTTCCTTTGGTCTGTAGTCCTAAAACCCTGAAGAGAATTAGCACGTCCATAAATTGCCCAGGAAATTTCCAATGGGAGTTCAGAAAAGTGGTTTTGGATTTAAGTAAAATAAAGTCTGTGTCAACATTTGAAGAGATTTTCACATTCTCCAAAATACAGTGCACACATATCGACTACGAGCATGCGAGTGTATGCGCTTGTTGAAGAATCGGACAATTGTGGTAGTCCTTCTATAGGAACGTTTCTTCAAGTTAAGTTACCCACGGACCATATTTCACTTATAAACTGAAAACAGCTCCACATACAACGTTCAGAATTAGCCTACAAATTGATATCATGACTGAACAGCTCTATTCCAAAGGAAACTGCATGACTGAGCTGGAAATGAATGCAGTTGACATTTCAGTGTTATGGTCTGGCTGAACGTTTGCAGAACGATGCAGGCTTTTGTCTTGTACTGTATATATGGATGCTTTCTAAACAGCTGTGCTAAAAACAGATCAGTATTCGTGAGTAGGTGCTTTATGATTTTTAATTTCAAATGTCTTTTGTTCTGTCGTTTGCAAGTGATGCATTTAAAGGGATAGTTCGCTGTCATTTACTGACCTTCATGTCACTCCAAACCCTTGACACGGTTTCTTCTGTAGAACACAAAATGATTCAAACACATTTTATATATGTTCCTGTGTATCTGCTAAAGAAACTCATACAGGTTTGAAATGGCACGACATAAAACATCACAGAATTTGTAATAATGATACAAACTATTCATTTAAGCATACAGCAGTTCTATGATTGTTTGTTTTTGCTACATTTAACTATTCTGTCTCTTCTTTTATCTTGAGGAGTGATTTTTATTTCTCATTCTGGGTTGAAAAGCTTGTGCTTGAGCTGATACAGATGTTCAGAGCGTGTCAGGCTATTCCTTTTTAACGAAGAGCATGTTTTTACACGCTTCAATTAAACATTGGAATTTGAACTTGTGTCTTACTTTTTGGGTCAGCATATTTTATGTGGGCTCAATAGCATATTTTCATCGGATTTTAGTAAGTATCACAATTATGACTATATATATATATATAAATATATATAAATGATTATTTATTAATTAATTATATTATAAATACATTGTTATTTTAATAGGTCGACAATGCCAGCTTGCCACACTTCACATGCTCAAAATGTTATGAACAACCAGCATCCAACTGTTGATCAAGTCTGGTTACCGGCCTGCTACAGCAAGCTGTGAAACAATATATACCATATATGTGTCTGTGTCCTATGAGCACATGAAGCTGGCTGCTCCTGGAATGTCTAGATCAGTGCTTCTCAAACCTGTCCTGGAGGCCCCCCCTGGCCTGCACATTTTGTATGTCTCCCTAATCATACACACAAGATTTAGTTCTTTCAGTCTGTACTAACGGGTTTATGAGTGGAATCAGGTGTGTTAGATAAGGGAGACATGCAGAAGATGCAGGGCAGGTTTGGGAAGCACTGGTCTAGACAATACTTCAGTTTATGGAACAGCAGACAGAGTTCTTTGGCAGAGTTTTAATTAAATGAATTACCGAATGATTTCTTTTTCATCTTTTCATTTTTGTGACAAATTGTATTCAAAAAAAAAAAAAAGTTTTACTTAAAAGCAAAATTAAGATCAATGCATTGAATTGTCATATCTTGCTCATTTCGGTTAAAATGAACATCCCTAATATATATTGCATATAATATACAGAAAGTGAAAGTGACATTACATGTAGCCAAATATAGTGTTGAATACTCTGAATTTGTGCTCTGCATTTATCCCATCAAAGTGCACACAGCAGTGAGTAGTGAACAAACACACACACACACACGGAGCAGTGGGCAGCCATTTTTGCTGTAGTGCCCGGGCAGCATGGGGGTTTGGTTCCTTGCTCAAGGGTCTTACCTCAGTCGTGGTATTGAAGTTGAATATACATTCAAACTGTAAGTTCTGCAGGTGTTCAAACAAGGAAGATAATTATGAAGGAACAGTCAAAGATAAGACATTTTAACACAAAGGATTTATCGTGTAAGGAATATACAGTGAATATACAGCAGATAGTTATTTAGCAAAACTACTAGATCCACGATTACAGATTCACCTCAATAGGTGTGGATGTGACCATCAGTTTCTTTTTTCAGTCCATCTTATGAATGCCTACAGTACCATGGGTTCAAAAAAAGCACAAGAACAGCAAAGAAACGTGATTCTCCAGCTATTTTTACCTGTCATAAGGCTGCAAACACAACTCTGCCAGCTTTGAGACTCAAAAAGGTAGTTAGTTCTTCAAAAAACCTAAAACCATTAAATAGTCCCTTAAACAAAAAACACTAGTAAACAGAGTAACAAACTTCCATCATTTTCACATTTTTTGTACTTTTAATACTGGACTCAATGTAAAATAAAAATTTACTATGTATGATACTAAAAAAAAGCTCATATAAACTGTTACGAAAAGCAATGGATGAATACATATCATAATCAAAAGATGAAATCACTCTCTTAATGTCTGGTGGAGCGATGCACAGAGAAAGATCATCGTAGTGAAGCTCAGCTAAAATGCTGCGGTGATGCCAGATGGCGTCACAAGGACTGAGGCAGTCATCTCATGATAGACTACGCCAGATTTGCTTCCTCCACAGATACGACCAAGCACTGAGGCGACAGGACAGCGTGCCAGAGACTTTCAAAAACATTAAGGCTAGCCACACACTAGAAGATTTTTAAGGCCAATTTTGAGCCTGATTTGTATACCCGGACAATCGGGAGGTGTGGCCCGATTCAAGGATTGTCTTGTCGCAAATTTTTTATCTAAAACATCTTCTATTGTGTGGTGTCATTATGATTATTTATCTGCTCCAGATCGAGACGGAATATCCCCGAACTCAAATTGTAAATATATAAAAAAAGCAGAATACATCACCCATATTCTTTTGATACTTTGTTCTTCTTCACTGTGAAACAGAATGCGCGCCAGGAGAGCCAGCTGACAATGTCGATTGTTGTTTTTTCTTCTCTAGTCAAGCTTGATCTCGCGAGACCCCATAAGATCTCGTGTCACTGTTAAATCGTTCCAATAATCAGCAAGTGTGTGGTCTTGCAGTCTGGTCGAATTGTCTAGTGTGCAAATTCAGAGGATCATAAGGCTAAAAATCGGTTGAAACTGTCTTCATGTCTGTGGTCTCCCATGATTTTAAAATCGGTTAAGATTGTAAAATAGTCTAGTGTGCGGCCAGCTTAAGGCTTTCCCAATGGGCCCCGAGGTTGGAACGGGGCGGCCAGGAATGGGTCCATCACTGTTCGAACACCTACCGTCCAGGAATAAAGTGGGCCGACGGGGACGGAGCTTACGGCCGCCTGCTGGCCCACACTGGAGATCACGCGGTGGGCGGCAATGGGCTGCTGGGGCATTGGAGCCTCTGTGCAAAGTGGAAACCGGATTTGACTGTGCACGGGTGGATGGGGCAGGATGGGCTCGTTGCTGTTCGAACACCTCATTACATGTCGCAGCCCAGACAGATCGTTCCTCCTGCCGAACGGAGCCTGGAGGAAGACATCAGGCTGCGGATGGGCTTGCTGAAGTTGGGGAAATGGCGCGCCGGTGAAGTTGTCCCTACCGTCACGTCCACACACAGAGAATGGAGCATTTGAGAAGACGTCTGGGGAAGATGATGGTGAGAGTTTGAAAGACGTAGTGTTGAGGAGTTTGGAGTCAAGCAGCAGAAGCTTTGAGCCACTGCACACATGCAGAACCTCGTCTTCTTCTGCAGGAATCTCTGAGCTCTGGATGTTACTGGCTCCTGATGAAGAATCGTAGCCGTTGATGTTAGGCAGATCATCTGCAAAAGAGAATAAGCAGATAAGTTAAAACAAATGAAAGACTCCCTGTGGAGATCACATTTTTAAAGGTCTACCTAAGATCTTTCATATGCTTAAAGAAAAAACTAGTGCAAATTCAGTCAACACCACTGATGAACATTTCTCCTTAAAACTGCAGTGTACTAAAGATGGTGTTAAATTCAGTTGGAAACAGCCTGTTTCCTACAGTCGTAAACATGTAACAATCCCCCCAACTTGCAGAGTGGACTTACATTTATAATAAAAACTATTTTAGGTCATAAAGACTTTATCTTCATTTTGAATTGCTGAAATATGTTGTTTTGATTCACAAACATGAGGTCTAAGGGATGAGATTAGTGACTAAGTGGACTTTTAAAAACAATAATTAAAGTTGAAAAACCCATAGCAACAATTTACTCAATGCTTTAAGAGCTCCTTTAAAATGAATGTGATTTTATAGGAATAAAACACCATCAAATACCCTAAAAGGCAAAATAGCTAGAGTTCAGGCATTCTGGCAAGAGAATGACAGTAAAATAAGAACAAACAACTATTTAAAAGGTGTTTAGGAACATTTAGTTTTACAGAGAGATTTTTTTACATGGGAAATTTTCTACAAGCAGCCTGGCAAGTTCGGCTGCACTGACTTGAGAGAATAGTGTTTGGTTTATGACTTAGATCAGTGATACTCAAATCTGGCTCGCGAGATCCACTTTCCTGCTGAGTTTAGCTCCAACCCTGATCAAACCTACCTACCTTTGATTTTCTAATGATCCTGAAGACATTGATTAGCATGCTCAGGTGTGTTTGATTAGGGTTAGAGCTAAACTATGCAGGAAAGTGGATCTCGCGAGCCAGACTTGAGTATCCCTGACTTAGATGAATAAAAATAATGAGAACAATATACAAAAGATTAATATTTAAAAGGTCTGATTGAGGTCTGGATGTTGCAACAAGTAGAACTAAATATTACAAATAAAAATATAAACCCAGACATCCTTGACAGATGTTTTGTAGGATAAAAATGGTCCTAACATGGCCAAGATTATAAAATGATTCTCTTGAGCCACCTGGCCTTCTGTGTCTGCCAAGGGTCCATTTCTTAAATCTAAATGCTATTTTGAAATATCCTTGGCTGTTTAATGTTGATTCAGTCAATGTTGATTCTCCCAGAAAAATAATGCTCAAACGACAGAGGAAGAGAAAAGATGAGTGAAACAGACAACGGCCTCAACATGAAAGAAGAAATCTTACCTGAAGAAGACAAGGCTGTGTGTGTTGCCCGAGTATCACCATATGAATAAAAAAAAAATATGATCAATGTTTTGCCTGTATAAAGATGTTTAAAATACATAAACGGTTAAAGATTGTTTAATTATGGTTAAGATGGCAGTAGCCTTTGCTTTTCACAATAAATTGTCTAATATAGTTTATAATAATTAAGTTATATTTTCTTTAAGAAATAAATTCCCCATTTTTCTCTTTTGTTGAACAGGATGACAAAAATGTGTATTACTTAAGGCTAAAATACTGTTTACATACAATTAAATTGTGTAAATCATTTTTATATAATGTTTCATGTATTTTTATATAAACTATATAACGTGTATCTTTTATTACTACTACCGCAATTTTAATAAAAATAACATTTCATATATATTGGATTAAATTTATTATTAACTTAAAATAATAAATATTAAATATAAATAACAAAAAATAAAAATAATAAACAGCAATAGTTCAACAGTGGTTGACATTTAGAAGGTTTCCTATCAACTGCTGCTGAGAGTAAGTTTCAACAAATAAATAATTAACACGGCACAATTTACATTCACATTTACATGTTTATTTAACACCCCTTTCTTTGTTTATTGGTTTTCACAAAAATAGAAGGTGCACATGAACCCATCACTGTTTTAACACTGGGCTGAGGGTGTTTGCTACAGAGACCAATGAGCTTCCAACTCTGGGGATAAACATGGCCATAAATATTGTTTTCTCTGAACAAAAACAGCACATAAAAGGAATCTTTGATTTTTGCACAACAACACAAGTCAAACACTACCCGCGGGGCAAAGACCTCTACTGAGAACTACAAGATATGCATTAGGATTGCATAGGTTAACATGAGAGTCTGCGAATGGCTGTACAGAGGAGAGGTGAGGATATAGAACGATCTCATAGTCGACACCGCCAACAACAAATAACCGTAATGGAGCACCAGCAGAATCTCTTTTCCTGACGGGCAGTGCTGTTCTGCGGTTTTTCACCAATGCCTCCCACCTAACAATACGCCTAGTAAAATATCCAAAGATTTTATGGCAACATGAGCTTGAAGTTCATGATTTTTTCGTCTTTTTTTTTAAATTACAGAACTTTAGGGTGGGCGGTGTAACAAAAAACTTGTCACAGTATAGTTATTAGTTGGAAATAAAAAGTGTGTGTGTGTATATATATATTATATATATACACACACATGTATATGTGTGTATATATACACACACACACACACACACACACACACACACACACACAATCTAAAAAAATGGAATATCATGAAAAATGTATTATTTAATTCATTTTTTTCTTATTTCAAAACGTGAAACTTTCATATATTCTAGATTCATTAAATGTAAAGTAAAACATTTCAAAAGTGTTTTTGTTTTAATTTTGATGATTAGAGCTTACAGCTCATGAAAGTCAAAAATCCAGTATCTCAAACTATTAGAATATTTACATTTGAGTTTCAATAAATGACTATCCATACAGTATAAATTCCGGGTATGGCTTGTTCTTTGAAACCACAATAATGGGGAACACTGCTGACTTGGCAATGGTCCAGAAGACGATCATTGACACCCTCCACAAAGAGGGTCATTACTGAATGAAAGGGGTGGCTGTTCAAGGAGTGCTGTATCAAAGCATATTAAATACAAAGTTGACTGTAAGGAAGAAATTGGCTAGGAAAATGTGCACAAGCAAAAGGGATGACCACAAGTTTGAGAATACGGTCAAGCAAAGCCGATTCAAACACTTGGGAGAGCTTCACAAGGAGTGAACTGAAGCTGGAGTCAGTGCATCAAGAGTCTCCATGCTCAGACATCTTCAGGAAAAGGGCTACACCAAGCCACTTTGGACTGTTGCTCAGTGGTCCAAAGTCCTCTTTTCAGATGAAAGTAAATTTTGCATCTCATTTGGAAATCAAGGTCCCAGAGTCTGGAGGAAGAGTGGAGAGACAGAATCCATGTTGCTTGAAGTCCAGTGTGAAGTTTCCACAGTCAGTGATGATTTGGGCTGCCATTCATCTGCTGGTGTTGGTCCACTGTGTTTTCTGAAGTCCAGTCAACGCAGCCATCTACCAGGACATTTTCAACCAAGTATTGAGTGCATAGAAATGAACATACTTTTTGGAAACCTGACATTTATGTTTAAAATATCCTTTTTTATTGATATGTAATATTCTAATTTTCTGAGACACTGAATTTTGGGTTTTCATTATCTGTAAACTGTAATCATCAAAATTTCAAGAAATAAAGGCTTGAAATATTTCACTCTATGTGTAATGAATCTATATAATATATGGGTTTCACTTTCTGAAATGAGTGACAAAAAATATTTAACTTTTTCATGATATTCAAATTTTTTTTTTGATGTACCATATATATATATATATATATATATACACACACACAAATTATTTTATTCAGCGAGGATGCATTAAATTATGTTAAAAAATAAGACTATTACTATTTCAAATAAATGCTCTTCTTTCTAGAGCATAATTATTTTTAATATTGAAAATAATAATACATTTTTATTGAGAAGCATATCTGCATATTAGAATGATTTCCCAGTGATCAACACTGAAGACTGGAATATTGATGCTGAAAATTCAGTAGCCATCACAGGAATAAATTACACCTCAAAATATATTAAAACAGATTACATAATTTCACAAGATTTACTGTATTTCTAATCAAATAAATGCAACCTTGGTGAGCCTAAGAGATGTTTATTGGCTCTAAAATTTTATTATATACATTTATATATTTAAAAAAAAAACGTTTTATCATGCAGGTCAAATTTGACAGCATGAGAAATGTTGTTACTATTTCATAACCGTGCAAACACATCTAAAGTGATGTAAGCAGTACGGGAAATCGCTACGGGGCCGCCCAGCCCTACTGTCCTTGTGAAATGACAAATCATTTCAATGTCATTTACAGATTCTGCAATGTCAAAAAGCAGTTTTTTTTAAACCGATTAAAGAACTTTCAGTTTTATAGAATGTCAGTCACTGATTGGGATTTTTGCAAAAATTTTACAGCATTAAAATGAGCATTTTCCCTACTCTTAAGCAGGCTAATGACTCTCAGTGAATGAAAAGAGAACCTGTGCTTGAAACACAAGCAGAGGTGTCTCTACTGCGGGTCCAGCTGTCTGAACGAAGCAAATAAACCATGTCAAAGACAGAACGACCTCGTCACTTTCAACAACTAAGACTAGCTATTTATTTACCTCACATCCACACAAACACATACGTACAGTACTGATATGAAAATTGGCCACAGACATGTCTTAACTTCATATTCATAAACACTGCCATGCTTCGATATGCGTCTGATTCAGGAGAACTGTGCAAGAAAGCATGGCATCAGCCAGTAGATTAGAGGATGAATTGTATACATACAGCGTTGAGGATCGTAGAGCATTTCCCTCAAGACTACAACCTGTTTTTGTCAACGATATACATCGGAGAATAAAAGGCAATGAAAACTGATTTGCTCACAAATGCCGTCATATCGTGTCAGGATGCTTCAAGATTGTCCTCTTTTCTTAACTGACTTTGTTCAGCAATGACGATCTGGCCTTTAGAAGATGAAACCGACAATTTACATTCGCAAACACGTCTCAACACACAGAACAAAGAGATAAAGTTTTCTCAATAGGTTTCATATACACATATCTGTATTTATATATGGATACTCAATTCATACATTCATTCTCTACCACTCTATTCATATTCACATATAATCTTAACCATATATTAAATATATCTCACTGTATACTATGGGGTAAGACGGGCATCTCTGAAGGAGTCTCTGGACATTTGGACCAGATGCTTTATACACAGGAGGAACTAATCACTTTTGAGGTTCGGGAGAGTCAGATACTGCAGATATACAACAATTTACATTGTGTCGAGCCAACGTACAACATCAATAGAGCTATTTACAAAGAAACAACAGAGAAATTATGGTATGACGGTCGTGAGATGGCGAACAAGTACCACTGATGGCAACGAGGAGCTTCTAGTTCGGTTTTAAAATCACTCTACGTGAAGTATTAGGATCCGTTCGTACCCTGCGGTCAGTCTGGGCGAAGATAAATTCTCACAAGCGGTGCTTGCCTACCTGCCGGTCTGTAAACATCCAGCGAAAATACTCCTGTCTGTAAACATTTGGTTCACTTTGTACTTTAATTTTGGTCTGGAAAGAGTCAACTGCATGTGTCTAAACTCGTGTGTGTTTAATCTCAGACGAGCTTGCTGAGTGCCACTGAAGACACAGCTAAAGACCGAAGAGAAGAACGATTGTGCACTCTTGACTGCGAGGCAGATGAAATGTGTGACGGTCATATATGCGTGTCCAAAGGAAGCACAGATATGGATGCCAGAGAATACGGGATTTTGAGCCTGTAGAAAAAGGTTGCACCAGACTTGTAAGAAACAAGTTGAAAAAACTCATTGGAGAGATAAACGTCATGGTGCAGGGGAAGAAAGCGGAGTATGTCAAATCAAATGAGTGATGATGGTGACCACAACAACTGATGGAAAACAGTGACAGGGAAAATAATAAAACGCAAGATGTAATGAACATGAAGAAACTGAAGTGACGGAATGATGAAAAACCGATTAAAGAAGGAAATGGACCATGAAAGAGGGCGTGGGTGGAGGACAGGACAATGGAAAGTAGGAGGGATTAATGGTTAAAGGCAGAAGACTACAACGGTTGGTGTCATCTTCAGCACTGCAGGAATTATCTGTATGGTCTAGAGGTCGATGAGCTGGTCCACCAGCAGCAGGGAACGGGCCAGGTTGGGCAGGCTGGACTCAGAGCTGCCACTGTTACTGCGAGAATGACCTCCTAAAAGAGGCCAGATAGACAGGAAGGTTAGGGGTGGAGGAAAGAGAGGACAGCCAAATTAAGACAAGGAGAGGCCGAGGAAGGGAACAGCAGAAGAGAGAGAGACAACGATAAGTGAGCGCTCACAAAAAGTCAAGAGAGACTGGTACGAGAGAACATGCACAGGGTCGGGATTCAAAAATTTGGTGACTTCTTTCAAATAAACTATGAAGGCATTATAGATGATATTTAAATCAGTTAAAGACCTCACAAAACATGTAAAAATATCTGATTAATTCAATCAACTTTTAAGAGAACCTCAGTGTTTCATGCACCACTAATGAATCTGTAAGTCAGGGCAAAAAACATAAGCTCGTCTCAGTGTCGTTATTAATGAAAACTCTTAAAAACAAATTGAAATAAAAATGAAATTAGATAAAAATGGGTTACACTTTACTTGAAGAGGTGTGTTTAAGACTGACACAACACCTTCATAATCATGACATGACACGCGTTATGAATATGAAGTTTTTTTATTCATGTTTATAGCAACTGTCATTAGCTCAGTTATGTAATTTTGAATGCAAAGATGACATTGTTTGAGATGTCCTTGTTATGGGCTAGGGTTAGGGTAGGGTTAGGCCAAATAATGTCATCTTTGCTTTAAAAATGACATAACTGAGTGAATTACACTTAATGACAGTTGTCATAAACATGCATAAACCCTCCTTCCTATTCATGACATGTGTCGTGTCATGATTATGAAGGTGTCATGTCAGTCTTATGCACACCCCTTCAAGTAGTGTTACCTAAAAATGAACTAAAAATAGCTTTTTGTTTATTAAACATGCTGCCTTGACAACTAAATTAAAATAATTAGTTTAAATACTAAAATGAAAAAAAAAAACTTACAATAAAATTACTAATATTAAATTAAAAAGCTAATTCAATGAGCTTAAAAGAGCTAATATTAATAAATACTATTACAGTATATGAAACTAACATAACACTGGCTTGTCTGAATTAGTACTGCAAAATAATAAAAAGAACACAAAAACACTTCCTTATGCCAGTCTGATTTGACAAATGACTCACTACAAGTACTTCTGCTATGTCAAACTCAAAATTAACTGTGAACTGTATTACTATGTATCTGTATTATGAGGCCTAAATCTGAAAATTGATGCCATGACTGGCAATGTAGAGATGAAGATATACATTTAAATAAACTGTATTAAATACAAAGATTTTGTATAATATTTTATATATTTAGGACCAGTTGCATACTTAAAATACTTAAATATCAATACTAATTTAAGTCTAATACTTTCATACTTAAATGGAATGAAATAAAAAGTGGATCTAGAAATTCTATACGATTCCTATACCTAGTATGCAATGTGTGGAAAACAACTTGTCTCAATTGCCTTTTTACAACTTGGTTTAAAAAAATGGTGTAGAAAGTTTTTAATTCTAAATTTGATAGATAAAATAGGTCCACTGTCTATCGTGTAGTGATCCATGAAGCACAGTTCACACAGAAATTAAATAACTTGAGATGGAAACATTGGGCTATAGATGTTTTGACTAGTTGTGTATTGATATCCTTGTGTGTGTGTGTGTGTGTGTGTGTAATTATGGATGTTATTTGTTAAACCCACGTGAGCTGTTACTGTTAATCTTGGCCAGGACGCTCTTGTAAAAGAGATTTTTAATCTCAATGTGCTTATTTTCTTGGTAAAATAAAGGTAAAAATACAAGCGTATAGCGTTAGTTCTGGCAGGGCACGTGAGTAAAGCTTGCATCAGCTGACTCTCAGCTGATCACATCTACCAATAGGAATATGACCTATCACGACATTCCTATATAAGCTCTATTCAGTATTATTCAGCAGCTTATTGCTTGGTCAGGAGCAAATTACCCTCCTCCATCCCCAACTCCTTTCTCCACAGTCAGTCAGGACTAGTGGACCGATATATCGGCCGATATTTGGCATATTCATGTCATTTCCACTGTGTGCTGTATGTAAAATAAGTGTTACCTTGGCTTTATTTGAAACATTTTGATTCCAATGCACACAAACTTCCCAGAATACGGCGTGCTCTGTTGATTACAGTGTTTACTTCCTTTTTAATTATATTTCTATTGAATATTTATTTGTGACAAATACTTTGTCATCTAAAGTATAAGTATGTTTAACAAAATAATTGTTTTAATTCATTTTCAAATTTCTTAAATATTAATTAAAATAAATAAAATGATATCAGCTTTATATCGGCCACCCTGCTGTCCAGGCATCAGCTGTCAAAAAAAGTTTAGCGTTTTTAGCATTTTTCCATGCTTCACCACACCTTTAGAGTGTTTTCATTGTACACTGAACTCATATCTAAAGATGAAAGATATTGTTTTCTCATGATATTACCCCTTTGAGCAGCTCTGCATCTACCTGCTTAGAGCACAACATACTGCATCCTTAATATGGGGAAAAAGGTTTCAAAATGAGTTTTTACATTTTGAAATCAGCTATAGTCTCAACCACACAAAGTAAACATTCTGCCACCACTTATATATTTGACTGGGTGTTAAAATGCTAGGCTGAGGCTCGTCCATCTCTGATGCACATTTTTACCTGCCAGTGCTAATGATGCTGGTTCAGCCTCCACAGGGTAAAGCTGAGCCTGAGGAGGCTCCAAGCCAGGAATCAGAGAGTCCAAACACACTTCTGTTTTGGCTGGGAGTAAGGCAGAGAGGGAAAGTGTAAAAAAGCAAAAACAAAAAACAAGCCAAATACAAACACACATGCTACTGCGCTGTAAATTATTCATCACATCATCGAACACATCACTGGTATCTTTCATAACATTCAAACCAATGATTCGCGTTTCATTATGCTGGACCTTGTACAATGCCATCAACACAGAGACTAGCTGCATATTCCCATCTATTCCCTGAACAATGGACATCAAAAAACATCCTTTCACTACTTTGAGCTAAAAACATGATAAATAGATTCTTTGAGTGATCTTGGAAAGGAGGGGTGTGCAAATCATATCAATTAAAACAGGTGTACCTCAGGTTTCAGTACTTGGCCCCCTCATCTTTTTGATATACACAATATTTCTGGACCAATCACCAAGCAATAAATCAATCAAATTTTTCAACCAATGCAATGCCTTAACACACTACTCGACCTATTGTCCCAGTCTTTTGTGCGTTGAACATTGAAAGCTATCATAAATAATACATGGTCTGGCTTGATCTACATCAAACTACAAAAAGTGGAAAATGTCATTTGTCTCAGAGAACAGGACAGTGTTTAGTTTAGCTTTTGTAAAACAAAAGCACAGAGAAAGAGTCAGCAAAAGCGGTTACCATCTCTAGTCTCATCCATGGAGCTGCCAAAAGGGTCGGCCATGGACAGCAGATCAGGCAGCATGAGAGAAGTATCTGGAGACTTCAGGCCCTCTATCAGCTTCTCTGTAAGTCAGCCAGTGAAAACAGCCCGTGTTAGCCAGAATAAACACAGAATAAACACGAATTCTACAGGCGTGCAGAAACTGAGAGCAAAGTGAAAGGACAATGGAGGATTTGAAAGCCAGACTGATGATTAGAATAAGGTAACTTTAACAAACAGAAATAAGCAGCTGAAGAAATATCGATGGGTCTAAAATAACCACTGCACAATGCAGGCTGAGAAGACGATGGAAAAGCAGCACTGGTCTTGGAGAAATGCTATTTTGTTCTGCTTTACACTTTGCTGTTTGACTAGAATGACAATAAAAGTATTTTGAATTTGAACTTTAAGTGAATGGGATAAAAACAAACGATTAAAGGTAGGGTGGCTTATCTAAGTACCAAGTCCTGATGCAGTAAATGCAGGAAGTGGGAGAAAAAGCAACAAATCAAATGTTAACACAAAGTTATGCCTAAAGATATTAGCACATTAGCGTTTCCTTTGGTAGCAAAACTGTTACTGTGAATCACAACATTTCAAAGCATTGGTATTGTGCACCGCAGTGTGTGACCACTAAGATGGCATGGACCTCTGGATTACCTGGCACAGCTAGCAAACCAGCTCCCAGTTCTAAGCCCAGAATGTCAGCAGGTCTTTCAGCTGTATAAGAGAAAGAGAAAATTGAGTAGAGAAAGAGAAAATTGGAAATGGTAAAGCGGTCAAGAAGGGCTGAAAATGGGTGGAATTAACTCATCTGAGCATCAGAGTCAGGACTGATGTTTTCTATTATAGTTAGGCCAGAATTGCTAAATGTCAGTTTCATCAATGCATCTTAGATTTTGTTTTCTCCTGGGTGCACAAACGGCAGATTATATGAAAATTATCATATAAAATATGAACTTATTGGTTATCTGTATCGGAATCAGCCTTGAGAAGGACTTAATTATCAGTTATCGGTTAAAATGTTTCATATCGTGCATCCCTAGTAACAACTCTACAGTTTCTTATTATGCTAACTGAATAAATAGAAACAAAGTAAGAATTTGATGTGAAAGATGACATTTAATAAGGTAAGGGGAAAGAAATTAACCATTTATAAACAGTGGGAAATTACATCTGTTTTGTTACATAAAGCAACTAATTTTAAGTTAAGTATTTCTTCGTCATTCCAGTAACAGAGCACTTTATTTGCGAGTTGTTTAAGTGAGAGAAAATATGTAAATGAGTCCAGATTGGGGGAATTGTAATGTTTAATAATTTATTTTATTAATATTTTTTCATTGAAATTTGCATTGATTTTTGTTTGTATATGCTGTCAACTATAGTTCTTAGAAAGAAAATTGGAATCGGCAACGGCAGGTTACACTTACAAAAAATCGGAAATCAGAATCGGTTATGAAAATTGCAATTGGTGCATCTCTATTTAGGGCTGATGGTACACCTACCAAAGGATGGAGGAACAGGTTCTGCAGCTTCCAGCCCAGGAATAAGACTCTCAGTAGCAGCAATCAGAGGTTCTACAGGTTCTGCAAAAAAATTTGAATACATTAATAAATTCAATTCCAAAATTCATTTCTCACACACTCAATGCATAATACAACATGCAGTAAAAAACAGTTTTTGACTTTCCACATACACACACACACACACACACACACACACACACACACACACACACACACATACATTAAATTCAGCAATTACTCTTTACTTAGATGACATGTTAGGTTTCTTTGGAGATATAAGGGTCCAACAAAACTGCTAGATCAATTACCAAAGAAGATTATATGAAAATTATATGATGAGTTGAATCAGGAGTGTTAGATGAGGGAGACAGTGCTGGGGTGCCTCAGGACAGTTTTTAAACCATTTCAGAGACATGTTCTTAAATGTGACGTATATATAACATATTGCATGCATGCACAGTTTTAAGGCAGCTTTAATCGCCTTTTTGGTAACTTCATGCCCTAACTGACGGCATAACTAGGACACTGCATGCACATAGTTTCTTTCACTGTTTGATTTGAAATTATACAGACTACAGCACGCGCCGGCGCCTATGTGCATGTATTTGAAGAGCGAGCGCTATGAGCACAGTATCTTTTGCACGCTCGTTTGACTCGCGCCTGGCATGGAGGTGACCTGCCCTTGCGTTAATTGAGCGAAATATTTTTTACGCATTAATCTAAATAAATGTAATGTGTGTGTGTGTGTGTATATATGTATATATATATATATATATATTAAATAGTGCAGGATGTGATAAGATATCTGTGAGAAAGTAAAGTTACCGTCAGCTAGCTTGGTGAAGTCTTTGTTGAGCAGGTCCTCAGCTGTAAGTTTGGAGAAATTGTCATCACCAAAAGGATTCCAGGTGGGCTGGTCAGGGGGGCTTTTCAGGCTAGCGGCTGAGGCAGGAGCTTGAGGAACAGAAGTGCTGCCCTGTAGGGCAGGCTGGTACACACTCTGCTGGGAGGACTGGGGAGAGTTGGATGGGGTGGCGCTGGCTGACCTAATTGTGCCCAGATAAAGAAACACATGCTCAGACAATAGTTTTAAGTAAGTTCAAAGCTGACTAAACATTTCTACTTGGCTAAGTAGGGAGTATAATAGCAGTGTCTCTCTCTACATTTGTGTTCGATTTCTCACTTTGACTTGTTAAGGCTGGCCTCTGCTGTGGCCGCCTGCAGCTGCTGAGTGGACTGGCTGACCGGAACACCGAACATAGCGCTGTGAGTGACATCACTCTGAATGCGTCTGTGCCCCGCCTTCTGGGCCGTCCTTGGTGACAAGGGAGGAGTTTGGGAAAGGCCAGGGGCTGCAGGCTGAGGAAATGACAGCAGGATAAGCAAGAACACTTAAAATACAGAATTTAGAGGGACATCAAATTTAAATTTAGATGCAGTGAAATGGTATGAATAAAAACAAACATGAAAACCCAAAGGAGCATACAGATAAGAAATAAATATAAAAAACGGATACATAATTTCCAACATCCTTTTTTCTATATACATTTTTTTACGACAAAATTGTTGTAATACTCAGAAATCGCTTGGTTGTTTGTGGTAAAAAAGTTTTTATAAACTCCAAAATCACATCTATACTCATGTAGTATTAGCTACACTAATCAAAAGGTTATTTATTTATAATAAATGCATTTCTGAAGGTTCATTTGAAGCTGAGGACGGCTGACAAATTCAGCTTTGCCACCACAGGAATAAATTATGTTTTAAAATATAATTAAATAGAAAACAGTTCTTTTAAACTGTAATATTTCACAATGTAACTATTTTTACTAACTCATTGTTTGATTAAGTATATGCTGCCACATTGAGCCCAAGATAATTATTTCAACAACAAAAAAAACTATCTTAGTGTGTACAGTGAATAGTAAATATATGGAAAAATAGTAGTGTAAACAGTAAATAATTTATTTTTCTGATGCTAAAGTCATTTCCATGACAACTGATCTCAATACACTGGATATTTACTACACTGTCTGAACAATTGGATTTCATTGCTTTGTCATCTGAACTGACAAACACTTCAGAATGTGGTGTAAACCAAGCCTAGAAACCATACAATTAACAACACTTCAGCAAATCAAAAATGAATGCATACAATTCTAATTATTTTAACAAAAACATTGTCTCACAATTTTTAGACAATCTTCAGAGCAAAATAAACAGAAACGAGGAAAACATCCCTCACATAAACAATCAAAACCATCCGCAATGATCCAAAATAAACCAAGGATGGACAGATGGAGGCAACACAATGGATGAGGCGCATCATTAGTGAAAGTGAGATTGCCAGTTCTTTGAATCAAATGGGACATAGCAGCATGCAAACGATGGAGGTGATTACCATCTCCTCTGCCTTCTCTGGGCTGATTTGGGATTGAGGCGCTGGCTGCTGGACAGTGGGCGGCACTGCTGCAGGCTCAGCCTGTGCTGGAGGCGGCTGAGTGGCAGTGGGCTGGATGGGCACCTGCTGCTGCTGAGCCACAGATGCCTGCTTACGACGGGCGCTCCGTGCAGGCGCGGTGGGCGGGGCAGGGCTGGATGGAGGAGGAGTGGCTACTGCTTTCTGAGGGGCGGGGCTACCAGCTGCAACTGGAACACCCCCTCCTGCTACTGCAGTCGCAGCTGTGACGAGGATGGGCTGCACGGGCTGTCACACAGACAACTATACTATGATGTGAACCATAAATGTGAACTTTACATATCACTGTTACTTTAGTTTAATAAATGCAATCTACAGGCTGGAACAGAAATGGAAATTAGTTCAAATAAAGTAACACCCTTTCTTTTTATCCAGACTTGAAATAAGATTAGCATCTCTCACAATCAATAAGTGAGTTTGAGGTGGGGCTATTTGTTCATCCTACCAACTGGAAATCAGTAATATTTGCGATCACATTTTTTGGTACAGAAATAACATTCTATTATGGAATTAAATTGAATGAAGTTAATTAGGACAGTGTTATACTGTGCTTTTATGCCATTTTATCTTCCCAGTTAACCAACATTCTTGCAACTTCTTACTATCCTAAAATACTTCCTGCCCTGTATTAGATTATAAAATTAAAAGAGCAGAGCATTGTAGGTTGATTAGTGCAGTGAGGTACAGACAAAGTAAAGAGACTCACTGTTTTCTGCTGAGGGGCCGGAGATGCCTGGGCTTTCTGAGACTGTAGTGCTGCAGCCGGCTGAGCCAAGTTCATGCTGACAGCTAAGAAACACACAGAGAACAATTCTGCATTTGAATTATTATTTATTTTGAATGAATAATAATATCTCATAAGAGAAATCAGCCATAAACTTATTAAGACCGACAATAAAAAAAAACTATAAGGGCCATCACTAATGATTATTTTCATAAACAAATAATTGGCCAATTATTCTAACAATTAATCGAGGAATCAGATAATTATAATTTAATAATTAATAAACATATACCTAAAAGGAACAATAGCCTTTAAAATGACTTCAAAATAGTGTTAATTTTGTTAACGAAAAAAAATTCATTGACAAGCTTTTTCCCATGACTAAGACGATTTTTGCCAATTCCGATTTTCTTTCTAAAAACAATAATTGACAGCATATACAAACAAAAATCTATACTTTAAAGTGCCCCCATTATGCCATTTTAAAGGTTGCTAATATTGTTTTATGAGTGTCCTAAAATAGGTTTACATGCATCCAAGGTCAAAAAACACTTTAGTTTTCTCAAAAAATAGCTTTAATTTCGCCTCATTTCTAAATGATTCCTAAACGACTCGTGCGAAGCAGTTTCGAAGAATCAGTCTCTCTAAACCCCTCCTTTCCGTGAATCCTCACTGCTGTGATTAGTCAGATGGCGCAGTCCTTTGTGCTTGGTCTACCGGGTACAGCGCGAATGACAGACCGTGACGTACAGCTGTAACAGAGTAAGATTCGAATTCCTGACGACTCGTTTGGGCGAGTTTTGTTTAATAGACAATAACTTTATATATCGTGCACTGTCGGCTTCACAACTTTGCAGAAAGTTTACATTCACATACTGCTCCATGAAAGGTAATATTCGAAGGGCATAATAGGTGCACTTTAATGCAAAAAAATATTTGCATAAATGATTAAACATTACAGTTCCTCCAATCTGTTACAGTCTCCCACAACTCTCAAAATAAAGTACTCTGTGACAAGGAAAGAGGTAGAAATAAAAATTAACAATGTAACTCAGGCATGTGATCAGCTAGAGAAAAAAAGGGGGAAATCTGACCACGCCCCAAGTCACGCCCCCAGCACTTAATAAAAATATACATGTTAGCACAAATATAATACATGCTGTTGTCCTATAAAAATAAAAGCAGCATTTAATAATCATAATATAATATATTATTATAAAGTACTAATATATTATAGTAAAGTATATAGAATTGTTATTATTATTAAAGTGCCTGCCAAAAGTTTGGAAACATTACAATTATTAATAATTTTGAAATAAATATCTTCTGCTCATCAAGGCTGGATTTATTTGATCAAAATAACGTATAAAAAAACAGAAATATTGTAAAATTGTATTACATTTTTAACATTTTAAAATGAAATGGTATTCCTGTGATGCAAAGCAGAAATGTCTTCATCGTTACTCCAGTTTTCAGTGTCACATGTCACTGTGACATTGTCACTTTTAGAAATCATTACAATTTATTTGACTCAAGAAACATTTCTGATTATTATCAATGTTGAACATTTTGCAGCTTAATATTTTATGAGGAAATGGTGATAAACTTTCTTTTTCAGGATCTTTTGATAGATATAAAGTTTAATATAAAGCATTTATTAAATACATTAATTAAATTTAATGCATGTATTAAATATAAATCATTGTCTTCACTCACTTTTTATCACTTTCATGCATGATGAATACAATTATTCATTTCTCTCTTTTTAAATCTTATAGAAATGTTTGAGTGGTATCATTGTTTACACAAAAATATTAAGCAGCAAAACGTTTTTTAATATTTATAATAAATCAATGTTAAAAATAATCATTAGTGAGAATCTGACAAAGATAGTGTGTGCTAACAGTTTCTTAGCACTTTGGGTTAAACCACTCTCCCTCGAGGAAACTTTATATATGTCTGAAGATAATTTCACTATCAGATAAACTCTCTTCTCTCCTTAATCGAGTACAGCTGTGTTTACCTGGAGTCGTGAATGCAGTGATGGACAGCTGTCTTTCCTCTGTCGACTGTGTTTGGATTCCATGATTTCTTATTGTGGTGGTGATATTATGATAAATCAGTTTCACTAATTCATTTGATCAGAAGTAATTTAATTTTGCTTGGCTGAACACATACCATGAGCCGCTTCAGACAGCGCATAAGTAGCGCTTTAACAGACGAAAAAACACACAAAATCAAAATGCGTGGTTTTGGCAGTTACCTCATAAACATCTTAAATGAGTTATAAAGTCTTAAAAGACCGTAAAGAGTTGGGAGAAAATCGGTGTGTGTCAGATCCTCGTCATGCGCACCAGGTTTTAAAGAGACAGTGCTGATTTTAAAGTGAAACCTGATTAAGTCTGTCATTCATGTAAATTAAAGAACAAAAGAAAAAGATAAATCCTTGGACTGTTCTAGTCGCTGGTTAACTTTTGTAGCTTGATTTAAGATTAAGCTGTATAGTGTATGCATATAGGCTACAATTTATAGTTTATGTGAAGACTGTTGTAAAATCACAAATTCAAAGTTTTATATATTTCAGATCTGATTAAATGTTAAAAAGAATGGCTTTCAATTATACTGTAATGTTGAATGGCTATAATTAATAGGGAAAATTGAGGGAAAATGCATTTAATAGAGACACCAGTAGCAGGACAAATAAAAAATATTGTAAATGTTTTTGCAAAAAGAGTTTCATGGCTGGTAAAAAAAAATTGGGCCAGTAAATTTGATCACGTCACTGGCCATTGGCAGGTGTGGCAAAAAATTAGATTTAGGCACCTGCATGTAAGTGTTGAAAAACAGTTCATAATGTTGGTACCTATCGGCTGGGCGGCCCCAGCGGGCAAGTTGGCTCTCTTGCGTGGGGTCAGGGCAGCAGGCTGGATGGGCAAGATGCCCCCTAGTGCCTGGGACTGGGATTGTGCTGCTTTGGGCCGCTGGCGTGGGGTGATGGAGGTTTCGGTGGTGGGAATGGGGTCTGTAAGTCTACGGGATAAAACATGGAGACACAAATTTCAGGTCAAATTTACCAACCACAGAGTACTATGGAGTCTCTGGACAAATACCTCGCCTTGGTCTGCGTTTGGCTCTTCTTTGCGGCTGCTTCGCTTGCTCGGATTGGCTCAGGAAGTTTAGCAGGAATGGGAGAATTCTGGGGGGACATATTTCAGATTAGTCAGTTTTTTTATTTCAGGCATTCCTGCAGGCTGACACACACACAAGCACCCAATCCAACAACTGATCCCAGAAGTAAAAGCACTGACCCAACAACAGGCTGAGAGTGACCTCAGAGGAGAGGAAGGAAAGAGACTAACCTTGACATTTTGGACAGGGCAGTCCCGCCTGGCCAGTTTGAAAGCAAAGTAGGACACCTGATAAATGTCAGGCCTCTTATCAGGGTCCGGTTCCAGCATGTACCCTGACAAAATCACCACCACAAAGAGAAGAACAGAGGAGGGAGAGCAGGAGAAACAGAGATTGAGTGTCGCCACGTGACAGACAGAAGAAAGGCAGAGCAGATGATCGGTATTTAGTGTTTATTTATATAAGGAAGTTCAAGGAATAGTTCATCCAAAAATGAGTCTACTTACCCTCAAATTGTTCAAAAACTATTTGTACTTTCATGAAACAAAGCGTATCCTTGCTTAAGTATTTATACATATATACATATATATATATATATATATATATATATATATATATAGTATAGACATATAAATATACATACACAGGCGTGTGTGTGTGTGTGTATATATATATATATATATATATATATATATATATATATATATATATATATACACACACACACACTAGATGCACTGATGTATTGGCGGCTGATTTTTATTATTTTAAAGACATCGGCATTTAGGAAACAGCATGAAAAGGGCTGAAACCGATGGTTTATTAATTAACTGGATGGAGACAGTGAGTTGCATGTCTGTTGCATAATCAATAATCACAATCAAATAAAACGTTTTTTCTCTGGGCAAAATAATTAAATACTTGCCAAAACAAAATGAAATCTGTACAAAATATAATTTGTCAGCCTATGCAAATGTGACACTGATGCATCCAACGAGTGAAATACCTGCGCTCAGCTGTAAATTCATCATAGGTAAGTGCAATGACAATGCACCGCTGTTAGTTTATCCAAATATATGTCACAAACCACCAAGCATTAGGCCTACATTTAAGTGAAAGTTAATGGCAGGTAATATGGAGCATTTTGTGTTTGAAACCAGCAAAAATGGCAGGATAGTGTAGAACACTGAGTCACACAAGCTCACATCACACAGCTGCAGTGCACAGAGAAAAGAGAATAAAACTATATAGGACACAAAAAGGATTATATGGGCCTATACACAATTTACAGATTAACAAAACTTGGGGGAAGTCGTGGCCTAATGGTTAGAGAGTCAGACTCCAAAGGTTGCGAGTTCGAGTCTCGGGCTGGCAGGAATTGTTGGTGGAGTACACCACAGGCTGTAGATGGAGTACAATGTACAGCGCTCTCTCCACCCTCAAAACCACGACTGATGTGCCCTTGGAGCAAGGCAACGAACCCCCAACTGCTTCCCAGGCGCCGCATAAATGGCTGCCCACTGCTACGGGTGTGTGTGTTCACGGTGTGTGTGTGTGTGTGTGTGCACTTTGGATGGGTTGCAGAGCACTAATTCAGAGTATGGGTCACCATACTTGGGTGTATGTCACTTCACTTTCAAAATGAAAGAATAAATTGAGCTAAGTTCAGATAATTTGTAACTTCGGGCTTCAAAGTTCACGGAAAGGAAACCCAGATCGCAGAAAGCCGTTTTCTTTATTTTGCAAAAGCTTTACAGTTTTGAATGATTTTTGTTTCTATCTGTATGACCAGCCAGCATTGGTATGGTCCTAATTCACAGAGTTACAACTGGGAAAACAATGCAGTGACCGCATCGGTGCCTCCCTCACACGCACCACATATTTTTGCTACCTTGACATTGCAGCCTGTTCATTAACAAAATAAAATACAGTTTTAAAGAAACATAAGTTACACTGCTCAATTTAAATAGTCTGTAGTAGAGTCTGTGACAATCATTTAGTTACTTGACATAAGATATTTCAATTTCACAAAGAAATGTGAGAAATAATACAAAGATACTTTAAAAAATCGTATGGTGAAACCAGTATTGTGAAGTTGTATCACATTGCGAGGTGGCTAAATCGTTACATCCCTACTTTTCACGTTTATTTGCCTCTTTGTGATGAATGGGTAAGTCATTTTGAATAAAAGCGTCTGCTCAAATAAGAAATGTAACTACTACACTCAATCCCTGACAAAAAAAAATCAAGAAATATCTGAAAAAAAAAAGCTTGTACTGTTATAAACAAGGTCTGAAACTTTGCATTATTAGCATGAATCGCTCGATGGATTCCTCATTTTACGTTGATCTGGATAAAACGTTTGCTAAATTAATAAATGTAACTAAACATGATACTCCAATAAAGCTCTAAAATAGACTACAAAAATCATATCGGACATTGCAATGAAGTGCTGACACTATTTAAAGCCACACACCATTGTTTCCTGTATGTCTCTAACACAAATAACATTGGCGATCAATGTTGTTGACATCAATGTTTGTTATTCAACAGGTACAAGAAGAGAATATACTGATTTATATTTTACTGTTCCTAACATAAAGCTACTACATCACTTCAGAAGACTATAAATATAGCACACAACTCATCAACTTTTAAGGTGACTGCTTTGACATTTTAGATCGCACAAATAATCTAATTTCATAACCAGTCACCTTTGCTTTACTAATGACAAAGATTTTCAAAGATTTCAATTTTGTGTTCAATGGAGGAAAGAAATGACATGAGGGTGCTAAACTAATAAAAAAGTCACCTTTGGCTGAACTACACCTTTCAAGTGAGACCCACAGCCATACTGAGCCCGTGATGCGACAGCGACAGAAACATGGAGCGGAACATGAGCAGAGAGGCAAATACTTACGGATGAGACGGTGCATGTCCTGCGAGTAACGAGAATTGTCTGGAATGGTGAAGTTGCCATCACAGATGGCCACCTGACTCTCGCCAAAGGGCAATGTGAAGAAACTGAGTTTATAAAGCAGACAGCCCATTGCCTGAAAGAAAGAAAAAACAAGTCATTACACAGTATGGGCAAGAAGACTTTTGATTGAGGTCCTTTATATAATATAATAGCCTTGAATAAATACTGCCACTCTTTTATATCAGATTAGTCTAGTTTTGATAGACTTGAAAAATACATTGAAAGGGAATTCATAAAGATCAGAATACTTTTGTTGTTTGCTTTAAGAGACATATTCCATCTTTCCGTAGAATTTGATTATTTCAAGTTTCTGGCACACAAAACGATTCCTCTCTGACTTTTACACTGTTTATCCTCCAGTATAGCGGTGTTAAATAGATCTTTGTGATATCACAGTTGTCATATAACATCTTTGGCAGTGATTCTGTGGTTGTGAAAGGGATATTGTTTGTATTTGTAATGTGTAACCTGTTGATGTTTTTTTGTATTTGTTAATTGTTGTTGTTGAGCACTGAAGAGTTGCCACAGATACAAAAATTATTTCCGAAAGGACACTAAACTAACTTACATTATCCAAATTGCACAAAAACAATGCATCATGTACTATCCCTTCCACATAAAGCTGAGCTTCTGTTCTAACCAGCCACAACAATAAAAAGCAGACAGGACATTGTCAACACTGCTCATCCTCACCCACTGTAAAACCTCATCGGTATACAACATGATACCAAAACTTACTGTTAAATACAAATTCTGGCCAAAACACAAACATTTTGTACTTTCTTCTGGAATATAACCAGTAATCTAGTAGCATTCAGGTGTTGATTTAGACATGGAAGATCGATTCAAAACAGGGATGAAAAAGCCAATGACTGCTTTTTATAACAGTGATATCTTTAATTACCCAGATGTCTGCTTTAGTGGTGATGATTTTGCTGTTGTACAGATTCACCATTTCAGGAGCGCGATAGGACAGTGTTGTGTACCTAAACAAAACAGAATTGTTTTTAGAAAGCACTGTATTGTAACTAGTGTTATTATTTTTAAAAACACATGATATATCTTTGACCATAATTGAGTTGTTCAATGTAGTGTTTTTTTTATTGATGACAGTATACTAAAGTGTTTGACGTTTACTAAACACTTCCATCAAAAGCAACTGCACATCACAAGCAATTTGTCAACTTTCAATAGTACATAAGAGATGTCAATACATTCACATTTCTAAAGTCGAGGTTAAAGTATACATAGAACAGTAGTACAGAACAAATAGTACAGTAAAACAAGAAAAATAACTCAAGTTAAATGCGGTTACAAACAGTGGAAATCTGGCATTTTTCAAGGGAGAATATATGTACCATCATAATTATCATGCGTTTTGTTGAAAATTAAGACTCCTCCAAACATACCCTACTATTCAAAAGTTTAGGGTCAGTAAAAACGATTTAATATTTTTTAAAGTAGTATCTTATTCACACCAAAAACAGTAATATTGTGAAATATTACTCAATTTATTTAAACAATGGTTTTAATACTATGTAGAAATGGTATGACAATTTCTTATCACAATTATAGTGACCAAAATGATCAGTTAACATTATCATCATGTTCAAAACGTACTGACACATACATTGTTTAACCAAGTTTCGTATTTAAAATCAACAAACAACAAATAAAATTACTTTGTTGCCATAAACACTTAAACAATGACATTACCAATGATGTCCGGGTTTTAAATGACACTAGTTTATCTAATAGCATGTACAAATTTTTTAAATAAAGCTTTGAAAAAGTTTCATAAAACGGTAAACCTCAGTTTTCAGCCCTAAAATAATGGGCTTATGTCAAAATGACAATTGATTAATACATAATATGTATTTTATCTGCTCCATAATTAATTCGTTATATCTTATCTAAATTGTTTAAAAGTGTAGAATCCACATAAGTTATTGTTTTTATCAACCGGGTCAAAGCTTACAGCAGGGCATGCAAATTCATTCCGTTTTTGTGGCCCCAAATTGCACACAGGTTTCATGTAAATGTAACTTTAAATCCACTCTGACACTAGGTGGCGCTTATGGAATAGCAGAATTAACCGCCCTGGAAAAAGCAGCATTGCAATTAAGAACACGAACTTACTTGGGTATTACATGGAGTGAAGATGAAAACAAAATGCCATAGAATATTTTCTCAAGACAGTCAGGGCCTTCTGAGGTACAGTCAGATAAAGAATTCATTCATATATTCATTTGTATAATTTCCATAGCACTTTTCAAAACCTCCCAGCTTTCCCTTCATGTTTTCACACAAAACTAAACTACTCTGCATGCTGTGCTGTGCATACTGTTATTTATAATCACGGTAATCAAATACGGTTGTAATGGTAATTCAAATATGAAACGGTAATACTAACTGTGGGGAATTTTATCATGATTTATCATCAAACCGATAATTGTTCCATCCCTAATACTATGTTAATTTGCTATTTATTCCTGTAACTCAAAGTTGAATTCTCAGCATCATTACTCCAGTTTTCAGTGTCACATCCTTCAGTGACCCTTCAGAAATCATCTAATATGCTGATTTGCTGCTCATGAAACATGTATTATTTTTATCAATGCTAAAACTTATTGTGCTGCTTTTCACATTATTGTTGAATCCATGAAACAATTTGAAAATGAAATCTAGACTCCCGCACACATAGACATTACAAATGTCTTTACTGTCACTTTTGATCAATATAATGAATATTTGCTCCATATAAATATTCATTTCCAACACCTTACTGACACCAAACTTTTGAACGGTTCTGAAATTGATTAAAACGGTAAATGGTGCCACTGGTTATAAAATTATTTCAATTTCACAGAAACTGGCTGATTGGAAAGAATTACTTTTTAATTTCGTCCTCCACCACAGTCACTCCTTCACTCTGGGGATTCTGAAACTTCAGGTGGCGCTGCCAAAATCACACAGAACATAGTGTCCTCGGTCATGAAGGAGGATGTTTTCCACCTGCAAAGAGAGACAGATACTACAGGTGATATTTTAAAAACACAAATTACACTCCGGTAGAACACTTCATCTTTAGCTAATGAAATAAACCATTTGTGGAAAAGCATGAGGAGTGCAGTTCAGCTGCAAATCAAGTGTTTGCTCAGAAGTGGATTTTACCATGATAACAGTTAATCACAAAGGACTGTTAACTAGGATTCATTCATCAATGGCTCAAACTGAAATATTCACTCACACAAGTGTTGCTAGTATGAGAAGTTAAAAAGGAAGGGGAAGAGCAGAGGAAAGTAACCTTGAGGTCTCGGTGGATTATGGGAGTTTTGTACTGGTGCAGACATGCCACAGCTTCACAAGTGTCACAAAAGATCTGGAGTGCTTCCTGTTCACTGAAGCCCGTCTGCAAACGCTGGTTCATTAGGTTCACCACTTGACCACCTGCGCACAAACAAATGTAGGGAAAAACCTAAATCAGTACTTTTCACTGGTGAGTGATGTCTTGCCTTAACAGAAACAAAAGCAGAATAACATTTGATGTATTACACAATGATTTAATCCACCTGACCATCTCTAACCTTACATTTTTGGACAATTTATTGGCAGAAACTAGATATTTAAAATTAGTCCTATTTTGATTCAATTTCTGATTTTTCTAAAATGACTTACTTTGAATGTTACACTAAATAAAGTAACTCATTTTATTAGAAATGTAATCCTATGTGACCCTGGAGCACAAAACCAGTCATAAGTTGCTCGGGTATTTTGTAGAAATAGCCAAGCCAACAATACATTGTATGGTCAAAACTATTGATTTTTATTTTGCGTCAAAGATCGTTAGGATATTAAGATTAAGATTATGTTCTATGAAGATATTTTGTAAATTTCCTACCATAAATATATCTATAACATTTTTGATTAGTAATATGCATAGCTAAGGACTTCATTGGACAACTTTCAATATGATTTTCTCAATATTTCGATTTTTTTGCACCCTCAGATTCCAGATTTTCAAATAGTTGTACATCGGCCAAATGTTGCCCTATCCTAACAAACCATACATCAATGGAAAACTCATTTTTTCAGCTGATGTATACATCTTAATAAAAAAAATGGACCCTTATGACTGGTTTTGTGCTCCATAATAGAATTTGATCCTATATTTAAAAAAATTGTGAGACTTAACCCTTCAAAAGCACCACTGAAGAGATTTCCCTCTGAGTGCTTCTCAGGATATTACACACACGTGTCCCTGAATTCATCTGGAAGCACTTCAGAAGTAAATTAGCCAGCAATTATGCCAATTTGCCGTTAATTGATTCCCTAACAAGCATGTTTAATCCGAATCAATGTCTTATGAATATCAATACCACGTGATGGTTGCTCTCTGTGAAAGCGCATTCAATGCATCCAAACGCTTGACCTTTTGTGAGCACTCGAAGCTCTTTTGGAAAAATCAAAGAATCCATCATCTATTGGGGCTTTACAATAACATTTTTCACAAAATGATATAATAAAGATATACTGAAAGCTTTGTAAGATGTAGAGACAGAAAAGCACTTTTGAACACAAACCAGTCAGGTTTAGTCCATTGTGTAGGTGCTGTTAGGAAATGACATTGCAGTTTGATAAATGAAAAGCTTTCTCAAGGTGTAACAAGACTAAGAGAAAAAGATCATGTCAGGCTACCATGAAGACATGAAATATATCTAAAGGGTGCCCTCAGGTGGATGAATTGCATAAATAAGGCACAAATCCTGTGTAAATGAGATTAGGGATGATATGAAGACTTTTTCCCAAGGATTAATACACTTGAGACAACATTGTTATTACTGAATACAATTAAAGATATGTTTCAGTGATGTTCAGGATCTGTTGCTCACGCTTTGATTTTTAACATTAGCTCTTTACATCCTTCCTTTTCTTTGAATAAAATAAATGTTTGAGAATGGTGGATTCATAATTTTTCTTACAACAATGAAATTGTACAATACAGTATGTGTGTTCCTGTGGCTCAGTGGTAGAGCATTGTGTTAACAGCACAAAAGGTTGTGGGTTCAATTCCCAGGGAACACACATACTGATAAAAAATGTATAGCCTGAATGCACTGCAAGTCGCTTTGGATAAAGGCATCTGCTACATGCATAAATGTAATGTAAATGTACAATATTATATTAAACAAAACTTTTATTAACCTAAATAAGATGGGTGACACACAGAGCTCTGCACATGACAACGTTCATTTATTTTTGATGAAAAACACAAAATAAAACAAGCTTTTGCTTTGACACCAAAAATTCAAACAACTAACACTGATAAATAAACTACTAGATGTGTAAAATAATTGAGAAATCATTTTAAATAAAAGAAAAGCTTATTGGTTGTTCACTTTTCTTTGGAAAGACTCGTGACAAACAGTAGCTTTTAGTCCCTTTGTTTTCAACACTGTTTGCCATCTAGGTGGTACTTGACTAGAGCTTCAGTTTACTCTTTGCAAGGTGTGTTTGTTTTCCCACACAGAACACAAGGCGGCTGTGCGCAGAGGCATTGTGGGGCTGAACAGCACACTTACCTCTGCAAAAGTCCATGAGGATAAACACCTCCCACACGTCTCCACCTCCTACAGTCGTGATGCTGGAGTCCAGGAACCCAACGATGTTCTTATGACCATTGAGATCCCGCTGGAACACAGTCCACAAAGAACAGAAAGAGTATGAATGAGCTCAAACTGACAAGACATCACAAAGATATTCTCTCTGAATATCTACACTAATGTTTAAAAGTCTGGGGTAGCTACGTTTAAAAGTTTCAAACAGAATTCAGAATAAGAAGTCAATCCTCTCATCATTGCTAAAGTACAGTAGACATTTCATCACACTCACCATGATCTGGATCTCACGCTTGCAGACCTGCAGGTCATGTTCGTTGTTAACGTACATCCTCTTCAGGGCACAGCGCACCCCCTGATTGGTCCGCACCAGGAAGACGATTGCGAAGCCGCCTACAAAGGCAAAAACACATTTAGGCTGTTTTGCGAAAATCAAACCCGAGGACTGGAAAAGCAAGATATTTATACCACAACAATGCCACCATGAGGAAAACAGCAGGAAAGTTAATTCAGTTCACCATAGAAATTGAATGTGGGTTGTTTTATTTTGTTTAATATTATAGATTTTTATTATAACAGTACTTTATTATACAAAATATCTAGTTCTACAGGAACAGTCAAACATTCAGCGTTATCTCTCTGCAAAGCAAATGTTATTGGTTTTATACTGCAGAGCTGAGAAAAGATGCTGAGAGGTGTTTAAACGGGACAGATGAGTCTGAGATGCGTTTCTTCGTTACTAGCTCCATCTGTGAACTGAAAATCTAATTAAACAGAGTAAACAACGGTTTCCTTTACATCACCCATTACACATGCAATTCATGATGATGCAATGAATGCTCACCCTCATGTTGTTCACCAATTTAAATTAGCTTTCATACATACATCACAAAATATACTTGAACATATTCAAAGCTTTGACAGCCCCTGGAAAACATTTGCTTTCATGTGGTATAAAAGTAGCATTGTGCTTAACTAAATCTCCTTTTGAGGAAGAAAGAAAATCAACATGTTTAGAGCAACATGAGGGAGAGGAAATAATTATAGAATGTTTGTTTTGGGGTAACATTCCTCATTCAAAAATTCAAGTTAGAATTTCCGGTCATTTATTTTGTTATGTTTTTTGTCACTTATGCTCACCAAGACTGCATTTACTTGATCAAAAATTATAATACACCATATACAGTTTACACATATAAACATTAAAATAATAGTTTTCTGTTTGTATGTATAACAATTTAATAGGAGCGCAATCCCTCTGACTAAAATGTTGCTGAAATATTTGTAGTTGGACAATAAATGTGATATATGTATTTGTATGATAGCACTAACTGTAAAGTGACTGTAATGGAGTAATCAAAAATAGCCTTTTTACTCAATTAGTCTGTGCTTTTTTATTATTTTTAGTATAGCATTATTTTTGTTTTTAGATTGCAATGTTACAATGTTAGAATGTAATTTGAACTCTTTTTAGCAGATAATATAGGCCTACATGGTTACATTCACTTTCTTTGTTTAATCCAAATACAAAATACCGAGATATATACCGTATACCTCAAATCAGCCAAAACATACAGAGATATGAATTTTTGCTCATATATCACGCAGCCCTAATGCTATGCGCCATATTGTTTACAAGCTGTTTTGTTGACGTCTTTCCATGGTTAAAACACTGATTGAGCGATGACATGAGGCATGGGATGTTTATTTCATGTTGAAACTAGAAGTAAAGATGAAGGGATGATCGCGCTCACTCACGCTCCACGCTGCCGTTTGAACTGAGGCGTTTCTATAGCGATCTGCAGCGTCACATCAAACACAGTCAGAGAAGCATTTATTATTTGAATTTCCTG
Organism: Gymnocypris eckloni scoliostomus; assembly: GCA_027564155.1. Taxonomy (NCBI): domain Eukaryota; kingdom Metazoa; phylum Chordata; class Actinopteri; order Cypriniformes; family Cyprinidae; genus Gymnocypris; species Gymnocypris eckloni. The sequence goes on from CM050435.1 coordinate 19,261,459, forward strand.
AAAAAAAAATTACATAATTTGAAAGATGAGACTGTTTCTTATCAAAAGTAACAATATATAAAACTGGAAGTTTCCAATAAAGTTCACATGTGTACACGTGAACTGAACCAAAAGACCGGTCCCAAAAATATGTGTACCCTTACATCCCTAGTTTTAAAGCATTGTGGTTTAAAAACAAGCAATTTTAAGCATTTGAAACGCAATCAGCAGAGAAAGAAACACATTTTGCTATATGCACGCGCTGTCAGAGAGTATGCGCACGTGAAGACAGTGCTGCTCAGAGCGCGGGAGTACTGAACTGGGGTTTTCTTTTTTGCTTTTCTATATGCCTTGAACAGTTAAATACACACACTTGTATGTGTCAAAATGCTGGTATTTGCAAACATCCTCATAAACACGGTAATTTAGGTCCCCATACACTGATTGACTTCATCACTCTGTCTCCTCTTCACCAGTAAGCTGGTGTGTTGGGAGTTCTGGCACAATATGGCTGCCGTCGCATCATCCAGGTGGATGCTACACACTGGTGGTGGATGAGGAGATTCCCCCTTCTATGTAAAGCGCTTTGAGTGTCTAGAAAAGCGCTATATAAATGTAACAAATTATTATTATAGGTCATAAAAGGTGCTCTAAGCTAATTTTGCAAAACAATGGTAATATTTGAAAGCACCAAAACAAACACGCCCATACCCCAACAGGACCTCACCCCTATTTTGATATCACCGCCCCACACATACAGATCACCCTAGCAACAATGATGGCGGAATCCGCTATGCCTGCCTGTCAAAGGTATAATGCCATGAATCGGTGAAAGCGATGTGTTTCTATGCTAATTCAAGTTTAAATGTGTTTGGTAATAGTGTGTGTTTTAATGCTTGAATGGTTTAGTTCTGTTTCATGTGTTGAAGATGACGTTGCTCTAATATTTACATGGGTCCTACCTCTAGCTTAACCGTTACCCTTCTTTTTAATTTTTTGTTCCGCTGATATTTTCCTCTTTTTCTATCTGCCATCTCTCTCTATCTATAGTCGATCTGCTAATATCCTGTACACTCTCTTCTCCCTATCATTACTAGATATGCCCCTTACTGATGATTGGCAGCCAGTGTGATTTGGGACTCGAACAAACTGTGGAAAGCGTTTTTCAAATATTGCTTAGAGCACCAGCACGAAAACATGTGTAACAGCATATTGGATCTGGGCAGCTCTTAAAGTGACAGCAGTCGTTCATGTTAATCAAACAACAAAAGAGAAAATCTGCCACACGTCATATCGCTCACCCCTATTAGAAACAGTTGTGCTGCTTAATATTTTTCTGCATACATAATAATAATTCTAAAATGCAAAACCGTTTTGGATTGTGTATAAGATGTTACACCACAAAAGATGTCAACACCAAAGTACAGATGAGCAGGGTTTTCCAGACAGAGGATTTTGACCACTAAATAAATCTTCCAGGAGTTGAGAAGAGCGCTGAGATCTAACCACAGTTCACCATCAGGCCATGCGACATGTTTGCGGGATAAAATTATCATAACTAATTGCTGTAAAACACTGAACATCAAGATTAATGAAAAGAAAACATTAAGTAGCGTTCTGTTGACCAGGCAGATGTATCATTCAGTATTTGGTCATTTGGAAGTGATCAGCATTGGCCAACCTGCTTCAAAAGCAACTATAATATTAGGAATTATTTAATATACACAAACACACAACTTCTTCAGGCATTCAAAAATACTGGATAAGGATTTTTAAAGATCGTTTTTGATCAAAAATCTATTTTAAAATATTAAACATCAGTCTGACATACCTTCTGCCAGAGTTTCTTCCACAGTAACCTGGTGTCTTCCAACAGTGAAAGCCCGGCCGATAAAATTCCCAACACCGCTGCTGGATCCAGAACTTGCAGCTCCACCTCCAGAACCGGGGCCAGAGCCCACCAGCTCTCGCCGGGAGTCAAAGAACTTCTTCATGATGTATCAAAGATCCCTGAACTACTTATGCAAGTCTTTAAGAAACTGAAGTGGGTTGGTTGTTCTGGTGCTAGAGGTCTAGATCAGCTGTGACTGTCAAACATGGACTCGTAGCCCTGTTCTGATGCTGATGGACAGCTTAAATGAACCGTATAGCAACAAAACCGTATTAGTAAACGAACACCGACGGTATATGTGCTAAATTAATACATCACACTTGAGTATATTCAAATAAACAGCATCTATCAGTGATGGCCTGATACGATTCAAATGTTTGTCTAGTGTCTATATACGGGATACGGGCATATATCACGATATAAATACTTAAATCCAGCTGAAATCAATGTAAACATTTAAGCCCTGTTGAAAAAATGAACCTTCAAACGTGAAGTGAGGAGAAATTATTGTTCTGGTGGATGAAAGTCAAACTCTCCATCGTCAGCCAGCTGTGCAGATCATTAGAACCTCTGAAAACAACCCTCTTTCCGCAGATGACAAGCGGATATTAATTTGAAGAATTTTTCATTTGTTAAAGGTCCACAATCATATTCATTCGTCTCTTGTTTGATGAAAAAATATATAATTTAAATACAACAAATACTCAGCTAGGCGCTAACGCTAGCATTCCTGCAAAACCCGCACAGACGCGTGACGCATCTCATCTGCGCGCTCCGCCGGTGGCCTGCCGGTGAACGGTGAACGGATGCGGTTTGATTTTAATCAGAATCAAGTTCAGACAGAAATGAGCGTGTTGTTCATAGCGTTGCTCGTCTGCGGCTTCGGATGCTGCAGATGCGCCAGCTAACCGGAAACTACACCGGAAACGTGAAGCTGACGCTATAGAACTATAATAAAAGTAATGAAATAATGATTGAAATTATTAATAATTAAATTGTTAATAATTAAAGTCGTTTCTCCACCTTTCAGCAGCAGGGCAGAGATAATGTTGACCTTATGAGGTCAAATGACATATTATATGAGCAGAATTCATTCCACTTCGTTTGTATGAGTTTGCAACCCAATCATCACAATGTGGGACATGCACATGTGTAAGGTTTTGGAAAGACATTCAATTGTGTTTTTATTTCAAGAGGGAAACGATTTTATTGTCCAATTATGATATCACTATATTTATTTACCAAAAATATTTTTATATTTAAATATTTACCCATTCTAAAATCGAAATAGGTCACTAACCTTAGAGTCATACTTTAACAGCATAACGGACTGTAAATTATTGCAACGCTTTAAATCTATTCTTTGACTGATTGATTCACAATGCACAACATGATTATGATTAAAGACGAAGAAACTATGAAAGAAGTTTGTGAAGGAGGGGTGCTTTTAATTTTGTACCAAAAGGGGGCGCTATAACCCCCTAAGCAAACAATCAAATGTTAACATTAGGCTTGTTCGACTTCATACGGCACTGCAAAGATCGAGATCAAAGATCGGCTGCCGCCTTACAAAAGCAATGCATTCTGGTTAGAACATTTGTCCCACTTTGATCTGCGCTGCAGCCGCCTTGCAATCACATGTGCCATCAAAGTACCGCAAAAGCAAAACGAGACCAGCAGCCGAGGCCAGGCGCTGCAGTTGCTCAAAATCAGCTGCAGAGTCTTGATGACAACACACTTTATTCTCATTGGTTAGATTACGTGATGACATACACAAGGTGTGTTGCGTGTGTTTATTCCGGATGAGACGTTAAACCGAGGTCCTGACTCTCTGTGGTCATTAAAAATCCCATGGCACTTCTTGTAAAGAGTATGGGTGTAACCCCGGTGTCCTGGCCAAATTCCCACCACTGGCCCATATCAATCAGCCTCCTAATAATCCCCATCCACTTGATTGGCTCTATGACTCTCTCCTCTCCACCTGTAGCTGGTGTGTGGTGAGCGCATACACTTGATTGGCTCTATGACTCTCTCTCCTCTCCACCTGTAGCTGGTGTGTGGTGAGAGCATACACTTGATTGTCTCTATGTCTCTCTCTCCTCTCCACCTGTAGCTGGTGTGTGGTGAGAGCATACACTTGATTGGTTCTATGACTCTCTCTTCTCTCCACCTGTAGCTGGTGTGTGGTGAACGCATACACTTGATTGTCTCTATGACTCTCTCTCCTCTCCACCTGTAGCTGGTGTGTGGTGAGCGCATACACTTGATTGTCTCTATGACTCTCTCTCCTCTCCACCTGTAGCTGGTGTGTGGTGAGAGCATACACTTGATTGGCTCTATGACTCTCTCTCCTCTCCACCTGTAGCTGGTGTGTGGTGAGCGCATACACTTTATTGTCTATATGACTCTCTCTCCTCTCCACCTGTAGCTGGTGTGTGGTGAGTGCACTGGCGCCGTTGTTCTGTGGCAGCTGTCACATCATCCAAGTGCATGCTGCACACTGGTGGTGGTTGAGGAGAGCAATGCTGGAACTGATGTATTTTGTGTGTGTAAGGAAACATGATCATGTTTGTAACATTTTGTAATAATTTTGAATGTTAAATGTTCAATATATACAATTAATAATGAAAACAAAGTGTGTGTGAGCTCCAGCGCGATCACTTCAACTGTTTCCTTATACCAGCAGAATCAACTTGAAACACTTATTGTCTTATTAATAATCACTGGATAAAGGTCTGCTTTTATTTGTGTACACTCACAATGAAAACAAAACAGATTTTATACATAATATAACAATATAACAGCAGATGATTTTACCATCGCTGTCATCGTCAGAGCGCACTTCCACTGGCTTATATTCGCGATCTCGACCATATTCTCAAAACGATCATTCTCAATAACTTCAAAATCAATATTTTGATCACTGGCTGCTTATTCACCACATCCACCATCAAATGACAGTGACATTTATATTTCACCGTGTACAGTATTTGCTCTGCAGTAAAGCCATTCAAACCAGTTCTGATGATATTCTTTTGTTTTATGCCTGGGGAAATGTTGAGTGAAACATCACGTTGTCATTGTGTATTAAACAGTGTCCCCTCAAGGAATAAATTATCAGATATGTAGGAATACAGCTGCCAGGAAAATATATTTATACATTAACATACCTCGTGTCTCTAGCGCACTTAAAAGAAAGATATATAATACAAAACATAATATTTTATCAGAAAACAGAAAGTTTTATATATATATATATATATATACACATACATACATACACACATATATATATATATACACATATATTTCTTGTTATATGGTTTATAATGCATATATTGAGGAATAGCTAACTAAGAATGTTGACGTGTAACTTTAAAAACTGAAGGAGGGAGAAGTAGTGAAAGATCTCCTGGTTCGCTAAAGACATGAGGTATGTATTTAAGGGCTCAAGGTGAGGTAAAAGTTTGTTCACAAACTATGTTGGCCTAGTCCAGAAAGCCTATAGTCAAAGTTTAAAATAGTATAACAATCTCTGGAGTTCTGGAGATCCAAGATTTTGTAACATAAGTGTAATTTTTTTTTGTAAAATGACAAGTTTTAATCATATTTTTACGCTACAGTTGTGTAGTTTTTGGGGATTTGTTGTATTTTTTATTTGAATTGACAAATGTATAATGCTTGTATAGGCCTATAATGGGGCTTATTAAACTAATGTAAATTAACTTTAAAGATGTATGTTTCTCACAAGGCTATAATTCATGGTGAAAACATTAGAATGGGTAGAACATTGCTGCATCTACTGGAAATAGAACACATTTCAAATTTATTTAGATGATTAAACAGTACTGTATGCTAATTACAGTTTTACAAAAATACCAGATGTAATTATTCTTAATGTTTAATTGTGTTTAATTTATAAAGTGACTTATACAGCACCTATATTTTTATAGTTTCACTGGAAACAATTTAAAATAAGGTTAATTTTCAATGACTAACTCTAATAACAAATACTGTTACAAATGTTTTGTTCATTGTTAGTTCAAGTTAGTGTAACCCTCCCCCTGGTCCGCATCTTTACACCGAGCGGGTCTCGAACCCGACGCCGGCGGGAAGCGGGCGGCTCTGGTGAGGCTAAAGGCTACAGTCTGTAGCGTCAGTCGCTAGAGCACCTCTTTTTGAGGTCAAGGGAGTGAGGTTTGCACACAGCCCTTACTGGCATACATCCGTTACATTAGTTTATATTCACTAATGTGAGGCAAGGGGCTCCAGGTCAAATCTTGCCTAGGGCAGCAAATTGGCCAGGGCCGGCCCTGGTTAGCTGTAACAGAGATGTGTAAGATGTGTACATGTAGTTTACATTTGCTTACAGAAGGCCCTGACAGAAAGCCCACGGTACGCCACTGACCCACACTGGTATTTAAAGCCTGTATGTTTATGCTGAACTTTATTCTTGAACAGATGTATTAAGCAGTACATAAAAAGTGTTTCTTTTGCTCATAAAAACGTTTCTGTGTATTTCACATATTGTATTGAATTCACTTTATCTGTGATCAGTGGTGGTCAGTAACGAAGTACAACTACGTTACTGTACTTAGTACATTTTTCAAGTATCTGTACTTTACTGGAGTAGATTTATTTTGAGTAACTTTTACTTTTACTTCACTACATTCCAAAGCATAAGATCGCTTTTTTTTACTTCACTACATTTCAGAAAACATATCGTTACCACGTGATACATCACGTGCTCCGATAACAGCAGATGGTGTATGATTCATGAACAAACTGATTATTTTCAATGAACCTGTTCAATCGGTTCGCAAATCGCCACAAACGATTCATTGATGCAATGATCCGATTGCAGCTGTTCTCGAGTCGAAAACTCACTGATTCAAATGATCCGTTTAGCGAGTCTTCTTCAGTGAACTGAACTCCACGAGTAAATGAACCGGAGATCTTGTATTTCGCGCTACTGATGCTGTGAAAAGTAAGTTACTAATGTCCGAATTTTAGGATTCATTATTGTAACTGAAAATAATATGTTGGTCAAAACTGTCAGTTGTTTGTGAACTAAATCTGCTGTAAGGGTGATCTATTTAAGCCCACTGAAATGCTTGAATGCAGACAGATCAACATCAGTGTCTCTAACGTTATGTTTTAGGTCAAAAAACTAAACATTAAAATAACACCGATTAAATAAAATAACTGATGCTCGAACGGATGTATACCAGTAAGGGCTATGTGTAAACCTCACTGCCTCACCTCAAAAAGAGGCGCTCTGGCGACTGATGCAAGAGGCTGTAGCCTTTGGCGTTCCTTGTTAGAGCGCCCGCCTGGCGGGAATCCCGGGTTCGCGAATGCTTCGGAGCAAGAACAAGTTAGGATGGTGTGGACCGGGGAGATACACATGTTCATATTCCCGCTGCTGTAACGTTAGCAGTTTTTTTTAAATGCTATGCATTTAGACCTATGTGACGTCTGTTTTATATTGTTTATCAACAGTATACATTTGTATATTGTTTAGATCAACTAGATTGAGTAGACAGATATGAATGTTTATTCATAACCATACTGAAAATAAGTAAATATTGTTAGCTGATGCTAACTGTCTAGCTAACAAGCTTGCTGGTGTTAAGTTGAGGAAATGTTTAGATATAAAGTCCAAATATCTTTATTCAGCCACCTAGATAGATTCCATCCGAGGGAAAAAGAAAGGATGTGATGTTCAGAACATAGTAACTACAGTAATTAACAGAGTGGGAAGTGATGCCCTCTGCATTTGGCCAGGGGTGTTTTTACACCACAGACAAGGTTTGAGATGAAAAAAAATCATTATGAAAATATAATTAGATTTTCCTTAAAATGTTCTTCTAATTTCAGGCCTAATTCTCATGTCATATATAACTGACGTTCTGCAAAACAACAAGTTCTAAAACACTTTGTTCTTACTGGTGAAGATTAGATGGTGAAATCTGTTTTCTCTCAGGTACATGGCAGTGTAAGTTCACAGTGAACATTACTACATCACTCTCATCAACGTAGTCCATATCAACAAAATATATATCTTGACTCTATATAGTGGTTATTTTGGGAAATACCCAGTTATTTTGGGCAGTAGGATTATAAAAATATGTGCTAATATAAAATTAAATAAAGTAGTCTATATAAAATTGCAAAATAAATCTGTCTATCAGTACTTTTTACTTAAGTACATTTAAAAATTGAGTACTTTTGTACTTTCACTTGAGTAAAATTGAAAAGCAGTACTTTTACTTTTACTGGAGTAATATTTTAGTATACGTATCTGTACTTTTACTCAAGTACTTGATCTGTGTACTTTGACCACCACTGTCTGTGATAAGAGTATGCAAACACCGTGCGTGCGACACTAACGGCAGCAGAAAGTGTTCGACTTGACGTCTCCACTTTTAATTCCGCCCCGACTGCAAGCGGCTCCTCTCGCCAGCCGGTGGCAGGCTGGTGTAGTTCATCTCGAACAAGCCTAACGTCAGTTATATTTTCACAATGCCAGCTTTATAGAACAGGCACATTGTTACAAAATTGCGTTTTCTTGTTGGAAGATAACTGGCAGCGTTTATCCGTGATAATGCAATTATATTTACCCTCGTTATTGCAATTAATTTGTTAAATAATACTTGGAAAACCCACGCGACAATATAGTTTAGAAAAAAAGCAATTAAAGAAACTTTTGAAATTGGCTATAAGCACAGCCGAGACATATGATAGAGTTAAAAAGCTTCAGTAAGCACATGAATGATCATATGTGGGTGAAAAATCACTATGTCCACAAACGAGTTCTAGTTTCAGCAAACTGTTATGAACTGTCAAAGACTTCTCTCATCTCAACGTAATATAAAGAGGAGGGGCCGCAAATAAGGAACTGTAACTGTAACACGATTCAGTTCATAGGCCTACACCCACTAAAGCTGTTGGTAACAAAACTCCGAAAGATCCTCGCAAACCTCCACGTCCATTCCTTCAGAGTGACTCTGCCTGCATCCCTGAATCCAGCGCTTCAGAAGGTAAGATATACATAAACTCTCATCCGCTTTACTACAAAACCAGCACTTCGCTTTCATCTTATTCGCGTCTCTTTCCGGTCCATAACGAATGTTTATACTCGGTTTATTTACTCATTTATCAGGCGAATAGAAATCCCGTCATGGAAATAAAACTTAATCGTGGACTGAAGTTTGTTTGTAAAATGAACTTTTCTAACATTTCGCGACAGCACTGAACGCCCATATTCCGTCACGTGACTCCATACTGCTAAACATGATCCCTTCAAACGTGGCTTTCATTAAAATACAATGAGTCATATTGCTTTGCATGGCAAATTAATTAGACCACATGCTTTACAAACACAAGGCAATGACCTAGATTTAGTATAATCAGCAAGGAAGGATACCACAAGAGGGAAAAGAATGAATGGAATTTCTTTATCATATCTCTATTGTTTCTCCTAGATCATGATTTTTGACATTTTGAATGCTGTTAGGATCCACAAATATGATTATCACTTTGTGAAGGACCCCTTTGTCACAAAATAAAAGCAGTTGTATGTTTTGCGGATGAAAATCTATTTATGCCTGTATTGTGTGTAGAAAATATTAAATATAACAAAGAAAACTAAATCAAATAATTGTTTCCAAAATTAAATAATTGGCTTTTGCACTGTGACGATTTTATAAATGAATTGCTAACATATTATCTGAAAAATATTTACTTTTTTTTTTTTAAGTTGACTGAAAAAAACAAGTGTTAATTTTAGATATGCAGATTTTTCTGATGAACAAAAATAGCATATCTCTTGATTTTTTACCAGTCTTTAGAAAGCAAAATGACATACTATTACATTTAGTAAATGTTGACATAAAAAATTGTTAAAATTGTTTCACCAATAAACATCAGAGATTGGAATATGGACGTATTATTCATGTACTTCTTACCAGGCTATTATCTGCATGTCTTCATTTCTTCAGAGGAATCTTATAAAGTCGATGACTAAACTGAGAACTCTCACGAGCAATAACATTTTCCTTTGGGTTTTAATTTGCGGGTTACACTGGTTTCTCAAATAAGAGCTAGATCTTTAATATGAAACACTGACATGCATTTTGAATATCAACGAATGCATCTTTGATACGGAGGCTCAATCAGAAGATGTTTGTGAACGGTGTTGCAGTTGCACAGCATGAGTCAAATACAATGTTGACAGGCTCTTTGACCATACAGCACATAGTATGCAAAGAATCAATTATTAAAATGATGCACTATATTGTCACAGGGCCGCTGTCAGTGTTAGAACACAATGAAGTGAAAACAGATACTGTCAGACGTCTCTGCATTTTAAATGAGGTCTTTTGGGGGTTAGACCTAGACAAGACGAGGTTGCGTGTTTATTGTTTCAAAGGGGAATCTGATACTGAACATTAGGCTGTTAATTACCGGTTGAGCCTCTTCTGCTTAATGAGCTGAATAGTAAAGTGGAAACCATTTTGCTAGTGCATCCAAAGGTGTTATTTATTTAGTAGTGTCATTAACCCTGTTATTAAGAGCTCACTCTTAAATTTCACTTAAATAAAGCCCAAACAAACTGGCAGCGTTTCCGAAAATCATTGTAAGCCTGAGTTGATCAAAGAAACCACTGACACCAATAAGATTACAATTTGGCCCTGGTCTGTTTCATTGTTATATGAGTCAAAACTAATTTTTTTGGTTTGTTTGTGGATTTCAAAGACATATTATAAATGCATAAAACAAAATTGAGTATAACAAACCACTTTTGCATTTCATCAGTTTAAAATATATATATTTTAGACAGTTGCCTATACAATGGCTCCATGTATTTAATGCTTCCATATATTTAACACATCTTTTTATTTCTTGCCTTTAGTGTTCTCATCTCCTCATCTCAAGACTTAAACCTTTCCTCCATCACAATGGCAGCGGTGAGAAAAGACATGGTTACATTCTCATAAACATTTAATCACACTTCTAGATGATTCAAAGGCAATTCATTGTTTTGTATCATTATCACACATTTGGTTCATTCTGTTTTCCAGGCAAAAGTCTGGCCAATAATGCTTGGAATTAATTTAGTAGAAAAACTGAATGGATGTGAATTTTAAAAGGGTGGCAACTTTTAAATAAGCTCAAATATAAGATTGTAGAAAATAGGTCTGTGAAAAATAGTCTCAATAAAGAATGTGTTTGGGGATTAGTAAAATATTTGTTATAATTTGTTTATACATCAAAGATGGATTAAATGAGAGCGTAAATACATTTATAATGTTACAAAATATTTATATTTTAAATAAATGCAGTTTTTTTATGTTCGGTTCATCAAAATATGCTGCAAAGATGTATCATGATTTTAACAAAAAAATGTTAAGCAGTACAACTGGTTTTCAACATGAATAATAATAATACGCAATATTTCTTGAGCTGCAAATCAGCATATTAGAATGACTTCTGAAGGATCATGTGACACTGAAGACTGGAGTAATGATGCTGAAAATATAGCTTCATGATCACAGGAATAAATTACATTTTAAATATATTCAAATAAAAAAGTTATTTTAATTAGTATTCACGTTTAACAATATTACCGTTTTACTGTATTTCTGAAATACAGCCTTGGTTGGCATGAAATATAATGTGTATAATATCGTATGTTTTTTGTGTTTTACTGTGATTGCGATTACCTGCCAAGGGACTGCGGATGGAAACTAGCCATTGGCTAAATTCGGTACAATGCATGAAATGGAAACATTTATGTTAAAATTGTGCATGGTCCCTTTTCAAATAAATTGAATAAAATTTTTAAAAAAATGTAGAATTAAATACAATTTTAACTTTTGAGTTATGTTTTGCCTTTGACACAATCTAAGCCTAAAATACATAAGTTGTCCAGCAGCCCTGTCACAGAAACTCTAAAGATCAGGTTTCGCACACTTGTTAAATCTGTCTAAAGGTGGCGTTATCTCTTCTTTGCTATAGGTGGGTAAGCGTGGAACCGTCACGGAGGCATCAGGCTTCAACCCAGAGGACGATGCACAGAAAATCTACGGTGCTATGAAAGGAGCTGGTAAGTGATCGGACAAATCAGAACCAGGCTTCAAGATGAGCGGATTTACAAGACCCATTTTCTGTCTATTTTAATAAAATGAGAATCATCAGCTGGTTGCATTTTAAATGATGCAGCCAGTAGACTTCTTATCAGGTAGATCTGAGAACTACATGTCTCTTCATATCCAAGGAAACCTGCAAGCTGTTCTCGGTGCTGACACCTGTGGTTTAGCTGGGCTTTGGTCCAATGCAGAGTAGAGGTTGATTCTCTGGCATTCGTCCTGTAACCGAAAAGGTGTTTGCTCATTGTAGACTAGTTTGGCATGTTGTTGAGAATGCAGATTTCTAGTTAAATGGGCTGCAGCTGATTTTAGCGTGAGGTGTATTACGAAACAGGCTCGCTTGTTGGCCTTAAGTGAGTTATGAGTAACATGCAGTTTGATACTTTAAATAACAGAGAGCTTGTGATTCTGAAAATGTCTGTGCAGTGCAAGAAAATGAAGCAATCTCTTGCCGTTTTACGAACAAGTATGTGTAATTTTATGGGTAACTTTAAATAACAAACATAATTCCAAAAGTGTCTGAAATGTATATGCAGATGTCAAATTGAAAATTGTCATAATTTTCTCACCCGTGTGTCATTCCAAACATGCCAAACTTTCTTTCTTCCATGGAACATAAAAGGAGAAGTTCTGCAGAATATACAATGTAATGTGTCAGTAAAAATTGATGTAGAAAAGCCATAGAAATATATAGTGTAGTGTTTCCTATATATAATTCTATATACAAGATCTGTTCAAAATTTAGCAGTCAGTAAGATTTTTTTATGCTTTTATTATTTAAAATGTATACTTCTATTCCACAAAGATGCATTAAGTTGGTAAAAAATTACAGTAAAGATAATTATAATATTACAAAAGATTTCTGTTCAAATAAATGTTTTTGTTTAGTTCTTCGTTAACAAAATGTATCATGGTTTCCACAAAAATATTTAGCAGCACAACTTCTCAAATGTTAACAATAATAATAAATATTTCTAAAATTATTTAAAAATAGATTAAGATTCAAAAGTTCAAAAGTTGTACAGTAAATTCTAATATTTCTTTATATTAGTTACTGTATATTTTCAAATAAATGCAGCTTTGGTGAGCATAAGAGACTTTCAAAAATATTAAAACATTATTTATTATTTCTGTAATATTTATACTATTTATTATATATACATTTAATAGCACAATAAAAACATTATATCCATAATCAGTGCGTTTTGCTGAAGATGACAAACAGTGAACATAATGCGGCTGATGCTGATAATCTCAAAATGAGTAAATAATTGGTTTGAAATGACAAAGCTGAGAACATGATCACAGAATTTTCATCTTTGCATGAACCAAAGGTACCAACGAGACGACTATCATCGAGATCCTCGCTCATCGCACTATTGCACAAAGGCAGAAAATCAAGGAGGCTTTCAAACAGAGCGTGGGAAAGGTAATATACTCAATACTTTCATTTAGCCAAGAGTTGCCATTCTCTGCTGTAAGATCTATAAAACTCTGTAGCCCATCATTAACAGATCTCACTTTGGACCAAAACATCATGTTTCCAGATCGAAATTACGGAAGCTTGTAGTCATGTTCTTATCTTTGTGGAAGGTCCTAATGGCAGGGACAGTGTGAGCAACCGTCAGGTTGTATTTACATAAAACACACGGTTCGCAAGGTGATTAGATAACAGTGTTGACAGTTCTTGATGATTCTGTAGCCAGTATGAAAATTGACAAAGCAGAGTATGAATGACTGATAAGAGATGCTGTTGACCGGCTCCAATCATTAACTCTTCAGTTGACACAGTGAGGGAACAGAGAGTCTACAAACAGTGTCTTTCGGGAGACATCCCTGCTTTATGACTGTTATCATAACCGGGTATAAAGAATGCAGTATTGACTTTTATTGCACTTCCTGGTGCTTGCCCTGGCCTCGATTAATCTGTAAACCTCTGTAACACTGTAAGCCGGTCAAGGGAACCAGAATCAGTCAAAGTCACGGTCATGTCTTGCTGCTTATGTTAATGGAAACACTGACGGACTACAGCACTGTCTACATAGCAAGAAAGTGTGAGTCATTGTGGGTGAAGTTCTGGACAGCGTTCAGGACGGTCTCGTGGAGACGACATGCCTTCCCCACCCATGCTTACAGCAGATCAACAACAGACTATTATTTCCAACAGACTACATGAATGAGTATATATATTAATAAATATTAGAATTTTAAGCTTGAAAGGCCTGGGTTTGTGTGCTGTCTGTGCTATTTTAAAAACAAACTAACACTGTTTTCCCATGTGGTAAATCGCACTATATTTTAAAATGCCTATTCAGGAACTGCTTGACTGCTTGAAGTCAGAGCTTACTGGAAACTTTGAGATGGTTGTGGTCGGCCTGATGATGCCCGCCCCGGTGTACGACTCATATGAGCTGAAAAACGCCATCAAGGTTAGTGAGGACTGGGAAATGTGTGAAGCAACATATGGGATTTTATTTTTCACGTGAGAGCATTTTTACTTGAATGTGCAAGACTTCTGGTGTCAAACGCTTCCAGCCGTTTTAACTGTCCAGAAACAGCCCGTTATGCTGCTTCATGTTGCAAACTTGTATTTCTTATAATATAATTGTATTATCCTAATTCTAAACACTGGTTTGTAGCTCAAATTGTTTTACAGTTTACTTGTTGTAATTATATAGCTTACTTCCACATCTTAAAATAACAAACTGGCATTATCACTGTTAAACACACTCACAAAAAACTATGTGTATACATATTTAGTTAAGAATAATATAATGCCGCTCTGATCTGTCTTGACACAGTCAGATCAGGGCAGCATTATCTTTAATAAAAATAAAAAGTGATGTAAAGTGTAGCCAAGTATAGTAACCCATAAAAAAATGAATTTTCCATATATATAAAAAGTATAATCATGACATGTTGCCAACCCATACTCGGAATTTGTGCTCTGCATTTAACCGATTCAAATGCAACTATATAACAATATTATAATATAAAATAAAATAAAAGTACAAACAAAACGATCACAATTAAACATTACTCCTAAAAATCCACTAAATGGCTACATTTTCATTGTTTGAAGTAAACATTGTTTATTTTAGGTAACAATGGAAATAAAAAAAATCTAGTTCTAACATGGGATGGTGTCTGTTTGTCCATGTTGAAAAACAAGGTGTCCTGATCACTGTCAGCCTTTCACTGACTGAAATCCTGGCTCGCTGACTTATCCCAATCCCATGTACAGTACCCTTGGTATTGTTTGAAGTACATAGGTGTACTGTAACATAAATAATACATGAATATAGTCATTCATTAAAATATCCTCTTCATACATATAGTTTTTTATATTACTTTAGTCACTGATCACAATATCTTTGACCTTTGTCCAGGGTGCAGGGACAGAGGAGGCATGTCTCATTGACATCCTGGCCTCAAGAAGCAACGCTGAGATGAAGGAAATCACTTCTACTTACAAAAAAGGTACATTTACACTACAGCTCACACTTGGATATACACTTTTGCATTGTGCAAAATATACAGGTCTCCTCATTACACTGTTTAATTACTTTTCTTATGCTGATGTCATTATCACAGTACATGGCAAGAGTCTTGAAGACGATGTCTGTGGAGACACATCTGGAATGTTCCAGAGGGTTTTGGTGTCTTTACTCACGGTAAATAAATCACCTGCATTATATTATTTACATTTATGCATTTAGCAGACGCTTTTATCCAAAGCGAGTTACAGTGCATTCAGGCTATACATTTGTATTGTCAGTATGTGTGTTCCCTGGGAATCGAACCCACAACCTTTGCGCTGCTAACGCAATGCTCTACCACTGAGCCACAGTTAACCACATGCTCATCCCTTCTTGTTTGCCATGCAAAACTTCACCGTCCACAGTGTCCGGCCGGGGCAGGTGTGACCTCTGATGATTTGGAATATGGGACGTACTAATATTGTTTTTCTGCTGTGCTTATAGGCTGGGCGTGACGAGAGCAACAAAGTGGACGATGCTCAGGCCATCCAGGATGCAAAGGTGAGGATTTTGTTGTGGTTAGCAATAGCTTTGTGTAATAAGCACGTTACATTTTTGTGGTGCAAATTACTTTGACATTACTTGCTTGGCAAATCCAGTGTGATTTGGCAATAGTTATGCTTCAGTACAGCGAGCGACCCTTAAATCTACTGGGCATGTCAAAAACACTCAATTATTTGCAATTCCAATGATTTTTATAAAATACTTCTGACAAAACCTATAGCGTTCATCATTGAATAACTGACTTAAGTGAAGTCTCAAAGTGCTCTACGTGAAGAGCATTAAGTACAAAAACACAACATTGTAAGCTGATTGGCTTATAAATATAATATTTATATAAAACCGATTCATACTAGGGCTGTGCGATGTGGACAAAAAAAAATAATATCACGATTTCTGGAGGTTTTTTTTCGATTTCGATACATTTATGTATTTAGCAGATATATATTATATGTATATGCGAGTAATCAAATCCAACAAAACAACATGCTTTTTTTTTTGGCCACCAAGTCTTATCCTGTTCTGAACTCATCTTCCCTGTTTCTTTAGCATACTATCTGTCTGTATGCCCGGTCTCTTCTGTTCTCGCGCTCAATTTAGGCGCGCTGCATTCTGATTGGTTCGGTTAGCATACTGCGGGAGGTTGGGGCGCGGAAAAAATCGTTCTATAAAGTGATTTAGAAATCGCGCAAGCTCAAATCACGATTTTATTTCGATTTCGATTAATCGCACTGCCCTAATTCATACAAGTCATTAGTTCGGAAATCAGTTGGACCGCACTGGTGGCTGAGTTAAGCGTTTCATTCACTTAAATATCCATTTCTCACAAATCGGACTGCACTGGTTGTGCTGCATGCTTTTGATTAAAAAGAATTGTCTCATAAGAGTACATTTATGTAGTATTGTGTGTAAATGTAGTATTTAGTCTACACTGGTTGCTCAACTTGCGCTGTGTGTTTTTGGTTCTTGAAAAGAACCGGCTTCTTTAGAATAACTATTGTTTATATGTTATCTAATGTAATGAAAGATTTATATTTGGCTTGTAATTTGAATAGGTTTGTAAATATGAATTGTACCTCTGTATATTCTCTGTATTTAAATTTCTTCAATGGACATTTTTCTGTATATATTCAGTGTCAGCAAACTCCTTTTAAATGTGTGGGGTTCAGCACACAACGGTCATGTAGATGTTCATTAATCATTAACTGTATGAAAGGAAATTGCTTAGATAAAATTCTCAACTGTTTCTCATCTAACAGGACATCTACGAGGCGGGCGAAGCTCACTGGGGAACAGATGAAGTCAAGTTCCTCACTGTGCTGTGTGTGAGGAACAGAAATCACTTACTCCGAGGTATCTGTACACGCCAGATAATAACAGAAACGCAGCTTCCCAGTCAAGTGATCATTCTTACATAACAGTAGAAAACTTGACCTTTGTGGGACAATGAAGTAGACTCATTACTTCCACCCTGTGGTGAGCGGATGTAAATAAAGTTGTTTGGAATAGACATCTCAGCCTATTCATGCTGTTCATTTACATTTTGGGCAGTACAGTGTTATTTTACTATTATTTATATACTAATATAGTTTTTATTTAATATTTTAATTAGCATTTAATATTTTCTGTTTAATTTCAATTTAATTTGAGTTTTGTTATGCGTTTTCATAATTTTTTATTGGATTAAGATGTATATTATGTATATTTTTCTCCTCCACTCATTTTATTTAAAAATGCTAAATGTAATTTTTTTTAATAAAACATTTATTTAACTATTTATTTTAACTAGATCCTGCTAATTTAATTAAACATGCAAGATCATGTGACAACTATAGCGTTTGAAGCTTTGCATATTGCACGCTGATTCATGTAAAATTACATCTAGCACATTCTCAACCATTTTTCTTTTCCCAGTGTTTCAGGAGTATCAGAAGATTTCTGGGCGGGACATTGAAGACAGCATAAAGAGGGAGATGTCTGGCTGCCTGGAGGATGTATTTCTGGCAATAGGTCAGTTGTTAGTATTTGCGATATTTAAATGATCAGATTTTCAATTGCATACTGGGATCTAAAAAGCATCTTTTAACCTTTGCAGTGAAATGCCTGAAAAACAAGCCTGCATTTTTTGCTGAAAGGCTCTACAAGTCAATGAAGGTAAATGAAAATAACGACTAATCGACTTTTTGTACACATTAGGGATATGACCAGTACAAAAGTCATATTTTCTCTTGTTTCTCGGCTCTTAGGGCTTAGGCACCACAGATAGTGTGCTGATCAGGATCATGGTGGCTCGCGCCGAGATCGATATGCTCGACATCAAAGCAGAGTTCCTCAAGATGTATGGAAAGACCCTTCACTCCTTTATAAAGGTGGGACACAGCGGTTTCATTCAGAATATTTGACTAAACACATTATTCGAAAGCCATTTACAACATATTACAAATACTCTAACACAATACCTCAGGGATGAAGCAGAGCCAGACTTTTAAAGGAATAGTTCACCCAAAAATGAAAACTTGCTGAAAATGTTTTTATTCAGTGTGCAGATGAGTTTGTTTGTTCATAAAACTCATTTAGATAAATTTGGACTTGCAACCCGAGGTTGTGGGTTCGAATCTCGGCTCCGGCAGGAATTGTCCACGACTGAGGTGACCCTTGAGCAAGGCACCGAACCTCCAACTGCTCCCCGGACGCTGCAGTGTCGGCTGCTCACTGCTCCAAGTGTGTGTGCACTTGGATGGGTTAAATGTAGAGAATACATTTCACTGCTGGTTATACTCTGTATAATTGTGTATGTGAGAAATAAAGCTCATCTGAGTTTAATCTGAGCTTAATTGCATCATTTGCTCACCAATGGATCCTCTACAGTGAATGGGTGCCGTCAGAATGAGGGTTCAAACACTCAAGCTGATTAAAACATCACAATATTCCACAAGCAAAACTGTGTTTGTAAGAAACAAATCCATCAAGACGTTTTAAATGTAAACCATTGTTTCTAGGCAATATATGGGCCCAGAATCCATAATAACACTTCATCCAGTGAAAGATATTTGTTTAGATATTTGCTTGATCTGTGCATATTTCTCTCCTGATTCAGACGAGAAGAGTTTTCCCTGTAGAAAGCAATATTATGTTTAGAGAACTTGTATTTTAACTGGAATCAATGGCTTTAGGTTCAAACTATCTTGATGCATTTGTTGCTTACAAACACACAGCTTTTTGCTTTACGAGATGTTAACTGATGGACTGGAGTGTAAACTCATCCACATCTTGGATGGCCTGAGAGTAAATACATTTTCAGAAGAGTTTCATTTTTGAGGGAATTCCTTTCATTTCTATTTATTTTGCAGCCAAAAGCAGAAATCCACACTAAAAGCACTACTAAAGGCAGTACTAACATTGAACCCATCATGAAACTCTGTTGTGTTTGTTTTCTAGGGTGACACGTCGGGCGATTACCGTAAGATCCTGTTGGAGCTGTGCGGAGGGGAAAAGTAACACGTTGGCCGTGTTCATCTCTCTCTCACACCAGTCCTACAGCATTTCAAACACATTCCTTGATCGTAATTCCAATTAAAACCGAACAGTGATGTTTTAAATTAGATTCATGATTTTTTTGTTTATTGCCTTGGAATTTATGGGAGTCCTTTATAGATTGGCACATCTTCGTGTTTGTCAAATAAATAAAAGGAGAAAATAACCTGTATTGACCATATCGATCTGTTGTTTTCTGGTTGGATATTTTTTTAATCTCAGCACACTCATTGAGGTCCATTTCCATAATTACTCTGAGTATCATTTGTTTAATGTACAGCATCCATGTGTACTCGGTCCAATTATACTAATTGCTCATGGTTGTTTGCATAAGCATGTGATCAACCATAGTTTCTCAGACTACGTGGCTCAATTTAATCAAGTTCAACATATCATATGAGTGAATGTGGCATCTGTTAGAATTGTGGGGAAATTACAAAAAACAGTGTTTAAACTTTTACCACTAAGTGGTGCTATGAACGTAGTCATGTCACAAAGAATTTTTTTTTTTTTAGTTATCATACTTTGTATGTCTTGAGAAACAGAGAAATTAACAAAAAAACTTTTCATGAATAGGATACAAAACAGAAACTCCTTTTTTTTTTTTCCATTTTCAATAAATAATGAGTAAAAGGAGGTGCTTACCTTTCAGTCAATGTTGACTGTCCAGTGTCCACAAACCAAATATTATATAATCTCTAATTATTTTAGTATATTTGTATCTATCTAGCAATAAGTAATTTTAATTACTTGACAATAGGGTTTGTTCATTTGTTTTATTTATTTATTTGGGGACAAATCATTTTTTATTGATTTGGTAGTTTCTCATTTAAAATAAAAAATCTAAATATATAGACATATATTACAAAACTACTAAAATTACAAAAACACAACATTATTAAATGAGATAAATGAAATAACTAAAAATAGAAAATATGAATAAAGACTTTAAAAGTACCTCAGTGATACTAAAATAACAGCTTTAAAACAGGTATTGTTAACTAATTAAATTAATATATTTTGATTTTGGTAGTTTGCTTGTTTAAAATGTCTTTATTTGAAATATGTTTACTTCAAACATTAATATTAAACCAATGACAAAATAACACTTGCTGTATGACTTATATATTCCAATACAGTAGAGATTGTCAAGACCACTTTTTTCATACCAATTTGTATCATATTCGTAGAAAACACCAGATAGAGACAGAATGCCAGCAAACAAATATCTGTGTGTGTGTGTGTGTGTGTGTGTGTGTGTGTGTGTGAGAGAGAATTGTGGGGATTTTTTCCATAGACTTATATTACTTTTATACTGACCAAATTATATTTTCTGTCCCATAACCACATTAACATAATTTACTATTTGTTATATATTTTTCCCTTGTGGAGACCGCAGGCCGGTCCCCACAATGTCAAAAATGTCAGGTTTTACTATCTTTGTTAGGACATTTGGTCCCCACAAAGTAGCGTGTGTGTGTGTGTGTGTGTGTGTGTGAATTGAATCAAACATCTTGGAAATGCAGTGTGTTTGGTCAAACCGTGTTTTCAGGTTTGTGTTTACAGCAGATTGTCTGGACCTGCACGGACGTGCTGTCCACGTTTGAAGGTTTTTGTCATATCACAGATGAGCCAACACACTGAAAAAAAGATTCATTGAATTTACTCAATTTAAGGTAAGTGGTTGCAATCAATTTATTTGAGCTACATTTAATAAAAAATATATGTTGGAAGTCAGTCAACTAAATTTGTTTATTTAAATGTAGCTAAAATAAATTGATTGCAACCACTTACCTTAAAAAATGTAGTAATTTCAATTAATATTTTTTTTCAGTGCATGGGCAGCAATGTCTTAGACAAATGAAAGCCTTTGATTATCGCCTATTCAATAGAAGACAATATCTCTGTCAACCCACTAAACTGTCCGACAACAGTGGTTTAAATTCCAGAAACAAGAACAGTTTGTAAATCTCAATATTCAACAAGCGCCCCAGAGCACTCTGGGAGAGTTATATAGCAACAGAAAGCGCTCTCTCTTTCCTGAGCTAATGGTAGCATAAATAAATCTCTTCCACTTAAGGCAATGCAGTTTTCACCAAGAATTTGTAGTTTTCCCCTCATGCTTGTCAATTTGCAAGAAAGTTTCTGAATTTTTTAAAAGTTGCTGCATTTTTATAGTTATCATCGGAGAACCGAAGCGAGCTAGCAAAACAAATATGCTCCATGTATGTGTGTAAAATTGTAAGCAATGAACTTCTCCTGAGGCTACAGTCCATCAATGTCAAACTAGTGTGCTGTACAGCCATCATGTGGATTAAAAACACACCAAAATCAAAGAATACAGCAAATGAACACGTTCCCAGTCAGTTTTCGGAACGATTTACTCGCCTTGAGCAATTACAACAATTTCAGTAGCCTTATTAACATGGACATCCTGACAAACAACCTGCCAGTCCGAACGCAGTAAACCGAACGTCATGAAGTGTTATGAAGCTTTGCTTCAACTGCCAGAGGGAAGCAAATGAATGATGGCTTTTCTGTCTGACAAACAAAACTGCATTGTAGCATGACTGTCGATACGCCGTGAATTCAGTGTAAACAAAGCCAAGACGCAACACAGGAAACAAGCAACGTTCTGGAATTAAGTGTAAATAAGGTCCAAGAGCTATGAATCGATCAGAACAAAACAACGTCATTTTCTTCATAATCACTAACCTAATTATTTAGTGAACAATTGTGAAGTACATTAGTATGTTAATGGTACATTTTTGATCGCTACCTGCTCATTCTGCAGCAGTTCTTCTGTAAAGGCCAGAAGTTCTGCCACAGGAAGCTGATAATACTTTGCCCACCGCAAACCACACGTCCTGCACCCTTCAGAACAATTTGTTCACATTTACTGGCGTGGGAAGGTGCACAGAGAACAAGTGCACGATGATGGAAGATAAGAGTTTTGAAGAAGGGTTAACTTGCTGACAAGCGTAAATTATTGACGATGATTTGAGAGAGGAAGTTCTTTTCTGGGTAAGTTGTCTGAGATTGCTTTATTGCTTCATAAAAGCATCAAATTTTCCGTGTCAGTCGGTTTCATTTCAACACGGAAGTATGTCATTTGGAATAAGTATACAGTTGCAGCTTTGTTTTGTGCAGAGTAGTGTGTTAACAATTAAATGAAATTAGTAAAAAAAAAAGTGCATTATGGGTCAGGAGGAGGTATGATATCATCTCAAAATGACAAGAAAGCTGCCTGAAATTGCTTTATTACTTCATAAAGGCATTAAATATTTACACGTCGATTGATTTAATTTTAGCATGTAAATACATATTTTGAAATAAGTACTCAGCAGCTTTGTTTTTGTGCAGTTGTATTGCATAAAATAGCTATAAATAAATAAAATAATACAATACAACCATTAAAATATGGCAAAGAAAATGCATTCTGGGTCAGAAGGTGGTATGTGATCATCTCAAGTGAAAAGTATTCAGGGTGAAATTGCTTTGTTACTTCATAAAAGCATCAAACTTTCCATGTCTGTTTCATTTTGGTATGAAAATACGTATTTTGAAATAAGTTCGTATTAGCCACAGTTTTGTTTTTGTGAAGTTATACTGCATAAACAGCAGATTAGTGTATAAACAATCAAATGACAACAGCAATAATGAAAACAGCTTTAAATATAAATCAGATACTACAATAAAATCCTTAAAAAGTTAAACATATGGCACAAAATAATGCATTATAGGTCAGGAGGATCATGTGATATGATAAGAAGTCTGGGTAAGCTGGCTGAAATTGCTTTTTTTACTTCATAAAGCATAAAAAAGCATAAATATGTATTTGAATTTATCAGCAACAGCTTTGTTTTTGTGACATTATACTGAATTTAATGCATATTAGTGATAAAAATTCAATGACACCAGCAATAATGGAAATAGCTGAAATCAAGAAAATAATATTATAAAAATGGTTAAAATATGGCACAAATAATGCATTATGGGCCAGGAGAAGGTATTTGGTCATCTCAAATGACAGTAAGCTGCCTAAAATTGCTTTATTACTTCATAAAGGCATGAAACTTTCTGCATCGGTCTGTACGTAAATACATATTTTGAAATGAGCACCCAGCAACAGCTTTATTTTTGTTTAGTGATTAGTGCATTAGTGCATTAACAATTAGCAACATCAGCAATAAAGCAAACAGCTCGAAATATTAATAAAATAGTACAATAAAACCATGTCACAAATAAAGTATTATGGGTCCGAATGAGCTATGTGATCTTAGGAGAAGTTATGTGAAGTTATGTAAAGTCTCTTATAGCTATATGTGAAAACAGTTCTCATACCCACTGCATGCTCCTCCTCCAAGTGCACGAAAACAAATAAAGTATTGCCCTGCTAGTTAACTTACAGTCTGCGAGTTTGCATGCAATTATATCTCATGTCTGTAAAGCCGATGAACTTTCGAAATGAGTGAGATCTCCTTCTCGCTGGTGGAAAAGTGCCGTCATTGTTCTTCAACCTGAAGTCACTTGGAACCGGTTTCTTGGAAGACATTAACCCAGCACTGACCAATCCTGTGTCCATTTCTCTTTTTCCCTGAAAGATTCCTCTCAAGATGAGCGCTAACATCTCCAGCATGGTTGATGCTCAGCCCCTGCTCATTCTTCCTCTGGCAATGGTCATCTTCCTCACTGTGATTGGGAACCTGCTGGTCATCCTGGCTATTGTTCGCACTCCTCTGCTCCACACCACCACCAACGTCTTCACCATCTCCCTGGCCTTTGCAGATCTCATCGTGGGTTGTGTGGTCCAGCCTTTGAGCGCCAGCATGGTGATCAGCCGGAAATGGCTTTTAGGCAACCAGTTTTGCGACTTGTGGACGTCCGTGGATGTGCTTTGTGTCACGGCCAGCATTGAGACATTGTGTGTCATCGCCGTTGAGCGCTATGTTGCGATCACAAGACCTTTTGAGCATAAGGTCCTCCTTGGGAAGCGCAGAGCTGGCTATATCGTCTGCACAGTGTGGATGGTGGCGTCCCTAGTTTCCTTTGTGCCAATCATGAACCATTATTCTCATGCAGAAGATGAGGTGGCAAATAATTGTTACATTGAACCAGAATGCTGTGATTTCCATACAAGCATCCCCTACACCATCTACTCCTCTGTGGTGTCCTTCTACGTGCCCCTTGTTATTATGGTGTTTGTTTACGGGAAGGTGTACTTCATCGCAACCAGACAGCTGAAACTCATCAATAAGGATAGACTCCGCTTTCTGAGCACAAGCACAGAAAACTCTTGTGAAAATCCAGGTGAAACGGGACGTAACTCGAGCGGAGATCAACGAGGCATGTCGTGAAAGAACACAAGGCGCTCAAGACACTGGGGATTATTATGGGCATCTTCATTCTCTGTTGGCTGCCCTTCTTTTTCTTCAATATAATCAAGGTTTTTAATCCTCTAGTGCCATCATGGTATGTGTACCTCCTGTCGAACTGGCTCGGCTACATCAACTCGGGCCTGAACCCAATCATCTACTGCCACAGTCCCGAGTACCGTACCGCCTTCCTCAATCTTCTAGGGTTCAAAAAACTCAAGGCGTTAAATCACGACACAGCGCACAAACATCTATTGACCCTCAGCTCATGCATCCAAAGTAAAATTTCTGTAAAAATGGATCGCTTGGGTCATGAAGATCCATCTGCAAAGGGTGGGAACGTTTGCTCTGACACGTGTACAGTTTTCAAAGAAGAAGAGATGGAAACTCAGCCTCACAATGACTCAAATGTAGCAGAGATGTTAAAGGTAAGTGCGTCTTTAAAGTGAGTGATCCCTCAAACCAAGTCGGTAAGGTCTATTATTTATCGAAATGATAATGGATTTGGACCTTAACCCGTTTAATCCCAAATTTTTCCCAGACATGAAAATATCCAAATGATGTCATTAGTAACTCTTTGAAATAATCAATAATGTTTTATATTTTTTTCTTGGAAAAGTGTGTGAAAAATTGTGTTTTACGGTCGCTCACAATTGTGACTGGTGGGATAATGTGTGCACTGAATTAGCATATTTCTGCAGTCATTAAAATTGTTATATATCTTAGCCCAGCTATTTTAAATCTTTGATCACATTCTAGGGTTACTTTTATGCATTTAAAAAAACCTTATACAACATTGATAGGAACACGGAGACAAAAGATAAAAAATACAACCATCAATGTATTAATGTTTTTTTACTTTTTTGTCAAATATAACATCACATTTTATATTAGTGCTACCAGTATTACAAAATCAATATATTTTTTTTTTTTAAACATTCAAACTTTTAATTTAGTGCAATATTTAGTGTCATTTTCACTAACAACTGCAATTGGATTCATATTGTATACCTAAATTCACTGTTATCCCACCGGTCACTACTGTGACCATCAGCATGTTTACTCACTCTATGACCACACTCAACAAAACTGAATATATGTGAATTCATATATATTAATACTAGACACCTTAAAGATAATTTGTACCAAAAATCTGTCATATCTTCATGTTAACATACTTTACTAGCCTTTCGTTTCGGAGCTTTGATGCAGCAGCCATCATCTTCAAAGAAAATAAACTATTTTAAATAAGACAATTTGCACTAATCATGTGAAACTGCACATATTTAATTGAGACCCCTTATTTTTTCCATATTTGCAGGAAGTGCACAAAAACATCAGTCAGTGAGGTTTAGAGCTTTATAAACGAAAAGCTTTTTTACGGTCACTATTGTGGATTAAATGGGCAACTGCATAGCAACATGCTAAAAACACCTTAGAAACCACATGCTTTGGCAAACATTCACAAAATATAATGGCCTTGAGTTGTGAGACAGCACTCAAATTTTCTTCAGAAAATCCTTCACATTTACCTATTCAGCAATTTAGTGCACTTCCTTATAATATAAAAAGCAGCTATTATTTTGAGACTCCTCTTTACTGTCAGAGGAAACAGCAGGATATTGAAACGTCAATATAATTGACAAATAAAGTTGGCATTTAAGTTTTCACTGTACTAAAGCCATACAAATCTGGAAAATATTATGAAAAATGTACACTAATTTCCACACTAATCATTGGTGAGGAAGTCCACAGTTTGAAAACCTGTAATTTTATTTTTCCAGATCATTTTTTGACACTTTTGTTTTTTAAGAGATGCTTTTCAGCAGAATTGATCTTTGTTTGCGTCTTTGAATCATTATTTTCCTCTTTATCCCTGTAAAGCCGCTTTGAAACAATCTGAATTTTATAAGCGCTATATAAATAAAGATTACTTAACCAATGCTTTTATCCTAAACAAGGAACATTGAAAGCAATTTATCATAAGAGCCAACAATATATGCAGTACAAAATCCCATGTCTCAAGCTAGAGCAACAATTAAATGCAGAAAAAAGAGAGACATTGTCTACTAGATATATTAAGTGCATTTATAGTGGTTTGTGGTTAAGTGCTTGCATTTCCTTTAGATCACCTACTAGACCAATCAGTATGATCTTACATTTTTAAAAGAACTTAGATCAGGGGTGTCCAAACTCGGTCCTGGAAGGCCGATGTCCTGCAGAGTTTAGCTCCAACCCCAATCAAACACACCTGAAGCAGCTAATCAAGCTCTTACTAGGTATACTAGAAGATTCCGTGCAGGTGTGTTGAGGTAAGTTGGAGCTAAACTCTGCAGGACACCGGTCTTCCAGGACCGAGTTTGGATACCCCTGACTTAGATGATACTAAAGACAAAACACTCTAACAGTCAGGGTTATCTTTGAGAACGCCGCATATGAGAAACTCCCACGCCTACTACTTCCATACGGGTGGTGAATGCGGTTAGTCAGCTTATCATGCTCATGTTCATTTTGTAGCATTTCAGTGTCTCACTGAACTTCCTGTTTGATGAAAGGCATCGCCCCAACACAGGAACTGATACCTCTGACTCAAACAAATGACATTAGTGTAATTTAAATTAAAATGGAATTAAAAATGTACATTTTAACCAAATTTAAAAATGAAAATCAGCATTTTTTTAAATTAATATTATCTGGTCACATTCAGTCGAATTAGAAATTAGCTAAATATAATAATAATAATAATAATAATAATAAAGGGATAGTTCATTGAAAAATGAAAATTACCCCATGATTTATTCACCCTCAAGCAATTCTATGTGCATATGACTTTCTTCTTTCTGACGAATACAGTCGGAGTTATATTTAAAAGATGTCCTGGCTCTTCCAAGCTTTATAAAGGCAGTGAACGGGGGTTGAGCTTTTGAAGTCCAATAAAGTGCATCCATCCATAATAAAAAAAGTACTCCACACGGCTCCAAGTGTTAATAAAGCCCTCCTGAAGCAAATCAATGGGTTTGTGTAAGAAAAATATACATATTTAAAACTTTACATTAAAACCTTCTGCTAACTGTCATACGCACATTCACGAGAAAGTGGCGTTCCTGCGGATGACGTAGACAAACACGCTGACGAATGAAAACAAAAACAAAACACCGGTCAGAAATTAGAAGTACAAAACCAGGATTTGTAAAGGAAAATGTCAGAGAATTTTGATATAAGCCAGGAGGAGACTGGTTTTCCTTTGCTGTAAACAAATCTTGGTTCTTGCAGGACTACACCTAAACCCTACATTATCCGCTGGAACGCCACTCTCTCATGAACGATAATTAGTGGAAGCTAGAGGGTTTATAAAGCTTTAAATATGGATATGTTTCTTACACAAATGCAGTGATTCGCTTCAGAAGGCCTTTATTAACCCCCTGGAGCCGTGTGGAGTACTTTTTATGATGGATGGATGCTGTTTATTGGACTTCCATTATAAAGCTTGGAAGAGCCAGCATTTTTTTAATATAACTGATTGTATTTTTCTGAAAGAAGAAAGATAAAAGATAAATAAAATAAATATAAATATAAAAAGCTGATGAAACATATCAAGCAACAAAACAATAAGGGTTTTTTCCACATGTTTTCAAAGTACTATTATCCAGGATCTGGAGTACAGGAGATGATGATTACACAAATAGGACACACATCTACCTGTTCTTCTTCAACAGAGAACCAGAGGAAGAGCCTTGCTACTTAACCACATGCAGTACTGAATTACACCCCACGGAGCGAGATTTAACCTCTCATCCTTTACCTCATCATTTTAAAATAATCTAGGGTGATATCAGACCCTCCAAACTGATTAGCGTCGCACAACCAATCAATTCAACATGTTTCTGAAGCGGCTGAAATGAGTCGTCAGAGATGTTCTGAAGTGTGTTCTGTGAGCATGAGTATGAATACTTAAGAGTGGGAAACCCAGGGGTCTTAGTTCATTACCTCATTAGTGTGGAGATAATAATAGGAGATTAGAGCGAAAGGTGCACCATGACAGTGTCATATGATTTTAGAGAGGCCTTGAGTTTCCTCACATTACACTTTAATGTCTATTTAAATAGAAAACAGTTCATTTAAATTGTAACAATACATTTAAAATACTGTGGTTTTACTGTATTTTGCTCAATTAAATGCAGTATTGGTGATTTTATGTATATTGGTGCTGTCAATCGATTAAATCGCATCCAAAATAAAAGTTTTAGTTTACATATATACATATATACACACACACACACACATATATATATATATATATATATATGTGTGTGTGTGTGTGTGTGTGTGTGTACTGTGTATATTTATTGGATGAATACTTACACATACAGCTGTATATATTTACATTCATATAACTGATAAATATAAGTATATTTAATATATAAACATTGCATATTTTTCTTACATGTATACATGCATGTGTGTGTATTTATATATACACCGTACACACCTATATTATGAAAGAAAAAACTTTTATTTAGGATTTAATCACTATTAATCATTTGACAGCCCTAATAAATATATAAAATATTTTTTCATCCACCAAGCAAAAAGTCCAACCACATAGAAAAGAAGTATCACACCTGCAACATGCTGCATGATTTTAGATATCATTCATGTCTCTTTAACCCTAACCCTGGGAATGGCTTTAGCAAGCACTAGTAATTCAAATAAGTGAGCAGTACAGTACACACAGAGCTGATTCTGGCACAATAGCTCTGTTCTGGATCAGAACTATGGTTCAGTTTGTGGTGGTTTTAATCAAGAACATAGATCTTATGCCACAGGGGATAAGACACTGTAGTGTACGTGAAGCTCATGTACTTATGATGATTGAAAGGAACACTTTGAGACACTGCAGACGCAAACACATCTGAGAAACATTTCAGCATAATCCCCATGATGTCACTCAAGACGTGCGATGATAGAAAAATACATATTGTGCATAAACAACGCCCTAATACACAAACCCACAAGCACTAGCTGTCTGTTCTTTTCCAGTTCAAATGTCTAATGATTTTATCATTATTTTCCTCCCACAGGGCCACTGAAGATGGGAAACAGATCCTATGCTTTTCAAGAGAATGAACTGTACTCGAATGTCCTGCTTTTCAACTGGACCTTGACTGTATTACATTTAAACAATGTGCACAGGCAAAACAGCCAGATCCTAAAAGAGCAGCAAAGCGGAAAAATGATATCGAGAACAAACCATGACATAAAAATGATTGCGCAGTGACATCTTTTGGAGCTTTCAACAGAATGAAATTGGAAACTGTCCTAAACTGTCAAACCATCAAAAAAACAAATCTGGCCTTTTTGCCAGTTCCGTCACTACCCAGAGATGAATTGGAATGCATGATGCGTATGATTCATTTCCAAAATGTGAGTACAAATTTCGCTAAAAAACTCCTGCCCACTGGCCGGAAACATGATTATGGAATAGCACATGCACAGCTGTGGTGTTTGTAGTGCTGCCCTTGAGTCATCTATTAGATCAGATATTTTCATCATCAATGCAAAGAGCTCCAAAAAGCACAGAATCTTGTTTCCGGCATGGGATAAAAAAGGTTATTGTGATTTTTGTTTTATCTTACACTTCTGCAAAATATAAACTTGGAATTGCGAGAGATATAAGCTATGAATTCAGATGTTTTTTTCTTCTGAGTTTACATCTCACAATTCTGACCTTTTTTTGTTTCTGCCATGGAATAAAAAAAAAAAGTAATTCTGACTTTTCTTCTCGGAATTGTAAATTCACATCTCACAATTGTGACTAATCTTACAGTTCTGACAATTGTTTTTGTAATTGCGAGTTCACATCTTACAATTTCATCTTTTCTCAGAATTTATAGTTTATATCTCACAATTCTGAGAAAAAAAAACATCTGAATTAGGAAATTTTATATCAGAATTGCAAGAAAAAGTCAGAATTGTGAGATTAAAAGTCAAAATTATCTATTTTATCCATTAAAAAAAAATATATATAAATAAAAACTCAATTCAAACGGTCTACTAAAGTAAACACCTCCAAACGTGTAATAAAACCTCCAAAATGACTGCACAAAAACAGACATATAATTACTTTTTTTTTTTTTTATCCAAAGTGCATTTTCAATTGCATCAGCAGCAATAATTTTACACAACTCTGGAGTGGGTCAGTTTGATATTTCCCTGGCTTGTACCACACACATCTAAGCATCTGTCAGATTTCAACACTTCAACATCAAGCATACAGCCCAGACTAACACTGAGCCAATGCTTATGTTTTATAAATATTCATCTCTGGCCAAACTAATTTTGACATTGAACGGTTGCTAGTCTGAGTGTTTGGTTTGGGATATTGGTGTTTTGATCAAATGTTAATGCATCGTGGCATCAGTGCGCTTGGCGGTGAGGACAATTTTCCATTCATCTTCTGATCAGAGAACTGTGAGTTGCCTTTACTCGCTTCTTTGATCCTGACCGTCTGTAACTTTTATCCTAGTGAAAAAAACCTTGAACATTGAAACAGAATGAATAAATGCATGCACTTCATAATATATTTACAAAAATGCAGGTACTACGTGTTCAAAGCAGTGTCTTTTTTATGTATCTTCATAATGTATGAATTCAAATCAATGTCTTCACAGGGAACTGAGTCATTTTAATTGGTCCGTTCTCTCTGCTTGTCATCGATGTCCTGTGGAAAACATCAAATGTATTGTTTTGATGAAGCGCAACTTGCATTGTAATTAACTTCACATTCACAAAAGGTCAGAACATTGTGTGAAACTGCTGCATCAGTCTTACGAAGACTGTTGTTCTGACACATCTGACACGAGGTTTTATTTCAAAATGAGATGCAAAAACCTGCCAATTCGGAGGCGATTGCAAACTTGATTCTTACACTGTCAATCAATACCTGACATAAAACAAATAAATTTTTTTCCTGAAAATTCATTTTTACCTTCCGCAGAAGGAACACAGGATTTGATATTTGTTAAGTCTGAAATGGCGTACTACCATTTTAATCATACTATTTATAATTTCATTCATTTATGAAATGTTACAATGCATGTATAATGTTACAAAATATTTCTATTTTTATTTTTATAAACTTTTTATTCATTACAGAATCCTAAAAAAAATGTATCATGGTTTGTACAAAAATATGAACGTTTTCAACCCTGATCATATTAAGATTAGTGCTGTCAAACGATTAATCACATCCAAAATACAAGTTTTTGTTTACATATACTATGTGTACATTTATTTAAGAAAATTATGTTATATTTGTATATTAAATATGTTTATATAATATAAATTATATTCATTTAGACATATACATGTAAATATTTTCCAAATATATGATTTGCGTGTGTATATTTATATATACATAAATATACACAACACACATAGTATGTAAACAATTTTTTTTTATTTTGAATGTGATTAATCGAGATTAATCATTTGACAGCACTAATTATTATTATTACAATATTACTATTTTTACTGTATGCAGCTTTGGTGAGCATAATAGGCATTTCAAAAACAAAAACTGTTATATGTGCTACTATTTATACTGTGTGTTTTATGCACATTTCTTGTGTGCAAAATATGCAATACTGTGAAAAATACACAATACAATGTACTTGCTGTCACTTTCCATTTCATGTGTGATGAACTGTAAGTAAAATCATCTATGATTTTTTATATCCTTTGCCTAACTCATTATTTGAACTGAACTGATTGCTTTACAGAAATTCTGATTAAAATGCAAAATGAATTAGAATAAATACGATATAGAAAATTATACAATAAGAACCATTTCTCATACTTCTGATAGAGCAGTGTACAGTGTGCATGCTAACTGCTCAGTATGCAGACAGCAGTATGCTGGCATTCCATTCTCAACACTCCAGCCATTTGAATCTTTCCTCATCTGAACATGTATGAGAAAAAAACACTGATATCCGCAAGTCTGTTTCCGTGAGAAACTTACTCAACTTTTTCCAGGTTGTCTTGAATTAATTTGTCATGCTCATGCATAATAATGTTTACATCCTTCAAATTTCAAAGCAAAATAGTATTACGAATGCACTCTTCAAAGAAAGCCAAAATTATAGTTTTAGCATTAATCATGAGCTAGCATATGCTACTCCTCCAGCATCATACGACATTCCCTGACAAGACTGCTATTAAAATAGGCCAAGCGTTGAATCACAAGAAAATACAAACAGCATAATAGATAGTGACAGCTTTCAAATCTCGTGGAGTCCGTAACACCATCTCTCTGGATTAGCATTGAGCATCGACTGAACAGCACCCAAAAGACTGAATGAGGTCAAGAATTCTGAAAACACACTTTTGGTAAACTGCTTACTTGCTAGATAGAAGTTGTTATGCTTCAGATGTACTAACATACGTTAGAAATGTCAATGTTAGCCTATGCTGATTGGCTGGTTTGAAATGGTCGAGCTGGTCTGACAGCCAAAGAAGGTCAAAACCTCAAAACCTCTTAGATACACCAACCAGCTTAGGCTGGTTTCAGCTTTAGGATAGATAAGGTTTAATATCAAATCAAATGGCATTAAATACAGCCCATACATTTAATTAGTATATTTATTTATAAATGTATTCATTAATTGTCATTTGTTGTTATTCATTGTCATATATCATGTTTTTTAATATTAAATTTAGAGTTTACAAATAATAAATAATTTTTCATAGTAAGTACACATAACCTAAAAAAAAACATGTCACTGAAATAACTTGCTGTACCATACTCGATTTGACTGATATAGTGAGTTTTTCAGTGAAGGATCTATCGGACTGATTCAAACTGTTTTTAAAAAATGATTCATTAAGAGACAAACTCATAAAAGCCATTTGTCATGAATCAGAACTTTTCGAAACTTTAAAGATACACACTAAAGACATGGTAAAGCTATGTGAATGAGCAAGAAGAACACAGCAAAAAATATTCATTAATATATTCGGTGACTACTCAAATTTTAACTTAGATTATAAAACTCACTCAAGGTTTAAGCATATATTTAAATCTGTTTGAGAGTAACTGCATTTATCACCCAATTACTGAAATTTCAAAGCATCGGGTGATTTGGTCAGTTTGATGTGCAGCTCCACAACATAACTAAATAAAAAATAAAGGTTTTTAAAACTGCATTTATTAACATCATTTGCTCTGGAGTTTTTTAATCAAGAAGTTGCCACCTTGTAACAGGCTCGTCTTACAACCTTTAGTTGACATTTGATGTTCCACATTTGCTGTGTCTCATTAAAAAGACTGCACTGTCAAGAGGTTGTATTTGTCGGCCACATATGTCATCGAGGCCGTCTCATTTCAGAAAACCAACCATTACAAAAAAACATTAAGAAAGAAAGAGAGAAGTGATTTTAGCCCTATGAGATATAATAATTGTTGATTTGAAATAAGACTTATGCGGCAGACAAATAACACTCCTATTGTTTTGTTATTGTGAGAACTGTTCAACACCTCTAAAACATCACACCACATGAAAGTGAAGTAGGCTCTTTGGAGTCATCGCAGTGCGATTGGTTTATGTGATAGACGGGTAAGAAACCATCGATCGAGGCATAGGAAGTGCTGATCAGACGACTGATCAGAGCATCCTTTAAAAGGGTCATGAACTGAGAACCTAAAATTCCCTTGATCTGTTTACATATGAGGTCAATGTACTATAAAAACATCCTGTAAGTTTCAGAACTCAAAACTTCCTCATTAGTCT
The DNA here is from genome assembly GCA_027564155.1 of Gymnocypris eckloni scoliostomus. Lineage (NCBI taxonomy): Eukaryota > Metazoa > Chordata > Actinopteri > Cypriniformes > Cyprinidae > Gymnocypris > Gymnocypris eckloni. The sequence goes on from CM050435.1 coordinate 19,296,223, forward strand.
TATACTGAAGGCAGTCTGCCAAAACAGTCTTCCAGTTTGTGGAATGTTCTACTCTATGATGTAATAGTGTGGCTAAACACTGCCTCCACAGAGGAAGATCAACGCCTGCTTCTACATCACTGCCTGTTTAGCTCTACCCACCGATTCACGCATGTGGTGTTCACAAGAAAGGCGAATGCAGAAATCTATGCAGAAACCAAACAATAAAGATGCTCTGAAGGCAATAAGACGCCCCCAACATTAGGAAAAAGTGGATGAACTTTATTTTTAATAAAGATCCAGACACCGTCAGTAAGAACTCAGTCCTTTGTTCAAAAACAGGACAGAAAATAGCCTATTACTTCTAAATTATGTTTCTGATGTAAATGATCTTGAGAACAGTATAAGGGCAGAGGCAGTTCATTACACATTACACTCAATTTTTTTTTTACAAAAGCTGACCCTGGGGTGGCACCTTTTCCACCGCAATGACTGCTTTTGTACCTTTTTTTCTGAGAGTGTAGTGCCAAAAAAATGACACACTTCAGTACACACCAATTATTTTAACTATTTTTACACACCTTCAAACTACAAAAGCTTTCCCAAAAGCTACATTATGATTACAACATAAGAAAGTTCAAATATGAAACCAGCCTGGATATTCCATACATACAACATGTTTCTTTTGGAGTCAGCTTCCTATAAGTTATTTCACAACCACATTTAGTCTGAACTGTGATGATGTTTAAAAATAACAATGAAAGAAACAAGCTGCTTCTCTTCCTTTCTCATTACTTTAGCTATATAGAATAATGTTTTCTGTAGAGTAGAAAAAAGCTACCAGAAAATAACTATTCCTCTTGCTTTCTACAAAATGTCCTGTAGAGAAAGATAGAGAGAGATAGAGGGGGAGGGAGCGAGAGCGAGAGATAGACCAGGTCTTAAAGCCTGTAAAGCAGCACAGGTCTGATTGCTCATGAGAGCCAGCCTGGTCGTTCCAGCACAATGTTCCCTCATCAGAGTAGAGGACTGCTCTCTTCATCAGTGATTCATGCTGCTTATGTAACACCATGTGGAGCCGCTCTGCTCATGCACAATATAGTGCACTTACAGTCTGCCTATGCAAATCCTGAAGAGAATGTAGTTAACAGCTTTAGAAAAACTAAATCTTAGTCTATTTATCTAATCACATTGTGAGAAATACAGATATAGATTGGCTATGCAGTCAGGTAACAGATGTTTCCTAAAGATGTCAAGTTAAATAAAATTATGGTTCATTAATGCCCCCTTCAGGATGTAAGAGTGTAATAATTCGCCTCATCAGCTGTCATTAAAATTGTATATCATTACATTATAGACATAAATAGAGAGCGATATTAAGTGAACAATTCCTGTAAATTCATAACCAACAACAACCACTTCAATAGCAATACTTCTACATATTCAGCAGAGACAGATATAGAGCACAGATGACTGCTTCTCTAAACCTGCCTTGAACTCCATATCAAAACAATATCATTTCATTTTCTATTTTTGCATACGTGTGCCTTTTTCATAGATGTGTTCTTCAAATAATGCACATGCCTACTGCACTACAAAGACACGGGATGACAAGCCCAGCTGCAGCACACGACGTACAGGTTCATCAGGACAGCAGATGAGAGTTTGAATGGAGAGCGCTCAGAGTAGTTTAAAAGACTATTCTCATTGTCACTCCAGTGCACAAACCTTCAGATCATCATCTCCTCAGAAATAACGGAAAACAAGCAGGAGCTGAGATGAATGATGCATGTGGAACGATGAAAGACAACACGTTTTGCCTCCAGGCAGCATCTGTTGTTTTTTGGGTTGTGCCCATCATAACATCATGACCACAAGTCAATTATTACTGCTTTCTCTACCTCTAAATTATATTTACACTAAATCAAACAAATACATTAATGTTCAGAACCGAATATCAGAACAAAAAAGCTAAAGATAAAAAGCTTTTGAGTCTGTCAACAATGTAGTCTCTATAGAATTTGAAATTGTCGTAAACACTTTGCTAAAGCATATCAGTTTGGCCTAATAGTGCTTAAAGTGATAAGTGCTTATGTTTTTAATCTACAATTAGTGTTAATGGACTGCACATATTCTAGACTCCCTCCTAGCTCTAATACTAGTGTGTTATAAGGCTGGAGCGTGAATCCATATTACCCATGAGACAGTGCTCTAACCTTCAAACATATTCCTGCGAGCACCTGGTTGCAATTTAACAGAAAGGCCAATGGGGAATTAGACCTTGCCACTTTTAACTTATGATTTTTTAATAATGCTTAACCTAGCATGAAAGCAGGTTAGGCAAATCCTTGATTGAATGTGAGAACGCCAATGGAATAGTTCACCCAAAAAATGAAAATCTGCTTAAAGCCCACTCACTCTCAAGATGTAAGGAGTCTGTTTTTTTTCATCAGATTTGAAGAAATTGAATATTGCATCACTTGCTCACCAATGGATCCTCTGCAGTGAATGGGTGCCGTCAGAATAAAAGTCCAAACAGCTGATAAAAACACCTCAATTATCCACATGACTCCAGTCCATCAATTAACATCTAAAGCAAAAAGCTGCGTGTTTGTAATACAAATCCATTATTAAGGCATTTTAACTTTAAATTATTACTTCTGGCCAACATATGAGTCCATGATCCATAATAACACTTCCTCCACTGAAAAAGTCCATCCCCTGTTGTCTTTTCACATCAAAATCCACAGAGATATTTGTTTAGAACTGTTTTTGAGTTTTTTTACACTTGTAAACAGTGTTTGCATATTTCTCTCCTGCTTCAGACGAGGCAACTTTTTCAGCAAGATGGCTAGAGGACACATATTTTAGCCAGAAGTGATTGTTGTATTTGTTACTTCTAAATATGCAGCGTTTTTTGCTTTACAGGGCATTAATTGATGGACTGGAGTGGTGTGGATTACTTGTGGAATATTATGATGTTTTTGTCAACTGTTTGAACTCTCATTCTGACGGCACCCTTTCACTTCAGTGGATCCATTGGAGATGTAATGCTAAATTAAATTAATAAATCAACAAATTGAATGGCCTATTCCTATTTGTTTTTCAATTACTTTATAATGCGATATCTCAGATTGAAAAGGGATATTAAACGGGGGGAAACAAAGGCAGGACTTGATTTTATCCATTAGGAATTGGTTGAACTCACTACAGTTTGCCATATAAAACCACCAACATGACTGAAAGCCCTTGAATTTAATGGGACAGCAAACAGAAATGGGGCTTCATACAGAGAAAAACTCTTTCAGCATGTCAAAGTCTACCACTGGTCAAAATGTCTTTTCAACAAAACAGCTGAAACCCTTCATGAATACACAAACAGCCAGTGCAGCACTGCTCATTGTTTGCTGGAGGTAGAACATCATGCCTTGTAGATCTTGACAAACACATGTTAGCAAGGGGGCTTTGCAGGGTGATGAGTTTCATTCACACTCATTTTCAGTTGGACAAACTGACAGTGAAGAAAATCTGCCCTTGAAGGTATCTGTCACTCAATAATCCAGTTTTTTGGCTTCATTTACTCACTTTCATGTTGTTCCAAACCTGAACAAAAGACTTGCAGGTTGTACAAGTTTTGAACCACACAAGGGTGAATAAATGATGACAGGTTTATGCTTCCACAGAGAAAACACTCCACATGCTCTGTACAAAAATTACAAATAAATGAATTTGTTTTGATGGTCTTCCCATGCAAGCTGAGCACATGACACATAATGAAACCCATGTGGCATTCAGAGCGCATACCATTAGGACATTCATTTTGTTCTCCGTTCATACCAGAATGTGATCATTTCCCATAGCAACATGCAAAAGGCATATGAATATCATTAACAAGATTTCAACATCCACAGAGATGTTTTCTGAGCTTTTTAACGATCTTTAATTGGATTCTCAACTGTGACAACGAGCTTACAAACAGAGAAGGGAGGAAAGCAAAAGGAGGAATATAAGAATTAAGTGGAGCCAAAATAGAGATGCTCATCTTGAGAAATTTAATTATGTTGAGAGGTAGTGAGAATAGCCAAGAGCTGTGGTCACTAAAAAGTAAAATGGATGGGTGTTTTGTGAGGAGGAGAGATAAAAAAGCGCATTTTAAACGCACTTTCTAACAACAGCGCTGACGCCACAGTTTTATACACCCAAAACGATTTATCACCCTTTGACGCCTTTGAAAGAAAATATTCTGCTATATAATAACAACGCAAATAAAAGCCATTAACAACCAGAGAAGACACATCTGCTGTTGCCAGGCAAACAGTTCTGGGACAGCAGGACGGTAATTGGCATGAGCATGTGGAAGCCATCGAGACCTGATCAAATTAATCTAAATTAAAGTCCAAAGTCACATTTATTCAATAACAATGATAAATATCAATTGATTTTTACTGCACACATTTAATTTAAATAGCAGGAACAATCCCTCCGACTCATCATCATTCTGCACAGTCTGTCTGTCTATCAATCCATCCGTACCAAAATAAATAAAATAACATATAACTGTTTATTTAAAAAAAGCTATACATATTCAAAATTATGTAAATGTATTTCTGCATTCTACATCGCTGTCTCTGAATCATATTTCACCAAACACAAAGAAACATATCTGTCCTTTTCTGGGAACATGTTTGAAGGCTGTACATGTATTGCTTTTTAAATACATGCAAATCATATTCATGTGGAGAACATTCTGTTAGCTATGAAAAATAAACTAAATGCAGGCAAAAAAAAATATTTTCATAGAGTAAAACATATTACAGTAACTGCGCCAGATTGAGTCATATGGGAAATAATAATGTGTGCAGACAGAGACCAGAAGATTTGAAAAGTCAATTTAGCTCCCACGAGTCATATACACAACTCTCAAATAATCAAATAATGTAGCCTAATATAAATGAGAGAATATGTATCTGTTCTGAATGGGATGGAGGCTGTAAATGGTGTGCTATTCATTTAAATTTCACTTGTGCAATTAGAAGCTTGTCCCTTGTATTCTGATGATGTGCAGACCAATATGATATTAACTCAGCTTGCACTACCACCACTCGCTGATGACCAAGCCAAGCTCTTATAAATGAAATGTCCACAGACAAAGATGCACAAAAGTGCATTTCTCTGAATGCCAGACCTGTGCGGCTGGCTTTCAAGTGTTTTGTTTATCTCTTCATTACCATCATGCTCTGCAGCAGTGGGACATATACTGTTAAAAACAACCTCGGTTCAGAGAAGATGCTTTGTGTGGATCATTAAGATAACTCATTTAAACATAGTGGACTAAAAAACAATCTCACTAATACATGGTGGGCCAAAAAACAATCTCACTAATACATGGTGGGCCAAAAGACAATCACAGCAAACAATAAAATGTGATAAAAGCACAAATCAAGTCTCAAAAGCCAAGCAAATAAAAATAGTGTCACAAATGGTGGTGTGAAATAGTTTGACTGTTGGTATAGGTCAGTCATTATTATTCATCAGAGCAGGTGTTTGTCTGACAGGTGCTTGTTATTCGCAGCACAAAGGAGCTGATTTCTGATCCCCAGGCCATGAAAGCTCATCATTTAGGCTAAAACTAGCCATGTAGGCTAAGCAACAGAAAATGAATGCAAGCTCATTAGTTTGCCTTATTATGTTGACCTCTGGACTTGTATCAAATTAGAATTGCTCCAATTTTACTTGATTTGGTTGGTGGTGTTTTGTGTTGCTGTTAGCCTACTATTTAATGCTTCTCTGTTTCAAAGGAATAGTTAAATTTGATCCCAAAACTTAAATTCTGGCATTAAATAACTAATACTCGCCCTAAATAAAAACATTAGGATACTCACCCTAATGTCATTCCAAACGTTGATGTTTTCTTTCTTCACATGAAGTAGACGAAGAGGTTAGTCTTGGTGCTCTATCCATACTGATCACCATCAAACAGTGTAGACAGCTTCATGTGACAGTTAATCGACTCCATATTGGAACATGACGTGACACTTGAAAGCTATGCCGTGTTTCTTTCTTTTCAACGCCTCTGGTGTAAAGTAGCTAATAGGCCTATTTGTAATACGAAATGAACTAGCGCTGATAAAAGCCATTCCCTCATACGGAGAGCAGACACAGTTACCATGTAGGCCTTTCATTTGGGTCGACGTTATATATGTCTGCCGGTAATTCTCAGTTGAGGGTGATCGAAGTCCTTCTCGTGCAACCATAGGCTATATATAGGCTACTGGCATAACAGCGGAGTTACGTTACGTAATTTATGATGTGTACATTCACAGTTTATTAAATAATTTATTATATGTGCGAACAAACGAACTGTTGCTAGCTATATGGTTACTTCCTCAGACCAACGAGACTTCACGAACGAGCGAAACGTTCTCTGACTAATTGGTAAACTGTTGTGGATAGTGAAACGTTGTTTAATAAGTGTATGGATAGATAGATAGATAGATAGATAGATAGATAGATAGATAGATAGATAGATAGATAGATATTCTTACAGATAAACAATTTTCTCTCTCTTTCTTTTTTTAACCTCTTTTGAGGGCGCTCGAGACTTAATTCGACCCCTCCCAACCCTCTCGTCAGAACGGTCTTCACTGACTCATGGTGGCAGAAGTTGTGCTTGAGTAACAGCTGAGAAACACGTGGAGCACGTTCAGTCTCGCGCTGATTTTGTGATGTGCTTGTTGAAGCAGGAGCGCTGCGCTTCAGACGTTTGGAGACACTCGGCGCACCGCACCGGAGAAAAGATGCATTAACACACCACTCAGAAGCAGGACAGAGTATCTCTTTATCTTAGGTAATGTAATATTTTTACATTCTAAAGCAAATATCTTGGTACTGGTAATTGTACTGTGCATCGATGTTTCTCATTTGCACAGTCAATATATATAACTAGGCATTTATTAGAGAATTCTGCATTTAGGCTACAGGTTGTCAAGGGTGAAGAAAGGTAAGCATCTGTTTAATTTTGCAGCTTGTGTGTGCTGTTAATGACCTCTTTAATGATTAAATAATTTATACAAATGATTTCATACCGCAGTTTCTTCACTTTGGTGGTACCCCTTTAAAAGGTAATGATTTGTAAAAGTATATGTACTTTTAAAGAATTAATATGTATACCATTTAATAAGGTACAAATAAGTAGCCATTTGGCTTTTGTTCCTCAGGGTAACGCCTCGGTGTCGGTTTACCTTTATTTAAGTCTTGAAAGTCATTTGGGAAGCTCTACAATGATGTATCCTAAGACATGAAGCTTTATTTCTGAATGGAGAATCATTTCGCATTATCATTATAATATTCTGCCCTTCCAGAGGTAATTAACACTTATGGTTAGAGAATGAATGGGTTTATTTATGGTACTGCAGACACACTTCCACAAAGAACATAATTATCTTGTCTGGAACTAATATATTTTCAGACCATATAGATATGGTCTCAATGTATGACCTTTATTCTGATAGTATAACCTATATTTAGTCAAAAGGCTTTTCTATACTGTCCCCATTAGCAGATTATATGTGAAAAGATGCTGCCCGTATGAATATGACATTACAAACTTGGTTTCTTTAAAGATGTTAATGAACTCCAGATGATGTATGAAATATATACATTTTTACATGTATTCATTACCTCTCAATATAAAAGATCCTAAAACCTGCATGCGAATGAATATTAAAACAATAAGAAAATGCAGTTTAAAACACTTTCTAAATAAAATAATCAATTTTTAAGCAGCCAAACAAATTTAATTTAGTAGCTTCTATTGAGGAATCCCAAATTTCATAGTGTAACTATTTATTTTGTACTTCTTACCATGTAATGTTTGAAAGAGGGCATTTTATGAAACCGCTAACTCCGCAAGACCAGAGAATATAATGCCACTTCATCTAATGACTGCCATTTAAATGTCTTTTTGCATTTGCACAAATTACAGGATTGCACCGTTTGAATTTAAGCAGTGCTTACCTGCTGAGATTCGACATTTATCATTCTTGTTTGTCTGACAGCGAAAGTACATTAATGAACAAGTGGATATTTCGGCACCCAAAAATATAGTAGCTTCTAATCCTAAATTTCACAGTGCAAATTCCATATGCAAATTCAGTTTGAAAGGGAAAATAATGCCAATTCATCAAATGACTGGCATTTAAGTATTTTTATATTTGCACAAAGTACTTGAAATGTTTGAATGTAAGCAGAGTTTAAGCTTTGATATTCATAATTGTTTGACAGTGAAAGTACACAGGCTCTTTGGAAAAATACATCACTGCAGGCAAAGAGTGTTTTAAAATGCCTGGATGCTGGGGAAAAGTGATTTTAAGGTTCATACGGGTATGTTAAAGCATTTCAATTCACAACTGAGCAGTTATGTAACAACATTTTCAAGACTGAGTGAGAACAAATGTAGAAGTTTAAGAAGCTACCACATCACAACCGTTAATCTGAATATCACGCATCAACCAGCGATGACCTTTGTGTTTTCGTCCAGAAGGGGGAGACAGGAGCGTTGTGATCCAAGGATGGAGGGCTCTGGCTGGCAAGGTGGTGCAGAGCCTCCTGAAAGCCAAGTGTACGAGGTGGCGGTGGTCCAAAACGCCACGGCCCCTCACAGCAATCCCTTTGCAGACGTTGCCCTGCTGCAGACCTTCAAGCCGCTTATCATCCCCTGTTACGTTCTTGTGGTGCTGGTGGGCGTCTTTGGCAACTACCTTCTGATCTACGTCATCTGCCGTTCGAAGAAGATGCACAACGTCACCAACTTATTCATCGGCAACCTGGCCTTCTCGGACATGCTGATGTGCGTGACCTGCGTCCCCTTCACGCTGGCCTACGCCTTCAGCCCTCATGGGTGGACGTTCGGCCGCTTCATGTGCTACCTGGTGTTCCTGATCCAGCCCGTCACTGTATACGTGTCCGTTTTCACTCTCACGGCTATTGCGGTCGACAGGTGAGTGCAAGCATCTGACCTTCTAATGATCACGCCGTTACGAGACGCAGATATCAAAGCTAAGTGTGGTTGAAGTGGGTCAGATCACTTGAGATGAAAGGGTCTCCAAAGGATGCGCTTCAAATGATGGTTCTTTTGAAAAGGGGATCGTCTTGTTTATGTTGAAGGACTTTGGAGATCATTAGGTTTGGCTTAGGAAGTGAAGAATGCAGTTTGAGAGGAGGATCACTATCCACGCTGTTTCCAGCCACTGCTTTGATGTGTGTCGACAAAATTAAAGTGCTTCATGCTTTCTATACTCAGAAAAATCTGTTAGGGACATATCGGTGTCATATTTCACCCCATAAATCCCATATATAATTGTTAATTGTAGAAAAAAATTAAGCATTTTTTAAAGATTTTAAAGAAAATTCAATGTATTTTTACTTTAAGTGTCAAAAATAAATAAGAAGAATGAGATTACAATAATGCATTTTTAAATATTGCTTACATTTAATTTTTTTTGTATCGGATTCATTAATGTTGATTTAAATAAAACACTATTACTGCTTTTAATTGAGGATTAAAATGATAATTTAATATAAATGAGTAAATAATGAGAATTGTGTATGCATTATTTTATTAATGAAAATATGAAATTTAAAATCAAACTCTAGATGAACTACAGTAATAAGACTATGAGGGGTAAAGTGCTTAATGGTACAAAAAACATTAATACTTATAGTTCTAAAACATGTTTCATTTTCTTAATACAAAAGATAACATTTATTATTATTTTATTTATTTTAGGGTAACATTTGAAAGAGAAAATACAGTTTTTTACAACAGTAAAGATGTAACTATTGATTCTGTTGAGAATTTAAATATTTTAATATAAATATTGAAAATTATTTTCACATTGTTCTATAAATGCGAATTTTGAGAATTAAAAACTACAATAAAGTAAAATATCTAGTGAATTACAGTAATAAGTATTTGAGGGTAAATGTGCTTAATGTAAACAAAATTATTATGGTAAAAATAGGCTTAATTTTATTTAGACAAATATAATATGTATTTTATTATTTAATTTGGGGTAATATTTATACAAAAAATATATATATATATCATATAATACAGATTGTGTCAAAGCAGCTTTACAGTGTTAAACAGGAAGAAGGTGTGTTGATAATGCAAGAGGGCAATAGTAAACACTCAAATATAATATATATATATATATAACAATCCTAAATCTTTGTGTGTTGTAACAGGTACTACGCTACAGTGCACCCTTTGAAGAAGCGAATCTCAATGGCAGCCTGCGCTTATGTGCTGTCTGGGATCTGGCTGCTGTCGTGTGTGCTGGTCGCCCCCGCTGTGGCCCACACGTATCATGTGGAGTTCAGAGACGAGGGTCTGACCATCTGTGAGGAGTTCTGGTTGAGACAGGAGTCCCAGCGACTGGTGTACGCCTACAGCACGCTGCTACTGACCTACATCCTGCCTTTATCTGCAGTCTGCGTCTCTTACCTCTGCATCTCCGTCAAACTCCGCAACTGCGTGGCCCCCGGACACCAAACGCGCGACCAGGCCGAGGCCCAGCGGGCGCGCAAGCGGAAGATCTTCAGACTGGTGTCTCTGGTGGTGGCGGCGTTCGGAGTCTGCTGGCTGCCCATCCACGTGTTCAACGTCCTGCGTGACATCGACATCCACCTCATCAACAAGCGCCATTTCCTGCTGATCCAGCTGTTGTGTCATCTGTGCGCTATGAGCTCGTCCTGCTGCAACCCGTTCCTGTACGCCTGGCTCCACGACCGTTTCCGCACAGAGCTGCGCAAGATGTTCACCTGCCACCGTCGCATCGGCATACCGGCCAACCACTGCGCCACGGCCAGCGTCGTGCTGTGATGCCACTCGTGGCTTCAGAAAGGCTGAAAACACAAAGTGCTATTTAAGATCTATAAATGGCCCACGAAATGTAAATACAATAAATTGACTGGGTCAATACAGATAATGGATGGAAACTCTTGCGTAATTGAGGGACTGCAAATGCTAACTTGAATGATTCATTATGTGTCATTTATTGAGAGGATTCATCGCTATTTATTGAAATAAAACGGAAGATTGTAACCTTCATGTTGGGCTTTTCTCTGAGCGCTTCAAGAATCCCACAAGGTTACATGAAGAGGCATTCACAACCCATTTTGCACCTGCAATGTTAATTTTATCCATCAGGAACTGAATGGATGGTGAGAAGTATCTCTATATGAAAGGTGGAGATGTTGGTGACCTTAATTTAAAAAGGAATTTAAGGGTCTGACCAAGACCATCTGTTTTGCTGAAAGTTTACAAATAAATGACAAAAGAAATGCTGTCTTTGGAATCATGCTGAATAAATCCAGAAACTTTAAGAAGTAAACGGGGTCAGTTTTGCTTTAATGTCGACTTCATTAATGCCTCTTTTACTGGCATTTATTTTCCATTAGCAATTTCACGCTTACGAATCATGAACCAAGAGGATTTTGCGACCATTGAGTACACTAGAGCTCTATGAATGTTCAATGTGACGCTCACATGATAATACAAAAAGTGAATGGAAGAGCCTAAGGACAGGCATTTGAGTCAAACACAGAGAACAATAAAGAAAACATATTTATCTATGAGGAGAAGGCTTCTGCAAGTTGTTTAAATGATTGCATGCTGTTCATAAAAAAAATTGCGTTTAATCACTTGATGTTTGGTGTTTTTTTATGCACAGTACGGTTCAAAAGTTTGAGGTGTGAATGATTTTTAAGAAGTCTCTTATGCTCAATGTTTTTATTTGATCACAAATCCAGTAAAAGTATGAACACTTAATGTATTCAACGATGCAAAGCTGATTTTGCCATTAGCTCCTCCAGTCGATCGGTGTCACATGATCCTCCAGAAATCATTCAAATATGCTGATTTGCTCCTCAAACATTTATCAGTTATTCTGCGTAATATTGTGTAAACAGTAATACAGTTGTTTCAGGATTCTTTGATGATTAAATAGTCAAACAGATTTGAAATAAAATCATTTTATAAATGCCTTTTCTGTCACTTTTGATTCATTTAATGCATCCTTGCAGAATAAGTTTGCTTGTAGGTTTGCTTTCGACATTGGTGGGGACATAATTCTGAAAGAATACTCTGCTGTTGCTGTAGTAACGAAACTCGTGCGCGTCTGATTGACAGATAAACTGCACGCTCTTATATCAGTGTTGTTTTTTATTTTGTGTTTTTATTTCAGCTAACAGTTTGATTTGTACATTCAGTTGAACAACATTAATTTAAAGTTAAAGACTGTCCACGGCAACCCAGGATGCTCTTCCTGTTGCACCACAGAATGACAATTATGTAATTACATTTTTTTAAAATAAAAATCACATTATTATTGTTGATGTTCATGGCTTTATTCTAGGCTGAAAGATTGTGTATCTTTCCACACAACGTCTTTCTATGCTTTCTATAGGGAGCTAATAATAGCCATAGATCATTTTGTGATCATCAAAGTATTTACTTTATCTTGTTAGGTAATATCAAATATAAGACGTTTCAGATGCGTCTGAAATAACAAAAACATATACATATTTAATGATTAGATCAAAATATTGCTAGGGACATTTTGGTAGGGACGTGTCCCTTGCGCCCCCCCTATACGCCCCTGAGCACAGGTGTAGATCACCACATTAATTATGCTCTTTCTTCTGAAGTAAATGCCAGCTTATCTAGCGAAATTACATCCAAATATTTTCAAGTGCACAGTACCTTGTGTAAGTGCATCAGACATCAGAATGCAAGTCGTGCCAGAAGTGCTTTTGTTCAAAGCCGCAATTGATCTTAAAACCAACAGCTCTCATGAAGGACCATACGACAACATGAGAACAGGCACTTTAAATCACCGTCGAGATCACACACCTGCGGGACGTGAAACAGTCTGTACTCGGCCTCAGGTGAAAGGTGCACAGCCTATAACGCCGTCACGAGTTCGACCCCAGCTTTCAGACGCGAATAACATCAGGCCTTCGGATCATCCAAAAGGACATATTCATGGAAAATCTATTTGTTTAGGACAGAGATTTTAGCTGCTGCAATTCACGCAAAAAGCACCAGCATCAATAAAATTTTGGACAGGCTCCAGCAAGATTATAAATTACTTCCTGCAAACATGGCTAATCATAACATCCCTGCATCTTGAAAAAAGGCTTAATATGACCTAATTAGATGTCACGGAGTTAAAAATATCAATTAAAACTTTCCATTACATGGTATGTTTACGAAATAAGAATGAAGATATTTCTAATTATAAATATGTATCAGCTTTAATGCACTTGTCAAAATAACAGCAAATGCCAATATAACTAATATATATTTTATGACCAGTGTTCAGCATGTATAATTTATAATTTACAAATAAATGTTCAAACACTTCAGTCACTGGCCATAATTCTAAACTTGACATAAGAATTAGGCATAAAATAATGTCACATGTGAGAGAGTTGCTCGGAGGAGGATATAAATCATGTGTTTGTGGCAGTTTGTAAAGTCGTTAAGGGGCTTCTTCACCTTATAAATGGTTTTCAAAATCAAAAGTGCAATGAAATGCACATATTTTGTGAGAAAGTGACATGCAAGGACACAATTTGTGGAATCAGCAGCCCAAAATTAGTAAGAAACAAATACTGGATTCCATTCAGCACTAATCAAACAGCACTAATTAAATAAAATGCATTCCAATATGAAACAGAACAAAAATAGTCAGAAATAATTGCTAAATTTACCAGTTTAAACAAGAATGCATTTATTAACACTGAACAGAACAATCAGAGCAATGCATGAAATAAATTAAATCAATGTAACAAAAAACAAACCCTGATGGTATCAGAAATCAGCAGCAATGAATTCATCATAAACACTGAGAATTATGCGTCCTTTAGCTCCTTCTGAACCTTTCGAAACGTTTCAATTTCATCCTGCGAGCGAATGTATGATTCTATTTCACTGTCTGATATGTCTTCATCTCCAGTCACTTCCAGCTGCGGAGCATCAACCCTCTGCCGCTTGCGACTCTTCACGCAGGGGGGTAAAAACAAGTGCCTTTTACTCCAGTGGTTTGGTGGTAGTTGATCATCTGTGGCTTCTTTATCACATTCTGCCTGACCGGGATCCACGAGCTCAGGAGTCTTTGAGGAAGGTGAATCAGAGCGGTTTGAATCTGACGGCTCTTTATCACATTCTGCCTGACCGGGATCCACGAGCTCAGGAGTCTTTGAGGAAGGTGAATCAGAGCGGTTTGAATCTGACGGCTCTTTATCACATTCTGCCTGACCGGGATCCACGAGCTCAGGAGTCTTTGAGGAAGGTTTGAATGTGCCCCGTCCACACATCAGGTGAATCAGTCTTTGAAGTTCAATCAAAGCAGGCGGGATCCACGAGCTCAGGAGTCTTTGAGGAAGGTGAATCAGCAATCTGACGGCTCTTTATCACATTCTGTCTGTTGAGTCTCATTTTGGAGCTGTTGAAACTACAAAAAATGTCATCCACCAGTTTGACCACGGTGTTGGGCTCCACCGCGCCGCCCCTCAGCCACGGCAGCTCCCGGCCCAGTTTACACAGCACGTCCCGCAGCTCTTTCAGCCGCTTCACAACCGTCTCTCTGCTCCTGCGCCACGACTGTTCAGGAGCTTGTCCGATCTTGCAGAACTTATTGAAGGTGTATTTCATGCGGACCTGCAAATGATTATGTATTCTATAATATAGGGTACAATTCAGGTCCAATCATTGTAGAAAATAAACAGCATATATTTTTTGAAACTTTATAAGTGTTTACAGCCACTTTCGATCAATTTAAAACTTCCTTGCTGAATAAAGTTTGAATTTCTTAAAAAAACTTTTGCACACTATATGCATTTGTTAGATTTCAATGTCTTACAAAATGCACTGATGATAGCACACATAAGTCACAGAGATGTATTTACATCAGCAAGACAGATTTTTTAGGGTGTCTGCACATCTACGTCTATAGGATGTTTCCCTACTAGATGTCAAATAGAGGTTTATAAAATCTTTTTAAGGTGTTTATGATCTGGAATGTAAATAAAACTGACATCTTACAGAAGTTTGTACACTTTCCAGATGAAGCGATCTTTAACAGACTTGCAGATGTACGTGTGCTATCTGGACCACAAATGTCTCACTTTAGTGTTAATCACTTGATGACAAAATTATGAAAATATGATATCCCTTACCATAGGATTTAGCGACTGCCAGGCCAAATACACCGCTGCAATGAGAAGGGGCAAAGGCTGGCGGCCCGTCACTATCCAGGTATCAGTGGCTAGTTCAATCAAAGCAGACGTCCTGTCCACCAGCCGTTGGGGGGGCTCAGCAAACACCTCTTCCACCTGTTGAGGGCCCAGCTTGAAACTACAAAAAACACAGAAATTGAACAATCAGACTTTTACATCAACTAAAACATTGTGCAAGTCATAAAAGCGTTAGACATACTCATAGCAGAAGCTTTCCAGCATGTCCATGATGCCGATTGTGCTGATCTCAATGTTCAGAGCCTTTGTAAACTCTCGATAAACAGCGCCCAATGTCGCATTTTCCACTTCCAACAGGTAACTCATGGTTCCCATGGCAATGGGCCAGTTGCACTGGCGGCAGACGGACAGTATGCAACAGCCTCCCAAGATCTCTTTCTTGGTTAAGGTCACATAGAGGAAGTTTGGGTGGTTGTAAGCGCGCCCAAAGAGACTCACTACTGCCGACTCCATGTCGCTGGATAATCGGAGGATACGGCACAGCGCACGGACCCGAATGAAGCCTGGAAAGAGAGAAAAACTCAACTCAGAACCCAGCAAATCATTTCAAGTCTGTATGACTCACCAGTGTTACTATTACATTTTGGGTAATTGACAATTTGTTACTTTTGTAAATAAAATACAGCAAAAATAAATATACATTTTAAACAAAAAACCTAAAGGAATAGTTCATCCAAATTTGAACATTTTGATCTACTCGAGCTCAGGCCATCCAAGATGTAGATGAGTTTGTTTCTTCATCAGAACAGATTTGGAGAAATTTAGCTTTACATCATTTGCTCACCAATGGATCCTCTGCAGTGAATGGGTGCCGTCAGAATATGTTGGAGGACTTGATGTGAGAGAACAACAGAAGATGGACTTTTTCACTGGAGGGAGAATTAATTTGGATTATGGACTCGTATTTTGGCCAGAAGCAGCGGTTTGAAGGTAAAACATCTAAAGAATTTGTTTCTCACAAACACACAGCGTTTTGCTTCATAAGATGTTAATTAATGGATTGGACTGGAGTGGTGTGGATTATTGTGATGCTTTTATCAGCTGTTTGGACTCTCATTCTGATGGCACCCATTCACTGCAGAGCATCCACTGGTGAGCAAGTGATGTAATGCTAAATTTGGCCTGAGGTTAAATTAATAGCAAATCTTGGTGTATTCACACCTGACTTGTTTGGTCCGATTGAATCGAACTCAAGTTCGTTTTCTCCCTTGGAGCGGATCTTTTGGGCAGGTTTGAATACAGCAATTGTACTCCGGTGCGGACCAAACAACCATACCGAGACCCAGCTGAAGAGGTGGTCTCGGTCCGCTTCCAAACTAACTCTGGTACGGTTGAATGGATGAACCAATGTATGGGTGACCTTAAACACACATGTGGTTTTGTTTACAGTTTCTGGTTCACTTACAAAAAGGACAGCGTGCAAGCGAACCGCACCGCACCAAACCAAAAAAAATTAAAATCAACATTGTATTTGGTCCAGACCAAAGCAAGTGAACTAGTGGACTTTCCTGGTGTGAATACACCCTTCATTTCTGGGTGAGCTATTCCATTAACCACAATTATTTATTTATTTTAAACCCACTAAAAACTACAATTATAAATGCTGCCGTGGACTGAAATTACAAAAACTAAAGCAAAAAAAAACTAAAATACAAAAATAAACTTACCTTACACTAAAATTTAAATAATTCCTAAAAATATAAAAACATGGCTAATATTAATAAATACTACATAATAGCAAAAAAAATAATACAGCAATAAAAGAACGTTTTGTTTCAATAAAAATCCACCCCCTGGACCTGACAGCAAGCTCCAAACATTTTAAAAACGATCAGCAAGGTTGTTCAATATTAGGACCTGTTGATCTTACCAGCAATTAGATTTCGACACGGTTGCTTGGACACCTCTGTGGAAGCATGATAGGGCACAACTGGACAAAACAAAAGAAACAGATGTCAACGCAGCAGTTTTCATGCAGACTGAATGAAGATCAGTTAAAAGTGAAGTGCCCTGTGCTGGGTTACCTCTGCCCTGGGTCTCTTCACACAGTGAGGTGGTCAGATGTCCCTCAGAGACCACTGACCCACAGTCCACACACACCCACTGCCTCTGAGAGTACAGATCATCCTCCACCACATTAGACGAGCCACACTCGGGACAACTGCTCGGCATACCTGCATGAGAAGCATATCAACTACTGGCCACCAGTAGCTCCGGGTGTGTGTTCACTGCTGTGTGTGTGATTCTATTAGCTTTAGTTTCGTTATGTGCGACTGTCTGCTGATCAGCAAATGACAAACTTTCAATCATATGCACTATTATGGAACGAATGAAAGAGAATCACACTGTTCAGCAAGTGTCAAAATAGACTGTGTAACGTTACATTATTGAAATATTTGGGCATCTTACTGGTGGCGGTTGATCCTCAAATGGTCGGCAGAATATTACTATGATAGACAATTAAAATACGTTGTTTCTATTCCGCACAAACGGCTGAATGCAGCGGCTCATCACTTCTTGCGACAAGTGTACGTTACGTTTGTTTTTAACACCGCCGCGCTTCCTGATGACGTTAATAGTCCGGGCGGAAACGAGGCTGTCAGTAATCGTTCCATAACAATAGGTTCCTACATGGGAAAATAAATTAAAATCTTGTGTGTATATATATATATATCATAACCTAATAATTAAAATGAAACCTTTTCGAATATGAGACTGGTTGACTGATTTTAGCTGGACTTCCATCCTTGTCGTAGCTGGTTTGCAGGCTGCTTTTAGACATTTTATTTATTTATTTAGATAGACCTGCATTAGTGGAAACTAACCAAAATAAATTAACAGTCTCGTTCAAACAGTGGGCTTCCTCCTTATCATTTTATTAAAATGGTGCCTACAGGATATCTAAAACATTTGAAATTATGGAAAAGTTCATTTCAATATTTTTTTTTCTTGTAAATTATTTCAAAAGTGACACCTACATATTTTTAGACGATCATTGACACATCTGACATTCCCTCAAAGTGTGTCACATGAGTTTTGAACAATAATCATTCAAAGCTTAACTTGTATTCTTAAAAAATGACACAATCATGTGACACAGAAAAAGCCACATTGTGACATTCACAAAAGCAGAGAATAATAAAGTAAACGACAAAGGTATAAAGTACAAATTATCACATTCATTAACAGATGGGAGAGCTTCACAAGGAGTGAACTGAAAATGGAGTCAGTGCATCAAGAGTCACCACGCTCAGACATCTTCAGGAAAAGGACTACCAAGCCTTTCTAATTCTATTTAAAACATAGACAGAAGCATCTTACCTGGGCTAATGAGAAAAATAACTGGACTGTTGCTCAGTGGTCCAAAGTCCTCTTTTCAGATGAAAGTAAATTTTGCATTTCAAATAACATCAAGGTCCCAGAGTCTGGAGGAAGAGTGGAGAGACAGAATCATGTTGCTTGAAAGTGTGAAGTTTACAACAGTGATGATTGCCAGTCATCTGCTGGGTTTGGTCCACTGTGTTTTCTGAAGTCCACAGTCAACGCATGCCATCCACAAGGAACATTTTAGAGCACCCTGATCTTGCTTCACTTCTGCAGACAAGCTTCATGGAGATTTGCTGATTTCATTTTCCACCCACAACCAGGACTGTTGCACCTGCCCACACTGCCAAAGGTACCAAAAGCTGGTTCAATGACCATGGTGTTACTGACTTGCTTGATTGGCTCAAGGACATTAAGATGTTGGGGCTCTCCTCCAAGACACGGACCAGAAGATTGTCTATATACTGCTCCAGTTCCCCAATCTTAGCATCCTTCTGAGAAAGCTGCTGCTTCTGCTTTTCCAACAAGCAACCTGGGCTTCCTTACATGGGTTAGCAGTGCCACAGACTGATCACCTCCATGCCTCTGGGGCCTTAAAGATACAGTTGAACAAAAAATACATGCTTAAAAGTCAGCTGAGAGGAGAACATCTTAAACAATTTTAACATACTTTTCAGAAACCTGACATTTCTGTTTAAAATATAAGCTCATGATCTTATTTCATCTGTAACTTGCAAGTCATCTGTACTTCTTCATTATCTGTAAACCGTAATCATCTAAATTTCAAGAAATATAGCTGCTTGAAATAGTGCTCACACTATGTGCAATGCATGGGGATGTTTTCACTTTCTGAAATTAGTGAAAAAATATTGAACTTTTTCATTATATATTTTTTTAGATAGTACCTGTATTAGTGGAAACTAACCAAAATAAATTAACATAGGATCTCGTTCAAACAGTTTAAGAAGATTCCACACATTATCATTTTATTATAAATGGCAAAGACTATAACCACAAAGTTATGAGAAATTATGGACAACATGGTCAATTTCAATATTTTGTTCAAGCATTCCTTGATCCCAAAGGTACAGCAGCATGTCAGGAGTCCTGTGTAGACAGCCTACATATTTGTTATGCCTTTATTTTCAAAGATGAAAGTGTGTCATATCTGTGGTTATTTTTTCAATCATTCAAAGCTTAACTGTATTCTTAAATTAATGCAAAATAAAAAGCCACACCTGTGACATTCTTTATTTCAAAAGCAGAGAATAATAAAGTAAGCTTGACAAAAGGTATAAAGTACAAATGATCACATGCTCATTATTTACAGATGAACTGATTCTTTTAAAGTGCTTCACTGAAAAGAAAACAACGTATCAATACAGAGATCTGTCTACAAAATAACATACAGCTTTCTAATTGATTTAAAACATGTTTTAAGAATATATGTAGCACTATTTTGTTTACTTATTAACTGGTGATCATAAGTCCTGGCACAGAAACCATTGTAACATTATAATATATTTTTGGGAAATAATCATAATACTAATCAAATAACATTAGTAATTCAAATGGAAAAATGTAGACAGTAAAAATCTTTGGAAAAGATACTTAACTTTTATTTCAACATGTACAAAAATAAATCAGTCACATGGTTATGTGAATTGAAGCCAAACTCTGCAGGGCAGTGGCCCTCCAGGGGCAGGATTGGACACCACTGAGGTTGTACTACTAGGTGAATACTATGTCATGTAATGAATATTCATAAGTCAAGTTGGTGAGTTAAATAAATTGTTCCTACCTATCAGATCATTTTTACATCAATGTCCACTAAAATTAAAGATTAAAATAACAAATCAACTACTCTGGCATACTTCAGAGTATTTGTATCAGGAACCAACAGCCAACATCTGCTACTTTGCTACTGCTACTATGTGTACCAGAAGCTGCATTGTCTATATACTACCTAGTGAATCTGTGTCCAAAGAAAGCTGCTGCTTCTGCTTTTCCAACAAGTTAATGACTTCATGGGTTACACGTCCATGTATTTATTAGCCTTTGGGGCTGTGAACACAGGTCATGGATTTGACTTTCAGCAGAACATGCTTAAAAGGTCAGATGTTTGGAGAATAGATTCTACAAGAAGGATTATTTCTATTTAAATTTCAAGAACTACACAGCATGGCTAGCAGATCAGGTCACCTGCTACTTACCTTCTAATCTCTAGTTCTTGCGTGGCCTCACCTGCTACTTTGAAGGCAGGATCACCTGTTCTCTGAGGTCACTCCCATTTTCTGTGCTCAGGGCTGGGCATGGGGCCTGAAAAGGTGACACTCTGTAGAGACCGGTACTATACCCATGATGACCTGCTAGGGTGGAATACAAAGCAGTCAATTTCAGAACTCTGCCAGAAGATGAGTTTACCATTTGTAAAACATGAAGTTGACTTGCTACACCCTGGCCCTGAATTTTGAATGACATGGAGGAACTTGTTGACTGGTGGAGATCAGTGGCCTTTATTTTCAAAGATGTTCTGGATCTGATGGTTTTCAATTATCGGATAACTGTTTTAGAATTAATGCAAAAATAAAAAAAGTTCACACTGGGAAATTAAACACCCCAACCATATGATCTGAAACTCTGAAGAGACAAATGTTTAAACCATTGCAAACCATGCTCTTCGGAAAGGCCAGTTATGTGGAATGTCACATAAAAGTCCCAACAAGGAGTAATCTAGGGTCCAGAGTGTAAAGTAAAAATACCTTGGAGTTAAGCAATAAGTCACATGAACTGGTGATCACAAGTCCTGGCACAGAAACCATTGTAACTTATACCTCCCAATTTTTTGGGAAATAATCATAACATTTTAAGAGTTTTATGTTCCAGCAAAGGTGCAATTAAGACCAAGCAAAAGGTTCTATGGGTAAAAGAAATGGTGTTAGAAACACAGAGACACTTCCATGTATTTATTATTTAAGCTGTGAACACAGGTCATGGATTTGACTTTCAGCAGAACTTGTAAAAAGGAAGATGTTTGGAGAATAGATTCTACAACAAGGATTATTTTACTTCTTCTAAGGGTCTCTAGAAGTTCTTTGCGTGGCCTCACCTGCTGGGTTTGAAGGCAGGATCACCTGTTCTCTCGCGGTCACTCCCATTTTTCTGCCCAGCGATGGGCTGGACGTCAATAGGTGACACTCTGGCTTGTGGGAGAGACCGGTACTCTAACCCATGATGACCTGCTTCCGGGCTCAAAGGAGAGAGAGCTTGACTGGAGGTTGAAGATGAGTTTACCAGGGATGGGGTAAAACATGAAGTTGACTTGCTACTATTAACAGTTAATGACTTGGCTTGATCTTGTTGACTGGTGGAGATCAGTGCCGCTTCTGGTTGCTTTCTGGATGCTGATTTGGCAGGAGGCAACGGGGCCCGACTCTTCTTTTTGGAAACACCACTCCCAAGCAGGACATTTTCGGCATTCTCGGGATCATTCGCATTGCAGAGAACCTTTCCAAGGACTGGATCAGACATTGAAAGCATGTCTTCTCCAAAATAGTCCAGTTTAGACTTTTCTGGTAAATCCTTGTTTTTACTTTCTCGTGAGAAAATGTCTTCAGGGTGCTCGGGTTGGGTAGAAGGCTCTTCATCTGTAGGAAGATCATCAAGCTTCTCAGTCGACTCATCTATTTGATCAATACAAGAGTTTGAGGCAGCACTGGCTTCATGTTCAGTCAAATGGACATTACTACTTGCTTGGTTGCTTGTTTCAGTTTCAGATGCAGATGCCTTGCAAGATGTTGACAGCAATGAAGGCTTTGGAGCTGGACCCTTGTTGTGTTTAGTTGTTTTGACCTCGGTAGATATAAAAGGGTTTGTTTCTTGCCTGTTACTGGGATGACCCTGGATAAGATACAATAAACTAGTGTTCCCAAAATCGGTAGCATCAGAGGTCCTTGACTCTTCTTGCAAAAACGGGCACACTTTGCTAGTCTGGTCTATTTCGTGCAATCTAGTAGTTCTCCATTCACCAGTATGAAGAGGAGTGGTAGTTAGGTCTGCATGTTCGTTTTGCACTTCTTGCTTGTTCTTTGGTGGTAAAGGGGCAGGACGTTTGTCCCTTCGTAAACTGCAGGAATCAGAGTCTGCACCATCCTCAGATGCTCTAGATGGAACATCTTGTGTTGTTTCAGGAATTGCTGGTGCTTTTGGAGGGACATCTGGTTTTCCCATCTGCGTCTTGTTCTGTGGAGGCATTGGGGCATGTCGTTTCTTCTCTGACCTTTCTGCGGTGTCTCTGAGATGGTCAACTTTCTCAGTGTTTTCACCATGAACTTCAGAGTCATCTAAGAACGGGTTGGTGTTTGGCACAGATGCTTGTGCAAAGAAGATTCCAGAAACAGAAGAACTGAAGAATCAGGATAATGAAAGGGAACATTAAAGTCGATCAAACACATCTGCTAAATATCGAAATACATTGGCAAGTAAGTTAAAGCAACTATTCTCTGGTCAACAACTATGAAAGCCACTGAAAGGACAATTTTAAGTCTTTAAAACTGACCCTATTTACTTTCATGTTATTGAACAAATGTTATCAATATCCATAAACGTTTTAAAAGGATAGTCAACATCAAAATTACAATTCTGTCACCATTTACTCATCCTCAGGTCATTCCAAACCTTTCTGGAATACGTTTATGGACATTTATTACATTTGAGCAATAACGATTTCTAAGAGAAACTCACACAAAACGTCCTTACTTTAACTGCAGCATTGAAGGGACAGCTGGTTTAGATTTAAAGAGCCACCCTACAAATCATGCTACTTGCTCTGCAGTCTCCTACACATTCCAGTTTCATGAAGCCCTCAAGTGCACGAGTCAGAGAAAAAGAACTGCCTGATCAGCTGTTTTCCAGGGAAACAGATTTCTCCAGCTTCCCCTGGGTTAGACCTCAATCAAGTACCACACGAAATCTAACACAATGAGGGTTAGAGACCTTAAAAATAACTGTCAGCATTAATGCATCTCAGCAAAAATAAACAGATAAGACCATGGTGAGAAAGACTCTTTATTTAGGTTTGGGTATTTCATTTGGTTAAGGGTTACTCATTTTATTCGGGATGATAATCATCTTCAGAAAATATGATGAAAAAATTAAGTCAACGTGAATTGTCTTTACTTTGAGCCCTTGAAATAGTTTCAAAAGAACTGCGTTGCATGCCAGATGTTTTTTTGGACTTGTACAAACACGCACTCATACCAACACACACACACAGACTACTGCATATTTAGTAATAGTTTTGTTAATCACGATAACATGGTGTTAGGGCCATACCACACTGAAATCTAGTTAGTCCAAGCATACTACAGAAACATTGCGAGACACTTCC
The DNA here is from genome assembly GCA_027564155.1 of Gymnocypris eckloni scoliostomus. Taxonomy (NCBI): domain Eukaryota; kingdom Metazoa; phylum Chordata; class Actinopteri; order Cypriniformes; family Cyprinidae; genus Gymnocypris; species Gymnocypris eckloni. The sequence continues at coordinate 19,320,239 of CM050435.1, forward strand.
ATGCCATTAATATTCAAGCTGTGATTATGGGTCATGGATTTGCCTTCCAGCAGAATTGGTAAAAAAGCAGACGTTTGGAGAATGATTTGAAACAGCTCTGTGAAATGATAAAAGTATGAGTTCTGAAGAACGTTGAGAGTTCTTAGAGTAGCAAAGACTAGTTAGAGTTAGTCAGACGTCTGTCAAAATAAAAACTTCATCAAAAAGGAGTGCTTCCTTTTGGTTCGGATAAGTAAACAGAAGCTAAATGCATTCAACTGACTGGTCATGGTTGTTTGTTTACATTATAAATAAAAAATTATCAAAAGTGGCACAGTGACATTCTATTAGTCCAAAATGTGCCCCTCATAGATGTATTTTAAACATCAAAGATGTTCTGAGTGGCTGATTTTAACACCTCACACAGCATTTTGTTTACACTAAGAACAGAAATTAAGTTGCCATGTGTTTTTGGGCCTAATTCATCATATAACACATACAGATTTTTATTCTGGCAATAGCTGGTTTCACTAACAATTTACATAAAAAACTTGTTTATGTTTCATTAAGACCAAAGGGATGCAATTTAAAAACACAAACTTCTGTGCTTTCAGGTAAGACACTGACCTTGGCTTGACTGCAGAGACTTTAGTGGACTGACTGAGGGCTTCAGGTTGAGAAATGGTGGAGCTCTCGTCGAATAAGAGAGGGTCTTCAAAGGGATTGGTGGATAGGATGTGGTCCGAGTTAATCTCGTCAGATGCTTTTTTACTCTTATTCAGACGAGCACTCCTGGGTTTCGCCTCGGGCCGCTGTTCTTTTTCTTTCTTTTGTTTCTCCATTTCTTCGTTCTCTTGCCTGATTCTCTCCTGGTCTGCTTTCTCTTTCAGCTTCCTCTTCTCCTCCTCTTCCTTTCTTCTTGCCTGCTCCTCTCTCATCCTTTCTTCTAATCTCTTATTCGCAAGCTCCAACTTCTCTTTTTCCTGTCGCACCCTTTCTTGCTCTTTTCTTTCCATCTCCTCAGACAGTTGTCTCTCTTCTTCCTCTTTCATTTTCCTCTTCTCCTCTGCTTCCATCTTTCCTCTTTCCTTCAGTAGTCTTTCATCTTCTTCAGCACGTCTTCTGTCCATCTCCAACTTTCTTGACTCCTCTTCTTTCTGCAACCTTTCATTCTCAAGTCTCATTCTCTCCTCTTCATCAATTCTCCTCCATTTTTCTTCTTCCTTCCTAGCCTTTTCCTCTTCCTCCATTCTCTTTCTTTTCTCCTCTTTGATCCTCTCCTCCTCAGCTTTCCTTATTTCCTCTTCCTGTCTAACTCGTTCCTGTTCCTTCTTTATTCGGATCATTTTCTCCTGCTCTATCCTTTTTCTTTCTCTTTCCTCTTCCTCAATTTTTCTTTCCTCTTCCTGTTTCTGTAGCTTCCTCTTCTCTTCCTCTCTCTCCACCTGCTTCCTCTCCTCTTCCCTCTCCATCCTCTTTCTTTCCTCCTCTCTTTCAATCCATTTTCGTTCTTCTTCCTTCTCTATCCTCTTTCTTTCTTCCTCTCTCTCAATTCTTTTCCTCTCCTCTTCCAGTTTCTCTAGCTTTCTCTTCTCTTCCTCTCTTTCCAACCATTTCCTCTCCTCTTCCTGTTCTCTCTCAATCCGTTTCCTCTCCCCCTCTTCAGCCTGTCTTCTTTCCTCCTCTAGTCTTTTCCTGACTTGCTCTTCCTGTTTCCTCTGTTCCACTTGTCTTCTGCGCATCTCTTCCACTGTATTCTCTTGAGTTTGGTCCGAGGAGTCCATTGAGGTGCTGGAGGTTTTCCTGTCATGACCTCTGTGCAGGTCCTCCATGGATCCAAGGCCGGAACTGTTCAGGCTGAAGGTGGAACTGGCCTTGGATCCTCTGGTCTCTGACTCTTCTGTGTAGAGGTGACTGCCGTTGATGCACACGTTGCCCTGCGCCATGCCTAGTCCAAGAGACCCAGCACCCTGGGAAACCTTGCTATCAGAGCTTCCGGTCCGCTTGTGCTTCAGAAATTTGAATTTCTTTTTGCCTTTAAAAAAAAAAAGAAAGAAAAAGGAAAATTACAATAATAGTACACTATTGAAATGTTGCATTAATGTATCAATTTTGGCAGACACTAACTTCTGCTAGTTTTTAATTTATGTTTTAATTATGTAAGGATGGACAATATATTGGTACTGCAGCAATTATCTGTATATATTATACTGGAGATTTGAGTCATTTATCATGCTCATTTTCCATTTGGACTACCTTTATCTTAATCTAACACTAACTTAAAATCAGTGTTATTTTAGTATCGGTAATATTATATTTTTAGGGGTTTTTTTATTTTGTAAAGTAGTAACTGTTTTATTAAACAATTCTTAGTCATTTTGCTTAGTTTTATTTTTAAGTAAGTCTATATAGTTTTCATTTATTTTTTATTTCAGTCATCATGTTAAGCTAACTGAAAACCAGATATATTGCCGTGGCACATTTTTTATGTGTGTGTGTGTGTGTGTGTGTGTGTGTGTGTGTGTGTGTGTGTGTGTGTGTGTGTGTGTGTGTGTGTGTGTGTGTGTATATATATATATATATATATATATATATATATATATATATATATATATATATATATATATATATATATATGCGGTATTATTATGGGCGATATGGCAAAAATATCTTATCACGTTTTTATTTATATATATATATATATATATATATATATATATATATATATATATATATATATATATATATATATATATATATATCATGATTTTATCACGATTCTTTGTCATGTTGGTTTTACTATTTTGTCTGAGCAGTGCAGCCAAAATAATTTCCCTATTATAAAGACAACACCTTTCAAGTTAACAAAATATTAAAAAGTATGGTGGATATTTAGACCAAATTGGGCGAAGATAAAAAATCTTTGTTATTTTATCTTTGTTATTAAAAAGAAGAACAAAAATACACATTACAAATACACATAATATAAAACATAATACAAACAGTGCTTTATTTTCAGGTACAATAGGCATATTTAGCAGGAGCATTCAAGAAATTGAATGAGCAAACAAAAGTTAAGCACTATATAGATTGATTCCTATTAAAGCAGCTGTATCATTATTTTTTCAGTCAAGAGTAGCGAGTTATTTTTTCTCTTTGTGTTTTGTTGTTTTAGCATTAAAGAATACAAATTCTGTCATCTGTCTGTCGATTCTGTCAGTGTTTTATATTTATACCATCATTTATTTACTCACTCAAGTTTAGTTTTAAACCTGAGTTTCTTTCTTCAGCTGAACATAAATGCTATTTTGAATAATGTTGGTAACCAAACAGTTGCTGGTCCACAGTGACTTCCATAGTATTTGTTTTCCTTCTATCAAAGTCAGTGGTCCAGCAACTGTTTGGTTACCCACATTCTTCAAAATATCTTCTTCTGTGTTCAGCACAAGAAAGAAAATAATACAGGTTTGGGACAACATGTGAAGGAGTAAATAATGACAAATTTTAGGGTGAACTATCCCTTTAATTACAGTCAGCTGCATGTTTAGTACTGTCCCTTTAAGACCTGCACGCACCTAATGTAAAGGCACGCATCCATTTGTCTCGGCTGTTTACTTTCATTTTAGATATAATCAATTGATTCTATACATAAACCTTGTGTGTTTTGACAGTATTAGCGCAAAAGATAACTTAGTTGAGTTATCAGACGCTGTTAGACAGGCTTTTTCTTCACTTTCTTTCTAGCCCGTAAGTTACACTTCAGGTGTACCAGTGCAAAAAGTTTGTTTAGAGCCCTGGCATGTATGTGTGCGTGCGTATATATATATATATATATATTTTAGGGGTAGCATGGTACATGCATTTGTACCGAATCATCACGGTACGGACCTTTCGGTTCGGTGCATGAGGCCTTACGACTAATACAGGCAATTCACCCCCAATCCAGAAGGGGCTCCCACAGTAGTACAACGCTGTTTGATAACCGCCAGCAGAAGAACAGCGAACGCCAGGAGTTGCGCGCTTGAAAACAAAGCCCTCTAGTCAGTGATCATGTGCTGATTCTGACACGTCTCTCACATGGACTGACAAGAGCTTTGTGCTCGTGTATCCTACCTCTTTCATTCGGCACAAATCCAAATATTCCAGAATATTTCCATGTTTGCGATGTAACTTATCTGAATGCTAAACTATTATGTAAATTATTGGCTTTGTAATTGACGTTAATTCAGTCGCGTTCCAACGGTGACACAGAGGCGGGTGCGCTAATGTTTGTATTTTATTTTGATAAAGTAGCCTACCAATTTTAGCAATGCTGGAACTGATGTATTTTGTGTGTGTGTTAGGAAACGTGATCATGTTTGTAACATTTTGAATGATAAATGTTCAATATATACAATTAATAATAAAAAGTGTGTGTGCTCCAGTGCGATCAACTGTTTCTTTATACCAGCAGAATCAACTTTAAACACTTATTGTCTTATTAATAATCACTGGATAAAGCTCTGCTTTTATTTGTGTACACTCACAATGAAAACAAAACAGATTTTATACATAATATAACAATGTAATAATAGTATTAGTATTTTCACATTTAGGTGAATTTTTTATTTTTATTTGCACTACTGTCTGTTCAAAGTAAATGAAAAGCAACCGAGCATAGATGTTTTTTATTTTCCCCTGTTGTACCGAAATCGTATCGAACCGTGACCCCTGGACTGAGGAACGTCCCGAACCGTGACATCTTGGCTCGGTACACAGATCTCACGGTTCGGTACACACCTCGGTTCGATTTCGGTACAACAGGAACAAAAAAAGAAATCTACTATGTTCGGTTTCTTTTCATTTATTGTGCGCTTTATAATCTCTAATAAGTCACAGGCAAAATTGTACTGTTTAAATATGTTTAACAGGCAAATCAGACTAAACCAGTATAATTAATATCTTGCATACATTTATTAGTTCATGATTTCCCTGGTAATCAAACCTAGGACTTTGGTGTTGCTAGCACCATATTGTATTGTTTGACCTGCAGGAAAAATATGGTAGCATCATCCATCCCTAATATTGAAAATATTACAACAACAGTGTTGTATTTACCTTCAGGAGACTCTATATTTAGGCCAGACGATCTGCTCAGACTGATGGCAGAGTCTTTTTCAGGCAAGGTGGCGAGTGTGGACATGGACTGGGAAATGTTACGGTGCAAACCCGCCTTGGGTGCAAAGAGGGACTTGAGTTTATTCTTCTTTTTGGCTCCAGATGTTGCGTCAGGTGGTTCTTCTCCCTCGCTGTCAGTCAGTACCTGGCCGACTGACGGCACAATGGCAGAAGCAGAATCCGAAATGCCATCTTTCTTTTTCCCTTTCAGCTTATCCTTGATCTTGCCAAGCCGTGAGCGTGACTTGTCCTGCCCAGAGAGGTCGTACATGCTGGCCGTCATGTTGTTCTTTGTGAACTGAATGTCGAGGAGCACCTCACCCCTGTCTTTGTCAGCCTTCCCCGTCTTGCCCATTAATTTGAACCATCTGTATGAAAACAAATAGCACAGGATGTTTAGTTTCAAGCATTTTTCATTTCCCAAAGCACCTCCCTTATCAAAGAAAAGAAAGCTAGAAGCAAGACATGAGATGAAATATGAGATAATGTTGTGTCACAGAGCTACACTTTCCAAAATGACAAGCAAATAAAGCTTTGGGATCCCAAAGTCTGAGTGGTTTCATGTGATTGCTGACATTCCTCAACGGCTATAAACCAGAACAGCACATTAAGGTTCAATGACTGAGACACAGTGTTGTCATAACTCAAGGACACTAGTGAAGAACACAGACTGCAAGGTCTAATAAAACACTTACTGTGTAGAAATCTCAAAATAATGTGTTTTTAGACATTTTAAACCCTAATTGTCCCTTCAGACATAAATAAAATAGGTCTATCAATCTAAAACTTAAAGCCTAGAGCAAGCTGTTTCTTAGCTACAGAGAGAGATGTATTATATTGTTTTCCTAGCTAAATGTTGTAGGAAATGAATGTCTAGGCTGGTGAGCTAACATGCCTCTAAGGAACAACAACTTAGATCCATGAAAAACAGAGGAATAAGATGGAGGTCACAAGGGTGCGGTAACTGCACACAGGCACTCATTTCATGGAAGCTTATGTTTGCAGTAGCACATGGCTGTGAGAATAGAGTGGGTGGCTTAGAAAAGCTATTTTGAGATTGCCACAATATTGACACTCAGGGTAGAAAAAACACATTGGCAGACACATTAGGGTCAGGAAAAAATTAAACTTCACTAAAACCATATAAAAGTCAACAGGGAAGTGGTGAAGCTTGACACCTCCAAACTTTAACACAGTAACCATTAACCATCTTGTTTCTCAACAGCAGCTGCTACTTTAGTGTGTATGACGACAGTAAGCACTGGACACAGTGAGTAATGCAATTCTAACGCTACGGAGAAAACAACATGATGGGCGTGTGTTTAAATGACTGTGGCTTTCTGCTAAATAATACTGCGATGAGTCTGAAGATAAATATAACAACGCACCCTGGGATTATTAGGGAATGATCACTGCCGCCCGCATATGCCTCAATAACATTTAGCACCATTACGCAGAAAATATTTACGTCAGAGAATAACAAACTCGATAGTTGGGGTAAACAGTATAATTAAAAGCAACTAATTTCTGTCCTTAATATTTATTTTCTCTGAAAAGGCTTAAAAAGCTTTTTTTCCCAGAGAGATCATAATCACAATATACTGTTAATGCTGCCAAGCAGAAGTGAAACAAGAAGAAAAAGACCTACAGTAGTACATCGATCAAGTCAAGTCTTGTTTTGGACACTGCATTAAATGATCATTAAAAAAACTAGAGGCTAATGGTTTATATGCACCGACATAAAATATATAAAGAGCAATATTCCCCTATATATTAACTAAATGACTTTAAGGCATGTAAACCACTTTGTATTGCCAACAATATTGAATATTCTGTAAATATTTCATCACCAGACTTTTAATATGTCGCTTGGCCACATTTCTAAATCACAACATTTACATGCAAACAATCTACAGTTTGACATGGTTGAGTTTTTAGACCAACCATTAAACTACAAGTATGAATAACTGCAATCAGGGTGTAAAACAGGAATTTCAGGGCGTAAACAGAAGTGGATAAAGGGCTGGTAACCAGAACGTTGCTGAATCAATTCCTGGAAGGAGTGAACCATAAGCGATCGCAATTATGGCCTTAAACAATAAAAGCTGTTAAACCACATTTCCTTCAAGCTAATGACACAATGACAAGAGAAATGGCTTTGCACATATGGGAGGTGCTCATTTGAAACGGCATGTTCAGACGACACCTCGCAGTCAAAGAAATGCACTGATGCAAACACAAGAAGCTTCTGCAGTGATGTCAATCAGATGAGTTGCATTGCACTTCTGATCACAAGAGGGAAGTTGCAAAAGGGTGTTGCCTGCTTTGAGATGAGCTAAGACCTTTTAGACAAATCTACAAAATATGAACCTAACATAAAAATCTGCTAATTATTTAAAAGTATGCATCCCCCCATAAAATTATGATTTTTTGGTCTGTAGTACAACTTGACCTTCTCTGTGACTTAAAAGTTAAAACCATGCAATCATTCATCATCTTAACAATATACGGAACTGATATTTACTTGACGTTACAGCATGATGAAATTCACTTAATTTAGATACTGTGGTATACCGTAACTGTTTGATGTGCTGCTAGTTCTTGTTAGTTTTATTACTTTTTATTTATAGATTTTCAGTTTTCATTTAAAACTTTAGCAAACGTTTGTTATTTTTGTGTTTTGTTATTTAATTTTAATATTTTTTTTATTTAATATCTCTATATAGATTATTTTTGTATGTAAACTAAGCAAACATGCTAAATGCTGCCCTGGCAATTAGTTGAAATAAAATAAAAGTTTAAGATTTTATGTTCATTTATTTCAGTTAATGTTTACGCTAATTATTTTTTTATAGTTTTATTTTAAATTGTTCTTAACGATAAAAAAGGCTTTCAGTCCCTATTTTTGTAAAGTGTTGGGTAAGATATTAAAGGACTTTAATAAGCAAAGACCTTGATAAACTCATCTGTCTCGCCCTGAAAGATCGTCAATAACAGCTGTGCCCGGACAGAAAGTGAAGGCAGCATCAGATGAATCAGCACTGGATGTTTCATTGTTCCAGTGTGTCTCTCAGCAGCTTGACTTCCTGCATGTGCCAGCACTGATAAGAGCGTTATGTGACAGGACTGTTTTATCACGCGCAGCAGCGCAGGAACCTTGCCTCAGCTCAATTATGTACGGCTTCATTTTACTTGTTGTAAAATATTCAATTAACTATGCATGAAGCTCAGATAATTGGATATGTGTGACATATATGGGTTTTTGTTGATACTTCCAACTGGCAAAATATTTGTTTTGATAATATGATGGATTCAATATCCAAGTTTTCATAATCTTGAATTATTTCTTCTGAGGTAAAAGACATTGAATTAACACTATTTCTCCTTGTAATATTACAGGTTTTGTATTAAGAAAACCGTCTGCAAACAACAACTAAACTTTGTTAGGTGACAGTCAGAGCAGACAGGTGACGTGCTCTCATTCTGCCTCGAATCAGGAAAGAGTTACCGTGTATAAAGTGTCAGCGCACGAGGTCACGCAGAAAGAAACGGCTAATGCCTTCTGTATTAGCACGAAGCATTTAGCATATTTTAGGCACATCCTCTATATGTGTGAGAGAGAAAACCAAGTGTTTTCTTGACTTTGAAGTCTGAAGCAGTTGACAAGCCTTGACTTTATGCCACACTAACAGAAAATGCGTTATCAGGCAGCGCATGTGACGCATGTCAAAGCCTGAGAGAGAACTGGGGCACAAACAGAACAATCGGATGCCAGAAAACGGGATGTTAGATAGTTAACCTTCTCTAAAATACTGCTTTGTTTAAATGGCTGCACAATATAACAGAGGAAATTTGAGTGTGCGACCAAATGTGCTCAAAGTGGTGTGAATTACATGACTAAACTACATTTTCAGACTCTGAGGGTTGTTAAAATGCAGACACTATACTGATCAAAAGTTTGAGATCTTTAAGAATTGTTATGTCTTTGAAAGGAGTCTCTTACGTTCAACAAGGCTGCATTTATTTGAACAAAAATACAGTAAAAACAGCAATATTTTGAAATACTATTACCATTTATAGTAACTGTTTTCTATCTAAATATATTTTAAAATGTAATTTATTCCTGTCACGCAAAGCTGAATTTTCACTGCAGTCTTCAGTATCACATGATCCATCAGAAATAATTCTAATATGCCGATCTACTGCTCAAGAAATATTTATTGTTATTATTATTATCAAACTTGAAAACGGTTGTGCGTAGTAATATTTTCCATTATATTTTTTCAGGATCCTTTGATAAATAGAGAAAGCATTTTGTTTTAAATAAAAAAAATGTGTCATTGATTAATTTAATGCACTTTTGCGTAATTAAAGTATACATTTATATAAACAAATGTATAAATAAATCTCACTGTGGCCCTGAATTTTTGAGCAGAAATGAATAGTGTAACTAAGTATTATTAGTTACAAGTTTGAGAAGTAATACTCTTTCTTTTTAAATAATTTATGATTTTAATAGGTTACGATAAAAGAAAAAACAGGAAATAGTTCTGGGAACAGCAGATTAGAAAACACTGATATGAAGATCAGTGAAATTGACAACAGTGAGAAGAATAGGAAGTAATGAGCCTCATCATAACCTTGATTTGTTTTTAATTAAAGAAAAAGGACACGTTGAATGTGGAAGCTCAACTTGCACTGAACACAGAATATTCAAATGAGCAAGCTGTTCCAAACATAAAAAGATTGACATCAAAATAAAGCGATGTTTTACAGTGATAACGCACTGTTGATGTCAACCACAAGACTGTCAATATACATCCTGAGAGGTCAAACTTCAAAAATCACCAGAACTGCAGATCAGTTAACAAGAAACGCTGAGATCCAGTTTCATATGAGAGCCGGCTTACTTCGAGAGACCTGAGTGAGTTTCCGGTTCCTCTAACCTGGGACAACAGCAGCCCACACGACAAGATATGACTTTCTTAGAATAAAAAGATCTAACACTTGACAACAGGAAATGTCTCAGTTAGTCCCAAAAAAAGACCCAGGAGCTGAGCTCTAGTGGCCTAGTTAATAAAAAACAACCAGCTTTCATTCTGACTCAACTGTCGGTTGAACTTATAGTGCAAAACAATTATTCAGCAGAAGGCCAGACGAGCGCTGGCTGCCTTTGTGCATAAAATTGAATTAGGTCTCGTAATGAAAATGACCAGGAAGGTTCTAATCAAAGGCTTGAGCATTTACAAGAAAACAATGGAAGTCATCCAGAGAGCAGGTGAAGAAACACAAGCTCTTCAAATCCAAGGGCAGAATGCTGTGATGGATTTGTGTGCTGCTCTGTAAATGTCAGTCGGAAACGTTGCCTGCTGTGACTGATGTAGCAATGATGTCTAGAGCTAAACTAATTTATTCATGAAGTCTGTGCATAATGTACACCGAGCGACCTTGGATTACAGAGAGATGGAATAACCACCAGATCCAGTCAAACAGATTTGCACTGACCTTAACACATTCCAAAGGAATGCTGATGGAATTTCATTGAATTATGATGAGGAAAAGAGGAATTGTCTCCACATTCCATTAGATTCCATTTAGGAATGATTCTGATCTTTAAGAAACCATATTTGGAAACAAAAAGACAGGATTCCAAGTCATTTCTGGAGGTATGTGACGTCTCTGGTTGAGCAAAAGAGATCCCTCCCTGTTCCTTTCGGTCTACCATTACCAAGTCCAAGAACATTCAAAGCTCAGCTCATAATTTCCACATAAGGAAGCTTTGATGCCATCTTTCAGCACAGAAGTATCCTTGTAGAAGTGTCCAAACACTACCCTAATAAGAAGCTGAGAAAAGTCAGATGCACGTGAGAAAGGCCTTCGTGTTTTGCCAAATACATTAAAATATAAGGCAAAATGTATATAATATACAGGATATAATCTTGCCGACGAGGACCAGAACTAACTGTTGTATTATAAAAATGTAATATATATATATATATATATATATATAGTTGTTTATATAAAATACCTATAAGGATCACTCACTCAGTTTTGTTACGGGATTTATTGTCTTGGAGTTCCAGGAGGTTGATGGTCGCCTGGCCGAGCATTTTGTCAGGTCCCACCAGAGCCCGGTGCATCACACACACCTGTAGGGTGCAGCGCTCCGCGTTACTGGGGTGAAAGAGCGGCAGGTCGAACGCGGCCTCCTCTTTCCACACCGGCGCGACGCTTTTCTCCGCCACCGAGGTGGAGAACTTATCCTTGGCCACCTGCATGATGGCGTACGCGTCGTTGGAGCCATTCTTTCCCTTGCTCCGCAAACCTCTCGCCTGGAGCACCGTTACCTGGACGCTGGTGGGAAACCACTGCTGGCTTTGCTCTGCCAGAGACATTTCTGTAAAACCCAACTCGCTTCAGTAAGGACCGAAAAGTCAGCAGGACGTACAAGCTTGTCCTGCCCTGCGAGAAGTTTCAGTGTGTCAAAGGTTCGTGAATGTTTCGCTGGAAAAGTTTCTCCTAATCCAGTGAAGCAACAAGTAAGCGTCACTCTAAAGCCACGCCCACACCCCTGAGCAACTGCGTGTGGGCGTGGCCTGGACTGACGCAACGTAGAGTTGAAGATTAACGCAGCGCCTGGAACCAATCTTTGCATAACAAATGCTGTAAAGATTCTGCTATGTATTTATTTATTGGCCAAAATTACACCCTGAAAAATTCTGCTGACTAATATCTTGTTGTGAGCATAAGTAAAGAAATACACAAATAAATGTTTATTAACATCCCGCGCATATTACTCATTCCCATGTGTTTAAGACCCTCAGAACTCACACACAAAGGGTATAGCAACATTTGTATTGCTTTATAATAATAATTCTATGATGTTCCTTTCAGCTATGACAGTTTAACAGAGGCGTGTAATTAAAATGTCCCATGACTAAATGTAGACATTCTGACACAAAGCTATAATTATACTGAACTGTCATGCTGTCAGTGACCAGTTCTCATTGTTCACAAAAACAGGAATACACAGTTGTCTTTTTATAGCAGAAGAGTTTAAACTAAAAAGACTAATGGCATTTCAGCATATAAAACATCCCTAGCTCACTCTCATAAAGAAAACCACAGAAATAAGCATTTACAGCTGAAATTAAAGTCATATGAGGAATTTTGCAACATTAACGCTGTAATTTTGCTGTTTATATGAAGCTCGTTTGAATCTTTATGGTATAAATGTGCTACATAAATTTAGGTTGCTTCATAATTGTACATTAATGTTGTTTTTCCACAGTTAGGTAAACAAACCACCAGGTATTACCACCAAGTCACCATCTTTCATTATTAATGAATCTCCACTGTCATTTAGGGTTTTAATAATAAACATGACATGAATGACAGGATAATGTGTGTTTGTATTGTTCCTGAAACCCGTTCTTCAGGGCCTTCATAGTTCTGCGTGAGTGGAAGTGAACAGGGCACGTCCCTCAAACAACTCTTTTAATGTACTTCTTTACATAACACAATGAGCTCAGACTGCAGGCTACTGAGGGGAATATCTATTCGTGCAATGCCACACTCTTTTATGTGATAGCTGGGGATGTATTCTGATGATGTCATCTCTTTCAGAATGATGCCAGACATTTATTGAAAGCATAAGTTCATCATTCAGCCACAGCTCAAAGTCACACACTTCAGGCATTTCATTATTGTAATGCAATAGTGAAACATGAGAAAACAGTGCCCTCTAGAGAGGACTAAGAACATGTGCAACAAAGAAATAATTGAGCCAAAAATCTCAATTCTGTCATCATTTACTCACCCTCATATTGTTCTGTATGACTTTCTTCTGCAGACGATATTTTAAAGGATGTTGGTAACCGTTTCGGGTCCCATTGACTTCCAAAATATAAATGCATTCATTCATTCATTCTATAGTATGGATAAATAATTAAATGTAAGTTAATGGGTACAAAAACTGTTTAGTAGCCAACATTCTTCAAAATATCTTCATATGTGGTGTATAGAAGAAGTCTCATGCAGTTTTGAAACGACATGAGGGTGAGTAAATAACAGTTTTACATTTTTTAGTGAACTATAACTTTAATGCTTGATTTGTATTGAACATGACTTCAACTTCATTGTGTTCCTCACACAAATCTATGGTACGGCTTCAGAAGATTTCAGGACTGTTTATGATGCTTTCACGGTGCTTCTTTGGAGCTTGATAATCCTGGTCACCATTCACTTTCATTGATTAGAGAGATCATTTCTCCTTTTGTGTCCCATGGAATAAAATAATACAGAATCTTTAGGTGAATTATATGTTTGCCACTCTTATAAAATTATTTGGAACAGCATAATTCAAAATTATGAGCATGTTCTATTAAATATTCTGAATGACTGAAAACCAGTATTATTAGAATATAGATAAATGTTTTTATTACCTGAAATAAGATTAACAAATATTCCAGCTACTACCTTGGTATTGGCTAATGGGGATCCAAATAAACAAAAATATACAAAATAAATACATTCCAGCTAGCTGGCAAGGAAAATGTCATATTAATTTAGTTTAAGTAAAACTGATATTACATTTTTTTAACCTGTATAGATATAGAATACTTAAAAATGAAACGATTACTAAAATGACAAAACACACGATACAATTAAGAAAACTTTAAGAAAACTTTAAAATGGAAAATAAATATAACAACTGAATCATAATATTAACTATATAAGAACTATAATAGTTTAATAATAGTCAAATAAAACAGCTGAAAACATTCAAACTAATGAGCATGCCAACCCATGGCGTTGATTTCGAGTGCTCCTCGCCAGTGTTTTTAGGGAGTGAGGGGTGAGTGAAGGTCTCTGCTGAGCGTGTTTCCCTCAGTACAGCTCCTCATCCACACAGAAATGTCCTCGCTCCATCAGACTGAAAGCACAGTCCCTGCACGTATAGCACTCCATGTGTCTGTCTCTCTGATCTTCACCTCCAGAGTTCTGCAGCAGGACACAGACTAGGCTACTGATCTAAACGTGTGTGTGATCTTCGTGAATTCCTGATATGAATTGACCTCAAAAGTATTTGAATACTTAAAACACACTAAATGTTTTTTTGACAATATCAAAACACTATCACTTTTCTTTCTCAAGAAAATATATATTCAGTCACGGTCAAAAATATCAGCACCCTTGGTAAATATGATCAAAGGAGGTTGTGAAAATGAATCTGCATTGTTAATCCTTTTTATCTTTTATTTAAAAAAAAAAATCACAATCATCAAACCTTTTATTGGATAATAAGATTTAAATGAGGGGAAATATCATTATGAAATAAATATTTTTCTCTAATACACAATTAATGTCACCTTTTTATTCAATCATTTTTGAAACTCCATTTGCCAGTTTAACAGCTCTACATGTTCTCATATAATGCCTGATGAGGTTTGAGAACACATGACAAGAGATCAGAGACCATTCCTTCATCCAGAATCACTCCAGATCCTTTATATTACCAGCTCCATGACGGTGCTTCTTCAGTTCACTCACTCATCTTCTACAGGGTTCAGGTCAGAGGACTGGAATGGACACAGCAGAAGCTTGGTTTTGTGCTCAGTGACCCATTTTTGTGTTGTTTTTGAGGTTTGTGTTTGGATTATTGTCCGGTTGGAAGATCCAAACACGGCCCATTATAAGATTTCTAACAGAATCAGTCACTTATTGATTTTTTATCTGTTGGTATTTGATAGAATCCGTGATGCCACGTGTCTAAACAAGATGTCGAGGACTTCCAGCCGAAATATAGGCCCACAACATCTCAAATACAGCAGTATATGTCATTGTACACATGGTGTACTTTTTATCCTTGTGTTCACCAAACCCATCTTGAATTTTTGCTGCTAAAAAGCTAATTGTTTTTAGTTTCATCTGACCATAGAAGCCAGTCTCATTTGAAGTTCCAGTCGTGACTGATAACTGAATATGCTGGAGATTGTTTTTGGATGAGTTAGGATAATTTTTCTTGAAACCCTCCCAAACAACATGTGGTGATGTAGGTGCTGTATGACTTTTTTTAAGGTTTTCTGACCCCGAGACTCAACTATTTTCTGTAATTCTCCAGCTGTGGTCCTTGGAGTCTTTAGCCACTCAAACTCTCCTTCTCACCGTGCATTATGACGATATAGACACATATCCTTTTCCAGGCAATTTCATAACATTTTATGTTGATTGGAAATTCTTAATTATTGCCCTGATGATGGTAATGGGAATTTTCACTGCTCTAGCTCTATTTTTAAAGCCACTTCACTAATTTGTGAAGCTCAATTATCTTTTGCTGCACATCATAAATATATTTTAGTTTTTTCTCATTGTGATTGAGGATTAAGGGAATTTGGACTTTGTTTTCAGGGAGCCATGGCTGGATAATTTCATGTTCATAATCACCCTTGAGTGCTCAAAATTGTGAATATGAATGGGAATATACTTCAGAGATATTTCACTCATAAGAATTTATAGCGGTACCAATAACTGTGTCCAACGTGTATTTGAGAAAAATATTTATTTCATAATGATATTTTCCCTTATTATAAATTCTTATTATCCAATGAAAGGTTAGATTTTTGTGATTTTTTAAATAAAAGATCAAAAGGATTAACAATGCAGATTAATTTTCACAGCCTTCTTTAATCATATTTACCAAGGGTGCCAATATTTTTGCCATGACTGTATATAATGAGCTTAATTACAGGGTTCTTACACAATGATGTAACCACATCTCTCACAAGTGCGAAACCTTTGATTCTGCTGGACTGCTCCAGATAGCAGTGATGTTTCTGTCCAATTCACGTGTGTTTGTATTACATGGGCGTCCTCATGCTTTATTCAAGAGGTTTGAATGCAAGAAATGCAGTGAAATAAAACACTCACGCTCCAGTCCCTCCTGTAGAAATCTGAAAGTGTTGGACTGTCTGGACTGCTGAGATTGAACTTGTCTTCTCTTGATTCATCAGATCTTCAGGATCAACAGGCCAGTAACTCCATACTGGATCATTAAAGCTCACCCTGAGAAAAGAGTTCAACAGGTATGGGACAAAATCACATTAGAAAGAAATCAATAATTTTATTCAGCAAAGATGCATTAAATCAATTAACATTTATAATGTTGACAAAGTGTTACAAAAAATTATATTTCAAATAAATGCTGTTCTTTGTATCCTGAAAAAATGCATCAAGATTTCCACAAAAATATTAATATTAAATGTGAGAGAAAGAAATAGTATGTGAGCCACTATAAAGTATGGATATTTAAAAAATAGTATGCATATAATGTGAAGTATGCAGTAAGTTGTACATTAGTATTCCAGACATGATCGTGGTATTACTTCAGGGTGGTCTGTGATTCATATGACACTGTTTGGATACAATCAGATGCAGAGTTATGTCCTGCGGTGGTCTCCTGCAGGGTTAAAACATTACTACATGGAAATAAAATAAACATTAACTGAAATAAAATTACTTTTTTAGTTTCCAAGGCAACCTTTCTCAAAATAACAAACTAAATAAGCTCAAACTAAAAAACACTTTGTATATAAATATTTTTAAAAAGCACACAGCAAGCAAGATTAGCACACTTTCACTGAAATGAAAAGAGAAAATTGTAAATAATATCGATCTATAAAACTATAATAGTGCTGTTTTAGTGCAGCTAAGCAAATGAAGAGAATGTAAGGCCACAGATGCTGAAAAGCTTCTCTCTCAATGAGAAAATTCATCATTCATTTTGCTTAATGCAATTTTTCATTGATGCTTAACACTGCCAATAAAACGAGGGATTCAAATTATTTATTCATATTAAGCTTGTTTTTTTCTGGACCAAAAGATGGCAGCAAAGCCTTCAAAAGACTTGAACATTAGGTTCAGTTCATTTTATGCCATTAAACTAAATGTACACACTTGACATCAAGCCAAACATTACCTTATCATGTTGCTCCAGCTGCTCTGGACTTCTCTCCAGCGGGGCTCTGGAGCTTTGAGAGCTGCTGAACACATGAACAATGAGAAACACATGTGACGTTGTTTGAAGACATCTCTGTGTGGTTCTGGGGCGCTGACCTCTTGGACTGGCCTGTCCTGACTCATGGGTTTGTTTTGGCCGGACTGAGGGCTCCAGGGTTGAAGAAGAACAGCAGGAAGTTTCAATGAAAACAAAACAGGATGGTTCTCATTAGTTTATTCAAACAAGCTGAATGGGCCTTACCTGTAGTGACATTGAACATTAACGTTATGTTCACAAAGCGCTGGTCAGTTACTGTGTGAATAACTAACTGAATTAACAGAAGTCCTGGATCACCGCAGCGCTGTATGACGTCTGTTTTTGCAGGTCTGTAAGATAATAAAAAACTAGATTATTCCGGCTTTCAGTGAAAAAGCATCACACCAGTGTTTGCAGACATTCACATTTTCACATCAATTTGTTATTATTATTGTGATATATATATATATATATATATATATATATATAATATTCATAGAATGTCCAAAGTTATCAGGTTTTTAATATTCTCAATTTTATTTACAAACACATTATTTATTGCTATTAAATCTTTTTTCTTGACATATTTTAGTTGTACATTGGTTAGTTGGAACGACTTGTTTCAGAATGTTCACAGAACATTCAAAATGAATGATTTTACATAACTAAGAAAAACGTTTTTAAATCAATTTGTTTTGCATGCATGTTTTGAACATTCATAAATAATATTTCACAAGAGGAACATTAGCAAAAGATTCATAGAATATATTTTTATCTGCTGTTTTTCTTTAATTCATTGAAATTCTCTATTCTCAATGCTGATTGTTATTTTTAAATGAATTATTCCTTTTTTAAATAAATACATTTTAATTTTTAATTCAAATGGGTTTTTAATGAAATACATAAACAAATATTTATAGTTTAAAAAAAATCTGCATTACAGTAAGGAGAGTAATTTTAGATTATTGTAATCAGTTTTGTAAGAAAATGTTCTTGTGGAAGTAATGCTTGAAAAAAACAAGCCCCTGGTCCTTAAAATATGCTTTTCTTTATGGTAATTTAGGGATGAAATATGCTTTAATATGGTAAACCTGTAAAGGATGTAGCATTTAGTTATGAAACCACATGTAATTCTGCCAAAGCGAAGTCATAGTTTTTCATTTTACCACCTTTCAATTAGAACTGATGTTCAGAGGTCTTCATTTTGTTCCGAGCCTCCATATTCAACATGGCTGCAGTATCCGGACCATTAATCTCCAATATAATTATCACAAAAAAGGCAGAATAGCGAGATAACCTGCAATTCTGAGAATGATCAAATAAATACATAAATCTGAACTGTGAGATAAAAAGTAATTACCTTTTTACAAGCTTGATAGATAGAATATACTAATGAACTCACAATGTTTAAAAAGAACATTTTATTAAAAAAGAACATCAGCACACTAGAGGCTGCCATGAGATGAACGCCAAGCAGCAAAACACGTAACAGACATTCTTTTTCATGGTTCTACCAACAATAAAGTTCTACGCACACCATCCTTACAACTTTTCCACTAATTCGTTTTTTACAATCTTAAATAAATAACTTCAAACTCTTGCACTCATTCTTCTCCTGGGACATCATGCATTATAGTAACGGCACAAATATTCAAAACGTAACAGACTGTGAAGGAAAATAATTCAATCAAGTATGCCATGTGTAACTCTCACTCCAAACTGAAATCATGGTCAGCCCAGGAAATGCCACAGACACCATCGAGCAATGATGCAAGAGCTCCTGAGGCACAGCAGTGAGCCGAGGGTCTTGCAACACAGTTTCCCACCAACTCACAATGACTTCATTAGTTCAGTTCTACAGTTCAGTCTGAGCAGCTTCAGGAAGGGGCCAGTCTAGGGCCACACTGCATCCGCTGAGGGTCCAGGCTCTCGCCGTGAGCATCATGTGTAAAGTCAAGCAGAGAGCTACATCTCTTCAAGAGCGACTGCTGTCTTCGCTGCTGCCCACTAAAACTTTGCTGTAAAGTTTCTGCTGCTCCTCCTTGAAAATTTCTTTGACTTTCCCTCGTTTTAGACCACCATCCCTGTGAACATGCCAAACATACGAGCTTTGAGCTTCATTTCATTTCAAAATGTCAATGCACATCCTTTTTAGTCCCTTGTGTGTTTGACACTCTTTAATACAGGAACTCACCATAACAAGTCTGCCAGTCCTCCCTTTATAGCAATGGCCGCTTTGACCCTATTGGCAAACTGTACAGCGTCCTCTCCTTCCTGTAAAAACATGAATTTAAAACTCACCCAAATATAGTGAATGAGTGACCAAAAAGCTCAAAAATAATCCAGAGTTCTGAAAAGAAAACACACCACTGTTCACAAGTTTGGGGTTGTAAGATCGTAATGTTTCTGAAAGAAGCAAGGCTGCATTTATTTGATCAAAAACACCATAAAAACTGTCAAATATTATTACAACCAGTCTTTAATATCTAAAGATCTTTCAAAAATCATTCTAATATGCTGATTTGCTGCTCAAGAAACATTGCTTCTTTTTACCAATGATGAAAACAGCTGTGCTGCTAAACATTTTTCATGTTTCTTGGATTAACAGAAAGTTCAAAAGAACAGCTATTATTTAAAATAGAAACCATTACATTATAAATGTTTTACGGTCACTTTAGATCACTTTAATCCTGGAGGGCCGGTGTCCCTGCAGAGTTTAGCTCCAACACTGGAAAAACATTCCCTAACTGCATCCTGAAGACCCTGATCAGCTGCTTCAGGTGTGTTTGATTAGGGTTGGAGCTAAACTCTGCAGGGACACCGGCCCTCCAGGATCAACGTTCCCCATCCCTGCTCAATAAAAGTATACATTTCTTAATCTTACTGACCCCAAATTTTGAAGAGCAGTGTGTATATATAGTGACACATGTCTTCACCACTCACCATGCGGCTCATTGGTGGAAGGTACCAGACGCTACACACAATGGCCCAACTGCTCATCATGTGCAGCAGGTAGTTCACCATCCCAAACTTGCTGCTGTTCCAGAACGCTTCACCAAAACGAGGGTCATACTGCCAAAACAACAGCCAGAGGAATTAAAAACATTATAAACAGCAAACCCAGCACATCACAGAAAAAAGTAGGCAGTTCTAACCTTTATAGCCACAGGGTAAACAGTGCAGCTGATCTCAAAGCTTCCCTTCTTGAACATCATGACTGAAGTGTTGTTAATACAAGTTCCTTTAGAAATGACAAAACAGTGGATTTATTCCACATATATTCATATACTTCAGTACGAAATGGTAATATAAGCCGGTTTTTACACTCACCCTCAGGGAATATGAGGATTGGCAGTTTGCTTGTGTCTGCAACGTGGTCACTTAATCTAAAAATTTAATCAGTTTGATTGTGACAAACAGAAATGTTCAAATCATAACTGCAAGTTCATCTTGGAGGAGTTGAATACTGTATATGTGAGGGAAATGCAGTGTTACCGTTTGGCCACTAGGTGTCGGTCCTTCACTTCAGACCTCTCGAACCAGATGTGAGGACAGGCCTTCAACATCGCCCTCTGAATGACCCCAATCAGACCACCATGGACCTGACCCACCTGATCCACACAGAGAGACAGAGTTAATGCATCTACCGCATTCAATATCAACATCAACACAAACATCACACTACCATGGCGTAGCATCCGTCACTGGCCAGAATGATGACGTCGATAGGTGAGGTGTGATTGGCCACACAGATTCCTCCATTTTTGGGTTTATTCTCACTTTAAGAAAAAAAAGTTAAGTGAATACGAAGAAATATGGAATGTAAAACCAGGAATAGAGATCTTTAATTATGTTTAATATTGGCATATGGTAGTGTTTATGTGTCAGTACCTGTCATGGTAGGTGATGATGGCTGTGAGGGCTCTCACACAGATCCGGTAACACATCAGATGAACCTTGTTACTGAGATAATTCTTCATTCTGCCCATTAGAGAAATCAGTGTTAATATATACATGTACATGTCAAAAGAGATTCATTTATTCCAGTGACGTAAAGCTGAATTTCAGCATCAACAGCTTCAGGTGTTAAACCTGCAGAAGTCTACCAAGACAGACCTTCCATTTGGAAACAGGCCAACGATTGACGTCAGAACCACGAGAAGGCCGACACCGGTGAAAGCAAGCGTGACCCTGTTAAGAACAACACAAAATCTAATAATGACACTGCTTAGCATAATCACAGCACAAACATTGTGTCTGCATTAAAGTACACATCCTGGATAGTTAAGACTGTGAACAGCCTCAGGTGACTTGCACATTTTTCAGCATAGTTCTTTCGAATAAAAATATAAGGTGTCCGGTTTAACCTTGAGCACTTAGCATTTGGCACCTGGAAGTCTTAAAACTGCTGACAGTTTAAAACCGCTGACCCACGTCAGTTTTTAAGGTTTGGAATTGGGCCACATAGAACTTTGGCTATTTCTCACTGAAATAAACTGCATTCATTTTAATCTAGAACACTAGCAGTTGTGCACTTGCTGAATTTGTAAACAGTTACAGAGAAAAACTGGGCATAATTTCATAATTATAATTACAAATGTGATACAATGTTTTTTACAACAGTTCAATATACGAAGGTAATTAAGAGACTTATGTTGCAGACACCATATTGGCTGGATTTCCTCGATTTTACCAACAAAAATAATTCCAAACACAGCCACAGCACTGTTGTGCATCTCTGAGCAACATGACGGTGATTCGTTCCAGAATGAATCCATCTTTAAATGATTCGATCAATCGCGAAGACTCGCTTATTAACGGTGACTTACTGCCACCTACTGGCGGTTTTGATTTCATATTCAAAGTAACTTTTATTATTTAAATAATTTAAAATATTCAAGGTTTTATGTTTAATATGCCAAAACATTATGTAACTGCAGGTTAAATGCATTCATGTCTTGCATTAAACTGTGTAAACATCTAAATGCCACTTCAGAGGCACTTTCTGTGTTTCCTCTGCATTACAAAGATTATTTTATTGATACCGATTTCATTTGCTTGGTTTCAGCCCAAATGTCTTATTATAATTCACTGATTAAATGTAAAATTTGACTCAAAAGACAGCACACTTTTAGAAAAAAATGGCTTTATAAAGGTAAAAATGCCCATGCCACACAGAATATGAAGAATATTAAAAACGTTAGAAGTCAGCTGTACATGGCAGCCTTTAGATACCAGCACAATAACACACTCTGCAAAACATCGTCTAATTATCGTTATCAATAAAATCCCAGAAAATATTGAGATTAAATAGCTAACAATACATTGTATGGGTCAAAATTATAGATTTTTCTTTTATACCAAAAATCATTAGGGTATTAAGTAAAGATCTTGTTCCATAAAGATATTTTGTAATTGTCCTACATAAATATATAAAAACTTAATTTTTTATTAGCAATATACATTACTAAGAACTTCATTTGGACAAATTTAAAGGCGATTTCTTCATTATGTTGTTGTTTTTTGCACCTTTTGATTCCAGGTTTTCAAATAGTTAAATAACAAACCATAAATCAATAGAAAGCTTATTTATTCAGCTTTCAGATGATGAATACATCTCAATTAAAAAACTGACTCTTATGACTGGTTTTGTGGTCCAGGGTCACATATACCACACAACTTTCTGTGAAATCTATCAACTCCAAAATCGGCAGACAGGCTCAGACCAGAGAAAATTGTGTGCAAAAGTTATGTCAAGTAATCTAGTCTTAAAGCTAGCATGTTTTTAAGAATCAACAGGAATATGAGGCAGTTCAAATCCTTTAAAGTGAATACCAATTTAAAAACCACTCCAATCACTAAACATATCCATCCGCAAAGCATTCATGCAGCATCCACAGATCTTCCTCTCACCTGAGTGGCAGCAGAAACCCATATCGGATGAGCACTCCCACCCCCCAGAGCGCTGTGAGCCTGGTGCTGATGTGGTGGAAGATGTAGTTGCTTCGGGTCAGCAGGTTCCAGGACTCCAGCTCCTCCGCCGAGAAGCGCTTGGTCACCTCATCATCGACGATGCTCTCCACACCTCGCCGGCAGAAATAGAAGATGTCAGACATGTCAAACTCAGGCTCTGCACCACCACGTCTCATTTCCTGGATCTCCTGTTCGAGGGACACTGGTTCTTTAGCAATAATCCCTGAGGGGAAAAGCAGGGTTATGATAATGTTGAAGATATGATGTTGGTGGTAATTATCTTTTTAGTGTTTCACCATTGCTGTAGGGTTTGTAGAGATGCTGATTCTTCTCCTTAGCTCCTTGCTCCATTCTTAAGGTCGCCCACTGGAAACAGAATGAGAATTAGACACCCAAATTAAGCAAATCACAAACTGTAATAGTTCAGCACAATACTCTGGTGGGTCCACAGTTGTATCACATTAAATGCCTCAAAGCAGCAATAATATATATCAAACTGTGTTATTTGAGCAATTTAAAAGGTGTACAATTTTTTACTGAACCATTGCATCATGTTCTGGTGATGGATGATGCGTTTCATTAGGAAATTACATTATATGAGTCAAGATATCTTAACTGAAACACTTAATCATCCTTTTGTTACACCATGTTACATTCATTTTGCATCCCCAAAGGCAAGCTGGAACGAGACCCCACGAGACCTCATACAGCTGTCATGAGGATGGGGAACAAACATTCAAGCAGTAAACAGCCTTTGGGGAGCCAATTCCACAGAATAACAGCCAGCCGCCCAAAACACCACTGGGGAGGAGAACACAACGGCTGATCCGTGTGTCCTTGCTTGGTTCTGGAGTTCAGCCAGAGAGCGCCTGAAAACCACAACTGCTGACAGTTCAGCAGACGATTTGAACCAGTTATTTTAAATGTGGTCAAAATAATTCACAAAGCAACTGTCAATCACTTAGAACTCCCTAATCGCCAATAATGAAACTTTTAAAACCAGCAATAAACAACTTTCAACCCAATATTTACTTATAATGCAGTTTCTAGGAGCACTTGACTCCTAGAGTCAGTTCAGATTGAAATAAACAAGCTAAAAGAAAATGTCTGTCTAAAACCTTCAGCCTCACACTGCATGGGTTTTAAAAACCAATTTGAGACTTATCACCTTTAAAATTAAAAAATTTTTTATCTTATGTCCATAAAAAAAACTCAATGCAATTGAGCAATACAATTCCACAATAAACCATGAATCCCAGATTTTATTCAAACATATATGCATATGTACTGAAATTGATTTATGCACTAATACATCAACAAATTAGATGTTGATCAGTACTGGATTTTGCTGATGTGAAAACAATGTACTTAAAGAAAAGAAACAGAATTTTGTGCCAATACTAGTGAAGTCTATATACTCAATGGCTGTGTTCCAGTCAACATGTTATGCCCTTCACTCGCAAACTTCCCTTCGTCTCATTTACTCGGATGTACATCGATTATGTTGCATGAGTGCACACTTGTGGCGGAACCACTGATCAGTTTGTGGAACCCTTGCAATGGGCTGAATCGGAACTTCCTATGCCCTTGATCACTGAGGTGTGTTCAACTTCATGCAGCGCCACACAGACCTGCAGGCGAGAGTAGCCGCTTGCATTCGGGGGCGGGATTGAAAGCGGAGACGTGAAGTCTGACTTTTTCTGCTCCAGGTAGTGATGCTCTCACAGGGTTTGGATACTCGTACAACAGATAAAATGAATAACTGCAATATTTGTCAAATGCACAGATGTTTCAGAAATGTTTTCAAGAGCAAGAAACACTTTTTATATACTGCTTAATACAGGGCCATCTGTTCAAGAATAAATTTCAACAAACTATTTAAATACCAATAAAGTAGGGGTATATTTGCTTTTATCAGTGTTTTTTTATTAAATATTACTAATTATAACATTGTGACTATACAGTAAAAAAGCCTTCACTGTTCTAAAAACAGATTTGTGAGCAGTATATTTTAATGCAAAAATGATACAAAGGTTTGTACAAGCATACAACAAGTACAAAAACAATTAAACATTCATAAGAATATGTAAAGTGAAAATTCATGCCAGGGGTAAAATTACAACCATTTAAAGTAACAAAAAGCTTCATAGGTCTTTCAGTTTTTTGTTCTTCCTTTTATCTAATGTAGTACTATATTGTTTAATCTCTTTTATAAAATGTTCCACATTTGGCATAGCTTTAGTCCATTTTTTTCACATGAATGTGATATTTTCTAAATGGAATAAGATTTGTGAGCAGTTTTGGAACTGAAGATGTTAGAAACACACGTCATTGTGGTCATGTGGAGAATTTGGCCAATCGTGAAACAGTTGTGTCGTCATCAGCGCTCTTGCAGTCGCTCTGAATAAGCTGTGTGAGCCGACTGCTCTCGAAACGCTATCGCGGTACTTGGATGCCACACATGACAGTGACGTGGCGTCGGTTCAAGTCAGACATTTCCTAACCGGCATGCACTGCTTCAAGTCAGCTGCCGATCGGTCTGCATGAAGTCGAACACACCTAGAATCTGCTTTAGATTTGGTTTATTGTTTACATTTGTCCCCTTGAATTTGTTTGGTGCAGCATTCTATATGTAAATAAGTATTATTGGGCTGTTATAAATGTTTAAAAAATTATGTATATATTATAGAGTTGTTTGGGGTGGGGATATTAAACGCTAACTGCAATGACATCATGTTGCAATGTGGTCTATGGAGTGGGCTGAAGTGTTTATATGAAGCAGACTCGCTCCCTCGGTCAAAATTGAGGGGTCAAGGGTCTGTCCATGTAAACTTCCCTCGTCCACTTCACAAAGTGGAACACACTTCAAAATGGTAGCGGCGATAACCCCAAGGGGAAGTGCTTAGGGAAGTTCGCAAGTGCATGTCTAAAAGTGGAGTGGAACGCAACTAATGTGTTAAATGAAGTGCTTAGTATTTCCTTCCTGTGAAGGGGTGGCCCAGAACACAAGTGTTAACATTGTACTAAATGCCAGATATAGTTTATTGTGCAACCAAAATCCCAATAATATCCAGAAAATTTCATGCATTCCTTCCTAAATATTTCTGAATGTTTCCTGAACTGATTCTTTTGAATCAAATACTACAAGAAACCACATTTTGATTAAAAACTGAGCATAACTTCTTAATGAGGGTTTCAAATAAGTTTTACAGATTGTTAGTGACTGCTGAAAAGAAGAGTCACAGAATCATTGAAAAGAAGAGGTGTACTCTTGTGTTAAACAATTTCAGATTTATGACTAAGTTTATTCAAAATGAATTTAAGATGTTTTAAAGACCCACAGGAATCCTGTAAATATGTTCCATATTATGCTTTATCTATCTATAGCTGCACATGTATGTACACGTGTACACAACATTTGATGTTGCTCCATCTGAATTTTCCCTTAGGGATCATTAAAGTGGATTAGTCAAGCAAGGACAGCAGCTGAGCACGAGTGTAGAAAGATGTCCATGCGCTCTATGAAAGTAAACAGTGACTCAAGGGTGCTGATGATGCTGTGACTCAGGGAGATGCAGAAGCAAAGGTCAGGATAGGGAAAGAGTGAACAGTCAAGCTGCTTGTCAGAATAAATCTCGCTCCCCTGTTCAGGGTCACAGGACAGCAGTGTACAGGGAAGTTAGTCATCCAGCCATCTGGAGTTTCTTAGGGAGTCTGGAGAGGGTCGGAAAGACTGACTACATCAGTCCAGATGGATGAGAGGATAGGAAATCATCAGAATCTATTTTAGGTCACACACGGAGCTCTTGCCAACATGCATTAAGTAAATAAATGATTGCAACAATTAGGAGCATTTAAGCACCTCATAATTTGATTTTAATTTAGAAAAGCAAAATGTGATTACAAAATTAGTCTTGATGACGCATCATGCATCTCAATCACAAAGGATGCATACCTTTTGCATTAAGTCATGCATTAGACCTAGTGATCTGCGTCACGCTATCCAAAGTATGTGAATTCTTTGATACGTGCTGTCCAGTTCCAAAAAGAGAATCCTCACGCATCAAGAACAGGCCACTGTTTCGCCATTTCTGGTGGAAACATGCAATATGACAATTTCTGAAACAGCACGGGCAAAAAACAGCATTGCCAAAATGTGCAATATTCCAATATAATTTTGAATTGTCTAAATGAATTCCTAGATGAACATAAAATCATCACAAGTAAGGATGCATGATATTATCGGACTGATATTGGCCGAGAATGGCTTTAAATGTAAATATCGGGATAGCCCCGATTACGCATGGGACTATAACCGGTATCAAGGTATACCGCGGTTTGGAAAATTCACGGTTTCAAAACCACTAAAATTTTCCGTTATACCATTTCTGCTGTAAAAATGTTGCTTATAATTTTTGCACAGGTGAGAGTTGGTGGTGTTTCCAAATAAAAGGAAATATATTGGTATCGGTCAAAATGAGCTGAAAAATATCGGCATATCTGCAAATATCTAATATCGTGCATCCTTATAAAAAAGCATCTCTGTATAATTTCTCTCAGCTCATGTTCAGTAAGTTTTGGATCAGTCACATTTTGTAAATGTTTGTAAAAGTGTCCTGTGCTAATAAGCACTGCATTTCTTTGATTAAAAATACCGTAAAAATCAGTAATATTGTTTACATTTTAAAACAACCATTTTTAAATGTATATATTATCAATGCAATTTATTCCTGTGATGACACAGCTGAATTTTCAGCATCATTACTCCAGTCGACTCTTCAGTGTCACATGATCATTCTAATATGCTGATTTGCTACTCAAGAAATATTTCTTATTATTATCATCAATGTTGAAAACAGTTGTGATGTTTAATATTTTTGTATAACCCATGATCATTTTTTTCAGGATTCTTCTATGAATAGAAAGTTCAACAGAACATAATTCATTTGAAATATAACACACTTATAACATTATAAATGTACTTACTGTGACTTGATTCATTTAATGCATGTTTACTAAAATAAATTGTACTGACCCCAAACTATTGAATAGTAGTATACCTGACCCATCAACATGGGGTAGACTAACGTTTACGTTTATAGGCTTCCGTTTTCACATAAATTCAAGTAAAGAGAAGAATTTTCTCTTATCAAAAGAACTTTCATATCATGTGCTTAATAAAACAGACTGACACATTTCTAAAACTGTCACTTGTGGCATTCACACCCATAAATTCACACCTTTACAAACCACTCTGAAATGACCCAAACTGCCAAAGTCCTGCAACAATGCATGTTGCCCATAAAGTTGAGGATGAAAGAATATGTGACAGCACAGAATAAAGTGAGGCAAAGTCGAATGACAGCCAGACCCTCCAGTATTACTAATTCAGTCAATCGTGAATCTACATTCTATTTTGGGCCTCTGGCATCCTCAGTGAAGGGAAAGAGTGCTGACTGTAACTGAACTTAGTAGTAAAAACACAGAGAAAAAATTCCCTGAACGACCTTCCAACTTAGACCACTGCACCACAGACAGACCATCAAACCTGCTGTATCTCTCCACAGCTCCCTGGATATTCTTGTAGAGTAATTTAATTGTAAAATGACAGGCATTCTCAACATCAACTCACCTCAAATAGCTTGATGAGGGACTTCATATACAGTCTGCGGATCCCAAAGGACACACCGAAGATTGCAGGTACGATGATGAACACCAAAAGAAGGGTGAACCACACCGTGAAGGAGATGCCCAAGAGCATACAGATCAGGCTGTCGAAGGGGAAGAGGTAGGACTCCATCTTGACCAAAACGAGGAGACCGGACAATTTAAACGTGACGAATTTACCTAAACACAGACTGCTGCACTCCTCTAAAGCGCCTCAATTTCTGAAGCCTTCGCTGAAACACAGTCTTCATGGGCATATAGGGAAAAATTATCATTTATGCCTGGAACAATGGACAAATATCCATTAAATTAATGCAACAGACATATCAGCGGGACACATTACGGTTTAAAAAACCTCTGAATATCCAATCCTTCCTGCTTTTACAGTCTCTTGGGAAGAATAGTGTGCTTCAGACGGTCTCACATCAGTCCACTGCCATTTCTGTAACATCTAGAAAAATAGTAAAGAAAAACAGAAATAAGGATTTGAAGATTTGCTCAGAATAAATTGATAAAATATTCTGACATTTACGAAATAAAATGATACGTGCCTTTTCCATCTTTTAGATTAAATATTTACAACAGAATGATATTCTAAACAACGAAATGTATTGAAATTAAATGGACTGTAATGGACAATTCAAAAGCACTCAAAAAGCTTATTTTCTAAATATATTCTAACGTTACATCTTAAGTTCTGAGATAGAAGTCAATTATATCTAAACCACACCATAAACGGAGCAAAATTGCAGCAGTATGAAACATTGTTTGCTATTCAGATGTAACGTTAAATGAGTGGATGCTAAAGCGCTAATCACAGCTTCTCTTTTAATCACGTAATTAACCCTCCAAACGTCTTTAAATGTATGAAACCCGCTGTTTACACTGACCTGTGTCCAGAAGATGACGTTTAACTGCTGATTTGTCTTCTCAATATAACACTATTTTGATATTTGAGCATCGTGAGACGCTGCTGTTGTTGTTATGCACTGAGTTTAAGCGCCTCAGCAGCGGCGCGAGGCACGGCCACTGGAACTTCCGCTTCCGGTGGGCTCGGCCTGCTTCGACTGATATTTATATATCATATATATATATATATTATATATATATATAATATTATGCTTCGATTTGACAAACATTTAATACAAATGTATTTATAATTTTTTTACTAAATCTAGAGGTTCGCTTTTTTCTTTTAGTTACATGAACATCACACTAAAGCGTTCTTGTGAATCACATTTTTTATTATTTTATTTTATTTGTTTTAATTATCACTACCCTTCAGACGTGGTGTAATTTCCTCTAAACTAACCATTTAGCCCCAAATAAACATTCGTTTTCTTGTTACCAAAATAGAAAACAGTGTCAGTGAAGAGATGAAATGAGAACAAGACAAGTCAAGACAAGACAAAAAAAGGTAAAAAGTAAATAGTAAACAAAGTCTCTTGTGAGTATGTTGTGCATCATTTCCAACCTAGCTTTAATTTGTAAAACGGTGCAAAAAGTGTGAAAATGTTCATTCATTTGGTGTATGCATTAAATGTCAGCTTTGAAATGAGCCTTAAGTCAGACATTTTGTTCCAAAAATTCACAGCCACAGAACATTATCAAACACAATGCATGATGTGATGAAACTGTTCATGACACAAAATGACTGTGCACTTTTGGTAGACAGATTAAACCATCTGAGTGTGTGAAAGGGGTGTTTAGGAGGTTACTTTTTGAAAGTCATCCCTTATCATCTCTATTTCTACAGCAAATTTGTCTTTACCAAACTTTTAATGTCCCAGTTTGGCCTTCTGAAAATGGTTTGTTATTTTCACAGAGTTATTTAAAACCATTTATAAATTAAATGATTTGACATTTATGTATCAAATGATTCACCAAAATAATACTTTTAAGTCCAATGGTTGAAATGTACATGCCTCACATCCGCAGAACCATCGGTGGCCAGATGCTGGAGCTGGAACTCTACTGTGTGTCATGCAGGTAACAAACACGTGACTCTTAACTAGTCGATTGCACTTGAAAATCAAATATTTTTTATAACAGCAAAAATATTTCCACCTTATTTTGACAGAAGAACATACTCTCACTAGCCACTTTATTAGGTACATCTTGCTAGTACCGGGTTGGACCGCTTTTGCCTTCAGAACTGTCTTAATTCTTCGTGGCATAGATTCAACGAGGTGTTGGAAACATTCCTCAGAGATTTTGGTCTATTTTGACATGATAGCATCACGCAGTTGCTGCAGATTTGTCGTCTGCACATCCATGATGTGAATCTCCCGTTCCACCACATCACAAAGGTGCTCTATTGGATTGAGATCTGGTGACTGTGGAGGCCATTTGAGTAAAGTGAACTCATTGTCATGTTCAAGAAACCAGTCTGAGATGATTTGAGCTTTGTGACATGCTGCATTATCCTGCTGGAAGTAGCATCAGAAGATGGGTACACTGTAGTCATAAAGGGATGGACATGATCAGCAACAATACTCAGGTAGACTGTGGCGTTTAAACAATGCTCAATTGGTGCTAAGGGCCCTAAAGTGTGCCAAGAAAATACCCCCCACCCCATTACACCACCACCACCACCAGCCTGAATCGTTGAGACAAGGCAGGATGATCCATGCTTTCATGTTCTTTACGCCAAATTCTGACTCTACCATCTGAATGTTGCAGCAGAAATCATAACTCATCGGACCAGGTAACGTTTTTACAATCTTCTATTGTCCAAAAAAACAGTTTGCAAATCAAGCAGAAAGACACTGTTTTGTAGGCTAGAGCTAAAATAACTCAACGCAAATGACACTCGAAGTCAACCTTTTCTTAAATAAGGCATGTGTGGCTAAATAATACAATTGCTTTATTATTGACAAATTAGTCTTGGTGTTTTAAGAATACAAGATCAAATCAGAAACAGTTTGATTGCACAACTCTTTAATGAAATCTACACTCTACACAAAGTTGTTTTGGCATGCATGGAATAACTCAGGTAAAAACATGAAATCACAGAAATAAGATACTCTCACACACATTCACTCACACGAAGTACGTCTCAAATAGTGTATTAAGGTCAAAGATGCTCGTTGGACTGTTAACTAAACTTACAACATTTAAATACATGACAGAACTACACAAGTGTAGGCTACTCGGCTGTGTTGACTCAATTGTACCAGCGCTAACATTCATGCAAGACAGTGTGCAAACGAGGGCAATTTAATGTTATGTTTTTATGGCAAATCTTTCTCTACATTTCAAAAATATGTCCACGCATACAGTAGTGCATAGGTCTGATGTATTGTACAATAATAGCAAATGATTGATAGCAAAGTTTCCAGCATTTCCCAGTACATTGATATATAAAATAAAATCTTTGTGAGTAATAATCTATTATAGGCTACTGTAAAACAGCCAGAGTCTTTTAAAGGGAAACTATAAACACTCATCTTTCTACATTTTACAAATATTAATAAATAGCTTAAATATGAAACGGCAATGTTATTGCAATTCATCTGATGCTCCCTACTGTATCTAAGTAGGTCTGATATGTTAGTAAATTAAAGTAGCACATTTTTAATACTTTAGTTTGCTCACTTGCTGTTTTGATTGGTCACTCTTGGGGAATATTTTTTGCATCAGACCCTTCGCAGGCTTTATATTGGGTCAAAACAAAAGTTACACAAATATATTTCAGAGATCACAGTATTAGAATCAGAGTCCTCCTCTCGTTCCCAATGTTGGCTTCTGGACCTCATGAAAGCTGTTATGGAGGGTTATAGTGCAGTTCTTTCTTATGTGCTTTGAGGTCAGAGGTCATGTTCCAGAAGTTCCTCTTGTGAGGCTGCTCCCGTTTCCTCCTGATCTTTCCTCTATCTATGCTGGAGCACAGGAGATCCAGGTTATGACGTGCTTTGTCCACCTTTCCTCTAGCGGGACATCATTCGCACAAACTCTGATAGAAGAAAGACCAGAATTGTTTTATTTAAACAGCCTGTGGCACCAGAGCTCTCGTAGGTCATTATTAGTGGCGACTCTCTCGTCCCCACGTATAAGACCTCTTTTGGTCAGTCTGCTTTCTCTGCAAAGTGGCCAAAACTCTGGAATGCTTCACATACTCGTTTAAAATTAGAGACTGGTGGCAATGTTTTTAAGAGAGGACTTAAACAATGGCTAAAAACAAAACAGCGGTAGCCACTGGGATATTGTCTGATCATGTTGCCTTTGCTCTATTGCTTATGCATATAAATCATTCTGAATATATATATATTTTTTCTTATTTCATGGTATATGTTATTTTTTCCTTTATTACTAAAAGAGATTTTTAATCTCAGTGAAGTTCTCTCCTGGTTAAATAAAGGCAATAAAGATATTGTTAGTATTGTTATTATGCATTTTTTGTGTGTTATTAGTACTATTTTTGTTTCTAAAGCCTCTCATGGGCAGGTGTTGAAAATTAGCATGCATGCTAAAATACTTAAGCAAATGCATATGGTTTGTACAATGTAATTGTGATGTCCATGTCCAAAATGTAATTACATAAAACAAATAAAAAAAAATGCTGTATAACAGTGGTTTCCCACTGCTTAAAGATCCAGATTTGACATTGGACATCAAGTGGTGACCCAACACATTATCACAATTTATGTACTTATGTCAGTATATTTATTGCACCCAAATTATAGAACATTTCTTAAAAAATAGGATACAATTTTATAAGGACTGTATCCTATTTGTGTGTGTTGTGTGTGTGTGGCTTTCCATGAATAACAACACATTTTTCTTCCTTTTAGAGCATATCATTTGCTATCCAAACTCTGCATAATTATATTATTAGTGTGGTATTGCATTTGCCATTGTTTTTCTCTGCTGTCTGTGACCCAGTTTTGGGTTGCAGCCCATAATTGGGGAACCGCTGCTCTATAAATTCTAGCTTTATAAATAACGAGGAAAAAAACATGTACTATTGGCCTCGGATGAGTCAAAGTTAGCCTGAGCTCCAAATACAACAAGAGGACGTTCAACTGTCACACCTCCAGTCATCAGCAAGAATAACAGTGCTAGCTAGTTTTGTCCTTGCCGTTTCCATGCTCTTTTTGAGCGTGGTTAATCTGAGAGGTGAAATAATCTCGTGGTTAAGAGATAATCTGGTTGACAGCTCTACTACGGTCACTTTACGCCTCCACGAGGATGAGATTCAATAGCAGTGAAACTGTGTGACACAGCAAGAGGGAGCAAAATAAATAATAATGGATCCAAAAATAGGGATCATTTGCCTCAGTACTTTTTTTCATAATCTGGATTGTGCATTGCATTTTTTTCTTAAATCCACTTTTGTAAGTCAAGGTTTCTTCCATAAAAAGTAATTTCCCACTTTTTCTGACAGAACCGTTTTTGCAATTAGTTTCAATAAATGTTCTGGTTAGACTCTGTGAACACTAGAGTACGTCTCTGTGTATTTTTCCTTCTAACAGAGCCAAGAAAATCCGTTTTCCCTCAAGAAATGTACTTTTCAAAAGGTTGCTTGCTACTTTAATAACTTTGAGATAAAAAATGAGAACAAAAAACTAATTAAATTTGGGATTAAACCTTGGAATTATTGCTTTCCATAATCAAATTTTACTGCGCATTCCAAAATATGGACAAGAGACAGAAGGGAACATGAATGTAATATTTTGTATTACATTTTATTATTGTAGACAGATCCTACGATCAGACTACGATCATTTTCTCCCATGCCAAATAAACGATTCTCTACACTTAGCACAGCAATTAAAGCACTGCGGTAGTGAAATTAGCATTACTAATTAGTATAGCAAACACAAGGTGGCTCACCTTCAAAGTCCACGTGCCCGTCTCCGTTTAAATCGATGTCCCGCAGAATGTCCTCCAGATCTCTGTGACCCACCTGAGGGGATAAGAATCAATAGAAGGATGAGAGGAGAATTAGATGAGTGCTATAAAAGCTTTTGAGCAAGGTAAATAACAGCACCTGCTGGCCCAGCAGTTTCTTCATGGCCTCTCTTAGTTCTGCTGTACTGATCTGACCGTCTCCGTTGGTGTCGAACTGAGAGAACGGGAACAAAAGAAGAGCGGTAAGAGGTTTAAATGTATTCGAGCATACTTTCCTGCTCTTCATGACAATTTTGGGCAATTTATTATGTTTATAAGGAATGTGAAGCGAAGTGAAAAGTGCATTTAAGCTGAGAGCAACTGTTCTGTCTAATGTCACTTCTTCATCTATATTTACAGCTTATTTTTTACCGTTTTATTTGTGTGCTGTTTTATTCTGTGTGGCGTCACCTGGCATCTCTCACTAGCGCTGCATTGTTCATTGAAATAAAATCTAAATTGTGATATGGCTTAGATTTCGTAGTACAATTATCAAATATCAAAGGGTGTGTGTTAAATTAATAAATATATACATAAATATATCAGTTTTATTAATGTTGTAATTTTACCATTATTATTTATTATTATTATTAATACTTTTACAGTGAAATATTTCAGCAGTAATATTTCTTGGTCTGTTTTTACTATTTTTATATTTTATTAAAAAAAAAAAAAAAAAATATATATATTATTATTATTTTACCTTGGCCAAATTGGGCAGGCCTGCAAACAAGCACACCAAACCAATTTTATTTTATTTTTTATCACATTTTAAAGTACATTTTACATTATCAGAAAAATTGCACCTCACCTTTTTAAAAGCACAGCTATTAATTTAAATAAAATCTAAATTGCAATATGACTTAGTGCAATTACCTAATCATAAAGGCTGTGATTATTTTAAATAAATATATGTGCTGTGTATTTTATTAGTATTGTAATTTTACAGTTGTGATGTAAAATAAAATTATGGTGATATTTTTTGTCTTAAATTCTCAATATTTTAATGTACAGTCAAATAGTACACGTGTAATATTTTTCTTTAGTTTTTAGTCATTTTTGCATTTAAAAAATTTCAAGATAGTCAACTTCCACAAAGTCCTCAAAGTCCACATGACCTCCCACTATAAGACAGAAGACACAGCCATCAACTCCACAAAGTCCTCAAAGTCCACATGACCTCCCACTATAAGACAGAAGACACAACGCAGGCTGCTAGTCAACTTCCACAAAGTCCTCAAAGTCCACATGACCTCCCACTATAAGACAGAAGACACAGGCTGCTAGTCAACTTCCACAAAGTCCTCAAAGTCCACATGACCTCCCACTATAAGACAGAAGATGCAGGCTGCTAGTCAACTTCCACACAGGTTCTTTCTGGGCATCTTTGGTTCCATGATGAACCTTCAACATCCATGAATCCATTCCATTTCACAAACGATTCTTTGTTTAGATTATTTTATTTTTCTATAGCATCACCGTGAAAACCTCCTTCTTTTTAAGACAGGCAGCACTAAACAGAGTTCAAAATAAATGTTGAAGAAACCGTGTTGATTTGTTGTTACATACAGTTCATGTTGATCTGCTGACTCAGTTCGATGAGCTCCATCTCAGTGGGCATGTATCCCATGGTTCTCATGCAGTTCCCCAGGTCTTTGCAGCCAATGATGCCGTCTTTGTCTTTATCAAACTCTTTGAAGGCTTCTCGCAGCTCTGTGAAGATTAGAGATAATGAAAAGAGAATATTTTACAGAACAATTATGTAATAAATTATTATGCTCTGCTTTCAAAACAATTTTGAAAACAATTACAAAGCTCTTACAAAGCCCCTCTGCATCTCTGAATGACCAAAACACTTGTAACGGAATAATTCATCCCAAACCTTTTCTATTCACAATGAAATAAAAGCTCTTTAAATTAAAATGGAACAATTGACATTATATTGGAGTGTGCTGGGAAATTTCAGAGTGAGAATGTGCACACTTTGAAATGTCAGAAATGACATGATGTGATCAAAACACTTAAGCATTCTGCAGACTCTAGTTCAGTTTAGTTTGATATCAGAAATACTGCATGTTTACGTATGATTTCTGTTTATAAGACATTTGATTTTTCAGCATCATTACTACAGTCTTCAGTGTCACATGATCATTCAGAAATCATTTTAATTTGCTGATTTACCGCTCAGAAACATATCTGATTGCTGTCAATGTTGAAAATAATATTTTTGTGGAAACCGTGATTCTTTAGCAATGAAGTAGAACTTACCATCCATTTCCTCTGGTCTCAGCTCTCTGTTCTGCAACAAAATAAACAAAGTAATCACCAACAATCCATGCTAATTTGTGCAATTCTGTTCCATTAAGGACAAAAGTCAGCTGGTGTTCTCCTCCTCCTCTGAAGAATACCGTCATTTCTAAGCACTATTTCCTGCTAGAGAGAAACTCATTACAGCATTAGGATCACAATGGCACATGTAAACTAATACTCCAACCTTTTCAGGGGTTTTCTCCCCTGCCTCTAAAGGAATTAATGTCTGGGTTTTAAATTCGATCTTCCCATTTGGATTAAGTCATTTGGAACAGCACATAAACTCAGGATTGATCTCTCATAATCAGCTCAAGCCGCTAGTTTCTTTGATCCCAGCATTCCCCGCTCACACATCTCTTCGAACACGAGCGCATGCAGGGCTCACCTCCAAACACTCTCTGAGCTCCTGCAGAAGAACTCAATCACGTGAGCCTGACACAAGACCCCTGCAGAGACTAATAAAGGCAGATTCGGATATAAACCCAAGCACGTAACACTGCATCTTTATGACCATCTGCTAAATGTCTGCATTTGAGAAGAACAGCCTTCAGTATATAGTATATTACACTGGTCGTGCTGTATTTTTAGTTCATTAAAAACAGTGATCACATTGTATATTTTTGCTTCACTAAAAGAACCAGATCATAAAAGTCATTTGAATGTGAATCAGATTATTTTGGTTGCGCTTATGTTTTTAATTCATTATATTAAAGAGTCACTGGTTCAGGAATCAGACTACACTTTTTTGATTCACTAAAAAGAACCATTTGTTTCATTCATTTATGAATTGTACTACAATGGTCAAGTTGTAGGTATTGTATGTTTGTGTATGCTTGCATCCCGTAAAGACAAACCAATAAAGAGAGATTTCTTTCTTGGCATTATCTGTAAGTACATATGCATCACATTCAGTACAGACTATGTGATATTGCATCACATTCACAGCTCAGGTAAAGATTATTTATTTTGCTGCACTGCTCAAGATTCAACAGCAGGGAAACGCTGCTGCTGAAATGCAATGCAAGATTCATTAAATCATATGTTTCATAATTTTAAAAACTTTTGCCTTTATTAGTCTATTTTAAACTGTCATGTGGAGTGACAAATATCTACAATTTAAAGTACATGTAATCTCTCAGTGAGTTCATAAAAGCTGTTTGCATAAAGAATTATATAAGAATTGAAAAAAATACTGTTTAAAATAGATAGCATGGAATGCCACACCACAAGAAAAGCAATGTCAAACACTGTAATATTTTTGTATAAACTGTCTATATGTAGAAACTTTTTACCAAATTTCATATACATTTAAATCAATAATTAAATGTCTATTGCTTTTGTTTGAAAATGTAAAGTCAGCCAGTCAATGCTGCAAAATAAACTCTTTCGGGATAATACAAGACTTTAATCAGTGAAGATGAACTTTATCTTCTGCATAATATAATATTCAATTTATATAGTTTGTTGCCCTGAATTCGGAAATGTCCTCTCACAAGATAAGCCAGAGCTTGTTTTGCATTGGCGTGTGTGTGTAGAAGTGCATGTCCAGACTTACGTACAGCCTTCCGGTTATCAGCCAAGCCCTTGCGGAGGAAGATGCAGGCAGGCCCGAGCACATTGTGCATGTATGTTGCGTTCTGAGCCAAGGCCACGAGGGCTTCTGCAGTTATCACCCCTTCATCACATGACTGCACTGCTTTGTAGCTGCGCTTCCGGTCCTGAGTGCGGCCGTCATGTCCCAGCAGTCCCAAACAAGTAAGTGAAGAGGGAACGTGGGGTAAAGACACAATTAGAAACTACACGGACACATTGGATGGACGGGTCAGTCAGTCAATTCAGTCAGCTGTCAGGTCAATCGATTGGCTCTTTCTGTTACGTGCTTCTACATCAGACAGTGAGAAAACAAAGCTGACCACTACCTTCAGACTTTGTGCTTAATGTAATTTACCCGAGTACAAAATGTCTCTGGATCAGCGTTCTTCCGTTCAGGTCCTCCTGAGAAGGTCCTATTTACGAGTGATTATAGTTGGAATAAAATGTATTCTCTTGACAGTTTCATGTTTCTTTCTCTCTCCATTTATTTAGCACCAATGCAACATGAAGGAAAAAGAGGAAGCACAGTAGGTGTGTAATCAGTGTTTGATGTTTTTTAATGGTGCTTTCAAATCATGTTGGAAAGATCATTTTTATGAGTTGAACAAAAAGTCATAATTACAGAAACTTTACTTTCTTTAAGCCCTGAGTTTCCAAATTGGTGGTGTGTCAGTAAGAAAATATGGTGGACGCAATAAATAGTGTCTGGTGAATTTGTTAAAATTAATGGAATTATTGTTTTCTTACCTTCATAACTTGAATAAAAACATAATTTATTCATCATTTAGTAGAAGTAGAGTTAAAAATGATTGTATTTTTCTAGAAAAGGTGACGATCATCTTGCTCCACCCAAAGTGATTTCAATGCATCTGATGGCATAATTATGACTTCCTAACTCGTAAACACACAATTAGAGTTCTTATGCTGCAAAGGAGGATGATGGGAAATGTAGTTTGGTCGCACAAGACTGTCTCTTCATAAACTTGCTAAACTAGAATTTTCTGAAAAGCTTTATCATCTCTATTGCACAAAATGTGTAAAAAACTAAATTATGTCACAACATACATTTAATCATATTCTTTTAAGATTGTATGACGTGAACATAGTGGCACTCAAAGAGCTACTAATCAACTTTAAAACAAATAAAATGCATCAATGAGTCAAAGTTCCTTCCTTAAATTTACCTTAATTTTCCTGGTTATAATCTCGAGCACCAGACAACTGCATGCTAGATATTCGGAAGCCAGATATATCGGGTCACATTAACCCACATCCGAGTTTGTGTGAAATGTACCAGTAGGGCGATGGTCGTTTGACAGGAACAATGTTCCGAGTCCAACAAGCGCTGTTGAGCCAGGAACATGTCCTACTCGGGTAAATCACATCGAGCCATACTTTGCCTTTAATTCTCTCTTCCCTCTCAGCAACTGACAGAACCTTTAAGATCAGCTATCATTCAAACTGAATAATTCATCCACTTTCATACTCACGGCGCACTGCCGCAATACTATGCCATTTGATTGCTGCTATGAAAACTAATGATCACGCTGAGCTTAAAATGATTTTAAAAGCAAATCCAAGTGGTTCTCGTCTTGCTCTCACAAATTAAACTCACTATCTTTGACATTTTGATCATCGAAGGGTGAAGATGTGGGTTAACCAATGTCCTTATTAGAGTAGATGCTCAAATAACCTAAAAGGCTAGTATGTTTTGAGAAGGTAAAACTGCTCATGTTTAGTAGAGGGCTAATCAGGATAAGAATGAAACCAGTCAGCCAGCACATTATAATGACCAATTAGCAGACATGCAGAGAAGGTGAAGAGCACGCACAATATAACTCACAAACACATAAAGAGCATCTCTCCAATTAAACACAGACCCATGGGTTAATTAAAGAGAAGACTGACGTCAACTAAACAGATATGAAATATATATATATATGTGTGTGTTCTGAAACCATAAACATTTGCATTTATAGATATAAATTATGACTCAGATTATTTGAATTATTTAGGTAGCCTACTCCAGTTATTAGTAGACTGTAAACGATTATTAGAAGATTACTGCCATATGTTTTACAATAAAATGCTATTTCACTCTTTCTACTTTAAAATGTCCATGTTTAATTCAACGTTACTTGCCATTTCTTTTAAATTATTAATGAAATTTATAAGCAGTTTATGAGTGAAAACTGAAAAAGTAAATTCTACACCAATTTAGAATAAAACTTTTGAAAGTCAAAGTCAAATGAAATCAAAACCTTTGGCGCCAATACCTTCGTGGGGAGCATGCCGACATATAGTGCAATTGCATTTCGGGTGTCCCGAGTTCGAATCCTGGCTTGTGCACGTTTTCTGATCTTATACACCCTCTATCTCTCACTTCACTTCCTACTGTCAAGTAACTGCCCTATCAAAATAAAGACAAAATGCTAAAAATAACTCTTAAAAAAGAAAAAGATAAAGGAAATAATGATATTAAAACTAATGAAATCTTAAATTTTCTTTGGAAATCCGTTTTGCATATCCAATGAACAAAATAAAAGATTTTGCTGTGTCCCAGTTTGCATACTATTCATCCTAAATATTATTCAAGTTTGCCCCAAATTGTAGTATATTGAAACGAGTATCCAAAGGTACCGCATATCTGACCATTTCCGGTGAAAATTTGAAGTGCAGATCCATCCACACTCTTAATGGCTAATATTACCCACAACCCATTGCGCTCTGGAGAAGGATGCGGTACAAACTACAAACACAAATAAAAAGAAATAAAAAAACTACAAACATGTTGGATGTCTGAGACATACAGAGAAATTTCAATAAAGGAGTTTAAGTGATTAATAAACAGCATCTAATCTGATGAAATATACTTATGTCATGTGCAAGTGCATCGTGAACTTTCATAAAGATATCCACGACTGGCAGATCAATGTGCCACTGCTTTTCTCTCCAATACATTTCTCTCGAAGTTGTTGAGTAATATATTATTGTTAACTAAAACTATTAAAATAATAAATTAAGCTGAAATAAAATTAAATATAGATAATAAATATAGATAAAGAAAATATAGTTTCCTCTCTTCTGCTACACACTCAAAAGTGTATACTTTTCTTTCACAAAGTGAGAATACATACTTTTAAGCCATATTATATATAGGGCAAATTAGGATGCAGCAATTGTAATCTTTCATCAAAATATAAAAACGTGCTCTGCCTCTGAAACAACTTTCCTTTCAGGTATTCCTTATTTGTTCAACTCCTCTCCTCCGCATCTGACTTGCTCACTTTTTACGATCCAATCAGTTTCTAAATAACCAAAGGGCCATTTTCTCTAACTGAATATCTTGTTTTACATGCAAATACAGATTACGTAAGTAAACCAGTTTTTTCGTTGATATCAAATTGATTTTATTGACTTAAAGTATCATATTCTTGCATTAGATCTTCTTTCCCCCCTCTCTTCCGTCCCCGTTATCCTGTCCTACCACATGCAGTTAAAGTAATCTGCATCCGACTGGTGGGTATAATTGAGGTATATACTTACAAACACACACTAGCGGTTTCATTTGGCCTCATATACTGAATCTTGCCATGAGCCTAATCGTCTATGCTATTATTGGTAAAGCCTTTATGATGTAATGGCACCATGATGCATGCACATATGTGTCTTTCCAAACATCCCCTCTCTATTTGCCCATGACCTTCATACTCCATCTGTCTCCATCTGAAACCTGTGCCATAGGGCACACTGGGAGAGAAGCTCTTATAGCAGGCACCAGTGCCAATCCTTGAGCGCATACATCCCAAGTCATCTAGAGACGTTTGAGAAGAACTTCGGCAGACTTTCAGAACTTTCAGAAGCTACTTCAAACTTCATTATAAAGAACTTGAATGCAAGTACATTAAAGTAGTGATATCATTAAATGAATTGACGTACACCATTTCCAAGGTCAAAGATAGCAACCAAACACCCAACATCCTGATGCAGGACAAGTCCATTTATACAAATGTTTTTGCTTGGTTTTATTAGGTTTTTAAGCAAAATACAACAGCTAGTTGTCTACACTAGCATGCACAAAGTCTAAATTCTAAACAATTTGATGAGGTTCACTCAGTCCAGAGTGTTCTTTGAGAATTACTATGTTGATACTGTATACAGTTGTGTAGAGGAATTCAGAGCATGGTTATTAAACTCGTCTCTGACAGTCAATGCAACACAGTCCAAGTCCGGGTTGAGTCTGTATGCCACACACACACTCTCAGCTATCAGAAAGAGCATCTTACCTTCTTGGAGAAATTCTTAAGCGGCGATTTAATGCAGTTTCCCATAGTAAAGTCCCTTCTGCTAATTGTACGCGCTTGAGAATCAATGTGTCCGCTTGTGCGCATGTGCGATCGTCCACATGTCTCCATGCATGGATTACGGATGGTTAGATGAGGTCTGCAGGCTTATCTTATATGAAAGATGGATTTTACAGGAAGGATGTAGATGATCCAGGGGTGGTGACGCAGGATGTCAGGGTGACAGGAAGCGAGGAGTGAAGAAGTGGATGGAGGGATAAGAAAACAGAGACGTGTCTCAGTGTGAAGGGCTGCTCAGCTTGTTCACTTGCTTGCACTCTCTCTCGCTCCCTTTCACCCTCCCGTCCTTTTCCCCACTCTATCTTTCACTCATTTCCCTCCCTCTTTCTCTCTCTCCCTCACTCTCAGCTGCTCATTTTTAAAGTCGTCCATCCAAACAAGGCAAAAATAGACAAAGAGGCTCATGCGGACGAGTGTATCACCTTCCCCCGAGCAAGATACTGAAGACACTAATCCAAAAACACACACACTGGCGAGCACGCATGTATGAACACAGTCGATTACACACATACGGATGTTGGGCTATGGAGCTAAAAATACACACACTTGGCGTGTAGTCGTGCCGCTCGGCTATGAGGGCCAGCGTTCAGATCAAACACCGGCCGGCGAAACACAGAAGCCGCGTGTGAAAAGGTGAGGTTGGGCCGCACCGGGCACGGATGCGCCAAGGCTGCCAAATCACAGCGCACCTTTCGAAGACCACGGCAGGTTATTAGCGGACAGGAAGCCCTTCCCAGAATTCACCTGCTGAGCTGGCACTTGCCCACTGAGCCCGTTCATTTCCTGTTTAGGCCGCTTTCACCTCGCTCTGTCTGTTTTTCACATCTCATTATATTTATAAGAAACAAAAAAAAAGTTCTTGAAAGGGATAGCTCACTCAAAAATGTATTTATTTTGGCATTATTTATTCACCTCTTTGTCAATCTGTATGAACGTTTTTCTGTGGAACATAGAAGTTATTTTCAGAAATGTCTTAGTGTTTTTTGAAAGTGTTATTTTTATTATATTTAAGTTTATTTAAATTTAATTAAAATAGATTGCATTTGTATGGTATTAAGATTTTTTTGTTCGTTATTTTATGTCAATGTTATTTTATTGAATTTTATTTGAATTGAACAGTCTTCAGTTCTTTGGGTTCTTTTTTTATATTGTCTTATTGTAATTGTGTTTTCAGCAATAAAAACGCTCCTATCCATCATACGATCATTATGTATCACTACTGCCCGCTTTCTGCAGGCTACAACTGTGCAATATTAATTGTGTTTTGTAAATAAGGTGCAATCTATAACAAACCTAATGTTCACACTCAAAATAACATTATTAATTATTATAATATACACTAATAGATGTATTTAACAACTAGTTCATCTGTCTGCTGGGTGGTTAGTGAGTATGCAAGTGATTGTTGGTGCACATATCAAGTAAATGAATAAAAAAATGATCTTCAATCCTTCCTAAAGACTAAATGATTTATGTAATTCTATTACCCATTCATTTTATATCTCTGTGTGTCAATATTTGTTTCATTTGTTTATATTAGATTAATCCACCAGAAGCACCAGTTCGCTC
Organism: Gymnocypris eckloni scoliostomus; assembly: GCA_027564155.1. Lineage (NCBI taxonomy): Eukaryota > Metazoa > Chordata > Actinopteri > Cypriniformes > Cyprinidae > Gymnocypris > Gymnocypris eckloni. Next base: position 19,364,777 of record CM050435.1, read on the forward strand.
CCGAGCTATGAAAAAGCAACCTCTGAAGACATCAATTTTCCTCTGCATCATCAATATCTCTGTTGTAAGCACATTTAACCTCCCTGATTAATTCTCAGCCGTTCTATTGGGTTTACTCATGTATGTCTGATCTCTCTCTCTCTGTCGGTGAGGATGATTCATCTAGCTGAAGCCAGCCTCTTCACCGGAGGCTCATTGTGAACTTCAGAACACATCAGAAATCAGAGCCAGGCACCGTCCGCTCTCATAACGTCAACTCAGCAAGAGCACACGCACCAGCAGCACAGAAACACACTCGCACACATGCAGTCACACACACTCACATATATCCAAACATGCTCAGACCAATAACTGTGTGCATGTATGCATAAATCATCCGCACATGGTGATTCAAGTCATCTTTCCACTACTGTAATGCTTACAGGACTGTGTCGAGGTTAAATAAACCATTCTGATTTAGTGCTCTGGGTTCATCACAACCTGTTTAGCTGGTGTTACTGTACGTGTACATTTCAGTAACATCGTCTGTTTCAGCCAATCACAAAAAATATTGTTTTATTTACATTTTTTGCATTAAACATAATAGAGAGAATCACAGCGTGTCAATCTGATACAATCGGCTTGCCCCCTAAATGCTGATATAAAATAATTGTTATGGTGTTTAATGTCATCATAACTGCATTTTATTAGTCACATCTGCATAAAATCCACATCTGTAATAATTTAAACTGAATAAAAACACCTCAAAGAGTATCAAGATACTCTATCTACTGCTATTTTAGTATTATTTACTTATATGTTTTTTATTAATATTTGGAAATAAATTGTATTCGTATATTTTCATTTTTATTATATTTATAGTAATTTTTAATAAGCTTTTTACAATTTGTATTAGTTTTTTCATAGTTTTTTTACTTTAATTTCTATTTATTTCGTTAGTAATTTTTGTGCTTCAACTCAAACTTAAAATCAAATTTCAGTTAATTGCCAACATTTCAAATTTTGTTTTGTTTATGTTTTCATTTACATTTTACTTTATTTTATTTCAGCTTTTTGACAAATGTTTTTAATAGTTTTAATACTAATAATCACATTCAACCGTGATTTTAACATCTCTGATATGCTTATTTATTTATTTGGTAGATCGAAATACATTATATTTGACAAAAAACTGATCTAAAAATACAGAATTATGTTATCAATTTTGCAAGATTAAAAAGTAGTATGCAGTACACAATGAATACTGTGCAGTATGCTAGTATTTCAGTCAGTACACAGCCGTAAAATCATTGACAGGAAGAAAAGTGCTATGATGTTTTCTGATTGGCTAATGCAGAAACAGGTGTGATGTCACAGATAAACACATTTTAGCAACTGCAAAACTAATTATGTTTTACTCTAATTAGTATTTTTCTGTAGTTTTCCAGTACAAATATAAAACAAACATATATTTAGGGTAAGAAAACAAGATTAGTTGTCTTACCCCATCAGCAGATATGTTTCTTGTTTAAAGCAAAAACTATTAATTTTTCAGAATACTTCATGCCATTGCTTCATAAGTAAATGTATCTTAGAATATTTTGCAATCTTGTCGACTTCCTATGATTAATTACTTGTATGTCATTTGTTTCTTCAGCTAAATGTCTGTTCAGTGACTAAATACTATGTTATTGACTGACATGTACTCTCTTGAGCGTTTGAGCCACACACACACAAAACGGATCATTCTGACAGCAATGTTAATAAGTACTTCTTAGTTTTAATGAAGATGTGAGGTCATGGATAATCCTGTTGGACACGACGACAGGCAGCCAGAGAGACAGGAAGGCGAGCAGAGAGGTTCATGTTCATCTCGAGCGTGCTGCTTCGTCTTACTAAATCACACACGCTTGGACAGGAGCCGTCCTCCGAGATCAAAGAAACATTACTACAGTATCTGAAGGAAATGTGAGCACTGATATTATTATTCGCTTTAATACACATTTCATGTCGATTTCTCAAAGGGGAGCTGGATTTACACTCAGAATTAGACATTTCTCTTGAAATATTCATTCACGTTCTTCTAAGAGCATCAAAAATGTAACATCTCTTCAGAAGTGTTGTTCTTTCCCCATCCGAACGCTTCATTAGCTCTGGTTTCACTCGACCCTTCACACTCACCTGCCGTACCCGAGTGTCAAGCACTCGCCTCGGGCACCGCTTTGTTTTGTTGTTATGAAGACGTGTGGTAAACACATAGATGTTCTTAGACATTTTTATGAGTGCTTCTTCAAAAGCACCTGAATACATGTTCCGATGCCATATGAAAGAAAAATCGCAAATGGAATCTCTTTAATATTGTAAGAATTTCACATAGACTAAATGAAGAGCAAATGGAGCCTTTTGGTGAAGTGAAAATTCTGTCAACATTTGCTTTTTCCAAACTCATGAACACCAAAGAAGAAATTGAGCTAAATGTCTTTGCTCTTTTCCATGCAACACCAGTGAATGGGGACAAAAATGAAAAATAAATGACAAAAACACTATAAAATCAAATGACTTCTGTGCGATTCATTGTCAATTTTGCAGCTTGACAGCCTGCATGCCAATTCTGGATTTCAGAAGTCTTCTAACAATGTTTTTTCAATATTAATTTGTGCAAGTTCAAATGATCTGAATAAGCTGCTATTCACATAATTTTTGCATATGCTCTATACTCATATATCGACAAATGCATAATTGATGTCTACTTTGTTGTGAAACTTGCAAAATGTGTCAAGAACATAAAAATAAATAAATGTTGCATGAAAATCAAGCTGTAATTTTAGGAGTATTAACATTTTGTGACATTAAAATTTTCGTCATACATGGTATCTTTAATTTTAGATTTTTAATTGATTTCATGTTTTCTTTTGAATTTGTGTCAGTTCAAATGATCTGAACTGGTATGCACATCATTTTGCATATGATCAATTCTCAATTCTACTTAGACTTATTTCTACACTCTTAAAAATAAAGGTGCTTCACGATGTCATAGAAGAACCTTTTTGTCTAAATGGTTCCATAAAGAACTTTAACATCTGAAGAATCTTTCTGTTTCACAAAAGGTCCTTTGTGGTGAAAGAAGGTTCTTCAGATTATATAAAGGTAATGAAGAGATGGTTCTTTAAAGAACTGTTGACTGAATGGTTCTTTGTGGAACCAAAATTAGTTATTCTATGGCATCGCTTGAAAAACCTTTTAAGCACCTTTATTTTTAAGTGTATATTTAATATTTTCTGTTTTTTTATATTCTAGATTTTATATTTGATCACATGTTTTATTATATTTCATGTATTAAATTTATTTTGCCTATTTTTGGAGTGAAATGTGACTTTATTTCTTTTTATTTCTCCTGAGCAATGAAACATAAGTGAGAACTCGATAAAGTCTCTTGAGCTATGAAAGATCAAGCTCAAAGCAATAACATGTTCCTCTGATGTGCCGAGGAGAGAATTTCAAGGTCTATTCTCTCTCTCTCTCTCTCTCTCTCTCTCTCTCGATTACGCAGACTGAGAAAGGCTTAGAAATTCAGCATTTCCTCCCCTGCAATCCATGGGTGAATAAAAAAAACACACACACATCGGCTTCTATAAATAGCACAGGACTTTGAAATTGTATGGAAGACAGAAATGACGTGGAATTTACGACACAGCCTGTATTCACATATCTTTTTGCTCATCTATTTAAGCCCAGTTCTTTCAACTGTCCCTCCGTTTGCCTTCCGCCCTCCCTCTTGTTCTCTATCTCTCCCCTCCTCAAACCCTTTGCAAGGTCGGTGTGACCCAAGTGGGCTGGAGAGGGAGGGCGGGAGCGACTGAATGCCCCAGAAAAAAGCCCAAAGAATGAGCACAAATGGAGCCAAGTGAGTGAGAGGCAGAACTAAAGTGGTTCTGCATCCCCTGATTCTGAACACTAAGTGTGATATATTTCTTACATAATACATAAAGGTCTCTTAAACGCTTCCTCTTTTCTTTCCTCCTTGTACCTAAAACTCCTACATCCATCCATCCATCCATCCCAGTCTGGCACCAGCAGGGAGGAAGCATGTGAGTGACTTGACAAAGAGTGACAGAGTGTTGTTTTGTCAGAAGTAGCTGTGTGTCTCTGCCAGAGCCAGAGAGCCCGAGACGGGCAGCCCCTGCTGGCAGAGCAAAGGCATTGATCTGAAATCTCTGAAAAACAATGATGCACACCACATCTCCAAAAAGAGGGTTAGCGGCATAATTCGTTGTTAGTGAACGTAAGTCAGGTTAAGTGATGCCACAGTTAGGATATTAATCTCTTCTGCCTCAAGAGAAAGAGAGACAGTAAGAAGACGATTGTGAGCAAAGCACAAGACTTCTGCGACACACAGCGGCTGAAAAGAATCCGACGAGGAAACTGACCAGATGGAGATGTTGTGGATTTATATGCTTGTCGTTTAAAACATCTGCTCTAAAAAAATGATGCTAATTAAGTAAATTGTTTAAAGGATTTCAGTTTTGCATGCATCCAAATAATCAGTTTATAATTGGATTGATGGCTCGATTGGACTAACGAGTCTGCATGCAAACACTTCAATCTTAAGAAGTTTTGATTGATTTGGAAAGAGTGGTGTAGACCTGAAATAATCTGATCAACAGGAAGGAATCAAGCATTTTCTCAATTGGATTCATAATAATCTGTTTGTGTTTTATGTCATATATAGCATACATGTTTTTATGTCTCACGTCCTATGAGTTGGTCAGTGGACTGAATGTTTACTACCACTATACTACTACTACTAATAATAATAATAATAATAATAAAAACTCATATGACATGAAAGTCAGCTTTTTTAGGTATGTCATCAAAGGAAAAATGGCAATAATATTCATGGCAGCTCCAGTGACATTCTGTCTTTCTCTTTCCTGACCGCAGCAACTGAACTGTGCATGTGCTGAAGTTTTGTATGGAATAGATATGAATATGTATGTCAGATGTGATGTTTAGGGTTTATATAAACAGAACTTTCAGAATCTGAAATGTAAACATACCTGTTGAAAGACTAATTGCATTCTTTTCTAATACAAAAGTGGATATTGTAAATCATAGAGTCTGTATTGAATTAATACGTTTTGGTACAATAATATAATGTATTCATGTGTGTCAGATCAGTCAGCAACTATAAATATGCTTTTAGAAATGTCTATAATCTGCAGGAGTATAATGGTAGATTAATTCGATAAATGTAAATGTGTGTATGTTGGGAGTAGATACAGTAACAGGTGTAGTGAAATTGTAGTCTTTGTAGAAATTAGACTCTTGCAGAAGTGTAGTACCTTTAATCGGGTGGTTTTGTAAAGCATATCTACAAATTTCACTTATTCTTTGTTTATTCCATAATAAAAGATCCTATTTTGGGATCATATGTTTCTTTTTTCCTGAAATTTTAAGAAAATATTTCTTTAAATAAATAATACTTTTTGAAGTGGTTCTGAATAGAACAAAATTAGTTGTTATTACCCTTTTAGCATATTTTGTGAAAGTATATAAAACTGAAGTTTGTTCTGAAGAAATGTGTGCATTTTAAAATCAAATCTTTTTTGTATTTGTTGGTACTGTTTTTCATTATTTCTGTAAATGTATTGTTTTTTTTTTATTCTTCAGATTATATAGTTTTTTTGCAATAGCAGAACCATTTAAGTGTGCTTTAGGGTACACTATAAGGAACAAAACTTCCTTTCAGGTTGATGAAAGATTAAAAATGTCAATTTAGAGCCATATCTACAGAAACGTTTTCATGCTGAAGTGATTCATTGCATTACTTTAGCCCTAATTTCTTCATTCATTCCTTATTTCAGCACCTAAAGTGTTCTTTAAGAAGATAAGAATCTAAACTAAACCTTAAACCTTCTTTTAAGAGTAGCTATACATAACACACTGCTTGCATATTTAAAGCACTGATTAATTATAAAATGATCACACTTATCAATCAGTCAAACACTGATGATCATTTTAAAACGAATGTGCAAACATATGTTCTATCATCATGTGTCGACAGGGTGATGAGCTACGCTTCAGTGTCACGGTTTTAAACCCCACGTGTCAGGTAACTAATGGATTTGAATTTTTTCACTCCAGCACAAAAGACAGCTTTCCCCTCTCCTCTCTAATCAGGTCTTGAGCTGCTATATTTAGCGCCTGCTGGCGGAGAATGATTTCTGTAGGGATTGTATGCAGGCCTTGATGTTATATAAGGACATATGAAAAACTGCATTTGAGGCATATCAATCCACTACAAGGAAAAAATAGACACGGCGGCACTATAAATACAGCAGTGTTTCCGTTTGCATTAAGATGCAGGGCTTTTCTGGATGCGAGCCGAGCTCATGCGTGTGCGAACATGTTGTACAACATCGCAATCGCGTATCTCGTCAGTCACAGCTGAATGTTCCTTCAAGAAACATGCATACTTTTAACTTTTGCGCATGTCTTACATTGAGGGGTTGTGACAAAATGACTGCGTGACATTTACAAACCAAAGACTAATGATGCCTGGGAGGCGCTTAAAACCCAGCAAAAGTGTCAAAACTGGGGCCGACTCAACCTGGATCCTGGCAAAACTGAATCTTGAGTTTCTGACAGTAAGAAAAACAGATGTAGCTCTCAAAAAAGGCTTTCTGGTAACAATGTGATTTCTGTTACCTGTATTGCATTTATAATGATTGATCAAAATTGTGCTGATTGTAATGACACTGCTGAATGGGCTTTGGAAAGTGCAGTTAAAACACCCTCTCAGCTCTTTATAAATGCTTTTTTCAGATAAGTGCTCTTCTCCTCTTCATTTAATTCATGGTTTGTTTTATTCCAGCTCAGGCACCGAGTGATAAAGAGATTCTGTGTGCTTGTGTGTTCAGCTTGGGCTATAATGATTTCGAAAATGTGCTCAGAAATAGTGTTGCTATTTGTGCTATTAGCTATATGTCTTGCAATTTCAATGCTTATAAATGGGTCAAGTCATGTTTTGCATTAAATCTAATAATGCTAACAGGTTTGAGGGTTGGGTTTAGGGTATTGGTTTAGTAGATCTCCACTTCATATATATATATAAATCATTGCATCCTCCTCACTAATACCGCATATAAGGAATGTTAGAGTATACGGTTTACTGTACTTCAGTGGCAAAATGTATTCCAGAAGTTAGCTAAATCCAACAAAACCAGAATGTCCTTGAAGCTAAAAATTATACAAATAAGTTATCGTTTAAAGTACAAATTATGCTCCAGTCAGAAACATTGCTATTAATACAAATTTGCAAACTACAACTTTCCTTTCTGTTATTTTGTACTTCATACGGAGCCCCTAAAGGGCATGGTGATAGAAAAATATATGAGATAGAAGGACACAATTATACATCAATGCTTTTGCATTCTCTTACAAAACTATATAGCGTTCCCCTGAGAAGCTTTGCATTCTTTTACAAAACTATATAGCATTCCTCTGAGAAGCTTTGCATTCACTTACAAAACATTTGCGGTCTCTCATAAAATGATTGCGTTTGTAAAAGCACTGAGATATAGTCTATGTTATTTCTAACACATACATTTTTGTGAGTAAATGCTACGGTTTTGAGGGATGAAATTTTGTGAAAGAATGCAAGTGTTTTGGGGGGGGGCACACATTTTGCGATAGACCGTCAATGATTTGTGAGCAAATGCAAAGCTTCTTCAGGGAACAACATTTTTGCCAGAGAACACAGTAACATTGAAATACTATTTTTCTCCCATCTCCTTTTTTTACCATCACTTTGTCCCTTTAGTGGTTTCTGTATTAAGTACAAACTAGAAAGACAAAAACATGTGTGTGACCACCCAAGTGTGTGAGCAGTGTTATTTTGTATTAGCATTTGTAGGTGTAGGGTTAAGGCTTAAAATAGTTTTAGTTTGTTGTAAATATAATTAACTTTATATAAAAAGAGTTGAAGTCTATGCTATGTCCTCATTAAGATAGCTAGATAACTGTGTGTCTTTCTGTGTCTTTGACCTGCTGAAGCTTTAACCTGAATTTGGAGATGTTATTTCTGTGGCACATTAGTGGGATGGTTAGTTAATGTCCTTCAGAGAAAGAAAGCAGCAAGAGAAGTGATGAAGAGAATGATGCTGCAGGAACATGTTATAGGTGATAAAGGTGTAACACGCAACGTAGAAATATGGTCCAATGCACTGCTTATTTCATTATATTGCATTATATGAGAGTACATGGAAAAGGTCATAAAACTCAACATTTCAGTATAGAAAGATCAAAAGATCTCAAATTATTTCACATGTTAATAGCTGAATAACCAGAGATTCAAAAATGATGCTCAGATTACACCACGTATGCGGTTACAAGCAGCTCCTCTCACTTCACTATACATAACAATTATCCTCAGTCTTTTAACATTGCTGTGGCTTCAGATGTGACAGCATAGGGTCAGATCAAGCATTTGACTCCTCAGCGGGCTTTGTTTTGTCTGTGAACTCTAAACCTCAACCTGGCACATCTTTGAGACTTCTGTTTCACTTTAATCCTCAAATCCTCATGCATAATTCAGTTTTATCATCATTATCTGATCATAGAGAGATCATATCCCTGAAAAAACATGCTCTCCAATTACACATCATTCAAAACGTCTTCTATGAGGCACTGTGATGCACACTGAAGTGTCATAAACCATAATTCAGCTGGACAGCATTAGGTTATAAGCGAGAACATTCACAAATGATTAGTCATATAGTGATACTTTTATATAAAGTGACTCAAAACTCATTACAATTTGTCTTTGTAGAGTCCTAAATGTCTGAGACAAATCCAAACTCTAGAGCTCGAATGCAAAAGACTTGTACAGACTTTGGTTGGATTTCTGTTTAATTCTCCACTAACCACCCGTTGAGTTTCATTTATTTTTATGTTCTGTGGCCATATTTGTGTTAACATAATATGAATAATATAAACATATTTGGAATAATATCTAAACTCTTTTACGAAGGGTATAATCATTCTGTCTGAACAATTCTTAATAATGTGATTATTGGGTAAATCCAATGATTTTATGGTTCAGTCCCAGCATGCATCGAGGCATAAATAATAATTATGGTTTGACAATTTGTTTTACACTACTGTTGTTCTCATGCTTAGAAAATTAGTGCGATGTTGATTCACAGTTGATTAGTTGATCGTTACCCTACTGCAGTGTGACAACAGCTAAAACTATTTTGAATTAACAATTTTATGACTTCATATATATATATACTTTTTTCAATATTATTTTATAAATTATATATTTATTTTATTTTTACATTATTATTCTTTTTTATATATATTTGTTGAAATAATAATATTTTAGTCATATTAATTAAATTTTCTTATTTTTAATTTTTATAATAATAATACTTTGTCGCACAATTGTGTCCCAGCTTCCCATCTTGATATATATATTTTATTCTAAGAACCTTGATGTCCTAGTCCATGGACACGTTATATATGTATATGTACCACATGAGATGAAGCACATAATATAGAACAATTTAAAACCATCGAACTCATTTTAAATGGTTCACTTTTTTTAACTCGCTCAATCAAGAACTGATTGTGATCTGTTGTTGCCATTATGTTTTTGAGTAGATATGCTACAAGTCACTTTAGATACAAGAATCAGCTTAGTAGCATAGCACAGCAGTCACCCTACCTGTCCAAAGACTGATTTGACTATGGGATGGAGGTCTGCATCAAGCGCGCCGCTGTACGCGCTGCTGGGCTGACGCGCTGAAGGTGCGCTGGAGGTGAGGCTTTGACGCTTGTCCTTCGTTTCGAAGAACAGCGCGGCTTCCTCCGAGCGCTTGGAGAGGGATGAAGTCGGCGAGGGTGTGCGGCTGGTGCGGAGATTCCCGTGGAGTTGGACCGGAGGGTCAGTGGTGTGGGGGTGCCGTGACGGTTTGCGGCGTTCCGGTCCATCCTCCTGATAATATCCATCCTGACCGCGGGGATTCTGGACCCTCTCCGCTTTTCGTCCGTGTTTCGGTTGGCACAGGGGTCTCCGAGCGGTGGCATCGCACTCTTCGGTCCAGCACGAGTCTCCGCCGCCGCCGCTTCCCGTGTGCCGGTGACCGTTGCGGTGGCTCGCGGGGTCCATGCGGACTCTCCGGTTGGTTTTGATCAGGGATGTGGTTGATTCGCTTTTTGGAAGCGAGGAGCTCATTTTGACCCCCCACAGACTCGTGAAGTAGTTGAGTCAGGTTATCTCAGTTATAAAGGCGGAATATATAAACGTGTGTTGGGCAGGTGGGAATCTATCCGGTGAACGCTGAGTGAAGGACTTTATAGAGCGCGAGAGCATCGCACTGATCGAGTTTGTTCGTTCCCTCGTGACACCATCGAGCGCGCGCTGCCACCAAAATTCAGCATTAACAAGTGAATCTCTCTCTCTCTCTCTCTCTCTCTCTTTCTCCATCTTTCTCTCTCGCTCTATCTGTTTCTCTCTCGGGATGAAAGTTACGTCAAACTGCCTCGAGAAACCACTGAAGAATAAAAGGACGTCAAAATATTAATGACGTGTGACGTGACTTGTGCGCAGGTGACAGTGATGGCAAAAAGACATTGACAGCAAATGATGAGAATGTTCTATCTGTCTGTATTCATTTTCAACTTTACAGGCAGTTCCATTGTTAAAGCATTGACTACAAAAATGTTCATTTGCATCATAAAAAAAACTGTTCGGGTCGACCTCGTGTGACAACATGCCCCAATAGCAGTTATGGAGTACATTTTTAGTTGTCAGATTGGGAACCTTCCTGATTATTGACATTTATCTGAGAATACGTTTTTTGAAATATATTGTCAAAAAAGGAAAAATAAATACATTCAATAAAAAAAACAAATAAAATAGACAATGCATATGTTGTTCTAATCTATTGGCTTATAATGGATTTTGAGTAAAAAATAAATGTGCTTAATGGTAATATACAAATATAGATCCATTTGTTTTGCTTAACAAAAAATATTGAATATAAGAGTTATACAATTACACAAAACACAAGTGACAATCTATTATAGTGCTGTCAAACATTAATCGAGATTAATCACCAAAATAAAACTTTTGTTTACTGTGTACATTTATTTTATGTACTGTGTACATTTATTTTATGTACTGTGTATATTTATTAAGTATATTGACACACATACAGAAGGCTATATATTTTGAAAATAGTTACATGTATATATTTATATTCATATATATATATATATATATATATAGCATAAATAAATAAAACACTTAAATATGTACATGCATGTGTGTATTTATATATACATAATAAATTGTTGGAATATTGGTATGGTATATACATAATATATTGGTATACATAATACAATTGGGGAATACATAAAGTGATTCTTCTTGAAGAGGCAAACAGACAGAGGAAGTGCTCGTAACACCAAGTCTCAGGCATTGTTCAAATAAATACAAGCTAGCAAGGGAAGAAGAGAAAGATAAAGATAAAGATTAAGTATTTTCTTTCTTTTTTAATTTAGGATGAAGTCAATAGTTTCACGTTCTTCAAACCAAGAGCTTCAATGCCAAAAAAAACACTTTGAATGTCGACTTTGAGCCATATATACATGAGTTAAAACATCCCACTGCTTTAAATCCATTGTGATGTACCAGCTACAGAACTGCTTATCATGGTTGTTTTCTGAAGGACAGTCGCATGCCGTGAGTTTTTATGGACACTGCAGTCAGTCTGAAGTGGCTGTACTCTATCTTTACATAATTGAAACTTCTTTCACATTTAACGACTTGTTTCCATGCAGATGCATGTGTGAGCTACATAATGGATGCAGGTTGGCTAGAAGTAGATGAGACACTTCCTCTGCTAACAGGACCATCGTGAAACCCCATCTGGTTGCTTGCGTTCCTTCAGTCTCGGAGCAGCTGTGCAGGGTGTTCAGGCACGTATGTGCATTATGTCACTATACATGGACCCAATTAAAGAAGTAAGAACTGTGTCTAAACAGTGTGTGAGATGTTGGAAAGTGGAGCTTCTGCCTCACACGGTCTCCTGGGACTTTGTGTTCACTGACATCTGTGTCTCCGTCTCACTCGCTCCAGGGAAAGATGGAATCTTTCGCTTCATCTCACCATCTCTTGCCCCGCATCACTTCCTCCTTTCTTTTTGATTGACGTGGCTCCCCTGGTCTCATCGTAACTCCTGGAACACATATGTGTGACTTGGGATATTTGACTTTTACTTGAGTTGTGTTTAACTCTTTATCAAGCTATAAAGTATGATTTTTTTTTTAAAGAGATACTCCCCTCCCGCCTCTCTGTCTGCAGCAGGGGACACTAAAGCCCCAGGGTTCAATCTGGCCTATTTGCATTCAAGGGAGCAAAAGAGAAAAAACAAAAACAAGATGTGTTTTCATCTCCTCCAGTAAATAGAAAAACCGACTTCGTTTCATGTGCTATATTATCACACTTCAGATGTGCTTTAGGTAAGTACTTTATATGATAATCAGGTGTTTGCAAGAGGTTTTTGAAGAAATCTTTGACCTTGAAGTATTAAACTTTGGGATCATACATTTTCTTGAAACAAATATAAAATGTATAGACTTTGAATCATGTGGCTTGTCGCAGAGTTACATAAAAGCAACTGAGCTTGTCTATATGTCAAAATACAGACTTGTGAACTTTTAGCGACCAGACAGAACATCTAAGCAGAAACTTGTACAACTTCAAATGCACCCAAAGCACTTTAGCCCTGTGAAAAGCACTGTTGTTTCTTTAGAAAATGTAAAACCCTAGTTTAGCTGTGAAATGTCATTTTTAGTTGCGCAGTTACACTACTGTTTAAAAGTTTAAGGGTAGTACGATTTATTAAGCTCACTTATTTGTTATGCATAACGTTGCATTTATTTGATAAAAAAAATGCAGTTTCTACTTTAATATATTAAATATTTAATTTATTTCTGTGATGCAAAGCTGAATTTCCAGCATCATGATCCTTCAGATATCATTCTAATAAGGTGATTTGCTGCTCAAGAAACATTGCAATGTTGAAGACAGTTATACTTAATATTTTGTGGAAACCGTTCTATATTTTGTAGGATTTTTCGGTGAATGAAAGTTGAAAAGAACAGTATATTTATGTGAAATAGAATTTTTGAATGTCATTATGAATGTCTTTGATGTAATTTTTGACATCACACACACACGCACACACTTTAACAGTAGTGTAAATCTTACACTACTTATTATAGTGTAAGAAAGAATATTCCATGCTTAATTTAGAGCAATTATTCATGCATTCGAGTCTCATTTCACAGCACAAATCAATTTTATGTGCATTCTAGGGGGAAATATAAAAATGTTAAACTGCAGGTATTATCCCTAGTAAATGAGCCTGCAGTCAAATACTAGTTGAGACTAAAGTACTTGTTGTTCCACTTGATAACATTTAGGCTAAAATTTCAAGTGCTCATCTTACAGTCTCTGATGCATGGCTCAACTCCGTCAGCTCACTTTTCAGACTTTCCTGTTTGCAATACGTTCAGTATGTTCAGTATACAGTATGTATCTGGCCACGGCTCTCAATTAACCCCTGTCTATTAGCATTGTTTGCTGCTTCTGAAACATTCATGTGATGGGTTAATAATTGAACAGTCAGCAGCTTGAGACCCATGAGTTTGTGACGGACCGAATGTTGTACACTTCTGCTTTTGTATAAACACATCAGTGCTGCAAAGTTCAGCCAAATACGAAGGCATCATTAGCCAATAGCTTCACAAAGGCACAATGTGTTGCTCGGGTAATGAGCTTTATAAACAAATGAGTGAATATGAAAGTTCTAAAGCATTAATGAAGATGTCGCATAAATTAAACATTATAAAACATAAGCATGTAAACCAGAATGACAGTGGAACAAGGTCTCAGTATCTATACTATTATAGTTTTTATTTATATTATGAAATTATTTTTTGTATTTATATTTAATTTTGATTTAAGTTAAATTTTAAGTAATTTTGTTGTCATTTTATTATATCTATATAGTTTGTATTCATTTATTTTTAGCTATTTTAATTTGTCAAGTTAAACTAAATTAAAATACAAAGAAAACTGTTGCCTGTGTAAGTAATTGATCAATGATTTATTTAATTCCAGTTCAAGTTTATTTTATACATTTTAAGTACTTACATTTATTTATGGTTTTAGTTTTAATTAAAATTTTGTTAACTATAATAACCCTGCAGTTGCATTTCTATCATAGTTAGAAAATGATACAAAAGTACTGAAATAAATTGAATAGGGTTTAAAAAATAAACTGAAAGGTGATTCTTTGATCATATTAGGATTGATTATAAATTATGATTCCATTCAAATTCAATTTTTTAAGGGTTAATTGGTCAGATTTGGACTCAAATGTTGTTTGTGAAGTCACAAATATTCTTATTGCATTCCATGCAATTTAGACTGCAATGCGTTTTAAAACATCTTTCTCTCATCTCATTCATTAATATATTTATTTTGACCCTATCCCTGTGAATGCAGGGCTGACTCAGTGGAATGAAGATACTTTTGGAAACCATTCACGCTTGAGTGGAGGAGAGATGTGCACGTGCATGTGTTTTTAATTCGACTGTGTTCCCTCTTTTGTGGCAATGTAATCCCCCTCCTTAAAAACAAGCAAGGCTGAAAAGTTTGACTGCACATGTGCCCTTATAAGGAAGACAAACTAATGCGGCAGCCAAAACAAATCTGGTACGTTTTCTTCTAGAGGTAATGAAAAAGGCATAATAAATGCAAATGCAAAAAAGCATAACGTGTTCTGAAGGGTTGTTGCTGGGAAAGCGGAGTGGGGGTTTTGCATGACGCAAAGGGGACAGAATAATTATTAAGTCTATTTATGGAAGCACAACGATGGAAGCCACTCATACAGCACTTCTGAAACATCCCAGTGGGTTCTCATGTTCAATTAATCAATTTGGGTTTAATGTGATAACTCTAACAGGCAGAGGATCCTAATGAGCTTGGGGCTGAACATCGTCTAAAATTGGTACCATTTTGCCTTTACAGAATTGAAAGGATAGCTCACCCTCCCCCAAAAAATCCTGTCATCAGTTAATCACCCTTATTGTGCCTCAAACATATGACATTCTTTAGACTTTTTATCATTTTAATTTAGAGCTTTCATTACATGCTTGAAATTGAGTACAAGTGTAGAATATCCTTGAACTTACTTGAACTAAATTATTGAATGTAGAAAATATAAACCTTTCTGCTACATTTACTTTACAAAATCATTTTGAGCACGACCAAGTGTTAATTTTTCAAATAAATCATTTTGGGTGAAATATTCCTTAGAGAACCTCTCAGACACAGTATAATCTTTCTAAGATTAGCGGCTCAAACAGTAAAGTTATCTTTCACACATCGTGAATGGAAGTGAGTTAGGCACAGATGGATTCATTCTTACGTTGTGTTTTACCAGAGGGTGAATGCTGTGCTGAAGGTGAGGGCAGTTTATTTACAGCGAGGACAAACTAGGCCATGATGCTTTTTAAAGAGCACATGGGGTACACATGGGATGACCTCTGCGTGTACTTGTGTGTGAGTCTGAAGGAGAACCAGAGGGGAAAGTGATATCAGATTTTCAGCCATGGCCCATATCAGGGTGCTGTTGCAGGCATCGGTTTGCACTCAAGCAATTAGGGAGCAAATCCCCTCATGGTTTAACCATTAGAGCAAACGATGTGAATGTGACACCCGACACGCTGAACTTCTAGTGCACCCTCCTTTCATTAGGTTCTGTACAAATGCACATATACACAACATGAATTATGAATACAATGATGAATACAAAAGCTTTCCAATTTCAGACGGACCATAAAACAGGCAAAATGTCTCTTTCTATTTAGGTCAGTAAACAACCTAAAAACCCAGTTAACAAAAATGTGTTCTAAGATTGTTTGGCAATATATACTTATTTGGTTATGTAAATGATAAGGGAAAATTATATTGTACAATTTTGCAAACATTATGGGAATATTACTATTCTCTGAACATTCTAAAAAAGGTTAGAAGAACGTCCAACTAAAACGTTTAAGGGGAGAAAAAAGTTCCATGAATGATGTTTACATAATAATGATTATGTGCTAATGATGAAAGAACATCAGATAGCTTTGTTCGAACATTCTATGTTGACGGCATGAGGGGGGCACTTAATATCTGATTGGTCACCTTTGGTACCACCCCACATTTTAATTCGCTGCTGGCAGTTTGATGATTGACATTTCATTTCACATCTTGATAAAGAAGCAGTTGTTTTAACATACACCTCACATTGTTAATTTGTAAACATTGGATATTAAGAGAATATGATTTGGTTGCAAGATACAAAAGAATAAGTTCAAAAGGGGTTGCACATTGCACAAGAAACGCACAACTATCACATCTTTGTTAATGTAAATATTGACTTCATCCTCAGAGTGTATATAAACATTTTTCAATATACATTTTACTTTCTGTGGAATGAATAAAGTCCATGCTTCATATAAAGAGACATAATAATATAGATTGCTCCCTTATTTTCTTTCTTGAAACTTTTTGCCTGATTAGTTTTGGTAATTAGATGTTGGACTGTTGCCTTGAATCGGAGAACATGACAGTGTGTCGCTTTTAGACCGGTGTGCATCAGATGAAGTACAGTAAGTGGTTTACCATTGGGCTTAGCTTTCCTGAATAATTCTACAAAATTTGAGTCCCTGTATAAATTCACATTAGATATTTTGCTTAGAGTTAATCAGATAAGAAAAATTAGATGGTTCCAATTTTAGCCTAACACACACTCTTGTAATACACAGTGAAGTCACAGTACGGTGAGTAAAACTGGACCAAATTTGCCACACTAAACTTGTGGTCATGTGAATTCTAGAATAGAATATAATAGCTGTTATTGCCATTGCAAGCAGGGCAAACAACGAAATTCTGCAGTGTGCAATGATTATGTAGTGTAAATAACGGTTCAAGATGTTTATAGCTCTCGGAAAGAAACGGTCTCTAAATCTGCTTGTGTGAATTTTGGCAGATCTGTAGTGTCTGCCAGATTGCAACAATTCAAACAGGCCATGACCGGGATGAGTGCAATCTCTTGTGATGTTTTGTGCCCTACTAAGATAGCGTGTAGAGGCAACATCCTCCAAAGGTGGCAACTGGCAACCAATGATTTTCTCTGCCGTTCTCACCACTCCCTGCAGTCTTTTTTTGTCAGCCGCAGAGCAGCCTGCATACCACACTGTAATACAGTAGGTCAAAACAGACTCAACTGTTGCATGATAAAAGCGGATGAGCAGTCTCCTGTCCATGTTTATCCTAAGCACCCTCAGGAAGTGTAGTCTCTGTCGTGCTCTATAGCGGCTGCCCAGGATAAATCATTAGATATGAGGACCCCAGATACTTAAAGGCCTCCACTCTCTCCACGTCTTCTCCGTTGATGTAGAGTAGGGCAGGGACCGAGTCTCGCTTCTTCCTGAAGTACACTATCAGTTCTTTGGTTTTAGAGGTGTTCAGAACCAACCTGTTTGTTGAGCACCAGGCCGCCAGTCTGTGGATCTCCTCTCGGTATGCAGATTCATCTTCATTTGAGATGAGTCCAACTACGGTTGTGTCATCCACGAACTTAATAATGGAGTTAGAAGGATGGACAGGTAAACAGTCATGTGTATACAGGATGTACAAGACCGGGCTCAGTACACAGCCCTGGGGGGCTCCAATGTTCAGTTTAATGGATGTGGATTTGTGGAAGCCAAGTTTAACATGTTGGGAACGGTTCGTCAGTAAGCCCTTGATCCTTGTACAGATGGTTTGGTGAAAGCTCAGGTACAACAGTTTGTCCATGAGAATGTCTGGTATGATGGTATTAAAAGCAGAGCTAAAATCAATGAAAAGTATCCTTACATAGCTTTGCCGGTGTTCCAGATGGTGCAGAGCTAAGTGGGTAGCCAAGGCAATGGCATCTCCGGTGGCTCGTTTAGCCCTGTAGGCAAACTGATATTGATCAAAGGATGGAGGGAGGCTTGCCTTAATATGATACAGGACCAGTTTTTAAAAACACTTCATAATAATGGGAGTAAGGGCAACTGGCCTGTAGTTGTTGAAGTCTGTAGAATCTTGCTTTTTGAGGACTGGGATGATGATGGCAGATTTTAGGCAGGGTGGAACGGTGGCCAGAGACAGTGAGATGTTAAAGATCCTAGTGAAGACACCCGCAAGCTGATCAGTCTGGAGCACTTTGCCAGGCACTCCATCGCGTCTGGTAGCCTTCCTAGGGTTTATTCTCCTCAGCACACGCCTCACGTCATGTTCCTGCAGCGTGAGTACGTGGGAACCAGAGTCAGGGTCGGGGGAAGATGAAAAGACAGGCATGTTTGCCTCAAATCGGGCAAAGAAGCAATTCAGCTGCTCGCACAGTGAGGCATGCCCATTCGTGTTACTGTTTGTGCTGCGTTTGTACTTGGTAATGTGCTGAATTGCTTGCCACATGCTCCATGAGTTGTCTTGCTCCAGGTAGACCTCGATCTTCCTTCTGTAGTCATCCTTTGCCTCTTTGATGCCTCTTCTGAGGTCCGCTCTAGCAGTGCTGTACCGTGCCTCATCCCCTGACCTAAAGGCGATGTTACGTTTCTTGAGGAGACACCGTACCTTGCTTGTCATCCAGGGTTTTTGGTTTGGAAATATCCGGATGCATTTGTCAACTGTAACATTGTCGATGCAGCACTTAATATAAAAAAGCACAGTCTCTGTAAACTTCTCCAAGTCCTCTTGATAGAACAAGTCCCAGCGAGTGTTTGCAAAGCAATCCTGAAGTTGAGTGAGAGCACCTTCGGGCCACGTTTTAATGATTTCAGTGCATGGCTTGGTAGTCCTTATAAGAGGTGTGTAAGCAGGGGTCAGGCTCAAGGACAGGTGGTCAGACAGACCCAAATGCGAAAGTGCAACAGCTTTATATGCATGTTTAATGTTACTATAAACACGATCCAGAGTATTACTACCTCTAGTAGCACAGTTCACATGTTGGTAGAAATGTGGAAGCACAGATTTTAAGCACGCCTGGTTAAAGTCTCCTGCAATGATGTGTGCCCCTTCAGAGTGGTCCTGCTGCAATTTGTTTATAATTGTTAGCAAATGATTGAGAGCGATGCTAACATTAGCGTCTGGAGGAATATAGACCGCAGTGAAAGTGACAACACTGAGTTCCTGAGGTAAATAAAAAGGTCTACACATAACTGATAAGGCCTCCAATTCAGGGCAGCAATGACGGGCAGTGATCCTGCTGTTACAGCACCAGTCATTATGTAGATACACACACAGCCCCCACTCTGCTCTTACCAGACTCTTTGTCACTGTCCTGCCGGTAGCAAATGCATCCCGCTAGCTGTACAGCAATGTCGGGGGTGAGCAGCTGCAGCCAGCTTTCTGTGCAACAGGTCCTGAAGAAGTGGTCGGAAGCAGTGAGCAGCTCCAATTCGTCCATTTTATGCGTTACAGATCTGGCATTTGTCATATAGATGCTTGGTAGCAGGGGCTTGTGCGGATTCTTCTTTAGCCTAGCCCGAAAGCCAGCCCGGCATCCCCGCTTCTGCTTTCACTCTCTCCTGCGTCTGCGTCACCTGCTTGGGAAGCAGACCCACGGTGACTCCGCTGGTCTAGTGATATAATCCAAAATATTATGACTCCTCTGAAAGTTGCTCATAATGTCCATGCTGCATCGGAGCCCTATGTCAATTAACTCCTGCCGACTGTACATGTATTTTCCTCCACATAGACAAAAAGACATAGACAAAGACAAAAATGTGCATAAAGATAAACACCAAATGAGAGGGCTTAGAGCCGCTGCACTCATGCGTGCCGCCATTAAAGATTATCACATTTATCTCTAACCAGCACAGGCCTGGTTCCAGAATCCAATCATTAAGGGTGCTTCTGAAATTAGTGAGGGTGCCCTAGACTTAATCATTTAGTTTGACATTTCATATTTTTCCCTAATCTATTACTATGGTTATCACCTATATGAAACATTGCAATTTCAAAGGGGAATCCCACATTTATATGAAAATAATTTTTTACATATTTTAGAGTTTATTTAAATTCTAAATGGATAATATAGCCTAGAAAGAGCACAAAAAGTGCTCCCTTTATAAACCACTAAAATCTGTCTGTCATCTTAGTTCATATTGATCCATGAGAAACAGGTGAGTAAAGCGGTTTGGAGCGGTTTGGAACAGCGTGAGGGTGAGAAATGGTGACAGAATTTTTAGTTTTGGATGAATGGTCACTTTAAGAATAAAATTCATAGCTGTAACTTTCTTAAATGAAAAACAAATGTGACAATATTCCTATAGTAAGTCATAAGTGAGATAACAGATTTCATGTATCATATTTGTAATGAGAAACCAGACCACTGCTGCTCTCTACTGCCCACAGGAGGAACTCTCTCATTGAGTTCATACTGTTGTGAGACTCAGCATTTCAACATCAAATCAAGTTTTTGTTTTTATCTTTCTCAACTAGCTTCAAAAGCTCCCTGGATTTAAGCTTCTTTATCTGCGCTAAGGAGGTTGTCTGCTGTCAGCTGAAAGTTACAATTCCAGGATCAGCCGTAGGTCTATTTACTGTGAACAGATGAGGTGTATAATGTTGAATTCCTACGCCTGCAGTCCTCTTTCATTCTTTGTTTTGCTTTGACATTTGATTTGTCAGGGCTTGTATTGAATGTGAGAGTTTATTATTACCAAAAAATGAAAAGGGTTTGTATCGGGCACGGCTGATCTGCACTGCATGTGCAAACTAAGCTATTCACTCTCAGAATAACATAAGCTTGATAAAAAGTTATCCAAGTGCTGAGCAATATCACAGTTCTGAGCAGACTGAATCACATATGACATGCGATACTGCTTAAAGGGACAGTTTACTAAAAAAAGAACAGTCAGTCATCATTTACTCACCCTCATGTTGTTACAATCTTGTATACTTTCTTTCATCTACAAAAGACAAAAGAATATATTTTGCAACATCATTCACCCAAAAAACGTTCATGTTCCACTGAATCACATACGGGTTTGGAAATACAAGACGGCAAATAAATGATGACGCAATTTTTGGGTGTTAAGCAACACAAAAAGATGTAATTCTGCCAATGTAGATACTGTTACCAGAGTGCTTGAAGAGCTTAAATTAGTGTTCAAATGAGGTTTAGCTCAGTCATGGTCATGGATTTGCTGGAAATTGCTAAACATTTTCATCTCAAAGAAGTTTATCGTGCTAACTTTTGCTTTGGCAGCAGATGCTTTAATTTCACTTGAAAGTGACTGTTTCAACAGTCATTGCATCTCTTATCTTCATCTTTAAACTGGCTATACAGAAAATCACTCATCGCCAGATCAACCCTCGTTTTATCATTCTAATCATTACTGTTATCTTGCCACAATGTACAAAACAGACTTTGGGGCTTTCCAGGTGCTGTTTACACAACTACTACTTAGGTAAAGTCTAATTTATTTTATGGCTAGTTTTGTCCAGCACAGTGATGAATTACCCAAGAAACATTTCCTCACACTTATATATATACTGTTAAAAGACAAGGTTTGTTTTAAATATTGAATATCACATACATTGACCTGCTGACTGTACCTTATTAAGAGTGCCAACCGAATAATAAGTATCTATCTGAACCAGCATATTTGTCATATATCCAAACCCAGATCTTTCTAGTACTGTTTCTCTCAGATGTCTCTTTTCATGGAAACATGCACAGATGTGACAGGCACAGGGCAGAGAAAATCAAAACAATTGCTTTAAGTTCAAGGACAAAACAAATACTTCACTTTCATTCTTCATCTAACAGCACACAGTTGTTTTCAATCAACATTTATATTACAAGGCTCCAGTTAGAACCAAAAATGGCTTTATAGGCTTGTGCCTTTTAAGTGCTTTTTATTCTTGTGTTCTTTAGTAAAACGTCTATGTGGTGGTGTTTTAAAGAAAACTTTAAACTTTTACTCTGAACTTCTGATAACAAACTCAAGAAACCTTTAACTACTGCGAAAAATGAATCTTCACTCAAAATAAAGGTTCTTCTTATAGAAACAGTTTTGACTGTATAGGGTTCTTGAGTTGCTAAATATTTTTGGAATTTAGGAAAGTTCAAATGAAATGTTCTGTAGATCAGTGTTTTCATTTCCAAGTATTTCTAAAGCACCAGAACATTGATGCTTTTCGAAAAACAAAAACTAGAAAACAAGTAAAAAAGTTTCTCCTCATTACTCACCCTTATCGTTTCTAATTAAAACCTTTATTTTAAAGGAATAGTTCACACAAAAATGAGAACCAGCTGAAACTCACCCTCAGGCCATCCAAGACATAGATGAGTTCTTCATCCGAAAAGATTTGGAGAAATGTTGCATCACATCACTTGCTCTCGAATGGATCCTCTGCAGTGAATGGGTGCCGTCAGAATGAGAGTCCAAACAGCTGATTAAACATCACATTAACCCACAAGTAATCCACACAACTCCAGTCCCCCAGTTAACATCTTGTGTCATGAAACGATGCGTATCCATCATTAAGGTGTTTTTAACTTCAAATCATCATTTCCAGCTAAAATACAAGTCCTCTAACCGGAAAATAGCTTTAGAAATAGAACCAAACTCATCTACATCTTGAATAGCCTGAGGGTGAGATTACATTTTCAGCAAATTGACATTTTGGGTGAACTTTTCCTTTAAAAGTTTAAGAATAGAGTTCTTTGATGAACACAATATTATGATAATAATTTGTGCTGAAACTTATCTAATCAATTACAAACAAAACTGTACCTTATTTGTTTCTTCGGGTAGGCCTATACATGGATGGGGAAATATTTTGCTTTGGGAAATATCTTGTTTTCTTTTGTATGGTAAGAAAGAAGTTCACACAATGTAAACGCTCAAGCTAATCATCTTTTCTTGAGAAATGGATGTAAATACACATGTAATCAGTTTTATGTGATGCTTCTGACCTACAGAACTTCCAAGGAAGTGTCAGGAAGGCAGCGGTGTCGAGTTAATTTGAAGAAGAGCCAGCTGTGAAAACACAACAAAACACAAACAAACAAGAAAAAAATATATAATTTACAGTAAATAAGTAAAAGAAAAAAACCTCTCTCAGTTCATTAAATTCAGTGTGCTTTCTCTGTCAACTTCTGTGAATTTCTCCAGGCTAAAAAAGAAAAGTTTCAAAGTGGAATGAGATATTGTCTCTTGCCAATGTTATTTTTCCCCTAGTGTGATCAAACTCACCTAACAACTTTAAAAGTTATGGTTGTCATCATTCATTAATCATTATAGTTGATAAGTGATAGGTGACGAGCTGACTGAAGTGAGTTCACAGATTCTCTTGCCAAATATGAATGTAGTATGAGAAATCGTTGATATGAAATTCTAGGAGAGATGAACACAAGATTCATGGAGTCTTTCTCAGGAATCACACTTCCATAATTGAGATTGTGTAACTTTCTCATAAGAATAGGCTATTAATTAAGACTTTTTAAAAGTATGGCAGCAAAGTTCTGACTTTTCATTCTTTGTTAAATATCTACTGGAATAAAACTGTGATAACCAAGTTAGGTGCAAATTTAAACTAACCGCCTTGAGGGAAAAGATATATATATTAACTTTTGTTAGGCTAATGAATTACTAAAGTTGGTTGGCTAGTACAGACTAAAGTCAAGAGTTGAAAACAACAAACAGGACTAAATAAATAAATAAAGTAAAAAATAGAAAGAATTCAAGTTATTAACGTAAGTTCAGGAGGAGTACACGCATCTAATGTTCCAAATAATCTTCCTCCCCATCTCCTCCTTTTTATGCATTTGTATTTATTTATCTCTTTGTAGGGGGCTATCGGAGCTCGAGTAGAATAGTCTCTGAGTCCTCCACTGCAGATATCAAGCCAAATCTGTTCAGCACTACTGCTAAGATTATAAGCACACAAACTCAACTCCGGTCTTCTGTAGATACTTCTGTATTTATGTAGGCTACTATGGTGTTAATGTAATAAAACATAGTGTTCTGACTATAAATTATAAACTGATAAACGCGCAGGAAGTCGTAAATAACGATACATATATCAGCCTCACTGAACATTCGCGAATTCCGTTGGCAACCACGAACTGTTTTTCCCCTCACCTGAATAATTAAACATAATAAATGTAAACAGATTTTAAACTGATTTCAGTAGACGCCGTTTTATAACAGCAAGGGTCGAGGGGCTTCATACAGTCACAGTACAGTAACTCACTTCTCTCCTGACTGGTTTTATGTATTCTTCGAATATCATGCGTGTTCTTTTGTCGTGTTCACCCTGACTTCACTGTACAGTTACTTGTACTCTCTCAAGTACGTTTATGAAGTTAAACAACCATCTCGTTTCTGTTTAGTTCCTAAAGTCACTCAGTCGCGCGCCTCCTCTCCTCTCCGCCCCGACACTAAAAGCCAGTGAATAGCGCGCGCGTCTCATTCTACCTGCTGAACGCGCGCTGGTCAAAGCATGGCCAAATCTCAGCCGAGACGCTGCTGCATCTGCATACTCGCTTTAGTGTGTTGTGTTGTGATTATCTGCATTTGCATCATTTTAGCCACCAAACAGAGATGCGCGTTTACGCACGGTGCTGTTTCTGCGGACTCTTCCAGGTGCTCCGACATCGGCAGGTAAGAAGACGTGCGCGTTATGCGAATCCAGATCTGAATCTTATAGGCACTGCAAATATTACATCGACGCTACACTTTCAGTTCAATACAATACAGCTGCAGTACAAGCAAGATAGATAAAGTGCATGCCAGTAGCTGCAACATAGGGTCCAGGAATAGTTTTTAATAAGCTGTTGGCAAAGTTTGTTTTATTTGTTTGTTTGTTTTTGTTTTTCAAACAACAACTAGCAAAAGCAATGTAGAGAGATAATCCGTTTAAGAGATTAGATAATGCAGCTGAACATATGGTGACACACTTGAGTTTGGATACACTTGTACTGATGGATCTTATAGATATAGTATAACTAGAATTATGACATGTGAAAAAATAACCAAAAAGTTGAATGTAGAATGTGACTGTCCAGACTATTGTGTACATACAATGTTGTTGATATCCTATGCATTTTTGTGAAATATTTTCTGCAACCAGTTAAACTCTCTGAGTGATGCTGAACAAACATATATCCAAGATCTTTTGTTCAGAGCACTCTTTAAACTGACAAGAGTCATGGCATTAGTGACAGCCAAGACCTCCTGCCAGTCAAAACTGGATCAACCAGCTTCACAAACACCTATGGAGATGTTATTCTCTTAGATTGGCACATTTTTTGTCTCTCGTCCACGTTTCCTGCAGTTTGTGCCAAACAGAGTGTTTCCTTGTTCAATGTGGGAAGTCTTTTATGGCTGCATTTCAAAGAACTTGGCTTTGGGGTTTTATCTGGGGTCACAATTTAACCTTCTCTAAAAGGATAGAGAGAGGAGTTACGGTTTCCAGGCATATCCTGGATAGAGGAGGTATTTGTCCTCTTTTAGAATAATGTCATGTGATGCTTGGAACTCGACTCACATTTTGTCAAACAAAACAACATCTGAATGTTAAAGAAGTAGAGAACATTGTATCTCCACAGACACTGTCGTTACCCAGAGTCTGGCACATCATCTAGCAGAGGTTGTTTCTCGCTTGCCTGCTTCATTTAAAAGAGTTTTTTGTGTCTGATTGACATTTTAATGAATGCTGTTCATCAGTATTCAACCCCTACAGGGATAAAGTAAATACGTTTTGGTGGCTCATTCAGACCATATATATGGTCCATATAATAATATTAGGGTTGTAACGATCAGTGGTGGTCAGTAACGAAGTACAACTACTTCGTTACTGTACTTAAGTACATTTTTCAAGTATCTGTACTTTACTGGAGTAGTTTTATTTTGAGTAACTTTTACTTTTACTTCACTACATTCCAAAGCATAAGATCGTACTTTTTACTTCACTACATTTCATAAAACATATCGTTACTCCTTATAATACATCACATGCTCCGAGACGCAGAAGCGGTGTCTGATTCATGAACAAACTGATTCTTTTCAATTAACCTGTTCAATCGGTTCGCAAATCGCAACAAACGATTCATTCCCGAATTGCAATGATCCGATTGCAGCTGTTCTCGAGTCGAAAGCTCACTGATTCAAATGATCCGTTTAGAGCGAGTCTTCTTCAGTGAACTGAACTCACGAGTAAAGAACCGGGAGATCTTGTGAGCGCGCGCTACTGATGCTGTGAAAAGTAAGTTACTAATGTCGAATTTTAGGATTAATTATTGTAACTGAAAATAATATTTAGGTCAAAACTGTCAGTTGTTTGTGAACTAAATCTAAATGCTTGAATGCAGACAGATCAACATCAGTGTCTCTAACTTTATGTTTTAGGTCAAAAACAAAACATTAAAATAACACAGATTAAATAAAATAACTCATGCACGTTCATATTCCCCGCTGCTGTAACGTTAGCAGTTTTATTAAAATGCTATGCAGTTAGACCTATGTGACTTCTGTGTTTATATTGTTTATCAACAGTATACATTTTTATATTGTTTAGATCAACTAGCCGAGTAGACAGATATGAATGTTTATTCATAACCATACTGAAAATAAGTAAATATTGTTAGCTGATGCTAACTGTCTAGCTAACAAGCTTGCTGGTGCTAAGTTGAGGAAATTTTTAGATATAAAGTCCAAATATCTTTATTCAGCCACCTAGATAGATTCCATCTGAGGGAAAAAGAAAGGATGTGATGTTCAGAACATAGTAACTACAGTAATTATCAGAGTGGGAAGTGATGCCCTCTGGGGCATTTGGCCAGGGGTGTTTTTACACCACAGAAAAAATTATGAAAATATAATTAGATTTTCCTTAAAATGTTCTTCCTAATTTCAGGCCTAATTCTAATGTCATATATAACTGACGTTCTGCAAAACAACAAGTTCTAAAACACGTTTTTCTTCCTGGTGAAGATTAGATGGTGAAATCTGTTTTCTCTCAGGTAACGTACATGGCAGTGTAAGCTTCACAGTGAACATTACTACAGCACTCTCATCAACGTAGTCCATATCATCAAAATATATATCTTGACACTATATAGTGGTTATTTTGGTTAAAACCCAGGTATTTTGGGCAGTAGGATTATAAAAATATGTGCTAATATAAAATTAAATAAAGTAGTCTATATAAAATTGCTAAATAAATCTGTCTATCAGTACTTTTTTACTTAAGTACATAAAAAATTGAGTACTTTTGTACTTTCACTCGAGTAAAATTGAAAAAGCAGTACTTTTACTTTTACTGGAGTAATATTTTATTATACATATCTGTACTTTTACTCAAGTACTTGATCTGTGTACTTTGTCCACCACTGGTAACGATATACCGGTATGACGATATACCACGATATAAACACGTACGATTATCATACCGTGTACATTTGCTTATCTACGGTATTTGGAGAAAATAAAAGATGCAGTATCTCACCTGCAGCTAGGCCACAACTTTCCACTTAACTTTTCTCTTTCTCCACCCACACGTGCAGCGGAGACAACATCAGAGACAAAGACCGTTATCTCTAATCTCTATCCCACGTCGAAATAGAAATCAAAATTGGTAGTATGAGAATACTTTGGATATAGAAAATATGAACGCTTATTTGTCCTCGAGGATAGACACAGTATACAAAAACTTTGGTCACAAAGCAGCCGCAAAAAGAGGAAACACATCGAACATGTTTACCTATATTTCAGAACAGCATCCCTCTGTGCAGATACAGTTATGTCCCATTTATAACTTAAGGTTAAAGTCTTATGATTTCTGTGATGCGGAGTGAATCCCAGAATCCAGTCATGACAATGAATTTACAATGCAGATGTCACATAAAACGTGCGGTTTGATGGATTGATGAGTAAATCAAAAACAGAGCTTTCAAATCACTACATGGTCTAGTGTCTGTGATTATTAAAGCGAAAAAACACTGCTATATAAAAATATAATCCGTTTGTTTTGCGTGTCTCTCTGTGAGTGAGGGGTGTTGTGTCGTGTACTACTTACTCAAGTATTCGCTGCCGCCGCTCAAACAGCGCCTGCTGTCTCCTATCTGAGGACAAACACTGAGAGAACAATTAATAATCCTTTCATCATTTTATTTGAGAAAACCATTGTCCAATACACTGACACGCAAAGTTCTTCACTACTACCCGTCAAAATAAAAGTCCGCTTTTTAACTCGAAGAAATTTACAGAAATTACGATTGTACTATAATGTAGCCTACTTCTAAATAATAATAGTACTACTAGTAATAATAATAAAAAATAGAAAAATTTAAGGAATATAATTTTTATTTAGTAAATCTCTGTTGTACAGCCCTTTACGAAAACATAAAAGGATACAATTTATTTTAATTTGATTACATTTTAAAGCATTAATTAAATTGTTAAAGCTTTATACATTAATTTAATTACCACCATTTTTGATAGTATATTTGTATTATGTCATAGTGTCAAGTGCAGAATCCAGAAAAATTAAGTCAAACCAGAATTTATGAATTGTTATGAATTATTAATGATGAATATAAGTTGTTAAACTAATATATGATCAATGATGAAATCTACTTGATTGTTTTTGATTAATTAAATTTGAATAAACACATGCTTTGTCAACCAAAAAAACCCTGTTTTGATTGTTTAACTCCGTACACCGTGAAACCGTGATATTTTCTGAGACAATTATCATACCGTCAAAATCTCATACCGTCAAAATCTCATACCGTTACAACCCTACATGTGTTGCCCCTAACAATGGTTGGGAGAATAGCTCTCGACCTTCTCGTGGGTTAGAGGCATAGTTTGTTAATGTAGACTTAAATGAGGAAACTACAGTAATGTTTTTGTAGTGAGTAACAGGGAGATTGAAGTTTCTGGAACAACAAGGCTTTGTTTGTTCATACCATAACTTAATTAGTAAGAATGGAATTTGCCCTCCTTTGTTCTCTTTGCTAGGGCAGATAATTGAAATATCAAAGTGACATTTTGTGATGTTTTTCCTGTAGAAATGTCCTTTCTTGACTTTCTTTGTTGTAAAAGTAGCTGTATAACATTACCGCTTGGCACTCACTGATCTAATCTTTAATCTCAACTTTCAGATTTAACAATAAACTGAATTATTGTCGTCCTAACGGCGTTGTAGACTTCATAAATGCACACACCATCGCAATCTGATATACTTTCAAGGACTATTCAATATCGTCAATATGAGTGATACATCATTATGTGATTGATGGTCATTGTCGTATCACTTAACACTGATATAAAGACTGGTATTCTATGAAGTTTTACGTTTCAGATGTTTGATTTATTCCATCCCTGCCATTGAAAGATCTCACTGTTCCTTTTATCAGTTCAGGACATCCTGCGAAATCAGACATTTGAGATCATCCTTTGTGGTGTATTACCCTATTATCCCAAAATCACAGCTGCATGCAGAGACACAACTACCCACGTGTAAAAAAAAATTGAGTGCAAAAATGGATCTTCTAGAAAGCAAGAATTTTCTGAATTCTGTCTGTGTGTGTCTGTGTGTGTGTCTCTCTGTCTGTCTGTCTGTGTGTGCGCGCACGCGCACGCGCGTGTGCGTGTATGCGTGTGTGTGTGTGTGTGTGTGAGAGCGTGCGTGCGCGCGCGCGTGTGTGTGTATGTGTGCGTGTAGGTGCGTG
The DNA here is from genome assembly GCA_027564155.1 of Gymnocypris eckloni scoliostomus. Classification (NCBI taxonomy): domain Eukaryota; kingdom Metazoa; phylum Chordata; class Actinopteri; order Cypriniformes; family Cyprinidae; genus Gymnocypris; species Gymnocypris eckloni. The sequence continues at coordinate 19,394,608 of CM050435.1, forward strand.
TATGCGTGTGTGTGTGTGTGTGTGCGTGCGTGTGTATGTGTGCGCGTGTGTGTGTGTGCGCGTGTAGGTGCGCGTGTGCGTGTATGTGTGTGTGTGTGTGTGTGTGTGTGTGTGTGTGTGTAGGCGTGTAGGCTGGAACTCCTCAAGGTTCAATGCGCTCTCGGGTATCACTTCTCTTCTGGTTCAGACTTGCCTCAAGTTTCAAATTTTTCATATTAATGCAAACATGTGATTTATCCACAGCAAATTTGTTTGTGAATGTGTCACATACCCAAAGCACTGTGTTTTTAACACTGTTGTAACACTTAAATGCAGATATTATTTTTAGACTCACAAATGTTACATTTTTCAAAGGAAATATTTTGTATAACATTGAATCATAAAAGTTAGTATTTTTTACATTGACATTAAAGCTAATTTCCTCTTACACTCTCATTATTGAAATATGGAGAAAAAATATCTCAAGATTATAACTTGAATTGTCAAGTGTATTTGTTGAACAGAATTGAACATATGCTCATTAAAAAATCATATGATTTTCATTGTTGCAGTGTGCAGATTTAGCCAGTTGAACTTTATGTATTCAGAATATTGCTGTAACCCAATCCTAAATTTACGAGACGTTTCTTCTGTTCGCAGGGACATGCTGCGTGAGGGGGGCTCAGCGGTGGACGCAGCCATCGCAGCTCTGCTCTGCACTAGTTTGGTCAACCCACAGAGCATGGGTTTGGGTGGAGGGGCCATCTTTACCATTATGGACAAAACAGGTATGTCTATGTTTATAGTTGCATAAAAAGCACTATATAATTAAATTGAAATGAGCATATTATAGTTGTTTGGTCTTGTAATTGAGGTGATAAGTTTTTCGAACCAACATTTATTTATATGAACAATTCAAAACATATAATTTACTTTATTTGTACTATTACTCATAATTCTACAAGAATAGTTTTCATGGGGGGGCGCTCGAGAGCACCGCATGGAGTAGACGTAGTTTTTGAGGTCTCTCCCTTATACCTCGGAAAATTAGTCTTATTTAATTTTAAACAAAACAAAACGATACCCCGTATTGCTTGAAATCAAGATGACGAAGCCTAAAACGAAAAAAGGAGATCAGTCGACCAATGCAGACGAACAATCAGGGGAAAAGCAAGCTCTGACTGAACAAGCGTCTAATGCTGCCGCTAACGACGAGACTACGGCCTTATCCTCTGTTCTGACAGCTATCCAAGCTTTGGATAAGTCTATGAATGACAGATTTACCTCTGTTGAAAGTACCCTGTCACGGATGCAAACATCACTCTCCGAAATTAATTCCCGTACTTCAGATCTGGAGGGCGCGAGAGCCGAACAAGAGAGCCGCATCTCTGATTTAGAGGCTCTCTGTCAGGATATCGTCGCGGCCAATAAGGCCCTACATGCCAAGCTTGACGACCTGGAGGGCCGTTCCCGTCGCCAAAATATAAAAATTACGGGGCTACAAGAGAAAGTTGAAAACGGCCGTCCTACTGAATTTGTCGAAAAGTTGATTCCGGATCTCTTGGGAGCTCAGAACTTTCCGTCGGGAGTAAAAGTGGATCGCGCACATCGCATTGGTCCATTGCCAGCTAAAGGAGGGCGTCCTCGAACGCTAATAGCAAGAATCCACTATTACCCCGTTAAAGAATTAATCCTGAGGCTGTCCCGACAACAATCACCTCTACAGTTTGAAGGAATGGGGATCTCCATATATCCCGATCTAACAGCGGATGTGTTGTTGCAGCGCCGTAACTTTGACGTAGTGAAAAAGAAATTAAAAGAGGCCGGCGTCAGATATGGACTGCTCTTCCCTGCGCGACTTATCGTCACTCATGGATCGGAAAAGAGAATCTTCAACTCAGTCGCAGATGCCGAGGCTTTCGCCAATACAATCATCGCCACATCTTGACTTTGACTGCACGTATTAATTTGTACGTGATCCGGGCGATATTTAATGTTGTTCTAAGCATACGGATCCTGAAAGTGAGTACGTTTCTGCTCGCGCGTCACCATACAGATTGGTGATCTGGGTTCACTCACATGGAAAGCTGATGATATCTGTATCCGAGTGCAACTGATACGTTTATGACTATTGGCTTTACACAAAGTATCATTATGCCGGATCATGGTTCTGACATTTTGTTCAATACGTCTGTGAGATAATGTTAAGGTTGTGCCAGTTTTCGGATGTACTAGCCTACTAACGTTACTAGTTTTGTTAAATGCCGAGGGAGGGGGAGGAGCCGTTCCTACTGTACAGCTAGGTTTGTTGTAGCTGATTATATTCTTCACTACTCCGTAGGAAACTTGTAGCTCCACGGTTCGTATGGGGTTTGTATTTTCTTCTCCACTTCGTTTGGGGAAGTGGATTAGAGGGAGGGGGGTGACATTGAGGGTTTCTTCTCATGACTTTGTGTTAAATGTTATGTGTTTTGTTTCGTTCATTGTAAAAACTCCAGTTCCACACAGTCATTATAATAACATTGAATTTGATCTACACTTCTGTGTAATATGAGACTTTCTAACTGTAATGTTACCTTAGCCAGCTGGAATGTACGAGGCATCAATAACAGGGCTAAACGGTTTAAAGTCTTGTCGTATTTGAAGTCAATATCTGCAGATATCATGTTTTTACAAGAGACACACATTAAGCATGATGAACAAAGCCTTCTGAGATGCAACTGGGTTTCACAGGTGTTTCAATCTACGTTCTCATGCAGGGCCAGAGGAGTGGCCATTCTGCTCCGCAAAACAATTCCTTTTAAACACATATCTACTACTTGCGATCCGAATGGTCGATATATAATAGTCTCTGGTCTAATTTTTTCGGTACATACTACGTTATTGAACATATATGGACCAAATCATGACGATCCATCCTTTTTTCGTAAAGTTTTCAATCTTCTGCCTAATCTGTCAAACACACATCTAATAATCGGTGGTGATTTTAATCTGGTTTTAGATCCTGTTCTGGACAGGACCTCTAACCGTCCCATGGGTCATCTGCCAAATTCTGTCGCCACCCTGAACGAATTCATTACTTCATTTGATTTGGTTGATGTTTGGAGGTTAAAGCATCCGACCGATAGACAATATACTTTTTTCTCTCATGTCCACAATTCATATTCTAGAATAGATTTCTTTCTAGTTGATTTTAAGGTGGCCTCATGCGTAACTTCAGTGAAACATCATAATAGAATAATCTCTGATCATTCTGCGGTGACCATTTCGCTTGACCTTTTTGATATAAAGCCTAATTATAGCTGGCGATTTAACCCTACATTACTCCTTGATTCTCATTTTTCTCAGTGTGTCATAGAATGGCTGGATGACTATATTATGTTTAACGACACCGGGGAAGTGTCCGACTCAACTCTGTGGGAGTCACTTAAGGCAGTACTAAGGGGACACATCATCTCATATGAATCCGGCTTAAAGAAACAAAGAAAAGCTCGCCTGTCAGTAATTGAAGCTCGTCTTAATCAACTTGAACATTTACATGCAGACTCCGCAGATCCTGTTCTACTCAAAGAAATTATAGCACTAAAACTAGAATATAATAAAATTATTTCCAACCAAGTTAACAATATGCTATTGAAAATAAAACAAAAACAATTTGAGTTAGGGGACAAACCAGACAGGCTACTCGCTCGACAGCTGAGAAGTATCCAAGCTAGTAGATCTATTCATCAAATTAGGAAAAAGGATGGAACGCTAGCGACGAACCCTAGGGACATTAATGAATGTTTCAAGGAATTTTATGAGGCTTTGTACGAATCACGAACTTCCACTGACCCTGCAGATCTTTCTTGCTTCCTCCAATCATTACACCTCCCCAAATTAGATGATATAGATCGAAGTGCCCTCAATGCAAACATAACGTTAGATGAAATATTTGAAGCTATCACATCGTTCCCTAGCAGCAAGGCCCCCGGACTTGACGGTTTCGGAATTGAATTTTATAAGAAATACTCCCAAAAACTTGCTCCCCTGATGTTGAGATTATTTAACCACTCTATTGAAAATCAGGAATTTCCACAATCAATGTATGATGCCAACATTTCTTTAATTCTTAAAAAAGGGAAAGATGAAATGGATCCAGCATCATACCGCCCCATAGCTCTTCTAAATTCAGATCTTAAAATCTTCACTAAAATCCTTGCGAATAGACTAAATAAATGTATAACTAAAATTATTCACTCCGATCAGACCGGTTTCATTCCAGGGCGCTTTTCCTTCTTTAATGTGAGACGCTTAATGAACATTTTATATTCAAAGTATGATTCTCGCCAAAATGTCGCCATCTTATCTATCGATGCCGAAAAGGCATTCGACCAAATTGAATGGAATTATATTATTTCGGTGCTCCAAGAGTTTGATTTAGGTGAATCATTCTCTCTATGGGTAAAAATGCTTTACGCCAAACCCAGGGCCTCAGTGCTTACTAATTTCGATAAATCATCACAATTCACACTACATAGAGGCACTAGGCAGGGGTGTCCGCTTTCACCCTTGCTTTTTGCCATCGCTATAGAGCCCCTTGCGGTTGCTATAAGAAATAACCCACTTATTTCATCTCCTAAGATAGGCCACTTAGAACACCATATATCTCTTTATGCCGATGACATTATTCTTTACCTTGTTGACCCAGAACGGTCTATCCCACCCCTATTAGACTTACTGGAGACTTTTGGAAAGTTCTCTGGATATACTGTAAATTGGCAAAAGAGTGAATTCATGTCTGTTACTAATAATGTTGACCCAGGCTTCATAAAAACCTACCTTTTAAAATCGCAGCAGACAGTTTGAAGTATTTGGGGTCATTTTACCCAAAATGCAAAGGATATTTATACATTAAATTACTTAACTATGCTAGAGAACTTGAAACGTAATATTGAAAGCTGGAGGACCTTCCCTCTCTCTATGGTAGGGCGCGTGAATGCAATCAAGATGGTGACATTGCCCAGATTTCTTTACCTTTTCCAAAACCTGCCAATTTTCCTGCCCAAAACTTTTTTTAAAGCCTTGGATTCGATTGTCCTGCCATTTGTGTGGGGCTTCAGAGCACACCGTATTTCTAAGTTGCATGTTTGTAAACCAAGGTCGATAGGAGGATTAGGCTTGCCAAACTTTCAGCATTATTATTGGGCTGCAAACTGCAGAGCCTTATCATACTGGAAAAAATCTAATCTTTCGGGGCCTGCAGATGATATTCCATCTTGGCTCGCCATTGAACAGAGTGTTACTAACTACTCTCTTTCCTCTTTGCTTTTTGCGGCACCCGTGCCACTTAAAAAAGTGGCCAACACAAACATTGTGCTTGGTAGCTCTCTCAAAATATGGTACCAGGTACGGAAAGCATTCGCATTACCATCCACTACACTGTCCACCCCTATCGCTCACAATCATGCCTTTAAGCCATCACTTACAGACCACACATTTTCAGTTTGGTCTAGCAAAGGAATGGTCACCGTGAAAGACTTGTATGTGGAAGGTAAATTTGCCACATTTTCTCAGCTGAAGGAAAAATTTGATCTTCCATCAACGCATTTTTTTAGATACCTTCAGCTGAGAAATTATGTTCGCACGTCAATCTTAAAATTTGAACTACTTACAGATGAAAATGAAGTATATAAATTGCTTTCTGCCTCCTCTAATTCCCTTAATTTGATTTCCGTTTTATGGGAGTCTTTACCAGTCAGCTCAGCATATCTACCCTATATTTGAAAGATTCCTGGGAAAAGGATTTAGGCATTCAGATAACCGACGAGGACTGGCTTGAGTATATTAAGATCATAAATACATGTTCTATTAACTCAAGACACCAACTAATTCAATATAAAGTAGTACATAGGCTTCATTACTCAAGAGTTAGGCTTAATCAATTTTACCCCTCCATCTCTTCTAAATGTCTAAAATGTGAATCTGCAGAGGGCTCTCTAGGACATCTTTTTTGGTCATGCCCAAAACTTTATGAGTTTTGGAGTGAAATTTTCAGATTCTACTCAGTGGCTTATTCCTGTGACCTCACCCCTGACCCAGAAACTGCTGTCTTTGGCTGGTCTAATTCCCTTGAGGGCTTGGGCCATCAAATAAAAAAAGCTGTCCAATATGGAATGGTAGTAGCAAAAAAAATCATCCTTTGTCAATGGAAAAGTGTATCAAAACCACTTTTTAAATATTGGTTGTCTGAACTTTCTGCGACTTTGCATTTAGAGAGACTCAGATACAACCTTTTTGGCAACATTGCTGGCTTTGAGGCCACCTGGGAACCCTTTCTTAAACATTTAACAAATGTTCAAGTTAACAGCTTAAAGGTTTGACTATTTTACTGTCTATATTATTATTATATTGCTCGTTCCCACTGGCCTAGAAATAGATGTATAACATAACAAATTTGTATAGAACTGGAGGAACTGATGTTCTTAACTGTTTATTTATTTATTTTTTTTCTTGTTGTCTTTTTGTATTGATTGTCATGTTCTATGTTGTCATAATGTTGAAATAAAAACAATATTCAAAAAAAAAGAATAGTTTTCATTGGTACAGCTCCTTGATTCTCTCTAGAAATGTTATGGAAAGGTGGACTGACCTGTTAGTTTATTGTTTAAACAGCCTTCTTTAAAGATACAAAGACAAATATAACTATATATACATACACATAAATAAGGAGGATAGATAACATTGTTTTGAAGAAATCTAATCTCCATCAGTTTTCAGAGTCCTCTGTTTTCAAGGCAAAGTGAAAATCATCAGCTCAAGAGAAACAGTCCCGAAAGGTGTCCAAGCGGATCTGCTGAATAAGTGTCCGAAAACCTTTACATTTGCTACAGGTAAAGCTTTTCCACATGAAAGCAGGGTAAATTATCCCCCATTGACCTCTCCTTTAGACTTGACTTTATAATCACCCATAAGTTCACCCAACATTTACTTCATGTATTCAGGCTGTCATTCCAACCCTACATTATTTTCCTTCTTCCATTAAAAACTGGGGATTTTTAGTATTTTTTGCAGTTTAGCTGTATAAATCACCATTCAATTTTATTGTGTGAAAAACAAATCTGGACATTCAGCTTTTGTGTCTCACAGAAGGAGGAAAATAATAAATGGCATGAATAAACAATGACATTTTTGAAAGATTTCATAAATATGCCATTTAGAAATGTAGAAGTACAATGGGACAATGTGCGTAGGATAGGGAAATTCTGTTTTAAGAGGAACTCTTTACTTAAGTGGACTAGTTTTGCTTGTTTCTTGTACTTCCTGGACAGTTAAAATGTCATGTTGACAGTCACTATTGCCAAACATATTTACCCACAATGCCAGACTCAGCTAAAATCTACAGTTGACAGATTTTGTGTAGTTGCCTAAATGTTCATACGCTGTTCATGCATACGAATGCAACTCTAATTATGATTGTTTTTCCCGTTAAACATTTACTTCCCAGATAAAAGAGATTAGTTTTTTTCCCAAAAGCTAAGTTTATGTAACTTGAATAAGAACGAAACTCACCGTGTTTGTACTGCAATAATGTCCTCTGAAAACAAAACGAAAGCTTCAAATAATCTGATTTGGCAGAGTACAGTGTTCCTTTAAAAGGGCTTTTCTTTTTTTAGACCAGTATTACTCAAGACTTTAAATTTGCCTTTCCTGATTGTTCATACTTAAGATTAGGCATTTAAATAGATGGCTAACCCTAATATTAAACTTTGGCACATAACTAACAGCCTAAGATCACCCTAGACAAACACACAAAATCCTATAATTGATCTTCAGAAAATAAAAATCAAGTTTAAATGTATTTTTTCTACATTTGTAATGCATACAATACCTATTGTTAATGCATTTATTTGATAAAAAATGCTGTAAAAAACGTAAAATATATAACCGTAACCGTATAATATTATTACAATTTAAAAGAGCTTTTCTGGTTGAATATATTTGAAATGTATTTTATTTCTGTGATGCACATCAGAACTTTTGAACAATATTGTACTCCAGGAACTATTTTATGCTTTATCTGTCCACGTCTAACAGGAAGTCACTGGATAGGTGTACCAGGAGAACTCCGTGGCTATGAAAAAGCTCATCAGTTGTATGGAAAGCTGCCCTGGGCCAAACTATTCGTGCCCTCCATCAAGCTGGCACGAGAGGGCTTCCCCATGCCAGCCTACCTCGATGCTTTCTTGCAGCAAGGTTTAATTAAAAAGCTGATTAATGGCACTGAACTCTGGTAATGTATCTTCTCCACACAAACACAAACACACTATCACATATACTATATGTTTGTTATGACTGACATCTCAATGTAGTAGTTTATTTAAGGGCACAAGTATGATTAATCTTGATGAGCATTCCTAACGATCAATGTCAAAGAAGTAGGTTATGACTTAGCTGCAGGCAAATCGCAAGAAATATAAGACCTCGTTCGTTGTTGTGTAATAAGAAACTTTCTGCTCCATGAATCAAAGCAACATTGAGTCTATCTCCAGTTTTCTATTAAATACCATTTATTATAAAACATAATTTGCTAAATTATACACTGTAACACACTAACTTTGTGTTTATTAAACGTGTCCCTGGACCACAAAACCAGTCATAAGTAGCACAGGTATTTTTGTAGCAATAGCCAAAAAATACATTGTATACGTCAACATTATCGATTTTTCTTTTATGACAAAAATCATTAGGATATTAAGTAAAAATCATGTTCCATGAAAATATTTTGTAAATTTCCTACTGTAAATATATCAACACTTAATTTTTGATTAGTAATATGCATTGCTAAGGACTTCATTTGGACAACTTTCAAGGTGATTTTCTCAATATTTAGATTTTTTGCACACTTAGATTCCAGATTTTCACATAGTTGCATCTCAGCCAAATATTGTCATATCCTAACGAAACATACATCAATGAAAAGCTTATTTATATAGCTGTCAGATGATGGATACATCTTAATTTCCGAAAAATGTACCCTTATGACTGGTTTTGTGGTCTACGGTCACAGATAATTCTGGATAATAATTTTGTTTTTAAACAAGAATATTAAACAGCACACAATTCCTCATTGCTATCTCACGGGAATACATATTATGCATTTATAATAACGCAGTTATTTTAAAATGTAAAAGTACTGGACACTATGACTTCTTAGGACTGTGTTTTCAAATGAATGCAGCTCTGGTGAGCATTATTATATACATCTCAATTCAGTTACAGCATTTTATTCAGTAATATAGCATTATAAGAAATAACATAATGTTTAAGGTTATTTATTTTTTCATTGTTACCGTTTTGGGGTGAAATATGACCCAGACCTGTTCTTGGCAAGTATCATCACATTTTGTCACACCTGGTTGGCTTATGTTACTTGAGTTGCTTTCTGTCTGGTTTAATGAGCTTATTTATTTGTATAGTGAACTGTTCTACAAGGACAAGACAGTTCTTAGCCCAAGGGACACCCTCAGGTTCCCTCAGCTGGCAGAAACCATGGAAACTATCTCCAAAGAAGGAGCCGATGCCTTTTACACTGGAAAAATCGCCCGGCACTTGATACAGGATGTCCAAGAGAGAAGTATGAACTGTTTGTATATAAACGCAGTCGCTGTAATCAGAACAGATGTAGTGCTTTCGAAACAGATTTTTGGCACGTGTGCTTGTTTACACTGTTTTCTTTTGTTTTTTCCAGATGGAATCCTATCATTAGACGATCTGCACACTTTTCAGGTCAGAGTTAATGACTCGTGGTCAGTCCAACTTGGTGATTACACGATGCACTTCCCTCCTCCACCGGCAGGTGGCGCAATACTCAGCTTTATCCTCAAACTGATGCATGGTAGTAGATCACAAAAGACTATCGACTTTGCCTGCAATACTGAAGCAGTTCTTATACATATTAAACCTCCCTTTGATTTCCTCAGGATTCAGGCTTTCTCCAGCCTCTAACCAAGGGGACCAGAAAACCTTGAATTTGCATCGGTTCCTTGAGGCGGTTAAGTTTGCGAACGGACAAAAGCACAACCTCAAAGACCCCAACTTCAGCTCCAGACAAAATGTATGGATACAGCTTCATTTAACATACTGTGGTGCTTGGGTTTATGTTGAAATCAAAATGGCATGATTTTCTGTCTGGAACATTCATTTCAAAATTACACAACAGCAGAGTTTCTCATGTGCTTCATTTTTTGTATTTGCTATTTTTGGCAGAAGTAAGCATAATATCACTAGATGTCAAGTGCAGGGTTGAGTAAATACTATGAAAGGCCGGATGTTATTTCTCATGAAGACTACACAAATGCAAGCAATTAATGTTTGAAATGAAATCAAAATATTTGTTAACAAAGCATGCATTCAAAGAGATTTGATTTCATTTAGAAACATCATTAATAATTCCACGCCTGGCAAAAAAACAATGCAAACAATGATCAGACTAAACTGAATGAATTTGTCTGGGAAGTATACTTGATTTAATCATGTTTTTCTTGTGCCCTGTGAATGCAGATGGAGAACATCAAAGATGAGAGATTCATTGAGCGTATCAGGGCTTTGATCACTGACGGCTCCACGCACGACGCTTCTTACTACAACATCACGCCGTCAGTCGACCGCTTTGGCACCACGCATGTTTCAGTGTTGGCAGCAGATGGCACTGCTGTGTCAGTCACCAGCACCATCAACCACATGTGAGACACAATTACAGCACATGCTCAGCAGAGATCCTGATTGTGTTTCAAGATTTAAAGGGATAGTATGTGAATACACACACACACACACACACACACACACACACACACACACACACACACACACACACACACACACACACACACACACACACACACACACACACAGATGTTGGTTTTTATGGTTTACGGGGACTTTCCATAGGCGTAATGGTTTTTATACTGTACAAGCTGTATGTGCTATTGCCCTACACCTACCCTACACCTAAACTTAGCCCTCACAGGAGACGGTGCATTTATATTTTCCCTCAAAAAAACTCACTCTGTATGATTTATAAGCGTTTTAAATTATGGGGACACTGAAAATGTCCTCATAAATCACCTTCTCCTTGTAATACCTATGTCATACCCATGTCATTATACAAATTTGTGTCCTCATAAACCACATAAACATGCCACACACACACACACACACACACACACACACCTTTTATATATCAGTGGCTATTTGCACTAAATGTAATAGCAATAGAGCAATTAGATGCTATTTACACTAAGTGAAAATAGTAGGATTTTCTTAGCGAAAGATGCTGTTGTATTTACACTAAGTACAAATAGCTATATATTCGATTTACACTGTTCAAATATCAAAATGTTCTGCTATTTATTCTACTTATTACAAATAGTGGCAATTATGTGCTCCTCAGTATTGTAGTACATTTTAAAACAGTAGAGATTTTTGAGATTCGAACTCGGGTCTATCGCGTCAAAAAGACAATGAATGGCATGTGCTTAATAACATACACCACCGGAGCGGTTGTTTAACAGTTGTGTTTTGTAGTGTAGACTAGCCCAACCACGTGCAGTGGGCAGAGCTAGTGTAAATAGCCTCGGCCAAAAAGACAGGCTATTTGTACTTAAGTGTAAACAGACACTCGGTTTTATATATCCCGTAATATTTATACAATAATATTAATAAGAATATTACAAATTCGATATTATTATAGATTAAATAATAAAATCTCTCATATTTATGAAAACTATTATTTTGAAATCTTATGTCTTCAGGTTTGGGTCAACTGTTTTCTCTCCTAAAACGGGCATCATCCTCAACAACGAGCTAGCTGACTTCTGCGGCCGAGCAGATTCGGTCAAACCAGGTGAAGATCCTTCACCAAATATATCTTCTGACATTTGGCATGTCTTGAAACTTCTTGTCACCATCTTGTCTGTTTGTTCTCTCCAGGCGAGCAGCCTCCCTCCTCCATGGCTCCCACCATCCTGCAGTCTCAGGAGAAGACTGTAGTGATTGGTGGATCAGGAGGAAGTTTTATCACCACAGCCATGGCCCTGGTGAGTCAAACTCCATTTGAAATAACAAGTTATTGGGTTTCAGTGTTCAGCCTATTCTTATGAAGTACACAGCCTTAGCTGACCAGCACTAAATAGTTTTCATCTTCTGCACCTACTAACAATTTTCATACTTCTAATTTAGTAGTCATTTAAAGTTATTGTAGTAACTGTTTATTGAATTTTTCTCAACTATTTATTTTTTCTCAACTTTTTCTCTATATTGGATGTCCATGGTCTTACTGTCTAAACAATGCTCGTTTTTTTATTATTTATCAAAAATAACTATTTGCTCGACCTCTATATACCTGAAAATTCTGTTTCCGCCAGAAAATCATCAGAATACAGTCAGTATTGACTTCAAATTATTGGCATTTTAATCAACTATGTAAACTATTACTTTGATTGAATTTTATTTTCCAACATAATATCTATTTTATTTTATTTTTTATTGCATGTCCGTGGTCTTACAATGAATTAGTTTTTTTTGTAATCTTTCAGCAAAATATAATAATTTGCTCCACCTCGTTTAATTCTGTTTAACTCTGAAAAAAAGTCTGAATACAGTCAGTATTAACTTCAACATGATATTTTTCTTAAAGCACTTTCATGATTACTCCAGTAAAAAATGCTACTTGAGCTATAAAATGTCTCAGTCATCCATTTACAATCTATAAATGCATTTCATACAGAATGTGCAATGAAAGATGCATTAAAAATGATTTTCTGGTGTAGTCGGCGGCATGCCACAGATATCCTGCTGTAAAGAACCTAATTTAGTCTAATTTTTGTATTACAATTTCTATCAAAACATTAAATATACATGTTTCTGCATTAAAAACTATTGAATGCGGTTGTTGACAGCATGACACAGATGCAGTACGAAGATGTCCTGCTGAAAATAACCTGACAAACCCTCTTTAACAAACATCCCCTTGTTCTTTTCCTATTTCAGTCCATTATGAACCACTTGTGGTTTGGGATGAACCTTAATGAATCTATCTCTGCTAAAATAGCATTTGTGGACTCCAACAACAATGTTCTATTTGAGACTGGATACGACAAGGTAAGTCCTTTTGAATGTAGGTCCGCTCTAATATTACGAGGTTATCCTGAATCACAATCCCATAATCCCATGTTGCTCTTACCTCCTCTTTAAATGTCCCCGGTCACTGATTATAATCATCATTTTATAAAACAGGTAATCAAATGTGACTGAAGTAGTAACGTTTTGTTCTTTACTCCTTCTCAGTCTTCTATCGATGCAATGCAAAAGATTGGACACATCGTGAAGAACAGCATGTACCCATTTTTCAATGTGGTCAACGGCATCTCGAAAGAAGGACAGTGCATCAGTGCCGTATCTGACGCCAGGAAGAGGGGCAGGTCAGCAGGATACTGACCCTGCCTCTGTTTGCACCGTCAGCTGTTAGAGACTGGTGTGGTGATTCATCAGGCCTGGGAGGAAGTGAGGGTGGAAACAAAGGGTCAGCGCTCTCTTTCAGCGACGCCTGTAGACACCATAAATTCAAATATGGGCACAATGGTGTGCATTTGTCCGTCCATGTCCACTTTTGTTGGACTCTATCAAACAAGAGTTACTGTAAGATTTGAGTGCATGTAAATGTTTTGTATGTCAGGGGGACGGGGGCTAGTTGTCACACAGAGTTGCAGCTCAAAAACCATACTGGCATTAATTTAGGAAAGAGTCAACTATATAATGAAGGCTGATTTTATCTGAGAGGCTGAAATGTGTTGGTAGGACATTTTTTTTTTACTATAAATGTCCAGTCGGGGCAAGTTATTGCACAAGTTATAGAGTGCTGCAGCAATGATGTATTTTTGTAGGCCAACCCAGAAAGTCTCGACAGAAACCCAATTGGATTTTTCCACTTGCTTTTGGATAACTGCTGAAAATAAGACTTAAACATTTTGTTCATCTTCACAAATAAACTTGTATGCATTTTGAAGCCTAAATAAAATCGCCAGAAGTATAAAGGCTCTTGCGCACCGCGTAGTTCTAGGAACTTAGTTCTAGGAAATAACTAGCCAACTGGGTCGTTCCTAGAGAAACAATTTCCCTCTCAGGCTGTTTTCCTGGATGCATTCGCACTGGCAGCAGGAACTCTGAAGCGGCCAACAGCAACGCCTTTATTCACGCCATTTACAAATATCAACATCCGGTAAAGTTTGGACACGTGTTCGGAGCTGTTTTTGTTGTGTATCATGGGTTTCGTGATAGAGGATATGGAATGTAAACGCACAATTTACCCAATTGAAAGAACATAAAAATCTGACAAAATCTCCTATGACAACTTGAAGTCTTATCAATGAGGCTGAGAAAAAAAAACATGCTGCAGACAACAGGTAAATGCCGTTATTGCTGTTTTCCATGTTCATGGAGTAAGTATTTTTACATTGCTTTTTAAAAATGCTGGATAACTAGCCGGTGTTTCGTATGCATTTGGCCATTCAGCGTACATTGAACTGTTTTAGACCGCACTCTGAAGTAGGAGCTATATTAGTTCCCCCAAACGGAGGTCCTATAAAACCGTTCCTGCAGTGTGAGCAAGCCAAAAAGCGGGAACTTCCACCAAAAGGTCTAGGAATTATGAAAGGTTTCCTCCAGTGCGAAAGCGCCTTATTAGAATTAGGCTATAAATGAACTACACAATGGTCACATGACTTCAACCGTCATAAAGCTTCAGACTGTCAGTTTTTATTAAAAAATATATAATAATTCTTGAAAGTTTGAGCTAGAATAATTTGCAAGAGCATGATTAGAAGCACAACAATGATGTAAAAGTGGACTGGCGAGTAGATGAGAATTCCTGTTCGGGTGATGACGTTTACTGTCCCAGACCATGTCTGTAGTCCCATTTAGCCACTTGTTGTATTAAGTGATGTATTTTATGTCGTAGAATAAAAAATGAAAATATCTTGAGTTTGTGATCACCACAGACCTTATTTCTGGCATTTATTCAACAACCCATTAAAAAGAACATTGACTGAAGGTCAGTGGTTTTCAAGGTACTGGTCTACAAAAATACACCATCCCAGCAGCACTCTACTTGTTTTTTTTTTTTTATAAGCTGTATTTTATTTTCCTGGCCAGTAAATTATGGAAATGTCAAGTAACTTTTTTTGTAGCCAAATCTTTTAGCAATGTACAAAAACTGTCATTCTAGCCATTTTCAGATTATGTACAGAGAAGCCCTTAGATATACAGCACTATTTCATGAGAGCTAATAGCGATTAACTTGAGGTCAATGTTTCCAAATGCATCTTACTAAATCTATTCCATTTTTACAGTTGTTACTGTAAATGTTGGGAAAAACTGTTTTATAAGAAAATCGAAATGTGAATATCACCAAACTGAATGAGATACTGCAATTACGAAATTGTTTTAGCAATTATTTTATTTCTTGTGAATATGTTCTAGTTTTCATAAGCACTTTTTTATTTTCCATGATATTTTTATAACCATATATGTTGATGGAACTTAAATGAAATATTTTATAATTTTCTACTATTTTTATATTGTTTATTGGAGCTGTATTCCTATGATGCACGAGAGGACTACAGAATATGACATATTAACGGAATAAAATCTTTTTGTTTAATACATCACAATAAATCCTTTCTAATGTCTTTAAATTAGTCTTTTATTTGACTTTATTATTTAATAAAATGGTTCAGTTTGAGCATTGGCCCTTATTGTCTGTCCAGGCACAAGCTCAAATGAGACAGTGCATATGAAGACGGGAGAAGTTATAGTCTACAAAGCGTAATGTGATTAAATTCAGTTTTATGTGTGTTCACAATGAGCTGAATGCAAACGGCTTTCCCTCGGAGGGAAGAGATATGCATTATTAAAACATGCAAATTATCCTCATTCACTCGACTACCACTATGGGGACACAGAGGGATGAATTCGTTCTATTTTTGATCTTTATACACGGGTTAATCAGTCACAGATCATAACTCTTACCTCACTTTTTGTTGTTTATTGCACAAAACAGTCCTATTTTAGTTTTTCGTGAATGTTTTCCATTCTTTGACCCAACAGCATGTGTTCACAATGGCGCGAAAAACACCCACTCAAAACATTTGACATGTTGCCGCTTTTGGAGGCGTGTCCTTAAGATGCACGACCATAATATAGTCGATCATTCTTTTGTACATGGTCAACAAAATCAATTATCAACAATACACAAGCAAGCTTATACAAATGTGATTTCCAAATGTACATATAGTGTAGTGAATAAATTTGTATTAATCCAGCCAGTCTAGCCATTATAACCAGTCAGGCTAGCACTGTATTTAATTTTTTACAGGAATTTTGAAAAAGATATTGTGAGAAATTATACAACAGTGTTATTCTATTGTTACTTAACAGCATACCAAAAGTTGCATAAAACCATTTTTAAAATGAGAAAGTCAGTTATGAAAATATGCTATTAAAAACTTTAAATATATCCATCACATCCTTGTTTTCATTTATGTTAAATTCAGTATAATGTCTAACCTTTATTCAGTCTACGAACGTGCAAAAATGGCCTTTAATAACTAATTTAAATATACCTATAATATGTAACAATGTAAGCACATTTTCCAAACCAGTTGAGCACACACTGTAAAAAAATTAAATTAACAAAATGTTGGAAGGGCAAAAATATTTAAGTTGAACTAATTTTGTTGCTTGGGCTTATAAAGAAGACATATTATATTAAGTCTGCACAAATATATTTTAAAAACATTAAATGAATGGTTATTTTCATGTTAATTAAATGTTAAATGTTGCATTAAATGTTGACTGAATTAATAAAAACAAAATCCAGCCAACACTGAGATCCTTCTGCACGTGCACGTGCCTGGGTGACTTCGCGGGAGAAACAGCGCCGCCTTCTTGTCAAGTTCACGCGTCAGGTGGGACTCAAGAGCCACTAAATAAATGTTATTTTTATATTAAACATTTTTTCTCTATTTTATAAGCCTTTATGCTTAATACGACTAACGTTAACTGAAATCGATGAAATGTGTAACTTAAAGTTAACATGGGCATGTTGAATGGGTTTTTGCATGTGTAAACTTTTGCAATTGTACCGTGAAGTAAAAAGATGGCATTAAATGTGACTAACAACTAGCCAGAAGCCCCGGTGAAATGTGGCTCTTATTTCTGTTCTCGAGAATGGCGCTTCGGGAGAGAAGTTCGTCGTTCCAAATGAAAATGAACAACTGAATCGTTTCACTAGGCCGTTCAAAGAGTCTCAGTCAGTTCCCTAGGTAGTGCATCAAACAGTCTGTGCACTGGGGAAGAGAGTGGCTCAGTAAACACTGGGGCAATTGATCAATCAATTTATAAAACATCACCATTGGTATTGAACAGGCAGGACCGTTATGTTTTGATATTATTTTTATGGCATTTGGGGTAACTTAGCCCTATAATATGAAATGTACTTGTTCTATTACAAATTACCAAACACTGGCTCGTGACCAGACCGCTCCACTTCAACTACAGACTGTGTGTGTACTTTCAAGACTAGGAGTTTATTGTTTTCATACGTGTAAATGTTTAGAGTTTTTACTACAATTATAATGTGCTTTATTGTTCTCAGTTATTGTTCTCAGTGGCATCTACGCTAATTTTAGTCGGTTTCATTCTTATTCTGAGGTGAAGGTAGCCACCCGGTCTGTATCCAGATCAGATGGTGGATCAGCACCAGAGAAACATAAATTTGCAACACTTTTGCACACCTGTGCAATAATCATTCTGTCTAATCAGAATCTTGATATGCCACACCTGTGAGGTGGATGAATTATCTCGGCAAAGGAGAAGTGCTCACTAACACAGATTTAGACAGATTTGTGAACAATATTTGAGAGAAATAGGCCTTTTGTGTACATAGAAAAAGTCTTAGATCTTTGAGTTCAGCTCATGAAAAATGGGGGCAAAAACAAAAGTTTATAATTTTGTTCAGTGTATGTTTATGTAGTTCCCCAGCAATTTCTTATGATGCCCAAATAATACGTCTTAGTTAAGGTAACATGTAAAACACATGGAGTAAATGGTTAAATTTTAAGTGACATAACTTTCTGTAGTCTTCTAAATGTTTGACCAATTAAAACATTTTAGTTGAATTGACTATATAACCAGTTCACTAAAGGTTGAGCCAACTAAAAATAACAATTCAGATAACACTTTGAAGTCAGAAATTGGAACTGTGTTACTAAATAATAATTAGCTGAAACAGCTTGAATTTGTTACAGTGCATGCACGAGTTGCCGGATGTTAATGTGCTCAGTGACATCACAACTAGTTTGATAAGGTTAAGGTACTGTAATTTGAATTAGCACAATATGGACTTTAACACAAATTTGAAAACAAATGTCCCCACATTGATTTTGTTACAGGTTCAGAAAGCTTCTTGGTTTGAAAGAGACTTCTGTGTAAACTCTGCACACTATACATCATCATTAAATTGCTGATAATAGACAATGGACCTTTTTTGCCTGCAATATTTTGCCTAAATTTGCATTCAGAATGAGGTGAACCTTTAAGCTCAATGTTATTTGCCATAACCTTGCAGTTTGTTGACTGAATGTGAATGCAGCAGATACGAGCAGTCTTCAACCGCCATAAAATCATTAGCAAACCAATGTCTGAACCTGCCGTCTGAGTCTGTATAGTCTCAAACTGTGTTCCACCTCAAAAAGTAGACTTAAAGTCTGGGCTGTGCTCTGGGCTAAATGGTGGTGCCGTTGTAGCAACAAGTGCCACGTGACAGGGCTTTATTGTCAGCCCCAATGGGAGGCCGAGGACAGTGAAAGAGCCTGACCTTTTCCTAGCAGCACATACCCAACAGCTCTCAAAGCCACCCGACGGGTACAAACACCCCCGAAAAGCACAAGACAATGCTAAAATATTGGCAAATGAAGAGGCAGGGACTGTGCTCAAAATATATCCGTGAACTAGCATAGAGTTTGCTATTTGAAAACATGATCTAAGCAGACTTCGCAACGTGACCTTTAATAACAGCTATGATATGAGCCGCTATAATAACGTCAAGCTTTGAACTTCTGTTTAAAGTGCAAATCAGCTTTCCTTTCTGGAGCGCAGAGGCTGAAATATCCTGCGTCTAGCCTCAAAACTGTGAGTTACTGAAATATATAGGTCACAGAGGCCACAAAATTGAGACATTTTAGCATCAGATGGCTGTAAACTATAAAAATGCATACTAGTTTATTTGGTGTTAGCTATGTTTGACCAAAGTTATATTAGTGACCGGATTCTATAATAGCAGAAGAATTAGTATCTGCAGGTACACCACTTCCAAAAATACTTCAAGCATTTTTTTCTTCAGAAAATCCACAATGTCCACATATATAATATGTTTATAACATATTTTATTTAATTCTTACATGTTTTTGGTTTGGCAGACATTACTTTTATTTATTTAAATTATACATTAATACAGTATATACATACATACATACACTGGGGGGATTATGTTAAATATATTTAGTAATGAAATATGCCACTCCAATGTCTTATTGTGCTGCACATTTTTTACATTTTCACAAACCAGTCAAAAAAAAACTTTTTCTATTCAGAATATTTTATTTTAGTGAAACTATTTTGAAATTGTATTTGTTCTAGTTCTTCTAATAACAGTTCCGGCATTTTAAGTTTATTTTAATTCAGCCATCTACACAACCTTAAAGCTACCATTTTAGGTGAGGAAATGATTAATACTTTTAATAATCCATTTTAATAATTTAGTCTTAATAATAATAACAACTAAGAATTCATAACATGGTTTTGTACACTGTATACTTGGAATTTTGTCAAAATTGTTTGATGTGCCATATAGAACATTTTACATGCTAGATTAAAAATGCAACTTTGAGTCACAGGCAACAAATGATATACAGTTTGTTAGACTGAAGAGATACTCCACCCAAAAATGTGGTTATTATTTATTATTTATGATTGTTATTGTCAACCTTATGTTGTGCCAAACCTGTATGCATTTATTTTTGTGGAAGAAATTAAGATATTTTGAAGAACGCTGGAAAATAAATGGTTTCGGGTCCATGAGAGTCAATGGGACCCGAAATTGTTTGGTTACCAACATTCTTCAAATTATCTTCTTTTGTGTTCCACAGAAGAAAGAAATCCATACAGGTTTGGAATGACTACACAGTTATTTTTTGGGTGGACTCTTCCTTTAATTTAATACACTGTACATACATTTTATTAGTTACTTTCTAGTCAAGTACAATTTTGAAAGTTTAATTAAGGACTGTTTATGTGATTTTTCTCTGTCCCCCACAACTTCAGCATTAATAATGCTGCTTGATGTCGGGCCGGGGCCTGTGGATAGGACCACATACTCGTGGGACATTAAAACGAGCATTTCAACTCTTGTTCACGCTTCAGCTCTTATTAGAAGCTTGATTAAAACTTAAAACTCCCCTGAGACGCTCCTGCTAAGTCTTGCCAGGATGCAAATCTCAGTATGGACAGCAGTCACGTAAGAAAGTTCAGAATGGCCATCACAACACGTTTATTAGCAGAAATAAATACCACTCCGCACTGTAGAGATTTTGATGAACGGAAGTTATCGGAAGAAATAGCTGAAGAAAGATGGTGTGTTTCCATTGTGAGTGTATTTGAATGTGTTTTATTCCTCATTCACTGAAAATGGAGTGTGCTGAGATCAACATTACCAGAGCTTTTGATTGTCCAGAGCTGATTCGCCTGTATCTCTGATGGAGGCACTTGTTTCAGAGCAGCATGAGGGAAAGTGTCCTTGGGGTCTCGAATAGCATCTCCATTGCCTCCAGCTGGACCGGAGACGTGGATCGCTGACTCGGATGTCAGTACCCAGCTGCATATCCTCCCTTACGGGGGTCTGACTCAGCGCTGAGGCCAGCACTGTATCGCACCACGGCCTGTACCACTGCGCCCGTGGACTTCAACACCTCTATTGCATGGTTCTTCACAGCAAGACCCTCCAAAATGGCCTGTGGGTCGATAGTGAGTGGGTTGTGCTTAGCCAAAACCACATGTGTATTCAGAACAACCAAAGAAAATATCAAGAAAATATCCGGGTGATGTTTCACTCCAACATTAAAAGACACAATAATTTCATTTTAGGGCAAAATGTGACCACAGATAAGTGGTTACACTCAAAAACACTCATCTGCATTGTAAAAAATAGAATTTTACTAGTAAAAATGTGCAAAAAAAATATTTTTACTGTGTTAAAAACTGTGGTTACAAAAATGTAATGTCAGGGCTAAATGTGACCATAAATAAGTGGTTACACTCAAAAACACTCACCTAGACTGTAAACAAAATGTCATTTTACTGGTAAAAATGTTTTTTAGGTTTCCTTACTATATACAATCAAAAAAGTAAATACATTTAAATACTGTTAAATTTACAGTAAAAAAAAAAAACATAAATTGAAATTTCCAAAAGTCTCTGTGTGACAGCTCACATTAGATGTTTTTTCAATGAACCAACTGTTTATTCTTCGTTTATTGATTTGCATGTTTATTGCATTATTTGAGTATTCTGTGTTCCCATGATGGTGTTTTGTATTTGTTTGTATAACTGTCTTCTACATATGAATATTCTGCTGTATATAATGATATTCTATGTATTAATATTTACCTCAGCTTGTGGAAAAGCTCCTTGTATTGAACTTTGATTCATCATGTGTATTTCTCATTACCATCTGTGTTTTATCGTATTATAAAAGTACAAAACTGATTTTAGTACTTCAGTAGAGTCGTATATTAACATAATGAAAAGTTTTTTGTTGTTTTTTACTGTAAATTTACATTCCAGTAAAATTTTGGCAACCACATCTGCCATTTTCTTACCATAAATTGCATGTTTATTTTCTTATTTTCTTACAGTGTACAGCACAGAGGAAATGTACAGTTTATGTTGTGCATTATTTCAGTCATATATATAGTATTAATATTTAAAATGACACCTGTATACATTGCTACACCCACCTTGTCGAAGTCAGGCTCTGCTTGTGTGGTGTTTGGACTGAGCTGATTGTGAATTCTTGGGTCTACTATCGCTTTCTTCAAGTCATAGTCAAAGAACAGTGCATTTAAGATCACCTGTGCAGAAGATGTCAGTTATGTATGAGTTGATAAGGTCTGAACTATGCCCAGCACAACTCAAATTAAATGGAAGTGCACCTCGGCCACTGCTGTGGTGATCTTTGTTCCACCAGAGGCTCCAACCACCATTTTAACCTTATTGTCTTTGTCTAGCAGGATGGCGGGACACATCGAAGACATGGGCCTTTTATCTGAGCAAAGATGAGAAGCAACAGAGTTAACAAACAATTAAAGCAACATTTTCAAAGATACACTCAAGTTCATGGTTGTGTTTCGAAATTATGCACCAGCATAACTTATACTGCATAGTATACAAAAAAGGTAAAATACTTGAAACAACATAATGTGGGCATAACAATTGTGTGCCATTCATCTCAGAAATATCGTCCCAGGTTACGTATGTAACCCTGGTTCCCCGAGGGAACGAGACGCTGCGTCGAAACGCTAGGGGAACGCCATCAGCAATGTCCAGCTCTGAATCATAAGTGTAATCAGTCAAAATTGACAGCCAGGCGTCAGGTGCGGGTGGCGTCACGACCAGGATGCTTAAAAGCACGTGATGTGCAGCGGCGCCAGCTTCCAGGAATGAAGCAAAGCTCTAGTAGGGATGCGGAAGTATGGCCTTGCGACGCAGCGTCTCGTTCCCTCGGGGAACCAGGGTTACATACGTAACCTGGGACGTTCCCCTCCGGGAACATCGAGCTGCGTCGAAACGCTAGGGGAACGAGATGTCCACGCCGCCAGAATTACCAATCCCTGCTCAGTGTGTGGAATGCACAGCTACGGCAAGAGAACAACAGAGCCAGGAGTGGCTTGCAGATCTAGGTCATAGAATCTGACGAAGGTTAGGGGCGTAGACCACCCAGCAGCGTCACAAATGTCCTGAATAGGGACACCTGCGAAAAAGGCCTTGGAGGCCGCCATACCTCTGGTTGAATGAGCCTTGACCCCCAAAGGCGAGGGGAGATCAGAGGACTCATAGGCAACTATGATGGCATCCACTATCCACCGACTAAGGGTCTGCTTAGCAGCTGGAAAACCCTTTTTAGGAGGACCGTAGCATACCAGCAGTTGGTCCGATTTTCTCCACAGGGCAGTTCTGTGGGCGTGTCGTCCAGTGCTTGCACTGGACACATACAGTTAAGCTTTCCTGGTTGGGCTCCTGAAGGGAGGAGGACAAAAGGCCTGGGTACAACGGGCAGACGCGGTACCGAGGAGGGACCTTGGGGCGTACCCACACGAGGGTACAAAAGACTTTTCGCCAGACCGGGCGTAAAGTCTATAGAGGC
The DNA here is from genome assembly GCA_027564155.1 of Gymnocypris eckloni scoliostomus. Classification (NCBI taxonomy): domain Eukaryota; kingdom Metazoa; phylum Chordata; class Actinopteri; order Cypriniformes; family Cyprinidae; genus Gymnocypris; species Gymnocypris eckloni. The sequence continues at coordinate 19,418,102 of CM050435.1, forward strand.
CACCGAGAGGGCCTGTAGATCCCCAACTCTCTTCAGCGAAGATATGGCTAAAAGTAGCACCGTCTTCAGCGTGAAAGGACGCTCTGATACCTGCTCGATGGGTTCAAGCGGAGGTTTGCAGAGAGCTTCTAGCACAACAGCGAGATCCCAAGGAGGGACCCTGGACCGTACTCTGAGGCCTGAGCCTCAGCACACCGCGGAGGAAACGTATGATCAGGGGTCCTAAGACGCTATAGCTGCCACATAAACCCTCAGGGTGGAGTGGGATAACCCTGCGGAGAACCGAGCCTGCAGAAACTCCAGTACTGTACCAATCGGGAGTTAACTGGGTCGAGCTGGTGGTCTCACACCAAGAAGTGAAGAGTCTCCACTTGAGGCCATACAGTTTCCTCGTTGAGGAGCTCTAGATTGGAGAATGGTCTCAACAACCTCGGTTGAGAGACCTGACGCTATGAGTTGCGCCCCCTCAGGGGCCACGCCCACAGCTTCCATAACTCCGGCCGGGGTGAAAGATCATACCCTCCGCTTGCGAGAGGAGATCTCCTGACTGGAATCTCCCATGGGGAGCCGTCGAGGAGAGAAATCAGGTCCAAGAACCATACTCGGCCCGGCCAGAACGGGCTAGCAGCCGGACCCTGTCCCGGCGCACTCTCTCTAGAACCCGGGAGCAGAGCAATCTGGCAGGTGAGCGACAGAGATAGGGGGCCACGCCTGTACCTCTGCATCCAGCCCCAGCAGAGCTGGATGAGTCAGAGAGTACTCAGCGGAGGCGGGCCAGCACCGTGAGGAGCGCTTAGCGAAAACTCCCTCCTCAAGAGAGCTCTCCGGGAGCGAAGCGTGTGAATTGGAAGCCGCTCACAATGCGGGCAGCCGGCTTCCTCAAAAGCCGACTCCGCGTGCTTCGCCCCAAGCAGACTGTGTGTATCCCCACTCGTGATGAAGCGAGGGCAGGGAGTCACACACTGTCTGTACTGTGAACCACTCTCGCCCCTCTTTGATTTAAAGGTTGCCTTTGACATGTCTGTACTAATCTTTCTTTGCCTGCCTTTTTAAGAACAAACTTCCTTATTTCCTAACTGAATAATAACAGACCTACAGACAATGACTGACACACACAGAGAGCTTTGCTGAATGACAAAAAGCTGGCGCCGGCTGCACATCACGTGCTTTTAAGCATCCTGGTCGTGACGTCACCCGCACCTGACGTCTGGCTGTCAATTTTGACTGATTACACTTATGATTCAGAGCTGGACATCGCTGATGGCGTTCTAAGCGCCGACGCAGCTCGATGTTCCCGGAGAAGCATGGTTATTTTTCACTTTTAATCAAATTCTGATCTTTTGAACTTGTAATTATTGCTATTCTTCTATTTATCATTGCTATAATATGTTTTATATTTGATATTTGTATTAATATATTTTGTTACATAAGTTTAAATTACTGATTTGATATTAGTTAAGAGTAAAAATGGTTATGTATGTTAGGAATATCTCACTGATATTCTTAACATATATAACAATTTACTCTTAACTAATATTGTGTTTTTATCATATGGTTGTAATTTTAGCATATGTAATGATGTTAAGAAAATAATGTGCATAAAACTCAATGTAAAGGATAGCCTCATGTGGCTTATAGTATACATACTACAAAAATATGTTATTGCTCAATAGTTGTTATGATGTTTTCTCACGTGGGACAATGAAGTTGTTGGGAGAAGGAGGGACTCCAAAGTTATTGGTGATCAAGGGAGAACTGAAGTCATCCATCTCGTTGTTCAGTATAATTCCAGTTGAGTTTGACATAAACTTGGAGCCAAAACTGGGAGAAGAAAAAGAATATGATGTATTTTCAAATATTATTATTAAATGAATAAGTCAATCAGAAGCTGATTTTGCTGAAAAGAGTAAACGCTCTGATTAAGTAATGACAGATGTTTGAGAGGGCAAACGCTCACTATAGGTTGATGGTGCTGGTGGCTGCGACCGCGCTGCCGTCCTCTGCCACCACTGACACGTGTGATGTGCCGTGATTGTCGGGAAGGTAGAACTCGGGTTCATAGTAGCTCTCTGGCTGAGTCGTATTATCTGTGATCTTCTGGAGTATCATGTCAGCGTAGTCCTTCGAGGTAATGTTCTGGATGAACTGTCAGCGAGAAAGAGGAGGTAAAGCAGGTCATTATTGCAGCCATGCTGGCGGCACAATAATCTACAGCTTGAAGGAACAGCTGATCAAAGGGCAAGCGCGCAATGAGCCATTCAATGAGCTGTTTAATTTCCATGCTCTGTGAGTAGTGTGAGATTCAGCATGCCGCTTTCAGTAAGGCTTTGATCACAGCTGACGAACATATGCCTGTGTCCAAGTGAACAGCTGCTGAAGATGCATGTGAGCATTTTTACATCAAGAGAATGCATGTTGGTTGAGGTTTGGGGATATTCTACTGATGAAAAAGTCACTTAAAGGAATGGTTCACCCAATAATGCAAATTCTGTTCTCACCTTCATGTCGTTTCTAACCTGTATGACTTTTGCAGAACACAAAGGAAGATATTTTGAAGATTGTTTCAACTGTTTTTGGCCACATAATATCAATCCAGTCCAAAATGGTGTTGTTAATGTTAACTAAAACTCAACTCATTAAAAATCAGTTTTGATCATTAAAATAACGCTAGAATAATATTTTTTTAATGTTGCTTTAAACGTAAGAAATGTTGCATTGGCAACAAATAAAATAATTAAGGTTATAAAATTACTAAAACTGAAATTAAATTAAATAAATTATATTGAAATATCAAAAATAAAACTGGCATGATACAGGAAAAAATGAGGGAGACAAAACAGGCATGATACAAAATATCTTTGTGTTCTGCAGAAGAACATAAATCATACAGGTTAGGAATGAGATGAAGATGAGTAAATGATGACAGAATTTCTATTTTTCTTTTTTTTATGAATTATCGCTTTCATTACAACTTACACTGGAGATGTTGAGAAATTCTGGATCCCCCAAGACGCTCCTCTTGGCATACGCAAACCGGAACGCCTCTACTATGCGATGATAGGTGAGGGTTGTATTTTCAGTGGTAGAGACACTGTCTGAACTGAAGTTATAACCTGAGGACAGAGAATGAGAGCTCAGTTAGATTCACTACATTCTGTGATTCCTCAACCATGCTAACTGTTGTCATATGAATGGCTAGAACTGCCAATCATCAAGACGACTGCCATAGAAAGGTCTTCAGAGGCCTTTTTACTCCGAAAAGTTTTAGTTGAACGTTTGTCCAGTATTTTATACCTTTTATTACTTGTTCAGAGAACATTCAAAAGTAACATTCCCATGTTTGCTAAATGATACAATGGAATGTTCACTTAATGTTCGCATAACAAAACAAAAAAAAGATCCCGAAACTGGACGTTATGAACGTTCTGAGAACATTCAGAATTAACATTTTGATAACATAAAGGGAATGTTAGCAAAACGTTCTTAGAACATATTTTTGTTAGCTGGGTAATCAAAGTGTTTTTTTATTGTGACATCAGTAAAGCCAAATGCAATTGTTTTTCTCTTTCATCTAATCAAATATGAATATGCAGAAGCACAAATGTGATTATAATGGAACATTTCAGTTCTTAAAGACTGAAAATGCTGCAGAACATTCTGTAAAACATCTCATGTGTGTTTTCCTAGTGAAAGGGGCTAGGATATGACATGACAGTGAGTAAATGGTGCTGTCATTTTCACTTTTAGGCCAACTATTATTTTACTGTTGGACAACTGACCCAGTTTGAGTGTCTGAAAACTTCTCAAATTGTCTCGACCATTCATGCCAGACCCGTCTATTTGAAATAATTGAACAATTATGAATGATTCGCCATGGAAGATGTTTCATAACGACTGAATAAATCAAGCTTTATTGTGAAAAAAAACAAGTGCTAACAGTGTTTATCGACAGCCGTGCCCTGTCTGCCAGCAACTAAATGACTAAGTATCTCATCAGTAAAGCTACAGAGTGGGTGTCTGAAAAAGACCAAGACACAGAACCGCGGAGAGCATCCAGCTCGCTGCAAGAAAGCAAAGCTGATGAATATCAGATGACAGGCTGCTTCAGAGTATCCCCTACTGGTGGAACCCCAAGGAAAGGGTCGGAACACGCTGACTGCATGGATTTGTCCAAGCGTGCTTTGTGTCCAATTAGTGGCAAACAGCCCACGTTAGTGTTGGTGTGGGAGACAGGAGCGAAGGGTGGAGGGACTTTAATGGCTTGTAGAAAGAAAAGTTGGGATGTTCTGAAGTCACTGTTCGACATGAGGAAACAGTTAAGAACATTAAAGATTAACTGACGGTCATCCTGTAATCAGTAATCACTAGATGCTTCCTCTCGCTGCTAAAAACACAACATTTTCATGCTGGTCCACATTGGTTTAAATGCTAATTTGTTTTCAGCTCAGAGGAAGATCAATTGACTAATACAGTGCTCATTAAAAAATATAAACAAACATAATAGTAAACCTTATATCATAACATAACATAATATTATACAACATAATAAGCATATGTGCAACTAAAATTTAGAATCCAGTCAGGGAAAATTTGTATGCGACAATGAACACAGCACGAGCAGTTAAGTCTAATTCGTGAACAAATGACTCTTATGAACAGATTCTTTTGAAAGTGTTACGAAACAATCTTGAACTCGCTAGCGAGTAAATCAGTGCTGAATCAGAACAGTGAGAAAAAAAACAAATGTCCACTCGAATGAAAAATAAACCTATGCAGACTTATATTTAGTATAAGTTATACTTTTACTATAGTATACTATAGTATATAGTATAAATTATATTTAGACTGATATTGAGTTTGGGTCAGGGTAGTTTAGTAAAACTAAAACCATAAAAAGAAAAAAAATGTGTTACTTGAAATAAAATAGACGTAAATAATAAAAATAAAAAAAACTTGAATATTTTTTTCAGCTAGTTAACAAGGCAACATTTTTTATTTCTAAAACTGAAATAAAAATAATAAAAAATATACAGACAATAAAATAATAAAAATGACAAAAAATACAACTAAATTACAAAAACATAAATTACATTAAAACGGAAAACATAGAAAAGAAAATCTATAATAATACCCCAATGACTGTTTGCGTGACATTTTGGAATCATTTCAACTTTTTATTTTTTGGGAGGAATATTCTTTAAAAGATTTATAAAAACACCTTAGTTTAGCCTATATTATTTCAATTGCAGGCTAAATATGAAATGTCCCTATAAATAAAAGCGATTTCAGGCATGAATAGTTCATTAGTGTCCTGGGCTGCATTGTGAACATTGGTGGCAATGGTTCTACGATCTACTTAGGGTTACGATGCTTTTGGGAAAGGCAGTCCTGGATAGGCTGTCCAGTACGTGAACACTGTACCTACCGCTCAGGATGTTGAGTATCAGCGTGAGGACTGGGCCGCTGGCAGGTGCGTTTGGTGTCACCATTGTGTATTCACCCACAGTGGCAGTGAGGGGGGAATCATCCAGCAAGGGCTTGTAATCTCTCAAGTCCTCCAGAGTTATAATCCCATCTGCAACACACATGACACAGACATGATGCAGAGCAACTTAAAGAGATCAAACTGAGTTATTGATTTAGTCATTAACAACCAATTGTGTGTTATCCTTCAACACCTCGGCCTGGGTGGACTATTGACAACACTGCAGGAATTAATGGGATGGAAAATATTTGAGAATCAATGAACCACAACACGTCAGCCACAACAGAAGCCTAGAAACTGCACAACTTAGCATCTTTAACTCACTAATTTGGGCAGTCAAGTACATCTGACAGAAAATAAAAAATGTGGTTCTATGCTTATAGTGATTTACTAGCAGAAAGTATTCCTGGATCAAGATGTTTAGTTAAGTCTTGAGACTAAAGAAGAAGTCTCAAGAAACCTTTTAGGGTTAGCTCAGGGGATTTCAGACTTTTAAATATAATTATATTTTTAAGAAATACAGATTTCCCTATTTGTGCAGTTTGTGCTTATATTATTTTCATTGTATCCATGCAGATTAAACCAACTTTAATTTATTTAAACCTATATAAATTACATTGTAATACAAATGTACATTTTATATATATGCATTGTGCAACAAATTAAGCAATGCATATACAGTGTATGTTTATGTATACTGTGTGAATAAAAACAAAAATATTATTTATTGCTGTTCACATAGTTCACATACAAGCTCCTCCGGGGTACAGTTTGAAAACCCCTGGGCTAAATCACGTCATCCAATCACACTTTGATTTAGTCCAGATTATGAGTTATTGATACCAACTAATGGAATAGACATATGTGTGAATAAAACCTGCAGCTTGGATGTCCCTCACAAGGTTCTCAGCAAGCTGTCCGCTGTAGAAAGCATCAGGCCCATTCTCTGCAATGAACTCATAAGTGTCAGCCAGTTTTGTGAAGGTGATGGTGTCGTTTTCCTGTAGGATGCTGCCGGTGGAATCGCAGAACACAGAACTAAGGAACGAACCCAAAATGTTAGTGCATAAACGCAGTGGCTAACAGTGAATATACCATATAAAAAATTACATTCTATAATTGTTTTTATACTATAAAAAAACATAATATGTCATATCAAAGGCAAATTACTTTATGTTTAAAGTAAGAATATTTTTGTATGCGTCACATCTTGATTGAAAATATCCATGTGTGCTCACCATAACGTCTTATCACCCATAATGATGTTTCTGTTTGAGTTAATGGCACTTGCCAGTGCTCTGCCAACAGGAAAGCCGTATCTGGCCAGTTGTACGCTTGGTAAAAACAGCTCTTTCCATGGAAGCTTGCCATGCCGTTTATAGGCCATTTCATACCCCCGAATCTCTCCAGGAATAGCGATGGACAAACCACCTGTGGAGGAATATTTCAAACACTTTATTCCATGTTTTATTATTTAAAACACCAACAGATCTGAAACACTGAACTTAAGAGATACAAAAATGCTGCAATTAAAAAATATATATATATGGCAGTCGATGACTTGTGACATGCGACCATGTACACAACGTTTTCAATGGTTTTCCTATATTCCTATATTAATATATGAATAATGAAGTCCTATATTAACCATACGTAGAGCCTGATGTACTGTGAGTTATTGATTGTTGAAGTTGTGTTTTTGATGCGTATTTCTCCATGCTAGCACCGTATCACAAGCCCACTCATCGTGTAAATGCTGTTTCACTAATGATTTCTCAGTTAATGCAAAGTTCATAGATACCTTTCTGGGAGAGGTCAGTACTATTTCCAAACATGTCTCTGGATGCGTTTGCAGGGGCCGTCTCACGTGCATTGATGGTTTCGACTTTTCCTGCAAAAACAAATTAATAATCTATAAATATAAACAAATACAAAAATACAAATATTAAATATGTATTATTTGTTATTATATAATTATATATATAAAAAGAATATAAATATATTCAACTATTAAAATATGTGTATAAACTCTTCATACACACAGACACATTTCAACATTTGTATTTATTTTCAATTTATTTAAATTTTGTCTTTATAAATTTTAATTTTTTTGCAAATAATGCATACATTGTATTCCCATCTATATGTATATATACATACATTTTTAATAAATAGAAATAATATAAAAAATATATTCTTAAAATATGGGCATAAATTCACTGGTATGTATACAACTTATTTATATTAAATTATTTTACATTTATATTAACTTATAAACAGTGTGTGCATAAAAAAACAGTGTTTATGTGTGTGTTTATTCGTGAAAATGCAATAGTTTTAAAACAAAAGTAACACATATTATTAAATATATATTATATTAAATATTTAAAATATAAAAAATCTGATAAAATGATACAAATATTTCCTTAAAGAATGTGCATAAATTCTTGATATACACACAGACAGTGCAGACTGGTGTGTCAGGTTGAATCAGACAGGTAATAGTGACTGCATACCTGTTTTGGCATCATAAATAGTGAAGAAGAGCCCTCCTCCGATGCCCATGCTGTGTGCATTCATCAATCCCACGCACAGCAGAGCAGCAATGGCAGAATCTACAGCGGAACCGCCTCTCTTCAGGATATCCCTGGAGGACACACAGAGAGGGCACTTGCCATGCAAACCTTGATATGATCTTTTTAAATATCAGTATGCACAACAACTAAAAGAGTTTGATGAAAAACAATACAACTATATTATGCATTGACAAAAAACTATTATGTCAAAAAAATGAAACAAGTTTGAACCTGGCTTTATCTGGTGTTCAGATTTCTGTTCTGGACATGTATTCAAATGAGTTCATATTTAATTAGAAAATACCTCATTTGCATGTTTACGTAACATTTCATCAAAACGTATTTCAAAGCACTTGTCTTAATGTATTGTGATTAATCAACTGGAAGTATGATGATATCTGTTAATTAACATTTGTACCCTGTTCACCTCTGGTGTTGAGTCTTGAGGATATATTCCTACCGGATGTGACCTTTAAAATGATGTTCATTAGCGTGCTCAGTTTGATTTAGTGGTATTAAATATTAGTTCTCACTTATATAAAACGAATTCAAGTGGATTTTACTTCCTGGAGCACATTTTTAAGTAACCTGACAAAACATTCTAATATTTCATCTCACATGGCTTTTCAGAGCTATTGATATACAGCCCAAAAATAGTACAAGAGAAGATTTGATCTGCACTGCAAAAATTCATACATTTGCAGCTGATACCTTAAAAACCAATTACTGCACGATGCAATCCATAAAACTTTCTTTGCTGTGTGGTATGGGAGGATGAAATGTGGATGATTCAGCTATTAAATACAATCTCTGATGTTACCAAACAATTTTTTTTACAGTGATCTCCATATGGCCTTTCTAACATCTTTGCTGTTTGTTTACTATAATGTAAATTCTGATGTATGTGAACGTTATTAATTCATTTTATTTAAATTTCACAGAAACGACATGTCTTACCCTGGTTTCATAGACAAGGCTTAAGCCTAGCTATAGACTAAAATGCATGTCTGGGCTATTTCAACTGAAAGAAACTTGCTCTGAGTGATCTTAAAATATTCATTGTTTTGCCTCAAGATGCACACCAGTAATGTTTTTATCTAAGGCCTATTTATAAAAGCTGTCTTAATTGAACTATGGCCAAATTCTGGCTTAACCTAAGCCCTGTCTGTGAAACAAGGCCATAGATGGCAAAAAGTGAATGTGCATTTCAGGAGAATAGAGCTCAAACCTGCCGATCTCTGAGCACGTCCCAGCATCTGCTGCCACCGCTGCCTTGAAGTAACCATTTTCAGGTTCAGGTCCAGGAGAGGCCTTCTTGCCCTCCACCGAAAAGAAAACGGCCAAAAACGTGCCGACTGCAGCCAGCAGCAGCAAAGCAAGGCCCACCACAGTAGACGTCTGCACCATTTCCCTGCAACATACAACAGCAGATGTCTATTTCTGTTGCTGATGCATATAGACTGCTTGTTTACATTTTTGCCTTTAACCGAAAGCAGTCACATAATTAATTAGGACTTCCATTAGGGCACTGACATTTCACACTGTACATCCCTAAACCCCGGGTTAAGGTTTCTATTTGCATATTTGCAATGTCGACTAAGGACTTTTCAGACTATAAAGGTAAGAATTAAACCATCTTTAATCTAATTAGTTTTTCATCATCATTTGACATTTTTGCAATCAAACGCTAAAATGACTGTTTATATGCAGTTTTTCTATGACTGTCTGAAGCATGATAAATATTAGGGTGTCTTTTGCAAAGCATCTAGTCCTGAAAAAGGGCTATACTCACATGTAATTTATTGTAATTAAACCCCGCTTTTAACCCTTTTTGCCAGGGTTTGGCTCATATTCATGTGATTTAGACAGTCACTGCGTTGGCTGCACAGATGTATCCTTCTCTGTCTTTGATGTAAATGTAACTTTTTCCACTTTTGATGTTACTTCTAGTGAGAAATCAGTATTATAGTAATTAAATATTAATTCACTCTGTTTTGTTGCAGATCATTAAACCATTATACTGCCACAGAAGCATGTCCAAAATCAGTTTAATGAGGTGTCTTCATGCGCAAATGCTGCCTGCAATGTCATTGTCTGATAAGGTAACAAGGCAACAAGTCAGCAGCCCAAGATTTCTGTTCATGCAATGCAGCCATTGTATAAACAGTCGTTTCAGCATTTGATTGGGAAAAAATTTATCGGAAAGGTGCAGTATGTAATATTGACAGCTAGCGGTCTAAGTTCAAAATATCAGAAAGAGTCATTTCCCCCCTTCTCCACTTCCTCAGACTCAACAATCACATGGGTTGCCAGATTGATGAGTTGATTTATCCGCATTCTGATATGCCTTTACTCATAGAGCTTTTTTAATTGTTGCCGACAGGTAGCATCTGCGATGTCAGACCCAGATCGTTTGTTGGCTTCCATGGCTGCAAATACGTGGTGTTTTCTACTGGCAACCCGGTGTGTCAAATTAATATTGGGCAACCATTGGGCGGAATCACACAGACCAAAACAAAAACAGACATTCTGACATGGAACATGCATTTCAAAAGGAGAAACAAGTATGTGAACTTTCCTACATATCTGCAAACATATTCAGTATGAATATTTTGCTTTAGCACAGACAAAAAAAATACATACAGCACCTCTCTTTAAATGATGATGGAAAATATGTAAATATGAGTAAAGAAGAGACTGTTTCATTCAAAATTAACTCAGTATCTAGCCATGTACAGTGTGAAACATCAGCATATGAATACCCAGGGTTACTTGTTAACTTTAGGTAAATGATGAGAAGTGGGAATCGTGAAGCGAGCTCACCCAGCCTTCGGTTTAGAATGTCCAAGGGTTAACTAGGTGTGAAAAGCAACACTGCGAGTAACAAGTAACACTGTTTTGTTTGACACTGTACACCTTTCATATGAAAATGTGGGGTTAACACTGCAAAAGCAGGGTCTCATAACCTCCCTCTTTAAATTACAAGTGTTTCATTTAGGGTTAAACGTGGGGTTTTGAACAACGATAACTCAGGGTTAGGGTTTCACGGTGTGAAAAGACAATCAAGGGAACCTGAACACGATTTAATTACTGAATTTAAACAAATATATTAAATCTAACTGCTAATTAAACAAAATGAAGATGGACTAGCTGTACCTAACAGATAAGATAAAGGGCTTGTGTATTCTCATATAACCATAACATGGTCATATTAACTTTTGCAATCCATGATTGTACAATGTAAGCTATGCTTAAAGTTGCCCTTTAACCGTTTCTATCCTTTATGTAACTACATAATTCATAAAGCAGAATACTGACAGTAGGAGATTGAATATGCTAACATTTCTTGTTTTCTTGCTAAATACATAGTCCTGGCTCTTTCGTATTCTACATTTTATGTTGCTTAAGGTAGCTTGATGTATCCCTGCCAAAGGCAGCAAGATTTCATGCATTTATAATTTGAAAACTTGGAATAAAAAAAAGGCTTGTATGAAGAGAAATCCTCCTCAGAAAAGCGCCTTTTCATAGTTTCAAAGCCCTGCTACTGTCCACATTAAATCCTGTCAGACTGTGCTGTGTGTGGGAACGAACTGAAGCACATCTCAAAGAAACCTGCAGTGCCTGCAGCCAACAAAATTAAACCCACCACACAAGAGACTAGAATTTTCTCTCACGCACAGAAAAGGGCGAAAGATTGTGTAATTTTCTCCTACAATAGAGCTCAGATTACAATCCTCAGAGTTAAGTGTGTGTTTCAATATAAAAGACGCAACAACAGGAAGGATGCTGCTCAATATTTCCTCCTTCTTATATTTTTCTCTTTTCTTTCTGTGTGAAAATAGTCAAAGCTCTTGTGATGATTCCGTTAATTTCATTAATGATGAGTATAATGTACATTGAGCTTTGAGTAAATGGAGTATCACCTACCTGTAGACTTCGCAGGCCTCTTGTAGCGTCTCCCATAGAATGAGCCTCCTTTCCACAGGCTGACTGAGCCAACGCTTTAAACCTCTGGCTCTCAATGTCTAACTGTAATGGCCATCAAACTTTAACCAACTCAGTCTGTCAAATCATCCATAATTGTTTTATGGACACCGGTGAAAAGGGCACAGGTTGTGTTGTGATGTAAACCCACCTGTGTCCCAATCACAGCAGAATGACATCTGCAAAAAACAACACTAGCAAACTTTTCACACCTACAGGTGGATTTTTGTTACTCTATCACTTGTATTCACGCATTTAATCTCTGAATGGTTAAGCCATTCAAGTTGTAATCTGTTACATTTGCCTAGTGAATGATTAACTATGGTAAGTTTGGACACATAATGTTCCACATAATGTAGATATCAAAAAGCCCAAATATTCAACATCTAACCTCTAATTACTGGTCTTACAACAAGCCTTTCCAATGCCTTTGCTCAACACAGCTCTTAACTGTCCAAAATACCTTGGTATTGCCATGTCCAAAAAAAGCCTAGATTTTGATAGATGTCTTTGTACTATTTTTTGTCAGTATATGATTAATACACATTGTATTTGCAGTTTTGCTGCTAACAAAAACCTAACCATACAGAAAAAATAAAATGGTGATGTTATTAAATGGTTATGCCATGATATATATATCCATGGTGTTTTTGTTATTTTAAATAAAGCAAAAAGTTTTCTCCCCTAACATATACCATAGTAATACCGTGTTATTATTTGAAAAACTGTGAAGTAGGCCTATCTTGTAATAGACTAAACAAGGCCTTTAGTCCCGATTTAGCAAACAGCTTCGTTTAGTTAAGTGTAGTTAGCCTGTAACTGATTAATAACTGATTATTTACAGTCGAGAATAATTTTCTCATTTAATTCAGAAACTAATTAGCGTTCATTCCTACTCACGAGTGTATCACTGTATTGAATCGGTTCGGTTCGCAAACGATCTGAATCGATTCTGTCTGAATCATCGGACGTCTCGCGAACACACGACATCGTTTGTAGAGGGCTTATCGGTTAAACATACACAGAAAACAAAAAACGTGAAGCCAAAATGCGAACCTCAAAATGCAACATATCGTTTGAAATAAAAATAAGGTTAAGTTCAACACCTTTATGCGAAGCTTGTAAACGACTCTGTGATACCGTTTAAGACATTGACGAAATTAAAACGCTAGCATACTATATGCGTCTTTTCTGAACAATATCATGTTCTGATACATCTTTCAATACAATGGTACATCATTCAATAACACGGTATTTTGAATTTGATGTAAATCACTGAAAACATTTCTGTGAAATTGTTCTGATTAGTTTTATGTTTGTATTGATGGTTATTGTTATATCATTTTAGTAAACCAATACCTATACAGTACGTGCTGACAGGACAGAACGGGCTTCCCATCATAAACACTGAGCTGTTAAAAATGGGCGGAGCCGTGACTCCTGTAAACACATGTGGGAATCAAGCATTCTGATTGGACAGCGAGTTAGATATGGGCGTGGTGTTAGGGGAAGCCTGGAAGAACACAAACACAGCGGACTCGCGCAGGGGCAAGAGAAACGAGGATAAAGTGACATTTTATCATTTCGTGCGCTCAATATGAATTTTACCTGATGAATTTGATCATACACGAGCAACTGACCACGACAAAGTGCAATTATGAGCGTGCACTCATTAAATAGAGCTTATAAGGTTTACTTTACACATGCTTTATGAAAAAGCGCTGTATTCTGATACTGAAATAGGAAAGTTGAAACATGGGATCGAAGTTGACCAGGCAAAGTAGTTTGGACAGCCAGGCGACTTTCTTTCGGAGGGGTCGACAGCATCATGAGCGGGATGAGGAGAAGAGGAGTGGAGGAAGAGGAGAGTTTTTATTCAGTTCTCTCATGCTCAAGTCCGACAAGCTCCCCGGAATGCTGCGCCGCAAATCCAGTCCCAGCCCGTATGTCCGGAGAGTGGCTTGGGCTCGGGAGATCCAAACCCTGCTGAAGGAGCAAAAGGTGGAGCAAGCCATCGATGTGTTGAAACTGCTTAGAAAGGTACAAAACATCATCTGTTAATACACCAGATCGTGTAGTTTCTTACGCAGAACTACAGGTTGTTGTTGTTGCTGCTGCTGATGATGACGACGATGATGATGATGCTGTTGTTGCATGATATTTTCACTTAAGAAAATAAATCACAAATTATATATCTCTGTTGCATCTAGACTGCAGTATTTAAATCATACCCTGAAAATATAACCATGTAAAACATGAATACTGTCTCAAACTGTGCTAAATTCTGCCATAAAAACTATGAAATTCCAAAACGAATCCTAATATTTATAATACAATACTTGCAAGAACCTAAATCTGGGTGCAATAAATAATTAATTGTATGACTGCTAAAGTTATAAGCTTTACAAAAAGTACTTTGGAAGTACCATGGTACGGAGGTGGTAATACCATGGTGCTGTAATATGTGCCAAGGTACTAAACAAGTCGCCTACCATCATGCAGCATTGTATTACAAGGTTAAACACCAGGGTGTATTATGGTACTCACACGTTAAGACCCTTTTCCAAAATAGAATGTAATAAATACCATGTTACTATTTTGTTAGTAAATTGGTATAAATATTATTAAATAAATAATTAACGTTTTTATTAATGAATTATGTTAGCTGGTATGAGTTATAATCATATTTCTTTCAAATTCATACCATGGCATAAATATGGACATTCATTTATAACAAAATCAGAAATGTACCATGGTGTGTTAACATGTTTTTTTTTTCATTTAGTTTTTGTACCATTTCATTATAGATTTTTTGGACATTCATATTTTTGTATTAGAAAACTCCTTTAGTCTCTTCTGAGTGATTAAATGTTTTCTCATAGGTTGTTCGTAAATACATTTCAGATTCTCAAATGATTTTCCAATATGTTTTATGTTTTTGTGTGTGTGTGTTGTATCTTATTATTATAGACAAACCAGCTTAAAAGCTTTTCTGTGCCTGCCTGACAGAACCTGTCTCATCTTCTTCACAACCTAATCCATAATCATCACAGTGACTCAAAATGTTCCTTTACATAAGTGCTTCACAAATGTTCTGATTTACATTTACTGTAATTGTCAAAACGGATGAGCTAGTCTCCAAAATCTGGAGATATTCAGGATGTCACAAACCGCTCAGAGCAAAACCAACCTCTCCAAAGCTATTGACTTGATGTCTTGATTACGACTGAGAGTTTTGCTGGCTGTTGATGAGCAGTTCAGCTTTTAAGGTCTAGTGCAGAGATATTGCAGCTGATGATTGACAGGTACCTCAGTGCTCTGTAAGTCCATCATTTTATCTTGATGGCCTGTGTAGTAAGATTGTCTTGATAACCTGAGTAGTAAGGCCAGTGGTGCAGATCCAGCGTATGCTAACGAGAGCACCACAGTTCCTGCTTTGAAGTGTTTACGAGAGAATCAGACGTATTATGGACTTTATGTAGATTTTGTGCCATTGAATTGTGTTTATTGATTAGCTTGTCAAGAGGGTCCTCAAATCAAGGAACATCTCAATGTATGCAACCCGATGATGAGGGTCCTCCAGTTCCACCCTCAGATAAAAGGTGCTGAGGAAAAGCTTCTTTTATGCAACGTGAGTCATTTTAATGTGATGTTTTCTAGCTTGTTGAACATCTGGAGGGAGAGTCTGTACATCTGGATCAAAAGATAATTGGAACAGAATTAAATGATGGGAGATCTGAGATTTTGAAAACAGCCAATTAAAGCCAGATTGTCACAGTTTCTGTGCTTGTTTGTGCAAAAAGATTGCCAAGTGGTTGTCAGGACATTGTTGTGTGGTTGTCAAGGTGTTCTGAGTGTTTTTAAAACATTGTTATGATGTTGCTAGTGGCAAATGGCTCTCTTAAGAATTAAATCACAGACTCAAATTATTCATTCTGCTATTCATGTTTCTCTGAGACGTGCAAATGTTCTGCTCCAGGTTTGTTTGGAACTATTAAGTATAAAGTAAGTAAGTGTAAAATTTTACTCACTAAATATAAATTTATTTTTACTGTTTTATAAAATTATCACATTCGCGATCGTGCTCACGTTAGCTAATATTCAGGAAAATGCCACTCTTGCTTGAGTGATATTACTCAACTAGGCTATATCATATCTTATAAATATAAAAAATCTTCAATAACTTGAATTATATTTTAACTGCATTCTCATAAACTTCATCTTACAGTGAATACATTTGAACTCGCAGGACGTATTTATGTTTGTTTTTTGCAAATGTGTGTCATACTCAGTAATGTCAGCTCGTATACAGTATATGAATGCATAAAACAACAATTATGATATTATCGTAGACAATAAATATCGCACACCTCTAGAGGTAATTGTTTACCCTGAGTTCACATGCAAGTCCCATCTCTATTTTTGGTCCATTGGATTTTTTTTCATCCATTTGATTTAAAGTATCATTTGTGACAGCTGGTAGGTTTGTTTGAATTATTCTAGTCATTTAAATAGCTGTTAAATAGTTCAGATTTAATCACGGTTAAGTGCATTTTCAGTCATCACTGTCAGCCCTCTCTAGATATGGCACTTTGTCACATAGATGCCCAGCCAGTCGAAAAGCTTTCCATCTCACTCACCCCAGCCCTGGAAGTTTTTAACACCCTGTTGTAGGAGAGAGGATCACGTCAAGGCAAAGCTCACTACCTTTTAAGACTAGATTGCTGAAAGAAAGTAATTTCTGAGCATTGAAAAGCAGTTTTTCAATTCTGGGAAAAATGGATTGGATGTTAATCAACAGGGGTTCAAAATGATGGAGAGGGATGCTTCCTTAGTCCTTTTGCCCCAGAGAGAGAGAGAGAATGAACCAAAGAGAGGAGGACAAAAACAACATCCCTTATCTCTGCTGTAGCTCTTCCTGTGCCCTAATGAGTGCAATTCATTTTCCGCGGTTGACTCATTGAGCAAAAGCAGGAAACAACTCCGCTTACATGCTCTACTGAGCACATGCAGTGGATGTCAATGCTACACAGATTATGTGGTTGTATAATAACATTGCATTTAAAATACTGTCTCTTTGATTGCATGTTAATCTCCCAGATAGGACCCTGCTTTGCAATATTGTCTGGGTCTTTCCATCGTATATTTTTATGTCTCCATCATGTATGTTTTAATAGATTGGATAAAGATGGAAATCAAATGAGTTAGTTTACTTTTATCACAATCAGTATTGTTATTGTTTACTAAAACTATTAAGAATTACTTTAGGGAATTGAAATAAAGCTGCAATAAAATAAGAAAAATGTAAAGGTAAAAATTTAACTTAAAAGCTATAGAAATATAAATAATAATAATAATAAAATAACAAACACAACAAGATTACAAAATTAAAACTTAAATAAAAAGCTAATTCAAAATGTTAATAAATACTATAATTGTATATATATAATGCTAAAATAACACTTAAATAGCACAATTAAATAAGTATAAGGATTAATTTTAAATCATTTAACTTCTGTAGTTTTGGCTTGGTTTTTCCATATTTGTCATTCTCCAGGTGATGTTCATTTCTACTATAAAAAAAATATTAAATGATATTTCAGGTTCATTTTTTCTTCCTCTGATCAAAACATTTTTGAATATTGCTGTATAGGTTTTACTATCTTGCAGTATCTAACTAACAAAAACGTTAGTCTTTTTTTTCTTAAAACAGCTAGTTCTTAAATTTCATCGTTCTTCAGGAAGTGACATATTTTTGGGAGAAAAAAGTTTTTGCTGAGCAATGGCTAACTTGAGCTTTTTATTCCACTTGTTCTTGTCAATGTGTAAAGATACAGAGTACAAAGAGTTTAGCTAAATGCTTTTATAGAACATCTTTCTTAAATTACAGTGCAATCTTATTCCTTTGGTTACAGCGTTCATAGAGTACTTCAGACCAGAAATGACCTTTGCTTATGCTTTATAGATGAAAAACAGAGGAGCTTCCAGATGTCTGGGAATCCCTGCGAAAAAGACATGCAATATATCAGTGTGAGACCCAAAGGGAGGTTTCCACTTCCCTGGACTCAGCAGCTTTCCTCCTCCTGCCAGTTTCTTCATCAATTTCTGTGGGATCTGTCTCTGAATCAATTCACAGGGTGGTGAAGTTGTTTCTTTGTGATGCTGACGTTTGCCTGGAGGCATCAAATGTGTTTCGCCCCCTGTATTCACTTCTATATGCTCACTTTGTCCGTATAATTGTGCTATCCAGTGGATTAAACAAGAAACGTGGTCCTCAGGGAATGTTTTCTTGATTCTCCCACAAAATTTTTTTTCTAGGCTGGTCGTGTCAGACTCGCTTGCCTTTGCTGTTCAGTGGGGGTGGGGGTGAGGCACTTTAGCTGTCTACGATAAGCCTGGCTAATAAGCTGTCACTGTGTCTGCACACACTTTCTATGCCTTACGTAAAGAAGCTGGACTTAAAGGTTAGCAGCTAGTCTAGCAATAGATCAACAAACGTTTCAGCTTCTATTTAGAGTTTTCTTTCTTCCGAAGCGCTAGAAGTAAACACGATAGAAAGATTACTTTATCTCCATGTCATTCAAAAAAGCCCCTCGTGTAATCTCGTGAATGGAGATTGGAGGCGTAGGATGAAAGGATTAAGTTGTTGAATATCGAGGTTTATCAGTGACCTTTATTCGTATTTGTAATCCTACATGCTTAACAATCTCTCTCGTGTTTTTTCTCAACAGGACCTGGGTCTTGAAGGAACATCTCTCAACGACATCCTGTACAAGAACGCTGCCTTCCTCAATCTAGTGGATCCAATTTCCCATGAGCTTTTGCTCAATTTGGCCCGAGACATGCAGTGTCCAAAGAGGGTAAGCCACCAGCGCTAATAAGCGAAGATGATCATAAACACAAATTCATGAGGTGGCTATAGTCGAAGGTTTTGACTCGAAACCAGTCCACAGCTGTCAACATTAGCTCTGGAATCCCTGCTTTAGCTTAAGCCAAAACCTGTGCACATGTTCATTACTCAGTCTCCAGATATGTAGAGCGTTTATTTTTAGCTGGCAGTAAGAGGCTTGGCAGGCCAATTCTACATCCTCGTCACCTGTATAAGACCACGGGCAGCTGTCGTCCCACGGCCTGGACTGGAGTTTGGGCGCTCACGCTTCAGCCCTGTCCTAAATTAGTTTGCAAAGCGTGAAAAGTACAGAAAGATGGCACTGACCTTTATTTTGCTCAAGAGAGCCATCAGTGATGTTTTCATTCCATGCTGAAATTCCACAGTTCTATTTGGACTTAATTGGACAGAAAGGCCAGCGAGAGGAGCACTTTCCAATAAAAGATCCACTTGAAGGAGCAAGGCTTGTCCTTTTCTTTCAATACTTTTTTGAATTGCAAATTGAATCAACATTTGTCATGTTTCCAGCATAGAAACTTTGGAAAAAATGTGCAAAACTCCAAAAACATACTAATACTGTACCTAAAACTGACTGCAGTTTCCAGCTAAAATGAACACTAGTGGCAGTAAAACACCAACAACTCTTATTCCTTTTGACACATATTATTATAACAGGAGCAGATTATTCCTTAATAACATTTTATTTTTGCACAGTTCCTTGCACGATACTATGATGTGACCTCAGTGCATGACTTACCATAGTGCATGGTTTGTAAACGAATACGTTTTGACATTTGTATCACATAACCAGCTTCAGTAAACTTGCTCAGTAGCTCACCTGGTACGGCACTGCATTTGCATTTAAAGGGGTCATCGGATGTAAAATTCACTTTTACATGTTGTTTAAACTGAAATGTGACTTGGCAGTGTGTGTACACAACCACCCTATAATGATAAAGATCCACCCAGTGCTTTTGTAAAATATTGATAGATCATGACCCCTTTCTAAAATTCAAGCCGTTCTCAGATTCTTGGCTTAGACCCACCCTGATTGAGCTGTAGACAGCCCGTCATTGTTTCGACGCCGGAGCAGGAGTAGACCAGAATGGCTCCTAAGCGACTGAGGTGTTTTATGTTGGGTGTAATAATGAACAAAGCAGTCATCATTTACTCCCGACATCTGAAGACACTGTGGATTACGTTTGTTTTTGAAGGGAATACACCCCCCGATATACCTAAATGCGTTTATGTTCGCGCAAATAATTTGTGATCCAGTTTCACCTCCAGAAGAAGTGAGTATGAGTTTTTTAATGAATCGCAAAATTACAAATCGCCTTTCCTAATAACGTGCTAGTTAGCAAGTTTCACAATGAATGGGGCTAAAGTTTACAGTCTCTCAGGGAACTGCACATCACCCCACAGGAGAGGGGGGCAGGGTGAGCAGAGCTCATTAGCATTTAAAGGGAAAGGCCCCATAACGGCTTGCTGTAAACAAAGCTGTTTTTGACAGCTTAAAAGGGTGTTGTTTTACACTACCATTGAGAAATTTTAACCAAAGGATGTTATGGAATTTTCACTAAGACCCTAAAGAATCATATCAACTTGTGGAAAATGGGCATCCAATGACCCCTTTCAAACTCTCATGTTTACCAAGGAAGTGAGTCATAGAATCCAGTTAAAATGACATGGTTATTTCATCAAATGCATTTTTTGTCTCACGTTTGCCTTTTTTAACACTATTGGTTAGGTTTAAGGTAGGGTTAGTGTAGGTGGTGCATTATTTCCAAATGTGATAGAGCATTAATCTTGTAGTGCAACTCCTCAGACTTTCAATTCTGAACTGATGTGATGTGTATAACAACCAACAAAATAAAACGGATTTGTTTTAGATCAGTGGTCCTCAAATCTGGCTCGCGAGATCCATATTCCTGAGTTCAGCTCAACCCTGATCAAACACACCTTCCTGCGATTTTTCTAATGATCCTGAAGACATTGATTAGCATGCTCAGGTGTGTTTGATATGGGTTAGAGCTAAACTCTGCAGGAAAGTGGATCTTGTGTGCCTGGGTTGCATATTTCTTACATAAAAAGTTGTGCAGAGCCAACTTTTTGTCACTTAGTTTGCATGCCTGATTAAGGAAGATTCCCACTGGCAGACATTTTGGATAACCTAACGTAACCTTTCGGCACTCCCTGATTAAGAATGAAAGCGAGGTCATGGCTAAATGGCTGGCTCTGACATTGCCTTTCGATTCCCTGTCATGTATTGCAACAGCCCATTTTGAGAGTAAATCAATGTGAAGCTCGCTAAACAGAAGAACAGGAGCACATCATGAGCATAAACAATTGAAATAGACTGAATTAGGATGCAGCTCATTGAGTATCCTGTAAATGTGTTGATATAGAAAGCAGGTTTGTGAACAGTTCAGAAAATTCCAAAGACAATTTCAGTTCAATTCACAAATAGTAGCAAACATGATGCAGAAACACATCATGGAATTAAATCAATTGAAATACGTTTTTAAACTAGAAAAGCAATACAAACATTAAAGGTAGGACTAGATAGATCACTTGTATCAGAAACAATCTTGCTTGTAATCTAACACTATACATATGAATGGTATGAACTTTGCTTTTCTCTTTCAGATAGATAGATAGATGACAGACAGACAGACAGACAGACAGAGAGAGAGATAGATAGATAGATAGATAGATAGATAGATAGATAGATAGATAGATAGATAGATAGATAGATAGATAGACAGACAGACAGAGAGAGAGAGAGAGAGAGAGATAGATAGATAGATAGATAGACCCACACACAAACACACACACAAAAAAAACATTTATTTATGCTAGCACCATAACCAACAATACGCATTTGCGCTGTAGTTTTGGATTTGCTGAGGAAAAAGGTTTGGATCAGATCTGAGCCAGACAGTGGGATTAGAGGAGTATATTAACATGGCAAAAAGAGTATTCAGGCTGGATTTGTGGTGAAGTTTTCTCTTATTCTCAGTTGGGCTCTTAGTGTGCAGCTGTGAAAACGCTTGCTAGCCTCGTTCACACAGAAGCCTTGAGGAGCTACGCATCTAAACCCAGAAAACGAGGGCGAGGGATTGAAGGGCTCTCAATTCTCTCTGCTTCTTTTCCTCCTCTCTGACTTAATAAACATCCTGTTACCTGCTGACAGGTAGACCAAATCCCATCCCATCACAATTGAGCTCAGAAAAGCCACCTTGCTTCTCAAAGAAATGGATTCACGCCATTCAGATGTCTTGCCTGAAAGCTAAACCTGTTAGACGTTTGTGATGCTTGTAATCAGTGTTGAGGGGTATCTAAAATTAGAAAACTTGTATGTAGAGTTGGAATGTAGAGTACATGAACCAGATCAAACTTGTATGTAGAGTACATGAACCAGATCAAAAATAAATTATTCTGCGTTTGAAAACTCACTAAACTCATAAGTAGCTATGGAATTTTAATGAATCAGTTAATTCAGACAGTTTTCATGACATGAACTGGATTAAAAAGAAATTTGAATTCTGATTGAGAACTCACTAAACTCATGTAGCATCAGAAAGTGAATCAGTTTGTTTGGACAGTTTGAGTGAATTAACCAGATAAAAAAGAAATTCACTGATGGAAAACTCATCAAATTAATACGTGGCATTAGAAGGTCTGATTCATTCCAATTTTGAATGAATGAATGATGCATTTTATAGCGCTTTATTGTGAATTGCTGTACACCCAAAGCGCTTTACAATCATGTGGGGGGTCTCTTCTCAACCACCACCAATTTTGGACAGTTTGTGTAAATTAAAAATAATGTTTCACTCTCTCTCTCTCTCTATCTGTTTAGTTTTATTAGTGTAAATTTATCAGGTAATTCATTTATTTTTCATCCGTGTTAATTTATACATCTCAATGGTTTCTGGGCCCCTGGACATCTTATTCACTCAGGTCCCCTCAGTAGAAATTACGATCGCGTTCAAGTTCCCCATTGCTCTCGGTAAATCGCATTCCAGTGGGTCTCCCTCGGTAGAAATAGCGATCGCGTTCTCTTTGCTAGAAATCACGTTCCCCCTCCATCGCCGGGCTCCTTGAATCATCCTAGCCCCCCTTATGGTGACCCTGCATCTCAAATTTGATGTTGTTGTTGTAATAAAGACTGATTCATTTAAATAATAATCAGATCCTATAAATATTCATACAAATATTTTTTTTTTATGAATTATTTTTATTAGATGTATTTTAAGTATTTTGCCCCTTTAAATAACTTCAACTAATAAAGATGATGTCACTTCAGTAATATATTTAAAACAACACAACAGTTGGGTCATAAAATCATCCTCTTTCGCTCAGTTTACTGAAAAGCTGTACACCGCTCTTTTCACTGGAAAGTGGGACTTTACAGCTGCGTGTGGTCTATCTTTATGAGAGGTCTGTCTCTGGTTTAACATCATCTACGTGGGTAGCTTGTAGCGTCTTAACTTCCCCAGCACTGCTTATAATACAGTATAATGTGTCTCACTACACCAGCAACTAATGAAGTTTTGAGTCCCAGCAGTCAGCTGATGGGGATCCTCAATCGCAGCAGTTATTCATGATGGGGATCATGGGAAATATGGAAAGGCTTTTTAATGAGCTTTTGTTTGTGCGTAGCACATAGATTTTGTTTTTCATTTAACTGTCTTACAATTGACAGTTTTTCATTAAACCTGTGGCAGTTGCGTATACTGAGCTATGTCTAATGTCTTAATGTTCAGTCACTGATTGAAAGTCCACATAAATCCTTCCGACAATAGAACTCCCTCTGGAGAGCATGTCATCGAATGGACGGTGTCTTTATCAAGGGAGTTCAATAAAAATAGTCCAATAATTGTTGTCACTCTCTGCTACCCGAAACCAGCTTAATATACATTGAAGATTCAACAAACGTCTTTGTTTTGACTTAATAGCCGTCAGGAGGCCACCAAGATGCACATGTTTATTTCCTGTCATTTCTTAGACTGATAGTACGAGCTAGTCGACTCCAGTCGATGGCTTTGCCCAGTCTTTTGTGTTTTCCTGCCTTGCTTGCGTTGTTTTGCTTCAGCACTGATTAGATTTACTCAGCTCTGCTCCAGCCAATCTGTTTAAAGAGAGAGAGAAGTGAGTCAAAGCCTGTTTTGGTGCAGAAATGGCTGTAGACATTGTTGACCGAAGGCATTGAGATAACCTCTCACCCAGTAGTTCAAAATGGCATAAATAACTAAGACATTTTAATTGAACTCTCATCTTCATCTCAAGCTACATGTTAAGAAAAAGTACCGCTCTTTGAGGCACTAATTGCTGCTTTTAAATCAAAATCAATGTGATATTCATGATGTTGAATATTTTAGAACCATTAAGATTATTTTAACAATATGACATTATTTCATGACAATTAAGCACATTGTGCTTGTGCACATTTGATGTCTCCATTCATTTTAGTTCTTTTTTGGAATTCCCACTCTCATTGGATTCTCATATTACTTTATTTAAATCATTGTAAGTTCAAGGGAGTACAACAATATTTTACAAACGAAAAACATACATATTAAAGGGTCATATGATGTAATTTCAAGTTTTCCTTTGTTTTTTGAGAGTTACAAGCTGTCCGTGCGTAGATGAGATCCGTAAAGTTGCAAAGAATAAAGTTTCAAACCCAAAGAGATATTCTTTCTAAATGTTAAGACTCATCCACGCCTTCCTAAAACTCCTTTTATAAAAGCTACTGCCATGTTTTTGCCACATTACAGTGATTTTATCATGTTTAAGGGGGTTTTAGGCTCTTGTGGCTCATTGCTTATTTAATGGCATTTAAACTAAACCATAATCACTGACAGATTAACCTGAACAGTTCACCTCACTACAACCCTTTTAATAGCACTAAACATGGTAAACATTCAAGTGTTTTAAGGTTCTCTGTCAGTGACCATAAGCCCTCAGTTCTCCCAGAATAGCTCTTCATCACCCGCTTCTCCTCATCTTGACTTTTGCAGGAGTCTGATGCTCTCAAGTCCTCTGAGAAGATCTGCAGGCAGCTGATCTATCACCTGACCCCTCACTCCAAGTGGAGCAGACAGAACGTGCCCAGGAGGAAGTCTCAAGCCTGGTAAGAGTCTCGTGTCTGTCCATCTGTCCCTTATTAGGATACACCTCCTCAACAACTGACATCAGAGCTTAGAAAACTCTTCACTGACAGATTGAAATACAGACAACTAGAAGGAAACGAAATGAGCCATTCTTGATGTCTACATGAGATGCTTAAATGGGTATGAAAGTTTCATTGGGTTAATGTTGAGCTCCCTCAGTAATTAACAGATCACAGACAGTTACATAATGACAATACTGCCATCATTTTCTCACCCTCACCATCCAAAACCACAGTTAGTGTAGTGAACTAAAACTAAACCTGAAAAAAAATCATTAAAACCATAACAAAATATATACTGTTACTTGAAATAAAATAAAGGTTAACTGAAGTAAAATTAAAAAATAGAAAATAAATAAAAAGAAAAAGACCGGCCATTTAAGGCGACATTTTTCATTTTAATGTAGTTTAACTTGATGTACTAAAATAAATATAAAACTCAAATAAACATTTGGAAAAAACTATTCAGACATAAAAATACAACAAAAATACTGACTGCTTAAAATTAAATCAAAACATTTTAAACAAAACTGATTCAAAATATGATTGACTTATTACTGAAATAACTGCAGCGGAACACAAAGAAGATATTTTGAACAATGTCTTATAAATTGTTTTTTATACATAATGAAAGTATGACATTGTTCAAAATATCTTTGAGTCCAATTATTTTCTTTTACGTTCAGTAGAAAATAGAAATTCGTACAGGTTTGGATGGTTATGGTTAGTAAATGATGACAGAAATATTTTGGTGAACAATCCTTTTAAGGAGGCACAAGCAGAATCAGAATTAATTCATTACCAAACCCATCCCAAATCCTCATCTTCACAATACTAAAGTTTTGAATGAGAATCTGACAATAAAAACAGTAATGTTGTGAAATAATATGTGACCCTGGACCACAAAACCAGTCATAAGCAGTTAGCAGCATTGCTAAGGACTTAATTTGGACAACTTTAAAGGCGATTATCTCAATATATTACAATTTAGTGTCGTGTCACATGATCCTTCAGAAATCATTCATGTCTTATTATCAATGCTGGCTAATATTATTGTATCTTTTATGAATAGAAAGTTCAAAAGAACAGCTCTTATTAGAAATATACATCTTTTGCAGCATTGCATACTTTCACTTTTAATCAATTTTAATGCATCCTTGCAAAGTAAAAGTATTAAAAAAGGTATATAAAAATTCTTACTGACCCCAAACTTTTTAATAGTAGTATATATGCTCATTCGGAGTCAAACCGACAACGTTGGTGATTTTTAAGCACTTTTTAAATCTACCATTTGTGCTACAAGAACCGACTGCAGTTTTCATCTCCTGATCCTGACACTTTCCATCATGTAAAAGTGCAGAGGATGTTACCAGAGGCACCTGCCACTTCCCAATCGTATAGTCTTATTGCTACAACTCTTGAGATCATCTCACACGATTGGCATTTTGTCTCAAATGCGGACAGGTGAAACTCAGATGCATGTTTCTCTCAGATGAGTTCTTCCATCAGATAATGTGATTTCCCACCAAACAGCACACGAAACACTGGAAACGTCATTCCCTCTGGGAGTTGGGCAGGTATGGTGAGGAAGTCAGCCTTTTTAATGATATCCAAGTTCTCTCCCCATCCCAGAGCAATTAACCCAGTTTGGGAGATTTCGACAGCTGCAGTTTAGTTCTTCTGCTCCTTGTTTTATCAGCAACTCATCTCCAAACAAGCCTGAACAATAACAAGCCATCATCGCCATCGCTCACGTAATTCGTGAACCTCTGCTCTTTCAATCTCTGTTATGAAAGCCTAATCTGCAGAAATGCCTCCTCCGTTTGTCTTGTCACACGCTCGGAGGTGGTCGTGAGGGAAAAGATTGAATGCTTCAGCGGAACAAGACGCCTGTAAGAGTGTGAAGATACTGTCAGGCCGACCGTTGTTCTATTTAAAGGGAACATGAGGAGAGGAAAGATGCGGTGTTGCTCATGTTTTCGGCTTCTGAAGACGTCCCCCATCTCTCTTTCCTCTTTCTAATATTCTTTAGGAGAGCTTTCAGGCTTCCTTTAACCACATCGATTTTTTTCTGCCTAGCACCTCTCCCAGAAAAGCTTTAAAGAGAGAGGTTAGGTGGCCGGAGGGGAAAACCTGAAAGACAGAGTATCAGAGAGACTCGAGTAGAGAGAGAGAGCTGAGAAAAGCTGCATTGAGCATCTGTGCTGCTAGAACCAGAGTCGAAGGGAAAGTTCATCCAAAGAGGAATATTGGGTCATTATTTATTAAGACTCATGTTGATCCAAACCAGTTTGTAATTACTTTTTGAGTGGAACACAACATTTTTCTCAGAAAATGACTTTTAACACTTGGACAGTATGCGTTATTTCAAGAATTAATGAAACTATTCAACAGCTTTGTGTTAAATGTAACTTCCCTCCAATGTAGCTGGTGGAACTCGTTCAAAAAGCTGCATTCATAGCGGCATATGTGGCATCAAAACGCCAAGCATGATTTTACGATGGGTGTTTTGAGCATATTCCCTTCAATAAACATATACTACATAGTAGTTCATCACAGAGTATCGCTGAGTATTATAATTCTAATATATATTTATTCATAGTATATTAATATATATGGATTATTTTTATAATATTATATAACATTAAATAATATATTAATTTTAATAAACTTAATCGTTTTTTATATACTTGTATGTAATGTTTTATATATAATATATATTTGAATAATAATAAAATGATACAATATTTTTATTTTATAGTAATTATTTAGTTGTATTTTGTGTGTAAATAACTATATATAATCATTGTAATTATATAATATATTAATAATTACATTTAATACACATAGCATGTAATAAATATGGTAAAAATGTGGTAATGTGTGTATAAATATAATTATGTATATCATTTTATTATTTATATATATATATATCATATATATATATACACACCAGGGCGAGCCAGGTGTGCGGTGCCACCCACAGTGGCAGCTGGCACCTAAAAACAGATGCAGAATTATTATTTTTAATCGTAATAAACATGGGCAGCGCAAAGGAGGGGCTAGCAGATGCTTCAGCACCCCCAAGAAAGAACAAAGCACCGCCATTGCACCCATAAGAAATGAAATAAATTAAAAACATTTTACTTATTATTACGCATTCATAACTCTGCATTGAAATATAACGTGACGTGATTAGCAGGCGCACTTTTCGAATTGACAGCATTTTATTTAAAAAATTTATCGGTTCCTTGTGCCAAGAAGGCCTGTCCCCGACTAAAGATTTCACTAGTCACACATAAATTGATTAATATAATAACTTAGGCTACTAACTATCCTTTAATATATAGGCGTATAGCCTATTCCATCCGTAAGCGCCGTCAAAGCGTGCAACGGCAAAAGTAGGCTAATGATTATGAATGTTGGGGAAAGGCAAAATAAAACATTTTAATTATTCGTTAATAAACTAGTGATTTCTTCTCAGTCAGTGTCGGCTTGAAAATGTAAAGTTGCAGAATGCGGCTGACTTTAAAAAGAAATGCACCTTTTCATTCCGACTACGTAATTAAAGATGTTTATTTTTTGGTTCGTTCCTTCGTTTAATAAAAGTAGCGGTTCATTGCTGTGACGCTCCATTTCACGGAGACTGCACGAGGCGGCAGAAAGTGCAGTTTCTCTATGTATTGTTTCTCTATGTAGCCTACATAAATAAAAGCATATATATATGAACTGGCAGTTGAATTTTGTATTTTTGAAAGTTCCATAATAATTGTAAAAAACTTGCGGAGATTCATACCCGCTTTGTTCGGGACCTCACAATTTACAGATTAAGCAGTGCAGTGCTTACAATATTTGTTAATTTAAAATTAAATTAAAATTTTGAATTATTTTCAAAAAAAAAATAATAATAATAACATAATTGAGGCATTCAAGGCCAGACCACGCCGTCTCGCCCTTTGAGCAGCTAACAGGCACCATTAAATGTAGTGTTGTTGGCGATCCTGAATGTAATGTATAAAACATATTTTACTGCTTTCTCTAATGTGTCTTGCAAGACATCTATTCAAGATTGTTTATTCCACCAAAAGTAATTTCAAAGGAACATTATATGTAGGCCCATGTACAGTTTAAGTCATCATTGCAGGATGTGCAAAATGATAATGATTTAATAAAAGGAGGGATTATTTAAAAGCATTTTTTTTTTATTTAGTAGTGCAGCTACAGCTGTTTTTACATAATATATTTTTACATAGCCTAGTCACTGAAGTCAATGATTATTCTTTGATAAAGTAAATGTGCTTTGCTCACTGTATAACAGTGATAAATGCAGTGTTATAATTAGAAACTTAAAATGTATTTTTATTAAACCTGTGATCATCAGGTTAAATAGGAGTTTAGTCTTATTAAAATATGTGACATAAATTGTACTTGCCTAAAAGGGGTTTATGATGTGTGTAGTTAATGATTAGGCTACAGTGAGCGCGTTTGACTAGAGCGCAGTTAAAGAGCTGTTGTACTGTATGTGATTGTCGGTGACCCTCTTGAGCGAGAAAGCTTCGGAAAATGGAAAAAAAACAACAACAACAAAAATATAGCTGCAAGCAGCGATAACCAGGGTTCAAGAATTTTAAGGCCTAAGGTGGTATGCTTTTAGGGTCTAGGCCAACATGGCTGACAGTGAAACTCATCGAAAATGGACAATAGGCTCACAGAAACACACACACACACACACAAATTAAATGGTTAAACTATCATATTAATAATCATTAAGCTTGCTTACACAGATACACACACAGACACGCTCATATACGATTACGGACATACATGCACACATATTTTGTTGCAGATATAGATATTTGAAATAAATGACAGGTGACAATACTCTTTGCAAGTCTTCTCTTTTTAAGAGTTTATATCAGGGATCTCCAACCCAGCACCTGGAAAGCTACCATCCTGCAGATTTCAGTTACAACCCTGCTCCAACACACCTGTCTGAAATTAACAAGTAGCCTTGAAGACTGTGATTAGCTGGTTCAGGTGTGTTTGATTGGGGTTGGAGCTGAAATCTGTAGGACGGTAGCTCTCCAGGAGCAGGGTTGGAGACCCCTGGTAGGCCAACGTAAAATGCAGGGCTGACAATAGAACACATTAATAATGGAGAATTCATTAAAACTGTCTCTCTCTCTGTCACACACACACACACACACACACACACACACACACACACACACAGAAATGAAAGGTTTAAAAATGCTTAATAAACAGTAAGCATACAAACACAGAGACATACACAGAAATGAAAGGTTTAATAATACTAAATATACAGCACGCATGCTAACACACACACACACCCACACACACACTCACTTTGTTGCAGATATAAAATAGTGATTTTCAAAGACATCCAAAATGGAGAATAGGTTAACAGACACATGTAGCCTACCTACACAAAAATGAAATGGTTAAACTAACATATTAATGCCCAATAAGCATGCTTGTTTTTTTTTGCGCATTAATCTGACAATAAATGTGGCACACCCAGTTTTTCTGATGCACACCCAGAGTCTCCTTTCTGATTTATATATACATATATATATAAATATAAATATATTAGTGCTGTCAAAGTTAACGCGTTAACGCAAATTCATTTTAACGGCACTAATTTTATTAACGCGCGATTAACGCAGCGGCCATTTTCTGTTTGACCCGTGGCCCAACCCATAGTTGAACATTGCAGACGCCTTTAGCGACTTTTTTTCTCTAAAAAAGCGCCCAAACCTTATTTGGTTTCTGAGAATCGCCGGTACTGCAGCACATGATCTTGCTTTCCCAGCGTGCACCTCTCTCTCTCTCTCTCTCTCTCTCTCTCTCTCTCTCTCTCTCTCGAGTGGCGGAGAGGAGCAGCACTTTCAGTTGTGCAGATTAACATCTTGGAATGGAGAGTTTTTTATGTAGTCTTAATGGGTTACGTTTCAGTCACTATTTCATATTCTTTCCATTTTCTGACAACAGAAACAGAAAAATTGACCAATGAAAAGAGAATTTAGCTGCATCAAAATACAGTGGTGCTGTACATTCACTCCCCCACCTACAATCCCTGCCAGACCGAGACTTGCAACCTTTCGATTACTAGTCAGACTCTCTAACCATTAGGCCACGACTTCCCAAGTCTTCTGCCCTAACTCATGACAATGACTATATATATATATATATATATATATAATTTATACTTAATATTTAAGTCTTAATACTTAGAGTTAATAATTAAATGTATAATATTTTTGTAAAATTTGTATGTTAATGTTATGATGCTTTTTTACAGTTTTAATAATGATAAATATTTAATATTTCATTATTAAAAAATATATAATTAATGATATTTATATATATATATATGTGTGTGTGTGTGTGTGTGTGTGTGTGTGGGTATGTTTATTTGGTTTATGAGGACACAAATTTGTATAATGACATGGGTATAACATAGGTATTACAAGGAGAAGGTGATTTATGAGGACATTTTCAGTGTCCCCATAATTTAAAACGCTTATAAATCATACAGAGTGAGTTTTTTTTGAGGGAAAATAGAAATGCACCGTCTCCTGTGAGGGCTAAGTTTAGGTGTAGGGTAGGTGTAGGGCAATA
This sequence comes from Gymnocypris eckloni scoliostomus, assembly GCA_027564155.1. Taxonomy (NCBI): domain Eukaryota; kingdom Metazoa; phylum Chordata; class Actinopteri; order Cypriniformes; family Cyprinidae; genus Gymnocypris; species Gymnocypris eckloni. Next base: position 19,449,856 of record CM050435.1, read on the forward strand.
GCACATACAGTTTGTACAGTATAAAAACCATTACGCCTATGGGAAGTCCCCGTAAACCATAAAAACCAACATGTGTGTGTGTGTGTGTGTGTGTGTGTGTGTGTGTGTGTGTGTGTGTGTGTGTGTGTGTGTGTGTGTGTGTGTGTGTGTATGTGTGTACATAAAATGTATTTATACCCTCATATTTGAGATAAATGAGATAAAAGTGTTTTGATTATTTATTCTTGTAACATTCATTGCAGCTCTGTTGTGTGACTGTACGCTTGAGAAGCCAGTGTTTTTAAAGCCTGTTCTCGATTCCAGGCTAATCACCCACATATTCTTGATAGCTCCTGGAAAAGCCGCTCATGCCAGAGCACGAAACAGCACAGCGGCAGTTGTTATTTCATCAACCCCGCACTGCTGCAAGGCAGCCGTTCGCCTCTCAGCCATAACGGCCTCCCAAACCAAATGGAATGATGAATCTGTTTAATAAAGCAGTCAGCAGGAGTGAAGATGAGCCAGCAGCAGCCCTCGGTGTAATTATCCCCTCTCAGATGGGGGTCTCAGCTCTGCTTCGGGGTCGCCCGCGTCGTGTTGATGCCAAGTTTATTGGGGGAGCGTTTGCGCTCGCATTAAAAGCAGCGAGGAGTTGATATTTGTCAGCTAACATCCTCCTCATTCTGATAAGCGCTACATGGAGTGTGTTGGCTGCCTGCCGCTGGGGTAAAACGTACACGACCCATGGCTGCCCGGTCAGTAGAGATCCACGGTTAAGAGCATGATGAAAGAGAATTCACAGCAAGGTGAGTCTGGCCCAAAAGAGGACCTGCGGACGCTCCCGGTGGCGTAGAAAACAGGCCTGTTTAGGCTGTGCGTTAGATGACAGAGCTGAGCACATGTGGGGCAGCTTGGGTTTCAGCTTACATGATGCATGTGTCCACTGCTGGCGGACAGAAAGCCGCACGCTATCTCACGGCGATTCGTACATATTTTACGAGGTGGCTAATTCGTACGAATTCGTATGACCTCACTCGTACGATTTAGGTGCGGGGTTAGGTAGTTAGGTAGTAGTGCCACCTAATTTGGGCACAATAATTAAATACATTTTCTTCTCAAATTCCCATTTAAAATATCAATTTGTTTATTACTGTAATGCATAAAAGTATACATTATTTGTTTGTTGTATTGCCTTTAATTCAGTTTTATTTATTTTTATTATTTAATTTAAAAGTTATTTTTTAATACTTATGAGATTTTTTGTAAAAATAAATGGGGGGTTAGGGTGTTTAGTATTCTTTATTTTTTTTACTGGAAAACAAGACAAAAAGGATGGATTAAAATATTTCTGTTGTGTACACTAACCCTAATGTCTCTGCTGTTTACTCTCCTTTTGATTCAATTTTTTTTCTTCTTTTCATTCCTGCTTCCTGACCTCCCTGTTGACCGTGTTTAAATGTGTTTGACCTACATATCGTCTGTGTGTTCAGCTCTGGAGAGCCGATGGTAGAAAGGTCATTAGCAGGTCTGACTCATCTCCTGATTCTCTCTTCACTCTCCAGTTGCCCTGCTTTTATTGAACTAACTGATGTTAAGTTATCGCTCTGCTTTGTTCTCGTCCCCTTTGCCCTGGCTGAGGTGTTGAGGGTGTAGAGCGACTTCATTTAATCCTATTAGATACGCCATTCTGCAGACTCTACCCTGACAACAGTGTTACGCGGGCATCCTTAAGCCTTATCCGTGATTAATCGCCTGTTGATCTCCACATGGGGAACTTTTGGTACAGAACATTTAGCCCCTTGTAAATAACAGGAGAAGACAATGACTGTTTTCAACGTGACTGTCATCCGTGTCAGGGGTGTGTTGTTTGACTATAGCAGCTTATTCCTGATTTGTAATGTTATTAGGTGCCCTAAAAAGGGAAGAAAAAAATAGCTAGGATATTGTATATATTCACATTTCCTTCCCCAATTTACATTAAAAAAAAATCGAATTTTACCAAATTGCATACAAATTGTAAATTATTAAAATGTTATTTATGTGTGTAAACATGGCTTTAATTTATTTTAAGTTTTATGTATTTAATTTTTTATATTAATATACATTTAATAAATATCTGTTTTAATTAATATAATATATATTTTTTATGTATTATAAACGGATTATTCCTAGAACCGCTTTATACTATTATAATTTGTTTATAAACAGGTGCATCTCAATAAATAAGAATAGCGTGGAAAAATGTAAGTCTTTGGTTCTTTTAATTGTGAGGATTTTGGCTCACATTTAACAAAAACCCACAAATTCACTGTCTCAACTAATTAGAATACTTCATAAGACCATTTGTTTAGTGAATTGTTGGCCTTCTGGATTTACTGTATATGTACTCAATACTTGGTAGGGGCTCATTTTGCTTGAATTACTGTCTGAATTCGGCGTGGCGTGGAGGTGATCAGTTTGTGGCACTGCTGAGGTGGTATGAAAGCCCAGGTTTCTTTGACAGTGGCCTTCAGCTCATCTGCATTTTTTGGTCTCTTGTTTCTCATTTTCCTCTTGACAATAGCCTAGAGATTCTCTATGGGGTTCAGGTCTGGTGAGTTTGCTGGCCAGTCAAGCACACCAACACCATGGTCCTTTAACCAACTTTTGGTGCTTTTGGCAGTGTGGGCAGGAGCCAAATCCTGCTGGAAAATTAAATCAGCATCTTTAAAAAGCTGGTCAGCAGAAGGAAGCATGAAGTGCTCCAAAATTTCTTGGTAAACGGATTGACTAGAGTCCACCCTTCCTCCAGACTCTAGGACCTTGTTTCCAAATGAAATACAAAACTTGCTCTCATCTGAAAAGAGGACTTTGGACCACTGGGCAACAGTCCAGTTCTTCTTCTCATTAGCCCAGGTAAGACGCCTCTGATGACAACTGTAGCCAAATTCCTCGACACATCTGTGTGTGGTGCTCTTGATGCCTTGACCCCAGCCTCAGTCCATTCCTTGTGAAGTTCACCCAAATTCTTGAATCGATTCTTCTTGACAATCCTCATAAAGCTGCTGTTCTCTCGGTTGGTTGTGCATCTTTTTCTTCCACACTTTTTCCTTCCACTCAACTTTCTGTTAACATGCTTGGATACAGCACTCTGTGAACAGCCAGCTTCTTTGGCAATGAATGTTTGTGGCTTCCCCTCCTTGTGAAGGGTGTCAATGATTGTCTTCTGGACAACTGTCAGATCAGCAGTCTTCCCCATGATTGTGTAGCCCAGTGAACCAAACTGAGAGACCATTTTGAAGACTCAGGAAACCTTTGCAGGTGTTTTGAGTCGATTAGCTGATTGGTATGTCATCATATTCTAGTTTGTTGAGATGTGAATTGGTGGGTTTTTGTTAAATGTGAGCCAAAATCATCACAATTAAAAGAACCAAATACTTAAACTACTTCAGTTTGTGTGCATTGAATTTATTTAATACACGAGTTTCACAATTTGAGTTGAATTACTGAAATAAATGAACTTTTCCACGACATTCTAATTTATTGAGATGCACCTGTGTATGTATATATATATATATATATACACATATATACAGTATAAAACCACATTTTAATTACTATAATATATCTAATTTATTTATATATATAGCCGTTTCGCAATGACTCTGCTGGCTGGGCGCCCGCTATGCTACTGTTATATAATACATCACTTCCTCGCAGACGGGCCTTTCCAATAACTCAACTGTCACAGCCTTATATGGGCAGATAGAAAGGAGGTGCAGGCGTTAGACTCATGCTTACAAACGCATGCAAGCATGTAGTATTAGCAGCGAGCAGGGTTTGAGCTTGAGCTCTGATTTAAAGTGTCATTTCTGAAGATACGAGGGAGCAACGCTCCTCATCAGTAATTTTTAGGAGCCCACATCATGTGCTATTATCGTCATTGTAATTATTGCTATCATTAAACTTTGCTCTTATCAAAAGGAGAGCTCTTTCAATGGCTGCAAATATAACACTAATATAACACTTCTATCTAAATCGGGCAAGGGAATGTTTTATAATCTGATTCAAATCGGGTCTATCTTTGCGCATAATTAGACAAACCTTTCATCAAAATGACTGCGCCATTGAAAGCACCCTGCGATTATGCTGGAGTTTCTAGGAACAACCAGTCTGATAAGTAATATGAAATTGCTAAACCTTGTTTATTTTAAATTGTCTTTATCTAGATTACTTCTTATATGCTTTTTAATAAATTTTTCACACATTAGCAAGTGCCATGTATTTATTGTCCACTGGCATAGCTGGTTAAGCTAATTTGTTATAAATTTAATAAAAAACTATGTATTTTTATGCCACAGTATAAACTTATATCACAGTAATGAGAATATAATGGAAAATGTGTTTAATCATTCAAAAATATTCAATATATATATATATATATATTAGATTTATTCATTTACATAACATTTATTTATTTTCTTCATGTAAAATATTATTTATTTTTGTTTCTTTAGATTTTTGGGTTAAATGTGAATAATTATAATATATAACTAATAATAATATTTGTATTCGTTTTTTATTTTTAATAGTATTACATTAATGAAAATGTATATCAAACGTATGTTTAATCATCTTGAAAAATCCTAAAATGGGTTTTATTTTCTGCAATATGTATAATTAAATATATAGTACAGAAAAATAGTACCATTTATCATGGTGTATCTTGATTCCATGTTATAAACTTTTTATATTCTTCATTATTAAATTATATTACAGTAATTCTAATTTGAGGGAAAATGTGTCTAATAGTCTTGAATTTATTGGCACAAAAGAAAAGATCATGGCTCAACTTTCTTTATGCACAAGATAATTTCTTGATTGTTTTCATTTAGATCCCATTCCTCCCTAATCCGTAACGTTCCTTTCACATTAGCATGTAACGTGAGTTTTCCACTGGTACAGCTGGTGAAGCTGCCGCTCAACCCCATGCAGAGGCAGTGATGGATCTCACATGTGATAGTGTGTTTGTGTTGTTGGCGTGTTGGCGCGCTGGCGTGCCGTGTGTGTTGAGCAGGATTAAGCAGGAGCTGTTCCAGGAACTGGCACTACTTCAGTCTGACACTCACCGTTAAGCCCACAGTGGCCTTCTGACGGCTAATTAAAGCAGGTTGGCATCAACTCACGGTGCCACACAACAAGCGAGAGGTGGGATGATTGAGAGATCGAGGGCAATGGGGGCTGTTTATGGTAGGTGTGTGTCTTGTTGTGACAGGCGGGCCAGTATCTTACATGATTACTTTTAGTAAACATGACTGTAAATTCTCAGCTGTGCTGGGACTGAAACATAAACTAAAACCCACAGTTCTGTTCACACACTTTTTTGATTGAACAAGTCTTGGCACTAAATAAGATTCATCAAGGGTCAATTCATTTCATAGCACAGGGCCTGTGTGTGTGCATCATAACTCGCTTGTATGTGTGTGTGTGTGTGTGTGTGTGTGTGTGTGTGTGTGTGTGTGTGTGTGTGTGTGTGTGTGTGTGTGTGTGTGTGTAATATAATTTGTATATATTTAGAATTTATACATATATATATATATGTATATATATGTTTTTTCATTTTTATATAGTAACATTTTTATTTATTATTATATAATTTATATACTAATGTTATAATGCAATGCTAGTTTTGCAGTTTCAATAATTATTATTTTCATATTTTATTATTTTAATAATTAAATATATTTAATGAGTGTGAGTATTTATACTTGTCTTTTTATATATTTTAAATGTGAGTGTGTGTATGTGTGTGTGTGTTTGAGTATATAATCTGTTAGTTTTTGTTAATAATTATAATAATTTTTGTATATTATTTAAATATATATAATTAATGATATGATTAATGATAATTATAATTACATCTAAAACTATTTTTTTTATTTAAGTAATGAATAAATCAATAAAAAAAAAAAAAAATGTGTGCAAGTATTTCACTAAAATGTTTCATTATGGCTTTAATATTTTGAGAACTACAACAGCAGAACTGCAAATAATACAGAGAGCCCTTGCAACGAGTTTTCGGTCTACTATCCACTTTCATATATATAGCCTCGACTATCTCACCAGTACTGAAATGGGATTAGCCAGCTGGAAAGTCATTGTTCTGTGCAGTTCACATTTAAGATGGCTGGGAAAATGTGTACATATGTGACACTGAAGAGAGAAAAAACCTGATTGCTACCCACAGAAGGCTCACGGTATAACCACAAACATTATCCCGGGAGAGATTCAGAGTTCATGGAGAAGAGGGACAAATAAAGAAATGTGACTTAGACTGTCCGTTCAGCGGAGGCACCTCGCGTCACATCGCAGTCTCAGAGACGTAAGCATATATAGAGTGTCAAAGTGTCAGTATGGGGCGATATTAATGCAAATGAGCCTTCAAACCTGCCACGTCGTCAGGGCTTGCTACAGAAATCATCTGAAGAGGGTTTTGACAACATTATTTTAAGAGTCATGGTGGTGTGGTATGTAGATCCGCACTGACAGGTTTTGGAATAGGTTTTACCCACAAGTCAGTGTGTGATGAGAAGTGCTGCTGAAGCTCTGCATGTACATCTCAGGTTTGCATAGTCAAACTTTTTACTGTGCAGAAGAAGCAATGTACATCTTTAGAAAATTCAACCATGTGTTTAGTGGAAATGAAGGCGCAGTAGTGAAATGTAAGTACTAGGGCTGTCAATTTAACGTTAATGTAGTGCAATTAACTTTTTGTAATGTCTATTCGGTGATATTGCCTGCCCCATAATGAAATTAGTTTGAATTGTTTTATTTTGTGGGCTTTTTTCAGCTAATCTTGGTGCATTGTGATTTATGTTATTAATTAATCATCATGTCAAGTAATTTATTTCGACAAAAATTTGTGAATGTCAAATGTGGCAGTCTGTTATGTTTTAATGCTTGTTTCCTTGTAGTATCTAGCTGTTTTTGAGATTACATTTGATAGGTCATGTAAGCTCTTGAGGAAAACATGTCAATATCGCAAAGGGCAGAGTGGATGTACGATGCAATTAGAGCCAGTAGATCTCTCATTAAGCAGGTTGTTCAGTTCCTCCATGGATTCTAGATTTGACCACAGTTCATTTAATCAATGCATTGATCAGTTTTGTCTACTGACCTTACATATAACCCTGAAAATCACCTTTCAAGTTTCACAATTTCTCCTTACTGTAGGATTTATGAGCGGAATAGGCTATTTTTGATTGATTGTCAATGTTTGATTGACCTGGTTAATGGTGTAGTTCCAAACTCAACCAGCAGGCTAACTGCCAAACACAACAGCCAACCTTGACCTCGGGTGATACCATGACATTCTTAGAAGTACCATTTAAATACTACGGTTTATAAATTTCTCATCGTATAGCCCTGCCACTTTACCTAATGTTCTGTCTTAAATGGTTTGTTCCTGACGATCAACAATGTCAGCAGCCCTTGTTAACAATGTCCCAGAGAAAAAGGATAACGGATGCATTGAGCCTAAACCAGGATAAGCGCTACCATGTCAGCTTGCAGATGGGCAGCCAAATCTGTACTGCAGTCTGCTACCTACCCCATCCATTCCACCCCCTGCCCACCAACTCCAGGATATCTCAGCACCCTTCCTCACGACTATGACACCAACACACAGTGTTGTTTTTTAAATATGGCTGATCCGTGCATTTTGCTTGGCTGGACCTCTGGCTCCTACGCAGAACAGTGCTAGCGGCGTGCCAGGCAGCCCCTGAAGGAAAGCCCTTAATTCAATCAGACAAGCCCAAACTCAGAACAATAGAGCACCCGGCGTAGGAAGTCCAAATCCTGCAGTCACAGCAAAAGCCCCTCTGAATGTAATGCTATCATGCCAGGCAGAGGAGAAGCAGATGGTTTTTCCCCGCTGCAGAGGGGTGGGGTGCTGCAGGGTGAATGAAGGAGGGAGCTGCATTGCTGTTCAGTTGTCAGCTCTCTAATTTAGAGCATAGTTGGTGCACATGGAGCCATTGCTCATGCATAGGAGTCTTTATTACAACCTCTATATTCAGAATATTTGATGTCGATGTAATGCAAATAAATTTTGGGGATTTACAATTCTTTTTAGGAATTGACAACCTTGCCCCCTGGCTGCTGTGTCGTCAACTACTTCATCTGCACACAATATGGGGTAGCTGCAGTAACAGTACCTCAGAGCAAACCACACACATTTGCAAACATCTCCGTCAGCCCGAGTTTCCACAATTTTCTGGTTTATGGTGTGTGCACTCATTTTTTCTGACAGCCCTGACTTGCTTGTCAACGTGACTGCTCTGGGCAAGAACAATGACTCATTGAACCCTATCCATCCTTCCATACATTACATTTCCATGTTTCTCTCCGTTTTTTTTATTCTAAGAGAGAATCTAATCCAGAAACCCACAGTACTGTGCATGACTCGGTGCTTTGAAATAAGCCTTTAACTGAGGCTTCTGACTCCGGCTTTGTATATGGATTTTCGGAGGCGGTGCTGATTGGTAATGTGCGGTGACAGAGGGGGAAATGCAGGCGCTGTGCAGTCTCTGCACATCACAAACAGCATTGGTCATCACTGTTAGAAACAGTTGGCAGAGTTAGATTTAAATTGCCTGCCACTTTGTGACCTTTATCTGAGAAAACAATCTATCTGGTTAAGTCATGTGGATTTTGAGATTGAATGATTGATGACTGATGTTTGAATGAGTAATATGTTTTATGGGGATCAAGTCAAACGTAATATACTGCCACATAATTCATATACTGTAATATTCTTAGAATGATGTAGGCATGTTTTTTGCTTGTATATCTAAGGCTGTTTTTCCTAAAGTGACTTAAAGTTCACTGCATTGAACTTAAAGTGACTTAAAGTTTTGCTGCATTGAACAGTCCCTCTAGAGCAATGTGGTTTCAGGTGAATGCAAAATGAGGAATCATCCCAGCATCAAAGAAAACCACCAATGCATGTTGAGATGGTTTTTGTGTTGTTTTAGACGGCGCGAAATTTGTCTTTAAAAGGGACCTTTGCATTGGACGGGAATTAAACCCGGGCAGCTGGGGATTCTTTTGCTAAACAGCCCTACACCGTTTCCTATTCATTTTTAATGGAAGTGCTGAACTACTACGGATAAGAATTCGACCACTGAACCTCCAATGCTTGTTAACATTGTTCTTGTGGTGCCTCACCTGGATTTTACAGGTCTGCTTTAGAACATGTGACATTTATCCTTAAAAGTCTCTTTTCAACCACTAATGCTTAAGGTTTGTTATTGAGAAACTGTCTCAATGTAGCTTTATAGGTCTGTTCTAGAACTCTTGAAAGTCTTGGCATCAAAAAGCAGCTTACATTGGATGAGAATAATACCCTGGACTTGTGCATGTATGTGACTGTAGTCACTTAAGTTCTACCCCCTCACAGTTCTAAACCCCAAAAACTCATCTGAAACTGAAAAAATACAAGTGAAAAGAATGGGTATGCATCACAATGCTATATTAAATTACTCTAAAATGCTCTCTTAAATGACCACATTTTTCTGTAATAATGTGTATGTAACTAATGGAATACAATATGCCATGTTTATTTTTTATATCATGACTGACACAATTATATTATAATCATGGTCATTTAATGTAATATGCTAACACTATTTTTTTTTTTCAGTTTAAAAACTACACTGAAAAAGACATTAACAAACAATACCGTGAATCTGTCTGGTATCCCCCTTTCTGGCCGTGATCTACATCGTGTGGCATACTACCTTCAGAACAATGGTTCCTCTGTGACGGCAGTGGACATCAGCTTCACCGAGCTCAAAGATGACAGCTTGCGACTTCTTTTACCATTCTTAGGAGTGCTACCCAAACTCACCACCCTTGCAATCAACGGTAACCGTCTGACTGTAGCTATCCTTAAAGACCTGATAGAGGTGGTTAAGGACCCCAAAATGTTTCCCAGTTTGGCCTGGGTGGACCTGGGCAACAATGTGGACATCTTTACTGTGCCTCAGCCATTGCTGGTCGCCTTACGCAGACGCTTTGGAATGAGAAGCAGTCTACCTACCATCTATGAATACAGTGAGGGTCAAGACAGCAGCTACTGCCTAGAGACTTCTACTGAGGAAATCTGTGTGTTTGACGAGGAAGAGGAGGAGGAAGAGGATGAGCTGGAAGACCATCTGGTGCTGGAGCCCTGGAGTGTAGAAGAGAAAAATACATTGCATTACTGTGAAAGGTGATGACTCTGCTGTTCCTTGTGGTTTGGTATTGTTCTTTTGTTATTCTAGCACTCCAAATAAAGGTCCAGTGTATCAACATTATAAAAGCATTAAGCACCCCTTTGCCATAAATCCTAAATGGAGTGCCATGAGAAAAAATGGTTAGGCAAAGTAGGTGCCTGGAGGTGGGATTTTGAAAGTATGGAGGGGGAAAGAAAGATCAGAACCTGTTCCTCACTCCCACAAACTTTCTTCTTTAGTCCAGTTGCTGCAGAAAGCACCAGCGAATCTGTTGTTTGCAACGTTAAACTTAAATTCAGAGTCAAATACTAACTGACCACATGTAATATAACAGAATGAGACAAATGTTTAAGACAGAAAACAATTACAACAAGCCAGTCTTTGCCACCCACCTCAGCAACATTCAGGCTTCTGATGTGAAACTTTCACATTTGGCTTGTGACAGATCCGGCCAAATGCTCTCCTTTTGTCCAGGGTAGATTCGCCTCAATTAGAGGAGCGCTGAGAGCGAGAGGTGAGAGAAGAGAAGAGAGGAAAAAGCTTTAGCCAGAGCTCATTAAACAGGACTCACAGGCAGCCGAGACACTAACAATGCCACACAACTGACATGATTATTTTTCATTAAATCGCATCCAGTTTGCAACAAGGGATTATAAGACACATAAACACCTGTTCACAGGGAAATTGATTTCAATGTTTTTATAAGAAAAACAAGTTTGATTCATGTCAGTGTTTTGTATTTTTTAAACAAATTTGATGTAACGAGATCATTTATTAATTATTAATGTCGTGTGTGTGCGAATGCATGAGTGTTTGACAGTAAATGTGACCTTTTGAGTTGTTATGATGCCATTTGCTCCGCAGGTGGTTTTTCCTTTACAGACGCGGATCTGATTTGCACTTTACATGACAGGCTTTTCTAGTTGGCTGGTCATCTCCAGTTGTTTTTTTGTCATGTTTATGACTCCAGCATTTACATTTTCTTTGTAGTTCAAAGGCAATGTGTTCAGTTCTAGTATAAATGTCACAGACAGTGTGACTCTAATTGCTTCAAGCACCTGGATGTTCTATTCCTTTCTGTTTTATAATAAACACTATGAATGATTGTTCTTGTTGTGTGAAATAAACTCTGTTTGTAAAAGACTATTGTGTTTGTGAGATGGCATTTGACGACGTGCTTTTGAGATACAGGCTGGACGGGAACTGGATTTATCCTGTTTTTCCCTGCAGATGTCTTTTACTCTAATTTCTTTCCCAGTAAGTAATTACAGGAGTGCTGTCACTAAGTACTGGGATGTATAATTAAACTTTCTAACTTGATGAATTGGTTGTGGGAGTCAAAAACAAAATAATGTAATGTAAGACCATGTTTCCATACTCGTATAAGATGGTATTTACTGTATGTGGTGTATTACCACATTATTTTAGCTAGTAAGTATCTGCTTTCCAGTCTGTAGTGATGTCCCGTACAAGCGAAAGGCTCGTTTTGATAAGGTTTTGTTTCTCTCTTCATTTCTCATCCTGGTGTGATCAATACTGGGGGTTTCTGAGTGTCTCTGTTTGCTTAATGAGACCAGCGCTCTGTGTTAGCAGACAGCACTTTCTTAATGAGACTCCATAAGTCATTTCAACAGCTGGCAGCTTTCACAGGCAGCCGCTGGATCTCCACACCACATACAGAGCTCTAATTCACTAATGTAGCATTCTCATTATCTTCTTATTTAAAAAACTAAAACGTATACTGCTGTGTAGGATTGTTTTATTCATATAGCTCCTTAATCATATATTAGAACAATAGAACAATGTTTAAAAAAATGACTAAATATGCTTGTTATAAAAACAGATTCACAGCAGTTTGGATTAGAGAGGTGATGTAAATGAAAACAGACTTGGATTAGGTTATTGGTTTAGAGAACCCTGAAAAAGTCAATGACCTTTGATGCGTTCAACTCTCTAACTGCACACAGTGACAGGAAACAGCAGCTTCAGTCGTCTTGTCTGAAGTGCAGTTGTGTCGTATGATTGATGCGAGTTCACTGTTCTTTGTAAACTATGTGATTTGAAACATTTGTGGTTGATTTGCTCCATGTGTTTGCTCTTTGACTTTCTTTCAATGACCTTGGTTGCACATTTCATCTTGTTTGGTCCAGGCCTGTCCTTGGGGTGTATTAAAAGTCTCCGAGGGTCTGTGTCAGTGTTTGCTGGTTTTACTTGCACTTCAGGGGCTTAATAAAAACCAGCCTTGAGACCCAAATCATAACAACACCAGGGAATTTCTGCATGAAACTTTACATGCATATTATAGTGTTCCTGGAAGACCATAAAAGTTCTGGGAAAACTAAACTAGACTGGGGTTCCTCTTTCATACACTGTGTCAATCGGTTTATTCAGACACAATATCTGCACATGAGGTTTGAATTATCTCTGTGAATTACTATATTCAATAGCAGGCCTTATTTACTAATGATGATTCAATTACTTTAAATACATGATCATTTTTTTTTAAATATAAATAATGGATAAACGGCAACGCCATTAAATTAAAAATATGTTTTTAAAGTACAGTTTAGTTTTATATTAATATAAAATATCACATAGCTATATTTAAGGTACTTATAGACTCAATAAAAGAGTAAACTATCATTCCTATTGTCTTTTTCTTCAAAAATTGTATTGTTAAAAATTGTCTGTATCCCATCTCTTACACTATCAAACTCCTGTCATTTACATTTTAAAGAGCTTCAAGAATGTTTTAGGTAACTTCTGACTGATCAGTTCTGGCACAAAGCTTGTTTTCAGCTTGCCATCCTTCCATACAATACTTCAATTTTCATTTACAGTAAAAGCTCACACTGGCTAATGAAGGTTCTCGTTTTATGATCAATGTCGCCCCCAATTGGACAACAGTTGGAATTATTTTAACATACAAAGGACCTAGAACAATTTAATATCTACAAAGAATGCAGACAATCATAACAAATATAAATAAATGTTTTTCTCTGTTAGTTTGTACTAGTTGGTTTAGTTCTTACTGAGGTTGTACAGTACAGCACCTTCATAACGAACTGTTGGGAATTTGTGTCATAAGTCTTCAAATGGAGTCATATTTCATTAGTTTTTCTCAATTGCTTTGGCTCAATTCTCGATTTTTTTTTTTTCAAAACAATAAGTTCAGATCTCTGAACAATTAGCTTCTTGTTCACATCAGATTTCTTAATGATTTGAGCAAATTGCAAATGCTTTGGCACATGTGTGCAAACAGTAAGTACAATTGTCTGCAGTTTGCACAACAACTAATTGCATATGAATTGTTGATCAAAACCGATGAATCGATTCTCACTTAACTCTCAGACTCTTTACAACTTCTCAATCATGTTTCATCATGTAAGCCATCACATTCAAAACAATCCATTCAATTATCAAAAATTTGTATACACACATGTATATTCCATAAATATCTGACATTGATATTGTTTGTAATGTCTGCCAAATTGGCAAATGAGCTCTAATTGCAATACAATTTGAATCAACCATTTAACCAATCAAGTTTGGGAGCATATACAGTATATGTAGATTGCCCACAGCACAATCATTAGCATTTTTTGAGAATGGAGGTGGAAAGTATATGATCATAGAGCACAAGATCAGATGTCTCTGTTGAATGCTATGTGAGGACATCACAGCGGATCATAGCAGGGGATGTGTGCGGCAGTCAAGGAGATCCATGGCAATGAAAACATCAGATGTGATGTTGATGAAAATCTTTGGCCTGACCAACAAGAGCGACAGGATGTCCACCAAGAATTGTTTTTTTCATGGATGTAATTTTTTTGTTATTTTGTGTATTTGTGGTAACATAAGAAATATGAAATGTACAGTAATTGGACAAGCAAGATTTCACTTTACATGTAATACATTCGTGCAAAAATAAATGTAGTGTATAAATACAAATGTTCATATCCTTTTTTTTCTATGTACTATTGACTTCTCAACAAATATCAGATTTAATTTCCATGGTTGACTGTCATGGTGAAAAAACAACTAAACATTTTGACCAGTGTGGCTCACACGATGACAAAAATACTTTATATTTTGGTGGCCTTGGCCAAATTACTGACACGATAACTAGGTTTTGAAGCATAAATGAAATGTTTCGGGTGAGTAACTACATTTAGCAGACATGCAATTAAGTTCTGAAGTTCCAGCAAACAGTTGTGACAGTTGCACATTTCACAGTTTAGAGAATGTTTCGAAAACTGTGCCAAAGCAATTGAGAAGAACTGTAACACACTTGTTTCTCAGGTTTGTTTACTTTGGCAAGTACTTCATGCATAACTTCACACTGACAGATGGCAAATGTTCTGCCTTCTTTCACTTGTATCAGAATCAATCTTGCTTGTAATCTAACACTACATATGAATGGTATGTTTCTCTTTCAGATGGATGGATGGATGGATGGATAGAGGGGGATGGGTGAGAAACAGTAGTGTAAGTGTCGTGTGGCTGTGTTTTCTCCTGAGGGTTAAGAGAGCGTGAATGTGGAAGTAAACCACTGCATGTTCTCTCTTGTATGCTGCGGTTACTGTACAATAGAACTCATTTACATATCAAATCAAACATGATTCTCAGCTATTTTCTCATCACAACTGTAGGCTATATATGTTAAACGTGAAGCTAATTTTGCACTGAACTCATAAAACGGGGTGAATTAGTGCAATGTGGCACACTGACTAATGTGGGACTCATAAGCGTCAGTGCATTTATCTCTTTTTACAACATTAAAGTGAACATGATTGGTGATGAATTCATGCAGGAGTGTCAAGTTATTGAAATCACTTGACTTTTGGGAAATTATGTCAGAAATATGGTCATGAAAATCATTAAACAGGAAGTGCCTCTTGTAAATTTCACTGAAATGACAGTGACCTAGCATTTAGACAAAAATAATGGTAAGGATATAAATCTGTTATAAATAAAAAATGACCTAAATTGTTATAAAATTATATTTGGGATTTATTTGTACATTAAAATATGTTAAGAATATTTTCTATTTGAAGCAATCAAAACAAAAGGATGTTTCAAAAGTGGGACAGCATGTTTTGACTAATGTGGGACAGTCAAATATAATATGTTATTCAATTGATAAAATGTGCATTAAGAAAGTTAAATGCTAGACTAGAGGACGATGTAATCCTGACCATGACGAGCACTGCGTATTTCTGTTATGACGTGTTTTTACCTTTACAGTTTGCTTAACACACAATTTTGAAAAAATAAGTGTAATATTAGAAGTTTAGAGAAGTTTGATAAGTTTTAAAGTTATTCCATGTTTCAAATTTTAAATCTTTATAAAAATCATTTCTGAAATCATTTTTATTTTCTTTATTAAGTCTAATTTTATATTTTTAACTTCATTACATGGTTGTTATTATTATTATTGTTTCTGCCAGAAATCTAAAATTTTTAAATAAATTATTTGAAATAATATAAGATTTCTGTGTTATATAATTATATATGAACACATAGGCTACTAGGTTTTAAGAAAAACTGATGAAGAGAGCAAACACACTGAAGGCCTACTAAATGAATTAAACAAGCATGGCTGTGCACATTTAACCAGTTGTGTTAAATGTGAAGTTTGCTTTGTTTATTTAGTCATTTAGCAGACGCTTTTATCCAACATTACATTACATTACATTATAGAAGCAATCAAAACCAACAAAAGAGCAACAACCTGCAAGTGCTATTACAAGTCCTGTTAGCCTAACGCAGTACACGTAGGAAGGTTTTTTTTATGAAAACGAGTATATCAAATATAGAAAAAAGAAACCTAGTGTTAGTTTTACAAGAAAAGCTAGCAGTTAGAGAATAAATATTCAATTGATAGACGGTCAAATATTTGTATGTGTTTTTAAATAAAAAAATATAAATTAAATATATTTAAATATGTATAAATGATAAATCTTTCTAAACTAAACATAGTGTCCCAGATTTGAGCATGAGCTGTCATACACTAAATTCACATATTCTTAATGATTTTGAACAAGGAGCACTAATATGTGCCATTTCTCCTTTAATTACAATATCTGAAAACGGAACAACTAAACATTTTGGGAATAGGGAACAATCTTGGGGATTAAATAATGATATAACATTTTGATTTATTGTTTTCTTTTGGCTTAATATGGAAATGTATGATACAGAAGTCAAAATTGCAAAAAGTGTCCCACATTAACCTAATCCACTCATGTGCTTACTTACACATTTAATTATAATAATTATTAGGCTCAGATGAGCTTTATTTGTCACATACACAATTATACAGAGTATAACCAGCAGTGAAATGTGTTCTCTGCATTTAACCCATCCAAGTACACACACCTGGAGCAGTGAGCAGCCGACACTGCGGCGCCCGGGGAGCAGTTGGGGGTTCAGTGCCTTGCTCAAGGGTCTCACCTCAGTCGTGGACAATTCCTGCCGGAGCTGGGATTCGAACCCACAACCTCGGGTTACAAGTCCAACGCTCTATCCATTAGAGCCACGACTGCCCCAATTGATGATTCATTTCACATAAATCATTTAGACAGAATTGTTATATTAAAAATAGTACATTCAATTTTATATTAATCAGAGATCTAGATGTTTCTAGAAGAAATCCGGTTCCTTCATTTTGATTTCAATCTTTATGGATTGTCGTTCCCTGATCTGGCCACTAGATGACCTGCTTTCACACTTTATTGTAAAACTAAACTAACTGTTCAACCCTGAAATATGAAATGAACTTAGACTTGTCCTAGCACGTGCATGTATAATTGCATTTTGTTTATTTGTCCTCATCTGTAAGTCGCTTTGGATAAAAGCGTCTGCTAAATGACTAAATGTAATTCATTTTATTTATGAATGTTGATGAGCATGCTCTATTTACTTTATTATTCAAAGCATGTTATTAAATATTTAGTTCCAAATACATTCTGAGTTCAAATGGCTTGTCTTGACGTGTTAAAACATCAACGTTAATATGAGTTTTGAAACATATGGTGTTTGAGTATTAAAATATTAAGAACAGCCGTTTGTGAGGATTAATTGTGAAATACCTCGTCTCTGTTAGAACATTCCAGCACGTTCCAGTGTGGACTGTAGACCAAACAAAACAGCAGCCAGTTTGTATCATAACCGTTTAACTGTCTCTAATATTTCAATAACCACAAAATTCAGATTAAAAGTTAGTCAGAGTCTATAAGTGGTCGCGAAAAGAAATCGCTTTCGCTTAAAGAGGTAACCATAGCAACAGGCTGCTCGACCGCTTTCAGCCGGAAACGGACGTTACGCAGAAAACAAACATAATAGCGTTCTCGTTTATCATTTTTTATATTCTAATAATATTATATTTATACGTTTATACACATTTATATATATAGCAAGAATATTTTTTTATTAAACTTCAACAACATATCGCAAATTGCTAACTTATATCATAAAAATCTTGTTTAAAAAGTCTGACGGGAAGAAATTCCCTTACAATGTTCAAAGGCTGAACAATTAGCACATTAAGACAGTTTCCTTATTAATGAAACTGAGAGTGGAGACTTAATTACCACGGACAGAGAAATGAAAATTAGAACTGGACATAATTATCAGCGTTTTACAATAATAATCTGTTTGTAAATATGCTGAGGGGTCACACTACACTGTGTCGCTGCATCAGACCGATGCCTGCCCTGCACACATGCGTGTCGCTAAGACACGCCCACTAGCCGGCGAGAGCCACGCCGATTGGCTGATATACATACCAGCGGGCCTTGCTGTTTCAGGATTGGCGGATCCGCGCTTTGCCATTACGTTATGCTCTTTTCTACACATACACTCGGATGGTAGAAAGAGAAGACGTAATGGAGTGTTCCTGAGCGTCCTTGCGATGAAAATCACTTTAGTATTCGACAGTATTCGAGGAAGGGAGTTGCAATGAAGGTATGTCAAATAGATTTGTTATTGATATCGGCGAGATTTGCCAACTGCGTGGAAACACCAAAATAATGTTTGACTTTAATGTAAACAGCCAGACTTCTTAAGAGTTGCATCAGTTTGGACGCATCAAATGACGTCTGCAAATATTAATGCGTGTGTTCTTTCGCCTTTGGCATGCATTTATGATCGTTTAACAGGAGATTTGCTACTCTCGGTATCAGTAGATATCAGGACAGGTGCAGCTTGGAACAGAGTGTACAAGCAAGCAGTGATCATCATAACCCAGTTTATCGCAGCACTTCTCTAATGAGATTGGAGGATAGTCTCTGGAAGCAGTCACTGGATGAGCTGATATGAATGGACAAGCTGCTCAGACAGACAGTCATGAGGGACAGAAGTCTTTCCCCTTATAAAACGTCACAGTTACATTACAGCAGCGTGATTATGACGTCAGCTTTGCGAGTGTGATAATAACAGCCAGGCGAATATCAATGGACCACAGATTTAGACAGTGAGGAGGGACGAAAGTGGTTTTCCTGCTGAAATGTCGCGATTTAATTACGTGCTTAGTGATGATGACGTTAGCATGGTGATGAAATGATTGTGATTCTGGTTATGATGATTGCTAGGCTCTCTGGGCATGTAGTTCATTAGGGACAGAAGTGATTTCGCTTCTGAGTGATTATGATGTCAGATTATGGTCAGGCTACTATCTGTGGAGACAAGTATTTCTCACCTATATGTTTCACCTAAAACTTTAATTTCAGTGGAGTTATGAAAATGAATGTGATTCTGATTGTGATGAGTGCTAGACTGAAGAATGCAGTTACAGTTCAGACGGTCATAAAGGAATGGAAGTGGTTTCTCTAATAAGATGTAACATTTGAAATATGGCATAGTGATTATGTCATCAGAATATGAAAATATGTGTTCTGTTTGTGATATCTGGCAGAGCTGTTATAATTGGACCAGCAGCCCAGATATAAATGGCTAAAATTTATTATTTGAATTACTGATGAAAATTGATGTTGATGTATTGATGAAAATGACTGTGATTATTAGCTAGAGACTGATATGAATGTACACTAAAACATAATTCTTCTAAAACATCACTTTGTCTAAAACATGAACTTTGGCATAGTAGTTATGATTTCATTATAAAAGTGGAATTTTTTAGTTTGAAGGTGAAAATGAATAAGAGTTGTTAAATATTGAACATTTGCTCAGACAAAGGTTAATCATCTCATTAAAACATCAAAACTGAAACATTGCATAGTGATTATGATGTCAGAATAATGGACAGGTTGTGATAAAAAATGATGTGCATGTGATCATGATTGTTGTGGTTGATCAAGCTGTTATGAAAAGTTGCTCAGTCATAAGGTCTAAAACGTCACAGTTGAATTCTGATATGATGAATGTGATGTGAGAATAGGGTTTGTGATGTTTGGAGAAGGGTTGTTTGAAGGTGATGACTGCAGTCATGGTGCTGTTTTAAATGTTTTTCAGTTAATTGTGGGAATTTGCTGATATAATGTGATTTACTTTCAGGCGAGAAGTGGTCTGATGATTGCGATGATATTTTTGGCAGCAATGAGCTTAAAAGTTTAACACATAATGACTCAATTCTTTCAAATACACTCTTATTTCCATTAAATTATGAAACATTTTTTTACTTATCGTTGACCTCACTCCTTCAGAGAGCAGCCTTGAAGGAAAGCGTGTGTGGGTATAATTAGAGGGTTAATCACGTGTCAGATAATTCAGGTTTATGAATAATTCCTCTCATTTATATTTTATGTATGTAATAACACTTTGTTATAAAGCACAGATTCTCTCCGGGAAGCAAAAGGACAAACTATCTTCCGAAAGAAAGCTTTTTCTGAGGATAACCACTCTTCTGTGACCGTGCTTCTGCTTAATCTGAGTAGAAAAGCTTTTCGAGTCAGACA
Organism: Gymnocypris eckloni scoliostomus; assembly: GCA_027564155.1. Classification (NCBI taxonomy): domain Eukaryota; kingdom Metazoa; phylum Chordata; class Actinopteri; order Cypriniformes; family Cyprinidae; genus Gymnocypris; species Gymnocypris eckloni. The sequence goes on from CM050435.1 coordinate 19,470,008, forward strand.
TAAGACGGAAGCATCTGCGGTTTTCTGTGTGAATTATTCACTTATATAAATTAGGAATTGTTTCTGGGGGTATTTTGGAACTTTGATATTGTGCAATATTACTCGTAGCAGGCAATGATATTAATCTTCTCATTCATATTCTAGGCAATATTTTATATCTGGTCCACTCTATAGCTGAAGTCATTTTTTAAATATCTGCACAAGGAGTTGAACACAAGTCTGGAAAAGTTTTAGATAATCTGCTTTCATCTGTTTAATATTAAAAAGCAATGGAAATAGATGGCATATCTCTCTCCACTAGATGATCATTATTGGAAATGCCAGTCATTCTGTAATAAAGCGAGCCAAAAAGAAAAAAATCTTCTGATGATTATGAAGATTTTTTAAAAAATTTACATTTAATAAAAAAGAAAGATTTGTCTTGCTATCTTTGTCTGAATACTATTAAAGATGACTTATTAGATCCCAAGATTCTTGCACTTATTTAAAGGAATAATTCATAAAAAATGAAAACTTTGTCATTATTTACTTCAATATGCTCATGTCTCTCATGAAATGGAAAAGTGCATTTTTGTATCTTCACATAGCAATTTTCCAAATAAGGACAGTTTATAGTGAATATGCTCTGTTTTGAGCTCCAAAAACCACCATAACCGAACAAAACAGGCTTTTTATACTATATTTAGTGTAATATGGATCAGTTTTATGGTGTTTTTAGAACATTTTTGTTAGCTTCAAAAAACATTTCTAAAACCAACATGTTCAAAGCTGCTCGGTCCCATACCTGCTGCTGTTATTAGTTATGCACTCTCTCTCATGTGAAAGCTCATTAGTCAGAAGTCATTAGAAGTCCTGCATTTCTGTCAGTGGAAGGGTTTCTACCAGAGCTTAATGCAGTTATTATACCGTGAGTGCAGCCTGGAGACATAAGTCTGAATTCAGTTCTCTGGAGTCAAGTGTGCTCCTCATTTACCGTAAGATTCACTTTGAGATGAGTCCTCGACCGTGCAGTGACTCAGGACTTAGGGGAACCGTAATGCTCTGTTTTTTTGAAGGACACGGAGCTCTCCGAGCGCTCTTGGTCTGGTCATCAGGACTCAGACCTCTAAAAGCAGGAGACTGTCAACCTGTCAGAAACTACCAGCGCCGGTGCTGCTGGGTCAGATGAGCTTTAGCAAGCAGACGATATGTGCAGTTATATAAGCAAACACTGGAATGTGAATGTGATGCTTTTTCTATCTGTTTGGTCAGTCCTTTCTGTCATTTCCTCTTTGAAACCTTTATATAATGCATATATCCATATGAATATATTCTTAATGCACATAACTTAATAAATGACCAGTTGCATATTATGGAAAATAACCCTGCTGTCCTCAGATGTTTAATCTTTCAAAGCCATTTGAACTATCACAGTGAGCGACTTCTTTTGACCTACCCATAATTCTTAGTCTGCTTTGCATGTCATTGTGTTTTTGATTTATGACTGCAAATTCAGCAGGGCTGATGAAAGTGATAATGCATTGTGTTACAGTTGTTTATTACAGAAGACAAACGTGTAACTCTCTTAAAATGAATTATTTGGAAATATTATTATTACTACTATTATTATTATAATATTCTTTTCTCTTTTATTTATTACTTTATTTACTAATATTTTTATTTTAGCTAACACTTTTTAAATGTAATATTTTATGCATAATATTATAAGGATAGTTTTAACCCATTATTTAGATAATATCTTATATTATTAACTCGTAATTCTTATTCTGTTTGACTGTCCTTTTTATGACATGATATTGTGTTTGGATTTATGATAACATTTATGTGTAACTATCTCAAAAAGCATAATTTGTAAATAATATTATTGCTATTATTAGTGTTATTGCTATTATTATATATTTGTTTTTAAAATATTTGTATTTTAATTATGATTTTTTTTTCGTAATTCATCCATAAAATCATAGGTATAATTGTAACCAGTTATAATAAGTTATACAAATTAATTCAATTCTATAATTAATACAATATAAATTATGTTTAAATTACATATTAATTTGTTAAAATAACACTTTACTTCATGTTCTGTTATTATAGACTGGAATGTTTAAAGTAACAAACAGTGTTATTTTATTATCATTTAGATTCTATATAGTTGTATTATTTTTAATAAATTTTTATTTCATGTTCACTTTAATTTAATTAGAAATTGTAGTAATTTAATTTTAATTTTGGTTATTTTATAACATCAAGTTAAACTAAACACAAATGAGAAATGGTGCCTTGTTAGAATTTTTCATTTTATTATTTTACTTTGTTTTTAAATATAACTTTTATATTATTTCAAGTAACAATTTTTATTTTTTATGATTTTAGTTTTATTAATCTACAATAGCCCTGGTAACAAATGTATAATTACACAAACATGCTAAGAAGAGCGATGCTGGTGTAGAGGACGAGCTGCGGTGGTTTCGCTGAGCTCACGGGGCTCTAATTGAAGTGACAGAGGGAAGCTGTGGCACCGGCTCTCTGCCAGACCGAAGCACGAGCAGCGACTTCATGCCCTGACCTTATGTTACACAACACGGAGCTCACGCTAACTGCCATACTGCTCAAATACTGAGCGCACTGCCACAGGGACTCCTCTCAAAGCCAGCCCACACTTCATAAACAGCCAACATTATTTAGAATCATAAAGAGGAAATATGAGTGACCTGCCAGCACACATTTCAGCATGAAGGGTTGTGGTTATTGAAATGGCTTAGTTAGACAGTGATTATAAAGACTCACTGTTAGACATATTATATAACACATATATTTGTTTCTTATAAGTATTATAGTGATTGCTACTACAGCATTTTGGCATTTTCTGATAACTGTTTTTTTATGTAAGTAGTAAGTACACTACTGTTCAAAAATACTGTTCATTACTGCTTTGTTAATTAACAAAAAATGATAATTAATAAGTTGACCAAAAGTAAGATTTAAGAGTAAATGCAACCTTGGTGTTTTATTTATTTAAAATGTTAGTAGCCTTAATTTGATATAATATTTATTTTGTGCCCTTTCTATATAAGAGAAAGACTCACTAAGTGGAATCACTATATTAGATGTGTGCTCTCACATACAGAAAGATGCTACAGACAGTAGTGTTGGCCTGCTTTATGTAAGTGTATAAATAACAAAAGCAAACGGAGAAATCCTCCTGGCTTGACCTGCTCTGCACTGAGTGTAAGAGCAACAACAGATTTACATTTACATTTAGTCATTTTGCAGATGCTTTTATCCAAAGCGACTTACAATGGGGGAATACATAAAGTAATTAATCTTGAAGAGGCAAACAAACAGAGGAAGTGCTCTTAACACCATGTCTCGGGCATTGTTCAAATAGGTACAAGCTAGCAAGGGAAGGAGAGAAAGAGAAAGATGAAGATTTTGAAAAAGAAACTTTTTATGATGAAGTCAAGTAGTGTTGAAAGAGATGAGTTTTCAGTTGTTGCTTGAAGATTGACAGGGATCCAGCGCTCCGGATGGGGGAGATCATTCCACCGGCCAGGAACGGTGAAGGAGAATGTTCTGGAGAGTGATTTTCAGCCTCTCTGTGATGGTACCACGAGGCGTCGCTCACTAGCAGATCTCAGACTTCTGGAGGGGATGTAGATTCGTAATTGTGAGTGGAAGTAGGCGGGGCTTCTGGAGGGGATGTAGATTCGTAATAGTGAGTGGAAGTAGGCGGGGCTTCTGGAGGGGATGTAGATTCGTAATTGTGAGTGGAAGTAGGTGGGTGCTGAGCCTGTGGTTGTTCTATATGCAAGCATCAGTGTCTTGAACTTGATACGAGCTGCAACTGGTAGCCAGTGCAAGGAGACAAAGAGAGGTGTAACGTGCTCTTTTGGGCTCGTTGAAGACCAGTAGTGCCGCTGCATTCTGAATCAAGTATGCACTCAGATTTGATCCCCTCAGCCCATCTCTCTCTCTCTCTCTCTGTGTGTCGCTCTGCACCATAGGATGCATGAATGCTCTCTTCAGCTCATCGATTGTCTTGCTCTTAAACAGAAGATGCATTCTTCCATCACCAGCCTCCCCCCACCCCCCACCTCCAGAGTGTTATTCTGAGATCACGCCAGGCTGCCAGTCAGCTGGGTGACCATGTTTATAGTGTCAATAAAAGTGATGTTTGTATGAGGGTTTATTGATTAAAGAAACAATGAATGTTACTGCCTGTAAAAAGGTTTGATTTGTTTTGAATACTTATGCATGTTGTTGAGCGTTACTCTCCATTCACTAATCATGAATGAATCTGATTCGCTGACTTTACGCAACTTCTGTGAGTTTTCAGTCTGTCTAGAGACAGTTATTTTTACAAGGAACCAGTTTGATACAACAAGTGCTTCAGAGAATGAAGTAAATAATCACTGGATTTGCAGAGGTTTGCCATGTTAGTGGCACCAAATGAATAAAAGATGTTCAGAGTTTTACATTGACATTTATTCATTTAGCAGACACTTTTATTCAAAGCAACTTACACATGAGGAATACATCAAGCAATTAATCATAAATAGGCAAATAAACACTATAAGTGCTTGCAATACAAAGTTTCAGTCATTATTTAGAAGAGTACAAGCTAGAACGGTGAGGATAACTCTTCAGTTGTTTCCTGAATATTGTCAGGATTTCTGCGTCCGGAAAAGGTTGGGAAGATCATTCCACCAGCAAGGAACAGTGAACGAATATGTTGTTTCGAAAAACAAAATGAAAGTGATTTTGTGCCTCTCTGAGATGATACCATGAATTGTTTTGTCTGAGACTTATAAGCCTCGTTGATGGCTTAAACTGAGGTGTCTTAGACTGAGGACTGAAAAGTGCCCAAACCCTCTAAATGTGGTAAAACCCTTTTTGTGGTACACTCTATTTCAGATAAACCGCATAAAAATAAATATAGATCTGGTTGTTTGCTTTACATTAAGTTAGATCATGATTTAGGGAAGTTCATGGCTATAGTAAAATCATACTGTATGTTAGCTATGTTATGAAACATCAGGCAGAGTGAAAGCTTACTGACTTAACCAACATCTTCTAAATTTACACCTTAAGTAAATGAAAGCTCTTAGAGATACCAGACCATCGGAGAGAAAGAATAGGCCTGGTAATGTCTGCTTTTTATGATTCTTATGAAAGCATTGTTTGGTTTGCTCATGCATTTGGCTGAAACCTGAGACATGTCCATTAATACTAGCTGTTTAGCTCTCACGGCCATTTTGCTGTACTGACACCACTTTAACGCTCCAAATGCGTGCTAATAATTAGTCAGAATTACTCTAACATCCATTTACACTGTATCATGTTCCTTGAGGATTCACTTAAGGCCTGCAAGTGCATTGATTCATTAGTTGATCACTAGCAGAGTTTATGAGTGTTGAAGTTGAGTGCATTCAGTTGTTTATGATGTACAAGTTACATAATGTGAAGTTCAGTAAAGCATATGTGCCTGATTTCATCTGTCTGGCAAACAAATCTGCCCTCTGGGGTAAAGTACAGGATAGTTTTTGCCATTGCTTTATCATAACACACTCCATATCTGAATATGCAGGGAACAAATTTAGGTTATAAAAACATTGTTGAAAAGTTTCGAAATCATTGAATTGTAATTTTCTTGTTGTGACTAGAATGTTATTTAAAGGTTGCAAAAATGTTATTTTCACCCAAAATATAATGTTATTTAAATGCTTATCATTAATATTCTAAGAATGTTAAAATGTCCAGTTTTCTTGTCATGATCATAATGTTATTTAAAGGTTATAATATCTAATATCTTCTAATATATAAAGTTATAACAAATATTACTAAATAAAGTTTCATAAACATTATTGATTACTCTATTTGAATTAGCATTTTGAAGATTGTAGTAGTTCTAATCTTCGGTCGCAGAACGTTTGCTTACTGTCTGTTCCAGGAATAATGTACTAAATAAGTTGAAGCTTAGGGAGCTGGTCTCATTGGATGTGATTTGGAGGTAGGAACATCAGGTTGTAGATCTTTTGTTTGATTTAGTTATGTATTGTTTTTCTTTATTCTTATTTGTTATTTTATTTTTGTTTGTGTGCATTGATGGATGTTATTTGCAAGACCCATGTGAGTTTTTGTGTTGCTGACAATCTTGGCCAGGATGCTCTTTTAAAAGAGATTTTTAATCTAAATGAGCTTATCTGGTAAAATAAAGGTCAAATAAAAAAGGTTAAATATGAACCTATATCTATTCCTAAATCCCAAGAATCGATCATTTAGTCCTTCCTTTTTCAGATTATGCTGAAGCAAAACTTCACTAAACCCTATTTGTACATTATTTGAAGCGTCACCAAGTCGCAATAAGCTTTGTGCTTTATTAGTTTTGCTATGAAACAAATTCTCAGGTTTCAAATTATGTAATTTTTATTACAAAATTTGAACAGTAAATGCCGTTTTGGTGCTCTGAAATGTGGTGTGACAGATTGGTGTTTCTGCTTCAAGCAAAGATTCCTTTCCTCAAAAAAATGTCCTTGTTTTTATGATTATTTATTATTGTGATTATTTTTATTATAATTTTTTATGACTATTTCACTTCCTTTTATGTAAAGCACTTTGAATTCCCTGTGTATGAAATGTGCTATATAAATAAACTTGCCTTGCCTTGCCTATATATCCAAATGAATCAAACTGGAATCTCAGTTTATCTCAATACCCTGTATCTGAATAAAAAGCCCTATACCTTTAACATGTCTTTCTTCTCCAGGCGGGGGCCTCCTCCATGTGGGCATCATGCTGCGGGCTGCTGAACGAGGTGATGGGCACAGGGGCGGTCCGCACCCAGCAGCCAGGCTTTGGAGCCGGAGCTGGGCCGTTCCGCTTTGCCCCCAGCGCTGGTTACTCCACCTACCCACCCAGCAGCACCACCTCAGGAAGCGTAGGCCTGGCGTGTAAAGCCTGCGGACTGGCCTTCTCCGTGTTCAGACGAAAGGTAGGACGCCTGGAGTTTGTGGAGTATGATTTTTGTCTTTTATTGATAGTGAAAGTAGAGAGATGACATAAATGACAGGGAAAAGATAGTGGGTTACATACTGGGTCCACACAATGTGTTAGTCTAGATTAGAACATACGCAATCACTAGTCTAAAGCTCTGATGGGTCAGAATTCTTTAATAACAAATATTATGACAATTATCCGATATTTGGTGATGAGTTCTCATTGAACAATTTTGGATAAACAACATGCTAAACAATAAATAATATTATTTTTTAAACCTTATGTTTATTTTTAACCTTTTATTTATTTTACTATTTAAGTTTTAAATTAGTTTTTTATTTTAAATATCATTTATTTCCACAGAACTTCTGAATAATTCAGTCCATAATTTAAACTGTGACTGCATTATTTTTAAAGGTGCCATAGAATGCATTGATTCAATATCTTTAATTGTTCTCTGACATTTACATAGAAGGTATGTGGCTTATGTAAGGGCAAAAATTCTCCAGAAATGGTTTTTACATGTCCAATTAAAACCCTAGGATTTCTCCCCAAAATGAAACGGTCTGTTATTGGCTTATTTGGAAGAGTCATGAATAATAATATTGAGCTCTGCTCTGATTGGCTGTCTCGCAGTGCGGCTCATTTCATTAGCTCACAGGAAGGAAACACAGGGAGACACCAACCCATCCCTGCTCATCACATCCCCTGCACAGCCTGGAACATAACATTTATTTCCATGATCTGACATTTTTGCTGTTTTCCTCGCTTGTTTCTTCACAATACCTGCAGAACGTCTGATGGTTCGACTGGCGGCTGGCCTAGAACATGGGCGGGTATATGCAAATGTTGGGGTAACTATTAGTGATCCCGACTGTTACATCACAGTCGGTGTTATGTTCGGATTCGTCTATTTTTATTCACAAGATTTACATAAGGAGGAGGAAACAATGGTGTTTGAGGTTCGCGGTATGTCATTTCCATGTACAGAACTCTTATTATTCAACTATGCCAAGGTAAATACAGTTTTCCAATCTATGGCACCTTTAAATGATTCTTAAATCAGTTCATCTGACTCACTAAAAAGAATCACACCAATCCAATTATTTGCTTGCAAAGTGGACATGCATTGCGTGTAAAAAATTTTATGTGTAGTTAATGATGTCAACACATTGGAAACTTATAGAGTTATGGAATAGATATAGATTACATTTTTATTATATATTTATATTTTTGTAGTCCTTAATATCATGTAGTGCTCATATCATGTCACATTTTGAGTTTTTGATGATAATAATAATAAATGTTTTTGAGCAGAAAATCAGCACATTTGGTTTCTGAAGAATCATAACACTGAATTGTAACACTGAAGACTGGACTAATGGCTGCTGACATTTTATATTAAATGTTATATAAGTTATATTAAGCTTTACTGTATTTTGATGAATAACTCTAATGCACCTCATTAGAGGTGGAGGATCTGATCGGCCTCCTAAGTCTGGCATTCCTCATTTCCTGGCAAAGGACAGGAGAGATGAAAGATCAGAGCGTTAACTTTTCCATAAAGGATCCGTGTTTTGAAATCCTATGAGCACTTTCGCACCTGTCTGCAGACGCTCACACCAGCACACATATGCAGAGTTGTGATGGATAGAACTGACATTAAGCCAGAGTGCAAGGGTTTGATTGAACGGCTCATTCATCAGCACGGTGGCATTTGATAACCAACACCAGGCTTTCCAACAGAGACTCCACAACTGCTTCTGAGAGTTTGAAAATGTCTTAAAAAATGCCGCAGTGATTTACAGATGGAAGCGTCGGTGTTCTGTCAGTGTCAATCAAAACCACTAAAGCATGACGTAATTAAATCAGCACTCTAATGCACACAGATTAGCTGGCTGTTTAATGATTCATCATCTCTCTCTCTCTCTTCGCAGCACGTTTGCTCGGACTGCAAGAAGAGCTTCTGCTCTCTGTGTTCTGTGCTGCAGGAGAATCTGCGGCGCTGCACCACCTGCCACCTGTTGTGGGGCACGGCCTTCCGGCGGCCCAGGTTAATGCGACTCCGCGTTAAAGACCTGCGGCAGTACCTCATGCTGCGAAACATCAACACAGACACCTGCATGGAGAAGGAGGACCTGGTGGACCTGGTGCTCTGCCATCTGGGTGCCGAGCTGGAGATGGGGGAGGATGAGGAGGAGGAAGAGGAGGCCGAAGTGGATACGGACAGTCTGCCCTCACTTCCGCGCTCGCTCTCCACGCCGCCCGCCTCTGCGGCACGATCCTCCTCCCAGCAGTCGGCGCTGTCTGTCGCCGTGTCTCAGGGAGAGGCTCTCATTCGCAGCGATAGCTCAGGGACAACCAATCAGGTGAGGCGCTTTCCAGAAGGCAATGTGTTTCCGTGTTCATTTGACTTCAATGAAAGTGACTTCAAAATAAGGAACATTCAAAATTGCAAGCATTGAAAGAAAGAAAGAAATATTTATTTTATTTACTTTTGAATTTATTTATTTACATTTAAATCATCACAACATCACAAACAATTTGTCACAAGAGCCATGAATATTTGCAGTATACAGTGCCAAGCGTTTGGTTTTGGATTGTCTTTGCTTTGTTTTGTATTAAATGTCACTTTTTAAGCAGGCCAAAAATATTTGGATACTTAAAATGATGTTAGTTCTAAAGTATTTCATGAAAGATTTATTTTAATTTTACAAATTTTTACAATGGAAATAATTTTCAGGATTTTTAAAAGTAAAATGAAAATTCTGTATAATAAATAATGTGTGATTCAGCATTTATAATAATTATTATTATTAAATTAATTTGTTATTAATTAAATGTAGTTTATAATGAGGCTATTTGTAAAATATGTTTTGTAAATATGTTTATTATTTACAATATTTATTTATTTTACATTTAATTTGTTTTTTTTATATACAATAAGTTATCTTGGTATGTTTTTTAATTTGATGTGATTTTATTCATTTGTTTAAGGTTAAGTGTGTAATTTATGTGCCTATAAACTGAGCAATGTTTTAAAATCACTTTTTGAGGGGAATTCAACTTACAAATAACTGATGTAAAATAACACATTATGCATAAAAAAAAGTATTTGAAAATGTATAAAATTACCACAAAACATATTTTCTGATGTAGTACTTTAACATTGCTGTCAATTTTTGTTGCTTTGTGTGACAGTTTAGCATGCTTACTTTTAACATGCACGTTGCATTTTGCATAGTAAATGTGCTGAATAAAATCAAACAAACTAATTTAATTCCTGTAAATATTGTTAAATATATCTGACCGTATTGCTTGATTGCTGTTATTGTTTTTTTCATGTCATGAGTCGCACTTCATCGTTTTCATTTACTTAATTAAAACGTAGCATGTTTCTGAATATATAAAGTGAGGATTTCTTCTCACTCTTCTACACAATCTACTGACTCGTGTTGTTTGTTCAGTTATTAAGCTGCTTACATCCCTCACTTACTAAAGATTCATCCGTGCTGACGTGTTTGATGCGACGTGACCGCAGGGATACTGGAAACCGCTGTACCCCTGGGGCTAGCCGGGACGTTTAAGCCATGCTTTTTTATAGATCTGACATGCTGAGCAGGTTACATAATGTTGGAACAGGTTGTCTGGTAATTCCTGCGCGACGTGACTTAAAACACTTACAGATTAAAAGCACAGACGCTAAAGTGCAAATGAGTTCAAGAGGCAAATGACAAAGTTTGAGAACTTTGTAAAATCTGCCTGAAGTGTGTGTTTGAGAAGAGACTGTGATGGTCCAGTGTGACTTCAGAGCCTGAGTTGGCAGATTGACCCATTCATTATTAATACACAGCCAGCCAGCACAGCCGCACGCCGTGGCCCGTGTGTGAGATCTCAGTCCATGTGCTGAGTCTCCTCATAAAGACCCAGTCATTCTTCTGTCAGACAGCGGACAGGAAGAACGCAGGGTCATTAGCTAATTGTCCTGAATGCGGCACATAAAGAAAGAGAGAGCGAGTGAGAGACCCAAAAAAAGCATACAAAATCCGGCTGCTCCAGGACCACATGGTCCTTATGTGAGTGACACAGGAAAGGAATTATTGTAATCGGAGTGAATGAATGATTGACTCTGTGATGTGGTGTTATTTGATGTGCAGTGTGCAGAACCAAGGGAAGCTAGTTGTGAGGATGTGATGGAAGACGCTTTGATTAAACTGCATCTACACAGAGGTTACTCGTAGCTGTAAAGGAGATTTAAAGTGAATGTTGATGTTTTTTTAAGTGGTCTCTTAAGAATTTCATAAAAGACTTATTTTTATTACATGTTAAACACTTCCCAATTCCAGTAGAATGGATGACATTTTTATGATTTACTTTAAGTTGAGATTCAGAATTTAGAATAAAACAGATGATTTAAATTAAATGTATGATATAATTAGACCATTTTTGTACCATATATATATATATATGTATATATTTAGGTATTTAAATATATTTATTTATTGCTTACAATATTTTCAATATTTTGTAATGTATCTTAGGAGTATTTTTGTAATTATTTACATATGTATATTATATTATATTGATAAAGTATGATTTGCACAAACATATTAAGCAGCACAGCTGTTTTCAGCATCAATAATAATATGAAACATTTCTTGAGCAGCAGATCAGCAAATGTGACCCTGGAGCACAAAACCAGTCATAAGTAGCACTGGTATGTGTGTAGAAATAGCCAAAAATACATTGTATGGGTCAAAATGTTTTCTTTTATGCCAAAAATCATTAGGATATTAAGTAAAGGTCATGTTTCTTTGTAAATTTCTTACCGTAAATATATCAAAACTTAAGTAATAAGTAATATGCATAGCTAAGAACTTCATTTGGACAACTTTAAAGGCGATTTTCTATATTGAGATTTTTTTGCACACTCAGATTCCAGATTTTCAAAATGTTGTTTCTCTACCAAATATTGTCCGATCCTAACATACATCAATGGAAAGCATAATTATTCAGCTTTCAGATGATAAATAAATCTAAATTTCAAGAAATGGACACTTAAGACTGGTTTTGTGGTCCAGGGTCACATATTAGAATGATTTCTGAAGGATCATGTGACACTGAAGACTGGAGCAATGCTGAAAATGTAGCTTTCCATCACACAAATAAATGTCATTTTGAAATATTAAAATACCACACTGGGTATTTTTATTATCCATTTAGTTTTTTACAATATTACTGTTTAACTATATTTTATTATATTCTATAGAATACATTTTCTATTTATAATTTTTAATTTGATTAACATGTGTTTTTATGTTTAAATTAATTGATTAATTAACTAATTATAAAAAAAAGAATTAATGTATAATTCAAGTCCCGGCTCGTGGACCTTTCCCGAACCCATCCCCCGCTCTTTCTCTCACTTTGCTTCCTGTCCTCTCTACACTCTCCTATCAAACATGTAAATAAATAAATACCAACACTAAAGAGAAAAGATGATGTGATCTGAACTCACAGCACAGCTCGGTGCACTGCACTTCTAGTCTATAAATCTGATACAAGTTCTTGATTCTGTTTTATCTTCAGGACCATGGAGATGCTACATCAGTTTCCCTCCTCAACCTGGAGCCTCACGACGACATACTGGAGGTGAGACAAACCTGACAAAATCCACCAACTGTGAGCACGACTGGGTAACGTTAAAACTGAGCAACCATTAACATTGATAATGCAGTGCCAGCCATTAACTCTGCTTAGTGTTTGGCAAATACTACAGGAGAAAATGAGCAGTCTGCTGGAATATCAACATGGACTGCAGTTAACCCATCCGTCCACGTGTCTCATGTCTGTCCCCGAGCAGGCCAGCCCAGCGACGCAGAGGCGAGCACGTGCCTCCCTCTCGGATCTGTCCCACGAGGAGGACATCGAGAGCCTGGCCTCGGCTGCTGTCTAATTACATGAATGAAAAGTGACTCTTCCTAATGCATGCTGGGAAAGTTTGATATGTGGTTTCCACGTGCATGGTCACATTTGTGTCATGAATTATGCTCCTAATGTGATCTGTCTGTCTTTTTATAGCTTGTCACATTACTGTAATTGCACCTTGCCTTCATTAATTATATTAACACTGTTTGGAACACGGCCCAAAATGATCCGAAGAGTATAGCTGTCCAGTCTCAGATGATATATTAAGTGGCTTTTTGGAGAGGCACCAAGTTTCAGATGCTTTAGGGATGTGCATCGTTTAGTTTTCTTATAGGGAAATTAATAGAGATAATAAGAATGACATCAGCAAATACTGGTTTAGTCTGCCATATAGGAGAGTTGAAAGCACGTACAGTGCCCTCCATAAGTAGTGGAACAGTAAAGACAAAATGTCTCTGTTGGCTGTGGAGTCAAGACATTTGCAAATATGATTAAAAGATGAATATGAGACAAAAGTACAGAATGTCACATTTTATTATTGGCCGTTTCAACAAAATAAAAGAACAGCACTTTTCGAGTTCACCCCACTCATTGATGTGAGCAGAAGTATTGGGACTGTTCCGGGCACTGTATATCAGTCATTAAGAGGCTTTGACCGCTGATATTGACCGGATAAAAGGAGTGTTCCAGGTTCAGTAATACAGAAAATAATATTTACCCTTTTATAAGGACTTTTCATTTAAAATAAGTGAATAGAACAAAGTCAAATATTTGTATTAATGTCTAAATTGTTGTCCTTTAGCAAAAATTCTCATTTCTGCTTTTAGATATTTAATATTTAAAATAAATGTTCTTTAACAAAAATCCATTTGTAATATTCTTTATAAAATTTTGCTTTTAAATATTTAATGCACACATCCCTGTTTATTTCCATTATAACTGCTTTATTATGGGACAAAATCAAATCTGTGCATTATTAAAACATGCTTTTGATAGAGTTTAAAGTTGTATTGAATTTTAACTAAAACATTTTTAATTGAATTAAAATGTATTATAAAATAATTTGTATTTCAAAACTGAAAATACAATTTTAACTGAATTTATTGTAATTTAAAATTATGTTCTTCAAAACTGAAAATAAAATGTCTTAATTTATATTCTTTATTTTATAAAAGAATTGTCCTTTAACTTGTATAAACATTTTAGTGTAATTACACAACGAGCCGAAAATATTTACTTTCGTAATCAAAAAATGATTTAGTTTTAAGTTGTATTGAATCTGGAACATTAGTTTAAAGCATTTTAATTTAATTCAAATTAAATTACACATTTTACTGCTCAAAATTTCTTGCGTATTGTAAAATGCATTGCATATGCAGCTATGTACAACAACCTTTCCCAAGGCGAAGAGAAAACCTCATTACACACAAGCAGAGCAGACACACAAGATCAATAGACTATTAAACAAGATCTCAAACCCTCCATTGTCTTGCAGATGGTGTGCGAGTAGCTCAGCTGGGCGGCGTTGATGAGAACCTGTGCCGTATCTGCATGGATGCCGTGATAGACTGCGTTCTGCTGGAGTGCGGTCACATGGTCACCTGCACCAAGTGCGGCAAGAGGATGAGCGAATGCCCCATCTGCAGGCAGTACGTGGTGCGGGCGGTGCACGTCTTCAAGTCTTAACGGGTGAGCTTCACCTCCACTGGAAAACCAACACACCAGATGCTCCCTGCTGGACCGAGCAGGCTGGGGGAATGAACTGACCCTTTAGATTCAAAGTGCTGGAAACCTGTACTGCGCACACCTTCTTTCCAGAGCGAGCGGCCCATTTTTATTTGGTCATTCATTGACACGTTTGAAATCATTTCTGCGGTTACTAACCATGGGAAGATGGAAGATGTAGAGGAATAATGTATAAAAATATGAAAGGTTACGTGGTTTACAGTACATTCCTGTAAACTTTTTGGAAAGGTCTTATTGTATGTGCAATATTATAAATCTTTACATGTTCATGTAGAGAAACCGGATGCCATTAAGATGCATGTTGTCGTAGCAGCAGTTAAGACCATTGGCATGAAGGGGAGACGGACTGTAGGTGCCAAAGTAGAAATGCTTCTGGACAGAACAGCTTCTGGATTCTGTTTTTACGTGCTATATTATTAATAAGCGTATTATTTTCATGTATTAAATCAGCTATTGTAAAACCACAAATCAGCATCCATGACACCGGATCAAATGACCAGCTAGCAGAAGAGTTATTTATAGCAAGATTATTTTTTCACAGATTCACTGGAATCCAGCATCTGCCGCTATGTAGCTTATTACTGGAACCTCAAATTACTTTTTTTATCAAATTTTGCAGTATCTGTCGAACGTCAGGTGTGTGGTTGGTTTGTCTCCATTTTGCTGCATATATACAAGTTACTTAAAGGTGTGCAAAGTCATTTTTGATTCATTAAAAGTGTCAGATAATTGGGTGGTTACAAGTAAAGGAAGTTAGGCTGGTCACGTGATCTCAACGGTATAAGGAAGGTTCACCTTTGTAAATCAAACACGTTTCACTTGAGTGTACAATATTAAAACATTTGTCAAAGCACTATTCATTGGCATAGAAGCCAGTAAAACATTCTCAGTGCACCTTTAAGCCTTGATAGGTTTCATTTACAAAATATTCGGTTTTTATAGTGGGTCAAAAAGACCATTTTGAGTTTGATCTTGTTTATCTGCAGCTATACCATGAAAGAAGTCCATTTTTTATTGAGTTGTGTTGTACCACATTTACATACAAGAGATTTCCACAAGCGGTGCTACATGGATTTACGTATCACAGTTCTCTATTGCATTCGTGATTTTACTTAAGTTAAATAAACACTTCTTTTCTTTTTTTGTGCATATTTATATTTTCTAGATAACGATAAGATAGAGGAAAGAAATGTGTTATTTGATTCCTCTAGATGCCCTTTGTTGCTGTGAATTCTGTTGTCAAATGCAAGTTATGTCTGTGGTACTGGCTAGACAAACAAATATAAAGGAACGTTTAATCAATTAAACAAATGATTTTATATTAATGTGAAAAAAGGTGTCCACAAAGTATATGGATATATTTTCCTCTGTTGTCCAGTTTCTCTTGCATTTTTTTTTATGTTTCCTCGCCCTTCAGCGTTCCAGTTTTTCCTTGAATGTAAACAACTTTTATTTAGTTGTATATTTTAAATAAGTCACAAATAATTCTATAGTAGAATTGATTTCATTCTGGTGTAACGTCCATATCTCTATAATCAGACTATTTTTAATTTGCTTCTAGAACATCTCCACAGTCCACACCCGTCTGCCCAACACTGACACTGTGCTTATGTGTATGTTTCTAATGCTGCTATCTCTAAAAGATGTCACTTGGTAGTAGGCAACTACTCTAGCTGAGCAGACAAGTACACTCTAAATGACTTAAACTGAGCGCTAGAAGACGTTTTGGGGTCTGGTCTTTGTATTTTGGGATGTTGAACTTTTTATTTTGGTAATTCAAAGATGATTTATTAAATTTTAAAAAAAATATGCTACCTTGAACTAACAAAATAAAGAGCTTTCTGATTTCAGTGTTTATTTTTTTCCCCTCAGTTGCAAACGATGAAATGCTAATCGGCGGCCTCTAATGGCAGTCATAGGAATACGTTACTCTCAGTCAGACGCACGCAGATTAAAATAACTTTTTATTCATGGCACATGTATATGGTTGCTGGGTATTCTGGAGAACGCATTCGCTAAGGTATGCCTGTCTGTATGTGATAATGTACTACATTTACTCAATTTTAAGTCTTAACACGAGAGTGAGAAAAAAGCGGCAAAAAGGTAGGCGGAAAATCACTATTGCTTGAACCGGATCCTAATTTATGACATTTTCTAACGCTGTAAATCGTTTTCTGCGCAAAATATACCACATTGCTCCCACAGTCAAAATTCCGTCAAGCATAAAATCAATACTGGAAAAAATATCAGTATTTATTCGGGTCAAACAGTGCAAATACGTTTTTCCCCAGATATATACATTAAAGAAGCCCAGGTAAGTAATAGTCGTATGGAAAAGAGAAGGTACCTGTAACACATCTTATAACATTAGAAGACATTACATCTTAAATTAACATTACAAAAACATCTGCACATTTACTATAGCTAGTATAGATCTGCTTAACTTCCTACTGCGTAGAAAAAAAATAAACTTTGTACTGACTGAATACTGTCAATAAAGTCCATATATATTTATGAGTGCATTTAATACTGCACAAAGTGTGAAATCCCTTCTGATACAAAAATTAACACTGCACGAAGCTTAACGTTTGCATGGTAACGAAAAAAGCACATGCATTTAGAATTTTTCTTTTCCGAGAAAGAAAATAACAGTTGGCTTTGTCACTGCAACACTGTACTGTGTGACTATAAAAAATTTTTCTTAACATTTATGCAAAATATGAGTAAACATGCCTTTTTAACAGCATTTTAACATTGGCACGCTCTGCTAGCTGTGCCTTGTAAACGTAAAAAACAATAAAAGTTTGCCTTAGCAGCACAACTTAAACCAATTGAAAACAATAAACTGATTGAAAGGCTGATTTGGCCACCAGAGATGAATACATTTCTTTACTTGTAAGCTCTGATGTTGATGAGTTCAGGCATTTGCTTGGAGTGCATCGTTTAGCAATATGCCATTTTTCTCTTTGCTGGTTTTCTGTTGAGAGCGTTAGGATCCACACATCCCGTGTCGAAAAAGTGTAGAAAATGGAGGGCGAAATTGTTAGTTCCCTGGATTCTAGGTCAAGTTATTGTCAGTGTCTTTGTTGACTAGCTCAGTTTGCTCAGTAGTTTTTCTTCAATCAGTCTGAACTGCACGCTGACGGACATCTCTGCGATGAACTGCTCACAACCCTCTTTGGTCACCTGTTTGCAGTACCGCAGGTCGATGTGACAAATGTTTCCGCAGCGCTTGAAGACGTCAACGACAGGTCTGTAACTTTGTTACAAACTGAGAGGAAAGGAAAAGGGATTTAGAGCTACAGCCACTTAGATTTACATTAACGCTTGACATTAGCAGCAAGTGAAGGAAGAGTAGTTGCCTTTCATCATGATTTTCCCAAGATGCAATGCATAAAACAGCAAGATAGCAATCTCATCAGATAAAGATGAGTTTGTGTATATACACACAATATATGCATGGTTGTTTTCCAGGCCACTCGACAGCCCGTAGCATGTCTAACCTGTTATGCGAGGGTTTTAGTTTAGTTTATTTCCTGCAATACCTGAAAGGTTGATGTGAGTAAGAGAGTCTCTGGTCGTTGTTCCGGCTGCTGTGAGGATATTAACACTCTGGTCGGTGATGTGGTTACAGTAACTTAGGTCCAATTGGTACAGTGAAGGCATATGTTTTATGATCAGCTTCAGGGACGTATCCGTGATGTCCAGACCAGCTAGACAGAGATTCTCCACGTTCCTCAGTTTACTTCTACTGTCCAAATGACCTGAGAAACAGCAATATGCATCTTTTACCATGTCGGGTTTTAAACAATATAACAGAAATGTACCTGTACTATTTGCTGTGTACACATGGGGGCGCTATTATTGGCAAAATAAGAGAGAACTTCTAAATGGGTCAAGAGTACATATTGGACATGAACAGCAATTAATGCAATCATTCAGCACCTGGTCTGTTGTCTGTCGGCAGGGAAAGTAAGTCTCTTATCTGGTTGTCCTTGAGTCCCTCTACCCACTGCACATCTAAAGTTCTTAGCAAAGGACAACTGGATGTGCATAAAGCCGATACAGCTGCCCATGAACAACCTGCCAACAACAGAATCCTCAGACCTGCCAGGAAACAAACACAAAGGAGTCATGCAAGTATCAGACTGATTCAGAAATGAGATTGGAGTTTGCATACATCAGGGATACTCAATCCTGTTGTTGGAGATCTACCTTTATGCAGAGTTCAGTTTCAACCTTGCTCCAAATAACCTGTTTGTAATTATCAAAAGATATTAATTAACTGGTTTGTGTGTATTTAATTAGAATTGTAACTAAACTTCACAGTAAGGTAGATCTCTGGTAACAAGACTGAGGTGTAGATTACATAAAGGTAACATAGGTCAAGGGAAGGGAATCCAGCTATACAGTGAACCTGAGAAGCACTGAAACAAAATGGTTTCCACCATTAATCAATGTAGGCAGTAAGTAAAAGTGTGATTGTACCAGGTAATCTGTTGATTAGCCAGCTGAGCTGCTTCTTAGAGATGTTGGTCCAACTCAGGTCCAGGGAGACCGGCTGTCTGCGGATAATGCCGCTCAGCATGAGTGGAGTGATTGACTTGCACCGGTTCAGATCGATCTCGGTCCACAGTCTTTTATCACAACACCTAAGAACAGAGGACAGAAGACTAAACTTTACTGTGCATCTTACGAAGTAGAGTTTGGCACTTGCTTGGAATATACCTTACATGGAGGACCCAACCCTTAAGGATTCAAGCTACTTAAAGTCACAATTGAATATGAAAAGGAACACTTCATTCTAGAGACTCAAATATAATCCAGTGTTTTCACTGGTCAGGACAAGGGTTAAAGATGTGGTTATTTCTGAAAGCAAGGTAGAAAACCAATGAAGATGCCAATGGAGGAAAAGGATCCTCATGTAGTACTGCGGGACCTCTAAACATCTGCTGCAGTATAAAGTAAATTCTCATATAAACAACATATGATGCTTTCTTTCCTAATTTCTGGAAGACGTACCATCGGTTCCAGGTCTTGCAGACCTGCATGCAGACACAGAGGTCTTGGTGTGTGAGGTAGCTAAACACTGCCATCCACACCTCTCTCCGCATGACGTGATTCTTCCCGTCATCTAGGGGCAGCCCATCCGGAGGGGGGCTGATCGGAGGGGGGCGAATAACGTGGCGCTCCATCTGAACACATTTCGGTGGAGAGCGGCAAGGTGTTGGCCGAATGACTGGGGTAGGTGTAGTCCTGATCCAGTTAACCAGGACCTGCTCTCGCAAGGATCCGTTTAATTCCCGCTTAGGTACCAGCCAGTCTCTCAGATGGCTGCTGCCATTCCTCAGTGGCTTTCTGTCTTCTCCATCACTATCTGGTTCTGTCTTCACCGCCCTGCCGTTTTGATGAGCCAGACAATCCTCTGTTTTCTGGATCTCTTGATTGAGTTGTTTACTTAGTTCTTTGCTCAATTCTTTGTTGGGCAGGCGAGGTTTGCGTTTGGTTTTTCGCTGGCTCCTCAACTGTGTATCAACACCCGAGTCGCTGCTGGGCCCTGCCTGGGTAAGACCGCCCTGTGATTGGTCACCTTCCCATGCAGTGGAGGTCTGGTGCACAAGCTTCCCATTCTCCTCTCGGCTACTCTTCTTCTTCGTTATCTCCTCTTCTTCTTCCTCATCTTCATCATCTCCATCCTCTTCTTCTGAGGGCACAAACCTGAAGGCTCTCCTCTCCAATTCTTGTCTGTTATCCTCATCATACTCCTCATCATCCTCTATTTCTGTCTTTAACTGTCCCAGGACAGTAGAGGTTGAGAGATCTTCAGGCTTTGAGCGCTTTTTCTGTGGATTAAAAAGAGGGTCACAATTAGGAATGCTCCGAAGATCGTATAGGCCGATAATCACATTTTATGACTCGATCGGTACTCACTACACTTGGACGATCTCACGAACCGATCGCAATTTGATGACGTCAACGCGTGAAGACGTACATTATGCGAGGGGACATAAGTGATTTGGCGCCACAGTCATGTCATTGCCGGTGTGGAAATGCTATGACGTTTTCGAGAAACAATGAAAAATGAGCTATTTGCATTGCGTGTTTATCATGATGATATAATGAATGGATGGTTTATTTTTAACAGCAGACGTTAGTCAGTTATCAGTGACGTTAGTCCTGATCTGCACATCACTGCACACTGTAGCGCGTTACGACTCCACGGGCAGCGGAGCCGATAGCGGCCGCTCTAGTCAATGCTTGTGTTTATACCAGCCATGCCGCTGCATGTTTCTGAAGCACCTCTTTGCACTGCTTGGCTAAAAATATTATTTTGTGAGTTGGCACCGCATGAAGGACGGAACAAAACCTCGTCTGAGCCGTAAGGGGTAACTTAACGTTAATATAATATGTGACCCTCTCTTTGAAAACCCAGCTAAAAGTCATTTTTTTTGTGATTTGCTGTTTTCTACAAAACAGTGATCCTTCATAAGGTAAAGAACATTCAGTGAAAATATAACCGATATATCTTTAATATTGACTGAGTAAGGTCATGTCAAATATTGAAATGATAGTGAAATTAATGGTAGAAATCAAACTTTGATGCTTGTTATCTCATAATTAGATTGTGAGACTTTAGCCTGGATTTCACAGAAAGGGTCTGTGGGTCTCAAAGAGAGGGTTAATCGTGGGCTGCTTTTAAATTAACATATATTTATACGACCAAATATCTTATTTGGCCATATTAGCCTACTCAATAGCATTAACACAGGCTTTACTCCTTTCAAACTTTATCTGGAATGTCACAGTTTCTGTCACTGCAACTTCCCGATCAGGCGAACACACACACACACACACACTAAATCATCTGCCTCAAGATGTTTTTTTTTTTTTTGTAAATGTAGTTAATATTTGCATAATTAATGATTTATTTTATCCACCAGCGAACAAACCGGTCGACTGTGATCAAACTACTCTGTTTTGTTCTTTCAGTATTTTATATGTTTCTATTTATTTTTTCCTCTTCAGTCTTATATAAGGTTTAATATTTTCCAATATGTTACATCAGACTTCTCCATGTTGGAGTTTAAAAGGTGCCATAGAATGCATTGATACAATATTTTTAATTGTTCTCTGATATCTACGTAGAAGGTATGTGGCTTATGTAAGGGCAAAACATCTCCAGAAATGGTTTTTACATGTCCAATTAAAACCCTAGGATTTCTCCCCAGAATGAAACGGTCTGTTATTGGCTTATTTGGAAGAGTCATGAATAATAATATTGAGCTCTGCTCTGATTGGCTGTCTCGCAGTGTGGCTCATTTCATTAGCTCACAGGAAGGAAACACAGGGAGACACCAACCCATCCCTGCTCATCACATCCCCTGCACAGCCTGGAACATAACATTTATTTCCATGATCTGACATTTTTGCTGTTTTCCTCGCTTGTTTCTTCACAATACCTGCAGAACTTCTGATAGTTCGACTGGCGGCTGGCCTAGAACATGGGCGGGTATATGCAGATGTTGGGGTAACTATTAGTGATCCTGACTGTTACATCACAGTCGGTGTTATGTTCTGATTCGTCTATTTTTATTCACGAGATTTACATAAGGAGGAAACAATGGTGTTTGAGGTTCACGGTATGTCATTTCCATGTACAGAACTCTTATTATTCAACTATGCCAAGGTAAATACAGTTTTCCAATCTATGGCACCTTTAAATGTTTCTATTTATTAAGTCCTCTCTCTAACATTGGAAAATTTTAAATTGAACCTAATGAGTTGCATCAAACTACTCCAATTGGTTCTTTTAGGAGTTTAAATGTATTTTGTTTTGTTTTGTTATTAATTTTGTCCTGCTCAGACTTGTATTGGACAATGTTTAAGTTGCATCAGACTTCTCAATTTTAAGAGATTAAATGTTTATTTTGTCTTCCACGGTTTACTATTGGATTTTGTTTAAATAAACCTTGTGGGTTGCATGTTGCACCATTTTGTTTGCATTTATTTTAGTCTTATATTCAGTATCCTGATATACATAATGTTATGCATAACCCCCATTATAAAGGCATATTAAAATGATCATTGTATAAGGAATAATTTTTGTGATTATTATTATAATTATATTATATATTAATTATATTTGTATAACATTATTACATATGTTATATAAACTTGTAGCATCGGTACTGGCCTATCACCATGACAAGAAATCGGTACTCGGTATCGGCTGCAAAAACACTGATCGGAGCATCTCTAGTCAAAATACATGCTTTGCAAATATATTATTTCATCTCTTATTTGCTTTTACTTATTCGTTGTCTTGCTACCTTTTTCTTAACATTGGAATCTGAGTCTAGGTCCTTTTCAAAGAGTTTTCTCTTCTTGCGGAGTGGGTTGTCCTGCAGTTTGGGAGAACGTTTCTTAAAGGTATCTTCGGACTTGCAGGTAGGATTGTCCTCTTGTTCTGTCTTCTTCATGACAGGGGAAACAGTAGAGGTGTAGGACTCAGTAGACATGTTCGATTCCGGCTCTTCCTTTACATCATGGTTCATTCGCTGGTCTTTGAGCAGAGAGCCAGGGAGATTAGAGGCGTACTTAAACCCTGGGCCTCTTTTTTGCTTTGTGACCAAAAGGTAGGAAAGAAGACAAGTTTATATCCATTACGTTGTATCATCACCATTTTCATTGTTTTTAAGTATGTTGTTAGGTAGGACAGTGACGCTTACTTTCCCGGTCTTTCCAGCATGATTGCATTTTGGACACTCCCAGCAATTTGGCAACTCGTCATTTACAACACCGCCAGAATCCTTCTCCTGAACAACAGAACAGAATAAGTTTCTACTCAAAAGAACAGGAGACCGACATTGTATGTCTAAAATAGGGCTGCAACAACTAATCAATAAAATCGATTATTATCGATAATGAAAATCATTGACAACGATTCTCATTATCGGGTCTGCCCACAGTGCATGTCCAACTTCAGCCGGTTGCGTCAAATTACAGCACTGAATAACGCATCTATCGACAAAATGCATCTAAAAATAGTGGAGGAAACAGAATGAGATGCTGCGGGAGAACTAGGCTACGTGATCCAAGCTGCCCAAAACATGAAAATTCTTTATTTTAATGTTCCTGTGTGGCTCAGTGGTAGAGCATTGCATCAGCAGCGCAAAAGGTTGTGGGTTCGATTCCCAGGGAACACACATACTAATGAAAAATGTATAACCTGACTGCAATTGTAAGTCGCTTTGGATAAAAGCGTCTGCTAAATGCATAAATGTAAATGTAAATGTAATGCATTAGCGTGATGGCTTGCCCTGTCAGGCAGATACGTGTGCATCCTCAGAGCAAAAACTTTCAGTTTACGGTCATATTCTTATCTATAAATGTCACAGATTGACGCGAGCATTTCCATTTTTGCATAAGGGTTCGTCCTGACAGTCTGTTAAGTTTAAAATACAGATTGAGCGCCGGGCGGACACGTGCACACGCGTCAAACAGACGGAACACAGAGGGAGACAATTAAAAGGCTATTCAGCACAAAAATATCCATTGTGCTGAAATATCTGTTGTTGAAAGTTAAATTAAGGCATTTAAAGTCAACATGCCGTGCGAGTATTTTATGAGTAGGAACTATTAAGGGATAACAGCGTGTAATTCTGAATATAAATATCAGACGCTTCATAACCGCCTTATTACAGGATAAATAAATGACGTGACTGTGATCAAGTCAACGCACGCGTGTTCCTGCAGAACATTACTCTTACCTGTTGGTTAACACCGAGTTTGTGTTTTTATTCGTCTTTATTATTATTTTTAATAGAGATTTAAAGTATATTCACCATATTACTGTGCTTAACAAATGTATTAAAACACATTTATGTAAGGTTTTTAACCAATTATGTAAGGTTTGTGCCACTGCTGCTCTAAACTAACAGCATTGGTGATTACCAAAGTCATTTGTTTAGCTTTCTGTATTGGTTAGTCCTCCAATATGTGTAAGCTCTTTAATAACAACAGTAGGCTATTTCTAATGCTACAATATAATTATTGCTGTTATTTATGAAAGGCAGAGCACTTCATGGTGGGTTTTTTCAGATACCCAATTACAGTCAAAAAGTACATAATGGCAGCAAGAATGCAAGCTGTTGCAAGGCATAGGAGGCCATTTTTGTTATAGTGCGAATTAATACTATTTGGTTGTTTCAGTTTGTTATTTGCCCAATAAATGACCATACAATTTTTAGATGAATTTTTTTTGACAGATTCCTAAAATATTAGTGTTTTCTCTTTATTATGATAGCTGGTCTAATAAATTGTTAAGTACTGTATGTGTATCATTTAGTTGCCACATTTGTTTGAAAGACATTGGACAGAATGTGGAGTAGTGTGTTTTTGTCAAAAAAAAAAAAAAAAATTAAATCTGATTAATCGAAAGAATAACCGGCCAACTAATCGATTATTAAAATAATCGTTAGTTGCAGTCCGACATTTGAAAGATTGTTGATGCCCTCAAAGCTCAGAAATCACAGTTTCCAATTGTTTGGTGGCCTGATTAGGAAAACAACCTTCAAGCATCCTGGATGGATAATCTCGTTGCAGATAGAGCACTCCATAAGCATCATGTTGAACTTGTCCTCCTCATTCTCTACTGTGTCTTCTTTCCCAGCCTCTCCGCACACCAGACACACAGCAGTGTGAGGTAGAACAGGCTGCAAAACACAAAAAGAACGGCTATTAGTTCCTCCAGATGTGCCATTCAGCTGATCAAGGGTCAAATCTGATGATAAGTACCCAGACTGACCGCTATGCACTGTCTCATGATACAGGACTGCTTCATGCGGCCTGGTCCACCAAACTTCTTCATGTCTTTGCAGAAGTGGCAGTCGCCACACTCTTTGCGCGTACATGCCTCACACTTCCTGCAGCGTGTCCGTCTGCGCCGGGCATTAGATGAACCGCGACTGGACGAGAGCTTCACTCCTCCTGCTGTCGACCCTGGAGCAGCCGATGGAGACGAGCCCATCTTTGTTTTTGACCGATTAAGTGGCCGTGGCTGAAACATATAGAACCACAGAATTATTTATCCAAGAGCCAAAGGAAAATGAGAAGCAAGATTAAGCTTTTCTCAACCCGTTTTACATGTAAGGAATTATTATTAATTTATTACATTTATATAGCGCTTTTCTGGGCACTCAAAGCGCTTTACATAAAAGGGGTGGGGGAATCTCCTCTACCAACACCAGTTTTATGTAGCATACTTAACATATTTGGAAACCAGAACATGATGAACATTACCGGTTTATGAGCTGCTTGCTTGCTGACTTTAACAGTAACGAAATGCAATGCCACATAGTCAAGGGAATGCAAACATAATGAACACAAACCCATCAACTTTCAGACTCCACACTCTGAAAGTGAGTTCATATGGTTTAGATTTAGTTCAAATTGTTAATTCAAATTGTTTATATGCCCTCAAGGCACTTTAAAGAAAAAAAATTGGAGAACAGAACATGAGAATGCATTTTTACTGCTCCGTGAATACCGATAAAATCTGCCCACGATGTCAGTCAAGTAAAGTTGGAGGACATTCCCTGTTGTTATTAACTCGGGAGTCAATTAAAGAACAATAAATCAGGATACAGCTGCAGGAACATGTATTAAACCAGCCAACAAATATTATTCCTAACAGCTTTTCTTGTTACACGTAAACTGTGTTCCTTAGAAACACAAATATTCCTACACTGATTTAGCTGTGTTATGCAACAGAGGGGAAAACAGCAGCAGTAGCAGGAACGTCAGAATGAATGCATGTTTGTATTTGCCATTTGATCTCCTTAATGTGAAGCACTTTACATTATTGATTCTTTTTCTTGATTGATTGTTTTTGATAGAGCTTTTATGTTTTTCTTGGCCATTAGGCTAAAATGGCAACAGTGCAATTAGATTATAAAATCACAAATAAGCTTAATACATACATACATACTTTTAAACTCTCACGCAAGTCAAAGGGAATTATTCTTCAAAGAGCTATATCCCATATCCCATGGGTTGCCATGTCCCCATTACATCAAGCAGAAGTCATGCCTGTCCCAGCACCCACAGCACGAGTTTCCTATGGGACCATGGGATGATTGATGAGAATGAATCTGGCCTCCACCCTCTTTATGAACCTTCGTAATGGAGAGGAAAACACGAACAATCGCATTAGCCAGAGGGGGAAAGTGCAACCCGACCTCCTCAATAGGTACATTTCTTTTAAACAGCCTAAGTGGATTTCTCTGCCCATGAGAGCTGAGATTAGCTCTTCAATCCGAGTCAAAAGTCCTGATTTCACAGAGCTTTGAATCTGATGCTTGTAGTGGAATTGATTTTCGCCTAGCACAATCTTTCCTACATGAATGAAATAAAAAGCAACAACACAATACTGTTGAGTTCTTGAAGTTGTCTACAAACATCAGAAAGCAGAAAATGCTGTTTCACAATATCTCAGATGTGATGTGTTATGAAACTGAGTTTGGAGAAAAACAGAAGCACAAATTCAAGCATGTGGTCAGCAGAGCCGGGGGAGAGGGAGACTGCCAGTGGGAAAAACATTCAGAAGCAAATCTAATATCTCTAGTTAATGTGTTAGATGTCGTGAGTTTGCGATTGTAAGAGCTGCTCAGATTAAAGACAGGACGTTGAAAATAAATTAAACGTCCCACAAGACCACCACCAAAAATCAAAGGTTCCAAGCGGTAGTCAATACACAGAGCTGTAGTTCAAGCTAGGCAATATCACAGATGAATCGCATTCGATTATGAATGCGATACGGCGTAGCTTGTCAGTGAACTACGGCTCTGTATTAACTGCTGCTCCATTTGAAAACAGGTGATGGAGATTTACCGCCAATCACGGAGCCGGCTTTACTGATGAGATGCTCATGAGAATCGCATGCGATTAATTGTATAAATGTGTCATCATTATATTCATAGTTTATCCTCACCTAAATGCACATTTTATTATTTCAATATCAATCAAAATGTTCAGAATAAATACAAATGTTCAGAGCAGTTTTTAGAAGCCAAACAGAGGAGACTTGTCAAGTTTCACATGATTTCATTGTTAAAATATAATCTTATCAAAGTGAGAAAATATTTCACTTCTCATTGTGAAACCACTGAAATAAGAAAAATGTAGCGTAAACAGATTTGCTGGACATCGTTACAGCAGCTTGCTGACAAGGTCAGAAATTAAAAACTATTCATATAAAAACTGCTGCAGGATGGAAGATCTCTAAAACAGGATTACTGAAGAAATTAAGGGCAGACATGGATTTTATGCTTGCGGTCTGGTATAGGTGTGTGTGCACAAAAAAAACATATCCATAGTAAACATACACAAACAAGCTGACTCAAGCACTTAGTTTGTGATACCATCATTAAACCAGATGTACTTGTCCAACTTGTTAAGAAATCTCAAATAAAAATAATAATTAAAATGATTCGGCAAAATAACAGCAAAGTTCACAAATCACACCCAGGTGCATTACAATGGCACATTTA
This sequence comes from Gymnocypris eckloni scoliostomus, assembly GCA_027564155.1. NCBI lineage: Eukaryota > Metazoa > Chordata > Actinopteri > Cypriniformes > Cyprinidae > Gymnocypris > Gymnocypris eckloni. Next base: position 19,498,228 of record CM050435.1, read on the forward strand.
ATTGGTAGGGTGTGAAGATACACTTCAAAATAAAGCCTTTTCACTGGGGTGAAGAATATCACAATACAAAAACAAAAACGAATGCAACTGTTGCAGGACCAGCAGCAATGCCCAAAAAACTGGAGATTAACTAATACAACAAACAACTAGCTTGATCACTACTGCGCCCCTGAGAAAGTCACTTAAGTTAGTAAATCATGTGTTTTAAGGTAATAGTTCACTAATAGCTTTTCAACGATGACCTGTGTAGAGGTCAGCCCTCAAATAGCATCCAAGGCCAGATGTGTTGATGTAAGATCTGATTTCCTGAAAATGACATCTGATCCAGGATCAGTATAAACCTACATGTTCATAACTACAGGTCCAGGACTAAATATGTTTCCAGCAGGAACATGTCTGAACTGTTTTTACGCACGTCGAATCTTTGTCCCGCCCCTCCCCCATGCGCTCATCTTGTAGGACCGGCTCAAAGAGGCCCTTGTTGGGCTGTGGCCAAAACAGTTAAAAATATCCTGGAAATTGAGGAAGTTGAAGAACACAATGATCTATACAAATATCTGAAATGAGTGGCGAGAGTCAAAATATAGGTACGCAATCAGACACACATACTCTTTTACAAAAGCCACAGAGATGTATTTCATCCTAATGATGGATGATAAAATGATAATAATCTAACAGCTGCATCCTTTCCTCAGTGGCGACAACATTTGTGGTGAAATGCATTTGTATGTTTTCAATAGAACAGGAATACAAAAGGATTCACTGGAAGAGAATCAAAGATTCGCCCAACCGCAAACATAAAACAAGTGATGGGAGAGTCTCACGTGGGCAGCCACACAAACAGACATATGCAAAGTATTCAAAGAGTGCACACGCCTTCGAAACCCTGCAGTGTGCATTACAACATCAACGGTAACTGTTAGAAAGCATTTGTAGCTGCTAACATCACATGACAGTAATATTGCAGCTTCCACATATGTAGTGTCACTGATTTCACTTTCATCTGCAACTCATAAAAGTACCTAACAAAACCTTACAGCATCAAGAAATGCTAGTTTAGGTTCACGTTTCACCAACCTGCTGCGATATTCATTCACGTTCAAGGAGTAAAATGGAAGAAATGTGACATCAAAGTGGATCAAAATGAGCACCAGTATTAAAACTGAACTCATGTGCTAGTCATTTAGTTATCAGCGGTCACCATAAACCTTTCTGACAGCTCTGACAGTTCCCTCATCCCGAGTACTTCAGTTACACATGCAAATACACACAAATAACAGCTGCATGCAACCTTTCCCATCGCCTTTTCTTAAGTCTAATGACCGTAGGTCTGGCTCAACGTTACTACCTGTTCAGCATCCGAGTTCTCATAATCCTCATCGTCAGTGATCAGCGACATGGCCATGGCTCTTAGAGTCCTTTCTGCGTTTTGCTAACTGACATGGCTGCAGCTCTGGCTTGCTACTGGCTGAGAGATGGCACAGCCCTCCCTTCTGTTCCTCAGCCATCAGAGCACACAGGCTAGAGCAAGACATGCGCATCAATATGCAGCAGGGAGGTTTCCAAGAAGTGGGAGGGGAGAGGAGAGCGGCAGAGCCAATGGGTGTGCAGTATGCAAAACAGACTCTTTAATATGCGCCAATACAGCTTGGACACGGCCAATAGGAAGCGAGCATGCAGAACAGAAAGGCTACATGTTCAAAGAGGGTCATGGGGTAAAGAAGAGAGGCCAGTTGGGGCAGTATAAGGACAGATGGTATTTAATCACAAAAGACAGACACAATGGAGGCAAAAATTCAGCAGCTGGGCTTTCAGTCGTCGAGACAGTTTTAGTGTTGTGAAGTGCGGGCGGGGATAAATAAACACTTTCAATAGGGAAATAAACTAAAACAAGTCTATAAGTGCAGGTTTGATCAGGTCTAATTCTGGGGTACTGGCAACACTTCCCTTGTCTCTGAAGCCGATTCATTGTTCCAGTGAAATATGAATGCAAAGTTCCGCTTTGCCTTTTTTAAATACAGACATTGAATCATATTTCCACAGAATCTGCCTCTATTTCAGTAGTACAACAAAAAAAATCTTCTAAACCTATTCTTAATTTCAACATCAACCATAAATCAGAAGGGGGGAATTAGGAAGGAATGGGGACAAAACCTTCATAACACATTTTCTTCTTATCTGTCTCAGTGTTAAGAATAATTAACTGATGACATTGCAATATGCAAATCAAAGGAATGACCTTAAAACTAGGTTAAAGAATCTTGCTCAGCCACATCCTAATGTTTCTAATCACTCTGTATATCCATTCATACCTTGCCTGTCTTCTTCGGCCAGCATACAATAGGAGAACCAGTGATGGCCAACTTTGGATTGTCATCTGCATGTTCCTTTAACACAACCTGTTTAAGAAGCACACAAGCAACAAAACTAAATATTTTAAAAAGACAACATATTGTATATTTTATTTGTTTATTTATTCCTATTGTTTTAGATTTTTTTTTTTACAATAATGAAAACCGAAAGCATTTCAATTAGTTTTGGTGTGAAAATATAAATGCAAATACTTTGTGTTTTAATATATAATAAATATATATATATATATATATATATATATATATATATATATATATATATATATATATATATATATATATATATATATATATATATATATATAAAATACAAAATTATTGTATATTATTTTTAGAAAATATTGAAATAAAATAAACAGATAACAGTATATTTCAATATAGACCTTTTTCTGAACGCGGAAGTCTCACCCGACTAGAACGGTGCTTTACATTTGTGGTTTCTAGTCACATTTACATATTTTCCAGCCGATAATATAATGTGAAACCTTTGAAAAAAAGGTCACTTTACAGTGTCGCAATGACCATCTTTTCACAGTAAAGGACCAATCATGGTTTAATGAGTGGGAAGATGACATGAAGCGACCTGAGGTTAGCTGCACTGAAAACAGATGAGCGCACATACAGCTCCCGATCAGGGCAAAGTTCACCGGATTTTGTCCACAGAATGATAAAAGCAAACATTATTTTAACAAAGGTTTTATTATTTCACACTCGTAGAATGTGTACATACGGTGTATAATGTGTATTGATAGCTGTAAGTATGTCTAATAGTACACTGAGTGTATGTATGTGTATATTGCACATTGTCATATGTATAATTCTGTAAATATGTACTGTCTATATGAAAATTGATTCTGCACAATCTGGAGCACGCTCTCAAGAATTTCACTCAAGGCACATGTGAACAGACAAGACAAATGACAAGTGGAAAATGTATACAGACCTTCACGTCATCTAGCAGTGCTTGTGGATCCTCGATGCCCTCTGGAATGCATTTCTTAGTCTCCGGAAGGGATTCCAGCTTCTCCACCAAGGCCTTGAGTCCATTTAGCTCAAACTCCGTCAAGTGGGTCCATTTGCCAGAATGTTCCGTTCCAGGTGAGCCAGACGGAGTCTTGGGACACTCTGAAGGCAGGGACTTTAAGCTGTCTTCAGAATCATTGGCCGGGGATTTGAAGGTCTGACAGGGAGGGACAGCTGAGGAGGGCTGGGTCGTCCTCTCTAACCTTGTCTCACACGAGTCCTCCTCCATGTCCAGCCGAGGAGCAGAGACGAGACTCTCGGTTACAAGCTTGGGTTCAGCTAAATAAAATCAGAAGAGAAAACCAAAGATGTCATCAATCACCAAAAAGTTACACAAAGACCAAAAGACAGTCTAGGAATCATCTTCATAAATGATGGTATGAGTGAAATAAGGAAACTGAGTACATGAGAACTTACATGTCATTTCTGAGATTAAAAATGCAAAGGTCTCACTTAGTAGATTGGCTCACGACTAGTGGAGTTCAGTGATGGTGATTAAAATGGATATTCACATAAACCCTCTCCAATACAAATTGATGGATTATTTCTCCACACTCAAAGTTAAAAATCAATCTGTGCAGATTGCTATAGTTAAGTTATATTTCTTCCCACTCTCACCCTGAACTTTTACGTTTTGTCCCACTCCCATGCACAAAATCCCACAGGTAGAGATCTATATGGATTTTCAGTCTCATTTCTGTTTGATTCAGTTTCGCACCGGTGTCAAAGACTATTTTTTACAATTTCCACACAAATGCTTTTGATCTCACCTTGTTGCATCTGTCACAGGAGTTGCTACCCTTGCTATCTAACCCTGTGCCTGTAAATAGTTAGTTTTTTGCTGTGCAATAGACTAATAACATTCTATACCTAAAACATAAAATACATTTAAGCAACTTTGTTATTTTATTTTTTGATGCAATATTTATGGGAACGAGTCATTTTTTATTCTGCTTCCCACGCATACATCAGTGTCTTCCCCTTAATACACAAGCACTTGACAATTCAAAACTGGTTTCATTTATGACTTATGCCTGGTTAGGACAGAAAATGCTATTAGGTTGGACAGAATTAAATGGCATTTGCTCTGACAGTGATTAATATGCAGTATGTCACCAAGTTGCTGTTCTTTTGGTTGCTTCACTGTCTGCGCTCCCAATAGTAGCTGCCAGAGGTGCAGGCAAGTCACACGTTCAAGTCTCAAGTCACAGTACAAACTAATCAAGCAAGTCAAGTCCTGATAAGGGTCAAGTCAAGTCACGTCACAGTATCAAACAGGAACAAATATATTTTTGCCACACAACCTTATTCATTTTTCCTCAGAAATTCACTTTAATTATACATTTTAAATAATAATGTTTTAAATATAGCATTTTGAAAATAGGACAAATACTACTTTAATGTTCCTGTGGCTCAGTGATAGAGCATTGCATTAGCAGCGCAAAAGGTTGTGGGTTCAATTCCCAGGGAACACACATACTGATCAAATTATGTATAGCCTGAATGCAAGTCGCTTTGGATAAAAGTGTCTGCTAAATGTAAAATGCATAAATGCAATGTAGACCACTAAGTCTGTAATTGAGAAAATATTGTAATACAAGATAAAAATATGCATCTCATATTTATGTTATATTGAGTTTGACCATCCAATAACATGCTGACTACAAATCACCCCTTATATCAGAAATAAAATGGACCCAAATATTTCATCGGATATAGACACCCTATGTGGACTCTTTCTTTCACTTTGCATGATTGCCTACATTGTTCTTAAAACTATTGTCATCATGGCTCAAAACAAGAAGCCTATTGATGTTAATGTTTATGTATCTTCCCCTGTAACTTATCGATTTCTTTGATTTGATCTTAATAAGAACTAAATTGACAGCTGTGCATTTAAGGTCTGCTTAAGCTTTTTGTTTTGTTTTTCAGTTTTTTTCTGTTTGTTCTTTATAAAAAAAAAAAAAAAAAAAAAAGAATATAGAAATACGAAATTAAATGATAGACCTACTCTATGACATCAATACTGCCAGTAAGTGGTGGCAAATCACTGCTTTATCACAGAAGCGTTCATTGAACTGATTCATTCAAAACAGTGGATTCGTCATGAACAAGCAAGGCCACTGAATAACTCGACCGATTCGTTCAAATCCCTGGATTCGTCCAGTCTTCAGAGACGCGCGGAACTCTAGCTGTGGGCTGAACGGAACTGTTGGCAGCCGCTGAAAATATTACTAAATATCGTATGTTATAAATATAAAAACTCATACTAGGGCCATTTTGACACCAAGAGAAATATCACTAACTAATCGATAAAACACTGGTTTCCGTGGTACAATACCATATATTGATTTACAAAGAGGGATATTTGACACTAAAGCACTGTTTTGAGAGGCAAACGGCAGCGAAATTGACATCGCTAATTACAATCACGAGATTAATCATTTACATTCCTTTCCTTTAGAAAGTGGTGATGTCCTGGCTTTGCAAATGCACACAGTCTTGAAGTGTTAATCCAAACATCTCGGGAGATTCTGCTCCCATGCTCCCTGTATTTGGCGCGCTGTGTTCCTGTGCTCGAGCAGTGTCATCTGCATAGACTCGGATCACTTCTGCCGCTGGTTAAGTGGCTTGCATTTTGTTTACCAAATTATGTCGCAATGATTTATAATAATAATTAGAGTTGTTTCAATTCCTGCCGAGTCATGAAGGTAAAGTCAAGTCAAGTCTCAAGTCACTGGATCTCCAGTCCAAGTCAAGTCGAGTCATTTTCTTTATTTAGCCAAGCAAGTCACAAGTCCTTAAATGTGCCACCTCTGGTAGCTGCCACATCACATTACTGTGCATTAGCATAAACTTGATCGTGTTGCATTGCCAACGCTCTCCGTTACTTGAAAATGACTTCTGGTTATGTTTATCCTTGCAAATTGCTGTCAGTTTAGCCAACTCACCAGCGTGAGCGCGGAACTCCAGGCTGAGGTACGAACGTCTGGTCAAGCAGTTCACATACCTCTCCAACACATACCAGCACATCTCATAGAAGAAAGGGTAGCGGAATTTGGAGTGCACCTGAAACAGATATACAACGAATTAACACTATTACAAGAATGCTTTACAATAAGGTTCAATTTGATAACATTATTTCATGCTAACAATGGACTTTTCTAACACTGCTAAAAATTCTAACAAGGGACTTAAACAGTTTTTATTAGAAAAATGTTTTATTATTGTTTATATATTTTTTAAAGCTACAGGTTTGGTTTGTAGGGTTTCACAATTTGGGCCAACATTTTATGATGATATATCAATATAAATATAATAATGATATATTGTTACCATCATCATCATTAGTATTCAAATATAATTAAAATTAAATATTATTACTACTATTACAAAAATTCAATATTAATATTGTAATATTTTTGTAAATGATTAAAAATCAATCTCACTGTATAATGTATTTAAACAGTTCCACGCTGACACGTGGCATGTATATTGATTTAATTAATTTGATTACACAGCCATATTGTGATTACGGTTTTATTTTGATTAATCTTGGAGCCCTAATTTCTACATGAACTAATCAAATTTTAAGTTTTCAAATTGTATAAATTGGCACAAATTAATATATGATATACATATGAATATATATATATATATATATATATATATATATATATGAATAAGCACATTATAAATTAGCATTAACCTAGATTTAAAATTGCCGTTCATTGTTAGTTTGTGATGCATAATATAAAACTAAACTATTATAGCTGGCTTCATAATAGATGGCTCTTGCAGTATGAGAAAAACGACAACATAACTAAGATGCTTCTCATGCATGTATCTTTCCATTCCGGCTCCTCTCCAGGGAGGAAACTCACATCCTCAGCGTTATGGAGGGCTTGTGCTCTCATTCCCTCATACCTCCTTCAGCCAGTGCTAAATTTAGAGCACTGCAATAATGCAGCCCCTGGAACAACACAGCCAGTGCCACAATCTGTCTTCTTCTCTGCCTGCTCTGTCTAGCAAATCTAGAAATAGCCCGGCCCACCGGCTCTAAGCCCTGCAGAGACAAAGTCTCCAGGATGTTCTGCTAGCAGAGAGAGAGCGACTGTAACTGGTTTGTCACAACACATCAAAGGTGTCCAGTGCTGTCGCTAAAACAGCCTTTTAACTGTCAGCAACTGAGCCAATCAGAAGTGAGAGGATGAGATCTTGTTTTAGGCTCAGTCCTCTCAAATATATGCAGGTTGGGTTCATACTCTGACCATGCCTGTCATTGGTTTTGGGTGTTATTTATACACTATTATAGTATTTGTTCATATTTTACTTTTACATTTTCAGCTTTCATTTTAGTTTTAGGAATTTTGTTATCTACTTTGTAATTGTTATTCAATTTGGTTCAATATTACTAAATAGCTTAATTCTTTAATTCAGTTTCACTAATTTTAGTACTTCAACAAACATATTTACTTCAGTAAGTTGCCAGGGCAATACTTAAATGTCATTAAATGTGTAAAGTTTAGGTTTTTTATCTAATAATTACATTTTATTTAAATTGCCAAAAATGATTTTTAATAGTTTGTTTTAGTTAACAATAACACTGGTTATGGAAAGGTTCTGGGTGTACTTGTAATTAGATTATATTACATTTTATAATACATATACATTTATGCATTTAGCAGAGGCTTTTATCCAAAGCGACTTACAGTGCATTCAGGCTATACATTTTTTGTCAGTATGTGTGTTCCCTGGGAATCGAACCCACAACCTTTGCGCTGCTAACGCAATGCTCTACCACTGAGCCACAGAAACATTATACTCGTGAGCCACATAATACCACTGAGGCACAGGAACAATCCACTATTCTCTAATACTCGTAATTAGACTAGTTACTTTTATTGATTACATATTATGATTATATTACATTACAAACACATTCAAATGCACAAATGAACATTATTTCTTATTTAAATGTAATAAATTGATTCATTTTTTTTGTCAGCTGAAGCTCTTTCACCTAATATATTTCCTTCAAGTACCCCTGATATTTTAAGGTAATAAGTTAAGTAAGACATTTGCATGTTTACGGTTCTCTGGCCTTGGTTAATGGTCACATGGCATGCAGGTAAACAAAACATTTAATCTTTAGTATTTTGGTGATTCAATTATTTAATTACATTTTTTTTATGATTTGATTAGTTTTCATTAAACTCACAAAGCCCCTGCAGTCTCTTCACAAACCCCAGTTTGGGAAACTTTGACGTAATGTAATGTTTAATGCACTTCATGTTGTTAATAACAACAAATATCATATATTTTTCTTTCTCTTTGTATTTTATATATCAATATGGTACACGATTATCCTATTTTAATCAGTGTGATCAACAAGTTAGGTTGAAAGTAATCAAAAAGTTGTCTGATTATATTACTTCAAATGTGAAATGTAATGTATTCACCGTTAATGACTACAATTTTTGTCACGTAATTTGGAATCAGTAACTTGCAAGTAATCTACCCAGCACTGTGTACAATATACTCATAAATATTATAAATAAAAACTTCTGAAAGATGCGTATTGATTAGAATGATGCATCAAATTAAAAAGCCAAATTCTTAAACACTGACTGATAAATCATCAAACAATATGCTTTATTTTTAAAATAAATAAACGCTTTACCTTTGTTCTGTTCTCAATTTCGTAGACAGTGAGCTGCATGGGAATGTTAAAACTGTGTAAAATATTCCCGCCAAACACCAGGGTGTCCTCTGGAGTGTAGACGGCATGGATCCAACCTACACACATGAGAACAAAAATATGAATGCTCAATTTCAGGAAAGAAAATGAATTACGAGGGCTTAAAAGTCTTCTGCTCTCAAATGTCATTCTCCGTTCTGCAATTTATGTATGTCACTAAAGTCAAACTTGCCGCTATTTTTGAATCCGAATGCAAATACAAATGACATTTTCGAGCTTTAGTGGAATAATGACTTATATTTCAGTCGGTTCCTCACACAAAGCTATTGTATGACTTTATGAACCTTGGAATACAGCACAAATGTCATAGGCATGGCTTTTATTGTTCTCTTTAGAGCTTGACGGACATGATCAATGACCAAGAACTGGTGTTGTATTGAAAAGCTCGGTAAGGATTCTGCAGAATTTCTCTTTTTGTGTTTCACAGAAAACCACAGGTGGGTTTAATACGACATGAAGGTGAGTAAACAAACAGAAATTAAATGTACAACGCAGTATTTGGAAGACACGTTTACCCAAAGTTACTTTCATTGGATTCAAGGTGCACATTTCATCAGTTCATGCATTCTCCGGGAATTGAACCTATGACCTTGGCATTGCTACTGCCATCCTCTTCCGTTTTCCTTAAATACATGCACTCAAGCTCAGTGCGTCACCTGAAGGGATGAAGAACGTGTAGCCCTGTTTCAGCTCTACTCGCTGGCAGCCGTCTGAACGGTCACCCAGGAAGATATCACTCTGTTTGCCTGACAGCACCCAGTCCTCAAACAGAGACAGATTGTGTGGGCTTGGAGGAATCAGCCAGAAGACCTGGAGAACGAGAGAGAGAGAGAGTAATGCAGGTGTGATTCTAAACTGGGATATGATTTTTCTTCTTTGAAATGAATAATTCATAAACTTGTGTCAGCATTAATCATTTATGTGCAAATTATTTATCTCATCCATTTATTCACAAGCATATAGTGTGGTTAAAAAGTCCATTGTTTTCATTTATACAATGAAATAAATAAAGTACAAAGTTTTAGGACATTAAACATTAACATGAAAACAAAGAAACAATGACATAAACTTATGAAGATTTTGTACTTATGATGATTTCTAGGTGGCAAGTGTGAAATGTTCACTTACATTCTTGACCATAATAAAATCTTTAATACAAAACTGTATTAAATAATACAAATTCAACAAAAAAGACTATGTCTACAAACTAACTTAAGCAGACATATATAAATTGGGTCGAAAAGTGTTTTTTTATTTAAACTTGGAAATTATCAGAAAGTTGCAGGATTTCTAAAAAATAAAAAAAACATTATGACATAAAATTAACATAATGCTTTATTTCTAGTCTGCTATTTTTAATTTCTTAGCTAAAATTAAATTGTTACTAATAATGTTTTATTTGCTAATAATAAAATGTGGGTAACACTTTATATAGGGCTGCAACAAACGATTATTTTGATAGTTGATTAATCTAACGATTAATCGGCTAGTCATCGATTATTTAACTGATTAATCAATAGACTTTGATTGATTATTCAGCTTTTGCAATTACTTAAAATATTGAGTTATACATATTCTAACAAATAAATAAATGTAATCACTTCAGCTTTTGAAAATCATATGTGACCCTGGACCACAAAACAGTCATAAAGGTCAATTTTTTTTTATTGAGATTTATACATCACCTGAAAGCTGAATAAATAATTTTCCCATTGATGTATGGTTTGTTAGGATGATAAAAACATCACAATAACCCACAAGTAATCCACACCACTCCAGTCCATCAGTTAACAGTGGCCGAGATACAACTACTAATCTGGAATCTGAGGGTGCTAAAAAAAAATCTAAACATTGAGAAAATCACATTTAAAGTTGTCTAAATTAAGTTCTTAGCAATGCATATTACTAATAAAAATTAAGCTTCAATGGAACATGATCTTTACTTAATATCATAATGATTTTTGGCATAAAATAAATATTGATAATTTTGACCCATACTATGTATTTTTGGCTATTGCTACAAATATACCTGTGCTACTAATGACTGGTTTTGTGCTCCAGGGTCACATATGTGATTAATTACAATTATTTCACAATAAATTGCTAACACTTTAAAATAAAGTTTCATTAGTTAATATTAGTTGACTACATTATTTAACATGATCTAATAATAAACAATAATTCTACAGCATTTATTAATCTTAGTGAATGCTAATTTCAACATTTACTAATGCATTATTAAAATCACAAGTTGTGTTTGTTTACATTAATGTAAATTATTATTAACTAACAACGAACGACTGTATTTATTAAATAACATTAACAAAGATTAATAAAATAATAAATGTATTGTTTATTCATGTTAGTTAATACATTATAACACCTGACTGTAAAAGTGTTAACAACTAAAACCCCTTAACTGTCATGTTTATTTCACTATATTACAATTAAATCCTAATCTAATCATGACAAATTATATATCGTTGGAAAGGTCTAAGACTCCTAAATAGATATTGTACCACTTTATTTGTAAAAAAAATTATGTAGGAAAATGTATAGATTAATTTATGACAAGAGTGCACCTGAAAAATCTACATCATAACAGGAGTTCTGACCTTTGTCACAGAAAATCTTCTTAGTTGCCTTTAGACATTTTTAGAAACACTTCAGAAATTATATATCACTTGAAAACGTAACATCTCAAAATTCATTCTTTGAAACCCATTTTAAAATCAGACATTGCATTAACATGGGAATGGTACATCAAAATCATGTTACAAAATGTTTTCGTTCATGAATTATAAAAAATTAAGTTTGGATAGTTCACTATGTTCAAAACTGTGAGTGACTGGTTAAGGGGTTAACCGGTTAACTGTCACACCGGTGGGCCCACTTGTCATTAGTGCAAGAGCGCACCTGAAAAACCTACATCATAACAGGAGTTCTGATCTTTGTCACAAAAATCTTCTTTGTTGCCTTTGTCTCTATCACACTTTAGAAATCATGAGAAATGATATATCAATTGAAAACTTAAAATCTCAAAACTCATCCTTTGAAACTAATTTTAAAATCAGACATTGCATTACCACGAAAATGGAACATCAAAATCATGTTACAAAATGTTTTCCTTCATGAATTATAAAAATTATGTATGGATAGTTCACTTTCACATTTGTTCAAAACTGTGAGTGAGAGTTAACATTAAAGTGGTAGTTTGGTTTGCAGAGATCAAAGATTGATATTGCTCAGGACTGTTTTGATTATCATAACCCTATAAGGTATTTTAAGAGCGATATGTGCTGTGAATTTTTATCAAAAAAATAAAGCATCTCATCACCTACCTTTATTTTGTTTCTTATCCATATGACTTACAAAATTATATGTTAAGCAGAATGTGTCATTCAGTTATTTTTCATATTGCTAATTAAATGGTGATTAAGAGAGTTTCTCTTGTCATCTCATTTTGTGTGAAAAATATATCTATTTATGTAAATTAATAAAAATATGTTATCATTAGCTAGCTCCACAGTGGAGAGCTGCTTTATAACAGAAAATCAAGTGATTCTAACTGAAAATGACACTATTGCATAAAGTACTATAGAAATAAACGTGATGTGACTGCTTTACTGAAGTACCAAACTTAAGAGCTAACTCATGCAAACATCACTTTCTCACCGCTGTCAGTTTGTTGTTTAAACTGTTGTTTATTGTGTTGAGAAGAAAACGCTGTGCTCTAGTCTAAAGTGCTGTGTGTGTCTTTTCTTGAAATGCATCAGAATTACAGTCTTGCACTACAGCTCCACGCTGGTCAACCGCAGTATTGCAGGCTATTACATTAGGTCGTATGGAATCAAACGACTACTCGACAACAAAAATATTTGTCGACTATTTTTTACTGTCGACGTTGTCGATAATGTCGACTAATCGTTTCAGCCAGTTAATGAATTACCTAAAAATAAGCAATACATTTGAATAACTGTTAATGTTAGTTAAAATAAATACACCCGTTCATTGTTAGTAGTAGTAGTGATATCTTTGTTTGTCCCTTCACTTCTCATAAACAGACAATTTATATAAGACATCACAACAAACACAACCACAACAAAACCAGAGCATTAACACTACACCATTTCTTCATATATTAAAATAGAATATTTCAAATTCATGGTACACCTGTATCTCTATGTTTCAAATAAGTGTTTGCAATCAAAACTGCATTTGAAACAAAAGATCTTAAAGCTCTAGCAGTCCTCCACGTGGGCACTCTATATCGTCTGCCTGAAGGGAGCAGTTCAAATTCTGGGTAGAACAAATGTGAGATGTATCATCTAAAATGATCAAGGACTTCCCAAGAAAATGTTCCTCACACAGAGCAGACAACCCTAACTGTACAGAGCCGGTCATCTTCAGGATTATTCAGATTCATTAAATTATATAACACATACAAGTTGATTTAAAAAATGTTGCAATTAACATTAACTATGATTAATTAATGCTTGAGAAGAATAAACTATAAGGATATTTATTGTAAAGTGTTGCTAAAGTATGTAAAATAAAATTGGTCTGGTCTCAGACATTTGTATGACTAAATATGTGAGTAACTAAGCTGATAACCTTGCGGTTTCTTTGCAAGTGAAATAGGTTCAATTATCTGGTGAAACCAGGAGTATTACATAACAGGGGTAAACTCCTACAACTCTTCCTAGAAGTTCCTTTAGTCATACATGTGTCACTCTCGTCTTTCTTGCACACGCCAGCACTCTTGTTTGACCTTTCTGACCAGATATTATTTGATACCCTCCAGAAAACACACACACACACACAGGCACCATTTCTGCTGACGCCGCAGCCCCAGCAGCGATGCAACAATGCAAACAGGGAAGAGATTCATTTACAGGCCCTTTAGATACCCGATCTTAACAGATCACAAGCAAAGTCAATCCTGCAGAAAATCATTATTGCTTTGAAAGTAATAGCATAAACAAACCACTACCCCCAAGTATGGACAATAATAATAGTAAAAGCACTAACTATCCAACACTTACCTTTCTTCCTTTGAAGACATGGTACCATACTGATGTGCCGCCAAAGTCGATGTGGAAGTCAGTGAAACAGCCTTTTACACTCATCAGACAGTATCTACAGATAACAGAAACAGGGAAAATACAAGGATGATTCGCCACATCTGCATAAATAGAGAAGAACGATAAATCCCTAATGTGGTTACTAAGTCCTCACAAAAAAGACTATTTGCAACTGGGAGTAACCACAGCATAGGAATGTTCAACTCCCAACTCAAAATGAATATTTCCTTCAAAACCATGTACAGTGGAATTTCCCCTTCACAATCAACAGCATTATCAAAGCACAGCACAATATTATGACTTCAAAAACATAGTTTCGGTTTTATTTTGAGCATTAAATAAAGGCTAATTTCTCTCTCGGAGCGTCCAGAACAATAGTCACGGACATGGGTTTGTTTCAGATAAAGCCGTCTCAGCAGCAAAAACAGGGATGGAAGCTATTTGCAGCTTATGCATTCGTCATCCGCAGCGTTTAGCAAGGAGTGAAATTAATCAAACCCCAAACTGCTTCGGTGTCTGGTTAAAATCTGCCCCACGGAGCCGGGAAGAAGAAGAAAGCGAAGAAATCAGTTAGCCCTAATGAGCAAAAGGCATCGCTCTCCGCAGGGCATCGTGAACTAGAGAAATGATTAGGCATCAATTTAGGCGCAAACCCAGATGGATGAGGGCCTGAGAAATTAGACTTCTAAATTTAGGGTCACCAAAGTATGGATCCCACGACGGTTAGACATCTAACTGACAGGGTAATTATTACCAGACGGGTTGGCATGCGGTATCTTTGCCCATCAGACTGTGCCAGCTGACGTTCTGGCAGTGTAAATGTCAGATGAAGTCACTGAGATGACATTATACATTACAGCATCAACAAACAAGCTCATTGAGCACTTTGGATCCAGATGTTTTCCATAATACAAACAAGACAAATGCACTCATTGACTGCAGGCTGCAGAAGGCAACACTAGGATACCTTGCAACCTGAACCCTCAGAGGTTACATCCTATAATTGGAGCTCTTAGATGAAAGGGTATTAATAAATAATCATTGACTACATAGTAGGACTAATAATGCAGTCGTACTTGGAGTAACAAAGGACTAATAATGCAGTCTGACCAATTTTATGGATTACAAGCCTGTTTTCACTAAGATCATTTTAAATTCATAAAAATTTGATAAAAACAAATTTAACATTAAAATACTTTTATTTTTTATATATAAAAATGAAACATTAACATAATTCAAATATTAAAATAAAATACATTTATAATATAAATATAAAAATACATAAATAATATAAAAATACATATACATATTTTTTTTTAAATGCATTCAAAACAAATGTAACATTATGAAATTGTATTATTTATTTTATTTTTATGTATAACTTTAATATAAAAATGAGCCCCATGTGAAACATATTATATATAAAATTGTTATATTAATAAAAAATGCTTTTTTTTTTAAATATAATTAAAATGTATTAGAAAACTAAAGATTATGATATTTTATTATTTAAAAAATATGTATAACTAATATAAAAATGACCTCGTGTGAATTAATTAATATAAATAAAACAATTTAAATATTAATTAAATATAATAAAAACTAAATTAACATGAATCTGAAATATTTTTGTTTTATATTTTATTTGAAAATATTGCATAATATATATAAAAAAACGTACCCCAGGTGAAACAGTTAACAAATATAATATTATACATTATATTTAAATAATATAATATTTAAATCCGACTCTTAATGTTGTTCACACAGAATTGCATTTTCAGGCTACTTGAGCAGCATTTCATATTCCATAACCATATGCATGAATAATGACACCAAAGCAATTGATAATTTTGTTACATGAACACAGATATCTCAAACGGTGTATTTAGAAACTAAAACGGTGAGCGTTGCAGCCTGTGTCATCCATCCCAGAGAGGGGGATGACGCACCAACACAGTCAAAACAAAACTATAACCTTGATGTGCACAAACACACTGAGTGAGCTTTTAACATTTCTGACTACACACGCAACCCTCACAAACATTTATTACACCAGACCGCGTAACCACCACACATTATTATTGGTCACCCTTTTATAAAAGTAGCAAAGAAAGTTGAGCAAATTATACCAAACCCTACCGGGACCTCTATAGGATTATTTACATTATCACACCATAGTTTGCAGTTAAAAAAAAAACACACACATACCCAACAGATGTTCAGCCCCATTTGAGGCACTTCGCCGTTCTGACATATCCCCATGTGACTCAAAAGAACAGAACTGACCTGACTTTTAGCGCTGAGTTCTTCCTTTATACAAGAGCTCAATGAATACAGAGAGTCGGGAGGAGAGAGGCAAAGGAAAAGTGAGATAAAGACAGAAAGAGAGCTAGAGTGGGCTTTCCTGTGCAGGAAATACTCCTATGCTGTACTCTGATTGGCTGAGGAGGATTCATAGGGATTCTGCAGCAGCCCGTGAGGATCCGCCTCTTCTCCGCATTAGAAGTGTGTGCTGCCTAGCAACCTGATAGAGTCTCAGCCAGCTGCAAGCCAAAGAAATGCGCAGCATGCACCGAGGAGCAAAGCAAGGGACTGTGGGAAATGAGCACACCTCATCTTTGACTAATGCGGGATGTCAGAAACAGTTTTCAGATTGACTCAAGCTTTGAGCGGTGTCTTAAAATCCCCCTCTCCAAATGCCACTGAGACTCATATCTAAGCTCTTCTTCTCTCCAGCTCTTTATTGCTATTTTCAGAGCCTAACTTGTCAGAGAGTCTGATTTCTCCGGATACACTCGGGGGGAAAACAATGACCTCTTTTCACATGTCTGGGGTTCTCAGAAGCAGTAGTTGTTATAGCTGGATAAACTTCTAGTAGTGAACTACAATAATATAATTTTAGCATTTCCTTTTGCTCTAATACTAACAACAACAATAAAACAATGGCATCTCCATTATTTTACAAAAGAGGCAAAATATTGAGAAATTGATTACGTCGGTCAGAAAATACAAATTTGCCATCACCTCAGCCTTTGTATTAGAAACACGCTCACAGCAGCATTTACTAGTATTTAATGGTAAGATATTATAACACAAAGTGACAAAAACATACCTTACATTTTTTAGATTGTTTAAAATGGTAATAACTGTGAAAATGGGTAATCACAGTCTTTGAAAAAGGTCCATTCCTAATTGTTTTCCAAAATAAAATGAATGATTACCTCTGAACCTTGGGATATTTCATCTCAGACATGACATTTGTGGCTTCGGTTTGTTTCTGTTTAAGATGCAGCGGCCACATATTGTCCACCCAATCCACCAGATCCACCTAAAGACGATCAGAAATACATTTACAATACAACGACACAAAGGACGTTTTTAAATGCTTAACAATCAGATTTATTTGAAACAATAATTTAAGTTCCAACTTCCGCACTTTAATATTAACAGTTGCCCTTTGCATGTAACAATATCAGCAAAACCAGTGTTATTTTAGTATTATTGATCTACTATTATAGTTGTTATTAATGTTTGTGAGTAGCTTTTCGTTTCATATTATTAATTCTTTTTAAATATATGGTAAATCTGTTATGTGCTTTTGTCATTTTTATTAGTTATGGATTATTTAAAATATTAACATTTAGGTTTAATTTGTTTTTATTTTAGTATTTATTTATTATTGTCTTTTTTAAACACACAAACATTTGACCCTCTATCAATTGCATATTTATTCTCTAAATGCTAGCTTTTCTTGTAAAACTAACTAATTTTTCTATATTTTACATACTCCTTTTCTAAAATAATAAATACAAATAAAAATCCTTCCTACGTGTACTGCGTTAGGCTAACAGAACTTGTTATAGCACTTGCATGTTGTTGCTCTTTTGTTGGTTTTGATTGCTTCTACAATGTCCTCATTTGTAAATCGCTTTGGATAAAAGCGTCTGCTAAATGACTAAATAAATAAATAAAGCATCACCAGGGTAGTCCATCTGCCATCAGTGGTTCAATCTGAATTGTATGACGTGATGAGAAGTGTCCTGGCAATGCTTTACATACTTTTCTGGACCTTGACAGTGTAATTGTTTGGCAGTCAATGGGGCAGTCACAACTCACAAGCCTCTCGGTTTTCATCCAAAATATCTTAAATTATGTTCCGAAGACGAACAAAACTTTTATGGAGTTGGAACGACATGCGGGTAAATGAATGACAAAATTATCATTTTGGGGTGGAGTATCGCTTTAACAGTGTCTTTTTAAATCATACTTAAATGGCAACTGTGTGTTTTAAAGAAAGTACATTTGGAAAAGTGACCGAAAAAACAATTCTTACCACAGTGGGTCTCTTGATCAAATTCTCCAGTTTGGTGTGACTGAACTCCAGGCTGATGACGTTGAACAGCTTGTCACGTTCTTCCTCGGGCGTCTCATAGTAGCGGACAAACTGTGCCATGCTCATCTCGGAGCCCTTCTGTGTGCTAACGTCCATCACGTCAACACCCCGCCTGCTGCCTGAACATCCACCCATGCAGAAACAAACACTGGAAATGCTACACCTCTCCATCAGAAGTTCTGTCTTAGAAATCTTTCTTTTAAATAAGTTTCTAAAGTAAGATTAATTATACTTTAATGGATTGAGGAACCTAGGAAGCTTGTTTCTGCCATAAAATAAACAAATAAAAAATTGCAACTTTGTTTCTTGCAATTCTGAGAAAAAAATGTCAAGAGTTGTGAGATATAAACTCAATAATAGAATTTTTTATTCTGAATTTTTCTCATTTAAAAAAAAATCCTTCTTTCTGTTTTTATTCCGTGGCAGAACAGGCTTTCAAATGGCACCTGATTTAAAATCATTGTGAAAAGAAAGTTTAGTTTTTTGAGTTGCAGTTGCATGGTATCACCACTAGAGGACGTAAAGGTTGTTATTAATGCATTTTTTGTATTTTCGGAGCAGGTCTAGCTGTGAAGTTATACAACCGAGTTGAAACGTTTCGGATTCAACTGGAACCTTTATTTTCAAAAGAGTACAGCCAATAAATATTCCTTACTGTTTCTGACTTAAGATTAATCACCTTCTTAATACACAGACAATTACAAAGTTATTTACCAGCAACATAAAGGCCGTAAATCTGTGAATAAATACGAGGCTCAGACAGTTTATGTTCTTCCTCAACCCTAAAAAGGAGTAAGATGGGCTGTGTATAGGTGCATGACAGCATCAAATTCATCAGCTAATTAAACAAATGCATATGCACTCTTCATAATACCAGCATGCAGAACAGATATGGTGCATGTGTTTATAGTTTCATAATACAGCAGACGAACTTTGTCCTGTTCCTGCATTATGCAAGGCCTGATTAGACATTGGCGATATAAAACACAGAAAACACAATAAAAGTCCCAGACAAAGAAAATGAAAACTAAAGATTAACAAACCATACAACGTTATCAAAATATTTTACTGCTTTTTGACTGAGTATAGTCACAATTAAATAAAAAAAATTATAATAATGATAATAATGTAATAGTGTACTTACCAACCAAACCCTTGATTTCACTTACAGTAAATTCTGGATCCGGCATCCTGTAGCACATTAAACAATTCAGATGAGTGACTCACAATGTAAAATGTATAGAAATATGTGAAGTAAAACCATTTTATTTGCTCTTACCTAATTCCCAGTCCATCTTTAGCTTTAAATACGAGCGGAGTTCGCAGTGCCTCTCTCTGAACATATTCAAAAGTGAAATCTAGGATGGTATAAAAGTTAGACTGTGTTTAAAACTAAATCTCTGGAGAGCATATGAATAACACAAGTATTAATTATAACTAAAGGGTGTTTCTGATACAGGCTACACAACCAATACTTTAGACACAACTTATTGTTCATTATTATGACATGAATTCTGGACACTTTTAATTTTGTAAATACTGTAGGCACAATTTATACTTGTCAGCAAGATTAATTTGTTATTCGACATAGATATTTACATATTCCACAAGACAAAACTAAAAATAGAATTTAAACAAATGATCTTGTTCAAAAGTGCTTCATTGTTAAACGGATAGTTCACACAAAAATAAAACATGTGTCATCATATACTTACCCTAATGTTGTTCCAAACCTGTATGAGTTTCTTTCTGCTGTTTAAGACTAAATAAAATATTCTGGAGAATGCGTGTAACCAAAAAGTTTCTGGTACCCATTGACTTCTGTCTATAGTACTTCCCATACTATGGAAGTCAATGGGCCCAGGCTACCAACATTCTTCAAAATATCATCTTTCATGTTCAACAGAAGAAAAAAAACTCATACAGGTTTGGAGAATAAATGGTGACAGAATCTTCATTTTTGGGTGAACTACGCCTTAAATATCAACCATTTAAAGTCAAATTATGAGCAGTACAACTTATGTTTGCAAGTGCAGGTGTCAATAAGAGAACAAAAATCCCAATATTTAAGGATGTAATGAATATTAATAGGACTAATTAGCAATATACACACAAAGAAAGTACCTTTCCCCTCCATATACTGAACAAATTCACTGTTGTATGAATTGCTGGCAAGTTTGTCCTCCACGCTGAAGCCCCTGATGTTTGTGATTTCCTCCACATCTGACAAGTCCTCGTTCTCATCGTACATCCTTCTGCAGATCGAGCGCTGGACGAAAACATGAACAACACATGATGAAGAGGAGGATGAAGAAAACCTGCCTCATGCTGTGCTCGGATGTGAGATATAACGCTGGGCTGGGATGTTATATCATTTGCACCAAAGTCAGATTCCATGATTAACATCCAGGCCTTAATCGTCGACCATCTTACAGCTGTTATATAATTAATAAATGTCAAATCAGCGGGAACGAGTCAAACTTCCCGATGAATATTAGACACGAGGATCGCGGGGCGGTTTCGCACGAGCGTCTGTATCCGGAGCATCTTGCTCTCTGTGTAATATTATGAAACATGTGTCCTTTCTTGTTTACAATTACGAGCATATTGTATTTAACCTATTAATGTGGCGTACGTCGCTCTAATTCTCGTATCGCAGTGATTCGCCCCGATACAGGCCACTAAACACAATGCATATCGACGTGAGACTGAAATTTCCGATTTAAAACGAGTCTTCTTTGAGAGGACAGCTTCAACTACACACCAGTTTGCGTCCGGATTCCGCACACGCCTCCATGTCCGAGCCTTTCGACCGTGTTAATTCCCTCAGCGACTTATTTCGACCATATTTAACGCGTAAAGTTGCGCACACTTTGATTGCTTGTATGGAAAACTAAGTAGGAACCATTTTTGTGAAGTGCACCGTGACGTCACGGTCAACAGAATCAAAACATTGCAGGAACGTCACGCGGATCGTGTTTATGAGGAGCCAAAACAATATCCGTTTTTTTTCTGAGTCTTTATCAGAATGGTTGGTGTTTCTTTTTTAAACACACAGAAATTGTTTTTTGAGGGAGTCAGAATTGCCGTTTCTTTCTTCTATTTGGCACGCACGCGCTGCAGCTGCTATGCTCGTGCATATGTGCTTCATCAAGACACTGCCAGTGCAACAACAGTAGCTAAACATCTTTTAATATTACATCCACACGTTATAGCCTCAGTTACAGTAGAAATACGTATGCATAAAAGGCTCTCTTTAATTCACAATTATTTGGGACATTCTATGAAAATGTGTAAGGTTTATAACTGATAATATTGTCATATGTAATATCATTTATTTTAGTTAAAAAAACGTATGTTAACCCTTTCACCAATTACTATTTAAAGTAATTAATAATAATTATTTATGTATTATTAATTATTATTTAATAATTTATTAAAAATAATTTAATAAAAAATAATGTATTATTAATTATTGTTAATAATTATTATTATGATTAGCATTATAATTATTATTCGTATTTAATTATTTACTAATTGCTTAAAAAATGTTTAGACTAGTTGACATCAAAATGTGCATATTACCTTATATTGCAATACATATACAAAAAGCAATATGTGACAAAGGTTTTTAATAATGCATAATGATAACTAAAAATAAAAATATATTTTTATAGAAAATTATAATAATAAAATATTCTAATTTAGCAAAATGTGAATATTTGCTAATATAGTAAGGAGAAAAAAACTTTTTTACATTTTTTACATTTTACAAAAAAATATTATAATGCGTAATGTTTACTAAAATTAAATTGTATTTTTATGAAACATAAAATATATTTTTTATAAAATTACGATATGTGCGTACATATGAAATTACATTTTAAAATAGCCATTTAAAAATAAGTTTACAGTTGTTATTATTATTATTAATATTTAGTTAAGAATGTATTCAAAGCAGAATATTCACCTACATCGATTCTGTTATGTTCACACACCAATAAGAGAAATGATTTCCTAGAAAATTGGCAAAACAGCTTTGTTTGTTGTTAATTTTGTGGCAAATGTATGTATCGTTCACTTCCATGTGTTGTCGCGAAGGCTTGTGGGTAATGCCTCCGCGATGCATCCAGTTTCACTTGAGCCAGCCAGCTGACTGGAGATTCACCATTAACCCAGCGCAATGCTCCGGCTCCGCTGATTCTCTCAGACAGTGTCTCTCGATCTCTCTCCGCGCGGATGAACATGAGTCGAAACGAGCATTCTCTGCAGGCTCTGTCCTGGAGAAAGCTTTATCTGAGCAGAGCCAAACTCAAAGCGTCCAGTCGCACGTCTGCTCTTTTATCCGGTTTCGCAATGGTGAGTTGTTGTTCGCGTCTGTTTATTTAGTGCTGTGGATGTTCACTTTGCACCGGCAGTATAAACACTGAGTTGTTAAAGAGAAAGCGCGTGTTTAATAATGTTGTGTAAGTTTAAGCGAATATTTTGGCTTCAAAGGCGCTTGACTCGAGTCTATGATGCATCTGCAATCACAAACTGACAGCCACAGTTGTTTAGCTCCTGCTAATGCTCAGCTAAATACTGTACATATTTGCATGACTGCAGTTTTTACTTAATGATGTTTATAAAGAGCATCACGTGAAGCATAACGCTGGTTATTACCCGGATGCGGCAAAACGTCTCAACAACTTCTTGAGTCTTCTGCAGTGCTCTTTAATTCAGTGCCAAACAGATTCTTGAGACCTCATACAATTAAATTAGCAAATGTACCACTTTAAATTCAGATTAGAATGTTCTTAAAACATAAATGCACGATTTGTTTAATGTTACTCTTATTTATTTGTTTAAAAACTAATTGAAAAATAAAAGCTTTAAAAAAAAAGTATAATTACTAATAACACTTTTCAGATAGATAGATGATTGATAGATGGATAGATAAATATATATATTATATGCACAATAATGTAAATGTTATTTAATTACATATTTATTACTAATAATACATACATGGAAATGATTTTGTATATAATTTATCTTTATTTTTAATTATAGTATATTACACTATTTATAGCTACCAACATTTAATATATTTTGTGATACATACAATTATTTTGTCAGCACAGTAAAGTTTTCTGCCAAATGGTGTTGGAAATTGAATTTATGGAGTAGAGAATCAGTTCAAAAACTTTCGTTTTCTCATTATGATGACTGATATTACAGTACAGTATTTGTTGGATTCAAGGGCTGTATTTTACCCGTGTTTTCCCTTCATTCCACAGGTGGCCATGGTGGAAGTACAGCTGGATGCCAATCATGACTATCCCCCAGGACTGCTGATCGCGTTCAGCGCTTGCACCACTGTGTTGGTGGCTGTCCACCTGTTCGCGCTCATGGTGAGCACCTGCATCCTACCCAACATCGAAGCGGTCAGCAACGTGCACAACCTCAACTCGGTGAATGAGTCTCCTCACGAGAGGATGCATCGCCACATCGAGCTGGCCTGGGCTTTTTCCACAGTCATTGGGACGTTGCTCTTCCTGGCCGAGGTGGTCCTGCTGTGCTGGGTCAAGTTTTTACCCATTAAGCCGAAGAACCAGAAAAACGATACTATATCCGCCGGGGTGGCCGCTGCGATCACGTCTACCTCCATCATGGTGCCTTTCGGCTTGGTTTTTATCCTCTTCGCTGTGCATTTCTACCGCTCGCTGGTCAGCCACAAAACCGACAGGCAGTTTCAAGAGTTAGAAGAGCTGGAGGACTTACAGAACGAACTGGACCACCGAGGGGAGGCGTCTACTTTACAGTCTCCCAGTTCCCTTTACCCCTAGTTTTGAGTTTGGGAAAGAGCTTCGGTTAATGTTTTAGCTTTGTGTTGCAACACATCGTATTTTCGACCGTAGTATTGATCTATCTGTTGCACGTTGACACCAAAATGTCCAGTTTTATATGTGTTGAGACAAAATGTCCACTGTTTCTGCTAGATTTACTAATACCAGTCAGAATGTGATAACTGTGAAAGCATGCACTGCATGTTTTATGGATATTTTATTTTCATCTTTTTCTGTTCTTCTAAGAATAGTTCACCCAAAAATGAAAATGTTCCCAAAATGTACTCTCCTTCAGTTCATTAAAGGTGTATCTGAGTTTGTTTCTTCATCGGAACAGATTTGGAGAAATTCAGCATTACTTCACTTGCTCAGCAATGGATCCTCTGCAGTGAATGGGTGCCGTCAGAATGAGAGTCTAAACAGCTGATTAAAACATCACAACAATCCACAAGTAATCCATTAAGGCATTTTTAACCAAAAATATGGCTATAATATTTGTCCTTTCTCCATAATATTGCTTTCTCCAGTGAAAAGCATCTTGGATGGCCTGAGGTTGAGTACATTTTCAGCAATTTTTCATTTTTGGTGAACTATTCCTTTCATTCACCACAGGGAAAATCCTTTATTTCAGTATGGCAGCTGTGCCAGTTATAAGGTTTTTATTTTCACGCAAGGCAAGCTACACTCTTACAGACATGCGTTTATATACAAAAACACTTTTTTAAACACTGATCAGAGGCTTGTTTGAAGTTATTACAGTGCAGGGGACATTTTATGTTCACTTGACCAAATCATTTTGATGCGTTCTGAATCAGGGCTTCGCTGTTGAACAGCTTAAGTAACCAAAAATCAGAGTCTTATTCAAACTCAGTTGTTTTGTCTTAAAACTCCCTGAATGAGCACATCTTAGTAGAAACAAAGGCACTTTATCAACATGCTTGTCTGACCTTTTTTGGTAGTATTTGAAACGGCTTCCCATTAAAGGGCCTCTGTTCACTCTGAAGTGCTTAGAGCCGTCACGGCTAAAGAGCTGGCGGGATTGTGCGATTATGCTAGCGAACACATTTGAAACAAAGTGTTTATTAAACAGAGGACCGTTTAAGTATGTAGTTACATCAGCAGCATTGACGAAAATGACTAAAACAACATTTAATTAAAATATTCAGTATTGCCAAATTGAAATACAATGATTTTTTTGCCAAAGTATTTGTGAAATAATATCCATGTTGTGTGTAAAGTTTGTTTCAGAAGCTCTTTTTATTAGTGCACAGCATGTGCTGGCATTTAAGAACTCAGTTTTATACATTTTAATTAAAGTCTTAATCAAACCAACTGCATTTATTGCTAAAATGAGCTTTCTGTCAAATACTAGTAGATGCATAATGTGCCAACAGCTTTTTTGTATTGTGTGATAGTGTTTTTATTGTGAGTGGGGGGTTGATAAAACATATTTCACTGCACTAGTCTGCCTTTCTTGACTTCAGGATATTGTCAAGGAACATATTGCCTAGCAGCGGTATGACTTGGAATCGTGGTCTGTTGATTTCTCCTTGTCCTCAGTGAAAAATGCTCGCGCCTCCATCAGCACAGCCTGTGAATCCTGTAGGCAAACCTTTGGACATAGAAGCAGAGCTGTAATTCACACAGTTTCTGAATCTGCATTAATCAACAAAACGTTTTGAGCTGTTTGCTGTTACAGTGGTCAGAACCTATGACTCAAAGCTTGTGTTCTCGGTAATGCTTCATGCATTACTGTTAAAATAGAAATCACGCTAATGAGTAAACATCAGTGTTAATCATTCACCTTGGGAATTGGATACACTGTTGGTCTAACCGCTGCTTCTCTCCCAAAATCAAGCATGGTTCCACACTTAGCAATGCCGTCAACCCAAAAGCCTTCGTACAGCTGACCTCTGTCCAGGTAGAAGAACTTGCCGGGTCCATTTTTCTGTCCGTCACTCCAGGTGCCCACAAAGCGGTTTCCATTAGCTTCACAAAAAAAAAGATTTAAAAAAAGTCTTAATAATTCACAGTAAAAATAAAAAATAAAACAAAAGATTTATTCTGCAACAAGAAAAGTAAGCCAATTTTTAGGACGATTAAGATTATTTGCATTACATCATTTTAATTAGAAACAACCCCCCCCATTCTCATTACCATAATGCCAAGATATAATTACTATCTTTTATATATGTTTATTATATAAAAAATTTAATGCCAAATAAAATCTTATTATTATTCATGATATATAAAAATCTAATTACCAAAATGCTAAAAAATTCATTATTTAATATAAACTTGATTATAATAAATGTGTGTGTGTGTATATATATATATCTATATATATATATATATTTAAGAAATGTATGTAATATATTTATATAACATGAATCATATATAAATATGAATACACATATACAGTGCCTTGCGAAAGTATTAATTAATTTTGCAAAATTATTCTTAATTTTTTTCACGTTTTATGTTGCTGCCTTATGTTAAACTGCTTTAAATTACTTTTTCCCACATCATCTACACTCCATACACAATTAAGGTAAAGAAAACATATAAAGTTTTTAACATCTTTGCAAATGTATTAAAAGTAAAAACTGAAATGATTCCATTGCATAAGTACACATACTCTTATCTGGCACAGTTTAATTTAGCTCGGGAGCATTCATATTGCTTGTAGGTGTTACTAGACTTTGAGTGAAGGTAATCTGTGGCAAATTCAATTGAATGGGTATGATTTGGAAAGGCACACATATAAGGTCTGACAGCTGATAATGCATATCAGAGCAAAAACCAAGCCCTGGGGTCAAAAGAACAATCTGTAGAGCTCAGAAACAGGTTTGCGTCAAGCCACACATCTGAGGAAGAGTTCAGAAAAACATCTGCTTCATTGAAGGGTCACAGAAGCATGTAGTCTCTGTTAGTCTTAATGGAAGAAGTTTGAAACCACCAGGACTCTTGTTAGAGCTGTCCTCCTGACCAACCTGAGCAATTGATGGAGACGGGCTTCGGTTAGACTGATGACCAAGAACCTGATGGTCACTCTTGAGCTCCATGATCATATGTGAAGAGATCTACAGAAGGAGAAACATCACTGAAACACTCCACCGATCTGGGATTTATGGCAGTGTGACCAAATTCAATCATCTCCTCAGTGAAGACAAAAGAAAACACACTTTTACAAAAAAGCACCTAAAGGACCCTCAGACTGTGATAAATAATATTATCTGGTCTGATGAACCTCAATTCTAAGCATCATGTTTGAAGGAAACCAGCTCTGCTCATCACCTGCAGAGAACCATCCCAAAAGTAAAGTGTGCTGGTATCAGCATCATGCTGTGGGGCTGTTTTTCAGCAGCAGGGACTGAGGGACTCGTCAGAGTAGAAGAGAATCTCAATGCACCAAAATATTGAGATAGCCTTAATGAAAACCCAGTCCAGAGCATTCAGAACCTCTGTTTTACCTTCCAACAGAACAATGACCCTAAACACACATTAAGAGTGGCTTCTACACAACGCTGTGTGTGAATGTCTTTGAGTGGCCCAGACACAGCCTGAGCTTGAACCCGATCTAATATTTCTGGAGAAACCTGAACATGTGCGTCTGCTCCATCCAACCTGACAGAGCTTGAGAGGTGAAGAGATGAGGAGAAGAAGAGCAGATTATTGACAAATGCTGATGAGCAAAGCTTGCCGCATCAAACTAAAAAGACTTGAGGCTGTAAAGGTGCTTCAGCTAAGTACTGAGTTAAGGGTATGAAGGGTATGCAAAGTACTTATTTGAGTTTTTTTTATTTTTAATAAATTGTTACAATTCTGTTTTTTCTTTGTCAATATGGTGTATGGAGTGTAGATTGATGTGGGGGGGAGTAATATAAAGCAGTTTAACATAAGGCAGCAACATAACAAAATGTGAAAAAAATGAAGGGGTGTAATACATTCTCAAGGCACTGTATATATATATGTAAATTTTTCTTAAATTTATGCATGTATGTGCATGTATTTATATATAAATATACACAGTACACATTATATTATAGAAACAAACTTTTATTCTGGATTAATCGATTTGACAGCACTAAAGTACACTATTATACATGTGTGTGTGTGTATACACACACACTATATCATTATATATTATTGATAAATACATTTATCTAAATAAAATGTAATTCTTAATAAAAGATTTTAATTTATTATTTATTATAGACATTAGACATTAAATGATGTGTGTGTGTGTGTGTGTGTGTGTGTGTGTGTGTGTGTGTGTCTGTGTGTATATGCATTATTATACATATATCTGCAGTGTTGGTAGTTATGATTTTATGCTGATTTACATTGATTTTTTTCTGTATAAAGAATATGCACTTAATTGTCATAAAAAATATGTTACAATGCTATGTTAATTTTCCTGAAAACGGGCTTCAGTTTCTTTATGCTATATTTATATTGTTTAAAAATACGAGTGATCTGGACATGTTTTAGTGAGATCCACCAGGCCGGCCCACATGTCTGTACCTAGGAGAAGCAAACCCTGTCCGTGATGTTTGTCCTTCAGCCACTCTCCCTCATACAGCTCCTCGTTGTCATACTGCATCCGTCCCCATCCACTCCTCTGATCTTCCTTCCACTGCCCCTCATAGAAAGCAGACGGACTGTAGAAATATGTCCCTGCACCCTTAGAGTGAAAGGCCAACGATTGATATGTGGAAACCATGGACCGTATGATGACAAACAGTGTTTGACACTTACTTCCTTCTTGTCGTTTCGCCAAGAACCAACATAGAGCCTCACATACTCTTTAGTTTGAGGGTCAGTCTTGCTCAGGGTTCCATAGCCTTCTCTCTTTCCACACCTCCAGTCCCCATCATAGATCATTCCTGTTTTCTTCCAAACCTGCGTCCCTTTTCCTTATCAGAGTTACGTTCAGGAAAATGTTGTTAATGGAGGGAAAATCATTCTGCCAAATCAAGCTTTGATAAGCAGTGTTTCTTAGGAACACATAATGTAATCTACAGAACACATCTAAATAACAAAGTTAATTCAATTAAGGCTTGTCTATTCAAACTGCCAGGCTTTTTACTGTGATCCTCAAAGCCTGTAATGTTTAAAACATGCCATTAAATATTAAATATTACCATGTTTGGTATTCTCCATCCACTCGCCTGTGTATTGATCTCCATTGACAGAATACACGGTGTGATGAGGGCCACATTTTTGGGCTTTTTTGTCCCAGAGTTTTACAAGTGGTTCTGTAGTCTGGAGTCTCTTCAAGAAGGGCATACTGCACATGAAATATGATTATTATCATTCAAATATTATTATCTGCCACTATAGAACTTTTTGTAGCATTTAAAAAGTGTAAATAAGTTACAATAACAGATGACTATGTAATCATAAAGTATACCTATTTAGATCTTACCTGTGATCACATTCACCATCCAAATCACTTGAATAAACTTCAATCAACCACAATACATATATTTAAACTTTAATAATGTTAGTCAAACTGGTCGATCTCGACTGACCTGTCAAAAGAATTCGTGTACGGTAACCTAGCAACAAGCCTTAACTAATATTTATGTTCGCTGACGCTCCCGGTCATTAGGGGGCGACGTCATCCTCGGAATCTGATGCTGGCCTGTGATTGGTGGACAGGTGAAGAAGCGGAGCTTATATAAACCACTAGAGCGCCCACTAGCGGCAGTGTGCGGCAGAGCAGTGCCAGCGCAGACGGGTACAATGTCACTGGAGAGATGTCAAAGTGAATGGACAGAAATAGAGCAAGAATATCAGCAATTACAGGTTTGAACTGAACGGATGTGTGTTATATTTGTGCTCCGATAGCCTAAAGATGAATCTTGTGTTAGTAAGGAAGCGAATGCGTTTGTTTTGGAGGTTTGTGACGCGGCTAACTGGCTTTAGCTCATCAGATGAATTGCTTTTCTTTTGTTATTGTAAAGGTACATGTGTATTTAACCAGCATCAGTTCTCTAAAACATATGTAAATGAATCAATATATTAGTGTATATATTTTATTATTTTAATACATTTGGTGGGTTAGTTAAGTAGATCTGATAATGATTCACGAATTTAAACTGGTTAAACCAGGTTAACGTTAGATGTTGTTAACCAAGAGTTGTTGCTCAACTGTACAAATGATCGTAGAACATTAATCTACTCGTGATAGACAGGGTTAGATTACAGGATGGTGAAGCTCGAGACGTGAAGTTCATGAAGCTCCTGGGGTTTGAATACTGCCTTTAGGGTAAGGTATCAAGGTAATACTATGGGGATTTGTTGTTGTTGTTTTTTGGATATAAACCAGGGTAGTACCCTGGTATTTATTTTAATTGCCCTGGTGTACCATGTAAATATATTCAGTACTATGGTACAAATCAAAGAACCATAGTATTTGCATCTGAGATATATATATACATTAAGATACCATTAAAAAGCAGCGGTCATGTGTTACCAGGCCTGGTTAGAGTTGATAGAAAGGATTGGCCCATGTTTAAAATGCCCTTCTCATGTTCAAAATTCCTCATGCTTAAAATGGAGCATCCAGAGGATGGATGTGCCCATTGAAAGGTCATGCATGTATTAGGAAACGATTCTGATTTGATTTTGACTTTGTGTATTTTGTATTTTAGGAAACGCACAAAGTGTACAGACAGAAGCTGGAGGAGCTGACGAACCTGCAGGCGATATGCAGCAGTGCCATTAGCAAACAAAGAAAAGGCCTGAAAGACCTCAAGCATAGTCTTCATAAGTATGAGCCGAGTTTCAGATGTGATTAAAGATCTTGAGCAACACATTCACGATGACGTAAACTGATCCTTTTTTTCTGTTGTTGCAAACAGGTGTACGAAAACTTGCAATGAAAAAGAAACGGAGGTGATAAATGACCTGAAGGTTCAAATTAAAGAAAGGCAAAATGTCTTTTTTGACATGGAGTCCTATTTGCCAAAGAAAAACGGGTGAGGTTTAGTTCTTCATTCTGATTTGTATAGTAGTACCACAGTTGTGTGGTCTGGTTTTGATTTTTTTTCTACTATCTTAAAACTGTTGTCTTCTCTTTTCAGACTGTACTTAAATTTGGTCCTTGGAAATGTGAATGTCACACTCCTCAGCAACCAAGCCAAGTGAGTCCGATGTGAGCTTGTCCATTGAGCGGAGAGAGATTTCACAAAACATAATTGCTGATTATTTTGTTTTCCAAAACAGGTTTGCGTACAAAGATGAATATGAGAAGTTCAAACTTTATATGACTATAATACTAATGTTTGGTGCCGTCACCTGCCTCTTCCTTTTCAACTACCGGTAAGACGAGAGATCTCAATAATTAATGTTATTTTGTGGAGGAAATTGTGCTGTTGGAGTCTAACATGCAGATGTCACGTTCACAGGGTTATAGATGAAATCTTCAACTTTTTATTGGTGTGGTATTATTGCACATTGACAATAAGAGAGAGTATCCTCATGAGCAATGGGTCACGGTGAGTTCACGTTCACTTTAAAGTACATTTGGTCAATGCTGTGATTTAACGGTTAACTGTGGTGCTAGTGGGAGATTCAGGTTCAAATCTCTCTTCCCAGTATCTTCCTGTCCTTTCTCTATTCTATTAATAAACAATGTGTTTTGAGAAAAAATGCTTAAAATAAAAGTAAAAAAAATGGTTTTACTATTTTGGTTGGTTGTAGTATTTGATTTTGTTTTTATTTTGTTTATTTATTTGGCCACATTATTTTGTTTATTTTTGTAGTATTTTGCTTGTTTATACTTGGTTGTGATTTTTGTTGTTGTTATTTCTTTTGTTGTGATTTATTTTATGTTTGGTGTTTTTATTTATTTATTTATTTTTTTGCTTGTTTGTTTTGTGTAATTATATTTTTTTGTATTCTTTCTTGTTTGTTTACATCACTTATTTGGTAGTGATATTTTATTTGTTTGTCTTGTGCATTTGTTTGGTTGTAGCACTTTGTTTGATTGTCGGATTTATTTGGTTGTGGTATTTGTTTTTGTATGTTTAACTTTGATACTGTTTTTGTTTATTTTGTTGTAATATTTTATCTGTTCATTTATTTATTGCATTATGAGGAATGGTTATGATTTACCTTTTATTTATTATTTCCTTCTAGAATTAAAGGCTGGTGGGTGTCACATCACTACGTCTCAACCTTTTTATCAGGTGTTATGTTGACATGGTAAGTGTTTTAGGCCACAAATCATATAATTGAATCTGTTTTCCTATCACCAGCTTGTATTTCATCACCAATCTCTGTTCCTGTGTTTTAAGGCCAGAAGGTCCAGTGTATCAGATGTTCAGAAGTCAGTTTCTGGCTTTCTCCATCTATCAGAGTGAGTATAATCTATTAGCTGCTCCGTGTGGTTTGCGTGTCTTTTGTTTGTTATATTGTTTCATGTTTCTCTGGTAGGTTGTGTGCAGTTTCTTCAGTATTATTATCAGAGCGGCTGCTTGTATCGGTTACGGGCTCTGGGGGAAAGAAACCAGCTGGACCTGACAGTGGGTAAGCATTGTGACCGATTTGAATCATGGGAGAAATGTTGACCTGGATTATGTCATCGGTTCACACTGCATATGTTACATGTTTGGCCTGAAGTCAGAGCCCAGATTGACCTCTCATGTTACTCTTACAGAGGGCTTTCAATCTTGGATGTGGAGGGGGCTTACATTTCTCCTCCCGTTTCTATTCTTTGGTCATGTGAGTATCAGCGTTTAAGTGTTGCCTTTCATTTTTCATGCAGTATACAAAATGTACTGACCCTAAACATTTGAACAGCGTATGTGTATATATAAGATTCAGAATCAATATATTGATTCAGCTGACAGGCCTGTGAGATAAATGTGTTGGTTTTCTCTCCTCTGGTCAGTTTTGGCAGCTGTACAATGCTGTGACTCTTTTTAAGCTGTCTGCCCGTGATGGCTGCAAGGAATGGCAGGTAAAGAGAATGGCTGAAGTTGTCAAACATCACTATTATTGCTTGAAAACCCAAGAATCAATCTTCTGCACATTGCTCATCCTGTACTGTTATTAATTTTGCCAGTATTGCAGATTGATCTTTGCACTTAAATATTTAATTTTTCAGGTGTTCATGTTGGCCTTGACATTTCTCGTCCTGTTCTTGGGAAATTTCCTCTCTACTTTGAAAGTGGTTCACCAGAAGCTCCAGAAAAACAAAGAAAAGATCAAAAATAACTGATGATATCATATGCAGCGGGGCCAGTGAGGACTCACAGAACTGAACTTTAAAGCGCACAAAACTGTTTCGTCTACAGGAGTCGCGTCCCACGAGCTGTTTGGAGAGGGTCGGAGGTGGATGTCGACGTCTCCTCGTTTCAGAAGCAGCAGTGAAAATCAAGATTTCGTGTCACATTTCTCTATTGTCTGCCGTGTTGTTTTTGCTCTTATTTATGCAATCACAGCAGTTCGAGGGTAATGTTTGGGTTAGAAACCACTGACAACCTTCAAACACTGTTTACCGAATAAGCGAGGAGACTTCAATTCACTTTTGTTCCTGTGCATGGATATGTTTACAATAAGCCACATTTAAACTTTATGCAACGCAGCAGGAAGGCTGTCGAACGCGGTTCACTGCAGCATCTCAAAGGGATTTGTTTTGGTTTTTAAGAAGCTGGATAGTGATTAAAGTACTTGTTCAAATACAAGACATTTTAGCGGAAGCATATGTTACATATTTCTGAGAAAGCATTGAAACAATGCAACTCTAAGGGAAAGGTGTGTTTTGCACGTCGTGGCTTGTTAGTACAGTGATTGAGCAAGGACAAATTCTTGAATTAAAGGAAAAGTTCATCCAAAAAGGAACATTTTATTTTAAATTTGATCACCCTCAGACCATTCCGTGATGTAGATGAGTGTTTCTTCATCAGAACAGATTTGGACTTGCTCCGCAATGGATCCTCTGCCGTGAATGGGTGCCGTCAGATTGAGAGGCCAAACTGCTGATAAAAACATCTCAAGTAATCCACACCACTCCAGTCTAAATTAACAGTTCATTAATTATCCATAATATAGCTTTCTGCAGTGAAAATTTGCTTTATCTGAATCAGAAGAGAAATATGCACAGATCAAACACTGTTTACAAGTGAAAACAGTCCAAAACATGGATGGATCTTTTACTGAAGAGGGGAAGCATTATTATGGGCTCGTATTTTAACCAGAAGAGACATCTTAATGATGGATTTGTTTCTTACAAACATGCAGCTTTTTGTTTCACAAGATGTTAACTGATGGACTGGAGTGGTGTGGATTACTTGTGTATTATTGTGATGTTTTATCAGCTGTTTGGACTCTCATTCTGACGGCACCCATTCACTGCAGATGATGCTTGGTGTCCAAGTGATGTAATGCTACATTTCTCCAAATCTGTTCTGATGAAGAAAAACAACTCATCTACATCTTTATTTTTGGGTCACATGATATTCTCTGACACGTTTAAAACGTGGATTTGTGTTATTAACGATGGTAATAAAGCTCCGGTAACACTTCATAGTACATGAGGAGCATCCCTTTTCTCTTGCCTTGTTATTTTCTCATGTTTGGTAGTTCTATCCAAAGGCATAGACATGTAACTGCATTAGAAGTAAGAATGACAGAAATACTGAACTATATCTTGCATAATGTGAATTAATGCTGTTATAATTACATCTACTGTAATAGGACGTACCAGTATGTGTTTCTGTGTTACTTTGAACGTGTCAAAGAAAAAAAATGTTTTGTTTAAGCAAAGTTTTTCATGGTTTACCATCAGGGAGATTTTTTTTCCTATGTGATATTACAGAGGCGGGTCACTACAGTTGCGTTTGGTTACAGAACGATGTGTTTGCCTTAATGCTCCCCTTTGCCCGTTCACACCTGCTTTAGTTTAGCCTAGAACCCAAGTGTTACAAATAGTTTTGAATTTCATAGGCTCAGTGAACTGAAGCATAAAGCTGTAATTAAAGGGATTTCTCATGTTGGGAAATGCTTTACTGCACAATTAACCACTGCGTAAATCATGTGTAACAGTTGTCACAATTCACAATGTGATTTTGTCTATGTTTTGTGTTGAATGAAATAACTGCACTTTTTGCTTCACCGTAAAATAAGCTTTCGGACTGGAGGAAAAGGAGGTTTCCAAAGGGCCGATTAGATATTAAGCTGGATTTCTATTCACCTTCTGTTGCTACAGAGCAAATAAATTCAATCTGATGCAATCTGTGTGGCCTGTGAAAATGTATTGCTTAGGCCTTCACCACCAGAGGGCGCAGGAGTGAACGCGCTTCTATATTGTGTGTGAAATAAAGGTACTACAAGCCATTTTTATTTATTATTTACTCATTTATTTAGAAAACCATCATCAAAATTAAATGTTTCACCTTTTTATTAGAACATAGAATGTTCCTGCTACCTGACAAATAATACTGAAATGTGACCCTGCACCACAAAACCTGCCATAGCCTGTGTGGCCACGTATATGTACATGTAGCAATAGCCAAACAATGTATGGGTCAAAATGATCGATTTTTCTTTTATGGCAAAAATCATTTGGATTTGATACTAATGTTAAGATCTTGTTTCATATATAAAACAATAAATTAAATATGATAAATTTGATATATTTATAATCATATATTATAATGTATGTAAATAAAATAATTGCCTAACAGTGCAGAGGAGCTTCAGTAAATAACACTGATAATATATTCGTGCAGAAGTAACGTTTCATTCTTCGCTTCGTAGCCGCGCCTGCAGTATTCGGAGGCTTCCGTTACCGCAGTCGCATCCTGCTGAGCAGAAGTTTGTGCGCTAACCACAAGATCACTCTTGTATTCTGACCAAGTTTGTTTTGCAAAGAAAGCAGAGATTTTCACTCATTTGTCTGCCTAATATCTGAAAACTGCGTCGTGCTAAATGAAAGCATGTGTGCCGATGTATAACGAATAGTAGAGCTACAGAATTTGACTAGGGACATTATCGAGTCGATTTACTTAATTAAGCAAAACACTTGCATTTATGCACAATAAATATCTTAAAATATCACGGGTTTATTTGTGTAACAATGGTTTTCACTTTCTGGCATCTGTGTGAGATCTGAAAAAGTTAGAGATACAGTAAATAATCGCAATACTGAAAGAAACAAAAGTGAAATTCCAGTTCAAATGTTGTAAGTGGTGGTGGTCTACAAAGACTCACATTTCTAGAAATCTCCAGGATTGTTTTGTACACCATATGCCTATTTTTATTTAATTTTTTTCAGAAAGCTTTATAGACTCACAAAATACTGTAACTCAAAGTTTAAAAACTGCAACTACTGTGTAAGTCCATAACATGCATTGCACAAAAGAAACATGTTACACCGAGTGCAACATAGTGGCAGGTACTTCAGTTACCATTATAAACAGCACAGATTGTAACCGAATTTAAAATGTGACCATGTGATATGTATAGTCATCCCTGAGACATCAGCAGCAGTTTTTCCATCTCCTATTGGATCCACGCTCATAGCAGACCAAATTCCATCAAGTCATATCAGTGACACCAGCAGAAGGATGTGGCGTGGACCATTACAGACTATCTAACACACACACTGGTGACCTCTGGCAAACAGTTAAGCCTTGGAGGGCAGATTGTGAGAAAACGCACACCACACGTTCTGAAAAATATTCCTCTGAGAAAGCTTACACAATTGGAGAAGCCTTGCAGATGTGTCCGTAATGTTTACAGAATATCCTAGTTCATATATACAAAACTTGAACGAGTGTGTTCTGGCAGTGGTCACAGAATGATACAGCGTTTCTTCTTCTTGCGGAGATGTCTTGCTTTAGCCCGAGCCGCTAGTGCTCGCTTTGTTGCCTCTCTGAAAATGTCCTCTACGTTTTCTCTATATTTAGCCGAACACTCCAGGTATACATCAGCGTTCATTTGCTTCTGGATCTGTTCACCCTAAGAAAGAGATATGAAGGTTGATTACTCAGTTAACATATCTATATCTGCGTATCCATATATACATACTCGTGAACACACACACACACACACACACACACACATCTATATCTGTGAATCCATATATACATACTCGTGTACACACACACACACATCTATATCTGTATATCCATATATACATACTGCACACACACACACACACACACACACACACACACATCTATATCTGTGTATCCATATATACATACTCGTGTACACACACACATCTATATCTGTGTATCCATATATACATACTCGTGTACACACACACACACACACACACACACACACACACACATCTATATCTGTGTATCCATATATACATACTCGTGTACACACACACACACATCTATATCTGTGTATACATATATACATACTCGTGTACACACACACACACACACACACACATCTATATCTGTGTATCCATATATACATACTCGTACACACACACACACACACACACACACACATCTATATATATACACATATAAAAAGTTGTTTAATGAAATTAATAAGTTTATTCAGCAGAGATGTGTTCAATTAATCAAAAGTGAAAGTAAAGACAACGTTACAAAGAACAAAGATTTCTATTTTAAATAAATGCCGTTCTTTTAAAGTTTCTCAAAATATGGTTTCCATAAATATATTAAGTAGCACAACTGTATATTAACTATATTACTGTATATTGAGTATATTAAATATATATTAAATGTTTTATTAACTTTCTGGGAAAAAAAGTATCACGATTGTCATAAAAATATTAAGCAGCACAACTGTTTCACATTACTTAACAAACGTAACCCAAAAATATGTTAACATAACTCAATATGACTTGTTTTTACGAGACCGAGTGCTTGTGATGTTCTTTATTTTGTAAATCACTTTGGATAAAAATGTCTGTTAAATAAATAAATATAAATGTAACGCCAACCTGGAGGTAAGTGATGGGTTCCAGATCTAAAGCTTTGAGCTTCCTCGTCTTCTCTTTGTCCTTTCGCAGGTCCGTCTTGCACCCTATTAAGATAATGGGGACGTCACGGCAGAAATGATGGACCTCTGGGTACCACTGTAGGGGAACAGGGAAAACACGTTTAAAACAGAACTTCTTCTTTTATATAAATACTTTTTCTTAATGCTGTAATGGTGTACTGTATCTATATTTAGGCCATGAAGGAACAGTCCCTATGCTGGGCCTTTATTTAAACAGGGTTCGGCACATTCCTCTAAACTGACATGACTGGAAGCTTCCAGAAATACTGTTTGTTTTCAGAGGTGGTCCACTTCAGGTCAAAGTTTATCAGCTCACGGTAAACAAAGTTAAAGCAGACTTTCACCTGACGAGCACAACAGTTTCATTCTCTACTGAAGGCAAATCACCTTTATCGTGACATTGTCGAACGACGTCGGATTGGTCACATCGTAGCAGATGATAACAAGGTTCACTTCTTGATAAGACAGAGGCCTCAAGCGATCATAGTCCTCCTGGCCTGTCAGTAAACAGATTAGAAGGAAATGACGTCATCACATCACACTGATACCTGAAAACAACACTGCATTATGTGGAGCGTTTCTATAGCGACGCCCTGTGCCCATGTACAGCTTCCTGTATGTCATATTATATGAACAAAGTATTTTGACAAAAAAACGAGATGTGGTAGAATACCACATCCTGGCTTCAACATCCTGTTTCTGAGAGCCAGAGAAGGTCCGGGCAACAGCGTGGCTCTGATAAGCAGCTCGATTATTGAAGATGCAGTTCAATTTAGACAAGAAGAAAAAATACATTTCGAAGATTGTATCATGGCGAAATTCAGGTTATATAGATGTCAGGGGTTCACCGAGGTCAGGAAATGAGTAAATGATGATTAGTTCAATACAAGAATGTGCTACATTCCAAAAAAGGTAGAACATGTCTGATGATCAGTGTGATTTATACAAATTAAACTTCCTCATTCTGATCATATTAGCATTCACTAAAAACGTGAAAATACATCCTGTAGTTCCTGAATGTACAGTGTTTGAACTATGAATAAATATTGAATATTGAACCCATTTTCAACCAATTTGGTGCTTCAAAAATAACTCAAATACATTCTGTCAAAATATCCTAATGCATCCACATATGCACATTTTACAAAAATACACAACTGTTCAAATGATTTGGGTAAAAAGAAGCATTTTATGGTCACCAAAAATACAGTAAAAACTGTATTATTTTAAAATATTAATATGATTTAAAATAACAGTTTTCTATTTGAACATTTTAAAATGTAATTTATTCATGTGATGTAAAGCTGAATTTTCAGCATCAATGCTAGTGTCACATGATCATATATCAAATAAAAAAAACAGCTGTGCTGCTTAATATTTTTGTGGAAACCATAATACTTTATTATACTTAGATTTTTTTGTTCAAAAGAACAGCAATTATTTCAAACTGATTTTTTACATAACATTATAAATGTCTTTACTGTCACTTTTGATCAGTTTTGATCCTTGCTGAAAACAATACAAAACAATACAATAAATAAATAAATCTTATCAAGCCCAAACTTTGAACAGTAGTATAACATGATAATTAAAGTCCTACATTCACATAATTAATTAAAGTATTAACATTTTAAATACATGCAGTATTCATCCACAAATGTAACAACTGCGTTACACATCAGTAGTGGCGTTTAGCATGTTGCACCACATCCGTAGACAGATTCTGGCCCAATAAGCCACAGCGTAAAAACTGGAGGGTGATACTTAGAATAGGAATATTTCACAATGTCATTTATTTCAAGTAAATACTGTAAATCATTTATAGAGTGTGGTCTTGGATGTCAATAATTGAGGACAAAAATCTTTCTAAATAATTCTATAATAATTTGAACACAATGCCAAAGAAAAGATAATCATGCAATGATCAAAAGTGTACATACGGCCTGACCTCAGCTATGAAAACTATTACTAATGGCCTCGCACCCATTTCACTCAATGTTCCTGCCTAAATATTTAATCATTAAAATCTGTCACTCTAGACTAGAGAATGGGGCGTTTGGAATGTGAGGTGTGTCTGGCGTCTGTACACACTCACCTGCCGTATCGTACAGATTCAGCTGAATGTCTTTCCCTCCATAGGACACAGTCGTCACATATTTTTCAAACACAGACGGAGCATATTTCTGTTGAACATCATTATCAAATCAGACAAGTACAGGCGTATAATTGATGACGGTGCATAAAATGGTCATGTTTCTAAGACACATGTACAATCAAGGCGTAGGCAGAAACCTAAATTGCTGTCTGGAAGTGGAAAAACTTGCTGAGGACGTTGTGCAAATGACTTATGTATTTAGCAATGTTTCCTTCTCTTGAAAATGGTTATTTCTGAAACTATCTTCACAACTGAAGTAAATCCGGTTTACTTACACACACAAAAAAAGTAAAGAACATGAATTTGTACTTTGCCGACATAAAATTGTCATTTTGAGCTTAATCATCATCTAAAAGCTTACCTCTGGGAAATCTCCTTTGGAATACACCATGAGCAGAGATGTTTTCCCACAACCCCCGTCTCCTACGATCACAATTTTGAGAGAATCCGTGTGAGTGCCATTGCCGGCTACAGTGCCGTTCTGTGTCATGTCCTTTCACGGGCCGCACCGGCCGGGTCAGTTCCTCCAACAGGTGCCCAAGTGCACAGAAGTATCAGGCACATTCATTGGTGAATATAACGTGAGACTAACTCTCTGCCAGGTAAGCATGCTGCTATCCGGCCTCAACTTCCTCCTCCTCTTGCCTTTTTTCTTTTCAAACCATGTGACTGTGTTTTCAGAGCGTGTGACTGTAATCGAGGCTGTTAAACATGTGTGACTCTTTCCTGTGCCTGTCTGCACCATCACTAGGCGGGGTACATAAAGGCACTCCCTCCAGCCGGTCAGCAGAGTTTACTTCCTAACTACATTTGATTTGAGACAGTCCTTTGAAAATCTTCTCATATTCTCCCGTCTACATGGGTGGAGCGGGACAGATGGTATGCTTAGGATAATATTACAAAAAACATAATTGCAGTGATTCTATTAGCAATGTGTTGATAATTAAGTGAATTATATAAGAGTGTGACTTTGTTACTAATGACAATTACATAACTAAAAGTGTTATTATTTGTATTACTAAGAAATGTACCCACCTATTACAAGTGTTATTTTAGTATCATTCAGATTCATTTTATTGGTTTTTATTTTTGTATTTCTTGTTTTCATTACAATTTTATGTTTTGAATTTTCTTTCGTGTTTTGTTATTATTCTTATTATTGTAATATTCCTATATAGTTTTTATATTTATTTCAGTTGTTGGTTGTTTTAAGACATCAAGCTAAACCAACTGAAAATGAGAAATGTTAAGTCAATAGCTCAAATAAAATAAGGTTAATTGTTTTTACTTTATTTGATTTTAGTTACCATTTATTACATTTCAAGGAATAACAATGTTTTTTTATTGTTTTACTTTTAGTTGTTTAGGTGTTAATAAATCTGCCCCTTGCAACAACAAAATAAAATAAATAAATGTATAAAAACATTAATTTGTGTGCATATTTTACTCTTTAAAAACTATTCACTTGTCTATTAGTATTAGTAAGAATTATTAAAAACATAAAAAATAATTACAATGTCAAATGCAAAACGATTAAATTCCCACTTTAAAAAGATTTGCATATATTATGTTGAGATGAACATATGAGACGATTGTGAATCATGCCTCAGTAGCACATCGTGGTAAGTTTGGTAAGGTCCTGAATCCTACACTTTATTTGTTAGTACTTATATATACAGGTATATATATATATATATATATATATATAAGTACTAACAAATAAAGTGTAAGTGTAAAACGCACCATATATCATTATATTGTTATTATTAATATTATACATTTACAAATAAACTTTAAAGTTTTAGAGTTCATGTCTCTTTATTTCCTTAATCATTTTTATGTTCTTAACTTTTTTTTAATGAATAGCCTACAAATTAAACTCTATAGGCCTATAAAAAGGACTGGATCTTTTCAAGATGATACTTGACCTGCATAATAGTGACATGCATCATGGAAATGTATGGTCTTTAATACAAAGCAATATCTGTGAAACCACCAGCTAAAGGCCGTCGTTCAAAGCAAAACCTCAGTGCTCCTGCGAGTATAACAAACCTCTCTTCGTTTATTTTACCAATGGTCAATAGGTGTCAGTTAATGCACCCCCCACACCGTCACAGCCAATGAGAGGCTAGAAAGGGTTGTTGTTGTTCTCCTCTCATTCCTCACAGATAGGAGGCGTCGTGTAATGACTGTCTCTCTGTCACATACTGTGAACATTTACTAATTCAAAACATGGCAAGGGAAATAAATTGCTAAAATG
Source organism: Gymnocypris eckloni scoliostomus (assembly GCA_027564155.1). NCBI lineage: Eukaryota > Metazoa > Chordata > Actinopteri > Cypriniformes > Cyprinidae > Gymnocypris > Gymnocypris eckloni. The sequence goes on from CM050435.1 coordinate 19,541,114, forward strand.
TATTATAAAAGCCCACTATGTTCTCATAAAATCATTTATATGGATTTCTACGGTCCATAGGCTAAATAAAAAGGTCGTTAATATCCATTAATGAAGGACAAAAGCGGCCTACAGCAGCAGCGATAAACGGGTGTACCTGTTTCCCGCCACATGGGCCCGTTTGGTTCGGTTCTATATCAGTTCACACACAGCCAAATGTAATAAAATGTAAATGAATGTTACAACAGAATGTCAGCTTCGCTTCGAGGAAACAGCTAATTAGGCGAAGATGAGGAAAAAATGGAAAAAAGCGAAACGTCTGTCAATAAATACAAAACTAAATGTATTTTTAAGAACAGTTTCATTTATTGCGATATAAAAGCAGTTCATTGAGTGCAACATCTCTGTGTGTATATATACTTACCATATTATTAAATGTTTCAATCCATTTTTTAAGAACAGAAGTCACAGTGAAATGTTACTAAATTACATTGTACATGAGAAATGCAATGCGAACCGTCGTCAGGATCTGTTGAGTATTTCCTCAGATTTCTTGTGGAAAATTAGACTGACATTTAAAGGCACATTACAGGGAATATACACACATTGCTGGCATTAAAAAAACGTAGAATTTAGATTTCAGACATCTCCCAGTTTCCACAAAAATGACATTAAAATGATCAAATATACAAAATAGTACATAAAAAGAGTGCCTCAAAATTGAACTTTTCACGATCTAAACAAAAGCTAACATAACTTAAATAATTAATGACGAAGATAAAATTATTCGAGGATCCACTGCAGCAGTCCAGAGCACAAATGAAGCTTTACGCACACGTCTTCATATCGGGTAACAAACAAAAAACCTAACAGACTGAGATCTCTGCACTTCTATCCTGCCGTTAGAAACAGCTTGCGTTCGCAGGTTACGAAGATAGAGAGGCTTTTCCTAATTAAACACACGAGTGCCATAAAATGGCCTCATGACACACTTCAGCCTTGGGCGGCAGACACGATGTGGTCAGCACGTCTTCAGTCCCTTTTCTGGAATATTCGGACATCAATCCTACTTTAGACTATGACAGAGAGACCAAATCGAATTGGTGTGCATGCAATAACAAGCGTGAATCCTAAAATAGCCAAAGACAGATGGTGCGTTCCCTTACGCAACTCCATTCTGCTTGATAGATTGGAGCTGGCGTCGCCACAAATGCACAGAAAGAAAGGGATAAAGAAAGAAAAAACACAAGGCATAAACCAAATTCCAATGATGAGATGCTTGGGTTATAAATATGTCCGTTCTCTACACATTTATAGAGATGTGGAATAAGCTACATATACAAAATTACACAGCCATAAATTGTGCAAAATACGACAATCTGCATACCACATACCGGTATGTGTTGCAACAGTGTGATATGTTCATCAGAAGACCTGAGGAACCTAAGTAGTGCGCAATCCTGCATGCATCACGTCAAATGATCCTCTGAAAGGCTGGCGAATAAACTGCACCGAATGTTCTTGAAAGGGGACGAGAGAGAGCACACAGAGGACTGGATATTCCCTTTGTACTTGCTGATTTAAATGCCACACAGGGTTTGAGAGTCTTTCTCCGACCTTAAATGGTTAGGTGGGTGCAGTCATATCCCGAACCCGTGGCGTGCGTCCAAACTCTCAGATTACTGCTGTGTGTTTTTGTGTCACCGGGTTTCCAGCGCTTTGCGCAGCAGCGTCGAGGGCGCGTTTCACGCACGAGATAATACTGCGAGTTTTGTGCAATATCCTCGCATTTCAAACGGCAAGCCCCTCTGACCACATCTTGTCAGTTTGTGTTTGCAATGATTGTCACGCATAAAGGCAGAACCGGTTTAGTGAGCGACCGACAGCCTCGCCCATAAATGGCGCGGGCGGCAGCCTTTCTTTTCCACAGTGATGTCCTTATGAAGACGCCATATTGAAAATGAGAACGGCAGAGAAGCCATTAAACAACAGGCTATTTCTGAGGTCGCTTTGGACATGGGTCAGCAATGAGAGGTGTCTATAATAATGATTTTTACACCTTTGTCTGTTTATTTATTTGACAATTTATAATAAATCCCCACAGGAAAAACAATACTTGTATTTTTAAAATGAGTTTGAAATATAAATATGATTTTAATGTTACAAATAGACAGACTATTCCCAAGTAATTTTTCTCAAATAAGGTCGTATGAACCATTACCTTCGGAAAGATTGTTTCTCTGTCTTCTATGATGAAGAGCGAGTCAATTTCTCTTGTCATTCTGTCTTCAGGAAGAGAAAGAGAGTGATTGTTTGCATATTGCAATATGTAAAAGTACCTCAAAATTTCCAGCAGCTCCACTCGTTGGAGACTGCGCAGATAGTGGTGTTAAATGGTGAATTATGTCGAAAAACGACGGTAGAAAAATTGCTATTGTCGTTTTCTTCCTTTTAGGCGTTGCAACCCAACCCCCTCTTTAAAGCCAGTGTTAAAGGATCCGAAGATGGGAATGAAAACGTTCCTGTTTCTTCATCGTTTAGGCCTGATAGAATTATTTCAACAAAATGTTAAGGTAAATATCTCTGTTAGTGTTTTGATAATTGTGTATGTTTAGAGTCATTTATACAGTATCTCTAGCATGAGCTGTACGCTGTTATGAGACTAAAAGTGTAATGAAATTAAAGTGTGCCCTTGGCGCAAGGTCAGATATACAGTGAGGGTTCACTTTCTGAAAATACCAATTGACAAAAGGGATTTCCATTTCGTTGTAAAACCAGGAATACACTATTCCCAATATAAACATCATGAAAGAAACGTGAATTCCACATATTTCTTTAAACAGAATTTTACTTATAAAAAGTGTCTTGATATCAGTACAGCTGTAGGGTTTTTAAAAAGTGAGGCGCAATCAGGATGAGCATTAAAACATCCACAAACCATATTAATCATACCTGTGATTCAGCATTTTTGCAAAAGGCCAATTGTCCTTTTTCTCAATGGCCTGCCTTGTTGGCTGAAATGTGAGAAGCAATCAATTTAAATGGATATAAAAAACAAAAACAGCATGCAACTGAATGTTCTGAAGACAAAGCTTTGCTCAAAACTAATGACACTTAAGGAGCACTAAAAAAATTCAGTTTACATAAAAATGCCTCAGTTTAATTAGCAATAAAACATTTATTCTGCAGCTAAATAAGCAAAGACAATAAAGATAAACTTACTTATAGATTAATGCTTGGCCTGAACAAGGCAGGGCCTTAAAAGCAGTTGGTAATTTTCATGTGTTTTTTTCTTTCTCTCTCTCTCTTTTTACAGTCTATTTAGTAATAATATAATAAAATGCAAAAGGTTTATTCAGTAGCATTTTACTAAAGAAAAAAACACTGTTATATGGGTGTGCCATGACCTAGTTTGCTGGGACAAAGATGGTTTCCAGGAAGAGAAAAAACGTTTAAAAATGTCAAAGGAATATCATCCAACATTTCATCTTCCTTCTTCTCAGATCCTGTAAACAGAAACACTGTATGTATTAAATAGTCCATAAAAGGCTGATGAAATCAAGATTTAGATCCCTTTAGGAACAAAGGAAACCCATTTTGACCATTGAGTCCCAATGTAGGAGAAAATGGCTGCGCCTGCATTCAGCCTTCTTTCTGCTCTCTGTAGGAAGAACTGAAGGCTGTGCTTCTAATAGCTGAATCTACCATGGTGCTTCAATCTGATTGGCTAGAGAGGGAACCGCTGTTAACCAGCCAATTGCCCAAGCACCGCAGAATATCAAACAATGTTGGGAATGGATTGAGACATGAATCACAACTAGTATCAGTACAAGACAAAAACTAACATTAGATGTTTAAACAAAATAATCACCACTTAATTTTTTTGTTTATATAAAGTGAACCCTCGTGAAAGTTCCTTTTAAAGGCACATTCTGAATGCAAGGCTTAAGACATATTCCGGAATAAATGTTTAAATAAAAACAAAACCGTAGTTCGTTTCTAAAACAAATCATTCGGGCTTTCAGTGCGTGTCCCAATTCAGTTTTAACAACCGTCCCCAGCGTTGCTCCTCCATGTCCATCTTGTATTTAACGTCCATGCAAATCTATCGCGCAGATTCAACGCGTTCAAAACGTTCGCTTTCCTGCCATAAATTCAAGATATATCTATTTCATACTCGTTTATCGCACATAACTTCGTTTGTACGCGTTTTTGACAGCCGCACAAAAGTACCGCTTTAGCTTAACCACTAAAAACAATAAATCGTAAGTGCGTGTCGAATGTGCCGGAAGGTTGAGATAGTGGTGTATTGTGGGAGAGACAGAAACCCCAGACTAGAGGCACACAATATGTGTTGGCTCGCAAAAAGGAGGCAGTATCTTTAAAATCATGTAATGTGATCGGCGAAACGTTCAAGATCTAGCCGTTTTATATTAAACTACTCGATCGGGCACAACATGTCCAAACCTGGAGAAAGAAATAAGCTAAATGAAGATCACGGTAGAAGACAGAGTTCAAGTAAGCTTTCTGTTTTTTCTTCCTCTGTAATGTCTGTTTCGGGCATCGCTTCTAACCCCCCATTTTCTACAACGTAACGTTACTGTTTGTGTGCAAATATCAATCTTTGCCATGTCAAGATTGTGAAGCGTGACGTTACTTTCTGTTTTTGTCACATCTTCGTTAGGTTTGGCGAACGGAATGGAGAACAGCCATCCTATCTGCAGTTCGGGAGAGAAACGAAGTCATCATTGGAGAAGTTACAAGTTGGTTATTGACCCAGCGTTAATAAAGGGATCGCACAAACTGTATCGCTACGATGGACAGCAATTCAGCATGCCGGTGAGCGAAACGGATACATCGACCCGTGTATTGTGGCGCTGAATGGATATAATATCAGTCGCGTTGTAAACACCTGACACAGAACATCAAACAGTTTCAGCGTTGCCAAACTTTCACGACTGACGACTCGTTTTAAAACGAATCTAGTGACAGACGAGCTCTGGTTGTACCGAATTCGTTTGGTGACAGTGACATGTCTGGTTTGACTACGCTGATTGTGTAAAGTACACTTCCTTGCGTAAAGTGTTTATACGTGTGTTTGTTTTGTTTGCAGAGCTCCGGCATGTCACCCGTGGACATCGTCCGAGACCCGAGAATCGGTCGTATGTGGACTAAGTACAAGGAGACGGATCTCCCGGTTCCTAAGTTTACGGTAGTTCAGTCGGTCACACCCCCCTGACACATGTGTGCATTTGTCTTGAGTGTTTTTTTAAGTGTCCCACTGCAGGACGTTTGACGTTCACTGAACGCTTTACACATCTAATGTGTCGCTTGCTTTTTAGTTCAAAAACAAGTGATTTAACGTTCTGCTTTCAGGTATACTAGAGACTCGTGCTTTCATTCAAACAGGCTAGGACGTAAGATAACGTTTTTTTGAGTGACTTCAAACAAACGCTCCGTTTCAAAGAATCGCTTTCTTTTCCTCAGATCGATGAGTGTTACATCGGTCGCGTGCCCCCGAAGGAGGTCACGTTCGCCAAACTCAACGACAACGTCAGAGAGGGATTCCTCACCGACATGTGCAAGAAGTTCGGCGATATTGAGGAGGTGGACATTTTGTTCAATCCGAAGAATAAAAAGCATCTCGGAATTGCTAAAGTTGTATTCGGAACCGTCAAGGCGGCGAAGGATGCTGTCCAGAACTTGCACAACACGTCTGTCATGGGCAACATCATCCACGTGGAGTTGGACCCTAAAGGTGAGTGTTAAAATATTAACCTGGACATTTACGGCTTTATTATTAACGGAGGAATGCTATCTGACAGAATTACACCAACATACCGCGTGTGTTTGTACATTTGAATAGATTGTTTGTGACATGAAGTCACGTGCGATAATTTACGTTGGTTGCTTGGTAACGTAACCACTAAACGGCTAGTCAGCGGCAGAGGGATTAACTGATGAGTTTGCTTTGACGTTATACGTAAAACGAAAGCATTTAAACTGTTAATTAGATGTTTAGTTGTAGTTTGAAGCAACAAATAAATTGTTTAACTTCACTAAAATATAAGCATTTAAAAGAAAGTTGTGTTTTAGAAAATATAGGAGGTGGTTAACCTCGACTAAAACATAATTGTTATACAAATGGACATGCTGGTAATGTTAAACCCGTCGTTTGGACTGTTTACTGAAGGACATGCACACTGAAGTGAGATCCTGAAAGCAGGATGACAGCTGTATTGGGTCTCCCTTCTCTTAAAGAGACAGTACCGTTTCATCTGTTATTGTCAGTGAAATGACAAGAAAGTGCATTATACTGTAATTTTCTTACTTGATGTGTGTTTATATAGATAATGTCTATGTATGTAAATGGGTGTGTGTGTGTATATATATTTAAGTTTTACAATTTTTAACATACAAAGCATATAACATTTTACAGACTTGTATTTTTTTTCAAGTGAGATTACTAGCCAATAGTATTTGGCAAAAGCACATTTCTATTAAGATTTACTCTGAAATAATAGTTTCTGTTATGTTTGTGTAACAACAACAAAAGCTTAATAATATGTACTGAAACTGAAAACGGTAAATTAAATAGTATTTGGCAAAAGCACATTTCTATTAAAATTGACAATGAAATTATATTTTCTGTTATGTTTTTGTGACAACAAAAGCTTAATATGTACTGAAACTGAAAATGGAAAATGTAACAAAATAAAATGAAAAAAAAATGTTGGATAATATAATGCATGCAAATTGCATTTGCATACTTTTTCTTTCTTTCTTTTTTTCTTAGATTGTAATGCAACTAATAGATAAAATATGTGTTTGTCGTTTAGATGTAGGAAGCCCACATTGTATTTCACTAGTCATGTTCAGCAAGGAATTGTGAATTCTCATCTATCTATCTATCTGTTCAGGTGAAAATCGCCAAAGGTACTTCCAGCGTCTGATCAATGGAAGTTATACTCCACTCACTCTTCCAGTTGGTGGTGAAGAGGCCTGTGAAGTTTCTCCACGCAGCTTGGCTGAAGCCCTGCTGGTAAAAACCAAAACCAAATTATGCTATTACATGTGACATTAATTATAGAAAGAATCGGAACGCTTAAGATTGTTCTACAAAACAAAAAGTTAAAGACCGGAAGTTTTTTACAGCTGCATGAAGAAAGTCAATATCAAAGTAGCTGTAGGCAGCTGGATTCATTTTATCAAATTGGTTTGTTCCGACTGGTTCGAAAACCTAGTGACTGAAAATAGTGTTTTTATTTTTATTTTATTTTTTACTACAAATGTTCATACTATGTATTTCTAAAAATAGTAGTTTATTACTCTTTTGTATATTTAATACGTTGTAATGTATTGAGATATTTAATCATAATAAGTAAATGCATTAAAATGTTTGAATCATTTATTTACCACATCATTTTAGTACAAAAAGTATTTTACCCCAGCACATTGTATAACATGCTGGAGTTTTGAGCTTTTTATAATCTTGTCATGACTAGTAATCAGTTTTAATTTTAACATATTAGTTAACATATCATTTTAATGCAAAAGGTATTTTGCACCAGCACACTGTATAAATGCTCTCCCTCTCTAACAGAGACCTCTTTATCTCTAATCCAGTTTATCAGTTCAGCAGGTGGTTAAATGGACACCGACTGAAATGCACATAATAACTGCTACCAACAGAGAGCTGCACGCTATTACAACATGCACTTTGAACGATCCCCCTTCTTTTATGAGCATTATCACACAGTGGGGCCATATGAAAACAGAGAGTGCCATTAACTAATATTTATACAATGTATTTGATTAGCATGTTCACCGACATGTGCAAGTTCGGCGATATTGAGGAGGTGGACATTTTGTTCAATCCGAAGAATAAAAAAACCGTCAAGGCGGCGAAGGATGCTGTCCAGAAGCACAACACGTCTGTCATGGGCAACATCATCCACGTGGAGTTGGACCTAAAGGTGAGTGTTAAATATTAACCTGACATTTACGGCTTTATTATTAACGGAGGAATGCTATCTGACAGAATTACACCAACAGCGTGTGTTTGTACATTTGAATAGATTGTTTATGACATGAAGTCACGTGCGATAATTTACGTTGGTTGCTTGGTAACGTAACCACTAAACGGCTAGTCAGCGGCAGAGGGATTAACTGATGAGTTTGCTTTGACGTTATACGTAAAACGAAAGCATTTAAACTGTTAATTAGATGTTTAGTTGTAGTTTGAAGCAACAAATAAATAGTTTAACCTCACCAAAATATAAGCATTTAAAAGAAAGTTGTGTTTTAGAAAATAGAGGAGGTGGTTAACCACGACTAAAACATAATTGTTATACAAATGGACATGCTGGTAATGTTAAACCAGTCGTTTGGACTGTTTACTGAAGGACATTCACACTGAAGTGAGATCCTGAAAGCAGGATGACAGCTGTATTGGGTCTCCCTTCTCTTAAAGAGACAGTACCGTTTCATCTGTTATTATCAGTGACATGACAAGAAAGTGCATTATACTGTCATTTTCTTACTTGATGTGTGTATATATAGATAATGTCTATGTATGTAAATGGGTGTGTGTGTATATATATTTAAGTTTTACAATTTTTAACATACAAAGCATATAACATTTTACAGACTTGTAATTTTTTTTTCAAGTGAGATTACTAGCCAATAGTATTTGGCAAAAGCACATTTCTATTAAGATTTACTCTGAAATAATTGTTTCTGTTATGTTTGTGTAACAACAACAAAAGCTTAATATGTACTGAAACTGAAAACGGTAAATTAAATATTATTTGGCAAAAGCACATTTCTATTAAAATTGACAATGAAATTATTTTTTCTGTTATGTTTTTGTGACAACAAAAGCTTAATATGTACTGAAACTGAAAATGGAAAATGTAACAAAATAAAATGAAAAAAAAATGTTGGATAATATAATGCATGCAAATTGCATTTGCATACTTTTTCTTTCTTTCTTTTTTTCTTAGATTGTAATGCAACTAATAGATAAAATATGTGTATGTCGTTTAGATGTAGGAAGCCCACATTGTATTTCATTAGTCATGTTCAGCAAGGAATTGTGAATTCTCATCTATCTATCTGTTCAGGTGAAAATCGCCAAAGGTACTTCCAGCGTCTGATCAATGGAAGTTATACTCCACTCACTCTTCCAGTTGGTGGTGAAGAGGCCTGTGAAGTTTCTCCACGCAGCTTGGCTGAAGCCCTGCTGGTAAAAACCAAAACCAAATTATGCTATTACATGTGACATTAATTATAGAAAGAATCGGAACGCTTAAGATTGTTCTACAAAACAAAAAGTTAAAGACCGGAAGTTTGTTACAGCTGCATGAAGAAAGTCAATATCAAAGTAGCTGTAGGCAGCTGGATTCATTTTATCAAATTGGTTTGTTCCGATTGGTTCAAAAACCTAGTGACTGAAAATGTTTTTTTTTGTTTTGTTTTTTTACTACAAATGTTCATACTATGTATTTCTAAAAATAGTAGTTTATTACTCTTTTGTATATTTAATACGTTGTAATGTGGAGTATTGAGATATTTAATCATAATAAGTAAATGCATTAAAATGTTTGAATCATTTATTTACCACATCATTTTAGTACAAAAAGTATTTTACCCCAGCACATTGTATAACATGCTGGAGTTTTGAGCTTTTTATAATCTTGTCATGACTAGTAATCAGTTTTAATTTTAACATATCATTTTAATGCAAAAGGTATTTTGCACCAGCACACTGTATAAATGCTCTCCCTCTCTAACAGAGACCTCTTTATCTCTAATCCAGTTTATCAGTTCAGCAGGTGGTTAAATGGACACCGACTGAAATGCACATAATAACTGCTACCAACAGAGAGCTGCACGCTATTACAACATGCACTTTGAACGATCCCCCTTCTTTTATGAGCATTATCACACAGTGGGGCCATATGAAAACAGAGAGTGCCATTAACTAATATTTATACAATGTATTTGATTAGCATGTTAATTGGTGAATTGTGAAGTCCTGAAATGTGTATAAGTTGGTCGTGCTTTTGTGTCTACAGCCCTTGCGAAGACTGTCCGAAGGCAGTTCTTCTGCAGTCGGAGGCACGGCCACGCCGGGCGGCACCAACACCCCCATGTCCCTGGATACGGCCTACTCCAGCCTAAGGCAGGATACGCCACTGTCCCAGGGTACCCCACACACCCCGCGCCCATCGGGCACCCCATTCTCTCAGGACTCCAGCTACTCCAGCAGGCAGGGAACTCCGGCATTCCAGTCGAACCGTGCTGAATCCTCGGGAGGCTACAAGTCGAGACGGCATGAAACCAAATTCCAGGATGCCTACAATCGAAGACCGGAGAGGCACTACGTCCATGGTTCAGGAGGAGGGGCACATCGTGGAAATACAGAGCAACCGCCCAGTTTTAAGCAACATCAGCCCCCTGAGCCGCCGTCGCCTGCTTTTGCGCACACACCGCCTCCACCAGCCAGTGCAAATTTCAAGAACGCTTTCTCTCCTTATCAGCCCCCAGTGTACCCTCACACAGAGCCCTCCTTCCACCAGCCTGTTCAGCGGGAAGTGGATTATAGAAGACCGCCTCAAGCCCCGCCACCCCCGAGCACCGACTTCATGCCTGTCATAGACGGGCCCGCAACGCCACCAATCCCCGAGCCGCCGCCCCCTGCTCCAGAAACCCAACCAGCCACGCCTCCCCCCTCCACGCCAGAGCCCTGCCCATCGCTGGGCACCCCGACCCAGGACTCTGAGCGCAACAGCTTGGACTCGCGCATAGAAATGCTTCTGAAGCCCTTCCTGAACGAGCGTGGAGACTCGGATGCCGAGGTTCGCATGGACTGCAGTCCGATCTCCTCGTCTTCCTCTCAGCTCTCCTATTCCACCCCAGCGGCCCTCACGGCCTGCAAGCACCGGCCTGGAGGACATCAGCCCAACGCCGCTTCCTGATTCGGACGATGACGAACCTATTCATGGCACTGCTTCCCTGTTGACAAACTCTAGGTCCATGTCGCCCTCCAACATGCACAGTAAAAGCGGTGCGGAAGAACCACGGACGCCCGTTGACAAAATGGACACGGTAAGACCTGAGATAGGATCTATTTTTGATGAACTTTACTTTCAAGTCACAGTTATTTATATAGTGCTTTATACAGTAGGCTTACAGATTGTTTTAAAGACACTTCAATGTAATAAAAAAAAGTAATAGTATAAAGGTCATAGGGATGGCTCGATACCATAATTTTGGCTTCGGTACGATACCAGAATGTAATACCTCGGTATCGATACCATAGGTGACAAATAACCAGCCTCAAAAGATAACGGAGTTGAAAACAATTGTATTATTATTAATAATATTAAAAACGGATTCATATTTTAATACCTTTGTATCAAACTGTAACAAAAAAACCTACAGGGAACATAGGTTATTTTTTGATGTTGAAAAAAAAATAGGCTAACTGAAGTAATAAGATGAAAATATATTCAAATCTTCTTATCTTTTCAGTGCAAACCTAATGTCTCTACGTAACAAAAAATCTACCTGGAAGAAAAAAATACAACTGAAGTTGCACAATTTATGCATCAAATGTTGCTTTATTGTAAATGTTATTCTAACAGTCAAAGTAATATTCAAAATCACTCATTATTTCTCTCTCTCTCAGATTATATTCAGATTTCAGACTCAGCCAAAGTAAAAGCATTAAATATTACTCTCACTCTCTCGCTTGCGTAGCACAAACATTCCCTTCATATTATTGATACTAAAATTATTATAGCAAAACTCTTGCTAACAAATTCAATTAATGAAGAATAAATGATTCATGCAAGTGCATATATTACGTGACTAATATTAATTGTTAACTTGTAGCATTACAACAACAGTAGTTACATATAATATACAGTAGGACTATTAAAGGATTAGTTCACTTTCGAAATAAACATTTCCTGATAATTTACTCACCCCCATGTCATCCAAGATGTTTATGCATTTCTTTCTTCAGTCGAAAAGAAATTAAGGTTTTTGATGAAAACATTCCAGCCTGGGGCCGGCCGGTTGCATAAACGTAGCCTCTATGTTAAGAATGTGTCTTAATCACGAGTTTGACCAACTTGCAATTTGCAAAGGGGTAATCAGTCTCATTTTTTAATTTAACTAAGACTATTCTACGATTAAATGTAACTGAATTTAAAAAAATGGTCAGTGTTAAAGAAAAATATGTATGACTTAACTTTTAAGACTAGTCTAAATGTTTTATGCAACTAGCCGCTGAGTTTTCTCAATATAGTGAACTTCAATGTACTCCAAACGGTTGAAGGTCAAAATTACAGTTTTAGTACAGCTTCAAAGGGCTATAAACGATACCAGACGATGAATAAGGGTATTATCTAGAAAACGATCGGTCATTTAAAAAAAAATGTATATGCTTTATAAACACAAATGCTCGCCTGTTCTGTGATGCACATTCATGACTTCACGTAATACGTAATTACGTTTACGAAAAGGTCACGCTTGACGTAGGCGGAAGTACCAACTCACTGTTTACAAATTGTATGTGCAAATACTAATGTTAAGTCAAACGCCGTTTACAAAAAAAGGGAGTTAAAAGGTAAACCAACGATGTCGGATGATTTTGAACTTAGAGGAGAAGATGAGATGGAGCCTATGTCAAGCATGACCTTTTCAACGTAATTACGTATAACGTGAAGTCATGAACATTATTATTTTTTTTAAACCAGGGCCATCAGTCATCTGGTGAAGACATGGAGATCTCCGATGATGAGATGCCTGGCACACCGATCACTAGCGGGGACTGTGCCAAAAACATCGTGGTCAACTCTGCGATGTCTCCGATGCAGACCATTCCCATGACCCTGCTAGGGTTCCCCCCACTGCCCCATCCACAGGCTGGCTTCTCACTACCACTGCCTCTTCTTCCAACCATACCGCACCTGGCTGGCCCACCTGGCGTGGCCCCCCATCCGATGCTACACCCATTGCACCCTTATCCCCCTGGCATGATGCCCATTATGCAGATGGACCTGATGAGCTCCTTACCACAGTGGGGCAGCGTTCACATGTCCTTCCAGATGCAAACCCAGATGTTAAGTCGCATGGCGCAGAGTCAGCAGCTGTACCTTTACCCTCACTTCATCAGCGGGGATGCTGCAAACGCCGGTGCTGCTGCCGCCGCAACCATGCAGTTTGGGGGCCCGTATCCGCCTCTGTCTATGGTTGGTGCACCTGCAGGCAATGTGGGTCATGGGCAACCCTGGCCCCTACCCAACATGCCCAAGTTCAACCCTGCTGTTCCCCCTCCAGGCTATGAGGCACAAAAGGAAGACCCACACAAAGCCACTGTGGATGGAGTGCTTATGGTTATTGTCAAGGAGCTGAAGGCCATCATGAAAAGAGATCTCAACCGCAAGATGGTGGAGGTTGTGGCCTTCAGGGCATTTGATGAGTGGTGGGACAAGCAGGAGCGTTCGGCTAAGGTAAGTGCCATTCAACAAACCCAGGCCTGTTTTAAATGTTACATGAAACCTGTTGCTGAATATGTAAATACTTCTGGAAATGAATAATAACAAATGCAGAAAATTTGTTTTTAAACTTTTCAAATCGTTCCAGAAACAAAATCACTGTCAAGTTGATAGGTTACTTTAATAAATATAATTTCCATTTAAATGATTTCTTGTTCAACACTCATACATTCATCCTAGGGCTGGGCGATATGGCCCAAAAAATTATCACGATAATTATTTTCATATCAGTCGATATCGATAATTATCACGATAAATGTCAAATCTTTATTTCTTTCAAGTTTAAAGCCAGATGTTTGCTCCAAAGTGAAAGTTTTACAAACCAGACCATTAATTTTCCTTAACACAATAATTATCTAAATAGATATGTATTTCTTAGTTTCTGCATGTTCTAATATTGTTTCAAAATCAAGAAACCGGTTTGGGTTGCCTCATATGAATGATAATAATATCACTTTTTTGTCTCTTAGAAATACACATTTGATTGTAGCTTGAGTTAGGATGCAGTAACATTTTTGTTCATTATCAAAATCAGTAACATCTTTACATCTGTAGCAACCTCAGTTTTATATGGTATAATGTATTCTGACCAAGTTTGTATTTTTATTAAGCATTGGTCTCCTATAGTAGCATACATTTAAATAATGATAAACAGTTAAAACCACACATATAGCACCTCAATAACATGGTCAAAATATAACTAAATGGTTTTTAAGTAGTCTATTTGTATGAAAGACAGTAGTCTAAAACCATTCAGTATAAATGCACACATGCTATAGCTGCCTTAACCACACATACTTACTATAATTATATACCATTACTCCTGTAATAATATTAAATGTGAATATCCCACATTTCTGCCACAATATCATAGTGCAGTGAATGTTACTACAGTAAATCCATGGTAAATAATGGTGATGTGCAGATTGAAAAGCCTTCTGACTGAGACTGTTAGACTTGTGTTCTCAAATGTTTTATGCAACTTAGCGGTGCTGCAATATAGTGTGACATCAAAGTACCGCGAAGGCGATAAGAGCAGATGAAACCTATGCTTTCGTCTCGGCGGTACTTTGATGTCTTACACTGACCATTCTGTGCAGCGCTCATTTAACGAACAGTATCTGACTGGATCTCACAGCACTGCTTAGTGATCACGTGACCGAGTAAACGCATCTGCTCTAGTGAGCTCGTGCGCGCGGCAGTTTGAACTGTGACAAAGATCCGGCGGAAAACCATATACATATATAGGTCTATGGGATAAGCGGTCCGTGTGGCGCGATTCAAATGAGTCACGTGGTTTCGTTCCGCTTTTGGCATAAACATTATATCGAAAAATTTCGCAGCATGACCTTTTAGAGGAAAATTATATCGCGTTAATTATCGTTAGCGAATTATCGCCCAGCTCTAATTCATCCTATATGTTGCTGAACTGCACTGACATACCGCAAAATCAAGGATTCCGCTGGGTCTTAAGTCTCGTTCAGACTGTCAGCCAAAAATCCGATTTTGTGCATATCTGGATGTAATCTGATTTGAATAACTGATTGTCCACACAGCATATCACAACTGTTCATATCCGATTTATGTGTCCATAAGCGCGCTTTCGTTTTTACTGATTTCAATGGTAATGGCGTTGCGTTGTTATGCCTACGCTAAAAACAACAGTAACAGCAATACAGTTTGCAATACAGATGTCTTACCGGCATGGTTGCGCTGTAGTATTATATTTCGTCTTTTGAAGCAGCGGCAGAAATGCAGTAAGCTTGATATTGTTTTTTCAGATTGACTTGCTCTTCGCAATGACACAAGCTGGTTTCTGCAAATATGTTCAGCATGTTTTCTGCAAAAACATCTGACGTGTTTACGTTTTACATGGCGTGAGGATGTGAAAAGCTACGCTAAATCCGATCTGACCGGTCAGACTGAAACAAATTTCAAGAAATGCAATTTGAATAGGATTCCAAACCACATATGAATGTAGCTCGAAACTGATTTGCACAAATCTGATTTCATCAGCCTGTCTCCTAATGCGCTTTTATACTCATGGTCTCGCGCCCGGTTCTGCTTGACTTTGCGATTTGATTTGTGATTTTAAATTTGCAATCGCAATATGTCAAAAAAATATCGCAATTAGATATTTTCCCCAAATCGCACAGCCCTAGTATCCTGCCAATGCTTTTCATACTTTTCTGGACCTTGACAGTGTAATTTACTTGGTAGTCAATGGGACAGTCACAAGCCTCCCGGTTTTCATCCAAAAGATCTTAAATTGTGTTCTGAAGACGACGAAGCATTTCATATAGTTAATATCATGCAAAGAGTGCCGTTTTTCTCCAAAAGTCAGCATGATCACAAATGTGATACTGATTATGCAAGTTAATATAAAGAGACTTACGTTTTAGACACCATATTTCCGCTTTTGCTCTATTTCGCCAATAAAAATCATTCCAAACACAGCCACAGCACTGTTTTGCATCTCTGAGCAGCATGACGGTGTTTCGTTCCAGAATGAATCAACCATTTAAATGATTCGGTACAATCGCAATGACTCACTTATTAACAGTGACTTGCTGCCACCTACTGGCAGTTTTATTTTCACATTTAAAGTGTCTTCAAATCAAAACATTATTTATGCATTTGTAACTGCAGCTTAAAGCATTCTATGTCCCTCTTAGCTGCATTAAACAGTGTGTAAATACATCTAAATGCCACTTCAGATGCAGCTTCTGTGTTACCTCTGCATTGCGAAGATATTTTTTATACGGATTTCATTTGCTTGGTAACAGCCCAAATGCGAGAATTTAACTCAAAAGATGATGCACACTTTTAGTAAAAATGCCCATAAAACTTATTGGAAAAGATTAATTTCTATCACTGCAGTGAACTGACCACACAGAATATGAAGAATATAAAAAAATTCAGGAGTTCACGGTAATCTTTAAGATACCAGACAATAACACAAATTTCATTTAATTATCGTTATCGATAAAATCCCAGAAAATATCAAGATATAATATTTTGTTATTTAATTTATGTAATAATTTAATGGTAATAATTAATACTCTTGACTAGGGCTGGGCGATATGGCCCAAAAAATTATCACGATAATTATTTTCATATCAGTCGATATCGATAATTATCACGATAAATGTCAAATCTTTATTTCTTTCAAGTTTAAAGCCAGATTTTTGCTCCAAAGTGAAAGTTTTAGAAACCAGACCATTAATTTTCCTTAACACAATAATTATCTAAATAGATATGTATTTCTTAGTTTCTGCATGTTCTAATGAGTTGATATTGTTTCAAAATCAAGAAACCGGTTTGGGTTGCCTCATAATATGAATGATAATAATATCACTTATTTGTCTCTTAGAAATACACATTTGATCGTAGCTTGAGTTAGGATGCAGTAACATTTTTGTTCATTATCAAAATCAGTAACATCTGTAGCAACCTCAGTTTTATATGGTATAATGTATTCTGACCAAGTTTTATTTTTATTAAGCATTGGTAAATAATGATAAACAGTTAATATAGCACCTCAATAACATGGTCAAAATATAACTAAATGTTTAAGTAGTCTATTTGTATGAAAGACAGTAGTCTAAAACCATTCAGTATAAATGTCCACATGCTATAGCTGCCTTAACCACACATACTTACTATAATTATATACCATTACTCCTGTAATAATATTAAATACATTTCTGCCACAATACCATAGTGCAGTGAATGTGACTACAGTAAATCCATGGTAAATAATGGCGATGTGCATATTGAAAAGCCTTCTGACTGTCTCGTTGCACAGTGTTTCTCATGTTTTGTGTTCTCACATTAGCGTGTTCGACTTAAGCGGCGCTGCACAGAATGGTTAGTGTATGACATCAAAGTACCGCGAGGTGATAAGAGCAGATGATACCTATGCTTCAATAGCTCTCGCGGTACTTTGATGTTATGACCATTCTGCAGCAGCTTGTCAACGCATTTCTGACTGGATCTCACAGCACTGCTCTTAGCTGCATTACGTGAACATAAATGCCACTAGTGAGCTCGTTACGCGCCAGTTTGAACTGTGATCCGGCGGATAAGCGGTCCGTGTGCGCGATTCAAATGAGTCACGTGGTTTCGTTCCGCTTTTGGTGCATAAATATTATATCGAAAAATTTTCGAACTTTTTATATCGTTTTAGAGGAAAATTATATCGCGATAATTATCGTTATCGAATTATCGCCCAGCCCTACTCTTGACTCATCCATTTTCTTAAAAATGGTTTAAAGGCTGAAATGTAAAGTTTATAATTTTATAAAACTTTTAGTTTTTGTGAAAACTTGTATCTGAACTGTAAATTATGCTTTTTACTGTTTAATATGGTACTATAGAAATTGCCCTACCCTGCTCATATGGAATTAATTTTATTTGAGCAGGTCTTAAAAATGGTCTTAAAGTCTTAAATTTAACCCTGAAAATTAAATCAACAAGTTTGGACAAGTTAATATTTTTTAATAATATAATAATTGCAATAAGTTCATATAATAATGTTATTACATTTCCTAAAACCTTCCTGGGATGGGTTAATAAATTGATATTTAATCTGTTGGTGCTCTGGAGAGGATAGTAGTAGACAAACTTGTACAACAGTTAAAAATTTCCCTAACTGCTGTACTCTTGCTCTAAATTAAATGATAGCTGATTCCAGAACTGAATGTTTCAAAGAGTTTTGGAACAATTAGTCAAAAAGAAAACCACAGTTTATTAAATTTTCAAACCTGAGGTCATGTAATTATACTAACAGAATTATCTGCCGTCGTCATTTTTCTGCAGGCTACGCTTACACCTGTGAAGACAGGTGAGGTCAAAGATGAGGAAAAAGAACGGGCCAAACCCAAAGAGACTATATCCTCTAGCTTACTGGAAAATTGGACCAAGGTTGAGAGTCTGGGCTTCGAGGGAATGGGACTCAGCATGGGCCTGCGCGGTGCCATCCGATTACCATCCTTCAAGGTACCAAACTACCACTCTGTATTTTTGTTATTTTGCTGTTGTGCTGTTAAAGTTGCTCATTATCAATTGCTACTCATTTGTTTGCAGGTTAAGAGGAAGCAGCCCCCTGAGCCAACATACCAATGATAATAAGAGGGTGCGACCATCCACACCTGTTGATGATGAGCTGGAAAATGAAGGTGTGTGCTTAACATACTTGCCCAGTTAATCATATTTCTGATCTTTAAACTGAATCTTCGACAACTTATAACCACTGTTGGCTTTAAAGTGGCAATTTACATGACTTTATGCCATTTTTGTAGACTAACTTAGTAAGGTTCATTCTCAGAAAAAACAGATCTTCGCACAAACGGTTCCAGAACGGATGGTGGTTGTTCTTCTGCCAAGCGAAGACCAGCCAGACCTCTGGAGCTGGACAGCGAAGGTGAGGAGAAGGAGGAAACCTCTGGCAAAGAGGAGTCATTACTCTCAGACCATGAAGAGGAACGAGTAGAAGATGCCTCTCAGAGGTTGCCCTCTGGCACGGTGAGCACCTATCCACAGTACTTAATAAACCTTAAACAAGTGTAGTTATCAGGCTCTATATACAACACTTATTTGTCCCTAACATAAACATGCCTTCTTAGGATATGGAGGATGAGGAAGATGATGAAAAGAAGAGCAAATCAGACTCCAGTGAGAGTGAATCATCGGACTCATCAGATGATGGTAATGCCAAAAGGTTGATAAATATTGTGCCCTTGTAGCCACTGTAATTGACCTGAGGTAATGACCTTCACTTTTCCCCCCTCAGAATCTTCTAGCTCATCTTCCTCTTCCAAATCTGATTCCGATTCTTCTGGGAGCGAGAGCTCGTCTGACTACGAATCCAGTTCAGGGGAAGAAGAGGAGGAAGAAGAAGAGCAAGCAGTAGTAATGGAGGATGAAAATGAAGACGATGCACAAACCTCATCAACGTCTTCATCTTCCTCATCCTCGTCTTCTGAAGAGGAGGATGTTGACGTAAAAGCTCCTAGTACTCCCACAGGACCACCACCAGAGGAGGAACCAAATGAGTTGGGCAGGCTGGAAGTATTAGATGCGGTAGAGATCGATCACAAACATACTGCAGTGAGCTCAATCAAGCCTGAAGTTGAAGTCGTGTGGCCTCCATCTCCCAAAGAATTGCCAGGTCAGGGTCTTGAATGTTTTTTTAGCTTGATGTTCCTGTAGTAGTTGAGTATTCTGTGTTGAAGTCAGATCCTGATTGGTTGTCCTCTCTTTTTAGCTGATGAACCCGACATTGATTTGGCGGTCAGTATTCCAGTGCCCAAAGCTGAAGCCACCCTGGAGGATGTTGGTAGCTTGCGACCACCCACCCCAACAGGTTCATTTGCAGACAGTGATCAGGACACCCGACCAAAGATCCCTGCAGAAGACTTTCCCCGTACCCCTGGTCGTGATGGCCCGGTTCCCCTAGAATCAGAGGCTGCAATCCCTCGTTCTCTTCCTACGCCTTCAATACACCTTCCACTTCCCCCCAATCATGCCTTTGAAGCTCGATCCCTTCTGCCGCCTCCTGAAGCTTTGCGGATATGCCTGTCCGTGGGCGGTTGCCTACGGAAGAAGATATCCCACGCACCCCGGGGAGAGATCTTATGGACAGACCCCGGGGTTTGGGCAAGTCTCAGAGCACAGATACGGTTCCTGTCACTCCAGGTAGCTGTGATACGCCACTAACAGGTAACAGCTTAAGCTCGCCGCATATTCCCGGCAGCCCTTTCTCTTACCCCGCTCAATCCCCTGTCCTCAGCGCTGGTATTCCTCGGACTCCGGGTAGAGATCTTACTTTCACCCCAGCTTTCCCTGACTCTGCTTTATCTGCAGGCCTTCCCATTCACAGGAAGGCCTCGTCTGAGAGCTTGGAGGAGAAGTCTGTCTTTAAAGAGCCTCTACTCAGCGCCTCTCCCCAGGCCAGCCTACAACCTAACAATGTAGTTTCTTCCCCATTTCCTGGTCCTCCCCTTCCTGCTGCTTTACTTCAGGAGCCACCTCTGCCTCCCCAAGGCTCCTCACCCAATTCTGTTGAGGCTTCCTCTCCTGCTGCTCCAAAAGACCTTCCTGTTCCAATGATAGATGTTCCTGTGCCCTTAGATACTACTTCAAACAAGAGAAAACTGGGACGCCTCAAGTCTAAAAAGGTACCTGTGGCAACCCCTCTAGATTCTGAAGAGCCTCCAGCTCCAGTGGTGGCCTCTTCGCCTCCAGATCTACCAGTAAATGATCTTTACCCAGACCACCCTTCAGAGACCTTCAAAAGAGAAGATGGTGACTCCACAGCATTGAAGGAAGAGGAAAACCAAAGCCAGACAGTCATACCTGAGGTGGAAGACAGGTTGTCTTGCGTCGAGGAACCTGTTCAGAAGACGCGCCGACAGAGGCGGGGCTGGCAAGAGTTGTTGTTGTCCATGCACTCCCCTGTGACATCACCGCTCCGCCCCAGCTTCCTACCCCGCTCAGATTTTGAGGAGATGACCATCTTGTATGACATCTGGAATGACGGCATTGATGAGGAGGACATGCGCTACCTTAAGATAACTTACGACAAGATGCTGCAGCAGGACAATGGCAACGACTGGCTCAATGACACCCTCTGGGTCCACCATCCTCATATCCTTTACTGCTACAATGTAAATGTGCGAATTAGAATAAAAAAAATATCCATTGTTTTTATCAATGACTAAGACTTTTTTAAGTGTAAAATCCTATTAAAGTGGCTGTTGATAACATCTGCGTCCCTAGTGGCGGCAAATTTGAATTCAATAAAAAAAAATCCTTTTGCAATTTAGTTTGGTGCCACTAGGGTTGAAGAAATTATGCCCCTAGTGGCTCCAAATGGAATAGCGCACTTGAATTGCTGTTCCTCGGTTGATGTTGAAAAATAGAACAAAATAGAACCCCAGTATTCACATGTTTGGCACTCTCTTGTTGAATGCATTGTTATAACAAAATAGTTGCGTCCACTAAAATGAATTGCTAGTGTTTGCAGACCTGTTATGTGGAGATCTATCTGTTCATGTAAAGAAAGACTCCTTGACTCCTCTGAACCTACCAACATGGGCAGCACATCAGGGCTAAAGAAGAAGCGGAAAGAGGACGGTATACGTGACCATGTCACCGGCTGCGCCCGCAGTGAGGGCTACTACAAAATCGACAAGAAAGACAAAATGAAGTACCTGAATAGCTCACGCCTGCAGTCCGAAGAGCCTGATGTGGACACTCAGGTGGGCCGCAGTGATAAAATACTGGAGTTTACTCATAGTCGATACTTCATTAAGCTGAATTTCAGAAGGTCCTGATGTGGATTGTGTTTGTGTATGATTTCTCACAGGGGAGGAGTATTCCAGCACAGCCCCAAGCATCCACTAGGGCAGGTTCAGAGCGACGTTCAGAACAGCGCCGGCTGCTGTCGTCCTTCAGCTGCGACAGTGACCTCCTCAAATTCAACCAGCTCAAGGTAGGAGGACACGCGAAACCCAGCTATTTATATCTTGTTAAATGTCACCAATCAATATATGAGTATAATATAAGTATTTGAATATAAGTCAAAATCTAATGAGTCACAACTTCTCCACAGTTCCGTAAAAAGAAGATCCGGTTCTGTAAAAGTCACATTCATGACTGGGGTTTGTTCGCCATGGAACCTATTGCTGCTGATGAGATGGTTATCGAATATGTCGGCCAGAATATCCGGCAGGTGAGCGTGAAGCCAACCAAACTTTCAGCATCCCTGCTTGTTGGTCAGTCTGTTTGTAACTGTCTCATCTCCATCTCTAGGTTATTGCAGATATGCGAGAGAAGCGTTACGAGGAAGAAGGCATCGGCAGTAGCTACATGTTCCGTGTGGATCACGATACCATTATAGACGCAACCAAATGTGGCAACTTAGCCCGCTTCATCAATCACAGTTGCAATGTGAGTTTGCTTGTATGTAGTCTTAACAAAAGGTCATTTTGAAGTCGAAAACCATATTGATCATGTTCTGCTTTGTGTTTTGCAGCCAAACTGTTATGCCAAGGTCATCACTGTGGAGTCGCAGAAAAAGATCGTCATCTACTCACGGCAGCCAATAAATGTTAACGATGAGATCACCTACGACTACAAGTTCCCCATCGAGGACGAAAAGATACCATGCCTCTGTGGTGCAGAGAACTGCAGGGGAACCTTAAACTAACCCCAAAGGATAGGTGAGAACTTTATTAAAAACATGCACTGCCCAACAACAAGCCCAGATGCCCCGTCTTCTGGATCTACAGAGGAAATAGTGGGTGAAATACAACACATCCACTGGATATATCGTGCAGCTAAGTGTCTGGGACTTTGTTTTTGTACTTTTTCATGATTGTTTACGAATTACAGGTGCTCTTTCAAGCATAAAAACTGAGTTTTCTACCACTCTTCCATTGACCTCTATGGAACTGGACTTGTTTTTTCCCCTAAATATTTGGGCACTTACTTTGTCGTCTGTCCATTTGGCACAGTTTGTCTTTGCCGTGGAGGTCCTGCTCCTCGTTAATCCCCTTTTCCTCTGCGGATTGGTTGTGGAAAGACCTCCCCATCCCTGAACTCGGACCCGAAACACTTTAAGCTGCTCACGTCTGTCCCACACGCACAAAATTCAGTTAAAAAAAAAGCTTTGGTCAGATTTTTTGTCCTTGTCTTTTCAGCCCGATTTGTATGCAGTTTAGTTTATTGTCAGACTTGACTGTAACAAGCCCACAAGGTTTAGCATTTATCATGACACTAACCATTGTTGGGGGAATTAGGTCAATTGTCTTCAATTTGCAGAACATTCAACAAAAGCACACCTGCACCGGCCACAAAACAAATCAGTAGAAAAGATCCACAGCTCAGGCAAATTTACACAAAGCGAAACGCTCCTACGATATTTCAGACAGTTCTGCATGTGGCACCTACGGACTGGACCTTTTTAAAGGATCAAAAACAAAATCAACAATACACTACACTTTATTCTTTCATTTATTCAAGCCATTTTTACAACTGTCTCTATGATCTTTGGATTTGAGTGTGTCTGCTGCCCTCTTGCTTTTGTAAGGTGTAAAGGCAGAAAGCTGCTTGTTTTCAATCAGATTCCACTTTAAAGCTGTACAGCTTAGTATTAACTCTGCGTCTGTCATGTCAGCTCACTATTTCAGCAGATGAACATGCTGAGATCCAATTGGCTTCATGCATATTCAGTCAGTAGTGCTGAATTTTTATTACGGAGCAAATCTCACCAATATGATGCTGCTATTCTGCAAACATATGTTCCAAATTTTCTCCACCAGTTCACTTTAAGAAGCTAAATCCACCTGCACTGGTTTCAGCATGGGTTTTCATAGTATTAGGAGTTCTCTGTGAGTGCGGTAACTGGTGCATAGCACTGATGCTTTTCAAAAAGGTTGCCCAGGCACCAGTTCCTCTAATAAATCTAATATAAGTAGGTGCACCGATGTTTAGGATATCAGACCCTGGAGTATTAGACCTGAAAACGTCAGCAGTGGACCCAGAAAATCAAGTACAAGTCGAATAGAGTGCCAAATTTGTACTTTAATGTGTCACAACTCCAAAGGCAAACCTTGTTCCATTTGTCTCCTGTGTGTGTGTGTTTGTACGAATAACCTAAGTTCACTGGTACTTTGGGGCGACCCTTTTGAGGTCCCTCTGCATTTTGCTCAGTATTTAATCATCAGAAAGTTTGAAAAGCTATTACAGCCTCCTTCAGTCAAATTTCCCTTTGAAAGCAGAAGACTTTCTGATCTGCAAGGCAGAGTGGTCACTTGCTTTTCTTTGTGATTTGGTTATGTTTATACATGCACTAGAGGCTTCCAACCCCCATCAAGCCAAATGGCACTCACAAGACCAAGCTATGAAACGTGTCCTTTACATTAGTTCACTTGAAGAGGAAGGTCTCCCCGCTTTTTGTTGTTTTCTTTTTAAATATGTTTATATTGTACAGGATAATAATGGTTTGCCTAAAGGAATGAGGCTTTTTTAATCACGATGGGGATTGATGATGCATCGATCTGCTTTTATGAGCGACAAATGAGTATTTATAATTAATATTTTTCAGGGATCATTATATGAAAAGGGGTTTGAATAGCTAATTTAAAGAAAATGATGCATCTTGTACATAAAACAGATTTGTACTTCCTTTTAAAAGATTGTTTCTTGTAGAAACGTCTTTTTTTCTGCCCATTTTCATTTGGATTCTTGTGTGTAAATACTTTAACTGTGAATATATAAATATATATATATATATATATATATATTTTTGTTCCTGAGGATTTGCTACAGCGTCATGGCTCAGAAAGGTCTATCTGACAGTGAGTACAGACAGCTGGTGGCAGTATTTTCAGCTTGTGTCAAGCTTTTTTTATTTTTGGTTGTAAATTCTATGAAAATCTGTTTGCAGTGTGGGGGAAAAGCATTATCATTCAAAAATGGCACGGGACATTGGTAAAATCGAACTTTAGCCCTTGTCTATTTATTATACCACAAATGTATGGAAAAAAAATCATGGAAAAATAAAGGATTTTTTTTCAACTGCCTTGTCTTAGAACTAATCTTTTAATCATTTATGTAAAGTTTATTAATCTGAGTGTTCTCTGGATGAGGTCCTGTGCACAGAGAGGAACAGGTGCAGGATTTCGAATGCGAGTTTAATTACGATGAATAACTTCACATATTTTTGTCAGTAGGTCTAAAGCACACTGGGGTCTCACCATCTGCCCTATATATTTCCTTACATTACTCATAGTTTTATTAATGTTTACCCTTTACTGTTAAAGACTTTCATCTATCGTTGGTAAGATTCAGCTATTATTTGTAATGTATTTAATTTCTACTTGCATGGTTTACCATAGAAAATTATTTTTAATTCGTAAACGGTTGAACAAACACAACCCTTAATTAATTGTTAGTATATTCATTTTATTTATTTATATGGGAAGTCGTGGCCTAATGGTTAGAGAGTTGGACTCGTAATCGAAAGGTTGTGAGTTCGAGTCTCGGTCCGGCAGGGATTGTAGGTGGGGGGAGTGAATGTACAGCACCCTCTCCACAGTCAATACCACGACGAGGTTCCCTTGAGCAAGGCACCGAACCCCCAACTGCTCCCCGTGTGTGTGCACTAGCATGGGTAAATGCAGAGCATGAATTCTGAGTATGGGTCACCATACTTGGCTGTATGTCACGTCACTTTCACTTATATGTATATATGTATATATATATGTGTGTGTGTAACGGGTCCCGCTCGTGTTTCGATCCCTCAATCTCCTTATCTCCATTAATCAGCCATCACAATGAGAAAAACTAAAGAATATATTTCTGATATGCAGCAAAAGATAATTGAGCTTCACAAATTAGTGAATAAAGAATGAAAATAAAGAGCTCGAGCAGTGAAAATTCCCATTTCCACCATCAGGGCAATAATGAAAAAATTCCAACCAACATAAAATGTTATGAAACTGCCTGGAAGAGGACGTGTGTCTATATCGTCCTAATGCACGGTGAGAAGGAGAGTTTGAGTGGCTAAAGACTCCAAGGACCACAGCTGGAGAATTACAGAAAATAGTTGAGTCTTGGGGTCAGAAAACCTTAAAAATTGTCATACAGCACCTACATCACCACATGTTGTTTGGGAGGGTTTCAAGAAAAATTATGCTAGCTCATCCAAAAACAATCTCCAGCATATTCAGTTATCAGACACGACTGGAACTTCAAATGAGACTGGCTTCTATGGTCAGATGAAACTAAAACAATTAGCTTTTTAGCAGCAAAAATTCAAGATGGGTTTGGTGAACACAGGGATAAAAAGTACCCCATGTGTACAATGAAATATACTGCTGTATTTGAGATGTTGTGGGCCTATATTTCTGCTGGAGGTCCTGGACATCTTGTTTAGACACATGGCATCATGGAGTCTATCAAATACCAACAGATAAAAAATCAATAAGTGACTGATTCTGTTAGAAATCTTATAATGGGCCATGTTTGGATCTTCCAACCGTACAATAATCCAATCACAAACCTCAAAAACAACACAAAAATGGGTCACTGAGCACAAAACCAAGCTTCTGCTATGTCCATTCCAGTCCTCTGACCTGAACCCTGTAGAACATGAGTGAGTGAACTGAAGAAGCACCGTCATGGAGCTGGTAATATAAAGGATCTGGAGTGATTCTGGATGAAGGAATGGTTTCTGATCTTGTCATGTGTTCACAAACCTCATCAGGCATTATATGAGAACATGTAGAACTGTTAAACTGGCAAATGGAGTTTCAAAAGTATTAAATAAAAGGGTGCCGTTAATTGTGGCCAATGTGTATTAGAGAAAAATATTTATTTCATAATTATATTTCCCCCAATTTAAATTCATATTATCCAATGAAAGGTTATATTTTTGTGATTTTTTAAAACAAAAGATCAATAGGACAGTTAACAATGCAGATTAATTTGCACAGCCTTCTTTAATCATATTTACCATGGGTGCCAATATTTTTGGCCATGACTGTATATATATATACATACACAAGTACTATAAGTATTTTTTTAAATTTACATTTACATATTTACAATGTAAAGAAAAAATTCAGCACTTTTACAATATAACAATACAGCGCAGTTTAAAATCTAATGATTCTTGTTATATTACATTGTCTTAGAAATTGTAATGAGGTCCACTTCAGAAAGCCAGGCTGAAATAGTGACCGTTCGTCAGTGAGCAGCAGGGAATGACCTCACTGGCCAGATTACCAAACCTAGTAACCTGAATGAGACAGAAACAAGGGTCCTTTGTGTGAGTGAGCAGTGCCCCCAGTGTCAGTAACAGGACGTGAAGGGTATGAGCACTACAACAACATGCTTGTGTGTGTGTGAGCCAGTCAAAATAGACAAAACACACAGATAACAATGTCATTTTTATTTCAACACTTTCTCATATGGAAAAGAACACTTTGCACTTCAGTCATACTATTGATAGCTTTGCTATTGTATATACATCAAATAGTGTGTCTCCTGAGGTAAGTTTGTATTTTCATGTACTTCATGGGTTCAAGTTTGGTATGTGTACATACATTTATAAGGTCATAAACTCCCCTTAAACGTTATTCAGCTTCATCTTTCTACTATTGTAAAATGTTAAATCCCACTAAGTGCCCTTTGTGTATGACCGGGGAAAGGCTTTGAGTGATCAAGTATGAATGAGGGGAAATACGTAAATGGGGATAGCCACTAAGAAAAATCACTCAGCCGGTAGCAGTCTGGTACCGATGTGTGATCAAACGTGCAACTACAATTTTTATCTACATACAAATAATTAGCAAAATTGTTCAATTTATTGTTATTATTCAATTTAAGGGCCTGTTCACAGCAAGGACAATAAGTAGAAAAAGTTTATTCTAATCCTGGGAGAATATAAGTCCACCAAAACAAGAACGATAATGACAGAGGAACGTTATCGTTGGAAGCACCCCAGAACTATTTATTTTCCAGCTGATGAACGATAAATATAATGACATCCAATCAGAATCCACCTTGTGCATTTAAAGCGACAGACGACAAAACAGAATTTTATCGTTCTTGGTGTGAACGGGCCTTAAAGATAACTAATAATTATACGGTTATAATTATCATTCAAATTCTATAAGAATAGGTAAGTCCTGTAGCTGTAACGATAATGACACAGGAAAGATATGGTTGTAGCAACACTTTCTGATTTTTTCTCTAGTTGAAGCATAAAATTATTGACAGCCAATCAGAATCCACCTTCCTTAAACAGCCACTGCATTTAAAGTGGCAGACACATAACTGTAGGGTCTTATAATAAAGAGAAAGTTATCGTTCTTGTTGTAAACAGGTCTTTAGACTGGCTACCAGTGACTAGTCAATCGTTCACTATAGTGATGCTTTCTGAGTATGTTTTGACACCGTATTTGAAGTGGACGTTTAAAACTGTTGTTCTGCAATATGCAGAATGCTAAGTGTTTAAAAATCCTATAAATAAAAGAACATTACAAATATTATTAATGGCTAGAGGGGAAACTCCATTGGTGAGTATCTTAGCATCTTTGGATGCATACACAGGCCGAGCGTAGGTTGGATGGACGTGTCTGTAGTTGTTCTGCAGGAGAACCTGTTTATCGACCAATTCCTCCGTGGAATATATCCTTTTTACAAACAGCTCGAACTGTCAAACGAAAGCAAATGTAAAAAAAAAAATTAAATACATTTGTACAACAATTGCATCAATTTAAGATCTGCAAAACTACACAATCTGCGCAACTAAGCAAATGTGAATTGAAAGTGTAGGGCCTCAATGCATGCAGCGTTATAGTGGCTGTAACATACCTCAAATATCTGCTATTAAATATTTATGCTAATTCCACTATAGCGCCCTCTTGCAGCAACTCTGTTAGAAAAATGTTAGGGTATACTTGTGTAGAGTATATTTCAGGACGCCTTACCTGAGCCCATGAGATATAGATGGGTACTTCATACACGGTCCACAAAACCACCTGTGAACAGGGTGGCGTTGTGAGGCTGCCGTGATAACGGTAATACTGCGTTAGGTTGTTCTGAGGTAACAGATTCATCAGAGGAAATGGTCTGATCGATTGAGTTTGTCCTACAAGAAAATCAAAAGATTTAGATTTACTTATATTTAGACATCTGCACATTCTTTTCTGTTCTTTTTTAATGGAAGCCCTTTTCAACTACGAAAAAAGTGAAAAAAGTTCATTATGAATTTTCACCTCACAATTCAGATTTTTTTTCTCAGAAATGCAAAATTCCCATCTTTGAATATTCCCAACTTTTGAACCGACGGAATCACAAGATACAAAACTCAAAATTCGAACCTTTTTTCCCATTGCAATTCCAATCTATATCTCTCAATTCTGCCTTTTTTTCAAATAATTCAGAATTTACATCTCATAAATCACAATTCAGAATTTTTTTTAAGAATTGTGATTTTACATTTTGCAATTCTGAATTTTTCTCCCTCAAAATTCTGAGTTAACTTTGCAACAAAATTTATGTCTCAGAAAAATAAATTCAGAAAAATAAATACATACCAACTAGGGCTGTCAAATTGATTAATCGCATTCAAAGGGTTTGTTTACATAATATACGTGTGTGTGCTGTGTGTATTTATATGTATATAAATACACACACATACAGTATATATTGTACATGTAATATATATTTATATTTATGTCAAATATAAATATTATATAAATATGATAATACTTGTATGCATGTAAATATGTATTTGTGTTTACATATACATATAAATATACCCATTACACACACATTTTTAATGCAAACAAACTTTTTTTTGGATGCGATCAATCACAATTATTCTGTTTGACTAAGCCCGAACACATACATATGTATATTTTCCTCAGAAATGCGAGAAAAATGTCAGGATTAGATAAATATTTTTTCCGATGTGGAAAAGACTTTGTAACTTTTTTGGATTAAATTAATAATTACATTAATCAAACTTTACTGTCTCAACTAACCTTTGTAGGCGACAGAAGGAAGTGCATTTGAGATGGACTGGAAGTGTTCATTGTGCAAAAATGTCACCTGTGGAAGAGTAATAACGATAAAATACAAACCTGTGGTGTCATGGCACACTACTTCAGATTAAACAATATCTTACATCGACGAAGACTCCAAGCACAGCAAGGCCAGTTGGGTCTTCAAGCGCAGACGTCAAATTTGGATGTGTGGATTTGATGTTGACTATGTGTATCTGCGCGCAAACATGGACAAACATTACAAACAGTGTAAACATCATAAACAGCTTAGAGATATGGACAACGTGAAGCCCCAAACCTCCATAGGAAATCTCAGATTGTCCAAGGTGTGTTCAGAACCGTTTGAAGACACACTTCCCCAATGGAAACGCAGCTGGATGGTGCGGTACGTTCCAGGAAGCCCTCCGCCACTCACCTGCATACCGTTACCCAACTCCAGCACAACTACACACAGACACGCCACTTTCAATTCCCAGGGAGCACTTCAATAACATGCAGCTACACCTTGAAGACAAAACATTGTTCAAAACATCTTCCTGAAGGTCAATAGTCACTTACCAGAGTGACCCTGGTTTGTCAGCCACCATTGACCTTTATGAGTCAAATTAAACCCCTCCAGGTCCAGAGAGTCTAACGATTGGTTCTTCATCAGCGGATGGTCCAGGTTGATGGGAGAGTGATGGCTCTCCAGAAGAGGATGGCAAGAGGGGTAGTTATCTCCCCATGCATATGGATCTACCAAAAACAGTTTAATGTTGTTTTACGTTATGACAATATAGTTTGTCTTTCCGAATGAATTCCAACAAGAACAAACTACAGAACAAGAACTCACCACAGTGCTCCTCATCATAACAGAAGTCTGAGAGAAAACAGTTCAAAAATCATTATCAAAGTTCATCAAATCACTCATTTCAGTCAAAAACTAAAAGTGAAAAGATAACCGCTTTGGAAACTCAAAGTTTTGCCCAAAGCAACAGAAAGGAAATGTACCAATGATTCATTCGTCACTCACCATCATCACTGTGTGCCAATGAAACCACGGACAACATCAGCATCAGAAGTAACATCATGCCCTGCAAATGAATCCGACGTCCCCACTGGTCTTACACCACGAACAATACTAAATGCAAAGCAAACGGGGGTTTAAGTAGTGATCTTCTTGAATGGAGGTAGGATGTCAGGCTTTTTTCTCTGACTGTGCTCATTTGAGCGCGTTACTGCCGCTGCGCTCGTCCACAGTCTCACACAAATAACTTTTGTTGAACGAGGAATCAGAGAACGAACACTGAATACATGCAACGAACAAAGCAGGGGCATTTTCTGTTCTATATTAAATAATGCTACTGGAATGTTTAACACAGGTAATCAATTAATATAATACAAAAGACAAATCATCAAATAATATGTTAACAATAATAACAATTACTATTAATATATATATTTAAAATAACATAATTTTGTATTAATAGTGTTATGATTGATAATAATACATATTAGTTCACAGAGGCTCCAAAAAAGCAGGCCTATTTAAGTCAGATTTACTACCATTTTTCTTTTTAAGAAATTAAAAACTTTAATTGCATTAAAATGATTAAAGGTGACAGTAAAAGATTCCAAAAAATCTATTTCAAAAAATCTTTAATCCATTTATCAAAGAATCCAGAAAACAAGTATCATAGTATGCTAAAACATATTATGAAACATGTTTCTAACATTGATAATAAATTCCTGAGCATCAAATCATCATATTAGAATGATTTCTGAAAGATCATGTGACACTGAAGACTGGAGTAATGATGCTGAAAACTCAGCTGCGCATCACAGGAATAAAATACACTTTAAAAATGTATTAAAATTGTAAACAGTTGTTTTTAATTGTAAATGTTTTAATTTAATCTTTGTATTCATTTTTGTATGTACCCTTACCTTGGTGCACAGAACAGACTTCTATCAAAAGCAACTTTTCAAAAATCACGCCAAACTTTTAAATAACGCATGTGAATGATTTGATATATTTATTTAATTTATCCATTCTATTTATATTCTACTACTTATTTTAATGACAAAAAGACCCTCTAACACTAGCATTCTCTTCTTTTTCTATTTCATCTACTTTATTTACTATAAAAAACCTTGCTACATTTACGGTGTTAGACTAACCGAGACTGGTCACAGTTGGTTTTGATTGCTTCTACTGTGCTCATTTTAAGTCACTTTGGATAAAAGCGTCAGTTAAATGACTGCAATGACATTTGTAAATGTCTAAATACATTTTGGGACTACTGTGTTCAATATGTAGTTCTTATGAGACAATGAATCTCGTCACAGTTGTGAAACAGTAAATCCTTCATTTGGGAATCTCACAACTAAGGGAGCGAGAATTCCCAGGCGGCTTGAAGAACGGCTTTTCCATCAGAGAACTGAGTGCTTCCTTACATTGGGGATCCCTTTAGCTCACGTGACATTTAAGAGCGATGGATTTCCACGACGGACAGGGAAATCTCGGAGAAGGCATTAACACATTCAAAGGAGTCATTCTGGATTCGAGTCATCACGCTCAAAAGAATCAAATAACACGCGTTATGAGATCTCAACCCCAGTGACCTGAAACAGAAGGAACACAAACATGACTGTCCTTCATGGTACAATTTATTTGGCATTTGATTAGATGTACATCTACTTCCAAGAAAAAAAGCCCTCTGACAAAAAAAAAGCAGTACATGACAAAAAAAACTAAATAAATCAAGAATATCGACAAATTCACCAACTGTTGCATTCTACATAAAACATTGCCTGATGTTTTTTTCTTGTTGCACCACAAAGTCTACCTAGAAGAAATAATCTACTTTTTTTTTTATTAAAAAAGTTTGCAAATGGGAGGCAGGAAGAGGAGTCAGATGTGTATCGAACCTCGGGTTGGAGATGAGTGTCTGTGAGCATAGCAGAAATGAAGAGTACAACAGCAGAAGAGACGTCCTCTCTGCATGCGCAAAAGAGTAAAACATGCCACCAAAGTCTGCTAAACATTCATGCCAACGTCTACGTTACACACAACCAGTCCACATGTTTAACACACACACACACGCGCACACAAGAAATAAAAGCTGATGTTCACAGGATGTCTGTGCTGATGAAACCCTGGAATTCAACGCAAAACAAAGACTAGACAGTGAAAGAACATTGAACGATGACAAAAATGTCTGTATCCTCGATTCTTTTTTGGCGCTGGTGATGGATCTTTAGAAACAGGGATCTGCTGGCCGACTTCACATGAATTTTCTTTGTATTTCAGCCCAACGCAGTAGGGCTGTGTGCTTTTCTCGTGCAAAAACATCTTCATCTTTGTACAAAATGCCTGATTGTCATTTAGTTTGGGCTTTTTGTTGCTTTTCCAGTCAGAAATAAATCATATTCCCGTATACAAAAGCAGTGTTTGTATCAGTGAGCAACAATGCAGACCAAATATTTCCCTCGAGTTCATAACTTTTGTATTTGAGTACATAACTAATTCAATGGAAAAACTTCGTCCAAATGGCAATTAAGTAGTCTGTAAATTGGTAAATTATGAAAAAAATTCAAAATAAAAATAAAATGCGTTTTGCTCTTACATACATGTATATTAATGCGCTCATTCGTGCAAATATACGTCACATTAACTTAGTGTCTCACACACATCGTAATCACGTAAATCCTAACTCAGGATCTCAACAAGATCTAGTTCAAACACCATGATTTGTTTCAGCACAAGCTTTGAGATCAGTTTGAGAGGCGAAAATGAGTGAGAATATTTAATACGCAGGTAAATGTTGAGCTTTTTTTGTAACCGTTACATTCTCAATTCAAAATGTATATTAGTGACAGACTTTCAGGACGAATCTATGAAGAAGTGACCAGGTCATATTTCACCACAAAATAAAAAAAATATATTTTGCATAAATATTCCTCCCTGCAATTCTCATTACCAAAATGAAAATAATAATAATTATTATTTAACAGTGCAGAAAGAAGCTCATTCTCATTCCAGTAACAGTCATGGAAAACACCTAGACTTTTGTTTTTAATAAAAAATAAAGAAATATTTACTACAGCAACTAATATATATTTATGTGTGTGACCCTCTCAATGAAAAGTCATTTTTTTGAGACTTACTATTTTCTGCATAAACTACATATTGTAAAGAACATTCTGTGAAAATATATTCTGGTATCTTTAATATTGACTGAGTAAGGTCATGTCAAAGATATTAATGAATTAATAAGAAATGAATGCTTGTAATCAAACTTTGATGCTCGTTATCTCAGAATTAGGTTTTTAGACTTTAGCCTGGTTTTTACAGAGAGGGTCATATATATATATATATATGCACACAAGTATATTAATTTTATTTGAGATTTGTTTTTCAGCATTATGGTTATGAAATATTGTGGACCACTGAATATTTTTGAAGACGTCTTGGTGTATTTGTGTTACATGAAAGTAATGGATGCAAAAGATAAATGGTTCAGTAAGCTTCTATGCAAAATATAATCTCTTATTTTTTTCTTTGTGTAAAAACGGGTGATTTCTTCACAGCTTTCATGACATTCATCCTTTTAGACTTGAGCAAATGTGACAATGATTACACCAAAATCAGTTTAGATGAAGTTCACCTCCCAAAAGAATCTCAAACACTTCTGACATTCTTTTCCAAAAACGAGGCGATGGGTTTGCCACAGCAGGACACTTACAAATGACGGAAACTCGTACCTCCATCTAAAAGAATCAAATGGTATTTTTTTCTCGTTTTTTGAGTTTGTGCTACTGATCCGACAGACAGGAAATGTAAAAACCAGACATCACAGAAATCCAGATAGTAACATGGTACCGTTCACGTCTAAACGGATCCTTCTCGTAGAGACGACCACTCAAGGGTCAGTTTGGACACAGCAGTAACGAGTTAAGGAAAAATAGCTTCTTTGTGCCAGGAAAGAGTCAGTGTGTGGATCGTCAGATCATCTTGATTACACCACTAAGGCCTAAAAAGTCTGTTCGTCAACCGTTTCATTCGTTCAAAGTGTGGTGATGGACACAAGCCAGTGTAAACCTCAGAGAGAGATGCTCTATCGGCCCTCTACGACATCAACCGATGGCCGACGGGATTATTTACATGTGACGCTCACGCTGAAAAACCACTGAATAAAACAATCAATCGTATTTTCGTTCGTGTCTGAAGTCACAGGAAATCATCCTCTAAAGCGCAGTCTGGACCCGTACCCTAAACCATGGTACTGAGCGAGGGGCCGCTGCAGTCTGCCGTGGAGCTCTGCGTGAGGCTGCTCTCTGATTCGCTGGGGGTGTCCGGAGACACCAGCAGGGTACTGCTGTCGACGGAGTCCTCGCGCTCCTCCAGCGGCGGCGGCAGCGGCAGCGGCTCGGGGAAATCCCTCTGGAGAGAGTCGGCCGCGCCGCTCATGTGACCAGCCGCGAGCGGAACCCCGGTCCGTCCTGAGGAGAGAACAGGAAGTGAACGAAGGATCAACCAAAACTGCTGTCCAGTGTTCAATTAAACTCTTCAAAATCATTTTCATTGATTGAGATAAAGCGGAAATAAAATGAAATACAAGTATTAGATGAAAAATGTAAGCATGCAAGTAAATGTAAAATTATTAAAGAATTTAATTTTAAGTACCAAAATTACCAAAACTAAAACTGAAGAAAAGTTTTGCATTTAATAGAGAATCAAAAAAAGTATAATGTTTTTGATAATTAAAATAAGGTTACATAATTGACATAAAAAACTACTGAAAATTCAAAACAAAAAAAAAAATAGAGGATAACAGAAAAAAAATATTTTAAAAATAGAAAGCACATATCAAAAGGAATAAAACTTAAACTAGAATAAAAATACACAAATTCAAAGCTAATTCAAAATATTAATAAATACTATAAATAGCATATAAATAATACTGAAATGGCATCGCATAACTGCAAAAACAATTAAAAATGAAATTCATGACAGAAACTATGGCTTCAAAGTTTTTTAAACGTAAAAAAATATTTATAAATTGATTTGGTTTGTTTATAAATATTAAAACACTATTTAAAATGTAATAAATGCCCATGACTTTTTGTTTCAGTTTCCAGGAATTAAACAACAAATGAGAAATATTCAAGAGATTTACAATTCATTTCAATAGTCGGATTATAACATTGTTATAAGCTAATATTGTTGTTCTCTAATACAAGAAAAACATTTACATATAAACAAATATTGTGTAAAATAGTTATAATCCATTTGACTTTTAATCAGTATTAAATGCAATATAATATTTTCAATTGATATTCCTCTCGACATAGTATTTTTCGGGGGATACAATGCAAAATGCATTCTGGTTTTGCTTTATTTGCAAAAGATACATATGAGGATTCCTTACAATGACCATTATTAGATATCTTAGAATACATAATAATAATAATAATAATAATAATAATAACGTTGTCATGGTAAGCAGCTCACTAGGTTTTGGATCAAAGCTCCAGAGTATGATCCATAAAGACTTTAAATATCATTCATTTGAAGATGATAAATCATTAGTTATTTGCACATATATAGAAAAGACCTAGAAATACAGCGTCTGTTGTTAATCTTGTAAAGACATACTGAGGTCCATGTAGAGGATGCTGTCTGCGTTGATGGAGGCCTCGTATGAAGGAGGAGGGTCTTCGGGGTGGTGGATATTGGGGTATTTGTAAGCAGCATAAGGGGGCGGAGGCTCCTGGAAGTGGAACGTTCCACCTTCACCATCATCAGAGAGGTGCAGAGGCGTCAAGCCCGTCCCGAACACATCCGGCCCGTAATCAAACCCAGGGACCCTCCGACCCAGATTAAAATGATGCACTGTGAAAGACAGAGACCATTCAGAAAAACAGCACTTTAACATGTGCATATAATCAGATGATCACACGGGGCCGTACGGTTTCCTCCAATAAGGGTTTCGATGCGTTCCCGCCGGCGCTGCCTCAGTCTGTGTACCATGAAGAGCAGCAGCGAGAGGATGAGGAAGGACGAGATGCAGCTGACGATGAGCCGCATGCCACTGGCCATAGAGTCAAACAGACTGCTGCCGTCTGAAACAAACAACACCAGACCACAACCTGAGCAACGGAGACCATGTGCAGCAGCAATAGACCGACTAACGGGAAGATATTTGGTCATAAGGCACAACATTGTGAATTTCGTGCTAAAACTTGAAAAGTATTAGTTTAAGGTATATTTAGAACAGTAGTAAGGTATTTTTACAAATGTGAGATTTAGTTGCGATTAATCACGAGTTAACTCATGACGATCATGTGATTAAATATTTTAAATCGATTGACAACTCTAATAGAAATGCTTTAAACATAATTCAATAAAAATGACAAATTTGGAAATAAACCGGAACAAAATCAAAATATAAAAGTTCATTCAAATCATTAATAAAAATGAGTTTAGCATATAGATAATACTAAAAATACAATAACTGTAGTTTTTTTGCAATATATATTTTTAATAAAACTTGTTTTTATATTTATCAATAAAACAATTTATTTAAAATGAAAATAAAAATGTAATAAATGACAATGGCTTTCACCCCAGACATTTTAATTATTATTTAATTACTATATAAATAGTAAAAAGAAAATAGTAATTTTTAAAAATGGTGTTACTGCGTATCACAAGACTGCACTTTCAGCACATTCTGCCATCCAAATAATCTAAGAAACAAAATACATTTAATGCTAAAAAATTAGTCTATTTAAGTAATGATAGTTTGCCACTTCAAACATTATGAGATTCTAGCTTTACAGTAAAATAAAGCAGAGTAGCTCCAGCTAGTGGTGAGACTTGGGAACAAAAATGTGACCCTGGACCAGTCATAAGGGTTAATTTTATTAAAACTGAGATTTATACATCATCTGAAAGCTGAATAAATAAGCTTTTATTGATATATGGTTTGTTAGGATCGGACAATATTTGGCGGAGACAACCATTTGAAAATCTGGAATCTGAGGCTGCAAAAAAATCTCAATATTGAGAAAATCACTTTTAAAGTTGTCCAAATGAAGTTCTCAGCAATGGATATTACTAATCAAAAATTACGTTTTCATACATTTGTGGTAGGAAATTTACAAAATGTCTTCATGGAACATGATCTTTACTTAAAGGGATACTCCAAAATTCGTACCCTCTTCTATATCAGCCTCGACACGGTTGGGGGGGGGGGACCTTACAGGTTTCTTCTTCATCAGTTTACGCTCTGATTTGAATGCAAACAGCGCATCCCTGTGTCGAGGCTAATACAAAAGAGTGTACACATTTTGCATCCAGGGGATAATCTCCAAAATGGCGCTACACTGATGCAGAGGAGACGTTACGGTGCCTAAATGTTGAATTAATTCGTTACTTTTGTTTTATTTTCATACAAAAAGTATTCTCGTCACTTCATAACGTTACAATTGAACCACTGATGGCAGATGGAGTATCCTGGCAATGCTTTTCATACTTTTCTGGGCCTTAACAGTGTTATTTACTTGGCAGTCAATGGGACCATCACAAGCCTCCCGGTTTTCATCCAAAATATCTTAAATTGTGCTCCGAAGACTAACGAAGCTTTTACAGGTTTGAAACCACATGGGGAGTAAGTGATAAATGACAAAATTATCATTTTGGGGTGGAGTATCTCTTTAATACCCAAATTATTTTTGGCATAAAAGAAAAATCGATCATTTTGACCCATACAATGTATTTTTGGCTATTGCTACAAATATATTCCAGCGACTTAAGACTGGTTTTGTGGTCCAGGGTCACAAATGGGTGCAAAATCACATTCAGTGCACATTTAAAGATTTCTCTTCATTTAAAGACATCTATGTCCCCTAATCTTCAGCTGTCATACAGGGATTTACATTCAAGCCCAACTTTGAAGTGACTGTGACAGTACCGGGATCCAAGCAGGTGAACTTGCAGCACTCTTTAGGGTCCTTGCGGAAATGCTGGCAGCCCTGCGGACGCTCACACAGGGCGGCCACACACATCTCTGGCTCGCCCTCATGGCACGTGCAGCTCAGACACGGGTCGTCCCCTTTAGGCGTGAAATAATAGCCCTCGTTCACCATGTTGTCTTTGATGTCCACACACGTTTGTCCTGTTGAAGAAACTGGTCAGGTTGATATCAGTACATTAGTACGAACATGAATAAAACTCCAGAATGCAATGAAAAAGTGCTCTTCTGTACTTCTCTTGCAGAGGAAGGGGAATTTTTTGTAGCAGTTTTCGGTGTGCCAGCTGTGCAAACCCCGCTCGTTCATGCTCTTGATCTGAAAGCGCTGCAGCTGGGCGCAGAACACGTTATCCTGGGTTGGGTTCGCCTCGCCGAAATTAGCCAGACCCTCCGGAGGCAAAAACACCTGCATGGACCCTGTGAGGAACAGACACCACATGAGGGAACAGTGTTAAACGCCCACAGATGTGAAAAATTCAATATAAAATCGAAATGCATTTTCTTCATAAATTAAGGAAACAGTTTAGCCCCCCCACAAAAAAAATGATGTCATTATTTAACCACATTTATATACATCATTTGAAATCAGTGTTGTTGTTTTTAACTGAAACTAGAACTAAAACTATTAAAAAATGATTTGTTAAAACATTAAAGTGATCAGTGAGTTCAAATCACTGATTCAATGATCCAGTAACAATTAACAGCCTACTGGATCATTTTCTGTCAGTACCAACTTAACATTTACTCTGTTCTTTACACTAAATTATGGTAAGAACTCATAAGACTTGAAATATAGCAATCAAGCAATCAGTATTTTATTTTGGCGAAGGTGCCGTTTAACAGCTCGGGTGCTCATTCGTTACAAGGAAAACCGATATTCTTCAATTTGTTTTGATGGTTCACTGTATTCCTTAAAATAATTTGAGCTGAATACCAACCTTTATATGCCACTTCCCAACGGCCCTCGAGCGAATGATTCTGGTTGGTAATCACATACTGATATCCCACCCAGAACCTGCAGAACACAGAACATCCCCAGCGTTCAGAACTCAAAACCATAAACGCTCACCTCTTCCTCCGAAAACAGATTCTCACACTCACTTGCACTGGTCCTTCCGCTCGCACACTTTCTCGTCGAAGTCCACCTCGATCTTGAGGATGAACTGCAGCTCTTCATTGGTGCCGAATGTGGCGAGGGAGCCGTTGACCTTCTGACAGGTTTCCACCGCCTGCCAGTAGTTCTCGCTCCGCAGGTAGACTTTATAACAGCTGGACGTTTTTTCATAGTGGTGCCAGCCGCTCGGACACTTCCCTGTGTTAAATATAAATATACCTCAAAATATAAATATCATTATTTAAATTGAAAAATTATTTCAAATTGATTTTAAAACATCACAATTTAACGATAATGGGCATATAACGGTATTTCTTTTTCCACCACCCTACTGTTTGTTTCAATTATATTCATTCGATATAAATAGATTATATAATACAAATATATATATATAGTCTACAACTCAGAAGTTTGGGGTGGAGTTTCTTATGCTCACGAAGCCTGCATTATTGTATTATATATAAATATATATATATATATATATATATATATATATACAAACAGTAATATTGTGCAATAATCACATACAAAATAAAACTTTTAATATATGTATGTGTACTGTGTATATTTATTATGTATATACATAAATACACACACACACATACAGTATATATTTTGAAAATATTTACATGCATTTATATTCTTATATTTGATATTATATATATAAAAAAATCTTAAATACATACATGCGTGTATTTATATATACATAATAAATCTACACCGTACACACACATATATTATGTAAACAAAACCGTTTATTTTGGATGCGATTAATTGTGATTAATCCTCTGACAGCGCTATTACAAATGAAAAATAACTATTTTCTATTTTAATATATTTTAAAATGTCATTTATTCCTGTGAAAAAAGTTTAATTTCAGCATCGTTTCTCCAGTCTTCAGTGTCACGTGATCCTTCAGAAATCATTGTAATACACTGATTTGATGCTCAAGAAACATTTCATATTATCAATGTTGAAAGCTGTTTTGCTGCCTGATGTTTTATGGAAACTAGGGCTGGGCGATATGGCTGAAAACTGTATCACGATATCAGTGTTTCATATCGGTCGATATCGATAATTATTGATATTTTTTATGACCCATTTAAAATAAGGACCAGGAGAAAAATATATTACATTTAAACATTTTTATTTTAAACTTAACCTTCCTCTGATCATAATCCCCTCAGTTATTAAGACAGAAATGTCAACAACCATGGAAAAATCAAATAATTAAAATGAATTAAAATGATGTTAAAATTATGATTAAAATCAAGTTCGTGGTATTACCAGTCTTGGCGGGGACGACGGTCTTGCATAATTTGCAGACGACATTGGTCTGATTACGGTCAGACTTATAATATCCAAAAAAACTGCCATAATGGCGAGCTGATTTTTCCTCTTTTATTTACAATTTCCTCGCTCGCTGCGGCACTCATTTTCTGCTTATGAAATGGAATCCAGCAGACCAGCACGAGACAACGATATGGCGCAACCAAACATGATACTGTTACATGATTGGCTGTTAGCGTGTCACTCCCTACGTTGCTAGGTTACCAGAGAGCGAGTGCCTTTGTTAATGCAACCAAACTTGCTTCGCAACCTCTGTTTTCTTCCGACGAAGAATAAAAAATATTGAACGTTTTATCGAACACATTTTTTATTGATATCGATCACGTGTCTATCGCGATACATATCGTTATCGTTTTATCGCCCAGCCCTAATGGAAACCATTATACATTTTTTCCAGGATTCTTTGACAAATAAAAGTTCAAAAGAACCGCATTTCTTTCAAACAGAAATAATGTGAAACATTACAAATGTCTTTACTGTCATTTCTGTTCAATTTAACACAACCTTTCTAAATAAATGTATACATTTCTTTGGAAAACCTCCCAAACAACTTAAAGACCTCAAACTTTTGAGTGGTAGTGTATATAATAAAGTGATCCAACAATAGTGTAATAATGATAACAATAATATGCCCTTCTGTTGCACAGGTTAAGCTCTTATTTGTATTTATGATTTTGCACAACATTTATTAATTTATTTTTGTATTTTATGAGATTGCTAATGGAAACACTGACATAGTAATGCATAGTAATATGAGCACACGTTCACAGCGTGAGTGTTTTAAAGAGATCAGGAAGGGTCTTACTGTTGAAGCGCACTGGCTGAGCGACGCCCATGACGTCCTCCACCGGATCAAAACCATTGCTGT
The DNA here is from genome assembly GCA_027564155.1 of Gymnocypris eckloni scoliostomus. Classification (NCBI taxonomy): domain Eukaryota; kingdom Metazoa; phylum Chordata; class Actinopteri; order Cypriniformes; family Cyprinidae; genus Gymnocypris; species Gymnocypris eckloni. The sequence goes on from CM050435.1 coordinate 19,583,602, forward strand.
TTCGATACCGCTCCTCCTTTATTGCTGAAACAGAGCAAAACAAGGAATATTAGAAAGGAGCTTGAATGCAAAACGCATGTCCTCTTTAATAAGGCCAAAATATACACGGCTGAAGTATAAATCATGTGAGAAAATGATCCTGTCACAATGAGAATGGAAGGATCCAAACGCAAAAGGATAGTAAACACAGTCTTTAATGAAGGAGCAAAAAACAAGGCAGTCTGTCGTGCGTAGACGCAGAACTGAGAAAAATACAAAACAAAACTTGAAGACGATGATCCAAGAAATCAGTCTAGGAGACTTCGTGGAACCGGACTAACTGGAAGCGGCAGCAGGACACAGAGGAAGCACCAGAAACTCTCAGCATCTCCAGGCGAGACAAGACAAGGTACAAGATCTTACTACTATGAAAAACAAGAGAACACATACAATGCATGATATACAATAATCCGACAGAGAGCCACGGCAGACGCTGTAAAATAGAGGGACTGATTAAATGAGTGAGAACAGGTGGCACTGCAAAGTAGCGCGAACGCTGATTGAAATAACAAACAGGTGGGGGAGAGAGAGAGGTGTAAGTGTCAGTATGCATGTGTGTGTGTGTGTGTGTGAGTGTGTGTACAACAGAGTGAGAGAGAGAGAAAGAAGAAGCAAACCCAGATCATGACAGTACCCCTCTCTCAACGAGCGCCACCAGGCGCTCCCGAGACAGGAGCCTGACGAGAACGGTAGAAGTCCTCGATCAGCGAGCGATCCAGGACGTCCCGGGCCGGAATCCAACGCCTCTCCTCAGGACCGTACCCCTCCCAGTCCACCAAAAACTGGTGACCACGCCCACGAGGGCGCACGTCAAGGAGCTTACGGACTCTGTAAATAGAAGCCTCCTTGTCAATAGGAGGAGGGGGAAGGGGGGGGCGGGTCGGAGCGCGGAAAACAGGTTTGACGCAGGACACGTGAAAAACCGGGTGAACACGGCGCAACTGACGGGACAATCTGAGTTTGATCGCAACCGGACTGAGAACCTTAACAATAGAAAAGGGCCCAACAAAGCGGGGCATCAGCTTGCGAGAACCCTCCTGGATGGGGAGATTGCGGGTGGACAGCCACACCTTCTGACCACAAACATACCTGGGGGACCGGACCCGGTGACGATTGGCGGCTCAACGTGTGCGTGTTCTAGTACGACATAACGCAGATCTCACTCTCCTCCAGGTACGCTTACATCTCTGAATAAACCTCTCTACAGAGGGAACGGAGGACTGGGATTCTTGGGATGCGAATAGAGGCGGTTTGGAACCAAGACAACACTCGAACGGAGATAACCCAGTGGCGGACAAGGGAAGAGAATTATGAGCATACTCGGCCCAGGCCAGTTGATCGCACCACGACACGGGAGTGCGTGATGTTAAACTACGCAACATGCGACCGAGAATTTGATTGGTCCTTTCGGCTTGCCCATTAGTCTGTGGATGGAATCCTGACGACAGAGCAGGGGAGGCCCCTATCTGATGACAGAACTCCTTCCAAAACTGAGAGGCGAATTGAGGCCCTCTGTCAGACACAATGTCCGAAGGAAGACCATGAATCCTAAACACATGATCTACCATGACTTGCGCGGTCTCACGGGCGGACGGTAGCTTAGGAAGAGGATAAAATGGGCAGCTTTAGAAAACGATCCACCACGGTGAGGATAACCGTATTACCTGCAGCGGAAGACCGGTAACAAAATCCAACGCAATGTGAGACCACGGCCGTGATGGAATGGGGAGGGGCCTAAGAAGACCTGCGGTGGTGAATTACTAGACTTAGTCTGGGCACACACCTGACACGAGGCAACAAAGCGTCGAACGTCGCGTTCTCTGGTGGGCCACCAAAAGCGTTGACTGATCGCGGCTAAAGTACCCTGATTCCCGGGTGTGCCATCAATTTGGAAGAGTGACCCCAGCGAAGGACAGTGGAACGAAGCGACCTCAGGGACGAATAACGTTCCCTCAGGAGCGCTGGGCTGGTCTGGTGACATGCAAAGAGCTCTTCTCACAGCCTGTTCCACTCCCAGGAAGCAGCCCCGACCACACGCTGAGGTAAAATATTCTCAGTGGTCGGGCGACTTCTGACGAGCCGAACTGGCGTGAGAGGCGCCAGGCTTCAGATTCTTGGAGCCGGGTCTAAACGAGATCGTAAAATCAAACGGCCGAAGAAAGAGCCCAACGAGCCTGACGGGCGTTAAGTCGCTTAGCGGAACGGATGTACTCCAAATTTTGATGATCCGTCCAGACAATGAATGGAACGCTGGCTCCCTCGAGCCAGTGTCGCCACTCACCAAGGGCCAGACGGATCGCCAAAAGTTCTCGGTTACCGACATCGTAATTGTGTTCCGGACGAAAGGCGATGGGAGTAAAAGGCGCGCGGATGTACCTTGTTGTCAAGGGACGAGCGCTGCGATAAGATGGCACCCACCCGGCGTCGGAAGCATCAACCTCAACTATAAACTGCTTCTCGGGATCAGGAGTGATGAGGATGGGAGCGGAGGTAAACAACCCCTTAAGCCGTTCGAACGCATCCTGAGCAGCTCCGGACCAAGAAAAGCGAGTCTTAGAAGAGGTGAGAGTAGTAAGCGGAGCGGCGACACGACTAAAATCCCTGATAAAACGACGGTAAAATTAGCAAACCCCAGAAACCGCTGAAGCGCGACTCGCGAATCAGGAACAGGCCAATCAATGACAGCACGAACCTTGTCAGGGTCCATGCTGATCCCCTCCGCCGAAACCACCGAACCGAGAAACGTGACAGACCGGGCATGAAACATGCACTTCTCTGCCTTGACAAACAGGCGGTTCTCAAGTAGACGTTGTAAAACTCGGCGGACGTGTTGTACGTGTACCTGGAGAGTAGGTGAGAAAATGAGAATGTCATCCAAATACACAAACACGAACACATTGAGCATATCTCTCAAGACGTCATTGACTAAAGCCTGAAAAACAGCGGGAGCGTTGACCAGCCCGAACGGTAAAACCCGGTACTCAAAGTGACCGATGGGAGTGTTAAACGCGGTCTTCCACTCGTCTCCCTCCTTAATACGTACCAAGTGGTAGGCATTGCGTAAGTCAAGCTTTGTGAAAACCTTTGCGCCCTGTAGGATCTCGAAGGCCGACGACATAAGAGGCAAAGGATAGCGATTCTTGACTGTTATGTCGTTCAACCCCCGATAATCAATACAGGGACGCAAAGACCCATCCTTCTTTTTCACAAAGAAAAACCCCGCCCCGGCAGGAGAGGAGGAAGGAACAATAATGCCAGCGGCGAGGGACTCTGTGAGGTAATTCTCCAAAGCCCCCCGCTCGGGCGCCGAGAGAGAGTAAAGTCGACCGCGGGGTGGCATGGTACCCGGAAGAAGCTCAATGCTGCAGTCATAAGGGCGATGAGGAGGCAGAGAGGTGGCCCGGGAACGGCTGAAGACCGCCCGCAGATCGTGGTACTCCTCCGAACTCCAAACAAATCACCAGGCTCCTCCTGAAACACAGACACAGAAGAAACAGCAGGAACAGCAGAAACTAAACAGTTAACATGACACGACAAATTCCATGAATGAACAGATCCCTTAACCCAGTCAATCTGAGGATTATGCTGGGTAAGCCAGGGATGCCCTAGAACAATAGGAGTATAAGGGGACTGGAAAACAAAAAAAGAAATAGTCTCTCTGTGATTTCCTGAGACGGTAAGGCTCAACGGGCAGGTGATGCGATGAACGTGAAAGTGCCCTGCCATCAAGCGCAAAGACGGTGGTAGTGTCATTGAGGTCCAGCAGGGGGATCCCTTGTTCCATGGCCCATCTCTCATCAATGAAACTCCCCTCAGCCCCTGAATCAATGAGCGCGAGACCGTTGACAGTAATGCCAGCCCATCGGATAACAACAGAGATAGTCGTACGAGACCTGGGTAGAGAGGAAATGACAGTAGCGCTCGCCAGTACTCCTCCGTCTACTGGTGAGCTCTGGCCCTTTAACGGGCATGAAGCGGCAAAATGTCCATTAGCGCCGCAGTACAGGCAGAGGCGACTCCGAATTCGCCGTTCTCGTTCCTCCGCAGAGATGTGAACCCCTCCCCGCTGCATGGGTTCGGGGTCAGAACAGAGAGGAGAAGATACTACGGCTGGTGTCAAGGTCTCCAGTGGTCTTGAAACGGGACCTCGAATCCGCCGCCGTTGCTCGAAGCACCTGTCCAGGCGAATACCCAGCTCGATGAGCTGATCCAATTGAGCCGGCGGACCACGCGCATAGATCTCCTCCTTGAGATCCATGTTGAGCCCTCAAAAACGCGCGACCAGCGGGCTCATTCCACTCACACGTAGTAGCCAAAGTACGAAACTCAATGGCAAAATCAGCGACTGACCTTCTGCCCTGATGGAGCGTTGCTGAGAAGACGAAGCCTCGCGACCGAAAACAGAACGATCGAAAATCTTGATCATCTCCTCCTTGAAGAGCTCGTAACGGCCACAGCAAGAAGTCCGTGCCTCCCAAGCAGAGGTGCCCCATTCACGCTCGCCCGTGAGAAGTGAGAGTACAAAGGCGATCCGGCGGGTCTCCGCATCGTCTGGGGCTGGAGAGAAAAACAACCTCACATTGAGTCAGAAAAGCCCTGCATTCAGTAGGCTCACCAGCATAACAGGGAGGGTTGTTAATACTGGCGGCTCATGGAGTGGGTAACGGCGGGATCTGCTGATGGATCCTGGTAGAGCATAAGCAGGCGCGATGATAAGTCCGTCACCTGAGCGGTCAAGCCCTCCACAGCGAGACGGGCAGCGGACAGCTCCTCCTCATGTCTGCCGAGCATGACTCCCTGCATATCCATCGCTGACCGGAGTGGTTCCTCCTTTGCTGGATCCATGAAGATGGTCGGATTATTCTGTCACAATGAGAATGGAAGGATCCAAACGCAAAAGGATAGTAAACACAGTCTTTAATGAAGGAGCAAAAACAAGGCAGTCTGTCGTATGAGACGCAGAACTGAGAAAAATACAAAACAAAACTTGAAGACGATGATCCAAGGAAATCAGTCTAGGAGACTTGTGGAACCGGACTAACTGGAAGCGGCAGCAGGACACAGAGGAAGCACCAGAAACTCTCAGCATCTCCAGGCGAGACAAGACAAGGTACAAGATCTTACTACTATGAAAAACAAGAGAACACATACAATGCATGATATACAATAATCCGACAGAGAGCCACGGCGCACGCTGTAAAATAGAGGGACTGATTAAATGAGTGAGAACAGGTGGCACTGCAAAGTAGCGCGAGCTGATTGAAATAACAAACAGGTGGGGGAGAGAGGTGTAAGTGTCAGTATGCATGTGTGTGTGTGTGTGTGTGAGTGTGTGTACAACAGAGTGAGAGAGAGAAAGAAGAAGCAAACCCAGATCATGACAGATCCACATTTCTTTGGAAGGACATCGTTAATAATAAGATACTACAGGGAAGGTCATAGGGTCTTTTCAATGAATTAGTCGATCCGGTTCACAAAACCATTCTGAATGATTTGAACTTTATCCACACCGCCCCAATGTAAAATCTGTGCCCTGAACCAAAAGCAGTTGAGTATCACTGGCTGTGTAAGTTAAACAATGTGCTTTCAAAGAAATCATGACGCTAATCCACAGCAAACGGAAGAGAAACATTGGCAGCAGAATCTTATTAAACCTCTTCCTCATTTCCTGAGAGCACTAAATCCTGCAACCAAACAAGAACTAAAGTAAGACTGCAGATCCGTCAAGAAATGTGGCAACACCTCCTGAGAACATCGGCTCGATTACAGCAATGTCAGAAAAGGCCAGCGCAATTACAAGCGTGAAATGAGTGTATTCTGTCTAATAATGATTACAGCTTCAGCGGACAGTAGTTCCAGGAAATATAGATATTACAACAATTATAGTGTTTAGACTTTTGATGACATTTAATCTTGATGTGTATTTGCTCTGAAATTTCTTAAAATGTAATACAATTTAATTTTTTTAAACCGCAATTGAATGCTACAAAAAGCTCCAGCTACAAAAAAACATGTAATGCAAGAATTAAAATATTCAAAAAAAAACAAGAACTTTTAAAAAGCAAAACTTAATAAAAACGACAAAACAAAAAGCACAAAATTACTCAAATTAAAAGAAAAATAAATAAAAGTTAATTTAAAATATTAACTATTATACAAAAAACTTCTTGGTTCTCATTTTATATAATAATGGGATTGACTTTGAATACGTGTGTGTTTTAATATAATTATAGTGTAAAAATGTCACTACTACTAATAATAATTATTATAGATTTAAATTATTTCCACAACAAAACAACATTATTAATAATGAATTATTATTACTTCAATAATATTTATTTGTACATAATTATAATTACATTTTGAACTGTTTTAAAGATGAATCAAAGCAAGTTCATTTTTACTACTGAACTGAAGTTTACTTCATAGACAAGTGTTTATAACTGTGTAACATGGCTTTAGTTCAAATGAATGACTTTATTCAACACATCAGCCCTATTGGACGACGCAAAAGAAATGGCATCTTGCCAAAATGTAGGCCTACTGTATTTTATCTCCTGCTACTGAAAGTGTCACTAAAAAGACGAGACTGCAAAGGCCATCATAAATCAGAGGAAGCGATATGAACACCAATCATCTGATAAAAACCTGCAAGATTAAAATCAATAAACAAACACGTCACTACCTCAAATAACCCCAAAATGTCCCCGTCTATGGGTTTACACATAGGCTACAACCGCTTCCTGTTTATCTGGCACTAATCTTCAGCGTGTATGGGTCATTTTGTCCTGCATTCATGTGCTCGGAGTGTGACTCTGATCAGCAGTGCTTGAAGGAGCTACGAGACACAGATCACATGCTCAGCAAATCCCCTCAGTAATTCCTGTTATCCCGTCCAAGAATCAGACTCTGAGCACCGTCTCTCACTCCGGGGGTTAAGACACAGAAACCACAGCACACGGGCAAAACAAACCAAACCCCATGGTGCCAAGCGCTGGCAAAATGACAGGACGAAACTCAATCAGTCGGAAGTGACAGCATTCCTCGTGCAGACATAAGCACAAGTGTGTTTTTACAGTGCATTGCACAAGAATGTGGCCTTGTGAGCGTGTGTGTGTGTGTGTGTGTGTGTGTGTGTGTGTGTGTGAACTTACTAGGGCAATCTATCTCATCGCTTTTGTCATCACAGGCGGTCCATCCATCGCACTGCCAGGACAGAGGGATGCACTGCATTTTTCCGCTCTGGCAGGCAAACTGGCCAGGACTGCAGCGCAGGTCTGAAACACACAATACACTGAGCCAAACTAATCTAGAAAGAGAAAAGCTGCAACAGAGACTCCATTGTGTGTGATTACAAACAATCATTATATGTATGCATATTATGCAACAGGAAAAGTCCCCAAATTTAGCTGAAGAACCATTCCATGTCATCAGGGACATCGGTGTCATTGTCAGGCTAAGCCAAATAAGACTCAAACAGAGTCAAAGTCAAACCGAACCAGCAGGAAACGCTCAAGATCATTTGTAGGAATTCCAAGGATCGCAGCTTACCTGACAACAGTCTGGCCAGAGCGAGCCGTGGACCTGCGGGGGGGAGAGAGAGAGAGAGAGAGAGAGAGATAGAGAGAGAGAGAGAGAGAGAGAGAGAGAGAGAGAGAGAGAGAGAGAGAGAGAGAGAGAGAGAGAGAGAGAGAGAGAGAGAGAGAGAGAGAGAGAGAGAGAGAGAGAGAGAGAGAGAGAGAGAGAGAGAGAGAGAGAGAGAGCTAGAGAGACATTACCTAAGAGAGAGAGAGAGAGAGAGTCTGTCGGGTTAGAGGAGAGAGAGATAGAGAGAGAGAGATAGTAGAGAGAGAGATTTGAAACAGAGAAAATCAGAGAGAGTGACCAGAAAGCTCTTTATTTTGCATTTTGAAAGCATTTATTTTATTCAAATGTGAGCTTGCAAAAGCCCTACAAATTTGAAATGATATTTGACCTCAAAAACAAAGCCTATTTTATGATAAATAAAAATGTAGACAAAAAAACTAATTCTTATTAACGCTCAGGAAAATAAGTATAATAATAAATAAATTACAAATAATAAAAAAAAATATATATACTATGACATTATATTATTTTACATGCATATAAAATAATAATCACATCTATAAAACACAGTACAAACTTGAAAATTTAAGATTAAAATTAGGATTAAACCATAAACCATGGGGACAAAATTTATATCATGTGCAAAACAGTTTCAAAATCATGCTGTTGTTGTTTTTTATGTAAAAATGTTAAAAACTATATGTTATAGTTTGTTCAATATGAAAATGATTGTCTATGGACAGTCCTCATAAAACGCAAAAACCAGTGTGTGCATCATTTTATACATTCTCAAAAGCCATCTAATATTATATAAATCAAATAATTTCTGTTATCTGATGTTTGCAAACACCCAATTAGCTTCATCCTCCAATCCACCAAACAATCTCTTGAGAAACGAAGCAATCTACAGACAAACAAATCTCATTTTTAAAAAGAGCTTCTCTTCTTGGGAGGTCCAGACATTCAATCAACCACCTGTCCAACCCTTGAGTCTAAAGTTATCCTAAAACCAACACAGCAACACAGAGATGCCTTCAGAAGACCAGTGTGTTCTGCTAGAACCAGATCTGCACCACATTCACCACAGCAGACAGTAAGACCATTGTGAACAGGTGAACACCTGTTTGACTGATAAAACCTTCTCCATGTGCTCATAAGTTCCAGTGATCCGCAAAATAGTACCAATAACACATTTGAGTAGTTGTCAAATAGATACAAATTAAGATTTTAAGTTAAAATGAATCTCTAAAGGAAAATAATCATCGACTGTCCTATTTTGAGTAGTTTGTGCATGTTATGAATTTGAACATGCATCACACTTCGAGTTCGTTACGCATTACAAAGTATTCTGGGTCAGTAGTAAAGATATGCAAGAGCATCCTTTAATGTTAACATCACAGTGATCATTTGTAATATCATGCACTTTTAACAAGAGCACACACTGAGATTAAACGCCAGCTGTGGGTTTATTTGATGAGATTCAACATGGAGACAGACCAACACATCCTGCCCTCAAAACAAGTGCACAGAACTTGGGCTTCGCTTCCCCATGGAAATTAAACACAGAAAAGCACACCACAGGCCATTAACCTAAATACTGTCCTATTTATTTGATCCACTGGGTTTCTGTGTATAACCTTATATCAACAGGATTAATAAACCTCCGTCTAACAGAGGAATATCAGAACAGACACCAGCAGACCATCGGTGCTCTGATGTTTCCCGTCCAGAGTGTTCTGCTTGATCTGTCTGCTCCTGTATTGAACTGTGAAACAATAGATTGACTGCAAATGGTTGGCATGTATGGCAAGTTGTTTAAACATTTATTCCTTACAACCTACAAGCCTCCATTTTAATGTACTTGTATTTTTCATTACTAGAAATCCAGTGGTGATCCAGTTGCTATTAGTCACTATCCCATTACTTGTGACTAGTAGCATTTACGAGTTGCAAATTTTGTCATTTATTGTATGAGAATCTGTGAGCATATCAACTATTCACTTCCAACTAGTCTTCTAATAGTTACTAATACTTATTTCAGTTTTAATATAGTGCTTATTTATGGGTGTTAACACAACAACGTTTTCAACTAAAGCAGCTAAAAACTAAAAAGTGACATCGTGCGCATGCGTATTACTGGTCTCAGCCTCAGACGTCACGCACACTTGGCTAAACGTCTGATGCATGTGGTACACTTATCTGGAAACACTTCAAAAGTGTTGAAGTCATTGTCAGATTGGTTAGATTATACAGGATTTCCAGGAGACGTGTGTGTCGTGTTCTTTAACGTGTCACCTGGAAACAATGTTGCTGTGGCGCCAAACCCCCTCACGAAAGAAGAAAGCCATCGTGTTTACAAATGTGACGGTGAACGCTTATCAGGATCATCTAAACGCTGGAGGTTCAAAAGTATGTGAAATATTTAAAGTTCACGGCATAGAATCTTTAAAATGCGTCCGAGAGTTTCAAACCGAGAGTCTGTTATTGTGGTAACATTTCCACACCCCGAATATAAACTAACTGTGATTGGTTGTTTGACATGTCGGTCAAATGGCCTCATGGGCGGGCCTTGACCAATGAAGGCTGTCATCTATTCCAGACCTTCAGCCATCAGTTTGAAGGTCTGGCTACGCGAGACTACGTGTTTACAAATCCGTGCAGATGCATAGTGTTTCTTTACGTAGTGACATCACCAACTAGTGGCCTGGCATGCATAATACGGCAGTTTTGGTTGTTTAGTTGTCACAGTGCATGTACACGCAAAAAAATTATTATCCAACATTTTTCAGTTTATTTAAAAATGATTTTAATTCAACACCATTATGTTAGGTTTCCCATTTATACAATTGCATTGTGTTAAATTGACTTAAAACAGTTGCGTTTTGGCTCAACTCAATATTTTCATTTTGAAAGAACATAAATGATTTTACTTGTGTAACTAGGAAGTGGATGTCCCCTTCCCATCATGCTTTGCACAGGGCTGGATAAAGAGAGTAAATCTTGAAATAAAATGTTGTTATTTTAGCCATTTTTTATTTAGATGATAAAATTGGGAGACTTGTTAAGGTTTAATTCTCTTTTATGTTTGTATTTAAAAGAGTTTCTGGTATGTTAGTGTTTGGGGGGTCACCGTTGTGGTAAAGTGTAGAGCATCTGCTTGGGTTGAGGACATAATAACATTAAGCAAAGTTGTTTTAATAATAAGAAAAACAACTATGGGCATGTCATGGATGTAACCATACCATCGTATGCTATGCCTGACAAGTTGGCTACTGCCTAAAGTAAAGTAAATCCAACTAATAATTAATTTTTTTGAGTGTATAAGGATATCTGCCTGATAATTTAGTTTCCAGTTACATTGTTTTAGTTTGAGTTCAACAAGCATAAAAAAATCACTTCATCAATGTTTGAATTTCATTGAAAATATATTTGATCAAATTGAGTTGGCCCAACTCAATTACATTTCATCACATGAATTCGTTTTTTAGGAGTTGGGGCTACACATATTTATTGGATGGAAATCCTGCCCTCAATTAAATTGAGTTCATCCAATTAATTATTTTTTGAGTGTAGTACATGTAGTTAAAAAGAGTAGACAGTAGGGCTGTCAAAAAAATAATACAATTTTGGATATTTGTCGAATTAAAAATAAAAAGCCACATTTTAGGTGTCTTTCAGGCAGCCTTATCAGTGGCGCACGAGATGTGATGAAGATGTAGGTACTAGGTAGGTGTCATTGCATTTTAATTGTTTTTTTAGCCTACCCAGTTGAACCCAATGGATACATTGTTCATTCAAAATACTGCGGAAAAAGAGAAAATCAATGTCGTTTATGTTAAAACTGGAACCAAGCTGTTCACACAAAACGTATATTTTGCGCATTTTCTAGAGGGACATCTATCAGCGTTGCACTCGCGTCTCGCAAAAGAGAGTCAGATATTTAGAAAGCCATTTAAAATTATTGTAAGTTCAACTTTGAAAATGTTCAAGGGTAGTCGTGTTATTTTATGCTTTGAAGAACCGTGCATTAGTAATATTTTGCTCAATGCGCCCTCTTGTGGCCTCAGGAGAGAAGACAAAAGCTTTTCCCCTAACTATATCTAGACTAGTAAATACTGGACTAGTAAAACTGGAAAAGCTATCAGCAATAACTTGAACACTAACGTTAGTTGTAAGTAAATAATTGGGTTCACTAGAGATGGCAACATTTTGCAATTAACAACGGAATAGACAGTAGTTGGTATAGTGACTAGAAATAATGGAATATGTAAATACCCAATGAATAACAAACATATACCATTTAACAGTTAGTTTTAAGGAATATATTTTAAAACAGCTTGCCACATGGTGTGCAATATAAAAGGCATTAAGCTAGTAACATAAATAAATACTATGTAGATTTTAGGATTAAATATTAAAACAGCTTGCTATATGGAATGCAATAAAATGCGTTAAGCTGAAGAAATATAACAAAGTAATAATAAATGTATAACATAGCGGTAGTTAAAGGCCTAGATGGCCTGCGAAAGAGCCTCTGCAGCTCACCGCCTGTTCATCCCCTCATGACCGAACACAAGCAGAGCTGCCAGCCGTTACCAGCAGACTGCAGCAAATACATTGATTAAAGCACCTTTACCTGTCCGTGACGGATCTGTTACTGTCAGAATGAAGAGGAGAAGCACAAAACCACCGCTGTCAGACTTCGGCAACATTTATCCTCCATTCATAGTATCTTACACCGTAGAAAATGTGCGAGAGAAAATGCAGTTAAAGCAGCAGCCGCCGATGTTGAGAAATAAATCACAACGAACAGACGATTCCGCTTGCTGTGTATATTCCGTCGGTCAGAAATAAGCTTCGGTACTCGGATGTGTTGATTTCAGTTGGCTAGGGTCGGGATATAGTGTCATATTCCATGGCTGTTTCCTCTGGCTCGGTCCCGTATAGCGGTAAACGGGCTTAGGACGGATATAAAACAAGATGGCTCCACCACCGTCCCATCAAAACAATCCGAAACATGTTCTCCAGCCCACGGACGGGAGGAGGCGCTTAATCAACCCCTCACCAGAATCCTCGCATGCCATTTCCTTCATGTCTCAGTGTTCACACGGATGTTTCGTGGAATATTACACTCTGGCAGGCAAAGGTGTTTTAAAGCGCATTTGTTTTATTGCAGCCAGTCACATGACTAGGATCAAAATATAGTTAGGACTATAGGGCCTAACATCTCGATATGTTCATTTATATTCTCTACTGTTCAAAAGTTTGGGACCAGTAATTTCTTTTTAAAATAATTAATACTTTTATTCAATATGAAATTGATCAAACGTTACACTGAAGTAATTTATAATGTTCCATTTCTATTCTACTGCAAAAATATGCTGTTTTTAGCTTTATATTCATAAAAATAAAATAAAAAATACTGTTTTTAATATATAAATATATAATTCAGCAGTGCATCTGTTTTCAACATTGATAATAACAAGATGTTTCTTGAGCACCAAATCAGCACAATATTACTATCTTTGTTGTATTTTTGATCAAATAAATGCAGCCTTTGTGAACATATGAGACTTCTTTCAAAATACTTAAAAACATCTTACAACCCTCAAAACATACAAATGAAATTTGTGAAATAATTTAGCTACTAGATTTTTCAAAGTTGTAAATAAAACAGATTACTGGAGTGTGTTTTTACGAGAAAATACTACTCAAGTCTTTCTAAATTTCATGTTTAATTCAATGTGTTCCTTGCCATTTCTCTGTAATTATTTGTGAATATTACTGGCTATTTATAAATGAAAATTGTTTCAAAGTAAATCTTACACCATTTGTTTTTCTGTGTAACGCTTTGCAACAAACAAGCTATTCAATTCCTCAACACAAATTGAGCAAAGCTTGTTGTCAATTATTGTTTTTTACTGAAAATTTAAACAGCAAAACATTATGAAACACTTCTGTGTTGTTTTGGCCAACATGGATTATATACAATTACATCATATAAAACCTGACTGAAAAACAGATATCACAAAAACAATGTTCAAAACTTAATTTTAAGTCTGTCCGAGCATTATATAATGTGTTAGTCCAGTCTTAATGATAAAAAAGACATGATTTCCTTTCTTCTGTCAAACCCTGAAATTAAAGATTGTGTTAGAGCAAGTTCACTAAAAGAGTCTGTTTGCATAGATGCAACCTAAAGAGGGATTCAATAACTGAATCAAGTATAATATGGACTGTGAAAGAATACACATAAATCTGTAGAACACTTTTTATTGTGCCCCTGAGATCTTGAAAGATGTCATCAACATCATAAAAGATCCTAAAACTTCAGGAGGACTGAATCAGCTTTTCTCAAAACAAAGCAGGACTGGGAAAGATCTGAATGAACATTGATTCACCTGATTGAATCGGTTGATGTCAATGACGCTGAAAAACTGCATATATGCTAGCTATAAAAATTAAATAAAAACATTTTTACAAACTGTTGCAGGTGTTTTCCTTATAGAATCAAGTCCAAGAAAAAGAAGATTAATTGAGTTTCAGTTTTTAAAAAGTAAAAGTAAAAGATGCAATAAAAAAAAAACAATAAATATTTGACCCAGCCCATGTTAGAGTTCTTGTTCAGTCTGTAGTTCAGAAGTAATCCACAGCTTTCCTCCTCTTGGGCAGCTGGAGGAGGTTGTCTGTGATGGAGGCCGGGTCCTGTGTGGCTGGTGTTCTGGTTTTCCCGGGTGTTGGTGTGTTGGAGGAAGTTGCTGGGCCTCCGAGAGGAGTCTTATTGCCCATGCCCCCGTGTGCCGGTGACGGGGTGTAGCTCGCCCTCAGGGCTTTATCGGTGTATTTGCTGGATGATTTGTTTACTAGACGCTGAAGGGCAGGAGACAGTGCTGCGGGACTCAGTCCCTTCGGAGTGAGGCTGCAATACATATCAATAATAATTTAGTACACAACATAAATGCAGTTTTGAATATCGCTTTGACAATAAAGGGGGATCTTTTGGTTTCTAATTTTCATGTGTAAACCAAAGTTCCTATTTTTTAAGTTATAGAGATATGATTTACATGGCTGTGTTCTCTCTCCCCCGTTGAAACACTTTATATCGAAACACTTCAAGTAAAAATACAGAGTCAGTGTCTAAAGTCTGAAATAGTGGTTGACCGACATTTTTACAAATAAAAAAAGAAAAAGCAAGTAATTACTAAAGCAAGTAGTAATCATGTGCTCCTGAGGTGACGATCTCAGCACTGTCAAAATAAAAGTCCCATGCCTTGTCATAAAACACGGTGACGGACATATTTTATGTAAAGACCTCAGGAGTCAAAAGAGTAAATTCAATGTTCAGAAAAGTGCAGACTAAGGCTGCTCAGATCAAACACCGTGTCTCTATGATTAAATAAGCAATGCATACCCAAAAAAGTGCTCAAAACAGTACAACTAAGCCATATGACAAACCAATCATCAGATAAGTACTAACAATCACCAGTGAAGAAGACTTGAGTGATATTGATTTTTACTCAACTACAAGGTATAAATGTACATGTATCTTTCTGTTCAGGGAGTCTCTCTTGGTTGTTGTGACCAATGGGCTCCCGGCCGTGAATAAAGCTTTCATTCTTGCAAAGAGCAACTTGGGATTGGTGTCTGGTATATGCTGCGCAGTACTAAATATTCTATTCTACACTCAAAAGACCGCCGCAAAGACAGCGATAGTGTTGGAAGACTACAGAGCCGTCCTCGGGCTGAGGTAACAGCGTACAGCTGAAAAGGGCGTGAGAGTGTATAGATGCTAAAGACCAGTGTGATCATGTGTGATTGAGGTAGTTCTTGACGGGACGCTGTCACCTTACTTCGGGAAGGGAATTACACCGAAGTATTGGAAATGTATTAGAAGTATTCGAGAAGGGAATTACCTCGAGATACTGTAGCATTTTATTGGAACTGTAGTATTGTATTTTATTATTGACAACTGGAAGTTGTTCAAATTGTCAGTGGTGAAGTCAGATTAGTATTAGGAATTTCCACGACAACACGTAATAGCCAACACTAAAAACTGCCAAATAACAACCAATATAACTGGCTTGCTGATATATCGGTCAACCACTATTCTGAAACCACACTGAAAATCTAGGATTTCATTTAGGAATTCTGGAAATAAAATATAGAAAATTAAGGTTTGAAATGATACAAAATATGAAAGACATTAACATATTAATAAACTTGGTGGTTGATCTAAAATAAAGCAAAATGGACCCAAATACGAAGACTTGTTAATTTTACAATTAAACTTTTCATTTAAATTGTTATCCTGATAATATAATTAAAATGCATACATTTTTCATTTTCTCGAGTTTAATCTGCATTTTGAATTACAAACAATACAAAATATTGTTTAACCTAGAAAAACATATAAACATGTTTTACAATGTCACACTCTTTTTCTTTACCTTGCGAGGTTTTCAGTGACTTTGCGAAGCGCTTCCTGTTTCTTAGCTCGGTTTTTTGCCGCAGCCTCATTGGCCATTTTCAGTCCCAACCGCTCTCTTCTCCCAGGCTCCGGAATCTGAAAAACATCCATAAAAACAACCATTCATTATTATCATTAAAATATTGGACTTGACAATAAATCTAACACCCACTTTTTCTGATTATATAAAATTGGGTATCAATAAACAACATTTTCAGTTTATATACACAAGTGAATGAAACCAAGTGATATTCCTTTTAGAAATGAACTGGACCTTGAACGATGGACCGTGACTTCTCTCCACAAGTGGCGTATCCGAGCCATCCAGACGAAACGGAGTGCTTTCGATCTCACCCCAGGTCATCAGAGGAGACTCTGCAACACCTTAAAAACAAACAAGCCACTCAGGAAAACAGGACAAGAAAAACTTTAAGCTCTTCTGTTTACAAAAAACTATTCTGATGTTAAAGCCTTTGCATAAATACTTACAATTATTTTTGCACACAAATATAAATTGTATAATAACTATAGTAATAGGCATGGATTTCTATATGAAACTAAATCTCAAATGAATCAATAAAATAACTGGCACTAACCAGGAGCAGGGGAAGCTTCTCCTTCAAATCCGTAACCATTCACTTTGGGGGATTCGTGAGGCAGGAGCTCTTTGCCGTCTGGACCAACCTTACCTTGTTTAAACTAGACAGAAGGCAGAGCAGAGAAACATGCTCTTAGTTTAGTCATATTTCATGAAAGTGGTTTATGATCTGATGCGGACCAATAAGATGCAGAGGTCAGTGTTACCAGTGCATTGAGTGCAGCAGCTTGCTGGATTTGTGATTTGTTCAGGGCTTTACAGAAGGGGTCAACATCAAACCGTGTGTTCTTGTACAGCACCTCCCGTGGCTTCTTGAACAGTGTGTCATCTCTTCCACCTTTTGGGAAACAAAAGAAACATGCAATTTACTGTGTGGCTCCTTGGCCATATACATTTTAAAATGACACCAAAATGACTGCAATTTTTATGATGTTGCTTGCATGCTGTTAATTTTGAACAACAGCAAATACAAAATATCACCCTTCCCTACTCATAATCAAGTTATTAACAGTTCATTTACATGCCTAAGAGAGTATCATGTATTAATATAATGATGCAGATCCTCAATGGGAAACTTTACCTTCAGGGTAGTACATGAGGGCATTTTTGGCCTTGTACTGCCATGTTTCCAATCCTGCCTTGGTGCACTCAAGTGCCTGTTTCTCTGTGGACGGTAGAGCGAGGTTCTGCTCGTGTCTCTTTAAACGATAGAACAATAAATGTCAGAACTCAAAACAAGACCCACCAATACAAAACTCAATAATATGTTGTAGCCATTATTGTGTTGTAACTTGTACCTCTTTGTATTCATCTTCTGCCTCATAGAGCCACGCATGCCTCAGCTTGTCCTTGTCCTCCGCAAGCTCCATTATCTGCTCAAAGGATGCGTTGTCTTCACTCGTGTTTTTAGCAAGAAAACAGTCCAGAGACGGAAGATTCTTTCCTTCTGCTTTTTCAGCATCTTTCCCTGAAACATAACACAGAATGCATGTAGCATATATCTTTAAAATTCCAAAAAGGAGCTTCAAAGACCCCAAATCCCCTCTGTAAAGACTGTGAAAAATTAAACAAGAATTTAAAAATGCTAATACACAAATCTGCGCATATGTAATTAGATAGTGCCTTGTTTGCATATTTATACTTAAAAAATACATTAATGCAAAACAACTTTTATAATGTACTTCAATAAATCAAATGCGTAAGAGATGATATGTATTAGTGTTAGCAGCAATCACTTACTATCCTCTTTCGCTGCTCTGTGTTTTCTCTGTGAACCTGGAGACGCACTTCGAAGACCATCCGGGGTCTCAAATGTTGAGGGAGTCGGGTCTAAATGGGAACAAAATGATTTAAAAAAACATTCAAGATGTAGATGAATTTCTTTTTTCATCAGAACCGATTTGGAGAAAATTAGCATTACAACACTTGCTCACCAATGGATCCTCTGCAGTGAATGGGTACCGTCAGAATGAGAGTCTAAACAGCTGATAAAAAAATCACAATAATCCACACCACTCCAGTCCATCAGTTAACATCATGTGAAGTGAAAAGCTGAGTGTTTGTAATAAATCCATTATAAAAGGCAGTTTGACTTTAAACCATCACTTCAGTATGGCCAAAATACCAGTCATAATCAATGAAAAAGTCCATCTCCTGTTGTCTTCTCACATGAAAATCCACTGGCATATTTGTTTAGATTCTTCTAAACAATGATTGATCTGTGCATATTTCTCTCCTGATTCAGACAAGATGACTTTTCACTGGAGAAATCAATATTATGGACTTGTTGTATTTAAGCCAGAACGGTTTCAAGTTAAAAACATAGTAAAACATTGAATAAACATTTTGTTTTACTTCACAAGATGCTCACTGATGGACTAGAATTGTGTGGATTACTTGTGGATAATTGTGATGTTTTTATCAGCTGTTTGGTCTCTCATTCTGACGGCACCCATTTACTGCAGAGGATCCATTGTAAATGTTCACTTTTGGGTGAACTATTCCTTTAAGTATTAATCACAAACAGTAGGAAACGTCACTTACAGGGCACATAGGTTCGTGGGGTATATTTAGCCATCACAGACCCGTATTTGATGGCGATCTCCCTCATCCGCTCCAGATCTCCGTTCTCCTCTGCTTCCAGATAATCATTCTGAGCTTGAAGTTTGGTTACATCTGGGAAAAAGTCCCTCTGGACGATCTTCTCCAAACTCTTTGGAAGGAATTGTGACAGGTATGTGTGTCATTAGCAAATCAAGACAGAAGAATTTAAGCAGATAAGCATGCTGTTTACAGGTGACACATGAAACTCATTCAGCTGTTCCTGTATACACAATGGATGTTGAAAACTGTCCAGAGGTTTGGTATTTTGTGTAAACTCTAAAACCAAAGGCAAGCCAAGTGTTTTCAAGGAACACATTTCAAAACACTTGATCATTAAAACGGTATAACACAATACATTATTTAATGATTAAGTATAATACAATACATTATGTCAGAAAACCCCCGGATGTAAACAGTACATACGACTGTCTTAAGTTAACGTTACCCCTATATATTCATCTTCATCAAGAATCTTCCTCTTCGGGTTCTCAGTCTCTTTCACATCATTCCTGACGGCGACTGTAGTAACATCAGACCTCAGACTCAAAGCTTTCTCTTTGGACTCGGTCATATTTCAGTTTTAATAGGACGACCTGTTCTTTTACAGTAATTTAAAGTCCTAATGCGTACGAGGTTGTTTACGTTAGCCTGTACGCTAAGTACTGTTTTTGCTCGCTAACGAAATGCCATTAAGATGAGTTTAAAACGCATATGTTGCCTATTCTAACGATAGCTCGCGATAAATGTTAATTTTAACCACAACTTTATCAAAAAATTGACCAAAAATGCATGTAATAACAGCAGCTTAGCAGTGGGCAGCACACGCAGGAAAAGCGTCTTCTTCTGCGCATCATTTCCGGCGCTGAACAATGAAGCAGAGCGACTCTTCATCGCCACCTATTTAATACCGACCGGGTTTCTTTTTGCCCTTTATTTGTACTGTACATGAAATGTAATGCCTTAAACAGCTTAACACGTCTAGTACACGTAAACACTTCAATAGCACATTACCTCAGCAAACATAGCAAACGATAAACATATTATTTCAGTCCATAAGTGCAATAAAAGGTTTCAAAGCCTTTAATACAACTTAGACAAGACACCACAGGTGAATAAGGTACACATCTAAACTAATAGATATCACCATAATTAGCTAGTTGATTAATTACAGTAGTTTAAGACAATTTTTGTGTATTACAAGCTTCTGAAATGTAATGTCTAAATAAGCAAATTATACATGATCTAATTAAATATGCATACATATGAATAAATGTCCATAACAGAAAATAATAAACCCTTAAATGTGTAATTTGGATATTTTATTTCCACTACTCTGAAAGAAAACATGTTATGGAAACAAAATAGCCCAAAATTGAGCAAAACAATGGTTTCCCCTGTAGTGCCTTGCCTTAGCAGATAACATTCAAGTGAAGATACGTTTGTATTAAACTATAATGCAAAGCTTCAGAGTCCCCAAAAATGAACATTATATACAACATATGCATTAAGACTAACAACACTTTTAATGTTATGGAAAGCAACAGAGAATAGTTTGGCTGAAAGAACATGAAAATGAATATGTCTTTGCTCCCTATAGCCATCTGCCTTCATGATAACAGTCTAATACATATTAAAGTAGCTATTTCTGTAAGAGATGAACAAAATCACAGTTAGACGTAAAGAATCAGCTTTTCACTGTCATGTGTTATGCTGAATACAGAAGCCAGTCTGTCTGAAACTGGTTGCAATGGCGTTCAAGGATCTTTTAATTAACATAAAGATCTGAAACATTTCCAGTATGACCAGAGGCAGAGCTAAAACAACCGCATATTTAAATAGAATGTAACAGCGTATGCTAGTAAGTGGATGGCTTATGTGATCCTGCACAGAAACCATATCATTAAACCTTCAGGCTTTTACAAGGCCAAAATATGGAATGGCAAAGACAACACTGCAAAAAAAGATTTTCTTAGCATTTTGTCTTACTTTTGTTTTTGAGCAAAAATAATTTAAGACGAAAAATGTATTTCTGAAAAATGTATCACAATCATGCTTAAAGCAAGAAAAAAATGTCAATTGGGTTTGAAAAATAATCTTGTTTTTCTTATGATTTGCAAATATTTTTCAGGTTTTAACCATAAACTCACTTCATTTTGATAATTTTTTTCAGAAAACAAGACTTAGTTTATTTTGATTCTCAAATAAACATTTAGATACTTGTATTGGAAAATCATTTTGTGCAGCGAACACTGAAATATGTACTGGTGTTTACAGGTGAAGTGCGTAATTTCTGCAACATCAAATAGAATTAACTAGTTTTAAACAAATGGAAGCTCACAGAAGCAATGCATTTCTATTCTTCCATTACATTTTCTTGAGGTCACAACTTTTTGCAAATTTATTTGATGCTGCTAGTGCTAGAAACTACACAGCTCAACATTAAGCTCTTATTGGTCACATTTGGAAATAACAGAATTAAACAAATAAATACAGACTACTAAGATGTGATAATAGAGGCCCAGTGTCTTTGTAGTAATGCTCGGCAAGGGATCTTCTTGGCAAGTCGCTGTGAGGTCAAGAGCAAAGGCACGTATTTTGAAGCAGAAGCGATGAAATCACCGCAAATCTATCATGGTCACACTTCCGTCTGTGATGGTGATGTGCTGACTAGCCTGAGCACAAAACACAGATGCAAAACCTTCATTATAATGCACATAAAGCTTAAGGACAAAGTAGAATAGTTTGCTGAAAACTTACTCACCTACAGGCCATCCAAGATGTAAATGAGTTTGTTTGTTCATCAAAACAGATTTGGAGAAATTTAGCATAACTTGCTCACCAATGGATCCTCTGCAGTGAATGGGTGCCGTCAGAACGAGAGTCCAAACAGCTGATAAAAACATCACAATAATCCACAAGAAATCCACACCACGCCAGTCCATCAATTAACATCTTGTGACATGAAAAACTGTGTGTTTAAAGAATCAAATCCATCATTACAGCTTCCGACTAAAATACAAGTCCTCGATAACATTGCATTCTCTAGTGAAAAAGTCGTCTCATCTGAATCAGGATAGAAATATGTACATATCAAGCACCGTTTACAATCAAAAATCAGTCCATTACAGCTTCAAACTAACATGTTGGTGGATTGTGATGTGAGGGAACAACAGGAGATGGACTTTTTCACTAGAGGAAGTGTTATTATGGATTATAGACTGGTTATTTCGGTCAGAAACAATGGTTTAAAGTTAAAATACTCAAATAATTGATTTGTTTACAAAGAAACATTTCGCTTGGCGAGATGTTAATTGATGGACTGGAGTGGTGTGGATTATTGTGATGTTTTATCAGCTGTTGGACTCTCATTCTGGCGGCACCCATTCACTGCAGAGGATCCATTGGTGAGCAAGTGATGTAATGCGAAATTTCTCCAAATCCATTCCAATAAAGAAACAAACTCATCTATATCTTGATGACCTATTTACATTTTTTGGATAAGCTAATCTTTGAAGTACTGAGGTTTAATATTTAGGGTTCACTAATAAGGCATCACTCACAGAGAAGAGGGGCGGCTCCTTTGAATGCGGGTGGAATCCTCTTTGTTTGCAGGAACAGATCTCGTCCATCCCATAGTCTGTCAGCCGAAAGTAGCCAGTCCTGGAGCATAAGTTATCAGACTGTTATTTTTCTGATATGCATGCTAACTATCATTCAAACCAAGTAACACGGCATATAGCTAAAAACATACTCATTAAATTTCGGTGAGCACACAATGGCTATAGACTCTGGAAGCATGATTTGATAAGAGCAATGCGTGTGCAGGTCCACACTGGATAAAAAGGCCGTCTGGGTCGGGTGGGTCTTATATAAAAAACAAAAGAGATTGATTATTCTCAAGATACATAATTACAGTGATACTGTTAAATAAAGTCATGTGACTGTACAGAAAACATCATACGTGAATCCAGCCCAGTGTAATGAGATCATTCTGATCCTGGATTAGGAACAGTTCCTCCTCGTTCTCTGTGTCACAGTAATCTGGTCCTCCACTCTGCTTGGGTACGATCACGTGTGTCACTGTGAAGGCGTTCTTCATCTGTGGACGAAGACAAGCAAACTGTTTTGTGATTTGCTCATCATAATACAGATTTCCTCAGACATGTTATTAAGGTTGCACCAATTCAATTTAAGATATAGTAAGTGAGATTTATATACACTTCCATTCAAAATTCTGTGGTCAGTAAGAATATTTTTCCTGTTTTTTTGAAAGACATTAATACTTTTATTCAGCAGGAATGCATTAATTATATCAAATATTACAGTAAACACCTTTCAAATGTTACAAAGAGTTCATTTCAAACAAATGCTTTTCTTTTGAACTTTCATCAAAGAATCCAGAATTGTTTACAAAAACATGAAGCAGCAAACACTTTTTTCAATCTTAAGATAAGATACATTATTGATATTTGAGCTCCAATAAGAATTGATAATAACAGAAATAACTCATTTCTGAAGAATCATGTTACATCGAAGACTGGAGTAATGATGCTAAAATTCAGCATTGCATTACAGAAATAAATTACATTTTAAATTTATACAAATAGAAAAATAGTTATTTAAATTTTATATATCACAAAACTTCTATTTGTACTTTATTTCTGATCAAATAAATGCCTTATTGAATATAAGAGACATTTAAAAAATATTAACGACACCAATTGTATTTTATTATTTGATCAATGTATTTAAATTAACTAAGACGTTAAAGGTAGTATAACAGATATTACCATTATGCATACATACAATTTAATATTTATATTACAATAAATATGTGCTTATAAAGATGTGCTTAAATTATATTATTAATAGTAAATGATTAAACATTATGACAATATTTTTGTTAGCTCTAATTTCAGTTGCTAATTAAAAATTATGGTATTATGGTAATGTTTTCTCTGTATTAAAAATATCCATATTAATACATAAGCAGTCCATAGGCATTACATGAACAATAATTTTGTGGTAAATTCTGCTTGTTATAAAAAAAAAAATGTTTTATCTTAATGGCATAAAATAAACTTTATTTTTTTCAAACAAAATACAAATATAATTCTTTATTTTCATAACAATAAAATCTTAGCTTTTTGTTACGAAAAAATCATTAATGTCATAAAAATAAGCTTTATTTCTTTAGATTTTGACTGAAATATAGCCTAGTTGAAGTGGGATTTACCGAAATGGAAAGCTAAAATGAAAACCTTACTTCGTCAATCTCCATCTGCTTGTGTCTGAGCATGTTTTGGACGTACCAGCTTGCCACAGAGAATCCCACAGGTCTCCACGGCCCGTGCGGTGTTGGCATCTGCTAGCTTTAAAAACCTTTGGCACAGCTCGGCTGGCACAAAGAGCTGCCGCAAGCCGTTTACCAGCGCACCTAAGAAAACACATATAATCTCAACTTAACGACTGGACAATTGTAATGTTTGTAGGTCAGAAATGAACAAGGAAGTGCAAACTGAGCCTCACTGTGTCCTGCACTGACTGGAACACTAGGCTTCAGTGAGCGGTCAAACGCTGGGAGGGGGGAGGTTTGAGAGACGTGGTTCAGGGTTCCTCCGGGGCTCGTGGGCAGTGAAAACGAGGCCTGTGGAGGTCCTTGTACGTCAGGCACCAGGAGATCTCGGGGAGAGCTGGGTGATGCCGGCACGCTGAACTCCTGCACAACACGCTGGCGCTCCTTCTCCAGCTTCTGCCTGCGGATCATCTCCTCAAAGGCGCTGAAGTGCTCCAGCTCGTGCTGACGCTGCTGCTGCTCGGCCAGTCTCTGCTTCTCAGCCTCCAGCTCCCGCTGCTTGGCCACTTCTAGAGCCTGGGCCTCATCCTCCGCTCGCTGCCAGGAGTCACACACCCGTCAATAAACACTATTACTTGAACAAGTTTGTGGGTATCATTTAAGAAAACTCTGTAACCTACCTTTCGGACGAGATATTCAGCATGTTCTTTTTCATACTGCTTGAGAAGCAGCTTTTTAAGTTCCTCTGCTTTCGGAAAAGCAACTTCCTTTAATTTCTAGCATGGAAAAATAAGGGATATTCATTAACTTGATTTATTCTCTCACATTTGGCATGCATTATGAAGCTTTTAGCTTTCCCCAGCAAGAGGAAAATCACATCTTACCCTCATAGTTTCTTTCTTCTCAGGAATGTCGGCTGATTTATATTCATGATGTTTAGGAAGTTTTTCAATAAACAAACTAAAAGGAAGTAAAACGCAGGAGCATTATTTACAATTATTATCCTTTAATAACAATATTTTATAACATATTTATATAATATTTTATTTTATTATATTCACTTATTCTATTTCTATTAATACTATTTAGTTTTGATGTTTTATAAATGTTTATTTCTAGTATATTAAGAAATGTATTTCTAGTAAATAAAATAAATCGCACAAATCATGGTGTTTTTCAAGCTTTTCAATAAATGGAAGCTAAATAATAAGAATATTTTTATCATTAAAATAATCAATTTTTATGAGTATATTCATAACAATAAAAATATATACCTATATGTGACCCTGGACCACAAAACCAGTCATAAGTAGCACAGGTATACTACCTTATACTAGTGCTGTGTTCAATACATCGATTCGGCGATATATCAGTCACAGAGATTTGATGATACAAATATCGATACAGATATCGCGGCACGTGTGCAGCAGTGGACCGCGCTTCATTTGAATACAAGAACACCGTTTAAAACAATAAAGTTTAATCTGGCCACAGAGGAACACAACCGGGGTTGCCTGATATAAAGAGACGTAATCCCCGAAACAGAGCCTCCCACTTGGGCAATATGGAAATATCTGCTAAATGTGATGCTTATCTTTGTCAACCTGGCAACCACGTGCACGCGCGCTCTCTACACTGTGGATAAATGTGCTGGATTTCTAAAAACACCGGCTAGCTTGCAGTTTAGCGATCTCCACTTCAGTATTCTATTATCAGGAAAGTGTAATTCATCAAGTGTTCATTTATGAGAGAGAGAGAGAGGATGTGTATGTATGAATTACCACCGTTTTGCCATGTTTCTCTATTAACAGTGAAGCTGTGGCTTTAATTGCTTTAGAAACTTTGATGTTATCAGCTACTTGTTGAGAAAGATAATGTAGCTCTTCAGCGATTAAGCTATTTTATTGATAATATTCTCAAGATACATAATTACAGTGATACTGTTAAATAAAGTCATGTGACTGTACAGAAAACATCATACGTGCATCCAGCCCAGTGTAATGAGATCATTCTGATCCTGGATTAGGAACAGTTCCTCCTCGTTCTCTGTGTCACAGTAATCTGGTCCTCCACTCTGCTTGGGTACGATCATCTGTGGACCCGTCTAAACAGTTTGTCTGAGTGCTAAAAGCAATGTCTGTGCGTGATGAGCATGTGTGACTAAACGTGTGTGCGTGAAGTAGGCTACAGTGAAGACAGCGCATTAGTTTAGAACTTTTCTCATTTTATTTTTTATAAACGGAGATAGTGTTCATTTGTGCAATGATAACCTACCAGCAATGTTATGCTGATTTCTAAAATATATTAATATGAGTACATTACAATCAGAATATTTTACCTGGTGGGGAGTGCCCAATGTAAACATTAAACATATGCCATTACCTATATTGTACTGTGGTACCGTAATGGAGGCCCTTCATAATGCAGAAGTCAAGTGACAATACTTATCAATGTCCCTGCAGTGTTTAATAAACAGCTGTTTTACTCAATTCTTCTGAGGTGAAATTCAGTGCAGTCCCGTATCGTGATACGTATCGTATCGTGACTTTGCTGGTGATGCACAGCCCTAATTTATAACCAACAATACATTGTATGGGTCAAAATTATAGATTTTTATTTTATGCCAAAAATTATTAGGATATCAAGTAAAGATCATGTTCCATGAAGATATTTTGTAAATTTCCTACCGTAAATATATAAAAACTTAATTTTTGATTAGTAATATACATTGCTAAAAACTTCATTTGGACAACTTTAAAGGCGATATTCTCAATATTTTTTTGCACCCTCAAATTCCAGATTTGAAAATAGTTGTGCAAATATTGTGCTATCATAATAAACCACACATCAATGGAAAGCTTATTTATTAAAATTGACATAATATGACTGGTTTTGGGGTCCAGGGTAACATAATTTACATTATATAATAGGAATTAATTTTATTTATTTTTGAACTATTTAATTTTTCAGTGTATTTAATGTTTATTTCTAATAAATAGCAAAATCAGTCAAATCATAGTTTGGAACTATTTACACACACCCTAAATTTTGTTTTTGATATAGGGTTGCAAAAATGGCAAATCTCATAAAATGAATGGAACATAAAACAGCTCAGCTTATATAACATTTAGTTTGACCTTTGACATTGACGATCAATATTTTATGAAGGTTAAGCACATCTTTTCACTTATCAGTAGCTGAAAAAGAAACCTGCCAGACATTTGGCACTTCCAGGCTGCTCTTGCTGTACTTACGTGATGTACTTATTGTAAAGAATGAATGCATGCTGGACATTCCCCTCCTCTGCATAGATGTTGGCCATTCGGATGATTTCCATCCCGGAGCGGAAGTACCGGCGGGGCGGCACGTCCTCGCTGACGTCCACAGAGCTGCCCAGCTTGATGAGAGCACGGACCCTCTCCTCAGACGGCATGGAGTCACTGTACTCAGTCATGATGGCTCCTGCCTGCAGATCAATAACACACTTTCAGCATACTGCCCTGCGTTTACACTGTTAATACACTACTTTGGGTGGAGTTACTTCTATGTAAGGTAATGAAGTTGATACTCTAAATAAAAAAAGTATTCAAAAAGAATTTGGACACTTTAAAATGTCTGAAAGTCATTGCATTAGACTTCAAAATATGAAATCAAGTGTTACTGTAAAATGCTAATAAATGGGCTTTTCTCAGAACTGGAAGAGGTGTTGTTTTTAATAAAATAAATGTCACTTGGTTTGATATTTTGTTTACAAATTCATTTCATTTGATAACTTATATTGCTAATATGTCAAAATACTTTTTGGCACCTTTGTGTAATTTAAATATGTAAACAGATGTACAATAATGTGTACTCTATTTAAATAAGCTGACTTCACGATACTCGCCTTTAAATGAGTCTGGTGGCACCCATTATTGACAGGCCAACCACCAGCAGCAAACAATGATAGCAAGATAAGTCTCGCGTGAAGGTAAAATAACTTCCTACCTGATTTCACCGCACTCCTTTACGCTTTCAAAGATGCTTTGATGTTTTTATCTCATATATTTTCCTCATATTTAGACATTGTGAAAACAAAGCGTGTAGTGTTCACAGTAACTGTAATACCATATTACTTCCTGCATCGTAAGGAAATACCCCGCCCACTACAGTCAGCTGACGGTGAGGTCATGCCTCAGATTGACCAATCGCGAAGCACTTCTAAGCATATTTTTAGAGCTTCTGCTTCTATCACTATGATGCTTTTATGTTCCTTAAGGATGATGAAACTCGAATTTATGGACAGTTACAATAGTATATTAATGCTGTTGCTTTTAATTCTATCTTTACACAGAAAGGCAGTTTTTTATATATTTTAACCTATATATTGCCTGAAAGTTGTTGCCAAATTCTATTGCGAGGTAAAATTGTATTTATGAACAACAAAAAATCTTTCGATTTTAAAATAATGATAAAATATACACTATATTGCCAAAAGTATTGGGTCAGCCCCTTCTAATAAAAGGTTTGACTACTTTAGTAATTTCCATGAGTACAAATCTTAATGTTTAAGCATATAATGATATTCTAGGGAATTGTGTGCTTTTAATTTTATATCAACAGTTTGACAGGACTCTTTTCTATTCTAACATGACAGTGTCTCTGTGTATAAGACAAGGATCAAAGAGAAATGATGATTCAGTCAGTGTGGAAGAACTTGACTGGTCTGCAGAAAGACAGCTGAACACCTCTGCTGTGACTTTAAATGCAGACCGTGAGCCAAAAATTCATCACCAAACTCCAAAAAATGTTTGCATAATTACAAGCGACTGTGCAGATAAACCTTTTATTAGATTGATCTCAACCTGGGTTCTCTCAGATCACTGAGGACATCTGATAAGCAGACATGTAGGCATAAATAATAGATCATACATCAGCCATAAAAAATGTATACAAAAGGTGTAAAATATAATAAAACAACTGTAATTGCACTTGCAATGATGTTTAATATTTCACTTCATTTAAAACTAAAGGAAAGATAGATCAGTAGAAGTTATAGATTGTGTGTGTGAATTATATTTGCTGGATAAAATGACCTACTAACAGATAATATGACAAAACGTAGAAGTAATATTATTAGCTAGCAGAGTCTAATAAAACAGTCAGCCTCTTTAGGAGACTAAATGTATTTATTAATTTAAAAGTAGAGTTCCTCCACAAAGAGGATCGTTAAGCCATCGGATAAGCAGCTTGTGTTCAGAAAAAGCAGTCCAGAAGTTTGGGTTGAACATGTGAAGTCTCCCTGGTTTCAGCGAGGACTCCTATCTTTCGGATTTTTCCAGTGTCTATGTCGAGGTTTTCGGTGAGGCCCTGGAGGTCTCGTGGATCCCCCTGGAGGCGCGTGTGGATTGTGGTTTGGCTCACCAAACCTGTAGGAGGGAAGTGGAGGTGGATAATGTCCGAAGTGGAATCCTCTGATGTTCTGGTTGGGAAAACAGGGTCTCACGCCCTGAGGTGGATGAGGAATCAAGGGCGGACGGAAGAACTGGTGCTCAGGTGGTCCAAACCAAGTCATGTTGTTCTTCTGGTGAAACGGTCTGAGGAGAAATTGTGAGACTGAGTAAAGAAACAGCTTTCATTCAGTTAAAAAAATTTTTGATTTCATGTTGTGTACAGATTTAATGTTTTAAGCTTACAGAAACTGATTCTGGATTTCCCTGTGCCATTGGTGAGGTCCTTGTCTATTATAAGGAGGATCGTGGTTATGCTGTTCCCTTCGATGATGAGCAGGAGGAGCATCATCTTGTGGCTCGCTTAGGCAAGTCCCTGGGCGGGTTCTTGGTCTGGTTCCTCCATTCCCTCATTACTGCACAAAAAATGTAGTAACACTTAAATTAAAGTTAACACTGTAAAGTCTGACATATACAATAAGTCCGTTAATAATATTTTAATGGAATATTTAGACAAATTATAAAATAAAATCTAAAAAAGTATGCATATGTGTTTTATGTTTTGTATCATATTCTATACATCTGGGGTTTTATGGCCCATATAGTAGGACATAGTGAAAACTGAAAATATGAAACTCATAATCGAGGAGGAAAAACTGAGCCCAATCAGAGCAGACTGTGCTTGTCGGAAGGAGGGGCTTTGTAGAAAACGGAGCGTTTGAGAGAGGCGGGGCATAGAGGACCTACAATAATGTACAGCATTTGAAAAATAATGTGTTTTTTAATAAAGCATGTCCTAAACATTTCTATGCTACTAAAAGGCCTTTTACTTGCTAAAAAGGTCTAATCTATCAATCAGACGGCAGAAGGCATGTAGTAGACTGTGCAGCAGTTTTAATCATGTTGATAATTTGGAGATATTAGACATTTTTAATTTACGTATAAAATACAATGCAGTGTGCTTCTCAGGGCTCTAATGGCATGCAGATGAGCTCACCTTCTCTTGGGCCCTGTCCTCAGATCATCAAGATAATTCTGCCTCTCAATTGAGTATCCCCTTGATTCATTGAATACTTGGAAGAAATCAGAGCATTCAAATAAAATACCTAAAAGCATGCAAATACATACAGTATGTTTAAGTGAGCATACTTACAATTAATCGCAGTTTGGGGGTTCATCCCATCAACATCGATTAGGTATCTATGACACAATATTTAACAGTGACAACTGCTGGATGCACTAGTTCATCTAAAGACAAAGTTAAGATTTCACGAATATGGAAAATGAGCAAAAGAAAGTAATTTTACTCACCGACATATTAAATAGCCGGTGCGATTCAAACCATGTGTGCAATGAACACCAATCAGCTTATCTGTTAAAAAGCATTTTTTTGTTAAACAAACTCAATCTGGATATTAAACATAAGGATGGGCCATTAAAAACAAGAACAGAATTTAGCATTTTGATGAGCATTATTTATCTTTGAAACAACATGCATTGATTAATTGTTCACTATACAACCAGAAACAAGTACATTACTGTTTAAAAATGTGGTGCCAAAAATAAATGTATACTTTTATTCAGCAAGGATGCATTAAAGTAATAAAAGTGACAATGTTACAAAAGATTTAAATTTGCTATTTTGAACTTTCTATTCACAAAAGGAATCCTGAAATCCATAAATATATTAAGCAGCACAAATGTTTGCAATAATAATGATGCTGAAAATTCAGCTTTGAACACAGAAATTAATTATATCTGAACTAGAGCTGGGCGGTATGACCAAAAATTTATATCACGGTATTTTTCTAAATTATACCGGTTTCACGGTATATGGCGGTATTTTTTTCCCCCCATGGATGACCAGGTGTTAACCACATTTTCTACTGACTGAGGAAAAACTGCAGTAGATTGACTTAGAATGCCATATTTTAGTGTCATGATGAGTGAATATTGTAAAAAATTCCACACTAAATACAGGGGTTAAAGCAAAAAAAAATATTTTGACTGTAAATATTTCCTCGGCCAAACCCAAATCCACAGCCATACAGCTACAGTCACACACACAGTTTAAGAGCGGTGTTTTTCTTCTTGTAATCAGGAGTGCTTGTCCTCCTAATTTTAAATATTTAGGAGCGCCTTCTGATCAATAATACAAAAATTCTGATAAAAAATGAGTCTTCCGAACACGGTGACATTTGACTCCTTAAAGTGACTTACAGGGGTATTTTCTTTTTACCTTTGCAATGGCATAATTTTCATCTATGTCAAATAAAAAAAAAGTATGTTTATAAGCTTTTTAAAATGTATATTTAAAACAATATAATAAGTACAATACGACAAATAAGTTACTAATCATGAAATTAGTATTAATAAAAAAATGTATTTGTACTACAGAGGTGGCACAGAAGAACACAAACGTGGCTTGAACGTACATTTTCAGACGTTTAATGAGTCTCAGAGGTGGCATGAGCGCAATTAGATTCATGTGGACATTAATGTTTTAAATATAAATTAGCTTTTAGAGATGCACAACGGCTCAGCTGCAATTTTATTTGGAATTATTTTCGTTGATGATATAGAGTAAAATCATGCAGAACTTGTTTATTGATCTGTTGTATTAAATCAATATATCACATTTGCTAACTCCCCTTATAATTATTAAAAGCTGTCACTCTCCTGATCGCGATCTGTGGGCGCAGACATTGAGAGCGCATGAGTGAGCTCAAGAATCAAAAGCACGTGCAAATGTGATACATTCTGTCGGAACCTGCGGAAATGAGTATAATTATTATTAATAGCCGCAATCCCGCGCCGAAATTCAAGTTCTGCTCTGTGTTTTCTGCTAAGAACCCGACTGTGAATGATGCGAGCGTTACTATGTTGTCAGTGAGAAACTGCAGCCGAGGCGGGGATGATTTTTGGTGTGCCAGCAGAACAACAACATTGCGCTACATGTTTCTTTCCCCTCAGTTATCCCTGATAATGTTTAAATGGAGTGAACACGGAGCAGTTTTTTTCCGTGAGCGGGAATGTAAAACCCGGAGTGGATTCAGAGCGGAGTGATTACAGAACGCTTAGAGCGGAGAGAGGAACGTGCTTTAATCCACTCCAGGCTTTGATCACACCCCCCTCAACAGACTGAATGCACCTCGTCTTTCCTTCATTTAAGACCTATTCAAGCTGAAATCAAGACATTTATAACACTATTTGAGAAATGTAAGCGTATTTACGGTCTTAAAGTTATGAACAGTTAATTTAATAAGGCGGAAACCCTGCAATTGACGGGAATCCGTCGTATCGACGGAGAACTGTTGTGTGTGAGAGCCGCGGGAGCTGATGGCAGCGGACGGTGGATATTTGTTGTGGATGACTTCTTCTCTCTCATCACATTATACTAGTGCTTCAGTTTCGGAACTTTCACGCTTAGTAACACATACAGCTGTATCCTCGCCAAAATGCAATAGTGAAAAGAGACCCCTCTCTAAAAGTGTCGCGTTCCGAACGTTATTTAAATTACACCGGTATTGCGGTATTTTAAAAATTCATATCATAAGAAAAATAAACACCGGTATTCGGTATGAACCGGTATACCGCCCAGCACTAATCTGAACCTATATTACCATTGAAAACAGTTACTTTAAAATGTAATAATATTTCACTATTTGCCTGTTTTCACTGGATTTTTAATCAAATAAATGCAGCCTTGGTGAGCATAAAAGACTTCTTTCAGGAACATTAATAAAATCTTACCGAACGGTACTGGCTGAAGAAAGCCATTTTTGATTTACCATTGATTTAATTAACTAAAACTCACCGTTGTTTACATTGTCACGCAGAAAATGTCTGACAGCCTTCTTGAAGCTGAGAATCGTGGCATCGTTTGGCACTTCATGCCCTGCTGTGAAGATCTTCAGGTGGTACAAAGTGTTTGGCAAATCCTGACACGAACACAATCACACATTTAAAGACAATCAGTACAACAACTTCCCTCCACCCAGACAAAAACTCATCAAGCTCAATCTCGCCAGGCCGGATTCCTCCAGCAGGAGATGATGTTTACACATTCATGAGGAGAAAATATGATAGCTATTTATTTAGACTTGAATTCCTACCTGTACTTTATAGTAGCGAGTTGTGAAGGTCAGATCGATGATGAGACCCAGTTCTTGTCCTTCCTTCTCCAACATACGCACGAGATCAAACGGTCCAAAGACTTCTGATTGCGTTAAATGATATCTAAAAAACTAAAAAGAAAGCATTGGAATTAAATCTAAGCACACATTCACATTTCAGACAGGTGGAGGATTTGTCAATGTCTTCAAACCTGTTTTAAGGGAACTTTAAACGCAATAAAGCGAGTTCCAGGGATCCGTTTACCCACTGCTGTATAGTCTGTCCATCTAAAGGAGACACACAACTTCAGCAGGCAATACTTACAGTTTTACAAGTCAAATAATAAATCTAACCTGTCAGGAACTGCATTTTTCTTTTTAGCAGGCATGTCTCCACAGCAGCTGCTTGGCCTTTGCGATGCCATATACTTCTGGAAAACACAGATATGTCTGGTTATTACACCCCGTACATGATTGACTGTAAGCAGAATTCGTATAAACACAAAAGCATGAACTATTTATGAATTAGTTGATTACGTCTCAGATATGAGAGTTACATTTATCAGAACCACACAGTGGTTTCACTTTCAGCTATTACCAAAACAAACTTAATTTAGCAGGTTTAGGCTTGAACAGTGTCTTTAGGCGTATTCAAGCCCCGTATTCCATCATGACATATATTATAATTAAATACAATAAAGAATGATACATTTTAGTGAAAAGTAAACCACTAACGTTACCTCTCTTAGATTCTCCCACTTCCACGTTAGCGAGAGTCGTGAGTGCCGATCTGTCGACTGACGTAATTCATCCGCCGGGAAGAGCGCGCTCTGCCGCCGCCGTCAGGCGGGAGGTGAAACTGCAACCCAACCACAACCGAAGCCCTTGATCAGATTGATCGCTCAATGCTTTTTTGTGTTTACAGTTGTGCACCAGCCGCTAACTGTGTAAAATGACCGTTGTCTACCTATTAAGTGGCAGGCGCTGTTCACACCAAGGATTTCTAAATATTTGATTGGCCAAATAGTTCTATGAGTCCAAAACAAACAGAACAATATCACTGACATCACTTTTAGAACGAATTTTCCCCAGATGATAAACGAGAAAACACCGCTAGACCATACATTTAAAGCGGCAGACGACATGACTGCAGCGCACGCTAATGACTGTGACCCAGGGGGACGTATTACAGAAATGATCTTATCTTAGGTCTTAACTTAAGATATGATGTGTTAAATTATGATTTTTCGCAAATTCGTATTACAAATTCGTATCTTAACTTGATTTGGTATTCTTATCCTATCTTACAAAATCGTATCTTATTTCTAGTTAGGAAATCTTAAATTGCACCATCAAGTTCGACAATTCACTCTCAGGTCTGTTACCAAGCAACCAACACTGCAGCAGCTGCTGATGAGGTAAACAAAATAATAGTGGATACTTCACGGTTTCAAAATCGCTTTTTGCAAAAGAAAATAACAAAAAATAAATGAACGCCCGTTAACACCAAGGACGATAACTATAAATATAACGATAAATGTAACGATATTAGCGTCCTCTCCAGCATACGACGTCGTCTGTTTATTTTAAGCACACGCTCGTCTGTCGCTTTAATTTCCAGCAGGATGGATTCTGGCGTCAGTGTTTCAATCGTTCATCAGCTGGAAAAATATCGTTCTGAAAGTGATTCCAACAATATCGTTTCTCTGTGCTTTATCGTTATGGCTGTGGTGTGGACTTTTTATATTGAGAACGATTTTTAGAACTAACGTTATATCTTTATAGTTATCGTGCTGGGTGTTAGTCACTTCACTTGCACTATAACCAGTAATACTCCGCGATGCTTTTGTTGGTCTCTGTAATGCTGGTTGCAGTTCCTTTGCTAACTGTAATATGTTGCGTGGCACTCGCAGTCTGTAGCCTACTTCTAAATGTTTTGTCATCAAAATGTAACACATCTTCAGGGTCCTCCAAGAGCCTTTCTACCATTAAACATAATTTTCAATTATTAGTAAATGTAATACCATTGTTGGACAGCGCACTTGTAAGCGGTTTTCCATTAGCTTAATTTTTTTTAAAGCTAGGGCAGCTGTGGGGCTGTTTTAGGATTTTTTGTCAAGTTATGAGGTCTCTGTAAAACCCCCTTCCTATCTGTAGTTAAGACAGCATAATGCTTTACTTTTACTTTTTAATCATTTAGCAGACGCTTTTATCCACAGTGACTTACAAATAAGAAAAAGTAACTAAAACTATAAGTTAAAACTCTATAAATACTATATACACACATTTAAGAAAATTGAGAAATTAAATAAAATGACAAAAGCATAAAACAACATTTCAAAACTAAACATTTAAATGAAAACTAAAAATAAAGCTAAAATCAATTCAAAATATTAAAACAACTAAAGTTATGAGTATAAAAATGATTCTGACATGACACTAAGCCAAACACCCATATATATATATATATATGTTATTTCATTTCCATGTAGTATGTTGAAGTAATGCTACTAAATTAACTAAAACTAAAGAAAATACCTATAAAGCCATAATAAATTCATACAAAATTTATCTAAAATTAAAATAGATAACAAATCAAACGCCAGTAGTTTATCAGTAATCCTAAAAAAAGAACACTGTCAAACACACATGATAACAAGCAACAACTTATACATAGTAAGAATTGGTTATAAAAACTAAAACAGAAGCGAATCTAGTAGGAAATGATAAATAAAAAGCGATACTTATATCCCTTCGATGGGGAGTCGATGGGGTTTACACTCTTCGGTCTTCACACGACGGCTGCCGCAACAAACTAGGCTTTTTATACCCATCTAACAAAATACTACTCCAATTCAGCAGAACACAATTTCCTGTTAATCACAATAAATGGCCAAGCAAGCGCCTTAGGAAATGCTGTTCTGTAATAGATTTTGTCCTAAATGTGGTCCTAACTGAAATTACCATGTTACCAAACAGATAAGATAATATTTTAAAGTTTGGATCTTTCTGTAATACGCCCCCAGATCATCTTTTCTTTTCTTTTTCTTTTGAAAAAATCTATGTAATGGCAATATTTACATCCGTTGAATGTAAGCTTTTCCATACTCCAAGCTTGCCTGCTGCTCTGGTGACTTCATGTGTTCTTGAGTCGTAAAAAATATGAAAATGAATTATTGGATTGTTGTACTTCAACTCAGTAGGGGTTGAGGCATCAAAAGTAACCAGTAACGAGCTGTTTTATGGATGGTAACTTATATTATTACTGAAATCGTATTAGCAATTAGTTACACTAGAGTTACTGCACAAAGTAATATTATTACTGTAACTAGTTACTTGTAGCTAGTTACTGCTCAACACTGGTGTGGACAGAAATATAGTTATCATTGGTGTGACCTGGCTTTTTATAAATAAAAAACGAACACATTTTTTTAAAGGGGTGTAAATGAGATTCCAGTCATATTGGTAGCACAAAATCTTACACCGGAGCGGGATCGCTCCATACAGCTCACTTTATCCCTTGAACTCTATTAACTACACTGCAATAAAGTCGACGATATCGCTAGAAATGAAGTGTCTCCAACTAAGCAAGCCAGAGGCGACAGCAGCAAGGAACCAAAACTCCATCGGTGACAGAATGGAGAAAAAACCTTGGGAGAAACCAGGCTCAGTCAAACCAGTTCCCCTCCGGCCAGACAAACCAGTAGTTTGTTCCAACGGCAGCAAAGTCAGATTGTAAGGGCTCAACTGGTTCCAGTGGTCTTTTCCCGATAGCTGTCTAGGTGACGGGGTCACTGTAGATCTGTATCTGGGGCTCATCTACGTGTCCTAGACTCCGCTGACGTTCAGGGCTGTAGAGGTTGTCTCTAGGTCAGTTGTCTCAAACTCAATTCCTGGAGGGCCGCAGCTCTGCAGAGTTTAGCTCCAATCAGCTCCAACTCACACGTGCTTGGAAGTATCTAGTGATCCCGAAGACCTTGATTAGCTGGATCAGGTGTGTTTGATTAGGGTTAGAGCAAATCTGTGCAGAGCTGTGGCCCTCCAGGAACTGAGTTTGAGACCAATGCTCTAGGTGCTGATCTGGATACGGACTGGATCCGTTGACTGCAGTGATCATCTGGGCTGGATAAGGACCGGATCAGGTGGCTACGGTGACCTCGGAATAAGAAAGAAACAGACTAATATTAGCATAGATGTCAAGCTTCTTTTGATGTAACAAGGACATCGTGTTTTATGGGAAGTGTTCCCGGTTCCGGTTGACCTAATTAATGCAGCCTATCAATCCTTTAACGGATTTGAATATTAGAATTGTATTAGTGTGTAATGTGTACGCAAGGTTAAAGAGATGGGTCTTTAATCTAGATTAAACTGACAGAGTGTGTCTGCCTCCCGAACAGTGTTAGGTAGATTGTTCCAGAGTTTGGGTGCTAAATAGAAAAAGGATCTGCCACCCGCAGTTGATTCTAGGTATTATCAAATGGCCAGAGTTTTGAGATCGTAGTGGATGTGGAGGACTATAATGTGATAAGAGCTCACTCAAGTACTGAGGAGCTAAGCCATTCAGGGCTTTATAAGTAATGAACAAGATTTTAAAATCCATACGATGTTTTATAGGGAGCCAGTGCAGTGTTGACAGAACCGGATAATGTGGTCATACTTCCTGGTTCTAGTAAGAACTCTAGCTGCTGCATTTTGGACCATCTGTAGTTTGTTTATTAAGCGTGCAGAACAACCACCCTATTAAGCATTACAATAATCTAACCTTTAGGTCATAAACACATGAATAGACACAAACATTTTTGCATTTGACATTGAGAGCATAGGTCTCAGTTTAGATACATTTTTAAGATGAAAAAACACAGTTTTAGAAATGCTAGAAACGTGTCTGTCAAAAGAGAGATTGCTATCAAATAGCACTCCTAAATTCCTGAATGATGACGAAGAATCGACAGAGCAGCCATCGAGTGTTAGACAGTGTTATTACGTGTGTGGGTTTTAAGTCCGATAATTAACACCACTGTTTTTTTCCAGAATTTAGCAGTAAGAAATTACTTCATCCACTTAAAGTTTATCAAATTAAATCAAATTTATCAAAAAACAAAATACTTAAAATTAGTCATCCACTTTTTTACATCAACTATGCATTCCATAAGTTTCTCAATTTGTTGTGTTACACCAGGCCACGAAGTAATATAGAGCTGAGTATCATCAGCATAACAGTGAAAGCTGACCCATGTTTCCTGATGATATTTCCCAAGGGTAACATGTAAAGCGTGAAAAGTAACTTCAAAATAATGAGTAAACTTGAACTATTTGAATGCTATATGGCAGAAGAACCAACAATTGAACTCTCACACAGCAGGAACACGGGCGTTTCTTAGGTAGACAGACATGTAAGTACAGACCTAGCTTTCCGAGTAAGTCTGGCACACAGGGAAAACTGCAATGTGCGTAATCAAAAGGAATGTATGCATAACTCCACATGAGAATTTGTGACTATAATTAATTTTTGACTATATATTTTTTTTGACTTTGTTTGGTTTCAAATCTGATACACTTTATTTATTATAATATGTTTTGGCCAATACAATGCTTATTTTTGCATTTTCACTTTTGATAATTGTTCAGTTTGAACAATTTCAGTTTGTTGCCTTATTATTTAAACTGAACTAAGCTGGACAATGCCATTACTAAATTCAATAATGAAATGCATTCAGCTGATAATTGAGTGTTAAATCCTGTCATTTTACATTATTGACACAATTTGCCTATTTTGATATTGTGCAGTGCTTTGTTACAATTTGTATTGTTAAAAGCGCTATATAAATAAAGGTGACTTGACTTGAGTTCAGATGTTGTTCTGAACAGTATGTGCAACTTTAATGCGAAATGAAACGTGCATACAGAGGGAATTTCTCGTATGTACCAGGAAAGGTTTGGGTATAAAGAC
Organism: Gymnocypris eckloni scoliostomus; assembly: GCA_027564155.1. NCBI lineage: Eukaryota > Metazoa > Chordata > Actinopteri > Cypriniformes > Cyprinidae > Gymnocypris > Gymnocypris eckloni. The sequence continues at coordinate 19,623,186 of CM050435.1, forward strand.
AGATAAGAGACAAGGCGAACGCAGTGTGAAATGATCAAAGGGAAAGTTCCTCTGAAGATAGGCTATGCACGCCACCAAACCACACGTGTCCTGTTTATTCTCTCAGTTAAAATAAAAATGAGACTGGAAATAGTCAGACACAGTGGCTGTAACTATAAGGTTTCAAGTCCGAAGGGATTTTGACACAAATGTTTGTATTCTCCAGCAGTAATGTCATTGCTGCTGTCTCAAATTAGACTTTTATTATTAAATCTTTTATCCAAAGTTTTAACATCACATTTTTGTCATATCTGTTACAGTTTTTCAGTCACATTTTGCTTGGTTAAGTTGTCACATGTTTTATAAGTTGTAAATGCATGAATTCTAAGTTGGCCAAATAAAGAAAAGCAAAAGTATTATATAATTTTTACATCTGTCAAAAACCACATAATTGGCTACTTAATGCATAAAGTTCCCATTATGACAATGTACCACATATAGGCCCAGTTTCACAGACGGCTTTTAAGCCAGGACTAGGCCATAGTTCAAATAGGATTATAAAACATTTTTATAGCCATGCCTTAGAAAAAAAAACAATACTAGTGTGCATCTTGAGACAAAACAAGGGCAATTACATATTTCAAGATCAATCATTGCAGGTTCTTTTCAGTTGAAACAGCTCAGACTTACATTTTAGTCATGGACTAGGCTTAAGCCTTGTCTGTGAATCCAGGGGATAGTGTTACAACATTTGGTCAGTATGTTAGAGGAACTCAATTGCTTGTTTGTTGCCTAGATGTTACTCTATTGAATTAAACATGACATTTTTAAGTAGAAAGACTGAAATGTATTTCCTACTTGTACTTCAATAATATATATTTTTCTTTTTTTTAACAGTGATTTATTTCAAATAATAATAATAATAGTAATAGACTACCCTGAAGAGCAAATACCTAAAAACACCTGAAAGGTTATTCCCTTTTAGGCTGGCAGACATTGTATAATGACAGAGGTGGTGACACAAAGGAGTGACATTCTCTAAGAGGAAGTGAGTTCATGCAAATTAGGGCTGGACTAGAGTATATATGCAGACAGACTCCTCAGAGAACTCATCCAACTCATTCTGACACAATTTGATTGCATTGAAATTCAGAGTTTGACAGAAGAGAAGGCCATGTCTTTTTGTAATTTTCTCTTCACTGCTGACAAGACTGTGAAGAACAGGGCGTTGATAGTGTCTGTGGAGAACTTCTATCCAGGTGCAGGTCTGAACAAAAGGAACGGTGCGAAGAAAGACACTCGAAGACTTCACAAAATCCTCAGCAAGCTCGGCTTCTCTGTGTACATCAGAATGGACATCGAAGCAGATGAGATCTATGAAGCATTTAAAGCAGGTAATGTGAGCCCATCATGCTGATGAGTCTGATTCTGAGTCAATAGGTTTGCATTGAAGAGATTGTGCCAAATATGAAACTTGCACATCCATCCAAGGTACTCATTAACACTGTCCTCCATCCTCAGAGAGCAAGACGACGGTCAAAGACTGTTTTGTGGGCATCATATCCAGTCACGGTGAGGAGGGTGTTGTGTTTGGTGCTGACGGATGTGCTGTGAAACTGGCCGAGATCTACAGCTACTTTGGAGGTCCATCAATGGCAGACAAGAGCAAACTCTTCCTGATTCAGGTATGTTTTGTGAAATCTTTCTCACAGACAAACTCCTGTGACCTTCCTTACTCTAATCCTTTCATCGTATTCTGTGCTTCAGCAAATATCGATAGGTCATATTCAGTCGTTTTATTCATTGGAATGCTACAGATACTTTGTAGCTAGTAACTGAATGTTTATGATTATCATATCTTTCTGCTCTTCAGGCTTGTCGAGGTCATGAGTTGGATGGAGGTGTGGAGGTGGAGACAGATTCTTCATTCTCAGAGGAAGAGGACGTCGTGTCTGAGCTGTTTTCCATTCCTATTGACACAGCAGTCATGTACGCCACATCTCCAGGTGTGATTTATTAACTCCATCTCATTGTTTGTATAGTCTGTAAAGTCACAAACTCTTCAGCTCCTCACTCACGTTCATTTGTTTGATAGGTTACGGTGCATTCATGCATCCTCTTGGCTCAGAGTTGATTCAAACCTTTTGTAAATTGCTAGAAGAGGAAGGAGGTCCAGATCTGGAGATCACAAGACTCCTGACTCGAATAAACTACCAGGTGGCCTACAACTTTGAATCCAGGGGAAAACGTTGGGCGGCAAAAAGCAGATGCCGTGCTTTGTGACCCGCTTTACCAGAGAGGTTTTCCCGTTCAGAAAGATGGCAGCAGCAGAAGATTTGAGCTTGACCTTTGCAGCAACGCAGCTTCTCGATGAACCCAACAGATCACGGAAGAGCTCCATCAGCTGAACAGAGAGTATGTGGAGAAACGGATTCATGTTAGATATCACATTATCTCATTTGATGAGATAACAGCCTCACGTAAAGTCTCACGGCAAGAGGAAGTGAAGTGTGGGGAAACATGCAGGATGTGACTTGTTTTATAGTCCTGTGTTTGCAACTTCCTTTTATGTATTTTCCTAAAGTAACATAATCATTTTCTGTTTCATTTCAAAAAGTATAGAAACTTTTTTATATAAAAAATTATATTTATATATAAATCTTGAAAGTGTTTATTTAAGTATTTATCCGTATTATATTTATGTGACGTTCAAATAAAACCTAAACTGGACAATTCTTGAAGCACAATGTCTTACTAAATTCAAAATCAGTCAGTATGAACTCTGTTCCAACAGAATATTATAGAAACACCATTTCTGGGAAACACTTGTGTAATCATAATCCTGACTGGATTCGAAACTAAAGTCAAGCCCAGGTTTCTGTGACTCAGGTTATGTCATATTCATACTTTGCCCATGCTATATTTACTGTTCTTCAAGGTGTGAGTGTTTATTACATGCTCTGTACTCAAGCAAGGGCTCATGTGATGTGAGCAGCCAATCCAGACATGCAGGATTTGAACGTGGCCTGTTGGTCACAAACACTAATGCCAGGTTTCATTTAACTGCGTGTAGAGTGATGACTATTAAATGTGCTTATGAACTGTTCGGTGTGTTTACTGCATGACTTAAAATAGTTTCAGTCATACTTTGCACTCAGATGCCCTTTTTTAGATTTACATGAATTAAAAAAGGAGTTTGAACATTTTGGCGCCCCATGATGAGACATGGAAGTCACTGAAAATATTACAGTAACCCAAACTGATGAAAATAAGAAAGAAAATGAGATACAATGAAGAAACAATAAATGAATGTCTGGTATGTGAATAAGACAGATTAATATCCAGTCTAACTACCGGCACCACCAGAATGATGCTGTAATACTTATCTACGAGCACCTGAAGGACGTGCATCATTTTACTGAACTGAAGTACTTCTTGACGTGAAGGATCAGAACACACTGTACCAAGAGTACTTTATCAAGAACAACAGACATCAGAGCTAACAAGCAATCTGCATGAAGTCTGCTTACGGTTTTACATTCATAAAGGATAAGCAGGTACTGATTAACATCTAAAGGCCCACAAAGCTCAGCAGACATTTCACTCAATATTTATTGTCATAACATTCACACTTTTTGTTAACAGTTCAAATAAAGTGGTGAGAAAAATTGCTTTTAATTAGTCAATAAATTAAATAATTATTATTTTAATTATTATTTATAATTATGAATAAAATAATGTCTACCCTGAAAAATAATGATACAAAAAAGAAAATTGACACTGATAGTATTATTTCAATTCTGGTTTGTTGTCTCAGTCTCTTATGAGACAATAAAGTCATCTTCCACCAGGAGACACGTATGAGAAATTAAATTCTGAGACATTCAAAATAATTTTTTTGAAACTTAAAAACTATAAATATTCAAATCTGTTGATGACAAAGTGATTCCTGACAAACAACTGTAAACACAGCACCATTTATGTTCTTCTTCACCTGAGGTCTAAACAACAATTTACATATTGATTATGAAATCTGACACTGAGAAACTTCAAAAGCTATCGATACGAAGTAAACACAAAATAAGAAAAGCACATCATTCTTTTTATGCTAATTATCAGTGTGTTCTTAAACATCCCTGTGCACTCTTAAAAATAAAGGTGCTTCACGATGTCATAGAAGAACCTCTTTGTCTCAATGGATCCATAAAGAACTTTAACACCTGAAGAATCTTTCTGTTTCACAAAAGGTCCTTTGTGGTGAAAGAAGGTTCTTCAGATTATATAAAGGTAAGGAAGAGATGGTTCTTTGAAGAACTGTTGACTGAAGGGTTCTTTGTGGAACCAAAGTTGGTTCTTCTATGTCATCGCCGTGAAGAACCGCTTGAAGCACCTTTATTTTTAAGAGCGTGTTATACAGAACTTCTGTGGGAAGAACACGACTGCAGTACTAATCTGTTTCTGCCACAATGCTGAGTTGTAAATCATCCGTCTGTGAACATACATATCCACCCTTCCTCGGTACAAATAAAGGTGTGTGATCTCACCCTAAAAGCTTTCGTGGTTTATCTTAAACGATAAATCAAGTAGAAGCTAATATATTCAACTTCTATGTGGCGCAATGAACAGAGATCAGCAAATCTGATTTATATATATGCACATTATCTCTCTCTACATATAAATAAGGAGTATAATTTTACTATAAAAATGTAATTATATATAGGCTAATGTATTTATGCACTATTTTAATTTATGTCTGGATGTCTAATAAATACATCTCTTTACTGAAAATAAATCTATTTTGCTTTTTCATTTTCTACTATTAATTTTGTTGCGACGCCCTTTCCTAACATTCTCAGTCCCCGACATACATTGCAGGTTAGTTGGAAGATAAATACACCTACACATGTAGTGAATAGCTTTTTTATTAGCTGAAGTTGAAGCTTCTGACTTGTCAAGGAATCGTCAGCGTTGTGTAGATCAGACGGATGACACAGGAAACACTGGGAGGAAACTCCATATATGGCATCACAGACATCATAAATGCTGTACTCACCAATAATGTGACGCTCAGACAGACTCATAAAGTAGGCTCTCATTATTCTCACACAGTTTGTGACTGCATTAGACCTCAGTGTCGACAGAAGAGAGGTTAAGATGTCTTGTACATTTCCTTTGACAGCAAACAAGAGAATGAAGAACAGGGCATTGATAGTGTCTGTGGAGAACTTCTATCCAGGTGCAGGTCTGAAAAAAAGGAACGGTGCGAAGAAAGACACTCGAAGACTTCACAAAATCCTCAGCAAGCTCGGCTTCTCTGTGGACATCAGAATGGACATCGAAGCAGATGAGATCTATGAAGCATTTAAAGCAGGTAATATATTTACTCTAGTAATAATTTTTTTTTTAATAATTTATTTCCTAGCAGGATTCATGTTTTACATCTGCAATGCTTTTCTTTACCCCTTTCTTGAGCTTCTTAAAAACACTTTACATAAGGTAATTTATTGGTGCCGAAGTCCCATGCTTGTTAATAACACTGTCCTCGTTTATCAGCAAGCACAGATTAAACACAATTATCTCTGGCACAAACTCTTTCAACTTGATGAAAAACAACTTGATTTTAATATGCAAAGAAATGAAGATTCGTGCTGGGTTTTGAGGAGTTGAATGACAATTTGCTGTCGCTATCTATCAGAAACGAATGAGTGCATCATGTGAGCAATAAAAATACTAGTTGATGAGTAAAAGTCACACTGACTCAAATCTGAACACATGACACGTGATACGAATGGAAGGGATAGTGACCTCAAAAACTGCTTAGTGACTGCTTATTAGTTGTTTGAAGGTAATTATTACTTTTTAACAGGAACAAATGAGCTCAAAAAAGAACACATGCAGAATCTGTCCATTATATTTATCACTGACTTTAACTAATTCTTTTCCTCCATCCTCAGAGAGCAAGACGACGGTCAAAGACTGTTTTGTGGGCATCATATCCAGTCACGGTGAGGAGGGTGTTGTGTTTGGTGCTGACGGATGTGCTGTGAAACTGGCCGAGATCTACAGCTACTTTGGAGGTCCATCAATGGCAGACAAGAGCAAACTCTTCCTGATCCAGGTACGTTTTATGAAAACACTGACAAACCTGTTTTACTCCTCTTCTTGCAGAAAATCCTGTACTACAGCAAATATCGATGGCTGTGTTGATATTACATTCCTCTTTAGGATTCCTTAGACTCTCTGGTACTGCGATGCCATTTGAAGCTTAAAGTGAACTTTTGAATTTAGGGGTTTTCCTCTGTTTATTGCATGGCACTCACCGAATAAGTCCATGCATGGGTGTTAAATGTTGATTTGAGTTGATGTTATTTCATAATTTACCCTGCACATTTTTCTTAAAGCTAGTAACTGAATGTTTATGATTATCATATCTTTCTGCTCTTCAGGCTTGTCGAGGTCATAAGTTGGATGGAGGTGTGGAGGTGGAGACAGATTCTTCATTCTCAGAGGAAGAGGACGTCGTGTCTGAGCTGTTTTCCATTCCTATTGACACAGCAGTCATGTACGCCACATCTCCAGGTGTGATTTATTAACTCCATCTCATTGTTTGTATAGTCTGTAAAGTCACAAACTCTTCAGCTCCTCACTCACGTTCATTTGTTTGATAGGTTACGGTGCATTCATGCATCCTCTTGGCTCAGAGTTGATTCAAACCTTTTGTAAATTGCTAGAAGAGGAAGGAGGTCCAGATCTGGAGATCACAAGACTCCTGACTCGAATAAACTACCAGGTGGCCTACAACTTTGAATCCAGGGGGAAAACGTTGGGCGGCAAAAAGCAGATGTCGTGCTTTGTGACCCGCTTTACCAGAGAGGTTTTCCCGTTCAGAAAGATGGCAGCAGCAGAAGATTTGAGCTTGACCTTTGCAGCAACGCAGCTTCTCGATGAACCCAACAGATCACGGAAGAGCTCCATCAGCTGAACAGAGAGTATGTGGAGAAACGGATTCATGTGAACTCTTCTATAGCATCTCTCAAAGTGTCTCACAGGAGACTGATAATGAATCAAGTGACGATAAGTCACGTGTATGTTCAGAAGTATGTGAGCGGTTGGGAAAGTTGCCTAATGTGGCATGACTTGCTTTTTTTAGTGCTTCATTTATGTGTCATGTGTTTTTGCTATTGCTACCTCATTATGTATATAATATATTCTCTATTTACACTACTGTTCAAACGTTTGAGGTTATTAAAATATTTGTATGCTTTTGAATTAAGTCTCTCATGATGACCAAGGCTACATTTATTTGATCAAATATGCAATACATTTAAATAGCTGTTTTCTATAATATGTCTTAGTATCTTAATTTGTTTTTTTTCATAAAATATTATAATCATTCTAATACTGATTTGGTGCTCAAGAAACATATCTTATTATTATCAATGCTTAAAACAGTTATATAAATGTATTTTTTTTTAAATCAGGTCTCTTTGATGAATAGAAAACCCAAATTAATATATTTTTTTATTTGGAATAGAAGCATAATAATCGTCTTTACTGTCACATTTGATCAACTCAATGTGTCCTTGCTTAAATGATTAAAGTATGAATTTCTTTCTAAAAATACGAATGATAAATGACAAAAACAAACTTTTGATGTGTATATACCTAAAGAGTAATCAAAATAACAATTTAAATCATTTAAGTTTTAAGAATATAAGTATTATTGACATACGCTTTGCTAGTAATAAACATTACTAAAGTGTTCTGACTCAGTGCATCTCAGTGTGGTATGGTAACGCCACAAACCAGGACTGTAAAGCTCTGCAGAGAGTCGTGCGTTTAGCTGAGCGCATCTCAGGGTCTGCTCTTCCCTCTCTGCAGGGCATCTACCTCAAACGCTGCAAAAGCAGAGCTGTAAAAATCATCAAGGACTCGAATCACCCCGGTAACCATATTTTCCGTTTACTGCCATCTGGCAAGCGCTTCAGGAGCATGATGGCAAAGACTGAAAGACTAAGGAGGAGCTTCTTCCCTCAGGCCATCAGGCTCCTAAACACAAACTCTGTTTAATAAATATAAAAAAATAATAAAAAAAAAGCCGTTTGCACATCCCTCTCATCCCTCCTGTTTATAGTACTATTTATTAAGTCCCATATACTGGTTTTGCACATCTTACTGTTTTGCACTTTTCTTTATTCTACTGCACATTTTACTTTTTATTTTATTTTTTTACCTATATATATGCTCTTGTGTGGTGTTACTTTTATATAATTTTTTATTCTTTGCACTGTCCACTGAGCGGACCTGATTTGACCTACATTTCACTTTTGATTATACCCTGTATAATTTATTATGTGACAAATAAAGAAACCTTGAACCTTGAACATTCTTAGAATACGTTTGTGTAAAAAAGAGCTTGAAATGGTTCATCTTTACAATAATATATTTCTTCTACTTTTCAAATAGGGCAAAATATGCCAATGTTATGACAGACATAATTGACCTAAATTAGAACAACGAAACGAAACGAAACGAAACGAAACTAAACTAAACTAAACTAAACTAAACAACTAAACTAAACTAGCCAAACTAAACTAAAACAAATTAAACTCAACTCAACTAAACTAAACTAAACTAAACTAAACTAAACTAAACTAAACTAAACTATTAAATTAAATTAAATAAACAACTAAACTAAAATAAAATAAACTTGGTTAAAAAAAATAAAATTAAATAAATAAAAAAAACAACAAATGTACTAAACTAAACTAAACTAAAAACTAAACTATGTTAAAAAAAATAATAATAATAATAATAAAATAATAAATAAAAACTAAAAACTAAATTAAACCAAAATAAACTAAACTAAACTATGTTAAAATAAAATAAAAATAAAATAAAATACAAATAAAAAACTAAATTAAACTAAACTAAACTAAACTAAACTACAAATATCAAGCAATATGTTCAGGGTCAAAAACACAACACAATTGCCATTTTGTTGTATTCCTGATGATTTCTGAGAAAACTAATGTGAGTTCCAAATAAAACAGAAAGAAAGGTTCAGGTGACTGTGACTCAGGTTAAATTATCTAAGTCACACTTTGCGCCTGACATATTTACAGTAGTTGAAGGTGTGTACAGGTTTGCACATGAATGAATGTGGCGTGACAGCAGATCCAGACATGCAGGATTTAATCATGCACACAGCCTGCGAGCACAAATGCTGATCCCAGAATCCATATGAATATATATTTCACTCAAGAGCGCTGAAGGGTTCTTGCTCGTTTGAATTAACACAGATGACCAGTTTCTATGCTCGAAGAGTTCATTGTTTGTAGTTATGATAATTGCAACAACAAACAAGGGATGAAGTATTCTGGCTTAGCCTAACCTTCTCATGAGAAATGTACACATGGGTTGTTGACGTGACATGGCATTTTCACTGTCCCACAAGATAAAAATGAATATAATTCATATTGTCGTTATTTAAAATGCTGTAAATCATTAAACATTTCTTTCCCCTACATGGAACTGTTTTGATAAAAGCTGCAGTCGTATTTTTATTTTTTTTGAGACAAATGTCAAAATTGTCCTATGGTGTGACTGTCTCAAGCATGGTTCAATACATTACAACTTTTATAAATTAAAAAGAAAAGCATACAATTTTTAATAAATAACTCCGGCATAATTGTACATGTGTCTATTTTAGTAAGTGGCAATAATTTTTTTCATCCATATATTTATGAAAGTGAAGGAACTTCTCTGAAAACCATGTCCTATGGTGTGACCCATATCTTGATTTTAAATCGGCCAATTCCAGAGAAAACTTGAATTCATTGAAGGACCCCATTCATGGTCGTGTTACTGAAGTCCCCTGTGAAGCCCATGACAGGAGCAGATGGTCAATTATTGTCTCAGAATTGTTCAAATATTTAACTTATTTGGAACCACTACAAAAGTGTTACGGTTTGTTGTCCTTTGGTGTGACACCCCTAAATTATATATATTTTTTAATTAAAAACTGCACGTTAAACTTCATAATCATGGACAATTATGCAACTGTGTCTTGCAAGCTCCTAATGACATGTTAGCTTGGTATAGCAAGGTCATTAATTGACACAAGAGTCTGAAACATCATGTGGTGTGACAGAAAATCTCCTCCGGTGTAACGCCTCTACTGTCACACCACATGACAAGGTCTCTTTAAGAAGCATTTTAAATAATTAAATAAGATTGGTTTAACTCATTTTTTTATTATTATTATTATTTTCAGTGTTCTTAAATGCAATAATTACATCATTTAAACCATTTTCTGATGTTTTTGCAGAAAAGTTGTACTGTTATAAAGTGTCATGAAAATAAGTATAAAATGTGATACTTTGTTTTTGAAACAGAAAGAATTGAGGAAGAAAAATTAGAGGAAGAACGAAGATGCGGAAATATAGTTTACAAATGAACAGGTATCCACCAGAAGGGAGGAGATCCTAAGAGAACAATGCAGAAAGTATCAAATCATGCCTTAAAAATAGTAGCTATATCGTTTAAAAAATCATCATATTCATTAATGAATATAGTTTCAATCACATATCAATAATATTTAGCTGTGTTTAGCCATGCAGCAGGGGGGCTAGAAGAGTTTCAGTAACATACTGATCGACTACAACACTTACAATTGTGTTGATGAAAATTATTTTGTTTTGTTTAAAAACACAATTGTATATTGTTTGTATCAAAATTAAACTTCCGTTCTCATTTGACATGTTCAAAATTAAATATATACTTTAATAACTAAAATTTTATCCTTCAGTGTGACGCAATGTCCTATGGTGTGACACTCATAAAAGAACCACATATTTGTTTTTATCTCAAAATATCTTTAAAAATAACTGTTGGGTGTTGCAATAGGGAGCAGTTTTGAACTGATGACAGCAAAGTTTGTCTTGAAATTGTCCAACAAGTCATGGAAAAAATGATGTTAATTATCATTTCATATTAAATAAATAACACTATATGAAAATAATTGTCTCACAATTAAGATAAATCTCTCTCGTGCTATTTATATATTATTAAGAGTTTTTTTCTTAACTTTTGCTATGTCACACCAAAGGACATATCTCTGGTACAGTTCAGTAAAAACAAGAACATGGAAGAATTGACGAAGTTATGGACCCTTTATATTTTCTCAAAGACCAGACTTCACGCTACATAAATATATGCATTTCTTCTTCAAAAATGGTCTTTTACAAAAAAAAACTTTTACTGGCTATTTGTCAACTACCCGCATACAATACAAACCGGAACTGACTGCTGTAGAGTTGTTACAATTTACCACGTGACATCATGCCACAACAAAAGTGTGGTCAATTAACTATATTTCGTTTTAGGCAACAACGGTGAAAATGTTCAGCTGTTGTTGTTTTTTTGTAGAAAATCTTCCAGGTTTGTGTTTATACATAAACAGAAATGAACAACTCAAACCTACCGTGACAAACATTCCCAGGAGCGCGTGACTTCACACTGGGCTTCTACAGGACTGAAGACAACACCGCCATCTTCTGACAGATCGCCTTCAGCTCGACTGACAGACATAAAGATGATGTTTATATCTGCCACAAGGGGCGGTGTTCGTAATATTACTTTCTCATGTTACAACATAAAAACCACATATCTGTCTATCTATATATCTACAGACGGCGGTGGCGTAATTCCTTCCTCATGTTACAATACCACTGTGCACATTTTACTGTTTCAGTTTTCTTGTTGATCCAAACTTGTATGTATGTATGTGTATTGGCTATGCATTCATTCTAAACATTCGTGCAGATTTTGAGCATATATTCATATATTAAATAAATGAAAATACATATTTTGTTGTTTTTTTCTCGTTATGTAGTGTGTTACAGCCATGTGGAAGTAAACACAAACATTATGAGACATGGTAGACTATATATCAAACTTATTTATCATAAACCGTGGTTTTACCATCTGATTCCATCACTGGATCACATAACTATAGCTACTCACAAAATTAAATCAAGGAGCCAATTTCATAACATAAAACACAGCTTTGTTTCAGTGACTGAATGTGGCTTAAGCCATTCTTAGCACCTCAAGTGTTTCTTGGTCAACTGTCACTTAGTCTAGAATGTTATTTTTACTCACCACAACAACCGCAATTAAACTGTCCTGGTCAACTCGAAATGATGGGCTTCAGCAGTTTCATTGAGAGCGGACCCAAACGAGCAATGCTATCTGACATCCTTACACAGTTAGGACTGCTCTGTACAGTACCTGCTCTAAATGTTGTGTTAATATATGACGCATAACAGCCAGACAAAATAATGCCTGCTCTCCTCAGGCCCTGGTATAAAAGCATCCAGTTAAAAAGACACACTTTACATCAGAAGATAAACACCAGTGAAGGCAGAGCTGGGTTACATTATATCTTTAATTCAATTACATTTGTACACTTTTTACTGATGACATGATTGCACATTATTCACTCAACAGCAATAAATGATTCAGAATTGATTGATTCTCCCGACTTTTTCATCTTTTAAATGTTCCGTTTTAAAAGCCTAGCACTTCTACACTCAGAAAGTCTTCCAGGTCTCTGACATTGGTTAACGGTCAAATGACATGCGGATAAACAAATCAAATATTTCATTTTTTTTGTAGGCCTATGTGTTTTAATTGATGTTATTTTACAATGATTTACTTTCATTTGTCATTTTTATGATTTAATTATTAGCTTTCATTAAACTCCCAAACCGCCTGCAGTTCATTTACGACCGGGAAACATTGATGTAATGTTAATGCACTTCATGTTGTTAATTTCAACAAATGAAATATATTTTCTTACTCTTTGTATATTTATATCAATATGGTAAAATATTCTATCCTCCCAGGTTAAAAAAGTACACTTCATAATGTACTTAATTCGCGTACTAATTTTTTTTACTAAAAATGATTCTTTTCTTCTAAAGATAAACTTATAAGATCGGCTAAACTGTGCTATTTTGGGTCACCGCATGATTATGAACTAAAGCGCTTTTAATATATCTCTGTATTCATAAAATGTATTTAGTGACCACTTTTGAGTGTTCTAGTGTATGAAAGATGAGTTCAAGTGTAGGCTAAGTAGCATAGTTGAGTACACTAAGTTGATCTATGTTTATCTTAAGAAATACCAAAGAATCATTTTAGCTATATTAAGTACTAAATTAGTGCGCAAATATAGAGCACTTCAAGTACATTATGCAAGTGTACTTTTTTTACCTGGGCTACTGAAATCAATGTAATAAACGAGTTAGGTCAAAAGTAATCTAAAAGTAGTCTAATTATATTAGGCTAGCTAACATGTGTAATGTAACGGATTACGTTTCTAACTACAATTTTTCTCATGTAATTTGGAATCAGGCTAACAGACTACAGTTTGTACCCAGCTCTGGTGATACTTGACAAAACCAGTTGGTTTTACCAAAGAACCTTTTGTTATGTTCAGAATTAGCTAATATTCTCATGTAATATTCTCTCAATATTTCATGTGTTCACTTTAGACACAAAGACCTGAAATGCAACATTGCATTTTAGAAGAATTGAATAGAGAATTGAGAAGACTCTGCAGATTGGTCTCAGATCTTTGGATGGTGAAAGCATCTGTAAGCTAACACACACTTAGCTTTACATTCTCCATCCCTGGAACGCATCTATGTGTGTGAAGTTGAATTGGTGGGTCACTCCGTCTCCTCCGTGAGAACTAATGGCTCCTTCCTGGCAGCCGTCGGCATCCCAGGGGTCACCGAATCCCGTAACCTATACCTTCCATGCCGTCTGCTAATTGAAATAGCTGAGATCTCAGAGGACTTACTTTCCAAGCCTCTTCGTTAAAAACAGTGGCAGTGTGTCAAAACACATAATTGTGCTGTAAACGCGTGGAAATATTTAATTCTGGACAGGACTTTTACAATTGTGACCGAGTTTGCAAACTTGCTTATTTACAGTCTTCTGAAAACAGCATGTCTCCGTGTCCAGAAAGCTCACTTTAAATCAAGAGAACATTCTATCATACAAGCCTGTCAATAAAGTGAACCACAGCGTAATCAAATAATGTCTGTTCTAAACACCATTTGCCAGATAAACACATAATTGACAGCGAAAACACTGTATTAAAAAAAAGAAATATATGGATTTATATTTTTTTCTTCGCAATAACCAACTGAACTGAGCATAATAAAACAAAAAACATTTCAAAATAGGAAATAAGGTACATTTAGATTTAACCTTAACCTTAAATATCTATTTGCGACCCTGGACCACAAAACCAGTCATAAGTGATAGCATAGCCAACAATACATTGTATGTGTCAAATATATATATATATTTTATGCCAAAAATCATTAGGATATTAAGTAAAGATCATGTAGCATGAAGATATATAGTAAGGTTCCTATCATAAATATATTAAAACGTAATTTTTGATTAGTAATATTCATAGCTAAGAACTTCATTTGGACAACTTTAAAGGCGATTTTCTCAATATTAATATTTTTTTGCACCCTCAGATTCCAGATTTTCAAATAGTTGAATCTCGACCAAATATTGTCCGATCGTAACAAACCATACATCAATGAAAAGCTTATTTATTCAGCTGGTGTATAAATCTTAATAAAAAAAAATAAAAATATGAATGGTTTTGTGGTCCAGGGTCACATTTTCATTATTCTGCTCTCTAAGAGTACTTTTACCAGGATAACATCATAGTGTGCAACAACACAGTGCACCTTTTTCTTTAAGAAGCGGTGTTTTACGCCAACAGTGCATTATATAATTAAGTTTGTGCGCATCATGAGTGCCAGCATTTCACACACACCACTTCACGAACCGTAATTAGATAAACGAACACTGCCAGTGTGTGTGATACTGGCTCTATTCAGAAGATCTAGGTTTCATTATTCAGCCAGTCATCACATGCAGCATCTTCGCCCCCCCAAAAAACACACAATGCTGCCTTTAGAAATAACTTGGTTTATTAGCTATGGAGACTTAGGAGAGTCACACACACAGGGTTAGGAACAGTGTGAGGTGGTACCAAAAGAAAGAAGAAAAATAAAATAAAAAAGGGAGAGAAGGCCGTCATGAAAAATCAAGCTCCTAACTACATCAGATTGAATTAAACTAAAACTACAAATTGTATTTTGTCAAGTATGGCTTAAAAAAAATAAGAGAGAAACCTTTATACATTTGTCTTTTATACAAGTAGCAACATTGGAGAATCACGTTGGAAAAAGGCAATTTACAAAAAATACATTTTTGTTTCAAAGAGAAAAGCAAGATAGAGGGGTGGTCAAATATTGACCAATAATTATTCCTTTTCATTCTATCTTAAAAACTTGGTCTAATATCTATAAAAATGTAAAAAACAAAAAAGAGCAATATACAAGTGTAAAAAGTTTGATGTTTTTTCCCATTCACTCCACTGATTTGGTGACCAGAGAGAGAGGTTGTGTCTGCATCAAGGCATGATGGGAATGTAGGGCTGCCTGGTGGAAAGGCGAGGACGGGGAGAGCAGGGAGGGAGGCAGGGTGGAGAAGGGGATGGGGCGGGTCAGGAGGGCCGCCGACTGGCTGTGGAGGGAGATGTTTGGATGGGAGGCAGTGGAGGTGGATGAGGAAGTGTAGCTGGAGCCCGAGGCTTTCCCTGGCAGGGGGAAGTGGGGGTGGTGGGCTCTACCCTCCGGTTTGGTGGTGAGGGACAGGGGTTGAGCCTGCTCCGAGTGAGTGGCCGCAGGGGCCGCCGGTGATGCCAGGGCAGCAGACGGCGTGGCAGGTGAGTCCAGCATGCTGCCGTGAGAGGAGGTAGGGCTGTCACACATGGTCTCGGACGTCAGGTACGGGACACACTGCTTCTTGGGCTGGGGTGAGAAGTTACCTGCAGATGAGAGGAAACAGGGTTAAATATACTCCCAAATAGTCTGTTAACAAATGGTGAATGAAAACACAACAAAAAAATGGGCATTATGATGATAATTAAACTATTTTAATTCAATCAAAATAGATAATTACTACAAGCTGGTTAAATGTAAAATGTTGATATGTTTAAAACAGTGTTTATATATATATTAGTGCTGTCAATCGATTTTTTTTTTTTCAATCAAATTTACCAACATTAATAATTATGACATGAAAAGTGACTCAATTTAAAGGTTATTTTCAAAAATACAAAAACTATGATTCTATGATTGTAGTAGATAAAATCTACTAAAAATGACTCCCATTTGCTCCAAAACTACTTCAAACACACATTCACACACAAAAATAACGTCAGATTTGGAAAAACATGAGAGTGAGTAAATTGACTACTCCTTGAATATATTTCAGCTAAAAATGTTCGTCATCTAACTTCTAATGTCAAAATTGAACTGAACATGATCTATGAGCTGAATGATGAAAACAGCTCAAGTTCAGCAAAAGATCATGCATACAGAAATACAGATGGCCAGTGACACTTACTCTCTTGTGGGGAATCAGGTTTATTCTCTCTCTTCCGTTTCTTCTTCTTTCCCTGCGAGCGGACAGACATGATTTGGAGCAAATTAGATGTGTTTGATTAAGAAAAACTCACCTGGCTGCCAAAAGCAATGGAAGAATCGGAGTCCCACATGATTTGCATTAAACTCTGCATTCTGGGCTCACTTACGTAGTTGTCTCGCGCAGACCAGCCCGGATAAAGCTGAGAGTGCAGCTGCCGTTCTTTCCTGGCGATTTCATAGTATTTGGCCTGTTCCTCACGTGAAAGAGAGTGCCACTGCAGAAGAAAAGAACATATGGTCAAATTTCCCTCCTTTTTTCATTCCTTAAAGGGATACTTCACTCAAAAATACACTTTTTGATCATTTACTCACACTCATGTCATTCCAAACCCAAATGAGTTTATTTCTCATGCACAAAAGGACAAATTTCAGAAGCGTGCAAGTCATAAGGACCACTTTTATTGTGCTTTTTGATAGCTCTGGTGCTTATGCGTTGTAATTGGATGGAATAGAGCGACATGCACTATCTTCAAAATATCTCCTTTTGTGCTTCATACGGGTTTGGAATGACATGAGGGTGAGTAAATGATGGCAATTTTCATTCTTAGGCGAACCGTTCCTCTAAGACAAGATGAAGAGAACCACACTAATGCATCTCAGTTCCTCTCTTAATGGAGTTGTAAGCGCTCACCCTCCTGCCCAGGATCTGGTTGATGGCTGCACTCTCTTTTAGGGTGCATTCGGCCACTACTTTGGCCCTCATTTCCTTCATGTAAAGCATAAAGGCATTTAGGGGCTTCTTAATGTGAGGCTTCCTCTCTTCCTCTTTCTTCACAGGCACCGAGGGCTTTCTGTATAGACACAGATTGATGCAGAGACGATGTCAGTCGGAGAAGAGCAGAGAAATGACAGTGAGAGAGTAACGGAGGACAGAGACTCACCCGTGTGTCGAGTAGCCGCCGTTGTCGGCGCTGGGCTCCTGCTTGATGGCAGGCGACACAATGGCAGGGTGAGGGATGCCCGTCTGGTGCAGGCCATGAGGAGGATGATGCACCATGTGAGGAGAGAAACGACTGGATACCAGACTACAGAGAGAGACAGATTCACAGTCAGTAATAGACATTAATAAATAAACGGATACATCAGATATTGAAGGTATAGATATGGATAGAATTGTAGATAATAATATTGGCAGATAGATAAAATGATAGGAAACGACAGATAGAAAGAGATGGAGAATGAGAAAATGACAGATAGAATGATGTATAAAATTTTAGAGGAAACAATAAATAGGACGATAGATAGGACAATAGAGAGAACGAAAGAAAGAACAGTAGTATGATAGATTAATAGGTAGAATGATAAAGAGAATGATCAAAAAGGCAGATAGTTAGATGGATGGATGGATAGATAGATGGATAGATGGATAGTAGGGGTGTAAGTTTAATGGTTCACAAAATTCATAGTTCCGTTCGAAACGACACGTGGTGTCACGGTTCGGTATGTTTTAGATACGGGGGGCGGGGCAATTGGTTACATCTCAATGTTGAAAATGTTTCTGTTTGAAACCATGAAGGCGAGCCAATGGATGTCACACAAGCACGCGTTTGCACCAGGGTTTGCACATGCAATTTTGTGCAAGATTTATGCCAGTGAACGTCTTAATCTCAGTCAATTCACTAGAAGCAGAAAGTGAAAGTAAAACGGAATGACGGAGCTTTCGCATCTGACGAATCTACTTCCTATAGCTGTTTTCATTTATATCCTTTATATTTCTCCTGTGGCCCGTGCATACTGAAAAAAGAAAAGAGATTAATTGTACTTTTGAAAAAAGAAGGGTGATTAATTGCAAATTAATTGTACTTTTAATTTAATAATAAAATAACTTAATAATAATAATAATAATAGGCCTAAATAAAAATAAGAATGTAACAGGCCAACATTAATTGGAAATACCAAATCCTCTTAAGATTGCCAATAATTAATGTTTTTGAAAATATCTCTGGCTATCGTCGATACAAGATCATCGTCTTTCGACGCACCCCAGCAAGGGGAGGTTATCGCGGGGCAGATAGCACTAGGCCTGGTATCTCATTTGGGCTGCGTTGTTGAGCGCAGTGGCAGTTATATTTCACACACTTTAAGCTTTTATTTTCCAAACGTAATATGATTACTCCGAATTGTTCTGTTTGTAATGCGTACCAAACCGAAAGACTCGTACCAAACGGTTCGATACGAATATGCGTATCGTTACACCCCTAATAGATAGAGCGATAGATAGAGCGATAGATAGATATGGATGGATGGATGGATGGATGGATGGATGGATGGATGGATGGATGGATGGATGGATGGATGGATGGATGGATGGATGGATGGATAGAGCAATAGATAGAGCGATAGATAGAGCGATAGATAGAGCGATAGATAGAGAGAGAGAGCAACTATCCTAGCAGCTGCATCTGGAAAGATCTTCTACTCTAGACTTTCAGATTCATAACAGCTAATACAATAGCAGCATTGTCATTTTCACAGTTGAGGGGGAATAACTGTGTTCCAGTCTGGTAAAACGCATATTTCCACTGGATTACAGCCCTTCACTGTGCCACAAAATGAACGCAGACCAGAAAGAGTTCACTCTCCTGCTACAGACAAACAAAAGATGCACAGTCATAAGATAAGTGTGAAAGCAATAGTGGAAGATTAAAAGACAGTGAGAGTTCATGCTGACGTGCAAAAACTGAATTCATCCAGCAACCTAAGGAAATTTCAAGCATTAATAGAATGGAAAAAATATGATAAATCATGCATTAGAGAAGTTTCTATTCAGCAAGACCTTCAGGAAGTGCTACTTTCATATAATGGCTAGCATATCTACAATGACTAGAAAGTAAAAAAAAAAAAAAACTCTAATACCCTAGTTTCTGCAACACTAACTACAATAAGTTTGGTCAGATATGCATGAATATAAAAAAATGTAACACCATTTTGTATACCAAATGACACGCTAAACAAACTTTTCCATTTTATCTAATCATTTTGTTATTAGCGTTGAACAATTAGCACTGGCGATTAAGTTTAACTTTTATCTGAGCAAGATAAAACAAACTGCGTTGCATTTAAAAAAATATTTCCTTTCTGGAAAATAGCACTGGGTTGAAAGAGAAAGAGAGGCATCAAGGCGCCATTATTGAGCAAAAAATACATCAGCAGTTTCCTGTACTAACCCTTCTCTGAGTCTTTAGGGAGGAATCGCGCTGTCTGCATCTCATGTCTATTAATAGATTCGAGATTAACTATAAATCAGTATGTTGGTGCAGAAAAGAAGGTCTTGCCCTCTGTTACATACCTAGACATGGAGGCGTTCATGGCGAGTGCAGGGTAGGGGTTTCTGAAGCCCCCATGAGGGATGGAGTACATATGTTGGCCTTGCCTGAAGATAGAAGAACAGCACTCAAACAACTGGCTAAAGCAAAATCAGGGAAAGACAGATGCTCTATTTGCAAACTTCATTAAGCCATCTGCATGGGTAAAATAAGGTTGATGTTATGCATTTAAAGGCCACAGGGTTCAGACTTACTGAGGAACCAGCCATCCTAGAGGGTGAGGGATCTGTCCAACTGCCCCAGGAGAGAGAGGGTAATATGGGGACAGCTCTGCAGGGTGAGGGGTCCTTGGTATGCCTGAGGAAACAAACGCTGATTATAAAAACTGAATACAAATATTAACATACAAGTCAATTTAAGGGTGAACTTCTGTGCTGCAATTAGCACCAAATCAAATTGCAAAAATAGTCTTCAAACACTCCCCTTGTCTACCATTGCCCTGCAAACAGGTAGTCCTGCTCCAAAAATCACACCACTGGTTTAGTCAGGCAGAAGAAACAAAAAAAGATTGCAATTCTATTTAGAGCCACTAGTGGCACCAAAAGTGACACACTTCACCTGTAACTACTTCTATCCCCATATTACTCCAATAAACCCCAACAAAACACGTCACTCATGGCTCAAAATTTCTGTATCGTACTACTTTCTTGAAGCTTTAGCATCTGAATTGCTGTTGGTGGCGCTTACCTGTCTTTGGGTCAAGAATTTCTGGCGAGAGGTGCGAGGGAGGCGTCCCAGGGGAGAAATGTTCATTGCTGTAGGTAATCAGCGGCGTAAGGGGATGAACATGATGGGGGTGTTGTACCACTGAAACTTTATTGGACTGAAAAACAAAACGAGAACAAGAAAGAAGTGAGGGAGGGGGGAATGAAATAAGTGCATGTTTAAACAACCAAAAAGCCAACCGAAAAGAAGAAAATAGCCATTAGGCCTCATTACTCGTGAATGGCGCCAGAGAGTTTTCAAGAACAATGGGTCTCGGCAGCAGAGTTTACTTTTCCCTACTTCTCCCAAAGGAAAATAAACACCAGTTGGGCATTTGACCGGCTGCATGGAGGGTGGGATAAATCACACCTAACATCCTTAGCAGGCATTTCTCTCCCGTAGCATACTAGCAATAAGAGAAAGATGTTTCCAGCTGCCACTCGCCATAATTGACGCTAGCACAGGCCTGACATGTGAAGGGAAGTGGCAGAGATCTTGTTTACTACACCTGCCATAAGAACTGCCAAAGGTGGCACCTGTTGTAACAAACCCTTCAGTGCTTCTCTTGGAAAGGTGGAAATAGTTTAACAGATCAGGATGACTTTTGGGATTGTTCAGGCAGCACAATTTTGGAAACTGATAGGCAAGCCCATTCCTGGAAAAGCTACCATTCTGCAAAGTTTATTAGCACCAACTCCAAATAAACACACCTTAAGCAGCTAATCTGGGTCTTCAGCATTACTTAAAATCTTGATGGAGCAAAATTGGAACTGAAGTCTGCAGGAAGGCAACCCTCCAGGAGCAGGGTTAGCTACCCCAGAGCTAGGCTAATGTGATTGTAAAAAGTACATATTACCTTTGAGTGTTGCAAGTATATGAATGCAAATACTAAGCAAAGCAAGCTCAATTCCATGTTTCACATTCGAAGAGTTCCAACAAGGGGCACATTGTGGTGAGAATTAGCAAATCTCTTCACAGTTTTCTCTTTCAGGACAAACAACACAATGATGTACCAGCAGTCTGAACAGAATCTTGCTGTAGTTAAAGTAAGGTAAACTCTCGACATGTTTACCTAAATAATAACTCCTCATTTTTAGCACATTGTCAACTGAAGTTGGAGGAATACTGGAGGTAAAACTGTGCAATTAATCAAATTCTATTAACATGCGCATCTCGACAGTAAAGCCGGTTTCTTGATTAGCAGTAAATTGCCATCACCTGTTTTCAGATGGAGCGCAGTTAATACACAGAGCCGTAGTTCACTGACAAGCTACGCAAAATTGCGTTCATAATTGAAGGCGATTTGTCAGCGATTACAAATGCGATATGTCCTAGCTTGTCAGTGAACTACAGCTCTGTATATTAACTGCCGCTTCATCTAAAAACAGTTGATGGAGATTTACCGCCAATCACGAAACCGGCTTTACTGTCGAGATACGCATGTTAATCGAATTCCATTAATTGCACAGCCTTAACTGGAGGAATCTATATTAGCATATAATTTACTAGCATACGTCTAGAACCCTGACCACATAAATATACCAGTAGGACTAGAATAATATCAGAAGCAGCACTGCTGTGATGTGTACACAAGCCAATGCAAGGTGGTGAGCCGTAGATTGAATGGGGTACTTGTTGGATCAGGACGTCACAAGGGAGCTAAAGTGGAGAATGCCGTCTTGTTTCTCCATGCTAACCTTCCCCCCACCTCTATGTAGGCAGTGGGTTTGACCTCTGCTCCAACCAGCACTCTGTGAACATGAACAAGGCTTGCATTGAGACAAGACTGGCTCTCGTTTCCCACAATCCAAACACATCCAGATCTCTGGGTTGCCTCTCTATTCCTTGCCTTTCTCATTCCATCTATCTGTCTGACTGTCTGTCTGTCTCTGTGTTTGTACATAATTTAGCATTGCATTAGCCGAGACAAGTTTAGCCTGACTTTTAGAAACACTGCAAGGTGCATCAAAGGATTGGTTTAAAGATCTGTAAGTAGGTTGATTGAGAAAGGAAGATAGAGGACAACTTGCACTGTTCCTCTGAGATAGTGTTTGTCCATGGCACTATGATTTTAGCTGTTGAGTCTAATGGTCTCTTTCTCACGCGACCCAACTGCCAAGAATCCCTGCTGTGTCAACACGCCAGCCGTTTTGCCTTCGACACCAACATCCCAAGCGTAGACTGCCATCAGAGTGGGCCCCTCGTCCCCCTTACAAACGGACTGGATTGGACCAGCCTACTCCAAACATCCCAAGGATCCATATCAACACTTAGTCGAGTCCTCCTGTTTGTTGTTTGGGTGGGCTCTTTACAACTAGAAGAAAGGAAGTGTCCACCAGATTAACACAACTTAAGTACTCGGGGAAATACACAGTATGGTCAGGGTTGAAAACGTATTCAAGCCGAGTCACTGGGTTCGGTAACGTAAGGACAATGGCATAAAAACAACACTTTCTCAAGTCAACCCTTCAGGTTGCAATACGTGGGAATCCACCTTTAGATGGCAGAACTGGGTGGTTCTTCAATTGTGGTCTGTCAACAAGTATCAGGATATTTTACCTTTTGTTCAAACAAGTCCTGTATTTCATCAAGGGCGAATATAAATCTCTCTAAATCCACTTTTGTAAGTTGGTCTGTAGGAGGAGAAGACACCTGACCAGCACAACAGTGAAAAACAGCTGACAAAATACCTTGCCAAACAGAAAAAGTGAGTCATTGTGTAAACATCGTTCCACCTTTTGTATCACATAGTTAAATTACATGGAGTCCAGAGTTCTCAAGCACATATTTACCAATTGTGCTAGGTCAGTCTTTCATTCAACGGCCATTATTTTGAGACACTCAGAACTAAAGTTAGCCAAACATTGCACCTCTTTGAACAGTTTTATTGGAGTTTGTTGGAGTGACTCTCCACAAGGAGGTGTCGTAGCCATTTGAAACGACAAAAGTCACAACTGTACAAAATAAAGTGTATGGTCAGCGCTCTACACCTGCTGATTAATCTGTTGCTCTTCTCCGCCTGCTAGCAAAGGAACACACCCAAAGATGATTTCTGGTGCCACCACATGGAGCTGTTAAAACTGGAGCACTGCTAAAACAAGCACATTGTGGAGTAAGAAGCAAATGTGGCCTGTTGTTTTTTTTTCTTCTTTTGGCTTCACCTCCTCCATCTCTTACTTGAGTTACTGAGCAAACAGGCATTTGAGCAAGAGGGATCAAGACACAATGAACTGCTTTAGCAGTGGAAGAATGAGAGGCTAAATACAGATTCAAATGAAGGATAATAGGGAGGAAAGGACAAGCCAAAACTAGCAGTATGAGCCAAACAGTACGATCCCTAGCAATGGGGTGTAATTTACAATTATCACAATCTTCGTTTACAGATACATGCCTTTGAATTAAATTGTAGCATCTCTATTAAAAATTATTTTCTTGGGTTTTATCAATCTGGTTTCACATTGATTTACATTTATTCATTTAGCAGACGCTTTTATCCAAAGCGACTTACAATTTACATCCTCATACTTTACCAGACAATGTAAATTAAGGTCACAACAGCATTAATAAAAAAACTCAAATCACATGATTTGGTTTTTGCATGAACACGCAACACTTTCCCATCAGCACAAACATCATGCATTCACTAAGACAAATCAATTGTCAATGCCATTAGCAGGCAATTTAAATGGAGTTTCCATTTGTAATCTGATTTTTGAAAACAATGTGAAAACGGCTTGTGGACTCATGGCTAAAGCCTGGTAGATTTTATTAGTTTATAATAAATTATTTAAACCATAATTTCTTGACTAGACCTAATGTGCAAGCATGCTTTCGTGACAGACAACAGCTAAGGTACTGTCTAGCCAAGTGCGATTGCTGCATCGGCTGTCTCTAATATAAGTGTTTGCTAAACATGATGACTTACTGTGAGTTTGAAGAACCAGGTTTTGCACTTGTGATATCACTGAGATCATTTCATCAGATACAGTGCCTACAATTATCGTGTATTTTTTCTGTGAAAGATTAGCACTAATGCACATAAATCCTGTAGAACATTCAGTAAAACTACCTAGATATAAAACTTATTTTCTATCTATGAAGACTTAGTATGTGCTCTCAGAAAGACAATGAAACAATTCTTAATGTAATACAGTGGTATAACACCATGTGAAAACCTCATGATAATTCCATGTTTTTTGGACATTACCATGCCATTCTTTGAAGTTCCTTAGAGTACCATGATATATACGAATATGGAATCTAACTTTACCATGGTATATTTCAAAGTACCATAGTATTGCTACTTGATACACAAACCACGGTACTGTTACAGGACTTTTTGTATGATTCTGATTTAAAAAACAAACAAATCTCACACGGCTTACAAAGGGGTTGACAAGACTGAAGTTCCCACAGTGCCTCACACATCACCTGCCCCTCTGTTCTGGTTTGATGTATTATTCATGTGGCCCGGGTCCAGATGCATTGTATGGAAGGCGATGTGAAGAGGTGGGCTTGGTGCTGCAATATCACCCTTGCACACATTCAGAGGGATGCCAATGGAATGCTAAACAAACCTGGTTCCTGAATAATTGAGCCTTTCGGACCACTCTGGCTCACCCCATTAGCATGTGTGCCTTCTGGACCCAATCTGTGCAGCCACAGAAATGGTTTCCACAGGTCACTCAAGCCCTCTCAGCAGCCTGGTGTGATTTCAACAGCCCCTGCCATTCATTAGAAACACAATAAACCCTCTAGCATGTCACCTAAATTATTAACTGACTCTAATTAATCCTCCGATCACAAGAGATTTCCCCAGATCTGCATGCCAGATATTAATCCCCAATGCCAACACCTAATGAGGAAGCAAAGTCTTTTTTTCTGATGGGTGAACAGTAGCATTCAGTGTTTCTACATTCTGTAAAGAGAACACAATACTGAGTGTTAAAGCAAAGTCAGCATCAACAGGCTTCAATGGTCAACTCATCTCTGTATAATTGGATTTAAATCCCCCCTCTGCATATCTGCAGTCTGTCTGGAGTCTCCAAGCATGAAAATAAGTGTTTTATGAAACACATGCTAAGTAAATAAAGACAAAACACCAGACTCAACAGGCCCAGTGTACCGGTGTTATTATCAGGTCATCTTAATCTTTGGCCTGAGAACTTTCAATTGGATTCTCGTTTATACAGAACTGACCCAAAGGTCTGTTTGGGAATCTCTTGGGCAAACGCTCTAATCTTTCAGTTTGGACCACAGTCAGTGATCACTTTGTCAACGTGGCAGAACCTCAATCGTTCGGAGCTGACAATCTCCATGTTTGGAGGGTGAAAAAAAACGTGTCTCCGGAATGGATTAGCTGCCATTTGGAGCGAGCATTCCTGAGGTTCTCCGCCGTGGTGTCTAGAAAGGGTGAAGCAGGTCAAAAGTTGGGTCGCATGAGTGGCCGGAGGGGGTGGAATGGCATGAAAATAAGTCTGTTGCTTGTTGACACTTAGAACGACAAGCTTAAACCCTTGGCTTAACCAGGTTTCGGCTAAAAGCTAGTCATGCTTGTGTGGGAAAAAATGTTTCGGGTTGTTCATAGTGAAAGAAGTTACGCAGGCCACCAATGTACCTTTGCTCCTAGGGCAAGTTAAACAAGCCTATTCAGTTAAATACCAATATATAATTGTATGTTTAATGGTTTCAGATCAAAATGTTACCTTTCAAATAATTAGCTTTCTAAAGATGCATATCGTACAAAAGCAAAACACAAGGTTAGTCTATACCCAACTTATCATAAGACCTTGATTGCATTGTAAACTATACAGAATATGAAGACGGACTTACTAAGTGCCCTGGAGTTGGTGATCTGGAGTCTTTAAGGGCTGCTGTCCCGGGAACGTCAAGAAGCGGCCATTTCATTTGTAGGTACTGCAGGAGACAAAAGAGAACGTCATAAACAATCATCAACACATGCACCAGGTTTTCTACATGTCACTGCATAACCAAAAATACTTCTATTATACTTAAAAGTGCTTCATATGGATATAGTGATGTAGTAGAATGTCTGTCTTGACTAAACAAATGTCACCAAAACCAGATTTTTCCACCTTTAACAGACAGGTCGAAATTCATATTTTCGAATGAAAGAAATATTCAAAAAGGTAAATAAATGTTTGCCACAGGAAATAATTCAGACTCATGTTAAGCACTTGGATTAAAATGTTATGAAGCTACAGTTGTTGAGTAGTTTTTCTGTAGACCTGTATTTAACCTGGAATATAAATTTCAAATGGAATGGAAGAAATCAATTAAATGGACCTCCGAGTCATCCAAAGACTCCAGCAATCCAGCTGTTCTGTGTCTTAATTCATTTGAAAGCTGTGGAGATGTTTAGCACTTGGGAGCATTAGCTGGAACAGATTTTTTTTGGGGGCAAGACAGGAGCAGTCAGGCCCCAGGGAGGGGGCGAAACGTGAAAGTTAAATATGATTTGGACTGCAGGTCCCAGCATAGTAAATGCCCAGCTGGACAGATAATGTGTGTGTATGTTAGTATGAGGAACAGCTGGGAGGAAGTCCCATAACGCGCTGGGAGAATTGGAAGGGGCCTTACAGAATGCATGGAGCAGAAACAGAGATCTGCCTTTCTCTAATTTTGCCCCTTTATAAATCAATGGAGAACGCAGAAGCGACATTGTTAGGGTGAGCGTGGTATGCAATGAGAGAAGGAGCATGGAAACACGCAGTGATGAATGACTGGACTTCCTATACAGGGGGAGACGTTTATTGTGAAAGCCCTCGTAGCTCAGTGCGCGTGTGTCAAAGTTTGATGCCTTTCAGCTTTTCTGGGGCCCCTCACATCCAGCGCTTATGATTTTTAGGAGCAATTTATAAAATCTAGTTTTTTTCTTTTTATCCCTTCACGGCACTTCCCCGCCTGGCTCGGTCATCTGGTTTGTGTAGAAGTCAAAGCGTATCAGATGTTCCTGTGGAGTCATCATTCCAGTATCTAAGCTCTTGAGTCTAGGGGCTGAAAGCATCTGAACATGTATACCCTCAAGAACTCTTTTCACAAACCAAATTTATAGTTCTACTTAAGGGACAACAAATGCAGACAAATCCTTGTACATCAATGTCCAAGCATATATACTACGGGTGAGCTATATGATCAAAATCGTATAATTATGGTAACAGAATAGGGTGGGCGATTTGGAAAAAATATAATATCACGATTTTTTGTGGAAAATCACGATTCACGATTTTATCACGATTCTTTGTCATGTTAGTTTTACTATATGCAAGTTGTCTGAGCAGTACAGCCAAACTAATTTCCCTATTATAAAGCCTTTCAAGGTAACAAAAAAAAAGAACGGCATATATTTATAATAATAATGTGTTACATTTATATAGCGCCTTTCTGGGTACTCAAAGTGCTTTACATAGAAGGGGGAATCTCCTCAACCACCACCAGTGTGTAGCATCCACCTGGATGATGCGACGGCAGCCATATTGCGCCAGAACGCCCACCACACACCAGCTTACTGGTGGAGAGGAGACATAGTGATGATGCCAATCAGTGTATGGGGATGATTAGGAGGCCATGATGGCCAATTTAGGCCAAAGTGGGCAAAGATAAAAAAAATGTATCTTTCTTATTAAAAAATAAGTACAAACATACAGATTACAAATACACATAATATACAAGTAAAACAAACAGTGCTTTATTTCCAGGTACAATAAATGTATTTAGCAGGCATTCAAGAAACTGAATGAACAAATGTAAAAATTTAAATTTATATAGACTGATTCCAAAAGCAACTGTATTAAAGTGTTTCAGTCAAGAATAGTGAGTGATTTTTCTCTGTGTTTTGTAGTTTTATTAGTGTTCCTGTGGCTCAGTGGTAAAGCATTGCGTTAGCAGTGCAAAAGGTTGTGGGTTCAATTCCCAGGGAACACACATACTGACAAAAATGTATAACCAAATGCACTGTAAGTCGCTTTGGATAAAAGCGTCTGATAAATGCATAAATGTAAATGTATTAACGTTAAAGGAATAGTTCACCGAAAAATTTAAAATGATGCCATCTGTCTGTCGATTCGGTTATGGTGTTTTATTTTATACCATCATTTACTCAAAAGTTGTTTTAAACCTAAGTGAGTTTCTTTCTTCTGCTGAACGTAAATGCTAGTTTGAGGAACAAGGAACACCAAGCAGTTCGGTGACTTCCATATTTTTCCTACTATCAAAGTCAATGTGGACCAGCAACTGTTTGGTTCCCAGATTCACCAAAACATCTTATTTTGTGTTCAGCACAAGAAAGAATTGAATACATGTTTGGGACAACATGCCTAAATGCCAATTTTTGAATAATCTAGTAAATTAAATACATATATAATTGCATTTTTTTTATTTAAACGTAATGGATGCAAATCAAAAACTGATTACTCATTACAAAAATACATTTGGCAACAACTGCATCAATGTAAAATAGTCAATTATATGCACACATAGTCAACACTAACTAGCAATACCAAAATGGTGTAAACCTTGT
This sequence comes from Gymnocypris eckloni scoliostomus, assembly GCA_027564155.1. NCBI lineage: Eukaryota > Metazoa > Chordata > Actinopteri > Cypriniformes > Cyprinidae > Gymnocypris > Gymnocypris eckloni. The sequence goes on from CM050435.1 coordinate 19,652,330, forward strand.
ATAGGCTATGTTGTACATTGTTCAACCCTGCAATGCTAATACAACAAAATCCCATTTTGCGTAACCCAAACATGTTGTAAAATCAAACTTCATTTCACATTTGGGGTTAATAAGGCTTTGTTTGTCATTCATCACAAGCGGAATTGTTGTGAGGAAGTTTGGATAAGACTGTGGGCTAAAAATGGAAAAGACATTATTGTCCGGTGGACGGGGTTGCTGGGTTTGGTGGTGAGGAAAACAAAAGTAGTTTATGAGCAGGGACTGGTACAGTTTCCTTACAGCTGGCAGGATGAGCCGAGACCTTGTGCCCTGTTTATTAAAGATGTTGGGTTCACTTTCACCTTCCGTTGACTGTAGTAGAGTTGATAAACGACAGTTGCAAGTTAAACACCTAATTTGTCCAGACAGTCAAAATGAATGTGCTTAAAGGGACAGTTCACCCAAACCTGTATGACTTTCTTTCTAAGAACAAAGTTATTTTGACGAATACTGAGGTCCAAGCAACATCTCAAAATATCTTCTTTGTGCTCCATTGAAGAACGCCAGTCATGCAGGTTTGATATGAGGGTGAGTAAAGGACGACAATTTATATTTTCATGTGAATATCCCTTTAGGTCTGTGGTTGTCTTTCAAATGGCATCTGTGAATGGTTTTTGAGAGGAACCACTCTGAGGAACGTCTAGTTCTTGTCGGGAGGCCTTACCCCATTTCTGGTATTTGCAGCTGCAGTTAAAGTGGACGGATGACTGACAAAATACAATCTACCTTCCTCATCATAACCGCCATCACCTGACTGAAAACTTAACATACTATCTTGAAATACAATCTCAGTTTTGCCTTCCCACACAGACTCGCAGACTATCGGGCTGCAGGGACCTGTGCCCTGCTTTTCTGGAGACACAAAGGGAGATCTGCCAAAGTAAACAGACTTGGGGTCTGGGGATTTGGATTTGAAAGCCATAACTCTAGGAGCAGATGCTTAGCAATATGCAACATTGACTTCATGTTGAGAAGAGAAATAAATGGTGCGCAGTCACGAAACTCTCAAAATGCATATCAAATTTCAACGACGACCTGCTATAGTAAATCAAAGCTTCATCAAGAAAATCTACAAAAACACAAACAAATATTACAAAAGAAAATCTAATCACAACCACAAAAAGGCAATGTTTTCTTTTTTTCAGCAAACTGAAAATATGTGATCACCCAACCAGGGTTTTACACTGATAGCAACATTTAGAGAACAAGGCGGCCACATAAAACTAAATTTAGAGCTAATACGATTTTTTTTAAATGGTATTGCATTTTAAAATTGTATGTATATTCAAATTTACTTAGTACTGACATTCACAGAAAAGAATGAAAGCAAAAACCATTTATTCTTGATACTAATAATCCTAAAATGGCCAAATATCAGCAGATTAATCTGTCTTGCTGATATCAAATAAAATAAATATGGTGTATGCTAAACATAAATTATATAGCCTACTGAATTATGAAAACAAATATTGAATTATACAAAAATGGGTGTCATCACCTTGGGCAGGCTGAGACAGAAGACATACTTCTAAACAGGTTCATGCGGTTTAATTTCACAAATACACCTGGGGTGAGTTTGTAGCTGTCTACCTGTTGTCAAGAGGTCACAGAGAAAGATTGAGATGCTGCTTAAATACGTTCCGCGCAGCTGAGCGAAGATGATGGGGATCTTTAACAGGATCGACAACTTAAAACTTCACAAATATCAATCCCGACAGTCATACGCTAGACGAAATGAAGCCCTCTGTCAAAACAAACAGAAGAAGACACCTCTTTAAGGAGATATCTGGAAGCCACATGTGCTGCTGCAACCGCAAGCTTCGTTCTGGACAACAGAGATTTTAAACGCTGCACCTCAAACCACAAGAGCATCCACAAAACAGAACAACGTTCTTGGAAAAAGGGATATAAAATCTAATCCGGAGTGGGGCGGAGCCAAATAGGTCATGTCAATCATTCAAAGCATGGCCTACATTTCTCCCCGATGTTTCCACCCATTCCACACACACCCTCCACTAGAATGGAGCAGAAATGGTGAAACACAAAAGAATCCATTACATTTCAGCATCAGAACATTTAAGCCAGACAAAAGGCTCTGGATTACGTGCATGTATGCCTATAGGGCAGTGCCCTGACATCACCTGACTCATTCATTTATGCGAGCGACACCTCTCGCTGCTCTTTTCACTGTCGCCAGAGGGAAAGACAATAGAGGCGGCGGTTTCCAGCCCTCCCTAACCGCAGGTCGGCATTCAGGCCTATTGTCTGTTTAAGAGCTGCGAGAGTTTCCGATAATTAAGTAAACAATTCATAGGCAAACGACACCCCTATCTGCACTAATTAGAAATTAATTTGCAGGGAAAGGACAGGAATTCTTGACCGCCTTAAATATGAACGAGAGATCTAGATGGGACAACAAAAGATTTGAACAACAAAAACAAACAATGTTAACAAGCAAAAAATGAAGTAATTATGAAGTCTGATTTAAGAGATTAAACTCAGAAGAGGAGAAGCTCATTAAAGCAGACTTATCTTATTATAGGAACACTAAGCGGTCAGACTGCAGAAATTGAACCAACAAATCACCTATTCATCCAGCGATCACATTAGATAGTAATTCAACAAGTTTCTGGGAACTTTTAGGTACAAAGGATCAGCAGATCCTAATTTTGTTTCAGGAATTGGATCCAAATCTTAGAAACAGCTCTGTGCTTATAAACAGCCACGGCATTACAGAAATCCCTCGAAAGGAAATATTACTAATTGAAGGACAAAAAAGTAATTTTATTATTAAGGATGCACAATAATATCGGTCTAATTTGTTCAGTATAGTTATTTTTGGTAACTTTTTACTTTAATACTAATTTTATAACCTATTTTATTTCAATAATGTAAATTCTAGATTTACTTTTAAAAATAAAAGTAAAATAAAATAATTCTCATTACCAATAATCTTAAAATGGCCAAATATCAGCATATTAATCTATCAGGGGTGTGTTTCCCAAAAGCAACTATGATCACAAGTTCCATTGTTACAATAGAAGAGTTCAATAGAACTAATGACCACAGTTAGCTAACGACGCTTTTGGGAAACACACCCCTGGATGATATTAAAATCAAATCAAATATGGTGCATACTAAACATTAACAATATACTGAATTATGAAAACAAATATTGAATTATAAAAAAATGGGTGTCATCACCTTTATTTATTTTATATATTTTTTCCAGTTTAAATCAGAGATGCATCTCTTATTTAACAAAACAATAAACCCTTACATTATCAAAAATCTGTAAACTCAATAATATATTCTGATAATGATAATAATTATTATTATCTTGGCTTAATTATATTGTGCATCTTTAATAATAATTATATTTTATTGAAAGAATGTAAATTCTAGATTGATTTTTTTTAAAGATTAATAAACATTAAACATGAATAAAATCACATTTATAATATGAGTCACAATAATGATCATACAGTTCATATGCTTTAAATATCAACGGTTAAATTAAATATCAAATCTTAAATAGTGTAGAATTTTAACAGCATCCTATTTTTCTATTCCAATTATAATCAGTAAAATGATCTGTTATTGGTATTGAAATTTTAAGACGAAATTCAGTGCATAACCAAAACATTCGCTTGTAAAGCCAATCCAAGCGCAGATCATCCTAATGCAATGAAGCACCTATTTGTGGTTTGTTCCTGTAGTTCAGTGGCGCTGGCTGACCTGCCTTAGCTGTGTTAAAGTGCCTCTTTTCATCTAGCCAGTGGCTTCCACACAGAACCGGGCTTCAGCCTCAACAGGAAAGACTCATGACTGACAGTTGCTCTCCGAGTTCCCATGGATACTATTGTGACCTCACTGATAACACTACTCCCTCCATTCACTGCCTACTTAAAGAACTGGTTCAGAGGTCAGCCATCCAGAGACAAGGGGTTTCCATGGCAATGTGGCTCATTTAGGGACAGCAACTGAGACCAAGTTTGCATTCACCAACCGTCCTGTTGCAGAAAAAAGGGACTACCTTTGGGAAACACCTTCAGTTTCTGATCACAAAAACACTTTGGATGCACAAGCTAAAATATTTTTATTTTTTCAAACTTCAATGCATTCATTTCCGTTTAATAATTTCAAGAGAAAAGCACAAACAATCCTTGACAATGCAAGGAAAGGAGTGTTATTGTGGCGCAGGACAAAACATTAGGTCAAATAAAACCCAACACATAATTACGACCACGAGAAAGTAATAAGCTGTCTGTTGGGAGCTCTGTTTTTCTGCAAAGGCGAAATGCAGCCACCCTCCTTAAAGTCAATTACAAGTCAGTTATGCGGTTTCCAGTATTTCGGTATCTGGTTACAACGCTGCAGTCCAAACTATACCCAGGTTTACGATGAACAGCCTGGGCTTGTTAACCCACAAGCAGCCAAGAGGGATAACAAAGCCACTGTATAACCCAAAAGTGCTTGCTATAGTAATCTACAACTTTGTAGGCATCCAACTTATGATAACTATCTTTTGCAATAATAATAATAATAATATAAATAAAATGTCCAACCATAAAGCAGGCTGTAAGTATTTGAATAAGTCTAAGTGATGCGTAGCATATGCATCTAAAATCAGATCTCTAAATGTGGTGCATTGGTCCTAAAGACAGTTGAAGATAAAGTAAAAAAAAGAAACCTTCATTCTTTTCTCAAATTCTAAGTGCATAATGAAGACAAAGAGCTTATTGTGTTCTCTTGGTAGACTACCCCCCACCCCCCACACAAACTCAAACTTCACCCCTTTCCCAATATACCCCTCCTGCTAAAACACAAGTCTAACCGACGTCAAAAGCACCAAAAATAATGTCACCCGATTGCAACAGATCTGGAACTCTTTAAAACAGCAGCCACTGCAGTTTTGTTCATTTAAAGCAGATTTGTTGACAAGCTTTCCTCCATAGGTAGCACAACAAATAAACAGGGTTATTTTTTATAATCTGTTAAGTATCAAACTTGAATCTACCAGAGAGAGGCCTGGGGGAGCAAAATTTGCATTCAGAAAAAAAAAAACAATCACTGCAATTAAATGCAGGAGAGGTAATAATGCACATTTCGGTGTAATTGCACTAAATGGCTAAAGTGTTATCTTTAACAACTGCTATTGTGCAATAACAGTCCAGGGGGGCGACATGGAGGCATGACACACCGTACCTGCGACGTACAGCCCTGACTCACAACTGTGACCGCCCTGCCTAATTTCAAAAACATTCTGCCTTGTCAAACCAGTTCCCTCCTGCAAACAATTAGTGCCGGACCACGTACCGCCGGAGCGTGTGTGCGTCTGGAAGCGCAGGAGGTGAAGGAGTGAAAGACAGAGAGGGAAAGAAGGGGGAGAGAAAGAGTGAGGAGAATGGAAGGGGGCTTGGAGTGCAATTATAGTGGGAATTTATGGCCTGAGAAACAATTTATAAATCACAGTGCATGGGCTAACACAATCCAGATTTCACTGCTTGCAGCTGTAACCAGTTCTAAAGTACACACAGCGTGTTTGTGTGGTTTTTCACGAGGTTGGGTCTAGGAGCCGGGCGGCTAGGGGAATGCACTATCGACATTGGCCATGATAAACTATGGGAGTGTTTCAGAGAGAGCAAGATGTGATCCTAGGAATTGTTTACAATCACAAGAGAACAGTATAAAACCTAAACAACTCACTAACTGGCGCCTGGGTTGCAAATTAAAAACATGAATATTGAACATGAGCCTCATATTGTAATGTCACCAAAGGGAAGAAGAGTTTTGGCTGATGACAATGTCAACAGTTACGTCCCCAAACTTTGACATTTTACATTCATTCATATTATGAATATTATATTTTACATTCATTCTCTATATTGAGTTTCTTATAAATCTTGTTAACTATTGCAAATGCCACGTCACTAATTTAAACTGAGGAGTGCAACATCAACAAAGGTAAAGGACATAATTATTGGAAAGGGCACCACTTTAAAAAAGTCTATAAGAAACTCAAAACGACCAAAGTTTTGAAAACTACGAAATTTAGGGGACATTATTGTTAAACAAGTTAAAACATTTCCCAGAGTCTGTCCATAAAACTTTCAAACATTTATGTCCCAAATTTTGTGACATTGTAGTCAACTAATTATTTTGTTTTTTATTGTCTCACACACAATTATAAAGAGTATAACTAGCAGTGAAATGTGTTCTCTGTATTTGACCCATCCAAGAGCACACACACTTGGAGTAGTGGGCACACACACACACACACACTTGGAGTAGTGGGCACACACACACACACACACTTGGAGTAGTGGGCACACACACACACACACTTGGAGTAGTGGGCACTGTTCACTCAGGAGAAGCTCCAGCACGACCACCGCATGTAACTTTATACAAGATTCACTCGTTTGATACACACTAAACTATATTAACATTTACTATAGAACCATTATTTTGCCAATAAACATCGCTATCGAAATTAATTAATTATTTTCTCCACAAGCGATCGCAGTTTGAGTATAGTTCTGTGTAAATGCATAGAGGAACCGCGCTGTCAGCAGTTTTTATAATTTAGAATGTTTTTTGTCATTTTAATAATTATGATAAAACATGCCAGTTAAGAAATGCAATAAAATACGATGTTTTGTTTGTTATAGCTTATTTCAATATTCCAGAGAATATTATTCAGTGAATTATTCTTCACTCTTTAGCCCATTAAACAGCTTATAAACCTAAAACTGTAGTTTAAAATAATATACAAAAGTTTATATGACTTCTGTCCTTTATTTTCTCCATTTGAAAACATTAGACATTATTTTGCTTATTGTCTATATCAGTGTTGCTGATGATGCTTTTTATAAATAAGTTTTTATTGTTGTAATTTTAAGATTAAATTTGACATGAAAATGTAAATTTTCAACAGTTTTTTGTTGTTGTTAAGATGACTGAAAAGAGGAAGAACCAAAGCGAAGAATGGACTTACTTCATTCTGTTATTTATTTACTTCATAACAGTAAATAAATATCGGTTCTGCATATCGGTTATCGGTACATAAACGTACAAATAATCGGTAATAAAAAAAAAATCAATATCGGTTGATCACTAACAGACACTTATTCTTTATAATTTGATTCAGTTCTAATTTCAAATATTCTTGTCGGTTAACGGTTAATAATCAGTTAACGAGAGTCGGTTGTTGGTTAGGAAAAATAACCAAAATGAACATCCCTAATATATATATAGCAGTTAGTGGTTAGTGCTGATCCTCAAATCTAACTGGACAAGATACTTTTTCTGTTGATATTTCACCTGCGTCTAGACGGGCTGTCAGTCAGTGCAGCTTCATTGTTTCACCACAACGCGGCGGTAAGAGATTGTCTTTGAGTGAGTCGTTAACCGTTCATTCAATGCAAGTTCAAAAGCGCTGATTCATTCACAGAGATATGTAATGAAACACGCTGTTGAAATCATTTTAACTTTGAGCGCCAATTTTAAAGCCTCAGCTGACCAGCAGCGCGTCGATGCTAAGACAGATTTCGCTTTCCTTGGACATGATAACCTATTTTCTTAAATATACATGACTCGGCCTGAAAGACAGATGCAGGTAATCGCACGAGATCAGTCGATCGCTCTCATTCGCTGTCTGTTTAGGCTTGTTAAGTACAAATCTACTAACCTCTGTACAAATCAGCATAGTACACATTATGTTATCTATTTAATATTCAGTACACATGCAAGAAGTGTAAAACAAGAAGGGCATAGCCTTACGAAAAAAGAAAACGCAAATATTGCGGTTGCTGCAGTTGTTGCATTCCTCTGCGGTTATGCTCGTCGAAAGCACGGTATTGCAATATTGCGGTTATCGCAACAGCCCTATCTACAACACCAGCAAAGGTAGAGGATGCAACTGTCGGAAAGGTAACCACTTTTGACAAGTCTTTAAGAAATGTTACATATTGGGAAATTCTGTTGGAAACCTACAGTTACATCGGAAACAAAGGTTATCTCCTAACTTGTCAACCAAAAATGTTGTCAACCAAAACTCAAAAGAACTTGTAACTGTTGAAATGGTAATGACTTTTGAAGATTTATTAGAAAGCTAAAACAGAGAATGAGTTTTGATCGACAAGTTTATAAGTAACACAAAAGTAAAAAGTCCAGAGAAGAAAAAAGAGTGCACTCCTGTTCAGTCGATTACAATGAGCTACTCATCTGGAGAAATGAGGAAGGCTCAGGGGGTTTTCACAAGCCCTCAACTGCGCCTTTGGGTCCAAACTGCAGCTGTGCACGGGGAGGGGTGGCCCATGCCTTGACCGACAAGGCCCAGCTGGATAAGACATACACTCAAGTACAAACAAAAAAGCATGCACACACACAAAAAGTTGTGGTCCAGTGTGAACATGTCATGTGACAATGGAACCGCTCTCAACCTTGTGGTCAGAGTGAGAGCTGTAGAAGCGCCATGTCTGTGACGGACTCCCCAACAGCACACAATATGCATTCTCCTCCAATCACACGGCTGTTCTTTTGTGCCAGCGGTTATGTCACTTCCACTCCACCAATCTGAATGAGCCAGACTGCAGCGGACCAATAAATGTCTGGAGCCAAAAGAATTGGAGCAAGGTTTTGTTTTGTTCTTCTTTTCTAATTAATCATCACGCCACGGACCATCGTTTTTGAGAGGAAGTGAGCGGCAGGGTGTGAGTGAGACAGTTTTTTATGCTACATGTTGTCTGACAGCCCTGAGTGAATCCTAATGGAGAGTTTAGAACGGAAGGGGAGTGGAAAAGCTGCCAGGCCCGGAGCGCAACGACGACCCCCCTACTGGAATCTGGGAACTCTGATGCCCACTCAACTGTGTCACGTCAAGAGGCTGTGAACCTTGACCTCTCACCCCTAACTGAAACAATGTGGAGATGTATCTCACTGTCAAACGCATGGAAAAACGACCCATCTCCATTTAGGATTCAGGGAAACTACTTCCCACAAAATTTCAGCAGCCATAGTGTTTGAATAAGACTCCCAGACCGACAACAAATCCAGCATTTTGACAACAATAAGCCTGGCCAATTGAACGCCAATTATGGCGTTAAACTTCTCGAAGATTTGTCAGCCGTCACTTTGTTTATGTGACATTTCTTGAATGCGTACGTTTGGAATGGCTGATGTCTTAGGGATTACGACAACGCCGCTGCAAAGTGAAGTGTTTTGTGGATCTACCGTGTAGCTCTCAGTCACCACCCTCTAGGCTTTTGTTCAGTCTTTCAGAGCCATACTGAACGACTGAAAGGCCCCTATTCATAAAAGCTCCCATACACTCCCTGCCGCCTCGGCCAAGAGTCACTATAGAACATCCCTCATTTCACACGAGAATTGGGGCCGCCTGCACACCCCCAAGCCCCTGCCCACAAAGAGCTTCTCCACCGATGACTCTAAGATGGGGAAAGGCTCTCAATAGCACTGTCAAGTACTAATAATGGCATTCCACCATATTAAAATTTCAAATTATTTTGATATTACGGGTTATAAACAATACATGAAAATCTTTTGGACAAGTCGATACTAGTAAATCTCTAAACTTTCAAAACTTTAGTGTCAAGTCCGTCCCCCAGCAAGCACTGTCAAGTACATATAATGGCATTCCACTCATATTAAAATTCCCCAAATTATTTTGATATTACGGGTTATAAACAATACATGGCTGAAAATAAAATCCTTTTCAAATTGTATTATTTATTTTGAGATTTGTTAAAGATTACATTTAACACTGTTATTATTAGTATTTTTAAAATGAACTATAAGTTTGCATTAGATATGTTATATATATATATATATATATATATATATATATATATATATATATATATATATATATATATATATATATATATATATATATATATTTCAACTTACTTATATATATATATATATATATATATATATAAATGATATACATGATACACAATATGATACCAAAAAGTTTCTTGCATTATAAATATTGCATAAAATAAGGCCAGAAGCATATTTTAGGCAAATAATTGAATGCAGATGCTTCCAGCTACGCAAGATTAATTTCGCAAAGCATGACAGTGTTGGAATCGGCCCTTAAAAACTCCATATCAGCCACTCTCTTTTTTATCAGGTTTCGCAAGTCAGAAGACATGCATTCTTTGTGCTAAAGGTAACATTAGGGGGGCAAAGACAGAAGTAATTAAAAGCATGCCACGATAACATATCACAAGCAACTGATCACATAAGAAATTAGCTGAAAGTACACCTCACCCTACAAGAAAATCCTGATACTGCAGATATCAGATCTCCCGTGGCCTTTTCAGCCTGGCATGAAGCAGCGGGCACAACAAGGCCATGGGAGACTATAGCACTGCGATGAGATAATGCGTTATCGCAGCATTCACGTGCTCCAACTAAGCCAACAGGACACGCACACACACACACACACACACACTTCTTGGCCGAAAGCCCACTTTCTCACCCACCTGGCACCCTCATCCCCACAGCTTGCTTCGTTTCTTTCCCATAATGCTTTACCCCTAACTACCCCCCTGTACCCCGCTCGCTCGCTCCCTCCCCCTCCCGAGGCCACAGGAAGCTCTGACTGCGAGGTAATAACTGAAAACAGCTGTTAAAAATACCAGACTGATGAAGCCTGAAGCCCCCCCACCCCCTTAAACTTTATCCCCGGCACAATCAAGTTTTATTAGCATGGAATGATGCATGAAGTCAGTACGCTGCTCTGAGCAAGAGCTCGCTGTTTTTTGTGACCAAAATGGGGAAGTGGGGGTGAAATTCACTGCAGGACATGCAAGCGAACATGAAGTGGGTCTTGATGAGCGCTGACCACTGCCAGCACAATCTTATCAATGGAGTATGACGTCAGCGGCTCACACACACTCACTAAAACCAACACAGGAACTCCAACGAGGCTTCAGTCTGTTTTGCCTCGGGGAAATTTTATTTTTATATTGCTCCCATTGGAGCACAGCCCTAAAGGATCAGGCTAACTGCATCCATTTTAGATTCCTGATTTGTCTTCAGACACTTGAAATCATTTTGATTCACGGCCCAGAGTTTTCAAGTCCCACAAGGACAAATGAATGTGAGTGCAGACAATAAAAAGATACTTTATAATGACAAAAAGAGGAACACACACCTGAATACTGAGTTGAAACAAATTGCATATAAATAAGAAAATATAACGACAAGACTCCAAACGCTTCACCATCAGCTTTTTTCAAAGCATGAATAAATAAATAAAGCCTAATATTTTGAGTTGTGCAAAAGAATGAAGGTTTTTTTAATGAAAATAAATATCAGTTTCTCAAAGGTTAAGTGTGAGATTTCTGTGCAAAAATGACTCAAAATGTTTTCTCCGTCCACACAGTTGGTCATTCAAACAAGCAGTCCTGCCCCAAAACGCATGCCATTGGCTGAACCAATGTTGCTATGCCAGGCTGGTTGAGATGTTTAACAAACAGTCAATGTTTTTGATAGCGCCACAGTGTTTAAACTTTTCGGTATCTTACAAACAGTTATAGAAATAGCAATCATAAATATTAGCTTTTTCTATGACTGTATAAGCATAAATAGCAGAAACTCCTTAGAAAGTATTGCAAATGACTTTTAAAAAATTTGAATAATAATAAAAAAAACAGATGCATTAAGATACGGAGCAGTTCCGCTTCATTACATTAAAAACACAAACTAATTAAAACCACTGTGTAATGATGGCATTCTTGCTATCTACAACACACAGTAAACAATGCCATACGAAGATAATTAGCCAAAGAGATAAAATCCATTTCAAAAACACAGCAAATTCAGAATGATTCCATGCGGCTAGCGCAGGACGTGATATGATCAACAGGAAAGAGATCTTCGTTACGGCCTTGGGAACAGCTCCCTGCATTCCTTTATCTACTTCCTGTAGCATTTCTTCAGCCCCTGTGGTTTGCCCTCATGTTCAGATTCATAAACCACTCTCGTTTCAGAAGGAGCGTCTGTAAATTTGCCTTGTTCAAAAAAAAAATTCTGATGTCTAGAAGGACGCCAAGCTTGTGTGGAAAACCAGAGGAGGAAAATAATGTTTGATTTGACATTTCTTTCTTTAAGGAACCTTCTGGTTTTAATCTCAGTCAATAATCAGGTTACCAGAAAGGGTCTTCGGTGGAACGCGTCCAAAGGCGGGAAGGTTTTTAAACGGTCGCCACTTGATGAAGTAGTAACATTAAAAGGGGAAAAAAGGAATTGGTTTATGTCTCATGCAATTCCTGGCCTCCTAACAAGACGCAGCATTCATAGAGCACACTTCTTCTACACAGCAAAAAAGAGACCGAAATATTTCTAAATTAATTTGGATGTGTTTAGTTTATCCTTACAGAAGAAAAAATACATTAAGTGGGGATAAAATTGTAAAGCTGTGATTATTCGGTCATTTGTGCAAACATTCGTACACCGGTTTTCAGGTTTCCTGAACCATCTTGCACTACAGGAATGCTGTCTTAACTTAAAGGCCTGGACAATGTCCCCTCTGTAGCTGAAGACGGGGAGGTGGGACAGGCCGGAGGGGGGTGCCTGGTTTCTCTCTCGCCATCTAACCCCACCCCGTCTCTGAGTGCTGAGTGTGTGGAAAAGGCTTGGGCTGTTGACAGGACCGCTCTCCTGAGCACTGTTTGTTTATGTAAAATGAGGCTCTCTCGTACGCAGGACAATTCCAATGTTTACTTTATATTGTCTCGTAGGTCTTAAAATACCATCGTAGAGGAGAGAGTTTAAAGAGTGGAAGAAAGACGGAGGGGAAGAGAATTCCAGTCAAAAAGAGACGACGTGCTCCGACAGCGCAGCTATGCGACCGAGGGCTTGCCACTTACTCGCTAGTACGACTTTGTGCAATAAGTGCACTTATTTCGTTAAGATTGCGTTTTAGCTTGGCTCAACCACAATGGAATTGGATACATAAGTGCGAAGTGCTTTGACAACAAACAACTGTTTGTGGCACCTAAATGTTTGTTCACACCAATAACTATAAGGTTTTAATATTCATTCTAACTCTATGTTATAGAGAACTATTATGACAACAACACAGAGGGACACATTTTTTGGAATCACTTTAAGAACCTTTTTCCCCAGTTAAAGAACGATAAAAAACAATGGTAGTCAATCAGAAGCCACCCATTAGCCAATCCGCTAACACAGCTTAGCTATCATAATCATTATCGTTCTTGTTGTAAACAGACCTTAAAAATGTTACTAGTTTTTGGAATGTTGTTTTTTCCAGTTGATCGGTGATAATAAAAAAACATAGCCAATCAGAATCCCTTCATTAGCCAAGCTAATATGGTTATTAAAGTTATCATTCTTGGTGTGAATGGACCTTAAACATTGTTAGTTTTTGCAAAGTCAGCTTCACTTGCTACTGTGCTACACTAGGATTAAGCTAGTATAACATGTTAGCAATAGCATCTAACAAACTTTAGCAGACCAAGTTAATAAACAAAACATCACAGCCACACCAACAAAACCAAGTAAATAAATCAAACAAGATTAGCCTCACAGCGTTATCAACAATATATTGACTTATCTGCACACAAAAGCACTGGACTTTTACCCTGTTTACACCCACCAGAATATAATGCAATCAATTAAGAAGCATTATTAAATGAGGAAGTGATAATTAGCAAACAAAGAGCAATGCTGTTAAACTGATGGGGACGTTCAAAACTACAAAAGTGCTGAATTAGCATTTGCGAAAAGAGGACATTGTGGAAGATAAAACCTCAAGCAACTTCAACCTAGGGTCAAAGCAAACTCAGTAAAGAAAAAGTATTTAAAGCTCCTTTATAACTGGAAGAGGGAAGATAAACCCTCTACAATGGTACAAACTAAAACAAAAAGACCTGAGAGAAAATAAAGCTGCCTCAAAAAATCTTAGCACAACAGGTTGTGTTTACATTGACAAACCCAATGCCAACAGTTACTGTAAACAATTTTCAGCTTCGGTTCAGTAACATTACATGTTTTTTTCCCTCTCATAGACTGAGTGGCGCTTCACAAACTTGTGTACTCCAAAACTATAGCCTATACAACCTTTCTATTGTACAATGGGAAAGACACGAATCAGTTGCCTTCGGGCTCACACACACACCAGAAGTCAGACGTTATTATCCATCTTATCTACTAGAATCACAGTCGCTCTTTGTTACAGCTGCTAAAGGTAACCTGTTTTCCTTAGTCAAACCACTCATGCAACAGCAACCATTCTCTGGCTAATGCTATTTGACAAGTTGAAAAAAACCATTGTGCTGCAAACAAGCAAACCTCATGCCATATCTAATATCAAAATGTATGACCAACAGATTCATGCATTCTCACGAGTTAGGAGCACAATGAACGAATGTTTATCGCCACAATCTTGCTGACATTTTTCCACAATGAATGTTAGCCTACGTTCGCATGCCTCATCACTTATACATTGACACAGCGGCTTTAGAAAGTAACAGCCAAACACTGTGTAAAAGAAAACTCCAATGGAGCTAAATGGAGGAAGACAAACATATGCAGCAATTTGCCTGCGATTCAGACACCTCGGTGGGGGCTTGCTGCTCAGGTAGCCAATCTGCCCCCCCTTGGTGAAGATGTCATTAAGATAATAGGCATCCAGTAGAGACCTCCGATAGGGCCGTCAAGCGGTAACTAATGATAACAATAGTCGCCTAACAGTCCTCTAATTGAAAGACAGTCTCACTGATGGGGAAGAACTTATCTAGAAAATCCTATGTGGCTCAAATGAACTCAAAGGTCTTCATGACATAAGCCATAAAAACATGCAATCAGAACATTCCTGCTTTTAATATCTATGCGCCCAGTTGTAAATTCAACTCTCTAACAACATCCTATTACAAAACAACAAAAGGAGAAAGACACATTCCTGACAACAAAAGCTGGATGAATCCTATCTGCCTGGGCTTGCCTCCAGTTTGTCGCCTGTTATGATAATACAAAATTAATTGTGCAGACATCTCACTGCGAAAAGTTAATTTTCGTGCCATAGGAGGAGGCGAATAAAGGCTTCTTTTGTGCTCGGTTGAGCCCAAGTAAATGACTTATTGTGCAATGCATCAGAATGGCCTCCTAATACATACATGCATGCTCAAGACTCAACAAGTGGTAACAAACAACTGTAAACTTTTGGAACACAAAGCTTGATTTGGGTATTAACTAGTTTTTGAAGCTCAAAAAAGACCCTAAACAGAAAAAAAGTCAAACAAAGAAGAGAATATGGCGCATTGAAAGGCGACTTTTTAACGCGCGTATTGCGAAAGAAACATTGACGGAGTGCGGCGTGACGTCATGAAGATGATAGTTGCGTTTAAAGCGGCACGTACCGTTCTTGTGCTGGGAGATAGCGATCCGTTGGAGAGGTATGGATTCGTAATATCTGGGATCATAAGAAACGGATAACCAGCATAAGGGGATCCCTTGAAAAATCCTCCATCTTGTTGTCGTCTCAAAGCTTTAGGGGCGACAGCAAACCAATCATTTTCATTACTATTCATAAATCACTCACACAAAACACAAGGAATGCATCTCGTACTGTTTTTTTTACCTTCCGCAAAGTATTCTCTCTGTTTCTCATAAATTTCTAGTTCTGGTCTGGGTCGGGGACGCCTGTCTGTTTGCTTGCATTTGGGAAATAAAGCATCGGTTTAGTTTTAGCGCCAGTAATGAACACTTATATGCACGCATTAGAGCACTAAAATGATAGTACAAAACTGTTTCGCTTACTTCGGAGTCTGATGAGCTGCTGTTGTTCTCGGACTCGTTCACTAGAGAAGATTTCACCTCGTCCAGATCTCTCTCCGACGACGCATTCTCTGATATTTTCTCCTCTTGCTCACCCTCATCTTTGAAGGAAATAAGTTCATCATTTGCTCCCAGGTCATCGCCTCCTCCTCCGTTTAACTGAGGCATGTTGGCCCTTTAAAAACCCCAAAGTCTGATTAAAACGAAACTTTCTTCTCTGTAATCCGAGCTAACCCCAAATCTTACAAGCGCGACTGTACCGAGGCTAGAAAAAACAAGACGTTCCTAGTTTTCCCATGACCAGAGCAGACGCCTGTGGGTCGTGGATTGAGGTTTTCTTCCTACAAAACCACACTGAAATAAAACCCCCAAACAGTCCACGGGCATCATTTGATATCCATTCGCGAGCCTGGAATCTTCCGATAGTCCAGCAGAGAACGGAAAGTCATGCACGAAAAAGTTTCGCGAAACAAAGGTGAGGATACAAAGTTTCAGTCAGTGCGGTTCCTTCAGTTTCTCTTCGCTCGAACCTCTCCGTGTCAGCGTGTCAATCCCATGGTTTGATTGAGGCGCACGAACTGTGTTTAATATGTATAATTCGGCTCCGGTGACAGGCTCGAATGTGGATAAAGACACATTTGTATCCCTGGATGATGGAAGTAGACTGGGGCAGAAGGAAGGAACACCCTCATGAGAATGGAGGAGGAGTCTGAGATGTAAACCGACACTGACTCTGTTCACAAGACAAGCCCCCTTAAAGAGACAGTCAGCTCCTGGATCCAGCTTCATTACAACAACAGCAGCATAATATTACTACTACAAATCATTATGATTTTACCTACCCATATATACCCCACACACACACACACACAGTTCAGAGGGGGTGCTAAAAAAATGATTAAATTGAGAGGAAGTAATGAACTGTTTTTTATATAGGCTACAGCAGCTTGAAAAAGGCATATTTTACAGGTATTAAACTTCTCATATGCCAATGTTATTAATATACTAATGCCAACTGCCAAATATGACATATGACAATTTATGAACGAATATAGAAAAGAGAAAGTTGGGATTTTCATTTTTTTCAATTAAATAAAAACTAAAAAAAATGATAACTTTTTACAATTCATAAAACTATTTCCACACGGGCACACATTGCGGGTGATAACCTCCTCGTGCTGATTTGCATCGTATCATGTGTCGATGATAGCCAGAAATAAGCATTAAAAAAATTGCAATATTAAGAGAATTTCACATTTCCAATTAATGTAGGCCTGTTTCATTCTTGTTATTATTAGGCCTATTATTATTAGAATACTTTTATTAGTAAATTAAATTTAATTATTGCCCTGAAATAATTTCATAAGCATCACACTGCATGATGCTCTGAGGATAATAAAATAGGCTATTAGCTTACTTCTCATTGAAAATGTTTTTAAAAAGATTTTTTTAAAACAGACTATTAATTTATACATTGAATTATAGGCCTATATTTAAAATGATTAACACTGCAGTCATCAAAGACAATTCAGAGCAGCTTTATTTCAGGCACTGATTTCCAAAAACAAACTGTTTAACGCGAAATACTTTTCTTCTCATACGAGCCACAAAATAAATATTAAGGGAATAATTGAAGACAGTTATATACTGTCATCAGCATATGTTAGAGTAGATTCGTCTCTCGTTGTCTGATTATGCACCGTTAATGCAGCATTAGTCCTCAGTGTTTTTACTTTCACTTTCTCTATAGTGAATTGAATGACGTTCAACGTCTTGCGCAAAGTTTGCACGTTGTTTGCTTGCGTTGCTAGACCCCTCCCCATAATAATATCAATTGTTTATAGGCCACATATTAGCATTCACAATGTTTGTCTGCAATTTTTTTCCTTTTCTGTATATTTGTATTACTGCCATTATTTATAATTTATTGTATATTCTCTTTAATATAAGTGTTTTTTTACCTTAACTTTATGTATGTTTGCACTATGTTATACTTCTATCCATCCAACATCAAGAGTCATTAATAATTAAAATGACATTATTTTATAATGTTTGTAATCAGCAGATGATCTCAGATGTAGTCTGATTATAAGAATCCTCTGTTCAGATGTTGCAGGAACTCAAAGGCCACCTCAGCCCACGTCTTGTTTTGTGCGGGTAGACTACAATACGGGACATTTTCCATGTTGGAGGATAAACAGGGGAGGAGGTGGTTGTTGAAAATATACAACAAAGCTTATTATATAAACATAGAGTTTTACAATGCTTGATCTGAGTTACAGCTGGTTGAACTACTTGTTGGTTGAGATAGACCTGTAAATACTTCAGTAGCTTTCAAACGTAAAACAGTGGTTCTTTTAAACCTTTACTTTAAACTCAGTCCAGGCCCACCTGCGGATTCTGTCTCTCACAGGTGGCTTCAGACTATATTGTGAGCCAAAGGCTCTTTATCTGGACATGCAATCTACAGTCTTTGCAGGTTTGTCTCCCATTGAACTCTATTAAGCCTCTAGTTTTCACTCTTGTGTGGTTTTCTGTATCCTCCTGCGTTCACTGGCTCCAGCGCTCCTCTCCAAGGGCCGCCGGTGAGAGCAGCTCAAATACTCCAGACTGTGTCCATGTTTGTTTTTTCCATCAGCACGGATGGCCTTTTACATGTAGTGCATGGCCAAGTCAGCCGTCCATAAATCATTCAGCGGCAGTCCGATTGAAATGAATATGAAAGTACTGGGAGAGTCAGATTCAGATTGTCAGGAGGAGAGAGAGAGAAACCAAGAGAATGAATAATTCAAACGCTGATATATTAAATCATATGAGCAATGAATTATTGACATGTTGACTTGGGAATTTCTCCATTGGCCAAGGATAAATAACACATCTTCAGCACCATCCAACCAAAATATTTGAATAGATTTGAAACCAAATAAATAAAACGAGAGGGGTTTATCAAATCGAGCACAAGGAACAGGTGCGTGTTACACAGTTCTGTGATTCCTGAATGACCGGCACAACTCCAGAATATAATATACCGGCAACCAAATATGCACACTGAAAAAACAGTGTGCTGAAAGATTTACATGCTGGTGATAGTAGTAAAATGCTGTAAAGAGAAGTATTAATCCCCATATGATAAATACATTTACTTAAAAATGTAATTTAAGATTTAATATGAATGTCTTACCCCAATATTTTTTGTAAATATACATTAAAGTGACCCCAAAATACACTGCTGATATAGATTTTAAAATATATTTACATAAACATATTTTCAATAAGTTTTAGTTAGTTACATTTCCTCATTGTTATATATATTTTCTCAATCTAAATGTATTTATGTTGTCCAGAACTTATTTTAAATCTCATTTTACATTTACTCAAAACATAATTTAAAATTAAAAATGTATCTTCCCCAGATATATGTTAAAAAATAAATAAATACAAATATCTAACAACAACACTAATAATAATAAAGAAAAAAGAAAACATTGATAATATAGATGTATAAATAAAAGATGACCCAAAATATATTTTCACTACATTTTAGGTTCAAATCGTTACTTAAATGTCCTTATTTATATTTAGAAATAAATATATACCTATTTATTTTCAATTATTATATTTACTTTAGATATATTGCTATATATCTGTATATATTTAAAGTTGATTTGAAAATAAACAAAAATTAAAAATTAAATGTATTATTCACCAATTGATGGGTATATTTTCAAATGCATATATTGTATATAATATATACATACACGCACACACAAATAAAGTTTTAGTTACTTATATTTCCTTATACATATCTACATATATTTCGATAGTCTTAAGTCTGAAAATGCTAGTTGTTGTATTTCTTTTACAGTGCATTTGCATATATCTGTCCTCTCAGTTTGCTCTGTTTCAAATACACTGGTGCTGATCTCATCTGGAAATATCTTACACAATGAACATCCTTCCACCAATGACTCCAATATTCTCCAGACAATATCCTGGCGTGTCGTTCAGTAAGCTTTAAAGGCAATGTGGTAATATCAATTACGTTTGATGATCAAAGATGAGTGCATTAGTGCAAAGCAAGGAAGCACTTCATTTCAAGATCAAATATGTTCCTCATTTCAATCAGGGTCACATCTCTTTTTCGAGAGAAGCTGGACTCCCCCCGATACAGCAGCATCACTTTCATCATCTCAGGCTTGAAAGAGAAATACTCAGCCGCTGCACACTCAGGGTTAACCGTGGACGTCTTTTCACTACATCAAAGAGCAGGGGAAGGAGAAGTGCATCTCCTTGATGAAGCCACATCTTCTCTCTTCTCTGAAAGTACCAAAAAATAACAACTTGCCATTAATGCATCCGTCCTCTAAGAAGACGGGCCGGGTGAAGATTTCCTCCTCTAATCATGAGAGCTAAAGGGAAATCTGCCTCGTGCACATGAATATTGCATTACCTGCCATTTCTTCTCTCTCTCATCCTACCCTACTTTTTTGTGCCTGAAATTTCAGTTGCTTTCATGTTTTAACACCTTATTTCTGTCCTTTTGTTGTGTAATCAAAGCAAAATGAGAAGAGATGAGCCAAATCAACGTTGTATTAAATCAACCAAAGACGTGAGACCATTCTCGGTTCCGTTGGGCAAAAAAATAATTTCCCACCAGCAAACTGTTGACTGTTATATTCTGAATAATCCAAGAGAAAAATGAGGAACTAGTTCCTTTTTAAAGACAATCTGAAACAAAGCTTTCCCTCATTCTGCACATGTGAGAGGTCAATCCTGGGTTCACTGCTGGCTTCTTCTGCTTTCATCTTCTGTGACCCGTCCTGAGAATGACATTCACAGACAACTCATAATCAACTTTTGCAGTTTCATCTGAACTGTCACATGATGTACAGTTTTATCGTTATTAGTGGTCTTTGGTAGAGAAGTGTAACTAATATTTTGCTCATACTAAGGGTTAGCGATTTGAACAAACCTCATATCCTAATTTCCTATGAAAAAAAAAGATTTAGTTTTGTGTGTGTGTGTGTGTGTATATATATAGATTAGTTATGTTTAACTTATTTATATAACTTATGTTACTTGTTTCAATAATATAAATTACTTTAACAACTTCAGTTATAACTTATATTTATATATATATGAATTTGTGCGTTTGTATTTTTTTGTTGATGATGTTTTTACATTTACTAAGAATGTATATTCCTTCCCAGATATATATATATTTAAAACAAATCAGACTAAACAAAAATACACTAAAAAAACATTAATAATATCAATTGTAAAATATTTATATATTATTATTGATTATTATCAATAATTTTTAGTTTATAATGCCACTTCTTTATATATATATATTTATATTTATACAGTCTAAATATATGTGTACGTCCAACAGCCTATAGTATATATATATATATATATACACAGTGCCTTGGAAAAATATTCATTAATCAATTTTTACCCCTTAAACTGCTTTAAATAAATAAAAATTCCCACATTAATCTATACTCCATACACCATAATGGTAAAGCAAAAAAAAACAACAGTTTTTGACATCTTTGCAAATTTATTAAAAGTAAAAAACTGAAATGAATCCATTGCATAAGTACTCATACTCTTATCTGGCACAGTTTAATTTAGCTCGGGAGCATTCATATTGCTTGTAGGTGTTACTAGACTTTGAGTGAAGGTAACTTGTGGCAAATTCAATTGAATAGAAATGATTTGGAAAGGCACTGCACATCATAATAAAAGGTCTGACAGTTGATAATGCATATCAGAGCAAAAACCAAGCCCTGGGGTCAAAAGAACTGCCTGTAGAGCTCAGAAACAGGTTTGCGTCAAGCCACACATCTGAGGAAGAGTTCAGAAAACATCTGCTTCATTGAAGGGTCACAGAAGCATGTAGTCTCTGTTAGTCTTAATGGAAGAAGTTTGAAACCACCAGGACTCTTGTTAGAGCTGTCCTCCTGACCAACCTGAGCAATTGATGGAGACGGGCTTCGGTTAGACTGGTGACCAAGAACCTGATGGTCACTCTTGAGCTCCATGATCATATGTGAAGAAATCTACAGAAGGAGAAACATCACTGAAACACTCCACTGATGGGCTTTATGGCAGTGTGACCAAATTCAATCATCTCCTCGGCGAAGACAAAATAACACACACTTGGAATTTACAAAAAAGCACCTAAAGGACCCTCAGACTGTGAGAAATAATATTATCTGGTCTGATGAACCTCAATTCCAAGCATCGTGTTTGAAGGAAACCAGCTCTGCTCATCACCTGCAGAGAACCGTCCCAAAAGTTAAGTGTGCTGGTATCAGCCTCGTGCTGTGGGGCTGTTTTTCAGCAGCAAGGACTGAGGGACTCGTCAGAGTAGAAGAGAATCTCAATGCACCAAAATATTGAAAATCCAGTCCAGAGCATTCAGAAACTCTGTTTTACCTTCCAACAGGACAGTGACCCTAAACACACATTAAGAGTGGCTTCTACACAGCGCTGTGTGTGAATGTCTTTGAGTGGCCCAGACACAGCCTGAGCTTGAACCCGATCTAATATTTCTGGAGAAACCTGAACATATGCGTCTGCTCCATCCAACCTGACAGAGCTTGAGAGGTGAAGAGATGAGGAGAAGAAGAGCAGATTATTGACAGATGCTGATGAGCAAAGCTTGCCGCATCAAACTAAAAAGACTTGAGGCTGTAAAAGGGCTTCAGCTAAATATTTAGTTAAGGGTATGAATTCTTATGTAATGTACTTATTAAAGTTTTTTTATTTGTAATTAATTTACAAAGTTGTGACAATTCTGGTTTTGCTTTGTCAATATGGTGTATGGAGAGTAGACTGATGTAGAAACAAAAGTAATTTAAAGCAGTTAACATAAGGCAGCAACATAACAAAACATGAAAACAATTAAGGTATGAATACCTTCGCAAGGCACTGTATGTATATACTCTTCGTAAAAGAATAGTGACATTTGACTTGGCTGTGTTTTCATATGGATCACACTGGAGTTAACTTGTTTTTCTTCTGTTTATGGCCATTGATTTCTACTATTGAAAGTACATATTTAATAGACCAAGTAGAGACATTGTGTACCCATTAACCAGCCATCATTACCACCAATGAGAGCTGTTTGTCACTCAGGACATGTCCTGTCATGCAATATCCATGCAAGTAATTGTAAGATAGCAGAAAAAAAGATGCAAATGCTCTGGGCGTGAGCTAAAGCCTTCACACACGTGTTGAACCTCCCCTTTGACACAATTACCTCCACTTTCTAAACAGGCCTCCAGACTCTGGGCCAATGTATAATTAACACAATAAAACTTTCAACAGCACGTGGGAACAGGCACACTTTTATACGAGTCATAAATAATAGAGTGCAGTCTCACCTGGACAGGATGTAAAATCCAAAGCTGTAAAACACACGAAAACAGCTAGGATGCAAAAGGGAATTATATTCATACCATCTGTGGATGCCAGAGTATAATATTTTAGGGTTATGGCATTTTCTCGCTTTGTAAAGAAGATGTGGGTGTTTGCGTAATCATAGAGTATTTAGGTAACACTATTTTGAGATGTTTAGAGGCTGTGAATGGCACGCCAGGCCTGACAACATTACTTGCAAAAGAATGGACGTGGCGTTTTCTGCCAGGTTAAAATCCTTATGAGTCCCGTTCACAACCCATCCATTTTACTTTCATAACAGGACATAGTTCCAAATAAAACAGCATATTCAAGAGGTAAAAATATAGGAAGGTAATTTACTTCTTTTTTTATTAATTATTTATATAAATGTGTGTGTATATATATATATATATGTATATGTGTGTGTGTGTGTGTATACATATATATGAGTGTATGTATATATATATATATATATATATATATATGTGTGTATATATATGTGTGTGTGTGTGTGTATATGTATTTTTAAATACTTATCAAGTTTTTAATGTCTCTTTATTGTGCTTCAGTAATAAATATCTATGTCTGATGGTTGATTTTCCCTCTCATTTTACAGAAAATCTCTCTGAACAAGAAACACCTCAGAATGAAGAGATTTTCTGAATCGGTGGATTCAAGTTCAAAGGCGCAGCTGAATTATACAATGGTCCAGTTCTCATGTGGTCTACTTTGAATTGGATTCAAATGTTTTAGGAATGCTAAGCCTTATTAAAACAATTAGTCTTGATATCAGATTGATTTACACTTCAGTGCGCTTTACTAAACCCATGTACCATGTGCTGCTTTTTTAACTTCACTGTGCCCAATGTCAGAGATATCCATTAAAACTCATCTCCATGCTGGTCTTAAGCTGGTCTAAGTGGCGAATCATCATAACCTAAATGTACTTTTCAACCAGTATGATGTTTATGATGAGGCTGGTTGGCCAAATGCTGATTAAACTAGTTAAGTACAATGGTGTGAACAGCATTAGTCAGCTGTTAAAGTGCACTGCAATGGCTTCATTTTAATCTACTTGGACAAAGGTGGGTAAAGTCCAAATTGGTTGATAAAAGTAGATTAAAACCTTTCTTTTTAGAGGAACTAGGTTAGCATAAACCCTCATGCACTCCTGTTCCGGCAGTGCAATTCACATTACAAGGACAATGTGCAAATATATATTATATTTGAATTATATATTTAAATGAATTATTTGTACAAATATACATTATCTACATAAATAAATTATATAATATTACATCAATATGTAAATATTAAATTAAACATTTAAATTACATATGTATGTATATATAGAATTTAAATGTACAATATAATTGAATATTTTGAATAATATATTTGAATAATACACATTTTAATGAATCTATTAAACTCTACTGAAAATACTACACACACACACACACACACACGTTGGTTTTTATGGTTTACGGGGACTCTCCATAGGCGTAATGGTTTTTATACTGTACAAGCTGTATGTGTTATTGCCCTACACCTACCCTACACCTAAACTTAGCCCTCACAGGAGACGGTGCATTTCTACTCCCCCTCAAAAAAACTCACTCTGTATGATTTCTAAGTGTTTTGAATTATGGGGACACTGAAAATGTCCTCATAAATCACCTTCTCCTTGTAATACCTATTTCATACCCATGTAATTATACAAATTTGTGTCCTCATTAACCACATAAACATGCACACACGCACGCACGCACACACACAAATAATCTGATTGCATATATATATATATATATATATATATCTACATAACACATATCTTCCATTTTCAGAACATTCCAGAAGATGATTAAGTCATCTACATAATTTATATTTAATTACGTTTAAACTTATTTACATATTTTAAATAGAATTTCAACACACACACACACACACACACATATATATATACACATATATATAATTTGGAGAGAATTGCAAATAAAAACAATAACATCGAACATTAAACACTATCAAGTCTTGCAATAATTTAATTGTACAAATTTTACTCCCCATTAACATCACTACAGCCATTCAAAAATATATTTGCCTAATATGTTTTGGTTCACACACTCCGCCCTCAATTACCAAGAGTTCTGTACACAGCAGAAGTATGTGCGACCAGCTGGTGGTAACTCGAACCCACACTCCGTTATCTCCACTGGCATCTGCACTACTTCCTCTAGCCGCGCTCGGCCGGGGAAGAATTCATCCTTTGTCCTCACTGATGTGGGCCTCACAAGAATCCAGCGTCTCCAGTGGTGGACATCCTCATTAAAGACCCTGAGATGGATGTCATGTTGTGGCTTGGAGACTTTCCTCATCTGGGCCGTAGACAGAAACATTCTCCAGCGAAGAGAGAAGCGCTGTAGGTGCCCGGATTCAACAGATGTGTTTGCCTTAAACATCCATTACCATGAAGATATGACTGCTTTCAACCGATGGTGTTCTGTTGAGCATAACTGATTAAAATATGATTAAATCTGTTTTACGTAATTGTTAGAACAAAAATAGATAACATTGCATTAAAAACCCTGGTTATTTTGGCTAAATCTGTATTATTTTAATGCGCTAGCTCATAAATAGCACACAAATAAAAATGCAATACAATCTGCATTAAATCTCATGAAAAGCCCCTCCTGTTCACACATTTCTGGGCACGGAGGAGACATGAATATTATTTCAGCTTTTCTGTACAGGCACTAGTAAAAACTCTAATGAGACGGAGCCAGTCAGCACAATATGACTTCCATCGTTCGGTTTTATTTCTAGCTGTTAAAACATTAGGGCGTCGTACACATAAAAACGAGACATAAACTTGAAATACCCTTCTCTGGTTAAAACCAAACGACAGTTGATGTCGTGAAAGGAACATTATGCATTTCACAAATGAGATCTCATTGATCTCTATAATTTCTTCACAGAATGAATTTTCTTATTTATTTATTAATGAATAAACTGCCAGTTAATACACTGTTTAGTTAGTTGTGTGTTTGATTCACTACAAGGTTCCAGTTCATTCGTTTGGGAATCAGACTAAACTGGTTGCACTGCATGTTTTTGATTCAGTAAACAGAACCGATTCATTCATTTGGCGAGTCATTCGTTCAGAAATCGGACAACTCTGGTTTTACTTTATGTTTTTCATGCACTAAAAAGCACCGGCTCATGAGAGTCGTTCATTCAGGAATCAAACTACACTGGTTTTGCTGTATTTTTTCACTCAACAAAAAGAACCATCCAATAAGAGTAATTAATTCAGGACTCGAGCTTGTTACACTGTATGATTTTTAAAAAAGACCCTTTCATTAGAGTCATTTCTTTGAGAATCAGACTACACATCTGTTTCGCGCTGTAGATTCAGTGGTGGTGTTTCAGAGAAAAAGTATTGCAGGAATCAATGTCAGAGTGTTTTATCATCTTACAATGCACATTTGAGAATCATTAACCAATCCAAAAATTTAAAAATGGAACCAATTCTGAAAAACACTCATGAATGATATAAGAGCAACCACTGAGCATACAGCCATGCATAATGTATGAAGACTTGATTTATTGTCAAGTACTTGAGAATTCGTAACATATTTCTTGATATAAATTGTCCTAAAGCTCTCAAATGCTTGTCAGATTAGAACAGATTTCATTCTGCAATCCCAACAGCAGATTAATATATGCAGCAGTACACCAGAGCAGATCTGATTGGTTATCATAGCATGTGCCTCACTTGGAAAATGATGTTCTCTAACATGAGATGCATTTCTAGACAGATTGGCACCATGAAACCTATACTTGACATTCAAATAATGCTCTTCAGGCGTATTCATGTTGCCACAACATTACACAAGTATTGCAAAAGCACCACATGTGGAGTCCTCATGCCTGACAAATTCAGGGCATTGATCTTAATAATAGCTGCTAACAGATCGCCCTACTCAGACCTAAGCCGAGAATCATTAACTACACCTGATCAAGTGTGTTTGCAGACGCAGACACGCTTTTCCTGTTCAAGAGACAACAGTGCTGATAGTATGGCATATCTGAGTGCTTATCACACAGTCGAGAAACATCCAATCAAAGGTATGGATCTGTGTTTTTAGGAACATTAAAGTATGCAAGTCATGCAAACAGTCTGTTTCATATTATTGTGGATATTTCTGTACTGTTAAGAACACAGTGCACAGCTAATGCAGCTGCAGTTCGGTGCTTTTACACAAACCCACAGCTGCCTAGAAACATTGTGAGAAGAGAATGTTAATCCTTCAGGGTATTTTTTCCTCACAATCTTTCTAGATGGAATAACATGCAGTGATTGATTCGTACAGCATCATAATGTCCATTTTGCCGGTTTGGCCAGGAGATTTTCATATTCTGGTTTGGTTTCCATTATCTGAGAGACAGGAATAGCATGCACTATTCACTTTGTGACATTGTTCTGTAGACTGTTTCCGACACATTTTAGTGGAAAATCTGCAAAATGCTGTGCACTGAAATGATTCACCCAACAGAATTGAACACTATCAAGTCTCGCCCTTTTCTCATCATGCTCAACAGCATAAAAATAATACTTAATTGCATTAGTTTTACTTTGCCCATGCAAAGCATGCTGGGAATTGCAGTTGTCAACATCATAAATCATTTTCAAGTGCTTGACTGGTTCACTCAACATTGTAACACATTTTAGAGAATCACATTAATTGAAAGCCAAGAAATCAAGTTTAAAAGAGAAACATAAGTGTGTTGTGTAGATCTCAAACAGGGCAGTAACTAGTTACACGTAACGGAATTACTTAATTTAATTTCAAAATAAATGTAACTGCAATCTGTTACTGAGAAAAAATGTGTAATTAAATTACAGTTACTTGTGAAAATGTTAATGATTACTGAATATTTTCACACATATACAGATATGATTGATTTATTTCCCAAATTGCAGTGTTTCAGGACTAACCCTAACCCTAATCAGTGTTGAGTGCTACTGTAAGGTTAACCCTGCCGATTTAAATGTGTCAAAATAATTAACAGTTTATACAAAATTAGAAATAAATTACATTTAGAAAATGAATCAACAATTAATCACATGTAATAAGTTACACTACTTTAATAAAGTGATTGATATAGTTACACTACTTACATTACATTCTAAATAGGATAACTTGTAACCTATTACATTTCCAGAGTAACCTTCTCAACACTGATCACAAATAATATGATTGAATAAATCAGACAATCTGTATTTTCAATTTCTTTCAGTGTGGAATGAAATTAAAACACCTGGCTTGACAAGTGCCATATTTCCTAATACTTACTTATAGGTTTAAGCCACAGAACTCTAATTTAAACATGATAAAATGTGTTAAATAGAGCTTAGAGTATAGTTACATCACTGGCTAATAACATTAGCACATTTGATTAAATAAAGTCAGCATGAAAAAAAATCACCCTCTATTTTCTATATACAATTAATCCATGCACATGCTTGTTTTTTATTATGTGTTTTTTTAAATATGTTTGATCAAAATGTCTTAACCAGATTTCTTCAATAATTTAGTCTGCTTAAACTCCGCCCCCGTAAGCTTATGTTCACCTGCCTCCACTGTTGTGTGCCACGCCCACATCTCAACATCCAATCACTGATCATTACATAGAACCAAAGCCCCGCCCAATGTTCTTCTTTTTCCATAATCAGTTACACTCAGATGTACATCGTAATACAGGCGAAAATATCTGTCGCTACATTTGATTTGTCACAACTTCAATATACAAACATGCAAGCGGGCAGAAAATAAGTCAAACTTGATGAATTATGTCCATTTGAATACTGTGGAAATCCTTCTTCTGACTTTCATATATTTTGTCCATGAGGTCCAGTAATGTTGAGTTTCAAGAGCCCCCAATGAGCATTTACAGACCAGATAAAGCTGCAGCACCAAACACCCCCCTTCACAACACAGAATCAACACTAAATCTTTGCGTTTTTGCAGCTACAGGCGTCATGCAGTTTGGCAGGAGTGATTAATTGTTTTCTACAGCGTCTGTTGTGCTAATTTCTCAGCGGTCGTATATCTTGAGGGCCAAAGTGTCCGATCCGTGTGAGTTTTAGGCACTGGAAGCGTACAGGCATATGGAAATTTTGACAAAACTCACATCTGGAATGTTACATTGAGTAATTCGTTTACTGTCACAAAAAGTGCATCCAAAAAGGGAGGATAACCACATACCAAAACAGGCAGTGACATTTAACCGAGACTCCAAGCCAACTGCTAAAGACAAAGATTGATGGAACATTTTGAAGCTATTAAAATCTTTGTGGTTTCACTCGTTGATGACTAAAAACAGAAGGAAGAGCCCACTTGGGCAAAAAAAAAGATGTTCCTTAAAACAAATATAAGACAAAGCCTTAATCGTAGCCTCATTCATGATCTACGAAAAGGAAGGTGCTTATTACGGCAGATACCAATCTTTAAATCTGAGTAAGGAAGGATGTAGAGCAAAGAGCAACTTATTTGTTGACATGACATGGCTGCAATTAGGTTTACTAATTAGCTCGGCAGAGCCCGGTTTTCAATAGCTTTAATATATGTGACCATTAAACTAAAATTAGACATTTTATGCAGGCTGTACACAGCTTATCTTGACTAATGACTGTTCATTGACTAATAAATTATTTTAAGATCAGCCTACGCAGTGGCGTCATTACAATTTATTTTGCAGTTTCTATACTGCACACATTTTTACAGCCTAGTGGATTTCAGGAAATGAAAACTTAACTGAGCTATAGGAGATACGAGTGTAAAGCCATAACATTTTACTTTAGGTGTATAATTAATCACATGTTACACACGGAAGAGTCGCAGCTAAAGTATATCAGATTCTGTTCAGCATAAATGTGCTCAAATCTGCTGTATTGCATCTTTAAATATCTTTAAAGTCAGAACAACTAAATTGTGTTGTAAGAAGTAACTGATTACATGTAATCTGGAAAACATAATCAGATTCTAAGAGTTAGATTAAATTACATTTTAAAACACTCATAATCAGATTACAGTTACTTTTTATGGATTTCTAACTACAATTTTAATCTTATAATTGGTTACAGGCAACAATTTGTAAGTAATCTACCCAGCCAGCGCTGGTTGTAAAATAATAAAACATTGAACACACCTAAAATGCATATTAAAGCACAGGTTATTCCTTTCTAAATGAAAACAATCTGAATTAAATGAAACTTTGGAACTGTTTCTTCATCTCCCTGTTGTGACCTCTCACCCGTGCTCTATGCATGTAACTCCAAGAGGCTATTAACCTTTAACCCCAAGCGGTGGTGAAAGCTCTCGGTCCCAGCGTGCAGCGGCTGCTGAGTGCCCATTGTGTATAAATACAAACCCTCTGTTTCCCAGTTTACCCCAGCGGAGGTCATAGTCATTTCCCTTCCTCTCCAGTCGCTGACCTTACGTTCCAATGGGCTAAACTTGTGGCACTAGCAGAAAGACGACTCAAACAAACTTCACTGCTGTGTTTGCCTTAGAATGATTGTCTGTGCATTTTGATACAGAGAGTAAAATGGAATACATACGTTATCCATCTGCCACGACTGTAAATATATTATTTACAAACATTTTTTAAAGTGATTGGACTGGATGGATCCTTGCTGGTCATCCTGTAGCTGTAATTATATCTCCGAGACATGTAAACATGTAACCAAATCTATTGTAAATAATCTGAAAGTAGTCACTAACTTTCTCCAAGACTCCAACAGACATATTTTATTCTATTAGCATTACTGCAGTTGACATGTAAGCTTTAGTGACTGATGCCGGACAAATATTCATAATAATAAATGGCATCTATCTAGCCAAATATTTACAGGCATCCGTTCCCAGGACAATATTTATGAGTCTGTTAGTGTAAAAGCCAGTGTCTGTGTGATGACCGCCCACCCCTCGCAAACAGGAAGTGAAACCCGGATTGGAATTGTGTGGACTGCAGCAGTTGGTCGTCCCGTTGGTCGCCTGTGTTTGGGGGAGGATGGGGCCGAGGGGCCCCACAAGCTCCGTGGGCTCTTTGTGTGTGTATTCAGCTCTTCCATTGGGCCTTCAGACCAGCAATGAACAAGGACAACCTAAACCGTTCACAAAGCTTTCATTCGTCCAGGACGTTTGGGATACAAGATTGAATCACATAATTAGATTACGAATGGAATGATCTCATCCAATCAGTAACTGATTACATATAAGCTGGATTATGTAATCAGATTCCAAACATTATGTACTCGCAATTAGATTAAATTACATTTGAAATTGGTCATAATCAGACTACAGTTACTTGTATTACATATTATTCACACATATTAATCATAATATATTGTCCCTAATTATTTTGTCCCCTTTTTTAAATATTTATTTCTAAAAATACTACTGTGTGTCATACCATTTAGCTTTGAAAACTTAAGATATGTAATGTCATTTCCGCTTTCATATTAATTCATGTTTGTTCATGTAAACTTTTTGTCAGCAAAAAAAATATTTAGTTTGACATTCAATATTTAGTAGACATGCAGGCAAACAAATGAAATCTTTATATTTTTAGCGTTTTATTTTGTTTTTATTTTAAAATATATATATATATATATATATATATTAGTGCTATTAAATGATTAATCATGATTAATTGCATCCAAAATAGTTTTTGTTTACATAGTATATGTATGTGTACTGTGTATTTATTATGTTTATATAAATACACACACATGCATGTATATATTTCAGAAAAATATGTTGTTTATATATTAAATATAATTTATATAATATAAATTATATGAATATACATATATACATGTAAATACCTGTACATGATCTCTAAATATATATATACTGTATGTATGTATATATTTAGAATGTATGTATACATAATAAATACACAGTACACATATACTATGTAAACAAAAACTTTTATTTTGAATGCGATTAATCGCGATTAAGCATTTGACAGCACTAATATATATATTTGTGTGTGTGTGTGTGTGTGTGTGTGTGTGTGTGTATATATATATATATATATATGAATTAATTATTAGCTTTTTGTCAAACCCACTGCCGATTTTTTTTTATTAACCCTAGTTTGGGAAACCCTGGAGTAATTTAAGGTTTATTGCATTTCCTGATGTTGATATCAAAGAACTAAATATATTTTATTTCTACTTTCTTATATCTATGTAGTACATGTAATAGTACGTTTAAAACAAGTTAGGTAATAAGTAATCTAAAAGTAATCTAAAAAATAGTCAGAACACTTAAAATGAGTAACCTAGATTACTTTATTAACTACAATTTTCATCATGTAATCTGTAATCAGTAACAGACCCCAATTTGAAAGTAATCTGCACTGATCCCCTGAGACAAATCCCCATCGTTGTGTCTCGTTTCTGTCTGTCAGCGGTCAGCGGGCTAATGTGATGAGACAAGCATATAGAGCAGACATTCTATCTCCCATTATAACTCTCGCTGTTTCACTCCAGCCACGCCATATATCAGTCCAAAAGGAAATCCCTCTTTTGTTCCTCAAGGAAACCGTGAGAAGGGGTGAGGCGGAAGGATGTGTCACAGTATTTCAAACAGCTGGAGAGGGCCTGCTGAAGCTGCTGTGTGATAAACCTGTATGCATAGCGCCGGCCACTTGTTGTGTCAGATCTCCTGAAGAAAGCCACAGATCAAGTGGGTTCCTCACGATGTCGTAAAGGAACAAATACTCTCCAGAAACACTGTAGAGTGGATTTAGGCCACTAAACAGGCTTGTCTAATGGACGTGTAGTATCTGACTTTGATTCCTGAACCTGAGGCTAATGATTAAGGGAACGGAGGAGTCCTGGTGAGCTGGATGCTGTTTGGACTGACTGATGGATGGGAGGGGAAGGGTTCAGACTAATTGCACCATGTTGAGCTCTCTGGGGAATTAATGGGTCAGTCCAACAATGGACAAGAGGTCTGACCACCAGCACACTTCAGGCTTGATTTGATTTATCCCCTCTGAGACCAGGAACAAATGTCCCTCTGGACAATAATCACTAACCAGAACCACATTACACCACAATTATGAGTCAGACCTTTTCTTTTCAAAGTCTGAAAACCTTTTGCAATGTAAAGAATCTGAAGTAACTATTAATACTATTTGCTGAATATAATTGAATTTTATATTTGACTTAATTCTCAAGTATCAATACAATTTATTAAAATATATTAATCATTATTATATATAATAAGGTAAATATTATTGTAAAAACATCTAGTGAATATTAAGAGGAACATTTGACAAGAAAATACGATTTCAGTATATCTACTTCAAAATTTCACATTTAATTCAATGTTTCTTGTTTTTTTATTAATTATTTGTAAATATTTACTAGCAATTTCTCAGTCAAAATTATTTCCAAATAAATTCTACACCAAATTGCAGTGTGGTAGCCAGAATTTGTCTGCAAGAAAACTACATATGTAAAAACTAGATAATGTAAAAACTACATACTGCTAGTCATGATAATAAGCACATAACAGAATTTGGCTTTTTTATTTACAAATAAATAAATATATATATATTCATAAGCCAGATTTAACTATTTTATTAAATATTATAATATTAACAACTTGATTTAGAATATAAAATATTAAACATAAAATATATAATATATAAACATTAATGTATTTATATATATATAACATTAAATCTACCTAAAAAAATAAAAAGAATCCTGTTCTTTAAAATCTACTGATAACACCATAATATAATATTGTATAACAGAGCATTGATTTTTATTTATAAAATTTAAAGAAAAAAAATCTAAAGCCTAATTTAATATTATTAAATGGCATATTATAATATTAATAAAATATTTAGATTTTTCTAATTAAAATTATAAAATATAGATTTTATAAATTGATATATTATAAAAGCAAAACTTTTGTTTGACAGAAAATTAGACATTGTATTGTTCAATTTAATAATAATCATACTAATATTTTACTTAATTCAGGATAAGCTAAGTATCTAACATTAGTACTTTTACATTATTTTCCATTAAAAGGACAATTTTAACATTTCTCAGATCCGCTTTTGCAGGATCCCTCAACATGAACAGTCCTCTAGAGTAGGACATGTGGACAGCAGAGGTGTTTGTCTTTACTGTGCCATCAGTTTGCTTCTGTTTTGGCCAGCCTAGTGTGGAGAGGAAATGAGGTACTATTAGGACACAAACTCTCACCGTAAAGCAGTCACTCTGTCAAAAACAAGCCTCTTCTCAGCACACCAAATAAACCATTAAACACTGCAGAGGCTGTGCTAACCACAGTCAAAGCAAACAATGCCGATTAGACCACCGCAACCCACAGATTGTAAAAGTCCCCTGTGGAAAGTGCCAAAGTGAATCGAGGTGAAGTTTACGCCTCAAAACTGTGACACAGTCCCAGCTAATGGCCTCCTGACTGACCTCTGAGTCGGTGTGATTACAGACAAACCAGACGGAGCTCAACAATAAATCTGCCCGTGGAACAAAAACTGATAACTGTTATATTCACAATGCATTCTCTGAACAGAAGCCTTAATATTCAGTTTTGCCTTCAATGATTCAGTTCGGACACAATATATTTTTTAAATGTGTAAATTTAAATCATTTGACATTATTTCACATTTGATAATGAGAATGAGTTTTTTTTTGCATTGAAAAAATGAGAAATGAGCTTAATTGCCATGAAAATAATGTCAAAATCTAGTCTTAAAAATAAGACTCAGTCTCTATTTTAGAGTGAAAAATAAATACAAAATATATAATATAAAATAAACATTAATTTTATATATATATACACACACATTTAAAGCAAGTACAACAAATTTGATCATAATATATAAATACTTTCCAATTTAAATTATGTAACATTATTTTTCAAATTTTATTGAGAATGAGATTTACTTTTGTGTTACAATAATGACATACGGCTAAATGTGCTTAATGATCATGAAAATAATGTCACATTATGCCAAAATAATGTCAACATCTAAAACAGGATTTGGTCTTGCTACATATAATATCTGATTTAGCAAGTACATGTCCTGTTAAATACAGTTTAGATTTTCACCATGAATAAAAAGATCAAATCAAAATTATAGCATTGTACAGTTTTGTCTTGCTAAAGATAATTAACCAACTCACTAAATTAAAATTATATCTTAAAGGCAACAGATAATATCATAATAAAACTTTACATTTTAAATAATTAAGACATTTGTTTCACATTTTTAATAAAGACAAATTATAAAAAATGTAGTCTAATTCTTAATAGGCTTATGCTAAATATAATACAATTATTTAACATACACATAAATTAAACATAAATGTATTTTAAGCATTTTTAGCATAATAAATGTATGTCTTGTTAAAGATATTATATTTAATTGACTGTATATAGTGAAATAACCAACTCACTGACACTTTTTTACATTCATTTCCTTTAAAATGTCAAATAATCATATTATTTGTCTATCAGAAATGTCCACGTGCACGATGTTATAATGATGACCAGGTTACATGCTCCATGCAAACGCACACTATGCACTTGAGTCCAAGTGAATTTATGTTCAGGAAGCAGCGTGAAGTCCATGAAGTGCTACATGCCACATTATCAATAACTCACCCTGAAGCTGTCTCACTGTTTCCTTCTGAATGGTTTACATGTTTCTCAGATGACCAGCTCAGGGCCGAGGTAATTAGAGCAGACCAGCTGTATCGGCTGTGAAGCGCTAGCAGCTGTCCCGGAGCAATGGACACTCATTACCGCCGGCCTTTGTCATCTGTCACAATGCAATATTGCGAGAGGCTTTACTGGCATGATAAACAAAGGTTTACATGGCTGAAGCATTAATAAACATTACATGGCCACAATGTACACAAAGGAGCTCTCTCGCTGTGTTTGGGCTGCACGTGCAGGCGGGACGGGGGTCTGGCACCATCCGGCTCAGGGCCAGCATGCTGCACTCAGGCCTGTGAAGAAATGTGCGCATTGCTTATTCAAGCCTGACAGCAAGGGGTCTGGAACCCGCCGGGCCGCTCGGCTGAAAGGAAGGTGTGAGAAAGAATGTTAATGGCTCTTAATTAAGGATGGCTCTGATAAGGAGGTTCGGTGAGCTTGGGGGTTTGATTAGCAGCCCTGGAGAGATATTTGCACCTGAGGAGCATTTCATCGATTGGCCTGGCAGGAGGGACTCACTAGCTTGCCATTCATTTACCAGCATGATGTTTATCAAATCAGATGCTAATGGGACTGTGCGACTCCATGGGAGAAGTGAGAGGGGGTGGGTGATTATTTATTCTAAGCGTTTGAGTGGGAAACAGGCACAAACAAACACACGTTAAACAGAAAAAGCCCCCAGGCCAAGAGGGTGTAGTATGTGAACAGTGACCTGCTGGTGAAAAATCAAACTATAAGTCCCAAAAGAGCCAGGCTGACATCATGCAGGACTAGAAGTGGGACAAATGTGACAAAGTTATTTGAAGAACCTTTTAAAAGTCAATTAAGCTTCTTTCTCAGTTGTATGTTATACGATCCACCAGTTGACTGCTAATGTTGACTCACAGTCTTAAACCAGTCTGGAGGAAATGGAGCGCAACGCTGTGTTTGCACAGCAGATAATGCAAGTCCTAATTTAGAACAAATAAAAAAGGGTTATAAGGGCAAAACACGTCTTAACAGGAGGAGCAATGTTTGATTCAATAGCATTGTTCTATAGCATCATTTTCTAATTGTATACTAGTTTCCTATATTTATTTTTCTTTTCATTTTGAGATGAAAATGTGGTGATACAGGCCCCTAAATATAGTATATGTTTAGAGGCACCAGTATAATTATATAATAGTTCATTTTATTAAAACAAACAAAAAGTTAGATTGATAGAATTTACGAAAGTATTTTGTAAGAAATTGTAAAAAATAAATACATGTCATATATAAACAAAAAAGAAAGAAACATAGAAAGAACTATTATTAAAATGTTATATGTAAAATATCTAATTATAATATATATATATATATATATATATACATACATACATATATAGAAAATAAACTATCACTATTAATTACAAAGACAGCAAGTAACACATTCAATTAAATGTGAAATTTAGTAGAAAGTAGAAATAGTATTTTTTTGTAAAATGTATCCAATGCATACTTTTATTTGCTTCTTAAAAACTCCCGCAGTGAATGTGTATATATATTTTTTAAATAATATAATATCATATATTTTTTTGTATTGTGCCACTTAGCATTTAACGGCAAAATGGTTATTTTGGGGAGAAATATGACCTGGATAGTTTTTCACAAGATCATTTGTAAAGATAGCAGTAAAGCTATTTTATCAAGTTATCAAATATCCCCATGCAACGAAATCATATTCTTTACTAGATTTGTGAGATTCTCTCAAACACAACATTTGTGTTCATGCGAGCATCAAATCTTAAACTGACAATAATCACAATGCACATGAAATATTTGAGCCTGTTGAGCTCAAAAGTGAAACCCGATTACAGTTTCAAGGACAGGCAATTAATTTTGATTATGAGGGATTGGCCTCAAGGGAGAAATCTCAGAGATCTGTGAGGCACATGGCTTAGTAATGCTGAGTGTGTGTGTGTGTGTGTGTGTGTGTGTGTGTGTGTGTGTGTGTGTGTGTGTGTGGTAAACTCAAACCTTGACACCAACTCAAACCAGCCTAACCATGACACAGGAGCCACGGCCCTCCCAGCCCAGCGGCTGGGCCCTCGGGGTCCCGCTCCCATTACAATCTCGGACTCAATTGTCTGCTGTGTGTGAGAGGACTCAGGGGGCAGATGCACTCTATATCATACCTGTCAACAGACGCGCTTAGCACAGTCCTGCGTGCAGGAACACACACACACACACACACACACACACATGTTGGTTTTTATGGTTTACGGGGACTTTCCATAGGCGTAATGGTTTTTATACTGTACAAACTGTATGTGCTATTGCCCTACACCTACCCTACACCTAAACTTAGCCCTCACAGGAGACGGTGCATTTCTATTTTCCCTCAAAAAAAACTCACTCTGTATGATTTATAAGCGTTTTAAATTATGGGGACACTGAAAATGTCCTCATAAATCACCTTCTCCTTGTAATACCTATGTCATACCCATGTCATTATACAAATTTGTGTCCTCATAAACCACATAAACATGCCCACACACACACACACACACACACACACACACACACACACACACACACGGCCGGGGCTGCAACACGACACCGAGAGTGAAACTGGGTCATCTTATCCAGAGACAAAGACTCTGGAGCTGACAGCAGGAGTTGAAATCTGGCCAAAAGACCTTGGCAGTGCCATATCATGAACAGTCGGTCGCTGGGAGGAGTCATAACGATACCCG
This sequence comes from Gymnocypris eckloni scoliostomus, assembly GCA_027564155.1. Taxonomy (NCBI): domain Eukaryota; kingdom Metazoa; phylum Chordata; class Actinopteri; order Cypriniformes; family Cyprinidae; genus Gymnocypris; species Gymnocypris eckloni. The sequence continues at coordinate 19,691,117 of CM050435.1, forward strand.
TGACCACTATGTGAAAAAAAGTATTACTCAAATCACGTAAATAGGAATCTGCTATTGAAACTCTCACTGCACGCTGAGAGGCGCAGGTTCCCTTTCACATCGAACTCAGCACTGCCAATCATCTGTTTTGTGCTTTCGTGTGAGAAAATCTGTGATTGATTCATTCATGGTCTTGGCTCAAACTGCACATGCGGTCACAGAAAATAGCGAGATTTAATTGCATGCATATGATTCTCTCTGGCAGATGAATTAATGCGGTTGAAATTGTGAGGTAGGCCTATACACTGATCCGAATCCTTTGAGAAGACTGAAGTGCTGAGTTCATTTGTTTCAAATGTAGTGTAAAATAAATCATATAGATTTGGAGACCACATGGGCAAAACATGCAATTCCCTCAAACTAATTTTTTATAATATAGGATCTTAAGATGTTTCCATTTACAAGCTATTTCGTTTTTCTCCATTTTGTTTTAATAAGCTGATTGCATAATAAGTCTTACAGCATGAGCGGAACAAGGAACCAAAATAATGAGAACATCGTGCCATCGTGTGGTCAGTCTAATAACTGCAGCTATTGATTTAGTTCCTGAGTGACGAATAGAAGGTAGAATAGAATAGAATAGATGCAGGTTGTTAAAACAAACAAAAGGTACAATAATAATGTAATTTATAAAAGCATTTGCAGCTTCAGTCTGGGAACTGCTAGGGAAAACTCTTGAATTGTTTTTGATTTATGGAATATTTGAATTGAATTGCTATAATTGCACTCAGTGGCAGTTCTCGGGTGAGTAGATATACGGGCTTAGCTCAAAGACATCCATGTATGTGTCAGGGTACATGTGATTTTAAAACTATATATGTATATATATATCAAGAAGAACACCAAAACCATAAAAAGAACAGGTAAATCATTTATCATCGCAGTCATGTGTTTGCTGTCTTCTTGTTTGATCAGTTAAAGTGTTTCTATCTTCTTTTTACTCAGTTACAGAGATAGCCGGATGCCTTTGTCCTCATAGATATGTAGGTAGTTGCCACATTTAACCGCTCCAGACACGTCGATATATCCGCCATCTTGGAACGGTCAACGTGACATCACTCACTATATCACAAGATGCCACAACATTGTGCAGCACCTGGTTGTAAAAACCAAATATGAAATTCTTGAAGAAACTGAATTAACTTTCACAGGTACAATTTGCGCTCTGACTTTGACCCATCAAAGTGTGAATACACACCAGCGAGTACACACACACACACACACACACACACACACACACACACACACACTGTGAACACACACCTGGAGCAGTGAGCAGTCATTTAATGGCAGGCAAACATCACCAGTCCATCATCCTGGACAGGAGCCAGGAGCCAGAATCACCAATTGCTCGTGATCGTCTGACGTTAGCAGGAGAATGTTGTCAGACTCAATGTTTCTACAGGAGGAGAGATAAACGTTCAGTCATCATATATAACATTCTATGCAATTAAATGATTCAAATTAACACAAGCTTAAATTGAGAGATATATACATACAAGTATTTACATTTACATTTTGCAGACGCTTTTATCCAAAGCGACTTACAGTGCATTCAGGCTATACATTTTTTATCAGAATCCGTGTTCCCTGGTAATTGAACCCACAACCTTTGCACAGCTAATTTAATGCTATATCATACCACTGAGCCACAGGAACATATTTAAAATCAGTGGTGGATGAAGTACACAAATCAAGTACTTGAGTAAAAGTACAGATATGTATTATAAAATGTTACTCCAGTAAAAGTAGTGCTTTTTCAATTTTACTCAAATTAAAGTACAAAATTACTTAAGTAAAAGAAATGTACTTATAAATAGATTTATTTAGCAATTTTATATAGACTACTTAATTAAATTTTATATTTGCGCATATTTTTATAATCCTACTGCTCAAAATACCTGGGATTTTCCCAAAATAACCACTATATGGAGTCAAGATATGTAATTTGTTGTTGATATGGACTCCGTTGACGAGAGTGATGTAGTCATGTTCACTGTGAAGCTTATATTCTAATGTACCTGAGAGAAAACAGAGTTGACCATCTGATTATCACCAGTAAGACAAAAGTGTTTTAAAGCGTGTTTTGCAGAACGTCACAGTTATATATGAGAATAAGGCCTGAAGTTAAGAATATTTTAAGGAATATATTATTATATTTTCATAATTGTTTTTCTTCTCAAACCTTGTCTGTGGTGTAAAATCACCCCTGGTCAAATGCCCCCAGAGGGCATCACTACCCACTCTGATAATTACTGTAGTTATGTTCAATCACATCCTTTCTTTTTCCCTCAGATGGAATCTTTCTAGGTGGTTGAATACAAATATTTGGACTTTATACCTAAAAAAATAATCAACTTAGTACCAGCAAGCTTGCTAGCTAGACTGTTAGCATCAGCTAACAATATTTACTTATTTTCAGTATGTTATGAATAAACATGAATCTACTCGGCTAGTATAAATAAAATAATCGTTAATAAAACTGATAACGTTACAGCAGCGTGGAATATACACGTGCATGAGTTATTTTATTTAATCTGTGTTATTTTAATGTTTCGTTTTTTGACCAAAAACAGAGACACTGACATTGATCTGTCTGCATTCAAGCATTTCAGAGGGCTTAATAAGGTCACCCTTTACAGCAGATTTAGTACATAAACAACTGAAAGTTTGACCTAAATATGATTTTCAGTTACAAATATTAATCCTAACATTCGACATTAGTAACTTACTTTTCGCAGCATCCGTTGCGCGCGCGTTCACGAGATCTCCCGCTTGAGTTCAGTTCACTGGAGACTCGATCTAAACGGTTCTTTTGAATCAGTGAGTTGTCGACTCGAGAACAGCTGTAATCAGATCATTTGTGTTCGTGAATGAATCGTTTGTTGCGATTTGCGAACCGATTTAACAGCTTCATTGAAAAGAATCAGTTTGTTCATGAATCAGACACTGTGTCTCGAAGCACGTGATGTTTTATAAGGAGTAACAATATGTTTTAGAAATGTAGTGAAGTAAAAAATAATATCTTATGCTTTGGAATGTAGTGAAGTAAAAGTAAAAGTTACTCAAAATAAAAGTACTCCAGTAAAGTACAGATACATGAAAAATGTACTTAAGTAGCCTACAGTAACGAAGTAAAGCTAATTCGTTTCTGACCACCACTGTTTAAAATACATATTTAAAATATGTAACAAATGAAGAAACAAGTTTAAAGTTTTGCTCTTTTTACATTGACTATCAATCTACAACAATTTCTCAAATATTTATTAGGCTACTGATCAATTTAACGTTCACTTCAATGGTATCGACTTTTGTTAGTAAACATCATATTTTTTTCCTTATTTCTGTTAACATCATAAAACCAGCGAGCTAAGCCAGTAGTTCAACTTCTGACAGTGTTGTGTAAACTTGGCACCTTTGCAAGGCCTAAATGTCAACAAAGAAGCATGAAAATGGCATTGTAAACCTTTGTTTTTTTATTAAAAAAATATAAATTACAATTTTAAAATATTCACAAAAATCTAACCATTTGTTTCAGTAAAACAAATGAGATTGTGGAAAATCTCATTATGAAATAAATGGTTTTATCTAATAGGCCTACAGATTGTCAATCATTGACAATCTTTTATTCAATTTATTTTCCTTTTTTTCCCAATTTGCCAAGATAACAGCTGTCTTTCCTACAATGCCTGATGAGTTTGGAGACAAACTCTGAAGCAAGGCTGAAGCATTGTATTATGTTTAGCCTTTAAAGTGATTGCAAAAAATGCGATTTTACGAGTCCAACGAGTCCCTTGTCGAACAAATTTCGAACACACACACACACACACACACACACACAAATAAACAATATGGTGCGAGTGCAATACTTTTAAGTTTTAACCGGTTTTGACTAAAACATGTCAGTGAATCATTTGTACTGAAAACTGTCCGAACAAACCGATTCGCTAAAACGATTCAATGTTAATATATTGATTGGTGGAAAGCCATAAACATTTTCTCTGTAATATATTTCGTCGAACAATGTAATGTTTTCTAGATTTGTTTCCTTAACACATTTTCAAGAGATATTTAACTGCATGAAAAATGCACGTTCTCTCTCTTCCTCGTTTCATTTGCCCCAAAACTCGCTGAACCTGATTTCACGGGACAGGTGCCTTCTTAAAAACGGCAGAAGACAGTCCGCTGAAAGAGGAAGAGAGGGTTATAATTATATCTCCAGTAAAAGTTCTCCACAAGTTTGTGCCAGCTTCATGACCCACTATGGCAGTAAACCTGAGTAAAAACGGACCCGCGCTTACAGACGCTTATAATGAAGTGGTGAACGGGAGAACGAGCACAGACTGGTAAGACAAATCATCATACTACAACATATCGGAAATGGAGGAACGAATGATGTTTTCTAAGAGAAATTAGACATTTTAGCGTACTAAATTCATAAAATGTTGCTTTAAATTAGGTATTTCTCTTTGCCGTAACATGTAAATTACTTTTTAATAAATCCAGGTATTACATAACTCATGTTCAAAAATGAATTAGTTACTTTAACTTGTTTAATCTGTGGATGATTTTGCACGTTATATATGTTTGTTGTCATGTGTAGTGGTTCTCTTCAGTCATTTTGTTACAGAAGGATCCTGCATACAAATAAATCTTATTTGTTGATTATAGGGTGTTGTTCACCTATGAAGGAAACAGTAATGACATACGGGTTGCAGGGAAGGGAGGTGAGTGAATTTGTTTCAAATATAATCTTAAAGAATGCAGGTAAGAGTGCCAATAGAGTGATGTCATTCTTTCTCTTAAATAAAAAAAATAAAATAAAAAATACATAAAATGGAAGCCGTGGCCTAATGGTTAGAGAGTTGGACTCGTAATTGAAAGGTTGTGAGTTCGAGTCTCGGTCCGGCAGGAATTGTAGGTGGGGGGAGTGAATGTACAGCACTCTCTCCTCCTTCAATACCATGACGAGGTTCCCTTGAGCTAGGCACCAAACCCCCAAATGCCTCCATAAATGCTGCCCACTGCTCCAGGTGTGTGTTCACGGTGTGTGTGTGTGTGTTCACTGCTGTGCACTGCTGGATGGGTAAATGCAGAGCATGAATTCACAGTATGGGTCACCATACTTGGCTGTATGTCACTTTCTTTATTGTTGTTGTTGTCCTATTCGATGAGTCAGCAGTAGTTCACAGCTACAAATGCTTGTGTGTTTTCTCTGAATGTGCCATAGATGGTGGGCTTGAAGAAATGGTGGAGGAACTGAACAGCGGCAAAATCATGTACGCCTTCTGTAAAGTGTTGGACTCCAGCTCTGGAGTTTCCAAGTTTGTACTCATCAACTGGGTACGAATTGACAAAAATGTCCAAAATCATATGTACTGTTGAGAACTAGCCTACTTTATTATGTAAGGGAAAGAAAAAAAAACAATTATGTCAACCTTCTCAACCTCATGATCCAAACTAGACTTTGGGTAATCTTTAAAACACAAATTAAGATTTAAAAGAAACCTGAGAAGTTTCTGTTTATTAAGTTTTGATCATATAAATCTTGTAAAGCAACAGTATCTCTTTGCATAACTTGGATTAAACTACTTGATTCATATGGAACTATCCCTCTCTCAATTTCTGTTTTACAAATCATCTTTATACAATTATTTGGTTTCAGACTGGCGAGGGAGTCAAGGAAGTTAGAAAGGGTGTTTGTGCCAATCACGTTCATTCAATGGCCAATTTTCTGAGGGTGAGTGTAAGACGCAGCTTTCATTTTGTAACTACATTACATGACATTAGGGTCATGTCATTTCATTTACAACAAATTCCTCATTTTGAATGTGTATTTTATGAAAGGGTGCCCATGTGACCATCAACGCTCGATCAGATGATGATGTTGAACCTGCTGACATCATGGAGAAGGTGTCCAAGGGCTCAGGCGTCAACTACAACATCCACAAAGAATCAAAGAAGAACAATCATTATGAACCTCCGGGACGTGTGGTGAGATGCCATGAATTATGTCTTTACGCGTATTTATAGAGTCTGCATGTTTTCCTTCTTATTCTAATGTCTTTGTTCCCACAGGGTTCTGTTTATGAAAAGGTCAGTGCTTCAGCTGAAATGCAAAGTACGGATAGAGACAGCTTCTGGGCTCAGGCTGAGGTGAGGAAACACTACGGTAAAACACAATGCTTTTATCTCCTCATCTGCTCTTTGTTGTCTTGATACGTTCTCTTCCATCTCCTTTATCAGCAAGATGAAAAGACTCGCAGGCAGGAGGAGCGCAGGAGGGCAAATGAGGAGAGGCAGCGTCTGGAGAAAGAACTGAAGGAGCGGGATGCTCGAGAGGCAGACGAGCGAGAACAAAGACGGAGGGAGAATGAGAAAGAGATCGACCAACAGAGGCGAGTGATTTCGTGTCTGTCCTATACATATCATCAAAGCAGTATATACACTACCATTCAAAAGTTTGGGACCGGAAATATATTTATACTCCTAATCAGCAAGGACACATTAATCTGATCAAAACTGACAGCAAAGACCTTTTAATGTGTTTGTTTTTCAAATAATGCAGTTCTTTTGAGCTTTCAATGAATCATCAAAAAATTATTTTCCACAAAAATATTTAGCAGCACAACTGTTTTCAACATTGATGATAATAATCAATATTTCTTTAGCAGGAAATCAGCATATTAAGTATGATTTCTTAAAGATCGTGTGACACCGAAGACTGGAGTAATGATGCTGAAAATTCAGCTTTGATCACATGAATAAATTACATTTTAAATTATATTGAAATAGAAAATAGTTATTTTAAAGTGTAATAATATTTGTCAATATTACCATTTGTACTATATTCTTGATCAAAGAAATGCAGCCTTACTGAGCACGAGAGAGCTTTTTCAAAAACATAAAAAAGAAATGACTGTGCTCAAACCTTTGAACGGTATTGTATATACTTGTAAAGTTGGTTTGGCTATGTGTCTGTTAAATAACTTCCTCATTGGTGTCTCACAGGCGCTTTGAAAAGAAACAAGAGGCAGAGAATAAAGAACAGGAGCAGAGGATATTGGTAAAATTATGGCTTTCCTTCAATACATCTGAACATCATAAAATCATATTTAATATATCATGTTAGTCACTCTTGATTGTCTGACTTGTTGTTAAGGAGAAAGAGCAGAAGGAGCAGCAGTCTCCTGTCAAAGCAGGAATACTGCGATCTCAGTCTGTGCAGAAGGCCAATGTGAGTTCACCTTTGAGCCAAAATAAATACAGCACAACAGTGAACGCCCACACCGACCGTGTCTTTGGATCTCAAAGTATATTTCCCATTGAATTTCTCCATAGAGATGAAAACAACTCTTTAGTAAAGAGTTACAAGCCATGTGCAGAACCTCAGAGATGAATCACTGGTTTAAAGTGAAAAGTATAAGAAACTCAGATCATTTTTATATGATCAAATGAAATACACTTCGCACAAAGCATTAGAAATTGTGTAATAAAATATTAATATAAAAATATTGACTTATTGCGACAGGTTGTAAGTCCAAAACCAATCTATTTTAGGTTTTTATGCAAAGTTGTTATGCTTATCAGGTATTTATTTGATAATATATAATGAAAGTACAGTAAAAACTGTAATATTCTAAAATATTATTACAATTGAAAGTAATGGTTTTCTTTTTTAATATTTCTAAAATGTAATTTATTCAGTCTTCAGTGTCACATGATTATTCAGAAATCATTCTAATATGCTGATATGCTGCTCAAGAAACATTTAAACAGCTGTGCTGCTAAATATTATTGTAGTACATTCAAATCATGTATTTTTTTGAGGTACATTCAAACCATGATACTTTTTCAGGATTCTTTGATGAATAGAAAGTTAAAGAGAACCGCTTTTATTTCTTGATGAATTTTTCACATCCTTGCTGAATTAAAGTGTTCTTTCTTTCATGCACACACTAAACAACTTTGAACAGTAGTGTCTATAATCAGTTGGTTTGTCTTGGAGGATTTACACATTATCATTAAAAACAAGCTCTTTAAGGAGAAAATAAACGGGATTTTACTCTGTTGTATTTTGAAGAGCAAGTAAGAAAGGCTATACAAGAACTGAAAAGACATAAAAATAACATATTCTACCTTTTTCAGGAGGCAGCATCAATCATCTCTCAGCGTTCCATCAATCCCAGAGAGCTGTTTAAGCAGAAGGAGAGAGGTTCAGCCAACAGTGCAACGCCTTCTTCAGCCACCCGACCAGGTAAAGAAATCTCCTGTCCAATAATTCACCAACTTCTGACAAACCTCATATATAGAACATGGACACAGTCCCAAGCCTTTCATGTCTTTTCCCTCAGGTCAGCTGAGGAGCTCATTTTTTCCCCAGCAAGCAGTCAGTGCAGAAAACCCTCCCGATGAAAGCAGGTCTCAGCCCTTATCTCCAGTTCGCCCTGCGGCAGCCGCCTCGGTTTCACATGTACCAGCTCCAGTCTCTCCTGTGCACGAAACTACTGCTTTCCCAGTAGTAAAGGAGGGTGAATAAAACCACCAACCCCTTTTGTTTCGGTGGTTTGGCATTATATATCAGTTAAGTAATAAGTTGCTTTATTTCTGTCTTTTAGACCCCTCCTCTGATGATCCGTTTGTATCTGAACAAGCCGAGGGTTCTGAAGATGAATGGGATGGTATGTTTTCTCTCTGTGACTCTTATAATCATCAGTCAGTGTTATAGTTATGCTTGAAATATTATTTACTGTGTGCAGAATCTAGTGAGGAGGGATCGAGCCCTGATGCTGGGAAGCAGCAAAGTTATGATGTAAACGACATCTACACGGACGTCCCCTCACATGACAGTATCTATGAGAACGTTAACCAGGTCGGTACCTTGTCATGTCATCCAAACCTTATTAGGACATATTTTTCAGTAATAATAATACTTCAGCAGGGTATAAAATATTATGTACTGTAGATTTTGGAGTCACAAAATACCATAATTTATCGTATATTTTGTAGGATTTCCAAACTCCATGCTGGTGAAGAAGAGAAGATCTGCGCAAGAGCACTATATGACTACCAAGCTTGTGAGTGGTTTAATTCTAATGTATTATCAAAAATAATATGAATCATATAAATATTTCAAAGTTTAATTAATCTTAATATTATCTAATTATATATATATATATACGATTCTTGTTAACAGTAAAGATAGGCTCGATTAACCCAATTTTTTTTATGAAATGTTATTTAGGAATAAATTACTTTACAATATCTTTTTTAATCAATGAAGATGTGGTAAGAACAACTATTTTCTTCTTGTAGCGGATGACACAGAGCTCACCTTTGACCCGGATGATATTATCACAGGGATCGAGATGATAGATGAGGGCTGGTGGAGAGGTTACGGTCCTGACGGTCACTACGGAATATTTCCTGCTAATTATGTTGAGCTTCTTTAAGTCTTCATTAACCAATCAGATGCAATATCATGTGACACAATGATTGTGTGTGTGTGTTTTAGTGTGCTTTAATGATGTTACTGGGTGTTTGGAAAATTTGCTTTCTTACTGTATCCATATAATGTTCAATAAAAGTTTGATGTCCTTTTCACGTTGATTCAAATACGCCAACCAAACAAAGCACAGAAAATAAACACCAGCATATTAATAAATGAAAATATTCCCATACTTAGATTCCTGAAAACACATGCATTCTCACCCAAAACTTATTCACACATACATTTACCATGGTAATTACAGTTTCGAGTAAAATTAGTTATTAAATGAATGATTTCCATATTAATGTATGGTATTTACAAGGTAGTTTCTACAAAATAGGTAACGCTTCATTTACTATTATAATAACAATTAATGATGCATAATTACATGCAGGTAACCCTACGCCAAATCCTAACCCTAACCGTATAGTAAGTACATGTAGGCCCGGTTTCACAGACAAGGTTTAGACTTAGTCAGGATTAGGCCAAAGTTCAATTAGAACATTTAAGATTTTTTATAAATGTGCTTTATAGAACAAAAAACATTACTGGTGTTCATCTTCAGACAAAACAAAGGCACTGTTATATTTTAAGATCAGTTTAGTTCAGTTAAAACAGCTAAGACTTACATTTTAGTCTGAGACTAGGCTTAAGCCTCGTCTGTGAAACTGGGGGTTTATTCATTAATGTTACGTAGTACTAATGTAAATGTATAATTACACAATAACAAGGACACCTTAAAATGAAGTGTAGCCCAAAATACTAAACAAAACCATGAAATGTCAAAAAACAACAACAATACAGGGATTCATGGTCATCTCATCATTCTCATAATCATGGTCAACTCATAATTTGACTTCGAAATGAACAAATAACTAATGAAAGATTTTGTTTTAAGGAAATCTCAAATTATTTTTAGAATTTTACATTAGTAACAATAATCGTGGCTAAAATAATTCGAATGGAACGTTTTTGTAACTAAAGCTTTTTCTGTTCACTATCCATCGCCATTCACTTCACATCAGAGGGTATGTATGGAATACATAGGTTGCTGACGTCAAACTCACGCGACGCGATTCGTTACATGAACGCCTCTTTGACGTCATCAACCCGATTCTGGTATTTTGAGGAAGAGGAAGACATGGCCGCAAGGTTACTACTGAGAAGCGCCGTCCGGGCCGCTGTGACCCGCAGAGCCTCTCCAGTGGTCTCGCTGAGTAGAGGGATGGCGGCGGGAGGTCAGTCTTTTATCACGGGGTGTTTTTAATAATCCAAACGCGCCGCAGCATCATTTAAGAGGCAGTTTGAACGCGTGCCAAGGGCGCGATGCCTTCCGCGGAGGTCGATGCGCTTACCGAATCGGAAGTCTAAATGGGAAAACATATGTTGAAATATCATTTATCATGGGATTGTGTTGTTTTGGAGTTTTAATGTGGGTTGTTGAGATATATTGGTTTGGATTTAAAAAGAACATTAGCATATAGGCTAGTCTATAAATACAGAATAGACTCCGAGTTGCTGAGAATTGATAAATTGAGAATTGATAAAGTCCTTTAATTGTAATTTTTTCACGCAGGTATTCCCACTGACGAGGAGCAGGCAACTGGGCTCGAGAAGAAGATTATGAATGCTATGAAAACAGGCATAGTATGTATTATGATCAGTCAGAAAGCTGTCAAACTAAATGTTTATGCTTTCATCAAATAAGGACAAATTCACCCAAAAATGAAATTCTGTCATTATTTGCTTACTCTCGTGTTGATCCAAACCTGCATGCTGTTAAATTTCCTCTCAAAAAGTTTTTTTTTCTTCCATCAGCTTAAAAGGTCATGTCTCTGGGACTCAATATGTAAAAAACAGTCATGAACTACAGGAATGTCAATCTTTCTTTTCCTTGCAATCGAACCCATTACCTTGGCATTGCCAAAAACATGCTATACAGGGTTTCTAATGCTTTCAAGGACATTTCAAATGCGTTCCAGGATATATGTTGCATTCAGTCATGACCTTGGTGTTACAGAGATTCTAGTCCTTTAAAGGACATTTTAAACAGACTCTAAATTGACTGACTGATTTCATGTTCTTCCATCTCCCAGGATCCTTTCAACATACTGAAGCCCAAGGAGTATGCAGGGTCAAAGTCGGACCCCCATATTGTACCGTCCATCACCAACAAAAGAATCGTTGGCTGTGTCTGTAAGTTAAACCTCTTGGTACTTGATGTCGTAGTTCATTGTGCTGGAGGTTGTATTAATCACATGTGAATGTGTCTGTCCAGGTGAGGAGGACAACACCGCTGTGGTTTGGTTCTGGCTCCATGAGGGTGAAGCCCAGCGCTGTCCTTCATGTGGCTCTCATTACAAGCTAGTGCCTCATGAGCTTCCTCACTGATCCTGCTGCCTCCATCGCAGCGGCGCATCCCAGAATTCCAGAGACGTCTTGACCTCATTCATGTTTGTCTTTTTGCAAAGAAGTACAGGAGATGTAATCTGTCCTCCTGGTGTGGGACACAGCATTTTAACAATTACTAAAAAACAGTTTAATTAAATTATTGGAGTGTGCGTTTTGCATCTGGTCTGGTTACACCTAATAAACATGCGTACTCTGATTTTGACTCTTGTGGTTTAATTCAGGTTCGTTCAAATCTGGACTTGATTGACTGAATTTGTTTCTCATGACCTTAAAAATATTTTAATCGAATGCTTGAAATTAGTTTTGAAGACAAACATAAGTTGTGCCATGTGTATGAATTTCTTTACAAACCTTTAGTATTAGTAAGTTCATTTTTAATTGGCTTTTATTTTAATGTCACTTTTCATTCTAAATATAATAATAATTTGTTTGTTGTTTGTTTAATAATTTGTTACATTTATATAGTGCTTTTCTAGACACTCAAAGCGCTTTACATAGTAAGGGGGCTATCTCCTCATCCACCACCAATGTGCAGCATCCACCTGGATGATGCGACGGCAGCCATAGTGTGCCAGAACGCCCACCACACACCAGCTTATTGGTGGAGAGGAGACAGATTGATGAAGCCAATCAGTGTATGAGGTTGATTAGGAGGCCATGATGGTCAGAGGCCAGTGGGCTAGTTTGGCCAGGATGCCAGGGTAACACCCCTACTCTTTTTCGAAGGACATCCTGGGATTTTTAATGACCACAGAGAGTCAGGACCTCGATTTAACGTCTCATCCGAAGGACGGTGCTTTTTCCAGTATAGTGTCCCCTTCACTATACTGGGGCATTAGGACCCACACAGACCACAGGGTGAGCTCCCCCTGCTGGCCTCACTAACACCTCTTCCAGCAGCAACCTAGTTTTCCCAGGGGGTCTCCCATCCAGGTACTGACCAGGCTCAACACTGCTTAGCTTCAGTGGGCAACCGGTCTTGGGCTGCAGGGTGATATGGCTGCTGGCAAATATAGTTGGGTCATTTTGTAGTAGTGTCATTCTGTGCTTTTGTCATCTTTGTTTCTATAAGTTAGATTTAATTCATTGTTCAATTTGAGTAATTCCAACATTTAGATTTTTAATTCCATTATTTCTCATTTAGGTATTTCAAAATAAAATGTTCCAATTTAGCTCTAATTGATTTTGTTTCAATAAATAAAAAGTAATTACATTAAGTTTTTCTTTTGTATGAATAACAACATGGTCCAAACTTTTACTGCCATTTTACATCAATTTGGTATCAAATGTCTTGTTTGACCCTGATGTCCCCTTGATGAATGATGCTTTTCTATTTGTATTGCAGTTCTATAATTTGGAAAGGTTTATGTTGTTTCATGACTTATAGCTTTAATTCATTTTTTGTGTTTTTATTAAATGGCCTAATTCATTTCACAGATGGTTTGCCATAGAGGTGTCCAAAGTTCATCTGTTTGTTTCTGTATTTGCACTTTCTTCCTGTGTCCACAAGGGGTCATTTGTTTTTAAGAATGAGGAATGAAGAGCCTTTGGGAAGAATGTAAGTATAGGTGCCATAAAGCAAGATTATGCTTCCCTTTATTATTTCTGTGTTGCCTTAAATGACAAATATCTAACATACAACTACAGTATTTTATGAAATAATCTGCTTTATGTGTGTGATGTATATAAGTTACTCTCTCCGTGTTAGTTCATACAGTGTCTGTCCATATTTTTTAAATCTACTGCAATTGACAATTCAACAATATATTTAAAATATACTGTGTTTCAAGTGTTAAATTAACACTTTATTTTTAATATTATTCCTATCTTTGTGTCAATTATTCAGGTAATTAAAATGCAGATTTCACAAGATTGATTTGTGATATTTCTGTAAGTCAAGGCTAATATTCTCTCTTTTAGAATGGCTGAGCAAATTGGCTTTTATGTCTCCTCTTCATATGATAAAATTAGACATTTTAGTTTTGATTGCCTAATGGTTATTAGCATAATGAAATTCATCTCCTGTTTACGCCACCTACCTACAGCATGTTAGTCGTTTCATAAGCATTGCAGGCAAGTCATTATAATCAATGCATCAAGAGATTTTTTCACCAATGTGAAAATGCCCTTAGCAGGTCATTTATGCCTCCTGTGTTTGTTTTTTCATTTCACTGACAAGAAAAACTGAAAGTGAGATGTGCAATTTACACATAATTGGCAACATTTGCTGCGGCAGACTGTGAAAGCGAGGAAATGCAACACAGAGATATTTGATGGAGATCTTATTATGTGCATTGCTCCATTGAGCTGTTAGACATTGTGACATTGTGAAGAACAATTTCACTGATTGTTTTTCTTTCCCACAAGAGCGTCTTCCAGAACTGGCAGTCATGTATATTTGCAGATGAGATTGTTTCTTCATTAGAACAAATTTGGAGACATTTAGCATTACATTACTTGCTCACCAATGGATCCTCTGCAGTGAATGGGTGCCGTCAGAATGTGAGTCCAAACAACTGATTAAAAACACCACAATGATCCACAAGTAACCCACATGACTCAACATCTTCTGAAGTGAAAAGCTGTGTTCGTAAGTAAATAAATCTATCATTAGTAACACTTCCTCCAGTGAAAAAGTAAGAATCAAACTCATAACCTGAGTGTGAGGACATTTTCTGCTAATTATAATTTTTGGGTGAACTGTTCCTTTAAGTGGGTTTAAAACTTGCTTACTTTTGCACAAAGAATTCCATCTTATTTTAGGATGAGATGTAACATAATGTCACTGAACTGCACAAAAAGGGTTGTTGAGAAAATCAAGGCACCATGATGCACTGAGATTTTCAGTTCCCTCGACAACTGTCTTAATAAATTATTCATGCTGCAATGCATGCTGGGTGCTCACAAACCCTTAGCAAACCAGCGACTGTTTTGTTTGTTCAGACCTCGCAGACAACTCTCAGACAACAACCAGACTTATTAGAACAATATTTGTGAGAACACTGTTTGTCTAACATGCATTTTTATGTAGATTATATGCAAAGTAATTATTCGGCTGCAATGGAATGACAATGGAGCTACAGCTTCAGAATCAGAAGAGCTTTATTGCCAAGTGTGTTTGCACACACAAGGAATTTGTCTTGGTGTTAGGAGCTTCCAGTACAGAAGTACAGAAGTACAGCTGTTCTTGTGTCTGGCTGTTTTGGTGCTCAGTGATCTGTAGCGGTCCTGGAGGGCCGGTGTCCTGCAGAGTTTAGCTCCAACTCCAATTAAACACACCGAGCCAGCTAATCAAGCTCTTACTAGCCATACTAGAAACTTCCAGACAGGTGTGTTGAGGTAAGTTGGAGCTAAACAAGTTGGACACCTCTGTTTTACAGTATATACTGTATACTGCCTACTGTTTTGAATAGTAAGTGAAACAGTATGCATTATTCCACCCTAAACGTTTTTAATAGTAGCATTCTACATTATTACATGACCACACTACATTTATTACGAGGATACGCATTATGTACGCGATACGTTGTTTACGTTCAGATCAAAGTGTAAACAATGTATACGTGTTTATAAGTTGCATACATTGTGATTATTTTCATTATTTTTCTTTTCTTTGTGTCCAGAAATATTCTCGTAGCTTCGTAAAATTACAGTTGAACGACTGATGTCACATGGATCATTTTAACGATGTCCTTGCTTCGTTTCTGAGCCTTGAACGTGGTAGGACCCTTACTGTCTGGGAGAGTCAGAGAGCTCTCGGCTTTCATCCAAAATATCTTCATTTGTGTTCTGAAGATGATCAAAGGACTTACAGGTTTGGAACGACATGAAGGTGAGTAATTAATGACAGGATTTTCATTTTTGGGTGAACTATCCCTTTCAAGTTACACTTATGTTTTTAAGTGTATGAAAGGATCTCGAGGTCAGAAGTGAACTGTCTTCCATTTATCCTTTTGGTGTAATCATCTTTCATCTACATAATGTGACCGTCCTTGCAGCGAATAGCGTTCCAATGACGGCGACCCGTGACACATAATGAAAGCGATGAGAGCTGTAATGAGATAGATGAGGACACTTTGCCCCCTCTGTAGCGGGCTGCCCATCACATCTGGCTAAAGATGATTGAATAATACCGCTCAGTGCTCCAGAGGGCCTGCTGCATGTTCCCGCGCAAAATGACTGAAAAAAGCCGAAGCTCTGGACAGTCCATGTATATGTTAAGATTACAGAGCGGTGAAGATAAAAATGATGTGAATTTTAAGCAGACGTGCATTTAATGTCCTCCCCTTCTCTTTGAGATATTGTTTTAACATCCCCCTTGTCTTGTTAGCGTATGAAAGCTTGTCTTTGATTAGTCTCTTAATAACAGAGAGAAAGTGTTGAGTGATATATTGGCATTCTTACACAGTGAAGAAGCATCTATGTCACCGACGAGGAAGCATTAGTCATTTCTAGCCTTTCACAACTGCGTAGACAAGGTTGTTCTTTGTGATTCGAGCAACTGTGCTCAATATGATGACGGTAATGTTATATAATAGTGCTTCCAGAGCCATCCTAACAACAGGTGCACGGTCTCACAGAGAATACATGAGTTTCCTGTCACTGAATGTTTCATGTCCTCAGATATACACCGTTCTTGATAGGCTAGACCTCTTGGAGTTTTTCATATTTTAACAGCTGTATTGTTTTCAAGCCAAAACAAAAAGGGCTCTCGGAGTGCTACACACAGGTCATCTCTGCTTTTCAATTCTCCACTCCTGTTCTGCATTTCTCAATGTAAGGGAAAACAACTGTAGAAAGGGAGAGGATTTTAAAGAGGGTTGAATTTAAATGTACACGAGGAGGCCAGTCAAAGACATTTGGCAGGCGGGGTCCGTCACACAGGAGCACGAGAGACGCACAATGCATCTCAGGACAATAGTCTATGATTAGCACTGTGCTTATCTGCGCAACGCCGCCAGCCATTAGTGTGCTGCAGGGGTGCTGTCTCCATAGCAACCAATCTGCCTGTTGTCCAGACCCCAGTTGTGCTTGTCAAAGACCCACTCAGAAAGCTCCATTCACCGTTTTCTGCCTTGAAAGCCCATTTAAGGTTATAATGACCGTTGTAGGGGGTAGGGGTGTTCACATAGATCTCAACGTGGCTGTGAAACCTCACATTGACTTGATCTGTTCGCAGAAGATTAATTAACCCGCTTGGCCCTCGCACAAACGCTTGGACGTGAAGCTCACTCATCTGACACCTGCCACTTGATATTTTCAGACCCGGCGATGAACGGAAGGTGGAAATGTGAGAGCATTTCTCCACTGACGCATGTTTTCGACAAAATCAAAAAGGCAAGAGGTTTATAAGTGGTGATAATTTAATCACCGTGTTTGCTACTGCTAAAATGTAGGGTTTGTGACTTGAACAAACCCTTAAGTACAAATATTAAACATCGTCGTAGCTCAACCCACAACATTTATGCTATGGGTATGAATGCATCCTCAAATCATGTGGCTTCTTGAGGAGAATGATGTGCTGTTGGGTTTTAAACCAATCCGATGTTCGGTTTTAACCTGGCAGATGATACAATGAGTGAAAAATCCATAGCCTTAGGGACCCGAGGCATATCTAGAGACCACAGTATCATAGAGACTTCTGGCACCATGAGCAAGTACTCAGAACACCATAGCAACAGCAACAGCATGGCAAAATGATACAAGCACACAGAACATGTGAGTAACCGTGTAGCGACGGCATCGCAGCGGTGCGGGTAGATTACTTGCAAACTAGCGGCCAGTGCTGACATACATAGAGCAAATGGATCCAAATTTAATATTCTGTTTAATTTTGATATTATTTTTTCTCTTTTCTTTTCCTCCCCTTGTTAAATTTTGTATATAAGTATTTTTTTTTAATCTATTATGGTTCAATGTACATATATGTATAATATATGAATGAACACGTGTATATTTATCTATGTGTATGTGTGTATATATATATATACATATGTGTGTTTATAAATAACAATAGGGTATAATGGTGCAGTGGGGGGGATCTGTTGGAGCAAGATATCTTTTTTTATCCTTTTTCCTTTTGAAAGTGTTGTTATATTATGTAAAATATTAGAATTACTAGAAATATTAGAAAAGAATTACAGTAAATTACTTTAGATTGCTTTTGACCTTTGTACCTTTAAATTACCATAATTAATTACTTAGCAATGTGTTACATTACTAATTAACTGAACAAGATGTTAAATCTACTATTGTTTTATATAGAATTGCTCTATAGTCTATACTCTATTTGATGCTATTATTTCACAAGTAACTGTATTAAATTACAAAAAAATTTAAGTAATCCCTTATTGTTTCAAGAGAAAAGTAATTAAACTACACCAATTAATTACAAAGTATTGCAATACACCAGCACTGTTTTAGCCAATGGCGTTTAGAAAGCACCCGGTCATCACACACCGTTCATGTCTATTCTTGCAGCACATTCATTGTTTCATCAGGCTTGTGCTTGACTTGCACCCTGCTTGAATCATCTCATATTAAAGCGCATTCTACACGGATGCTCCAAAATGAGGATTATCAAATGCAGACTCACAGCCTGTGTCCTGCGCTGAGGGCACCTGGGTCTTTTTGCAAGCAACTTTGCTCAGGGACAGCCTATTCAGACACATCTGGTCAGCTGAGGAGCTCTGATAAAGACTAGTGTGATTTCAAAGAGAGATAAACCCCTAGAACTGCAGCGCGCTGAAAGACTCGGCGGCCCTCTTTACCCCAGGGTTGCATCACGCCATTATGACGGGAGATTCTTTATAATTGCCCATTCCACAAATGGCAGATAAGGTGTGTGATAAAAATTGATCAGACAACTTGAAATTTCACTGGTTGAGAAAGTATTTCTTCATGTCTATGTTTGATGGAAAACATTTCAGGCCATTCACTGCTCTCTCACTTTTTTAACTTCTTTTTTTGGCAATTTAAATCCTAAATCGAATGATCATATTCTATATTGAAATATATATTTTTTAAATAGAGTTTTTAAAGGATTGCTCAAATAAATCTTGCTTATAAAAACCTGTAACTGATTAATTTATGTTGAAGCATTTTGCTTTAAATGTAAAAAGAAAAAAAATACAAAATGCATTAATTATGAATTTATCATGTCTTTTTCCACACAATTGATTGAATACAAATATTAACCTGTGGTAAAATATTAATTTGTTGACTAATAATATTAACAAAGTAATAATAATGTTGTTATGTAAATTATATATTTATTAAAAAATACTAAAAGTTAATCCTGTTGCTATCACATTTCCCCTTTTAAAGCATATTGAAACATTCCATAAATAAAATATAATTACAATATAATAAAATCTCTTCTTCTATATATATATATATATATATATATATATATATATATACACACACACACACACACACATGATGCTCGGTTTGAACTTCAGCAAGTCGTCTTCACCACATCTAGGTGTGATTGGCTGATTAGCAATTTGTGCTACCAAGAAATTGAACAGATGTACCTAATAAAGTGTCCGGTGAGTGTGTATAGTCAAACATACAGATATACTGTAAATATACAGATTATTTATGTTTTTGTAAGAAGAGTATTATGTTCTCCAAGGCTGCATTTATTTTAGCAAAAATACATTATAATAAATAAAGTATAAACAGTAATATTTATTATATTTTAAAATTTTAATTATTCTTGCAAATTACAATTTAAATGCTACAAATTTAAATACAATTTAAACCACATTAACTTATGTTAAAATATTATCTTACTGGTCTCTTAGACTGAACAGCTTGAAGAAAGAATGACGTCATTTCGGTTTTATGATATGATTTTATTTATGGAATATTAAATAACTTTTTAAAGGGAAAATATGATGGAAACATGGTTGACTTTTAGTCTATAATATATTGTTCTAACTAAAATCTAAATACTATATATACAGAGATATAATATCTAATACAGACAGAATACATGCCAGTGGATTTCAATTTTGTTAAAAACGTTAACTGACCGATTCGTGGTATTTACTTTAAATGTAAAAATAAAATAAAAAATAAGAGTTTATTGTTTAGTTCAAATATGAATTCATATTAACTCATATTAATTTGTTGATTAAATATGCAGTTTTTACTCTTTTTAGATATTTACTTCATCATGATATCAAGAAGTAAAATACACGTGCTCACTGAGCTGAGAAAAAGTCAGCCTTATAATTCAGCTCTGCTGTCAGACAGCGTCACCAGAAACACCTTTTCTTTGTGGCTAATTTGAACGCTGAATTTTTATTGAGAGCATACTCGAGCACTTGCTGACCTTTTCTTTGAAGAGGTTAAATGAATTCTACACGAATGATCACATTAAGGAATTAACTTTTAAAGAGATAGTTCACACAAAATGAAAATTCTGTTATCATTTGCTCACCCTCGTGTCATTCCAAAACTGTATAACATTCTTTAGTCAGTGGAATGTAAGAAAAAAGAAAATATTTTAGCAAATGTCTCACTAATGTTTTTATCCAAACAATGGAAGTCAATGGGCAGCAAAACTGGTTACCAGCATCTTGAACATATGACAAACTAATTGTTTGATATGATGGAACATTCATTTTTGGGTACTTAAAGCCATTGCTTCTGGTCAAACCATTGATTGAGTTCATAATCTATAATGATGCTTCCTCCAGTGAAGAAAGTGTTGTCCTCTCACATCAAAATCCACTAACAGTTCTGGACTGTTGTAGCTTATTATCGGTGCTTGATTTGTGCATATTTCTCTCCTGATTCAGACTAGATGACTTGTCCACTGAAGAAAGCAATATTGTTCATGGTGGACACTTTTGAAGTAAAAAAATGTCTTAACGATGGAAAGTCTTGTGAATTATTGTGATGTTTTTATCAGCTGTTTGGACTTTCATTCTGACGGCACCCATTCACTGCAGAGGATCCATTGCTGAGCAAGTGATGTGATGCTAACTTTCTCCAAATCTGTTCTGATGGAAAAACAAACTCATTTATATCTTGGATAAACTGAGGGTGAGTAAATTTTTCGGCAAATTTTCCTTTTTGGCTGAACTATTGCCTTAAGGTTACAGTACATGCAGAAAGTGTGGTGGGTTAAATCGTGTACAGTTGTGACCTCATTGGTTGCTAATGTCGTATTTGTGTCGGTGTGACACCACGGGACGAGTGTGCCAGGGCTGGATCCCCTCCCACACCACTGGCAAGAATCCTCCATCATCTTCTGCCATCTGGCCTTTGATTATATCACCACAGTTATTCTTTTTTATTAAAGACTTTCCTTTCCGCCTGAATGTAACTATCATCTTTTTTATATCCCCTTTCAGATGATTTTGTCCAGCACCACGGGACTGTTAATCTACTGGCTGGGCTTGTGTATAAAACCTGTGAAATAAATCATGTGGCTTAGTGTGACATCTGACAGTGGATGCAAGCGACTTTGAATGCTTTTCATTTTCTGCAGCACCAAAGACTTTTGAAAAGTGGAAATGTACACAGCCTGCCCAGTGTGTGAATAAAATGACCAACACTCATACAAATGTTCAGGGGTAAACAGACATAAACTGCACATCTGAAGTGACATGGCAGGGGCAAAAGCGATCTCTGGTTAATTATGCGCTTTGTATTGAGCTTGTAGCAGAAATGGTAATACATGAGAGGACTGTACACAGTCTGTCAGTCTCAATACATCTCTGCTCTAGTGCTTGTTACATTTATTCATAGTGGAAAGATATAAGGGTCATTCTACATTATACAACGGGTGCCATCCTTCTCTTTACTATCAACACTTTTTGATACATTTAAACAAAATATATGGAAATGTAGTTTTTACCTGTATTTTAGATTTAACTTAGAATATCTATTAAAACACTGAAAGTCAACCCTGTTACCATGGTATTTTTAAATTAATAAATATTCCACAAATCACAATATCATCATTCTTTCTATAGTTCAAGTTTTACCATTTAAACCCTCCTATTTTATAAGGTTGCAATTATTTGATTAATAATACAGGATGATAAAATTAAGTCAACTGTACTATGAAATACAATTTAAAATGACTGCTTTTGACATTTACAATTGAAGTGAACCTTGTAAATTGCATTTTAAATGAATAGTATGAGATAATAATAGTATATTAATGTGATGGCAAAGCTGACTTTCCGACAGCATTACATGATTATACTTCAGAAATCATTCTAAAATGATGATTTTCTGCTTAAGAAACATTTGGTCTTAATTCAGTTTTTACATTCTAGTTATAATACAGTATATTATTTAAAAAAGAGAATAATGCTATTAAAATTGTAAAAAATCAACCCTGTTACAATCATATTTGTGTGTGTGTGCATATACATATATTTACCAAATGAGGACAATAGAAGCAATCAAAACCAACAAAAAAGCAATGACACGCAAGTGCTATTACAAGTCTCGGTTAGCCTAGCGCAGTACACGTAGCAAGGTTTAAAATATATATATATAATAAAAAAAAGAAAACAGATAGAATAGAAAAAGAATAGAGAAAGCTAGTGTTAGAGGCCTTTTTTGTTTTTGTTATTTGTATAATAAATGAAAAAGAAAACAGAAACGAAAATACAAAAATAAAACAAATAGATTAGAAAAGCTATAGGGTTACTATTTTTTAAGAATAGAATTATAATAGAGAGTGCTAGAGTTAGAGGGTCAAATAAAGATGGAAGAGAATTCGTGAAGATGGCTAAGGACTCAGCTGCTCTGATTGAGTTGGGCAGGTCATTCCACCAGGAGCGAACATTTCATTTAAAAGTCTGTGAAAGTGATTTTGTGCCTCTGTGGGATGGAACAATAAAGCAACGTTCACATGTGGAACACAAGCTTCTAGAGGGCACATACACACAGGAAATAAGGGGTTGTAAATTGTACATTTGGGGATACAACAGCTTGTCGCTGGAACAGTACCCTTCAAAGGAGATATTTGTACCTTTTCTACCCCTAATAGGTACATATTAGTACCTAGAGTAGTAATACGTACCCATAAGGTACTAATATGTACATATTAGGGGTAAAAAAAGGTACAAATATATATTTTCAAGGGTACTGCTCGAGTGACAAGCTGTTGTACCCCAAAGGTACACATTTAAACCCCTTTTTCTGTGTAAGTCTAATGAATTTAGGTAAAGGGGTGCAGAGCCAGAGGTGGTTCTAGGCAAACATTAATGCCTTGAATTTAATGCGAGCAGCTGTTGGTAGCCAGTGCAAATTGATGAACAGAGGTGTGACGTACGTTCTTTTTGGCTCATTAAAGATTAATCTTGCTGCTGCGTTCTGGATTAATTGTAAAGGTTTGATAGAACTGGCTGGAAGACCTGCCAAAGATGGCATTGTATAGGCAACAATATACAGTATATAATATATATATCAGCGTTAAATCCTGTCAGCTCTGTCAGCTATTGTCAACCCTGTAACTACTCAATTATGTCCTAACATATAGAAAGTACTCCTTTAACTTAAGATGATGCAATGCAATAACACTCTTTATACATTATAGAAAGTTACAATCATACAAAAATGTATATTAATAAAATAAATCTGTATACGATTAACACCCAACTGTGTTGTCATTTTATTTCATTGTTCTCCGTTCAGGATTTCCTCACCCCAAACATACTCTACAAACCAAATGTATGTGAACACTGGTGAATGTTGAGGAAGAGTGAGAGAGCCGTTCAGAGATTCTTATGTAAATGTCAGAGACACTTTGTAGTTATCATCGGGTCACAATACCTGGCTAGATGACGTAAAGAGATACTCCAGAGAAATGCACGTGGCTTCACTTACCTAACTACTGCCATTTGAAATCATGTAATGTGGTATTGTTTGCAGAGCTCATGCAATGAGGAGTGGGTTATTTAGTTTTAGTGTTTGGTCGAGTAATGTTTTTTGACCATCTGTTCAAGAAAAGCATAAGAAGCTTACAGATCAGTTCTCTGACCAAAATGTGTTTTCAGTGGAAGACCCTTGAGAGACCCGCAAATGTCACATTTATGCATTTTTAAAGAGGCTTTTCTTACATGTTCTGTTTTCTCTTGTGTTTTATTTGTACATGTGCAACATAAAAATAAAAAGAAACGGCTCCAAATGTCTCTTTGGCTGGTGTTGTGAATGCAGATGCTCTGGTTTTATCTTTCAGGGATGATTGTTAAAATGAAAAAATGAGCACTGAATTACAGCAGAAGCTTAGTGAGCTCATGTCATCAGTGCCACGGGGAGATTTTCCTGGGATTTCCCCAAGAACTGTTTACGACTCTTAAGCTTTTCACCACTTAAGACTCAGAATTAGGACGCTTTCAGTTTCTCAAGTGCCAAATGAAGGCTCTGAGGTTGAAGTGGCATCCTTTCACTTGATTAAATAACTTTCTAAATGGAAAATAAATTAGTTGACCAACATATTTTGTCTTTATTATTCTTTCTGTTAAATGTACAGAACCGAGGTCACACAGAGAGCCAGAAAACAAGGTATATTTTCAGAGTTCTGGGAAGATTCACTCAAGGTTATTAACAAACATTCTTTCAAACACTTCAACTGACGTCCTCAAACTAATGCTCCAATATAATCAGATCAGATGTTGAATAACAAGTGAAGAGAATAAAACAACATAGGCTGAAGCAACTAGTTTTGTGTTATTTTGTGACTTTGGAACCCCCTACAGTTGAGTGAATGGAGTTCACTCTCCTAAATATATCACTGGCGTAATTACACTAAATAGCTGTACAGCTGCATTTGTTGCTGCTCAAATCACCCTTTTCGTGCAGTTTTGTATCCACTAACCCAACTTACAGACTCCCAAAATTGACATTTACGAACAGAATGATTTTGAAACTGATATTTCGAGGGAAAAAATAATACTTACATAAAGTTGGCAAGAGTCAACTATAAATTTAACATTTTAATGAAATATTAAGGTTTAAAATGTTGTAATACAATTTATTCTGTTAGCCCAAAGAATTTAAAAATTTACATTTTGTATTAATTATAGAGGTGGGCATAGATTAATTTTTTTAATCTAGATTAATCTAGATTAATTTTGGAATTAATCTAGATTAATCTAGATTAAAATGGCTCATTTGAATTCTGCCAAAGGCATTCAGAATATGTGTACTACCCAAATAATGACTAAAAGTAAGTCTTTGAGAACGGGTTTCTCAAGCCAGGTGGCACATCAGACCAGGGGCTCATCTCCTGTTTCCAAAATGTATCACAACTTCCCGTCCCAATCCCACGAAAAAACTGGAGGAAAATCCCGTTCCACTCCCGGAAGAATGACTCCCATTCCCTCCCACTCCCGTGTTGTTCTGTTTTTTTTTTTTTGCCGATAACTGTCAATTACAGTAAAAATATAGTACAGATCACAAATGTCCCTTTTATTAGTTGAATAAAAACCCAAAATGTCGTTTTTGTTATTATATTGAACTGAAAGCCATCTTATGCACAGTGTTGCACAGATTAAATTTCATGTAAATCATCCATGCTAACACACACGTCTTCTATTTTTATTTTGACATTTCACTCTCTAACGTTATAGATATATTTTTCTATGTACTGTATTTTTAGATATATTCGAATTTCGAAGTTTCTCGCTCAAGTTCACAGAGACCTAAAGTGCATCCTGTTTGCTTAAAAGTGCTTTCGTTGTTATTCTGAGTGCACACAAATAAACGAGAGTCTTTACAGATTCGAAAGATGTATTAGGCTACTTTTATCTGTATGACCAAAATATTCGATTTTAAGAGCAAGTGTAGCAACCGAGCCTGTCTTGCAGCAAGAGCTTCCACACAAACACTTCAATAGCACACATTTCTCTAGGGAAGATTAACATCATATTGATGCCATGTAAAGTTCTACTACATACATCTTTCAGATGAAAAGCCATATTTGAGGTTGATGAATGATACGTGAGCGTTTGGATGTCCTGCCCGATTGTATTACCACACAGACCAGCCGTTAACAATCTGTCCATCACGGACTGCGAGCCTCTAGTTCAAGACTCGTTCTCGCCCCCATCAGTGCAGTTTGAAACTGATATACATCCGCTAAAATATCAGGGTGAAAGTCATCATAGCTTGCGTAGTATAGACCCAGTCCCAACCCAACTTTGAGAATAGATTTTAATGAAATATTTTTTATCGGTTTAAAGAGTCTCACGTTAACGCAGCACGTTAACGCCGATAACGGCCCACCACTAATTAATTATTTTGTGCTTTTATAATATTTTACTGTTTAACAATCCTCTAATCAGCTAATTGTGACAGCATGCCCCATAAGGGCATTTTTTGCATGGAAATGATGGATGAAACAGGCCTTCCTTTGCAGCCAAGACTTGTGTGTACAGAAAATAAACCTACTGAGACATATTCGCTAAATTAAATTTCAAAGAAGAAAACAACACCTTGAACATCCTTTGCTCTAAACAGTGGCATCACCTGCTTTTCTTTTGCAGACTGCTCAAGTTCTGCTGTTCAAAGTGTCTTTTGCTCCTGAAGTACCTGTGAAAGTGGTGCGAGAACCTCATTTGCATTTCAACAGTAGGCCTATGGGTTTAGTATCTTAAAGACCAAAAACCATGTAAAACCTTTCATCCCCTTGCAAGGTTTCTTGTATAAGACACTCTTTGCATCATGAATATGCCAAAAATAGCATAGGCCTGTGCAGTAAATCACAGGGAAGGACCAGTGAAGTGAGTTTAATATTTTCCATGCTCGGTTCACACGTCAGGCTCTAACCATCATCACCGACTGCAACGCACCTGCCACCGAAGTGACTCAAACTCCCACCGCACATCTAATCAAACATTCGGTTAGGCAGCACACAGCCTGCTCGTTGTGATTTCTTTTCCGGTTTTCCTGAGATGAAAGAGCGTTATTCGTAATGACAGTTTCTTCTCCGGCCTGCCTTCGTTGTCTTGCGTGCTCTGCTCCTTTTATTATCTTCTGTCTGCAATCCTTTTCCCAGAGCCTGAAAACTCATTATACAGCCAAATTGATGTGATTACCAGTTCTCAACCGCACACCAGTGGAGATATCTTGGATTTCATTTATTTTTAAATCATACTGTCATGTTCAAATGGAGCCTGTGGTATTCATTTTGACCCTTAATTGCGTCAAGGAGCAAAACATCAGAAAAAGCAATAATCTAGTCTGCATACATGTGTTTGACTATCTAATCTTTGACGAGTATCTACTTTGGTAAAGTTCAGCTGTTGGAGACATAGTGTGTGAAGGTTATAGCTTGTGTGATGTAATTACATTCAAACTGAACATTCAGTGATCTAAAAATACTTTGCATCTCCTCAACCTCCTTCCTCAAAAATGTCTGCTCTATGGTAAATGCAGGTCTCATGGTTGAATAATTGGGATTTGTGAAAACAGTCAGTCAATTAACACATTTATAAAAAGCTTAAATGTTCTTTTCACACACGCTTACCCCATTCCAAAAATCATGGATCTGTCTTAAACACAGCATGACAGAAATGAAGACCTAGTGTTCCAAACTTTAAGTGATGTTTCACAAACAAGTTTCGGGAGGAGCACGCGCGCATAATTAACACAGCCAATTCATCATCAGTAATCACATCACTTACCCAATAAACGCTAGAGAGAACCCTATAACAATCCAAGCAGCCTTACCTCCATTATCTCTAGTCTTCCAGCGTTGATACACTCAACTGCCGAACCATGTCAGAGATCGAAGCCTTCAACGAAAAGTCTCACCAACTTATCGGATCCGCCCGCCGCCGTTCAAAGCACCAGCGCTCCGCAGAACAGCTCAACCGAGCCGGCGGCTGCACACGGGCCGCGGCCTTCCCACCACCGCTGCTAACGCCTCAAGCGCCGCAGCCCGCCTTCACCCTCGCCTCCAAGGCAGCAACCACCTTCTCCAGCCTCCTCCTACACGTCAGTCTTCTCGCACGCTCCATCAGCAGAAAACTGGACCGTGGCAGGACTACGTCAAGTTCTCACCGGCGCGGGCGTCATCATCCCACGACGCGCTAGCAAGCCAGATCTCCTCGCCCTCTACAACTCTCTCCAGTCCGGGGAACTTCAAAATCCCTCCCCTCCACTCAAATCAGCGACAACAGCGAGCAAGAGCCGCAAATCACCCTACGCGCGGCCCGGCCCAATCTTCACTCCCTCAAGAACCGGCTTCCGGCCACCGAACCGCAGCAGCAGGCCCTCGGCCAGCTTGGGCCGCGCCCCGGATGCCGCAGCCACCAGCCCCAACCTTCCTCGAGCGTCCGCCGAGCGCCAGCTCGCAACCCAGCACAGCGAAGAGCCAGCCTTCGCCTCCACAAGCCGCCTCGCCAGAACAAACTCGCCTCCGTCAGCGGCTTACAGCTACACGCAGCCTCGGATCAACGAGCCCCTCCCCTACCCATGGCCCGCAGCTCCGCCACTCACGGCTAGCCCTACTCCATCAGCGCAAGACCTGGCGCCCGCCTTCCCCCCCCCTTTTCCCCCTCCTCTCTCCGTTCACCAAGCCCTTTCAGGCACAAACTTACCCCAATCATTGACCCAAATATCAGCCATTCCCCCTCCCTCCCACG
Organism: Gymnocypris eckloni scoliostomus; assembly: GCA_027564155.1. NCBI lineage: Eukaryota > Metazoa > Chordata > Actinopteri > Cypriniformes > Cyprinidae > Gymnocypris > Gymnocypris eckloni. The sequence continues at coordinate 19,719,686 of CM050435.1, forward strand.
CAGTCACCTCCATCCCCGGAGCCCCTTTTTCTCTTTCCACCGCCTCATCTCTACCCATCCCTCCAAACGCACTCGCACTGGAACCACCCCCCGTAGCCAACTCCATCAGGTCACAAATCCTATCAGGTACAGACATAGATTTATTTTCCTTATTGTCACCAATTTCACCCCCGTCCGCAGATCGGCAAATCGACTGCGGCGATTTCTCCGTCACCTTAAAAAACTCAGCCAACAATCCATCACGCATTTTGTCTTTCACCGAATTCACTATCGCATTCAACCGCTACACAGAAGTCATTTGCACCACCTTCCCTCACAGGAGACGCGAGCTCGGCGACTATCTCGCAATAGTCGCCGAGCTTGCATTAGCCTACGGCGGCTCCCACTTCTACACCTACCACAAGCTATTTTCAGCCAAATGCGCAATCAGGGTGGCCCAATGGAACCAATGTCCGTACTGGGGAGCACTAGACAACGAACTCCACAACAGGGTGTTTTTAGGTTGCCGTAATATCACTTGCGCGGTCTGCCGGTCTATTTCCCACTCCACCACCACCTGCCCTTTCATCAACCCATCCATTCCCCCCTGCCCCGAACCATCCCAGCCCAGATCCACCAGCTACGCCACGCACCTCAAACTTCCTTACAACCCCTCCCTTACCGCCATCGCCTTTCTTCCTCCGGAAGCCAGGTCTGCACCAGTTTCAACACCGGCAGATGCTCGCGGCCAAAATGCCGCTTCATGCACGTTTGCAACTATTGCGGCGGCGCTCACGCCCGTATAATCTGCCCAGTTGCAAAAGCCTCAAATAAAAATTCTAAAAGATACTTATCGACTCCTGTAAATATTTTTCGCCTATCTTCCGAATTAGTCCATCACCCCGACCCACAATTTACCGAATACTTACTGTCAGGGCTCTCGCACGGCTTCCACCCCGGCGTGGGAAACCTCCCCTCCGAAAGCCTCATATGCCCCAATCTCCAGTCCGCTCTCACCGAACCTGAAACAGTCGATACCCTAATTAAAAAAGAAATAGAAGCAAACTTCATGATCGGCCCCTTCCCCGTTCTCCCCTTTCAACATCTTCGCGTCAGCCCCATCGTAGCCACCAGAAATTTTCAGGCAAAAAACGCCTCATAATCGATCTTTCATCACCACATAATTCCCCATTCCCAAGCATTAACAGCCTCATCCCGCTCAAAGAGTTTTCTCTCCACTACCACGACATCGACCAAGCCATCACCCTGATCAAAGATGCAGGTCGCGGAGCTTGGCTAGCCAAAGTCGACATCACTTCCGCCTTTAAAGTAATGCCCATCCATCCAAGCTTTTGGCACTTATTCGGCATCCGCTGGCAGGAAAATTTTTATTTTTCCGTCCGCCTCACCTTCGGCTGTAGAAGCAGCCCAAAAATTTTCGACATGTTATCAGAAGCAATTTGCTGGATCCTCTCAAACAATTATGACATACCCTATCTGGTCCATCTTTTAGACGATTTTTTGATCATCTCACCACCCGATTCTATCCCAGCCGCGCACCTCCTGACAACCCAAAAAGTCTTTGCAGAACTCGGAATTCCCCTCGCCCAAGATAAAACCGCGGGCCCCAGCACTTCTATCGAATTTTTGGGTATCAACTTGGATTCACTAAAATTCCAAGCTTCTCTACCCAAGGAAAAAATCGACAGGATGATTTTGATAGCATCCACTCTCGCAGCAAACCCAACCTGTTCCAAACGCGAACTGTTATCCGTTCTCGGCCATTTAAATTTCGCCATGCGCATCATTCCACAAGGCCGCCCCTTCATCTCACACCTTCTCACTCTCGCATCTTCCACCCATGCCTTAGAAGATCAAATAACCCTAACTGACTCATGCTGCAACGAGCTTAGCCTATGGATATCCTTTTTCAAACGTTGGAACGGACTATCCTTCTTCTATAAGAACTTGATTTCTTCCCCAGTCGATATCCAATTATTCACCGACGCCGCCCCCTCCATCGGCTACGGGGGATTTTACCAAGGACGCTGGTTCGCATCTACTTGGCCCTGCCAGCTATCCAATCTACCACAGTCAGCAGCATCCTCTGCTCTATTCGAGCTCTATCCCATAGTCATCGCAGCCTTTCTGTGGGGTAAAGAATGGTCCGCTACCAGCATCCTTATCCACTGCGACAACGAAGCCACCGTACACTGCGTCAACAAATCTCGTTCCCATTCACCCATGCTAAACCCCCTGTTAAGACGCTTAACTTGGATTTCAGCCTGCGACCAATTCATCATAACCGCAAGGCACATTCCCGGATCAAAAAACCAGATAGCTGACTCTCTCTCTCGTTTTTCCTTTCAGAAATTCAGAACATTGGCACCGGAGGCGGATCCACTCCCCACCCCAGTACCTCCCTTTTCAAAACTGATATTCCCTTAAACCATCCCTTGAAACCTCTCCTCGAAGCTTCCCTCAATTCAATTCTCCAAGCAGTCTCCCCAAGGACCCTCCAGTCATACCTGACAGCATGGAAAAGCTTTAAAACTTTTCACTCCGCTTATAACTTGCCATTCCCCACCTTTTCACTACTGGCCATCACCTCATTCATCTCCCACCTCAACATTAACAAAAAACTCCAAACCTCCTCCATCAAAGGCTACCTAAGCGGACTACAATTTTTTCACAAACTTTTATACGGTTCCCCTTCCGTCCACATAGCCAATTCTCAGACCTCCTACTTATTAAAGGTATCCAAAACCAATCCCACCCGCCCAGACTCCAGGCAGCCCATAACTTTAAAAATTTTGACCAAATGCATTTCCACCTCCGCAGAGGCTACCATTCTGCCCACACCGCCCACACTCGATGCCATGTTTATCCTGGCCTTCTTTGGCTTTCTCAGATGCTCCGAGCTCGCCATCTCATCCAGTTTCGACCCAGCCATCCACCCCACTATCTCAGATCTAGTAGTACTGACGACGAAACCATTTCTTACACCATTAAGCAAAGTAAGACAGACCAAACAAAGAAAGGCCACTTCATTTACATTTTCAAACCCAATCACCTCTATCACCATACCAAACCCTCCTAGCTTTCCTCCATCTAAGGAAATCACAGTCCAAACTCCCATCCGACCCCTTTTCACAGACGACTCCAACCGCCCGCCACTCGCTTCTGGTTCCAAAAGCACCTCAAAGCAGTCCTACACCTATCAGGTACCCCAGCCGGAAACTTTTCCAGCCACTCATTCAGAATAGGCGCAGCAACCACAGCGGCCCACAAAGGCCTTTCCCAACAGCAGATCCAAGAACTCGGTCGCTGGTCAGAGGCTTTCAAAAGCTACATTCGACTAAACCGCTCCCACATCAAGGAAGCCCACCAGACCCTAATCGGCCTTCCTTTAGAATACACCTCCGAAACCCCACAGCAACCGCTCCTCTCCAGCATACTCATCCCCCTACCCAACTGTTTTTCCCACTGCGCAGCAGTGCCGCTCCCGCAGGAGCCTTCTCTGTATTTCCACCATTGCCGCAGCGATGTCTACTCCCGAAGGAGCCTTTTCTGTATTTCCCCTCGACGCAGCTGTGACTGCTCCAGCAGGAGCGCTATCTGTATTTCATCACTACCGCTGTAGTGACTGCTCCCCTCAGGAGCGCTACCTGTATTTCCCCACTGCCCCAGCAGTGATTGCTCCGCAGGGAGCGCTATCTGTATTCCCTCAACTGCCGCAGCAGTGCTCGCCCAACAGGAGCCTTCTCTTCCCCCAACCCAACCGTTTTTCCCCACTGCCGCAGCAGTGCCCGCTCCCGCAGGAGCCTTCTCTGTATTTCCACCATTGCCGCAGCGATGTCTACTCCCGAAGGAGCCTTTTCTGTATTTCCCTCGACGCAGCAGTGACTGCTCCAGCAGGAGCGCTTATCTGTATTTCATCACTACCGCTGTAGTGACTGCTCCCCTCAGGAGCGCTACCTGTATTTCCCCACTGCCCCAGCAGTGATTGCTCCAGGGCCTTCTCTTCTACACCCCTCCCCTACCAGCCTTCTTCTTCACTACGCAGTAGTGCCTGCTCACCAGGAACCTTCTCTATATTCCCCACTACCGCAGTAGTGCCTGCCCCGCAGGATCCTTCTCTATATTTCCCCACGGACCCAGCAGTGACCGCCCGCAGGAGCTCTCTCTCTATTTCCACTGCCGCAGCAGTGACCGCTCCGCAGGAGCACCTCCCGTTTTGTCCCCACTACCGCAGTAGTGTCCGCTCCCGCAGGAGCTCTCTCTCTATTTCCACTGCCGCAGTGACCGCTCCCGCAGGAGCTCTCCCTCTCTATTTCCACTGCCGCAGCAGTGACCGCTCCCGCAGGAGCGCTACCTGTATTTCCTCACTACCGCTGTAGTGAATGCTCCCCTCAGGAGCGCTACCCGTATTTCCTCACTGCCCCAGCAGTGTCTGCTCCCGCAGGAGCGCTTCCTAAATTTCCTCACTGCCGCAGCAGTGCTCGCTCCAGCAGGAAGCCTTTCCCTCCATCCCTCCTTCACCCACCCCCTCTATTTCCTCACTGCCGCAGCAGTGCTTGCTCCAGCAGGAGCCTCTCCCTCCCCCCCTCTATTTTCTCACTGCCGCAGCAGTGCTTGCTCCAGCAGGAGCCTCTCCCCCCCCTTCCCAACAGCCCCCACGCCACCATAGGAATCCCCCCCCAGCTGTTTCTTCACTACCGCAGTAGTGCCTGCTCTAGCAGGAACCTTCTCTCCATTTTTCCCACTACCGCAGTAGTGCCTGCTCCAACAGGATTCTTCTCTATATGTCCCCACTGCCCCAGCAGTGACCGCTCCCGCAGGAGCGCTATCTATTTTTCCCACTACCGCAGTAGTGGCCGCTCCCGCAGGAGCTCTCTCCCTTTTTCCCACTGCCCCAGCAGTGCCTGCCCCCGCAGGAGCTTTCCCTTCGTTTCCCCACTGCCCCAGCAGTGCCTGCTCCAGCAGGAGCGCTACCTGTATTTCCTCACTACCGCAGTAGTGACTGCTCCCCCATGAGCGCTACCTGTTTTCCCCACTGCCACAGCAGTGTCTGCTCCAGCAGGAGCGCTTCCTGTTTTCCCCACTGCCGCAGCAGTGCCTGCTCCCGCAGGAGCGCCAATATTTTTTCCCCACTGCCGCAGCAGTGTCTGCTCCCGCAGGAGCACAATATATATTTCCCCACTGCCGCAGCAGTGCCCGCTCCCGCAGGAGCCTTCCCAGTATTTCCCCACTGCCGCAGCAGTGTCCGCTCCCGCAGGAGCTCCACCAATACCTCCCCACTGCCGCAGCAGTGTTTGCTCCCGCAGGAGCACCATATATATTTCCCCACTGCCGCAGCAGTATCTACCCTCACATCCTCCCTCCCCTCCCCACACCACCACACCAGCACACTTCAGCAGAAGCCGCTTCTTCCTCCAGATGCCGCAGCATCCTTACAAGCATTGTCCAGCATCCCATCAGCCCTAAAACCATGCATTTTTTGGGGGGTCTCTTAGCCTATTTGGCTGCTGTCCCACGATAAGCATTCTTTGGGGAGCTTTGGGTCCGGGCCAATGCCGAGGACCCCTCTCCCTGGGCGGGGAGTACCCGGCTCGAACTACTACCGAGCTCGGAGCCCTCTCCTCGGACAGCACGCCAAATACGCATACCGTTTACTCAGTTCATTATTAAGTAAGTGTGAACTCGTGAAGTGATGTTTCACAAACAAGTTTCGGGAGGAGCACGCCAAGATAATTAACACAGCCAATTCATCATCAGTAATCACATCACTTACCCAATAAACGCTAGAGAGAACCCCTATAAATAACCAAGCAGCCTTACCTCCATTATCTCTAGTCTTCCAGAATCCCTCCACCACCCCAACTCCACACTTCCAGTCCGTCTACACCCCAGCAGGGGGTAGGGGAGCTTTGGGTCCGGGCCAATGCCGAGCTCGGACCCCTCTCCCTGGGCGAGGGAGTACCCGGGCTCGGGAACTACTACCGAGCTCGAGCCCTCTCCTCGACAGCACGCCAAATCACGCATACCGCTTACTCAGTTCATTATTAAGTAAGTGTGAACTCGTGAAATATATTCGTCTGCAACAAAAGCAGCTTAAAGGAGCTGCTAAGAGTTATTTTAATTACCAATAACTGAGAAATAGCTGATTCCAATCTTAATGAATAATTCCAAGTATTTCCATACATGGCCATGCACAATAAAAAAGGCAGTCTCTTGATTGGTTTTGTTCAAAACAATACAGAACAACACAGAGAAGCATAAAAGAAAGAAAATATTTGGAGGAGGGAGAGTTGGACGAGGAAAGGGACTGGGTGGACCAGGGAGAGGACAAGGTGGACTAGGGAGAGGAATAGTTGGACCAGGACTGTCTGGTTTGGTTCAGCTACATTCAGCCTGAACAAATGTAAAACATTCATAAAAATACATTTTTCATCATAACTGACACATTTATACAGAGAAAACCGAAAACTGCACACTTGACATTAACATATCTGTACATTCATTTAATTATTTATTTTAATCTCTGACAGCAATTTCCTTTTTCCAGTAAAGCCTTTACTGCTGCAATTCTGTCACTTTTCTTTTACATTCCATAAAGTCCTGATGATCCTTCACTATGCTGTACACATACAGTCTAAATTGAATCCACCACACACACAAAAATGAACTTACTGCCTGAATTATTATTGTTATTATTGTTGTTGTTGTCGTCGTTGTTGCTAATTTGTTTTAATGGATCTCATATTCTATACAGGTCGAAGTGAGACATGATAAATAATGCAGTTTTTGTAATGTCATTAATTGAGAGCATTTTGACAGTCTGTGCACTATAATTGACTACATGTTCCTGTTGGATAGAAAACCAGTGCTAATGTTTTGACCGAATGACTCAATTTTGAATCAGGCTTTTGATAGAGTTAGTATGAAGAAAAAGGAAAAAGGAAAAAAAGGAAAGAAAAAATTCAAATAATTTTGAAATGTAAAGTTTGTATTTATTTAATAACACAATGTGGTTATGGCCTGAAAATTAACTATTTGGCTAACTGTGATGTGTGTTGCTGTGTTAAGAGTTTAGAAAAAGTACTTTAAGTATTGGTAAACGCTTGTTAGCAATAAAAAAAGAACTAGTGAATGCATTTTTCCTGTGTCTGTTAATATCATTAAAATGCACATTAAAATGCAATTCCTGGTCCTTGAGCCTAGATTCGAACTCGGGAGCAATGGCGTGATATTTGCACACTGCTCACCCAAAAGCTGATAGCACCAACATGACTGAATGTCTTTCTGAATTTTTAATAATTGACATTTTTTTGCGGGCTTTAATGTAAAAAAAGTGGCATATGCTTCCTAGACAATGAGGGGGGGACTTTTTATTCAAAGTCTTGAATAAAATAAATGTTTTATAAAACGTTTTAAAAAATATATATATCTGAAAACAATTGTCTGTCAAATCAAAGCAGGCTGGGCAAAGCCCACGCAGGACGCATTGACCATTTTGGAGCATTTTGTTCAAGTCAAACGGACTGAGCTAATCTTGAGAAACGTCTTGAAGGAGCGTTCTAAACTATACGTAATCCGTCAAAAATATTGGATCTCTAACGTTTTTTGTTCGTTTTAAGTGTATCCTTTTTATAATTCCACATATACCATATACCATATTTATAGGCTCCATGTAGGCTAAATTTGAACCCTAAACATCAATGTTGATAAATGAAAATACAATTATTTTGAATCAATATTTAATACGAACTCAGCAGTGACTTGTCAATTAGCCTTAATTCAAATCTTATTAATTACTCTTTCTTACAGCATGCAGCTCTATCAAGCCCGTTTGCTGAGAGCTTCACACAACAACCAATCGAGTGATGAGCCAAAGGTGCCCGTGAAATCTGCGCGCGAGGGGGAGGATGACACCAGCACCCACATCCACGCAAAGTTTCCCAGCGTTTCATCTCGACACTTTCTGTCCATCTGCACGCCTGAAGTCCCGTCCAGAGAATCAGACCGCTGCTGCTTCTGCTGCTGGATCAGGGAGCTTCAGCATCTCCTCCTCCGTCATTCGGCATCAGTGCTGAAGAAAACACGGCTTTACTGGTAAGATCGCTTTAAACATGGTGAGCATGTCGTGTTTAGAGATGTAAAACAACATAAACTGTGTTGTGTGAGCAGCTGTGTGACGTGAACACAGTTTAAACGCGACTGAAGGAATTTCTAGGATTCCTCGCATTTCTGTGTTGAGTAGTTATGCAACTGATTTTCATCATCTGAATCTTGGCATGTGATATGAACTGTGTTTTTACACTTTTAGATAAAAACAAACCACGGACATATCAGAAAATCTTAATTATCCTTCAGTTATTATGAAGAATATACTTATTAGAAAAGTCATTTAGAATGTGTATGCAACAATCTAGTGAGCAGTTTGCTCAAGTATCTGAGCATGACGTCAGTTGGTGCTTATGTGAAATGTTGATATCTGTTGATGGAAATTATAACTGAAAGGAGGTCAGATTGTTTTCACCTTTTCCACCAAATTGGAATTTGAGACATGATAGAATGATCTAGCTGACAGCTGAACGTGACAGGAAACAGTAATTCTGGGAAAGAATAATCATAAAATGCGCCCGAGGTTTCCTCAAGTGGGATTTAAGATGTCTGGCATGTGCTTGGCTTGTGCATTGGACTTCTGTAATCTCAGAAGATAATGTGTGCTTCTTGTCAAGGCTAGACACATGATTGTTCGGTTACGCAGCTCAAGAGACACAAGATTAAGGATAAATGTGAAGATGAGACGTGCGTTATTGCACTTTATATATAGAATGATTTCTGCCCTGTGGAGTGTTTATTATGGCGTCTCCCTCCCGGAGGTTTGATCGACAGGTGTGAAAGGATCTCAAGGTAATGGTGATTACGGTTTCCTTTTCTCTTAAAGTAGACCATTATTTATTTCCAGAAAACAGTATCTCAATTCAGACTGACCCTTCAGTCAAGACATAGTAGGGGGCAGATGTCATCTAGCAATAAGTCATCTAAGATTAGTTTTCAGACGTCACCACCCCTTGCATTATTTGGTATTTCAAGGGTTTGTACATGACACTATGGATTGCTCTGTTGTGTTCTAACATGTTATATGAGCAATATGTAGTCTTGAGCTGCATATCGTAGAAGATTTCATGCACAAAATGGAAGAATGGTAATGCATTATTGTAATCTATTTAGAAAACAATATCTGTACAATAGCAACAGATGGCCATAAGGTTACATTTATGTAGCTTAAAATGGAAGTCTGATTCTCAACCAACTGGTGGATTGATATATATACATAAAAATTGGTCGCACATCAGTGGACAAAAATTATGCATCTAAATTGAGGTAGTGAAATAAATGGCTATGTCAACTTTTAAAAGGGAGATGAAATGCCTTGAATATATTTTGATGCAAAAGGCACCAATTTATGTGTCATTTGGATGAAGTTAGTCAAACTGGGTTTGCATTATAAGAAATGGAACAAAACTTCAAATGGTAAAAGAAAATATGACATAGACTATATTTCATTTGGCGTAAGAAGTGATTTGTGGTCTGTTCATACTTGTAGAATAAAAAATCTTGTATTTTATAATACAATATGGTGTATGATATGGTTTTGGATCAATTTGTACTTGATGCCCAATGCAAAACGTCAGAGACTCTATTACAAGTGTATAAGAAGTGATTTTAGGTTAGGTTCATACTTGATGTTCAATGTAAAATCTGCCTCTTGCAGTAAAACCTTTCGAGAACCGTTGCAATATACATTATAAGGTGTATTACTAAAGATCTTTCTGTTGCTCATTGATTGTTCATGTGGCTTTCATATTTTGCTGCAAATGATGAGGAGGTTCAAGGTGAAAAGAAAAGTCTTTACGTGTGTTGTGTTGAGGGAATTCTCAATGGGCAGAGATCAGACATATGTCTGTCTGATGTGAAGCCGCATTAGCCTGTGAGGGGAAGCTTCCCAACCTAAAAAGGTGCTGATGAAAACATCAAAGGTCACTGGATGGATGTAATACAATTTGATGGATTGTCAAACTTCATCATTCGGATGATGACGTGTCTAGAAAGAATAATTTTTTATGAGACTTGTGTCATGCTTAAGCCGACCCCCCGGTGCATTTTGAACACCCGACTCTGACGGAGCGAGGTGACACCGTGAGATTCTATAAGGACACCCTACAGCAATTAGACAGAGGACGGGCTGAAGCTTGAGATGGTGGGTGGACTGAGTGAGTTTTTACTACAGCCCTGTGGCCCAAAATCTGACATTTTAACTATGCCCCGAAAGGCTCGTCACAGATTTTTAGACTTTATGCTTCACTTTGATAGAAGACACAGCTAAAATGCATCTTAAAATTAAAAAGATTCAGTCAAAAATGAATATCCAGTCATCATTTACTCGCTCTCATGTCATTTCAAACCTGTACAGCGTTAAAAATCATGGGATGTTTTTGAAAGTCTCTCATGCTCATTAAGGTTGCATTTATTTAAGCAAATACAATAAAAAACAGCAGTGAAGTATTCATTTTACAATTTAATACAATTGTTTTCTTTATTAATATATTTAAAAATGTAATTTATTCCTGTGATGCAAAGCTTCAGTATCATGACTCCAGTCTTCGATGGCACATTAAAATTATTTTAATATGCTGACTGACTCATTAACAACATTTCTCATCAAAGTTTGTGCTTCTCAATACTTTTGTGAATTATAGAATTATTTGATGAGCATTCATTTTCAAAGAACAGCTTTTATTTGAAGTATTTTTTGTAACCTTATAAATGCATTTACTGTCGCTTAAGAGCAATTTAATGCATCCTTTCTGAATAATAGTATTAATTTCATTAAAAAATCTTACTGATCCCAAACTTTTGTATGATTATTGCTCACACACACACACACACACACACACACACACACACACACACACACACACACACACACACGTTGGTTTTATGGTTTACGGGGACTCTCCATAGGCGTAATGGTTTTTATACTGTACAAGCTGTATGTGCTTTTGCCCTACACCTACCCTACACCTAAACTTAGCCCTCACAGGATCCAAATTTACTGTTATTGCTATCCTTGTTGGGACAATCGGGCCAGATAAATACCAGCTACACACACACACACACACACACACACACACACACACACACACACACACACACACACACTACCATTCGTGTGGTTATACACACACGTTATGGTTATATTCTGAAAGTGAGTAATGAGGTTTGAGAGTGAGTAAATAACTGAATTTTCATTTTTGCATGAACTGGAACTGATCCTTTAAGGAATTTTTATATGTGAATATTTTACCACAGCTTTATACTTTCCTGCTATTTTCATGTCCTCCAACATAATAGACTATGCTGGACTATGCCATACAACCACGATTTTCTGATAAATTGGCTTGTCTCTATATAGTTAGCCTACCCAGATGGATTTGAACCACATCGCCTCGGGCCACTTTGAGGTATTTCAGCAGGGCTATTACCTTCAGTGTGCATTCTATGTAGTGAATTGCCCTTCCACCATCCTATAGGGAGACTCATATTTATGGAAACACAGCAGTGTTCCTCAGAACTGATGTAAATCCACTACAGCAGAGCCAGGCTGTTCCTCTTCAATCAGAGATGCTGAGGGTTTCTCTGGCCATGAACCTGCATCTGTAACACTGTTCTTTCTGTGCTATATGCAGCATGTCATTGTCCTTTTGCCGAAGCTCGAGAGAGAGCTCATTCCAAAGAAAGAGAGAGAAAGATCATTTTCAGCTATCCAAGGTTGTTGAAATGTGTAATTGGCGTCTGTGTAAAGAACATCATCATCGTAAACGTGTTTGTATGGTTATCAGAATAGTTCGGGGATACACTTCTAAATCTACACACTTCCATCTGTAGATGGAAAGCAGCACTTGAATGCAAATCTATGGGATCAGATGAAAAGTGAGCAAATTTCAGATAAGTTAGGAAAGCATAGCATAGCATAGTTTTTTTCTCTTTTTTTTTTGGCTGGTTGGAACATAAAAAGTGAGGACTGAAACAATATTTTATTGTAAAATATACTTCTGTTTTATTTTTACAGTGTAGTTATGGCTCATGTCATTCCAAACCTCTCTGAGTGTTTTTCTTCTGTGAAACACAAAAGAAGATATTTTCAAATTCATTGGACACCCCTGATATTGTATATAAACACACTGTTGAAAAATCATCAAATGAGAACAGAATATTCATTGCTGATGCACTGTTCCTTTAAGATTAGATTGGAGAAGGTATTGTAAAAGAGAAAAAAATGAATCACAATCATGTTAAGACTGAAGGAATGGTTTGATTAGGTTTGATCGCTCACGTTATTATTTGTTAACCCAACAGTACCCTCAAGAGTCTGTTTAATCAGAGGTTGTGATAAGCCTGGCATATCTCAAGGTCATTATAAAGCTGTCAATTACCCAAGTGACTCACAGCTGCTAATATGAGTCAAATAGCATTCTAATGTCTGCAAGCATAATAAAGTACTGATAAAAAGGTTGCCGAAAAACCATTAATATTTCACCGGAGAAGCAAGATTCTTCTCTCAGTAATAGATGCCTGACCAAAGGGTTTGAAAGTGGTGTTTGTTGTCAGCTTATTAGCTGTCTGACAAGAAACCTGCAGCTAGAGTGAGAATGACGGAATCCAAATAATGAGGAACAAGCTAATGAACTACTAGAGCTTCTGTCAAAAGAGTCGAACACTTCAAGGTTAATGGAAGAAGAAAGCACTTTGGCACAATTCACTCTTTGTTTTCTGACTTAATCTATTGGATCTGACCTTGTACACTTAGTCAGCAGCTCACAAATAATGATAAATGTCCCGTTGCATATTTTGGCTTCCTGTGAAAAGAGTTTTACTTAAGCTTGTCTTGTTAAAGAGACAGTTCACGCAAAAATGAATATTTTGGCATAATTGTTTTTACTCTCATGTGGGCTTTTTCTTCTTGGAAAATTGTGTATTTTATGTTATATTAATATATATATATATTGTGTGTGTGTGTGTGTCTTTAGCAACGATGGTCACCAATCACTTTCATTGTATGGAGAAGACCAGCTTGAACGTTCTGCTACAAATGTCTTCCTTTGTGTTTGACAGGCAAAAGGAATTCCAGGAGGTCTGAAATGACATGAGAGTGAATAAATAATGTAAGAATCTTCATTTTTGGGTGAACTGTTCCCTTAAAATGTTCCTTTTGACCTCAGCTTGATTTAAATGTCTGCTGCAAACACTGTAACTCATTTGCCTTTGTTTTTATCCTTTTCCTCAATTCTTTTTTATCTCAAATGACAATGAGAATTTGATTTGCACAAGTAGAGAATCGCTGAGTGGTTATGAAAGCATGTCACTCAGACTTGTCTGTGTGATATGAAAATTAGATGATTAATTTAGTTCTGCCTTATATAATTTCACACACTCCCTTAAAGTCTTGAGTCACTCTCTCCACACACACAAACCTCCGATGCCGCTGCCTCTGATATATGCCATAATATCTCAGCATGTCAGTGCTGTGGTAATACGATCCTTTTTACACTCTGAAGGACACATCTATCAGAGGTATCATATATCAGATGTATCATATTCTCATATCTGACCTCTATCTAAGAATGTATTTCTGCATTAGTGATGACTTATGCACATTTTTATTTTGGCATTATCAATAAAATAGAATTATAAATAATAAGAATAGAAAAATCATTCAAAGTTAATAATGTCATATTTAGATTTTATTTCAATATATATACATATTCAGTTTACTGTATTGTGATGGTTTATTGATGTGAAACATTATTGGGAAGTGTAGACTTGCATTAAAGGGTTACTCCACCCCAAAATGAAAATGTTGGCATTAATCACTTACCCCCATTTCGTTCCAAACCCGTAAAAGCTTAGTTCGTCTTCACAACACAATTTAAGATATTTTGGATGAGAACCGAGAGGTTTGTGACTGTCCCATAGACTGCCAAGTAAATACCACTGTCAAGCCCCAGAAAAGTATTAAAGACATCGTCAAAATAGTCCATCTGCCTGCCATCAGTGGTTCAATCTGAATTTTGTGAAGCGACGAGAACACTTTCTTTTGTGCGCAAAGAACACAAAATATCGACTATTCAACTTTTTCTTCTCCTCCGTGACACTTCCTGCAAGCACGTTCACGAGCAGACCACAACGCATGCGTACAGACGAAACACACCTCAGGCGAGCGTAAACACAGTGCTGTAAACACAGCATCTTCTGGGTTCTCTGTCCATACACTGGCCTCTACGTTAACATGTCACGGCGCATGTGTTGTGTGTGATCTGAGGCGCACTTGTCTGAGGCGTGTTTCGACTGTACGCATGCGCCATGTTCTGCTCGTGAACTCATGAACGCGCTCGCAGGAAGTTTTTCCTGAAGTGTTTCCACTGTTGTGTGCCATATGCATCAGACGTTTAGACAATGGTCTGTGGGCGTGATGTCTGAGGCTGAGACTATGCATGAAAGGAGGGATCCAAGCCATATTTAGGGTCCAAAATAGATGTTTAGGAGGGTGGATTCCTATGACTGACCACATAGAAACACCCTAGAAACCAATCAGAACATTCTAGTAACCACCTGTCAATTAGGCTTGGGTATCATTTGTTTGTTTTTTACGATACCGGTGCCAAATCAATACTTTTAAAATGGTAATGTGCCTAAACAGTACATGAACTGATACTTAAAAAAATATAGATTATCATATGTCTACTACTCTACTACTACTATTTTGATAAAAGTATAATTTTTCCTACTTTATAATTTGTCCTTTATTTTTTTTTCCTATTGAGAATACTTGGCAGTTTTGGTACATATTGGAACAGGGTTTCTTAGACCACTTTAGCTACTGCATAGCAATGCCCTGGAAAACACTCAGAGCATCCTAGTCTTGTACTGGTAAGTTTTTCTATGGAAAAGTACCACTCTTTTTTCCCCAAAAAATGTTTTACTCAAAACTGAAGCACACTTTTGCTGCCTTTACAAGCACTGGGATTTCATTCTTAAAAATTCAAATTGATGAGGTCCTCTTTAAAGATTATGTGTGATAAATGATGCTCTTTAGAGCTGTGAAGGATTGAAACTGTGGAGTAAATAATCTCAGTAAGGCATTCCCCGAATCAGCTTCCCACTCCATGTGAGATGAATGACGTAATAAGCTGGTGTGAAACTCCTGACAGTTGGTTCGGATGAGAGAGAGGATATCAGCAGTGGCTTAATTACAACACTTACTCAATCCAGAAACTCAGAGTGGTCGGAGCAAGGAATAAATTAGCCAAAGTGACTGCAGCATGAGTAAAATATTTGATGCATTTGCCAATCTTTATGAACTACAGGAGTCAAGTGAAGTCAAGTTAGATGCAGTGCTTACTCAAGAATGTGGAGTAATAGAATAATAGAGAAGGAAATAGTTTGGAGTTTAAATTTCACTTAACAATTACATTTTAACTTTTTGAAGATGTATCCCTAATACAATCTAAACATATGAAACAAAAACAATACCGAAAACACTATTGTAACGTACCATTTATTACTACTAAACTCTGTAACCGACCTGTACATTATGACATCAGTCAGTTCTAGTATTTTATTTGATAAGATTCTTGATTCTCAAATCTTCAGACTGACTGAGGTTGACAAGGTAAACCTGTCAAAATAAATTCTGAATAAAAATGTGCTAATACGTCAACAGCTTTTAAATCTGTAGTTCGTGATATGATTATTTTTATTGCTTTTATCACATAAAAGCCATATAAGGGCAAAGAAAAGATAACTCTGAGATAAAAGGGATAAAGAGAGAATTCTACTGAGAGAGACCTCCATCTGTCAGCTTAACAGACAGGATGACCTGTCAACATCCCAAGGGAGTTTTTGCAAAAAGTATTAGTTGAGTCCATGCCGTTATTAGAGCAGAATTAATCGTGTGTTTTGGTAAACATACACATGAGCTAATTAAAGAAATTATGAGGTGAAACTAATTAAGAAAGATTTGCAATGTTTTCTCCTTAAACAAGATGTTTGTGGTCGGATTACAAGTCCACAAACATCCGTTGGATTAAGGGGGCTTAACCTTTCCTAGAGACTCACTTGCAGAGTTAAATCCTTCCCAATTAAGTCCCTCCCAACATATTGTCCATTTTAATGCCAACTAACAGTCTTTACGTGCTCTTTTTCCTCCAGGTCAACCAACTGGCCGTCTGCAAATAAATGGAAGGACCTAAACAATGAGTCAACTTTAATCTGCTGTTTAACGGTTTTGTGAAGGCCTAGCTTCTCCTCAAACAACTTTGGGACTCATGGAGGCCTCTGGGAACTCGGACAACATCAGCAACATCTCAGCTGGGTTGGGCCAGAGAACATGGGTTGAGTCCAACGTGTGCCCTCCTTCTGTGAGTGGCACTACCCTTCTGATCGTGGCCTACAGCACCGTTATTGCGGTGGGATTGGTGGGCAACACTTGTCTGGTCTTCATCATATCCAGACAGAAGGAGATGAGGAACGTCACCAACATCCTCATCGCCAACCTCTCCTGCTCCGACATCCTCATGTGTGTGGTATGCCTCCCTGTGACGGTCATCTACACGCTTATGGACCGCTGGATCCTGGGCGAGACGCTGTGCAAGATCACGCCGTTCGTGCAGTGCATGTCCGTCACGGTCTCCATCTTCTCGCTGGTCCTCATCGCGTTGGAGCGGCATCAACTCATCATCCACCCCACCGGCTGGATGCCCGCCGCAGGCCATTCGTACCTGGCCGTGGCGGTCACCTGGATGGTGGCCTGCTTCATTTCCCTACCCTTCTTGTCCTTTAACATCCTCACTAACGCCCCGTTCCAGAACCTCAGCCTTCCGTTTAACCCATTCAGCGACCATGCGATTTGCATGGAGCTCTGGCCCTCTGAACGCAACCGTTTGGCATACACCACCTCGCTTCTGCTATTCCAATACTGCCTCCCCCTGCTTCTCATTCTATTCTGCTACTTGCGCATATTCCTGCGTCTGCGCAGACGGAAGGAAATGGTGGAGCAAGCCACCGAGGCCCGGCAGAGGAAGGTGCGAGGCGCTCAGCGTGTCAACGCCATGTTGGTCATAATCGTGGTCGCTTTCGCTCTCTGCTGGCTCCCGCTCAACGTCTTCAACACCATCTTTGACTGGTACCACCAGGTGCTTCCTTCTTGTCAGCACGATGTCATCTTCTCTGCCTGCCACCTCACGGCAATGGCGTCTACCTGCGTGAACCCGGTGGTGTATGGCTTCCTCAACACCAACTTCCAGAAGGAGCTGAAGGCGACGCTCCAGCGCTGCCATTGCGGCTGGGGCGTTCCAGAGACCTACGAGAGCTTCCCGCTTTCAACAGTGGCCACCGACGTCACCAAGGTGTCATCCATGCAGCAGGGCTCTCTATTGAGATCGGAACAGTGCGCTCACTGCTAAAGAGACGGCAGGAACGGAAGGAAGAATGAGGGGAGGGGTTGAGGATGAGCTGGCACTGTTTCCATGGAGACGTGGAATTGCTATGTGGGTTTCTGCATCAGTTCATACCCAAGAGATCTAAAAACAACCTCAACCCTCTGTTGCCGTGTTTTCTGGGGTCCAGGTGTGGAACGCGGTGTAATGTTTTGTTAACGACAGTTATTAGGGTAGTCAGTATGACTTGTGCACGACTTTTACGGGATAAATATTCCATCAAGAATGTTATTATTCCTCTAATGACACTTTCGAGGTGTTGTGTTTGGGAGGAAGGACTGATTTATGAGGCTGGATTGTTTTAGCGCTCATTGCGCACTAGACATTTCACATCAAACCGCAAGTTGTTATAAGGAAAGTACTTTTCATGTACAATTCTTTCAGTTATTTATTCACTGTAGCAAGGAGTCGGTGTCCTCACCAAATTATTTCTTCTGTCTGGTTTTGTTGTTGCTGGTGTAGTTGTTTAATGAATTGTAACTATTACTATTTATTGTGTTGCTTTGGTGAGACCGCTTGCTCTGCATTTTAACTTTGAAATTGTGCCTCTGTAATATTGGGAAGCATATTTAACATTTGAGCATTGGTGTTAGCTTAACAACACATCCATCTTCTGCTACAATAGATACATGACTGTGCCGAATCCCCGTTTGGTATTACAGATTTTCTTGATGATTGAAGTCAAAGCAAAGTTCAGATACTAATAAAAGTGTTTGGTGTTGATGTTCTTGTTGCCTTATAAATGGTAGTTCTGAAAGCAAAAATAAATTTGGAAACATGTAATATCTCTTGTTGTTTCTCTTCACTGTCTGTGTTCAGTGGCGTTAGTAATTATGTTGCATGTTTTTCCGCTCATTAATGAAGATGAAATCTTTTGCATAATACAGCAAGTGTGTTTGTGTTACCGATGCATGAGCCACTAAATGCATGTTTTCACAGAAAGAGATCTTTTATTTA
This sequence comes from Gymnocypris eckloni scoliostomus, assembly GCA_027564155.1. Taxonomy (NCBI): domain Eukaryota; kingdom Metazoa; phylum Chordata; class Actinopteri; order Cypriniformes; family Cyprinidae; genus Gymnocypris; species Gymnocypris eckloni. The sequence continues at coordinate 19,738,189 of CM050435.1, forward strand.
GGTAATGTTCCACCTCAGGCATCACTCTTTTAATGTTCGTCAAGGTACTAGTCAGTTTAGTCAAGTTTGACTCTTTGGAAAACACATTGCCATTTGAGAGGCAATTTGCCTGAGTTGAAGTTTTAAAATACCAACAACTTAACAACTCTCCCATCACAGATACAAGAGTGAAAATGTTTTACTGCATTCCTGTGGTGATGAAAATATTAAAATTATAATGTTCATTTTACAGTGAATTTGCATTCAAGGTATTTAATTTATCAGCTCATGCATTCCTTAAGAATTGAATCCATGACTTAAGCATTGCTGGCGCCAAAGCTCTGTTTAATCTACAGGTATGTTTGTCTATAAAGGTCATAGCAATTGATAAAATTCAAGGGAAGATGATTCAAATGAAATCTAAATTTTTAATAACTGTAATATAAGAGAATCTCACAAAGTTTAGAAAATAATTGTCTTCCTCAGGTAAAATAATTTTTTCCCCTTGATTTTTGGGTGAAATGTGACGTTCTTGAATGGTTTTGTGTGACTTAACACACAAAATCTTTTTTAAAAAGCTTTATAATCATAGACAACTGGAAAAAACATACGGTTATGGAAGTTCATTGTTCAAAATGACATCTTGCATTTCGTCACAGAAAGCGGTTGCGTTATGCCAGATCATGATGCGGCATGGGACATGATGACATCCCAGGTGTTAAAATCACATCCATTCTTCCGTGAGAAGAATCCAGGAGTCCAGGTCAAGGAGTTCTGTTCAGAGGGGTTACTAATCTCAGGCCGCTTGATTTGTTGTCTCATATGTCCCATTTCTTTTCACTGCTTCAGGAGATGAAATGTGTGGCACACAGATAAAAGCTTTTCGCCTAACCTTGTTTTCTCATTCTTGATAAGATGCACTTATTTTAAATTGCCATTGATTTCCAGCATGTTACTAACAATATCTTAAAGTGAAGTGTTTGAAGACAGTCCTCCATCGGTTGGGTACATTTATGTGTAGGCCGAAGCCTCAGGGGATGCACCAGCAAAAGATAGCTTTGAGATTATAGAAACGAATAATCATCCTTTGTCCAGAGGGATTGCCATCTCCTCTCTGTTTTATAATTCTCACTACAGTTTATTAGCACGCCGTGGGTTATCTGGGCTGCTTTAATCGAAGATAAGTCCCTCTTGCGTTATATTTATCAAACGTCATCTAAAGAGGCCTGGCGGTGTAAATCTTGATATGACAGAATCTCCCCTATAGTCATTCTGCAATCAGATTTACTTGCAAATGAAGCACATTTTGAGTCTTTGATGTTTAAAGGCATTACTTTAGCTATTCAGCACATTTTCATGGTTTATTGTTGAAATATTAACTATATAGTTTTTAATCATATTTTCACAGTTAAGTAAACAGAGGTTAAATATTCCATTTAGACTCTTAACAATCAAACGCCCTTAATCACATCATCCTCCAGGAAGTGATGTTATTTTTGAGGGAAAACACTTTTTTTTCTCTGGTTCTGCTGTTTATGTATTTCCATATCTAGACATTCTGTACTACAATTTTAAAGTGGATGTAAAGTAACATATATGTCTATCATTCTAGTTGTTTTTTACTTAAGATGTAAATCTGAAGTCGCAACCTCATTATATTTCACAGAAATTGCCTTGGCTTTAATTTATTTATGTTTTACATAGCAGCTGCATGAAGCACTATTTTCTCTCATTCCACAAATGGACTGTCTTATGTTCCTTTGCTCCTTACTTCACAATATGACACAAAGTGCATTTCTTTTCATCTGGAGCATCAAGACAGACTACTAAAACATTAAATATATATATATATATATAAAATGGGTTCCGCTTCAAGGCCGTGACATGAATCTCGGATGTCATAATATGTAAATGCATCTATGATTCAGCGATCCAAATCCTTTGATTTCATATTTGGCCAAAACAGTTTAGAATCAAGACATTTATTTACAACTTTCTGTAACGAAATACTAATGGAAAACTTTAGTCTGTGTGTAGTATTACGTCGGATGTTTATATCCCCAGGTGACAGATGAATTGTGGGATTTTCTGCGCCACTGTACGTTTGGCAGCTTCAACAAAGCCTGTCTGCTGTGGTTATATTTGCCAGAGATGTTTCAAAGTGGGCGACAACAATCCCAGAGGACTATTTTAGATGCCGTGTGAATTAAATTGAGCGCTGCTCCAGTTCTACGGCTGTGTGCAGGGGTGTATTTTTAAACCCAAATGAAGTCATTTTGGGTGAGGCGATTGTGCTCCCTCTGCTGTCTTTTTCTCCCAGACAGCCGTTTCTGCAAACTTTTGCATTATTCATAGTTTTTATTTTCCCTCGTTCTCGAAATAAGAGATCAGAAGCGAGACAGATTATTTATGGGGTGCCTTTCCTCAGCCTTGTTTTTGCTATTCCTTCAAGGGCCTGCCAGAGAGCACAGAGGATGTGATGCTGCTCGCTGACAGCAGGTGATGAAGGGCTCTGCCAATTAACACGCGCCAGTGGGGAGCGGGAAAATTCTGCCCGTCACCTCACCCCCATGACTACACAATTAACACCTCTATTTAAAGGGTAACTAAACCCTAAAACAACTTTTTTGAGTTAATGATCTGCACGACTGTGTCTTTATTAGTGCTGTGCATTGATTTGAGTAAATGTTTTGACATTTGGTTATAAAGTGTTTTAATTCTACAATATATGGTGTATAGACGTCTGAGTGCTGCCCTCTTCAGGTTGAATGGTGGCTACTGCAGTTGAATTTTCCTATTGGACATTGCATACCACTGTGACGTATGATGAAACACTTACTAACCACGCCCCTGCATGAGCACGGTCCCCTGTTTTTGCTGGGCTCTGCCCACTTTTCCAGCATTTTTCAAATATTGCCAGTTGATAGAGTTAGGCTCTGACCAGGGGTTTAGTTGCCCTTTAAGATAAACGTCATTACTCGTTTTTTAAAGGTATAGTTCACCCAAAAATGAAAATTTACTCAGGCCATCCGTCCAAGGTGTAGATGAGTTTGTTTCTTCATCTAAACAGATTTAGAGAAATTGAGCAATACTTCACTTGCTCGCCAATGTATCCTCTGCAGTGAATGGGTGCCGTCAGTTTGAGAGTCCAAAACAGCTGAAAAAACATCACAATGCACAAGTAATTCACAAGACCCCAATCTATCAATTAACATATTCTGAAACAAAAAGTTGTGTTTGTACTAAACATTCCATCCCCTGTTGTCCACTCAACAACAAAATCCACCGACATATTTGTTTAGAACTGTTTTCACTTGTGCTCGATCTGTGCATATTTCTCTCCTGATTCAGATGAGACCGATTTTTCACAGGACAAAGTCAAATTATGGAAATATATTGTAGCCAGAAGCAACAATTTCAAGTTAAAAATGCATTGATGGTTTTATTTCTTACAAACTTCACAGATTTTTACTTCTCAAGATGTTAACTGATGGACTGGAGTGGTGTGGATGTCTTGTAGATTATTGTGATGTTTTTATCAGCTGTTTGGACTCTCATTCTGACGGCACCCATTCACTGCAGAGGATCCACAAGTTTATTTCTGTAAAAGCTCAGTATTCTTTCTCAGACAATTATAAGATTCAGTCAGTATTTTCATGCTATTTCAAAAGCAGCTTTCATAGTAGGATGAATATGAAACCTGTTCAGGACCAGATCATATTTGACCACAAAATCAAGAGAAAAAAAAATAATTACACAATGAAAATAATCAAATTTACTACAGGATTTTATGTACGGTTGCATTGTTAAATTATTTTCATGACAAAAATCTCATGATGGTGACAAATCATAATTTCTATTTTATTTCAGTACATCATGACTTTTATTGTACTGCCTTTATGCTAGTTTTATTACGATTGTAATTGTATTACACTAATTAAATATTTAAATTTATTACATGTTTTTATTTTAAATACAGTGAATGCCTTCTGCATTAACATAATGAGAAATAATGAAAATAACTTAAAAAAGAAACAGCTGCATTACAATTAGTGAATTTGGGCTGTTAATACACCCAACCATCATGAACAATATCACAGATTTAATGCATTAACTATTTAATATCCATGAAAAAAAACAAATACAGTGATTTTATATTTTTCTTATTTCTTTAATTTTGCAGTGAAATGGTCTAGGTGTCTCTTTCCAGGTTGAAAACAATTACTGTTAAACACCATCTTAAATGCAAAGTTTCTGGGTTTATTATCCTTTATTTTTCATTAAAGAGCCAGTGCTTTTCTTCAATCAGAACGTCCCTCGGGCACTGGGTAATTCAGGATCTGTCTGTTGGCCTGGACGAGGTACTGCTGCTGTTTGAAATGTACTTTCAGAACTCCTTTGATCACCACAAACGCAATGCCGCCCTAGAAGAGGAAAACTGGGTTAGGATTCACACTTCCTAATGTATGGTCGACTCTCAACGCTCTGGACTCTCACCAGGATGGTGCGCTGCAGGTTTGACGTGACTCTGCGGAACAGGAGGCGTCCCACCAGGTTGGCGATGGAGGGGAAGATGAGGGCGCCGCACAGGGTGCGAGACACAGAGAGATGGTCTCCTCCGTAACTGCCCTCCCCTGGGATGCGGGCCAGAGGAGGGCTTATACCTGCACAAACATGAATTCAGCTTTTTTAATATTATTATTAATAGCATAAGCTTACTGTACGATTGAATGCTAAATGCTATGACGGTTTAAAGGAACAGTTTACCCCAAAAATGAGCTCTCCACCACATAATTATACATATTAAAATGACATAGTTTTTTTTTCAGTCTTTAATTTTAGTTTTAATCATTTTGTAATGTGCTTTTGTTTTATTCGTTTTTGGGGAAAATAATGTATAAAAAAAATTATATTTAGCTTAATTTATTTGTATTTCATTTTTAGTCAATTTAATACTTCAATGAATTTGCCTTCGTTTTAATTTGAGTAATTGTGTTATGTAAATTTGTCATTTGTACTAGTTTTTGTTTTATTTAAAAACAATTATATTTAGCTCAATTTATTTGTATTGAATTTTTTAGTCATTTCAAAATGTGCTTTTGTCATTTTGATTAGTTTTTATTTTACTTTTTATTTAGATTTCATATTAGTTGTGGGTTATACTACAGCAGTTTAATAAACATTTGAATATGTATTATGTTTGGTGATTTATTACTTTAGTGATTTGATGATAGTGTTGTGTACTTTAGTCATTTTTTATAAGCTTTTATTTATTTTGGTTTTAATTTTTTTGTAATTATACTAAGCTTTATTTTTATTTTTGTTTTAGTAATATCAGTACCTGATGAATTTGCTTTTAAAACTGTATTTCAATTTTCATTTTAATTTTAGTTTAAGTTGAATTCATTTTTTTGTTATGCATTTGATTGTTATTAGCTTGTGTGCGTTTTCAAATTATATTTAGCTTTAGTTTATTTTTATTTCATTTTAATTAATTTTAGTACTTTAACTTATTTCAGCTGGCAAAGCAAAAATTGTTAAATTTTTGATAATAATAAAACATGTAAATAGTTTCTTTCCATTTTAAGTTATTAAAAAGTTTTATTTTACATTTGATTAAAAATCATTTCTTATTAATTAACGAAATGAAAACTAAAAGTTGTAAATCATTTTTGATTTAGTTAACAACACTGGGATGAACTATTGGCACGTACCAGGAACAAGCCCGCTGAAGATCTGAAGCTTAGAGGAGTGTCGTTGCCAAAGCCGCACCACGTAATCCTCCCAGCGAATCATCTTCCCCAGTACCAGCATGACAGGGATGGTGGGTAAACCCATGAGTAAGAAGAGAGGATCTGCACGTTCCATCACATCCAGACCCTTCTTATGACCCACCACCTGAAAACAGAGAAGAAAATGTGTTCAAAAGAGCCAAGAAGAGCCAAGAGCTCTCATCCTCCTGTCTTTAACACACCTGCATAACTGTGACGGCACCGTAAGTGACGGCCGACCAATAGACGGTCCCCACCACGACTCCAGCTGCGGCGAACGGACTGGCCCTGGACAGAGCTCTGTCGATCTGCTGGAGGAAGTAGACCAGAGGCCCTGGACGAGACACAAAACCACACACTTAACACTTCCCTATTACATTAACAGGATGTCAGAATATTAGTCATTAGTAAGCCCACGAAGGAATCTGGGTCATTTTGTCACATTTTCTAAGCAAACCTTTTTTTTTATTATGTGTATGATCATTTAAAATGTTTAATTTATATGGTAAAATTGTGTTATAAAACAAGTGCAAAACTGATTTTATTATTATTTATATACTACTATAGTAATTCAATTTTAAAGTAACTTATTTTTATATTTTCATTTTAGTTTAGATTTTAGACATTGTTATGTGCTTTTGTCATTTTTATGAATTTTTGGTTTCTTAATTTTTATTCAGAATATATATATATATATATAGTTTTACATAGTTATTATTATTACTTTGCTTAAAGTTATTTTAATTTGAGTTATTGATTTATTTTTTTACTTTAGCTTTTGATGATTTAAGTTATTTTTTATTTCCGTTTTAGTTTAAATAATTTTAGTACTTTGGTTTTATTTTAGTTATTTGCAAAAGCTAAATTTTTTATTATTATTTTTTATGTTTTATTGGTTTTTGTGCTTTTTATATTTCCATTTAGCTTTATTTTATTTGACAATTTTTTGCACTTTAACTTACACTTTTTTATTATTTCCTTTTGTTGTCAAGATTTTATCTAATATTTGTATTTTAATTCATATTAACTTATTTCAGTCAGTCAGTAAAAATTAGTTTTAATAGTTTTAGTTAACAATAACAACACTACAGAGCTGGGAGTACTACACTCTTATCAGGAGCTAATTATCCAAAATATTTGGTGCATTATAAGTATGCAATAATGTGAGAATCCATGACAAGACATACAGCAAAAGAGGAAAACGGTATCAGTATGTGTCCCTTAAAAAAAAAAAAAAACAAGGTGAAGTGCAAATACTCACCCATTTTGGGGAAAACTATCCGGTATTCAGTGCCACATTGCGGGCAGTTGACGGCTCCTCCGCTGTTTCCCTTCTGTTTTTCGTCCAGCCATCGCTGTAAGCATGACTGATGGATCCACTTGGTGCAGCCCTTACACCGGCACGGGCTGACCCATTCTGCAGCTCGATCCTCCTTCTCCGTAGCAAAACACACCCAGCAGTGCCTGTCATCGGACAACAGATGATCAGTGACCGTTAGTTCTGCTAGCCAGTCCTGTGATTCACAGCTGATGGAGAAACTCACTTCTCTGGAGGTTCATCTACACAGGCCATCTTGTGTCAGGTTCAATCCACGCTCTCCAGCTCAACCATGAGTGAGCCAGAGCAGGCTCAATGTACAACACCTGCTAATACAGACCATTAGACATGACTGCAGCACTTCAATACATCACAATGTTCATTCAATAACACTTCTACTGTAAGTTAAATAAATAATTGGAGGAAAACGCATACTATGTTTAGTCTTATAACAGTGATCAGCAGCATTTATGAGACAGGAATGATAAAAAATTCACTACAGATTGTTTGTATTATTACAGTATACGACATGTTGACATACCAAGCCAATTATATTATATTTATTCTACGAAGGTCTGTCTTTGTATGAAAGATGCACAATAAAACAAATATTATTATTATATTTGCGGTTTTTAGTTCTTAATCTGGCCCTAGTCACGTATGAATGTCATGTCAAAGGACATTTCTAACTCAACGAATTTAAATTCTGTTTTAATTCAGCACTATTTTCACGTGGAATGACTCGCATTAAACTGACCGAACATTGAAGTTTATGTAAGTTTTAACAGCTAACGTTATAAACATACCCAAACGTGTCATTCAGGCAACATTGTTAACCGAATTCAGATGTAGATCCTCACCTGAAGATGTTTGTAGATGTAAATGTTTCTGATACGCGTTTAGTTTAGATCTCCGACTGATTTGACACTTTCAATTTCTCGGAGGACAGAACAACAACCTTATGAGAATAACTTCCGGATAAGCCACTTCCGGATGTCAAAATACATGCCCCTAACTTACTAAAATCTCCAAGAATGCTTCGTTTGATGTGTTTAAGCACGTATTTCTTTGTATTTATTTCCTCACATGTTGAAAGAGCAAACATGCATGAAACTAAAAAGTATTGTATAATTGTTAAATATGCAAATTAGATTTGTATGTTTTGGAACATAAAAATAAAGGATGCACTATGTCATATATTGTTCTCTCCATTATTTTGCTCCTTGAAAAAAACAATGAATTAAATACATGTATTTCAAATTATATTTGAACATAATACACATCATAATACACATTATATATATATTAAATTACACACTTTAAAAATATATAAAAATTAAACAATCATCGCAAGCATAGAAGGTTGTCAAACTGCGCCGGCGAACCAAATGGCTATTGGCTAAATGAGCTGTCACTCATCTCCTAGTTACGCGGGTTTGATTGGCTCCCTCCTCAGTGCGGTTCGGTTGACGCATCACCGCTTAGTTCTACTGCCAAGCAGCAACGGTTATTTTTTATTTACATGAACAGAAAACCATAAACGGTGATTCTTGCGAACGAGTTGACCGAAAAACGCACCCAAGCGCAGGTTGAACATGGAGTCGTATGATATTATAGCCAACCAGCCGGTTGTGATTGATAATGTGAGTATGATGTCAGCAGCCCTCCACACCCAGTCTGTGCTAAGAGGCTAAAGCTAATGCCATTGTGCCAAAGCCTGCGCTAGCCGGCCAATGCTAAATGAGAGGTGTTTAGTATTGTATTTATTTAGATTATAATGTGCACAGTCTGATGCACTTTTGATTATTTTCACTATGTAAAGCAGTACAGTGCAATATCCGGCTTATTTGCTTTATCTCGAAGCATTAGCTGCTCAGAATGATGCATCACTATAAAGCGGATTTGTCATTCATGTCAGTGGTGTTTTGATTTAGTCTCTCAAACTTCAATAAACGATTCGACGTTGTACATATTAATTAAATACTGCAAGATGCATGGTTGTCAAAGAATATCTGCTATATAAAGTCCCGTATTTGATCTGGAGTTGTTATTGTTGCTAAGATGGCTGGCTGACCCCGCCTTATATACACAGCCACGTTTATTAGTTTGAAATAGTTAATATCAGTTAGAAAATGGATTTTAATAAAAGCCTAACGTGTTAAGCTGTAGATGGAGAACTAGTAAGCCTCAACGTTTAATCAGACCTCAAAGCCTGAATGTGTCACTTTGACAGATTGCTAAAATGACAACTTGGTAAATGTCAGTGATCTTTAATGAAACATTAGGTTGTTTTCTCACAGTGTGACTCTTCTGGAGTCTATAGCTGGTTGGTTTTCTTGTTGCTCCCTCGAGCTCTGTCTCATGACTCAAGAACAAACAAGGAGGGATCAGATCATTAGATGATTCATATTTTTACAACACATTCACTGTTTAATCTTTTATAGTTCAAGGTTATTTTAAACCACCTTCCTGGACAATTGAAGGCCATTATATAGATTTAACTTGCTTTACAATTTCTCTTCCAGGGGTCTGGAGTTATTAAGGCTGGCTTTGCTGGAGATCAGATCCCTAAATACTGTTTCCCAAATTAGTAAGTAATAGTTTTATTGGTATTAGTATATTGGAGTAATTTTCATGTGATCATGTGACAAGACTGGAGTCATTATGCTGAAAATTCAGCTTTGTATCACAGGAATAAATTACATTTGAAAATACATTCAAATGTAAAACAGGTATTTTAATTTGAAACAATATTTAACAATATTACCACTTTTACTGTGTATTTGGTAAAACAAATGCACAATTTTACACTAAAGAATTTTAAGGTAAATATTATTTATTGATCATCAAATGATCATATTATGCATTTTGTATGTATAAATACTGGCATTTGTTAGTGAAAATCCCATTTTAATAATGTAAAGTGTTGTGAATGTGGTGTGATATTAACTAGAATGGTTTATTTCTAGTGTGGGGCGGCCCAAACATGTTCGGGTGATGGCTGGTGCCCTTGAGGGTGATATGTTCATTGGACCCAAAGCTGAGGTAAACCTCTTTTTTTAATTGAAAAATGTGTCTCTATTATTATTTTTTTGTCTTCTGTTTAAAGACAATATGAAATGACATTCACAATACAGACAACTTTCATTATGTGTCACATTATTTAGCCAGAAATATTATTGTGTGATATTTAATTTAACTTGTGATGTTTTGGTTAGTGGTATTTTATGTATGTCATACAAAAGTAAAGTTATTATAATTTGGACAGAGTTTTGATTTCATGCTGTTAAGTGTTATAGTAATGTAAAAGCATGGGGTAATTGTATTGTTCTGTGTTCAGGAGCACAGGGGGCTGCTGTCTGTCCGCTATCCAATGGAACACGGTATCGTGAAAGACTGGAATGACATGGAGCGCATCTGGCAGTACGTGTACTCAAAGGAACAGCTGCAGACCTTCTCCGAGGAGGTACGGGTTTAGATTTGATATACTAGTATTTAAAAATGGTTTGTTTTAAAATACTATTTATTTGTATTTTATATATAGATTTTTAATCTTTATTTTATTTCAGTTAGTTTCCAAGGCAGCATTTGAATTTATTTTTTTCTTAAGTTTATCTTTTTCAATCTCATATTTATGTTTGGCAATACTTTCTTTTAAGGTGATATTTTTACATGCTACATGTACTTACTTACCTTAGTAATAACAGTAAATAATGCATAATTATAGTAGTAACTAATCCTAAACCAATCCCTAACAAGAACTGCATGTGACTACATGTAGTTTATTCATCTTATTTAGTAGTGGTTTGTACATTTTACTGTAGCAACATCACCTTAAAATAAAGTTTAACCTTATATTTAATTTGATCTCAGATTCATTTCAGTTACCATAACAATTTTGTATAGCTTAAATTAACAATAACAACAGTCTTGCACTGTATTTTCCAGACATTCATACTTTTTATGTATCTCACAGCATCCTGTACTGTTGACCGAAGCACCGCTGAACCCCAGTAAAAACCGTGAACGGGCAGCTGAGGTTTTCTTCGAGACCTTCAACGTGCCGGCGCTGTTCATCTCCATGCAGGCGGTGCTCAGTTTGTGAGTTCATCGCTTTTATTCTTCCTGATATCACACTTCCTATTCCCTCTCATGCAAACATGTTTCCTGTCTGACAGATACGCCACAGGCCGAACCACAGGTGTGGTCCTGGACGCTGGTGATGGTGTGACACACGCTGTCCCCATATACGAGGGATTCGCCATTCCACATTCCATCATGCGCGTGGACATCGCCGGACGTGACGTCTCCCGATACCTCCGCCTCCTCCTGCGCAAGGAAGGCTACGATTTCCACACTTCTGCAGAGTTTGAGGTCGTGCGCACCATCAAGGAGGTACAAGACTTCTTTACAGCTCCTTCTTGATGGAAATTATAATCTAGATAGCAAACGATGAAAAAAATGCTGTTTTGTTTTCCAGAGAGCCTGCTATCTGTCCCTCAACCCCCAGAAGGATGAAACTCTAGAAACTGAAAAAGCACAATACACACTCCCCGATGGAAGCACTCTAGATGTAAGAATGAGACTGCTCGTATATGTTAGTGTATGATAATATGGTCATAAAATTGCATATCATATCCTGGTTTTGTTGACACTCAGTGGAGGTTTAGTTCAGGTTCTTCCTGAAGTCAACATGAAATGGGATTCAGAACTTTCCATAATGTGGCCTATTTTTCTTTGTTGGTATATAATGGACTGATAACTCATCCATGATGGCACCAGAATTGTGTATTAAGGAAGTAAATACAGTCTATTTCGACATTGACTTGATGTGTTACTCACATTGGTTTAATCTCCTGCAGATCGGCCCAGCACGGTTCAGGGCTCCAGAGCTTCTCTTCAGGCCTGATCTGATTGGAGACGAGAGCGAGGGTATTCACGAGGTGCTGGCTTTCGCCATTCAGAAGTCAGACATGGATCTGCGACGCACGCTCTTCTCTAACATAGTGCTGTCTGGCGGCTCAACGCTCCTCAAAGGTAGAGCGAAGAGATCAGTCGAAAGTATCTTTCAGTTCTCCATCCAGTGACAGAACTGAGACTCTGTCTTTGTTCCTCGCAGGTTTTGGAGACCGGTTGTTAAGCGAAGTGAAGAAACTTGCGCCCAAAGATGTTAAAATTAAGGTGACTCTGCCACAGCTAAGACATGTTAGCTTAGTTTGAGAACTGTTGTTAAATATATATATATTTTCTTGTTTCAGATATCTGCACCACAGGAGAGACTTTATTCAACATGGATAGGGTAAGAACCATCTATATATAGGCCTATGTTACACAAAACAGTTACACTACCTTTTTTTAATTAAAGAAATTCAAATCTTTGTTCAGCACGGATGCATTAAATTGATTAAAAGTGACTGTAAAGACATTTATTAAGGTTACAAAAGATTTATATTTAAAATAAATGCTGTTCTTTTAAAGTTCATATTCCTCAAAAAGTATCCTGAAAGAATTATCACATTTTCAGGGTTATTATTAATTAAAACTGTTAAAACATTTTTGTTTATTGAATTAAAGCTTGAATAAAATACAATAAATTCTTGTTTTTAGATATTTAAAAATAAAAAATATTAGAAGTTTAAATTATTTTAAGCTAATTAAAGTTTAAGTTGAAGCACTAAAACTGAAATAAAAATAAAGTACACTTAAATCATTTTTTTAAATAAACAGAAATGTATAAAAAAGACAAGCAAATTCCCCCCCAAAAAATAATTTTGCAATAAAAATGAATCAATTAATAAAATTAAAGTTAAAAAAGAGAAAATAAAACATAGCAGTAAATTAAGTTGTAATTGTAAAAACAACAAAGTTGTTTTATTTTTTATATATTTCACAATTATTACTTAATTTATATTTTACTTTATTTTTCATCAAACAAATCTAGCCTTGGTGAGCATGACAGACTTCTTTCAAACAAATTACTAATATTTCTTTACAGACCCCGAACTTTTGAATGTTAGTGTATGTGTTAAAATGTATTTTTGTGTGTGTTTTGTGGTTTATGTATTTTATGGTGTTTTTTATTGTCACATACTCAATTATACAGGATATAATCAGTAGTGAAATGTAAGTCAGGTCCGCTCAATGGACAGTGCAAAATATGTAACGCAACACAAAAGTATATATATATATATATAGGTAAAAAATAAAGAGTAAAATGTGCAATACAGTATACTGTCGACTTAATAAATAATAATATAAGCATGGGTGTGCAAGAAGAATGTGCAAACAGGTTGTACAGGGTATTTACACACAGCAGCAATATGGATGGTGGAAAATAATTAATATCTTACTGATTATTAAATGGAGTCATGTGGATGTTATGAGACTGAGTTTGAGTTTAGGAGCCTGATGGCCTGGGGAAGAAGCTCCTTTTCATATGCTTTCATATTTCGCATTTCATATATTTTTGTATAGGGGATCTATCCTGGCTTCACTGGACACCTTTAAGAAGATGTGGGTCTCCAAGAAGGAATACGAGGAAGATCGCGCCCGTGCCATCCACCGGAAAACATTTTAATGGGGTTTTAAAGGCCGCGGGCCTACCTCATCTTTGCTGTTTCACATCCCTCTCGCTTGACCTCCCTATGTTACCCTCCCTCCTTCCCTACCCACCCGTCCCGACAGCGAACCTGCCGAGGCTCCCATCCGCAGCTAAGGCATGCCTTCCGTGTCCCCTGCCCGGCTCTCATTCGGGACACCCGACGAGTGGCACTGGGGCAGGATACAACCGGGCATCCCTTGTTCGTTCTGCACCCATCAAACACCGAAAAAAAGGCTTTTCAGGGCATCAGTCAATACTGTTAACTATTGTTTCATTTAAAGCCAATGCTTCAATTAGTGCTTAGATATTTATTACACTATTTACCCTGCCCTGTATGATATTGTCATATCTATTCTAATGAAACATGAAGGTGAATGTTTTACTCTGTTGTAAAAATTTCATTCCAGAACCGAAGAGATTGATAATTTTCTTAAATGTCGCAGTTGTCAGCGTTGTATTTTTATTCCTATTTGTTTGACGCGCTAATGACGAGCGTATACAATAGAAAAAGGCATCACTCACCACTACAACAATTCACTTTAATAGACACTATTCTGTTTCCTGTCTGTGTCCCTCCCCTTGACCATCTCGAGGTTGAAACCACTCTATAGCTCAAGGAAACTAAATAATGTGTACTGAAATACAAAGTACGCGGTAGGTAGCTAGATTTATCGCTGCTTGAAATATCAACAAGTGTTATTAGTATACAGCACATTTTAACATGGAATCATCGGTTTAATGAAAAGGGTGGCCTAAAGGAACATTTTCGAGTTGTTTACTGTCCTTTTGTTGAAATATTGCTATTAGAATTATGTTTGTCAGCCTTAAGTTGTACAGCATAATTGTTAACGCACAAAAATTGACTTGATGCGAACATTATCCCTTTCGAGTTAGGTTTTTCCTCTGAACATTTCCCATGATTCTCATATTAACTCGAGAACCAGAGCTGTTGACTGAAGCTTTAACGAAGTCGTTCAGTGAGTTTTACGTTGCCATGGGGCGTCTCATCATTGTGGCACGATTTCGATGTAAATTCAGACTCTCCCCGAATTCCAGATTAGTGCATGAACGACTGAGATTGTGTTTTATTTCATTGTAAATCTCGAAGGCAGAGGGTGGCCGAATGGATTTAGAAGCTCTTCTGGCACTAGTATTTCTGTAGTGTTTGTTGAAAGAGAGCTGCTCTCTAATGGGATGATGGGGAAGCAGGGTTGCGTTTAAGTCCAGTTTGTCCAACCTAAGAATCGCCTTACTCCAGTGTCGTCATTAGAAAGTCTGAGCATCTTGGTTGTTTTTCTTTTTAAAGATATAGAAATATCATCATAAGCCTTGTGTACAGTGGATTGCTATTCAAACTGTTAAAAAATAAACGACAAAAAGGACTAAAATGGACAAACCTGTTTCTTCAATTGTTGCTTTTTCTTTTAATTTTGTAAATTCAGTATGATAAATAAATGAATGCTGTCTGAAATGAGCTTCTGTTCGTTATGTAAACACAAACAGCAGTGTAAGTGTTTGTCTGCTTGTGCTTTGTTGCTGATGTTGTTAACAGTGGTTTTCAGGACTGCTGAAGTTTTGTCACATTTAGTCTGTGTGACTTTGTAATACACAAGGAACTCAAATTTGTTTTTTAAATGTAAGTCTTGAGGTCCCTAACTACTATATTAAAATGATATTAAAACATTAGAGTTAATTGCTGTTATTGATTGTGAAATATCGTAAAAGTCCCAAAAATCGACTATTTTATAAAGATGTTCTTTTTAACACCTTGCCTCTTCAAGATTAATCGCTTTATGTACTCCCCAATTGTAAGTGGCTTTGGATAAAAGCGTCTGCTAAATGACTAAATGTAAATGTTAACACGTTTTCTTGATGGCTCAGAAAGCCGAATTCTCCATTGAGCTCCATTCAAATTTATTCAAATAATTGTTTTGGTCTTATTGGAGGTAGTTAAACACACACAAAATATAATCTGTTAAATCAATCCCATCAGTTGGTGCCTGGCGTACAAATATAAATAAAACGATTATAAAATAACATCAAGTAATTGCAAAACTGTGATTCGGCCATCACGACCAGCGATGAGAAAAGTAACGAGCACCACGTGACCTCATCATCTACATGTTACTTCATAAGCGGCCTTGACAATAATTTTGTATTAATTGAAGATACGAGAGAAATGTCATTATTCATTGAAATGTTCATCAACAGTACACGCATACACAAAAAAATTATGTAGCCACATCTTGCCTGGCCAATCAGAAAAGACGTTCGATCCTTTAACCCCGCCCACCTTTGGACTCTGCTTTGTTGTCGTGTTTCTGTGGAACTGCCCTACCGCGCTCGATTAAAGTTCTGATTGGCCGCAGTCATAACGGAAGTAAATAGTCTTCTGCAATAGTCGGAAATGCTTTGATGAATTACAGTAACGTGGAGCATAAAACAATAAAAATAGGCACCGAGGAGTCACATTACAAGCTCGGACATGAGAAGAGTCACGCTGTTTGTGAATGGAACCTCATACAATGGCAAGGTATCTATTGTCTGCCTAGTATATAATTAAAGGCATGTTTGCTGAATAAATAACACGTTGTTGCTCCTTTCATGACTTCTACATCAGGTGGTGGCAGTTTATGGAACTCTAGCTGATCTACTGTCAGTTGCAAGCACAAAATTTGGAATAAAAGCTGCCAACATATACAATGGGAAAGGAGGTATCATTGATGATATAGCCCTCATCAGGTAAGAACAATAACTAGCTATCTTATGCATAGAACAGGTTTATTTACATGTGTATATTATCATAAACATAAAACACTCTGTTTCTCTGGCACAGAGATGATGATGTCTTGTATATATCGGAAGGAGATACTTTTGTTGGTGAGTTTGACATTATAACTTGGATTTGGTGTATGATTGTTTTAGATCTGTCTTCAGTTGCCTTAATATGTCATAATTTAATAATGCCCTACAGATCCACCAAATAACCCAGAGAGTCTGCATGAGTTTAATTCCTGGGCGCACACTGATTGGATCACCCTCAATGTGGGAGGCCGACGGTTCACAACCACACGGTGATGTCAAAACAGATCAAACTAATCTCAACAACTGTAATCCATAATCCAAACCGTCACAACCATCATAATATTTCCCCCCGATATTTTCATGTCAAATAAGCACAAACATTTAGTTATAAATACTGTATTGTGAAATAAAATATTGCTTATTTAATTATATCAATTTTAATTTAAATAATCGTAAAATTGATAAATATAAATATAAATGTTATTTTTATTTGATCATATTTGTTGTCGTGCCTTTAATTATGCTGATTTAAATAAAAATATATTGTATTACAAATATCTTTTAATTTACGATTATGAGCATATTTAATGATAATCATAAATGAAAATAATGGGAATGCATTACAGTGGGGATGCACAAGCCACACCATGCAATATCACAAGAGCAAGGAAAAAACACATCAGAGAAGCATATCTTCATTTCTAATTTAAATTTTTTTTGCATTGAAATGTATAAAAAAATTATATAAGCGAAGTTAATTAAAAAAATAAAAAGTGGTAGTTTTTTTTTTTTATTACTGACATTAAAATTGTTTAATACATTTTAATTTGGCATAGTTAATGCAGCATTTACTCAATTGGCCCTTTGTCTTAAAAAATCTGAGCAAGTCAGTATTACATTAAAGGGAATTATGAGGCAAAATGTGCTTAATTTTAATTGACGACTATGTCACAAAATCTTATTTTATTGATACAAAATTCTGTCTGTCTGTCTGTCTATCTATCTATCTATCACTTTAACACTTTTCTGTGGTTGTTAGGAGCACTTTGGTCAAAGAACCGGAGAGCATGTTGGCTCACATGTTCAGAGACAAGGGTGAGGATTGAACCAGTGTCTAATGTTTAAAATATAATTTGTGCATGTGCTTCTATTCATACTGCACTTTTCCTCTGTCATGTCCCGGCAGATGTTTGGGGAAACAAACAGGACAAGCAAGGAGCGTATCTCATTGATCGGAGTCCAGATTACTTTGAGCCCATATTAAATTACCTGAGACACGGACAGCTCATTATCAATGATGGCATCAATCTGCTGGGTAAGACAGTAGAGGCATTTTACGTGCTTCCTAGAAAACCTTAATAATTTAGTTGTCCTTAAGCATTTTCCTCCCTCTTTCTGATATGTATATACTTACTGTACCTTTACAGTTTTTGTGTACTGACATTCTAATATGTAAATGAGCTCTGTAATGAGTGCATTATCCTTTGCATATGATATGAATACCTATGGAGTATTATTTTATGCAGGCGTGCTTGAAGAAGCTCGTTTCTTTGGAATTGAATGTCTCGCTGAGCTGCTTGAAGGTGTTATTAAGGTAAAAAAAGCTAAAAAGTGAACACGTGACTTACACAATGTGGAAGTGAATACCAGTGATGGCAGTTTTGTCCTGCTTTAGAATTCCCAGCCTCCCGACGATCACTCGCCCATCTCCCGCAAGGAGTTTGTGCGTTTTCTGCTCGCCACTCCGACTAAATCAGAACTTCGATGTCAGGTAGGAAGTGGTTTATTTAGTATTTTATTGTGCATCATGTCAATGTAAACTGTTTCTCCTAGGGCTTGAATTTCAGTGGGGCGGATCTCTCTCGTCTTGATCTGCGTTACATCAACTTCAAGATGGCCAACCTCAGCCGCTGTAACCTCACACACACCAACCTCTGTGGTACCAACCTGGAGAGAGCAGACCTCTCCAATGCCAATCTAGATGTAAGGAATTTATATTTTTCAATAATATTTACACTACTGTTAAAAGTTTGGAATTTATTTGTTTAAAAATATATAATTGAATATATTTTAAAATATAATTTATAAAAAAATGGCAAAGCTTAATATTAATATGCTGATTTGTTGCTCAAGAATAATTTATTTTTATTATTATTATCAGTGTTGAAAACAGTTGTGCATTTTAATATTTTTGTGAAAACTGTGATTCATTTTTTTCAGGAATCTTTTGTAACATTATAAATGTCTTTACTGTCATGTTTAATCTATTTAATCCACCCTTGCCGAATTAAAGTATGATTTTTTTTTTTAATTACTGACCCCAAACTTTTGAACAGTAGTATGTTATCATGCCTTAAATTGTGCTTATTTAAAAAATATCATTGTATTACAAAAATATTCTAATATATATATATATGTAAATCAAATCAAACTGATGATAATCATTGCAGAGAAAATGTCAGAACGCTTTTATCCATGCAAAATATGATTTGTGTATTTATTTACATTTTTTATATTGTTTTCTAACTCACCCACTCGCATCTTAAATGTCTGTCTGTGACACTGATTTGGTCTTTTTGCATGTGTTTCCCAGGGTGCCAATTTACAGGGCGTGAAAATGCTTTGCACCAATGCAGAAGGGGCGTCTCTCAAAGGCTGTAATTTTGAAGATCCCGCAGGACTCAAAGCAAATCTAGAGGGTAAAATGAGCACACTTGACTCCTGATCTCATGCTCACAGTATGTAATGCCTGTCATTTCCTGACAGGAGCCAATCTAAAGGGGGTGGATATGGAGGGCAGTCAGATGACGGGTATAAACCTCCGCGTGGCCACGCTGAAGAACGCCAAACTCAAGAACTGTAACTTGCGAGGGGCTACTCTGGCAGGAACCGATCTGGAGGCGAGCGCACATCAGTTTAGTTTCAGAATCGTTCTTTAGTTTGTCATGTCTTCACTTCTGTTCTTTATTTGGTCAAACAGAACTGTGATCTGTCCGGCTGTGACCTTCAGGAGGCGAACCTGCGGGGCTCTAACGTGAAGGGGGCCATTTTTGAGGAGATGCTGACAGCGCTGCACATGTCACAGAGTGTTAGATAGCCTCCTTCAGTAAGACTGCAGCCTCTTCACAGAGCAGCTTTAATTAAAAACCTACCTGCAAACTTAATGACATGTCATGTGACCTAATGCCTGTTGATATTATCTGTTCATCTGCTGTCTACTGTTGCCTCAGTTCATTTATTGTGATGCATTGCATTATTATGGATGGTGTTTGCTACATTTCTCAATGCAAGATATATTTTTTTCTAGCATGATCTGTGATTTTCTGCATTACATTGTATATTTATGCCAAGCACTGCTGGTCTGTGAACTGAAAGTCTGATATTTGTGTTTTTGCATCTGATTCTGATTTAGGAATGTGGCTGTTCTGCGAATGTGCAATTTTATACCTTTTCATTAGGGGTGGTACGGTACATGTATTCGTACCGAACCATCACGGTACGGCATCTCGGTTCGGTGCATGAGGCCTTACGACGAATACAGGCAAAAAAGAAAACAAATAGGATGTCGCTTTCTGCCGTTTGAGTTTCCCTTCTGTGAACAAATTAAGTGTGTCAATAAAACTAATTGAAACGCATCAAATATAGACTGTTACGTAACACTGCCCCCCGCTTAACTGTAAACGAAATCAAATATATTTCAAGAATGTATTACTTGTGTGTGTCTGTGTCTATATATATAACATAATGTAATAATATGTAGTATATTCACATCCGTGGATAAAAATAGTAATTTGTACTACTGTCTGTTCAAAATAACAGAAAAGAAGCATAGTAGATTTGTTTGTTTTTTTGCCCTGTTGTACCGAAATCGTATCGATCCGTGACCCCCGAACCGAGGTGCGTACCGAACCGTGACATCTGTGTACCGTGCCGTTTTTACACTGTTTTGCTTGTTTCACTGTTACGTGTCCTTTCTGTACTGTGCTGCATGCAGAGAGGAAAACATCTGCTGAAACCAGCCCTGTAAAGATCCAATAAAGTCTAACACTGGAGACTGAAAGGACTTTTTGGCTTTTTCATTTTCTACAATTTACACAATTACAATGCACCGTTTCAGAGCAGACCGTTTATTTATTTCAAGAGAAAACTTGTCATTTTGATGTTAGTATTATAATTGATTTGATTAGCAGGTGCTGTACAGTTTATATATATATATATATATCAATCATGTTATTTGTTGTCATGACTTTATGCTGATTTAAATACATAAGTATAAGATACATAAGTTCACTTGCTTAGTGTATGATATTTATTATTAGTCATAAAAACAGCCGATTTTTAACGTGAAATCATTATTTGTAAACCATCACGCCTCCAGCAGGGGCAGCAGTGTCTCTACACAACAACACACACAGAGCGTGTAGAAGAGACGTGTTGCCTGCTATCTACAGCTCCGGGGAACAGCCTCAGCTCGTCCATGACGGTCAGTAGCTCATCACAGCAGATAAGTGCTGTAGCAGACCGTGAAATCTGTTCGCCAGGATGCGCTGCCACAGTGATTGATTGGACCTGAGTGTGTGAAAAAACCATCCACACATCTGCTGCTGCCTGAACTGTCTGTGGGAGTAAACATCTGCCCAGCAATTCGGTATAAATATTATTTACACATGTACAACACTCTGACAGATGCCATGTTATTTTACAATTTTCAGAATAATTAAAATAGTTCCGAATGGATGAGCCAAATCACGTCCAATTCCATATCAATGCGCCATGTTAAAGGGTTGCTAAAACGAACACTATTTTCTGTATTTGGTGTAGTGCAATGGGGTTTAAGGTAAAAAAAAAAAATTATTTTCCACATAACTTAGTGTACATTATTGTTGCTCCTCTATGCTCCGGTCGATTTTTACAAAGCTCATTGTTCTGAGAAGCTAAGCATGTTCTGATTGGCCAGCTGTCCGGTGCATTGTGATTGGCCGAATACCTCAAGCATGAGACGTAAATGTTTACGCCCCTCACCGCCTTGTCCTGGAGCTACGACACAAAAACAATAAAACCCATTATAAATGAGGTATTTGTTGCATCCAGTGGGAACATAATTACTTATTATAAAAATTAGGGGTGCTCCGATTGATCGGTTACCGATCACTATCGGCCGATAATCGCTGGGGAGGTTTGATCGGCGGTCTCTAAAAAAGGCCGATCTTAAAAAGCCGATCTCAAGCTGATGACGCGCCTGCTGTGAGATGATTGACAAGATATGCAGCGGCACTGTCTGACTCTGTCCGGCACTGGTGAAATAATTATAATGCTGTACAATTCATATTTCTTCATTAAATAACTTATAAAGTAATGTGAAAAAATTCTATAATTTCACTAACAGTGTGAGTGAATCACTGCGCGCGCTCTCTCTCAAAATGCGCAAATGGCTTCAAAGTTCAAATCACCACATGTATCGTGTCCAGGGGCGGATTTAGTGAATTGGGGGCCCCAGACAAATATAGGAACGGGGCCCTATACATTTGCACATATTTACCAACCTTGAGGTTCCCTTTTTGTCGTGATGCTTGCTGCTGCACAATGGTGCCCCATAGCTGAGTCCAATGTTTCAAAAATGTTCATGTACATGTTATAATGGGATTCTTGCATTTACATTTACTCATTTAGAAGACACTTTTATTATTTCATGTTGTAGACCACAAAATAGCATTTGATTTACCATTGAGATACAAGTTTTAACAAAAAAACTAAATAAATTATAAAATGATAAACCTCATAATTGAACCTTTAAACCACTTTTTGAAGAAAATGGATGAGCCATAAGTATAAATTATTATATTATTTAAAACGGGTTTATGTGGATGGATTTTCGCATTGGTCTGAACAAATACTGCAGACTGGATTATTGAAAAAGCACATTCATTCTCTGCCAGTAGGAGGCGCTTTTGGAATGTCAGAAATATAGAGGTTCCCCCGGTAACGGCTGTAAACAAAGCAGCGCTCAGCTCATAAATGATACTTTATCAGGTAAACTGGAAATGCCATCCAAACCTTTCTGCAGACAATTGGTTCCCTTCAGAGGCTTATTCATATAAAAACTTGAATTAGTGAGAATGAGAAAGGTGTGAAAGAATATAGCCTATATTGAGTAAGTTCACTGATGAGTTACCAGCGTAAGCCCTACATTTAATTTTCCACTAGTCATTGTAACAATCGTGATTAAATCGCATGATTGTCATGAGTTAACTCGCAAATAATCACAACTTAATCACACATTTTTTATCTGTTCAAAATTTACCTTATATGAATACTTTTCATGTTTTTAATACTCTCATCAACACACGCATGGACAAATATGGATGCTTTATGCAATATTTGTTTATTATTAGTGAAACCATAGTCAACATAAAGCATGAAGAGTAGACATGTTTCAAAGGTCAGATGTTTTCAAAAGAACTTGTTCATGGTTGTATAGTTGTTATTTATTATTACATTTGTTTGCCTCTCTGTGCCACATACTGTATTTTGATACAGCTAAATTCTCAATAAAACTGTTTTCATTGGTATATTTTTCTGTTTCTATTGTCAGGCAACGGGATGAATATGAAATAGTGACTGAAACACGACAGTCTCTGATGTCTCTGTAGTGGTTAAACATAAGATATCATTTGTTTTGGGTAACTCTAACAGGTCATATTTGGTCTTTATTCTACTGTTCTATAGATATGTTTTTCCTCTTAAACTTTTTAAAGAAAATCTTTTCCATATAATGACAGTGAGTAAGAACTGGATCTGTGAAGCACCAAAATGACCAAAAAAATGACCATTAAGCTGCTCCATATAACTCATGCACTATATCCCAAGACTTCTGTAGAACAAGTACAACTACTTTTAAGGCACTTTTATTCATGATATTCTTAAATCAGCGTTTGGTTCGGTTTATTGGACATGTACTATGGTAATTCCATGGTATTCTGTGAAGTAGGCTTTCTCTCAGTAGTGTTCTGCTGGGATGGTGTTTTACAGGCCAAAACCAGGAAATGAGTTAGCATTTTAGCGTCCCAGTTAATCGTTTTTTAATGGGTTTTTGGTGAAATGGTTGAAATAAGGCCTGTGGATAACATAAGCTCAAGATGTTTCTTTATTTTATGCTACAACATAAAATACAGCAGTACTTATCTTTTTTACTTGCCTTAAAATCTTTTTAAATGGGCCTAGGTCATGAAGGACATTAAGCGTCATCACACCGCACACATAATCCCATCCACTAGCTTCATGGTGGTGACGTTGAAATCATAATTCTGTGTTGTAGTTCCTTTAAATCCTATGTTAAGCATTTTAGGCCAGGAGATTGTATTTAGGTTTCAATAAACATAAAAGTTGTGTTCGTTTGAGATAATCATGAAGAATCTTAAACTTTTGTTGGTCACAAATCTTATTTTCTGCAATAATCTAAAAGTCGAGGAAAAATCCTATTTGTTCTTTTGTCAAGAGAGCCAGGGTGATGCTCATTTCTGGTTTGGCCTACAAAAATGCGTCATAACTGCTGCGCTGGGATATGAATATGGTAATCATTCAGCCAGCACTGCTGTTATTTCAGGTGCTTCACTTTTGGGAAAGTGACATTTTGTTTGGACTAGTTAAGTCCTTGATTTTGAGGATTGGATTCAGAGATATTTTAGCGCCATATTTCCGAGTACCTTCTGAGGAATGTCCTGCATTTTGCAGTTAAATCATATTTACAGTGCTTTTACGTACACTTCCAGTCACACTGCACTTGTGAATCTTGAAAACACATTTGCTGCTTAAATATTTTCTTTGGCTTTTCAACTAATGTTGCGACCTCAGAAACGGCGCTCCTGTGTTTAAAAACGCCCCACGTTCACCTCCTCTCTTTCATTCCCTCAGTGTCGTGTGTGAAGGTATGAGTGTGTGTTTGTCCTCCTCACATGGACGGTCCTCATGACTGGCTGCAGTAGCCGGCCCACACTCGCCCACACACACATGTGGCCCTTCCTCCCGCCCACTTCCTCTACCCACAGGCCCGCCAGCGTCCGGCCCAAGGACGGTCTGACCCAAGAACTCCCCACTCCTTTTCCTGTGAGCCCCAGCGGGGATGACCGCAGAGTTATTAGACCTAATGGACATCTGGGTTCCATTAAAGACGGGCCTGTGTTGTATGTTGGCTGCAGAAAAGATCTACCACTGTTTCTGTTTTTAAGTCACTAGGGAGTATTTTAGCAAACCCCAGAATGATACAACAACACTTCATTTATCATCCAAGTACAGTCGGGTTTTCTGTGGTATCAAAGCATCAGAAAAAGTGTGAAAAGCCAGCGGGAATAAAACGCTAGTTATTTCATACCTGTGGTTGTGATGTTTGGTTATGTAACACAGGAGTAAAGGTGCCTATTTAGTAGCACAAGAAAACCGTACTTATTACATCCACTGCCCTTCTGTGTAACAAACATGCATGTGTGAATCTCACCAAAACCACCAATGTCCAGGTCACAATTTACCCGATTCACACTATATCCTTCAACTTTGGGTTTGGTTAGATTTTTAAAAACACTTTTAAAAGATGTCGCTTATGCTCACCAAGGGTGCATTTATTTGATCAAAAATACAGTAACAGCAGTTATATTGTGAAATATTATTACAATTTAAAATAACTGACTTCTATTTGAATATGTATTAAAATATAACTGTATTCCCGTGATGCAAAGCTGAATTTTCAGTATCATTATTCCATTCTTCACATGATCCTTCAGAAATTATTCTGATATGCTAATTTGCTGCTCAAGAAAAATTTCTGAAAATTGCTTGAAAATAATGTAATAGTGTTTTTAATTTAATGAATCAAAAGAATTGTTTATAGTGGATGTTTTATAACATTTATGCAAATAAAGAAACTTCATGCATGCATAAGTACTTTAAAATTATATTTATACTATTTAAATATTTTATATTAAATATTTATACATATGATCAAAATCAGGATATTTATATATAACACCATATATATAGCATCAGCTGACAAACATGCTTTACAACATATAAAAGATATCAAAATCTCATAAATTATATTTATTATATTTATAATTAATGTACAATTATTTTAGATTTGATAAAAATGAGTATACATTATTTAATAATATGATTTATTATAGCAATGTATAATTATTTATTAATGCTTTTGCATTATGATAATGATCATTTGAGGAGTAAAATGTCCCTAGATGTCATGAGTAATGTTGCAGTGCAAATCGTTTAATATTTCTAAAAATAGGTGCTTCATTTTCTTTATGCAAAAATGCTATTTTCTATTGTTTTGATTGACATGTGACCTTGTATTCTTGGGTTTCATGAGATTCACCCACAGTCTCACCAGCACACAAGGCCCGATGTGCCAATGGGCAAAATTACACAATCCCTGGTGTAATAAAAGCACATCATAAACCCACCCAGTGTTTCTCTTACTGTGGCCACTGTTGCATAATGTGCTAAATATACACCTTCTTTTCAAACTAATAGTTTCAAAAGACTGTACACATAAAAACAGGCCAGTTAGCCTCTGCTGGTGGATGTTAAAACTACATTATCTGGACCAAAAAGCATTTTCTTCATTGGCTGCTATTCAAAAGTGGCTCTAACAAACCAAATTGATGGCAAAACAAGATACTTTTCAGATATTCTCCTGCAGGTATCACACACATCTGAGCTGGAGATCAGCTGCTGCTACTAAATGAGCTGTGTGTTCATTTTTATGGGTGACACTGATCAATCTTGCTGAGGAAACCGCACACGTGTGTTTTTGCACATGTAGAGGCGTGGTGGAGAGCCGGAAGGGCTTTTGTTGGCACCTGGAGCCCATCCAGACGTGTGGTCGTGGGGTACAGAGCGGAGAAAAGAAAGAACCACATCTGGAGCTCGTGGCAGCTGGCGCCACATTGGGCCTCAGAGGAGATGAGAGAGCAGGGCTTCTGAAACATGCTTTTATTAAAGAAACAATCATAAATCATCTCTGATTCATTTAGACAATGTTCTGGTTTTAACTTGCCATTCTTTTACAGAGCAGCAGCCTGAATCGATGCCAGACTTTTACAGGAAACCTCATCACAGGCTCACAAGGGCTTTATGGCATAATCAGGAATTATGCTTTAAATGAATATGTCTGAAGATGGTGTATGGGCACTTTAGTTTATTCCAATACAGCTATGGCCAAAAGTGCTGAAAATGTCAATAAATTGATATTTGTATTGAAATAATTGCCATATATTACTGTTTGATTATGGCACAGAAGTCTCATTTTATGATCCTTTTTTCCTTTATGGAGCTTGAGAGCCTCGGGTCACTGTATGAAACAAGAACAATGAATATTATGATAACTTGTTATTCTATTTCCAAGGATGAAAGAACATCATATGGTTTTGGAATGACAAAAGGGTGAGTAAATGTTGACAGAATTTGTATTTTTATCTTGAATAATATTGGCGTCTGCTTTAATAAATCTCCAAGGTTCAAGGTTTGTTTATTCGTCACATACTAAATTATACAGGGTATAATCAGAAGTGAAATGTAAAGTAAAATCCAGAAAGCAAGATGGGTTATACAGTTAAATAAAACTAAAACCATAAAAAATACTTGAAATAAATGTTTACTGAAATGAAATAAAATATATTAAAAAACTAAACGTATTTTATTTCAAGTAGTTGGCATATACATTTTTTGTTTAATTTACTTAATACTAAAATATGCAAAACTAAATAAGTTTAACTGAAAAAACAATAACAACTGAACAAAGTTAAAATATATATATAAAAAATATATAAATAATTATAATAGTATTTCAATTATACAAAATTTACTTTTCAAAGCAGCAATAGAAATTCTGACAACAATGGGATCATAGATTTCAGTTTCGCTCAAATCACGCTATAAACAGTGGGATATGGATCATTCTAAAAAAATATATATATATATCATTCACAATTCTTATTAGATTTTACGTGACATTTGAATTAAAATGAAGCTACCTAATACTGTAAATGTTTTCCAAGACGATGGGAATCCTGGTTCATAAGAGACCAAACATGAATTAAAGTGAGAAACATCTGGATTTGTAGTTGTTTTGTGGTATCTTTAATCAGTTTGAGTCATCATAAGGCCTTCTTGGAGGTGTCAGCCCACTGCTTGAAAGCCACTGATTTAAAGTGTTATTCTGGCTGTATTGCATGCATAATGTAAAAATATATATTTCCAAATGTTTCTAGCAGATGTTGTCAGGAGGTCTACCTGCCCTAACCAACCTGACCAAGATGTTCTATCAATTTAAAACAGGTCCAGCTGCTGAACGACCAGCTAGAACCCATGCAGCTCTCTTCAGAAACTAGCAGTCAGATCTTGGACGAGCTTCAGAAATCTGTCTCATGATTTGAGGAAATGAAGTCCACCACTTCGGATATCCTGAATGTGACACATGTCTGTATGGCTGTGAATGTTGATGTAGCGTGGCATGTGTGTTTTCAGCTGTCCTCCACACCCCCGTCTGCAGAGCTGCTTCCTGTGTTTATGCCCTGCCGAGGCTGTGGTGTATTTGTTTGCTCCAGGATCCCGCAGAGCATTCGCTCTCTCCTCGAACAATAAACATTGGTGATTGCTGACGAAGGCCCCGTCCCGGCTTGTCCGAACTCCGGGGATTTAGAGGTGCCCGGCGGTCTACCGATGTATCCCTGCCCATAGCACAGAGACCGTAAGTGTAAATACTCTCAGTTTGGACCTTGTATACATGCACATTGTATGTGGATAGAGTTTGATTGTGTCGGGTGATCAGAGGCGCTGTTATGTCCCATTTGGATGAATAATCTGGGGCGTCCCGCAGTGGAGAAAACACCCACATAGGGCGTTTATTTTATCATTGAACAGGATGTTCTGTCATAGTGTGTGTATATATTGCATATGTTTATGTTATGTTGCTTTCAGACCGCAACAATAGAAAAGAAAAACACTGAACTGATAGCAGAAACTATAGAATGTATGTGAAAATGTTTTTAAAAGATAGGATAGAATGTCACAAATAAGATCTGTTTAATAGATCAAATGTTTTGAAAGAAAGACATTTAATGAGACTTAATGAGATTAAATAGTGAGCACATTGAGACTTTGTCTCCTCAGATTATTATTTTGAGAATAAAATACTTGTTTCTCCTCTAAATAAATCTTAATGTCTCGAATTAAAGGGATTGTTAACCCAAAAATGAAAATTACCCCATGATTTACTCACCCTCGAGCCAGGTGCATGAATATGACTTTCTTCTTCCAGATGAATACAATCAAAGTCCTGTAAAAATGTCCTGGCTCTTCCAAGCTTTATAATGGCAGTGAATGGAGGTTGAGTTTAATTTGAAGCCCAAAGAAATGCGTCCATCCATCATAAAAAGTACTCCACACATCACCGAGGGGTTAATACAGGCCTTCTAAAGTGAATCCATCCATTTAAAACTTTATAAAGCATAATCTCTAGCTTCAGCTAACTGTCGTACACACGTTCACGAGAAAGTGGCGTTCCAATGGATGACGTAAGCGTAGCGTAAGCTCTGGTGAGAAGTGACGAACGCGGAAGTGCAGAGGAGAGAGAAAAACAAATCACGAATTAGAAGTACGAAACAAGGATTTGTAAAGGAAAACGTTGGAGAATTCGATATAATATTTTGACCGCAGAGAGAGAGGTTCTCACATGGTTCTCATGAGACTAGTATATTCTCACCGGAGCTTGCGCTACGCCTACCTCATCCGTGGGACACCACTCTTTCATTTACCTGCGTACGACAGTTAGTGGAAACTAGAGATTACTGTTTAGAAAGTTTTAAATATGGATTTATTTTTTACACAAACGCATTGCTTTACTTCAGAAGGCTTTATTAACCCCCCAGAGCTACGTGAAGTACTTCTTCATGATGGATGGACACACTATTCAGGCTTCAAAATCTCCATCACCGTTCACGGCCATTATAAAGCTTAGAAGAGCTCTGATTGTATTCATCTGGAAGAAGAAAGTCATATACACCGAGAATGGCTTGAGGGTGAGTAAATCATGGGCTAATTTTCATTTTTGAGTGAACTATCACTTTAAGAAAGGTTTGCAAAATAAAATCCACATTTTTTTTTTTACTATTTAATTCTTTGTATCTATTTGTATTTATTCTAGGGTATTTAAAAAAAACATCTGCAACAACGGTGATACTGAAAGGTTTAGTCCATCCAAAACTGAAAAATCTGTCATTGTTTCCTCATCCTCATGTTGTTTCAAACCTGAAGGACTTATTTTTCCCGCAGAGCACAAAATAACTTATGAGGAAACCAAACATTTTTGTTCCCATTGACTTCCATAGTATTTTTGTCAGTGGAAGTTAGTGGTAACTGTAATTTAATTAAATAACTTCATATAGTCTCCTGAGAAACCTTTGAACAAAAACATTTCCCTTTGTGTAT
Organism: Gymnocypris eckloni scoliostomus; assembly: GCA_027564155.1. Taxonomy (NCBI): domain Eukaryota; kingdom Metazoa; phylum Chordata; class Actinopteri; order Cypriniformes; family Cyprinidae; genus Gymnocypris; species Gymnocypris eckloni. The sequence continues at coordinate 19,768,157 of CM050435.1, forward strand.
TTTCAGAATGTGTCAATAATGCTTTCTTTAACTTTTACTAATCTAAACCGTCCCTTATTTAGCTGAAATCTTTTCTTGAACTAATCCACACTTCTCTGACAGATCTTCCAGCGGTTGAACTCTTGTGTGCATCCTCAGGATGTGACTGATGGCACTCGCCACAGAATGAGGCAAGGTTAAAAATACGGAAATGTGGACGGTTCCTCGGCAAGCAGCCCGTCCGCCAGCTGCTCTCTCAGTTCATCAGTGTCTCCAAACCTCAGCCCCAGACCCCGCCACGAACTCCAGCATCAACCCAGAGACACTCCCCGACCGGCCAGTGTTATTCACAACAACGTTTCCATACATCTCACCATCAAAAATGACTGAAAGCAGGAACAATTCAGGGGTACATTACAGCAATCTGTCTGATTAAGGGATCTAAAATATGATTATCCAGAATAAGCCATTAATATGTGCTTTATAAATACTAAAAAACAGACAATATGATAGTAATATGCATGCTGATAAACAACTGGCTAATAGTGAGAACAGTTCCCTAAACTAAAGTGTTACCTTTATTTTATCAAATTAGTATCATTGAGATGCTATTTAGTTAGAGTTAATTATATAATACAGTCGCAAACATAAACCTTTATCATTAGTTTATTGTGCAAAACCATAATAACCAGGTTGGCATTTTGAGATCATCCTCTAATGACAAATTTCTATATTTTTAATTTTGCAATTCATGAAATAGCTCGTTGTTTGTGAAAATAAAATAAAAATATATATATAAAATGCAAAAGTTGTTGACATGAATTAAGCATGTCTTTTTTTAAATATGTCATTATGCCAAAATAAATAAAAGAAATGCAGATTCGAATAGAGTAAAAGACAAAATGATAGTTTTATATTCATTTATTTATTTTATTTTATTTATCCAATATGTGTGCATTTGCTAGCAAGCAGAAATTGGAAGCACGGGGTTTGTGTCATTTTCCAGTTACAATATCCCCCCAAAAAATCTATTCAAAAAATTGAAACAAAATAAATTTACTTATGAAGCAATAACACCATTTAAAACATAAACTTTTCCTGTATTTATAAGTGGATCTTTTCCACTTGTTTAAATTATAGACTAGTTCAAAACAATTCAACACAATATGTTTTGGACAGTAAGCTAATTAAAAACTTCTTGAAGTCAAGAAATAATCTGTTTTGCTGTGAACCTGGTCGTATTTACATTGAAGCGGTTATTTTTAGCCTCCTGTGGATCTCTCAGCATGACTAAATGCAAGCTCATAGAAAGAACTGGGCAACCGAACCTCTAGCACAAAGCCGCACTTTGGCCAAGGTCAGAAAGTACCAAAACAGACCGGTTTTGGCCGAACTGTGTCTCGCCTGTGCAGAATTCACAGCACGACCGCAGACCTAGGTATTCGCTAACCCTTTGTTCTTTAAGGTCCTCATTTCATTTGTTGGTGCACCACAGCGGGTTGTGAATATGCAACGATGCTAAACCACGAAAGCATGTCATTTTCAGAAAATCTGCAACCCTTGTGAACTTTGCAAGTAATGACAGGTTCTCGGATACTGAAAATACTGGATGCATTTCCCATTTAATGGACGATCCTGACAGAAGTGGCAACCGTTTACCACATGACCTCACCATTACTGCATTTCCAGCTGTGTGGCCGTCCACAGCACACATTGTGATCTCACTGATCACGATATGACATGTATATGATATGACACGTATCTTCATCTTCAGGGCAGTCGTGGCTCTAATGGATAGAGCGTTGGACTTGTAACCAGAGGTTGTGGGTTCGAATCTCGGCTCCGGCAGGAATTGTCCACGACTGAGGTGACCCTTGAGCAATGCACCGAACCCCCAACTGCTTCCCGGGCGCCACAGTGTTGGCTGCCCACTGCTCCAGGTGTGTGTGCACTTGGATTGGTTAAATGCAGAGAACACATTTCACTGCTGGTTATACTCCGTATAATTGTGTATGTGACAAATAAACAATTCTTCTTCTTCGTGCAAATCATAGCATCTTGCACCATTCTGTGCTTTCCGTCGGAATTGTGTTTGCCGGATTGCTCCTTGTGGCGATTTGGGTGTGGCGATGCCTTGCCCGGCAAAACCACATTTTGCTTTCCTCGGCATCCATCACTGCCACTGTGGCATACAGTTGCGCTAACACTTCCTAAATGCTGAGAGAACTAAACCAGGACTCGCTTCTCATCAGAACTTCCAGATTCGGAGTAGAAAACAACCACAAACCTTGGAATTTGGATGTCATGTTCCAAAAGGAAAGTGGCATTAGCTTCCAAAACCAGCTTCCTCTACAAATAAACTAAGTTTAGGAGAACCTAACAGTCTAGCAGTGAGCGTGAAATGAAAAAATACAAAGTCGTTCGCTGAGACTACGAGTACTAATCATTTTCAGCTGATAAAGTCTTTGATCAGTTGCATGCATCTTTCCCTGGCCGCCACTGCTAACATGTGTTATGCACATTGTGCCTGATTAACCTTTACTTTGGGCGTCTTTAATACTCTGGTTCTGATAATGAATGTGAGTCTAACTGCGTGTTGGCTGTGCTGCATGTCATCATGACACAGTTGTGTGGTGATCAAAGCAGCAGCTGGTGCCAGAGCATCTGTTCACTTTCATTAGACATTAAATAAATAATATTGTAAAACTTGTTTTATAAATATAAATATTTGTTAATTTTTATATTTTTATTATTTACATGATTTAATTATTTTTATTTAAAATGGAAACACACACTCATATTATTTATATACACTCACCGGCCACTTTATTAGGTACACCTGTTCAATTGCTTGTTAACACAAATTGCTAATCAGCCAAACACATGGCAGCAACTCAATGTATTTAGGCATCTAGATGTGGTGAAGACGACTTGCTGAAGTTCAAACCGAGCATCAGAATGAGGAAGAAAGGGGATTTAAGTGACTGAACGTGGAATGGTTGTTGGTGCCAGATGGACTGGTCTGAGTATTTCAGAAACTGCTGATCTACTGGGATTTTCATGCACAACCATCTCTAGGGTTTACAGAGAATGGTCCGAAAAAGAGAAAATATCCAGTGAGTGGCAGTTGTGTGGATGAAAATGCCTTGTTGATGTCAGAGGTCAGAGGAGAATGGACAGACTGGTTAGAGATGATAGAAAGGCAACAGTAACTCAAATAACCACTCGTTACAACCATGGTATGCAGAATACCATCTCTGAACACACAACACGTCGAACCCTGAAGCAGATGGGCTCCAGCAGCAGAATACTACACTGGGTGCCGCTCCTGTCAGATAAGAACAGGACACGGAGGATACAATTCACACAGGCTCACCAAAAGTTGACAATAGAAGATTGGAAAAACGTTGCCTGGTCTGATGAGTCTCGATTTCTGCTGCGACATTCAGATGGTAGGGTCAGAATTTGACGTAAAGAACATGAAAGTATGGATCCATCCTGCCTTGTCTCAACGGTTCAGGCTGGTGGTGGTGTAATGGTGTGGGGGGTATTTTATTGGCACACTTTGGGCCCCTTAGTACCAATTCAGCATTGTTTAAACACCACAGTCTACCTGAGTATTGTTGCAGGCCATGTCCATCTCTTCATGACTACAGTGTACCCATCTTCTGATGTACTTCCAGCAGGATAATGCAGCATGTCACAAAGCTCAAATCATCTCAGACTGGTTTCTTGAACATGACAATGAGTTCACTTTACTCAAATGGCCTCCACAGTCACCAGATCTCAATCCAATAGAGCACCTTTGTGATGTGGTGGAGCGGGAGATTCACATCATGGATGTGCAGCCGACAAATCTGCAGCAACTGCGTGATGCTATCATGACAATATGGACCAAAACCTCTGAGGAATGTTTCCAACACCTTGTTGAATCAATGCCACGAAGAATTAAGACAGATCTGAAGGCAAAAGGGGGTCCAACCCGGTACTAGCAAGGTGTACCTAATAAAGTGGTCTGTGTGTGTGTGTGTGTGTGTGTGTGTGTGTGTGTGTGTGTGTGTGTGTGTACAGAATATACTGTATATATATATGTGTGAATTTATATACAGTATCTCACAGAAGTGAGTACACCCCTCACATTTTTGTAAATAATTTATTATATATTTTCATGTGACAACACTGAAGAAATGACACTTTGCTAAAATGTAAAGTAGTGAGTGTACAGCTTGTATAACGGTATAAATTTGCTGTCCCCTCAAAATAACTCAACACATAGCCATTAATGTCTAAACCGCTGGCCACAAGAGTGAGTACACCCCTAAGTGAAAATGTCCAAATTGGGCCCAAAGTGTTAATATTTTGTGTGGCCATCATTATTTTCCAGCACTGCCTTAACCCTCTTGGGCATGGAGTGTTTAGGTCTGGAGACATGCTTGGCCAGTCCATCAACTTTACCCTCAGCTTCTTTAGCAAGGCAGTGGTCGTATTAGTACTTTTATTCAACAAGGAGGAATTCAATTGATCAAAAGTGACAGTAAAGACCTTTATAGTGTTACAAAAAAATCATAATGTTATTTTTTTTTAAACTTTCAATTCATCAAAGAATCGTGATTTTTCTTCATCACTGTATAAAAACATGAACCAACAACAAATTGTTTTCAATACTTATGTCAATAAGAACTTTTATAAAAAATCGAGCACCATGAGAAATGACATGACAATTCTTTTTAATTTCTTCTTCTAGAATTCAACAAATCGACATCAGAAAGTGAACAAGGACGATTATATATTTTGCTTTATGTTTGCCTGCAGCTGTGATCTTAAAATGTCAGCCTTGTTACATTGATTTTGTATAGTAAACAAATAATAATTGAGACGTTTATATTTGTGGATGTATCATCCTTCAGTTCTCTAATAGGCATCTTGTAGTTTCATAACATTGAAGCAAGGTCAGTGTCGGTGGTAAAACAAGGACAGAAGCGATGGCAAAAACAAGAGCATGAAGACTGTGTGTCATTATGAAAAATCTTAGGGTGGCAACCCACTCCCAGCCTGTCATTTTCACTGTAATGAATGCCTGTTATTATGGATGAGCAGAAGAAAATGACCATAGTTTCCAGCAGAAATTATGCCAATAAACAAACTGCCTAACCTTTTTGTATTCTAATTGTAATGTACTTGGGAAAATATATTATTAAAATACAATAGTATACAGTGTATCATCTTCCAAAACAACAAAGTATGAGCAGTTTAGTATTTTTTTAACCCGTGATGTAAAATTTGATCCAAAAGCATGAGAGCTGCAAAAACCAGGATGGTGACAAACGAGCACAAAATTACAGTTTAGCTTTGTATGAAAGTACAATGCAGTGGGGTTTGTGTAACAACAGTTACAAAAGATCCAGTTTATGAGACCTCTAAGAATATAATCTAAATCTTTCTCCAGTTAAAACACAGGAAGGGTTGAAATGACAACAGTGTCACTCCACAAATGCTGCTGCAGGCTAAACCAAACAAACAAATGCTATTATATGATCTAATGTGAATAGAATTATACTCATTTTTTGTTCAAGATGAAGGAATTTATCCTCACTGAGCAAGTCGAATGTGAGCTGGCGAGGTCATGTCAGGGGATGCCCAGTGAAACAGCCACATTCCAGACGTTTGCTGAGAGCAGCGTGTTCCTGTCTGGCCGCGGTGTGTGAGTACAGACACAGACACAGGGGAACAGCGCTGGAATTGAAATGCTGGACTCTAGGGAGAGGAATGTGTCTAAAATGCCAATAGCTAAGTAAATGTTTACATATTGACTTTTTTATTTATTTACCCTATTTACTTTTAAAATGCACATTCATGGTCTTGTTGTGCACAACTTTTTTTGCATATTATATTGAATAAAAAATAGTATTTTTATCATTCTTAATTATAAAATAATGGTTTGCACCATTTTCCTTTTCGGCTGATGTCACAAATAGTCTATATGGTTGCAGAATATCCGGTATATCATTTGAACCAGTGTTATTTTAGTAACATTGAAGTGATTTTATATTAATATTTATTATTAAATCTGCATAGTTTTGTTAATTTATTCATTTTCCGTTTTAGTTTAGTTATTGTATACATCAAGTTAAACTTTAAAGAAATGACAAATGTTGCTTGGCAACTACTGAAATAAAATAAGTTTTCAGGATTTTGTAAAATATTGTTTAAAAAAATATTTATTTCATTTCGGTTTATTTGATTTCAAGCAACATTTTCAAGGCATTTTAATGTTAGTTAATATTTAGTCATTGTGTTGTGCGTTTTTGAATTTTAATTCATTTTTAATGTCTTAATCATTTTTATTCATTTTTATTTCAAAATAAAATGTATGAGAATTAAAAATATAATTGTTTTTTTATTATTTTACTCCATCAAGTTGATGTAACTGGAAATGAGAAATTCTGTTTCGGCAACTAGCTGAAATAAGTTCATGTTTTTTAGATTTTATTTAATTTTAAGTTACAATTGAATTTTTTTATTCAATTTAAATAATTCTGTCATCACTTACTCAACCTCAAGTTGTTTCAAACCTGTATTTTATGTTGAGCACAAACGAAGATATTTTGAGGAATGTTGGTAATCAAACAGTTGACTTATATAGTATGGAAAAATACAAAGTAAGTCAATGGCTACCATCAAAAATGTTCTAAATTAAGGGCGAGTAAATGTTGAGAGTTTTTGGGTGAACTATCCCTTTATCTGTAATAAGTCTGATATGACCTAGTATACGTATTGTTTTTTACTGCTATTGTTCATTATTTTCTGACAGGACAGATACAAGTTTTCGATACGAGATACAAATCCAGTCACTCCCTGATAAATGAGATGAGAATAAGCAAATGAGACCACTGTTGTGAAGAAATCAATACTTCTGACCGAATGGTAGCATCCTGCCTCCAGCGTCATTTTGAGATGCATGACCTTCTCATTTAGTCCTGTATACTGTTCATATTTCAGGACAAAAAGTTTAAAATATCACACTGGTTGCAATATTTTTTTAATAGTGATCATTCATTCCGTTTGTGACAGACATTCAAAGAGTGACGTTTATCCACTGTTTTATTCACGAATACTGTGTATATAAGTTCTTTTAACAATCTACTAGTCACCCTCCAAATGACTGAACGCCCCTCAACGACGGCATCCATCAGTGTTAGAGGGAGCTGAACAGCTGAAATGCCAGTTCTGATTCTACTGCATTGATTCTGCTGCCAGTTACAGGGATCCTGTGGAAATGTCACTTCATTGTTTGTGATTGAACCAGTGTTTGACCCTTCCAGTTACAGCAGTAAACGTCGCTCCTCTTGAGTGCTTATAATGTAATGCAGGACTGAGTCCAAGCAAAATGGAAGTGTTACTCCAGTTATTGATTGGAGCAAATGCTAATTAGCTTAAACCATAGATGAAAAAGGTCACCATGCTGGATGAAAAGAGTGCTAGTCAAAATAGCTGTAATTAAAATCTAAATATTGTATTATACATATTTTTATATTATTTGTTTATTTGTATTTTATTATTCATTCATTCATATATTTATTCATTTGAAGTACAAAAACAATACCTAAACTTTTTGGATTATTGAATACATATATTTTGTTCATCATTTAAGTATGTATGTGTATGTATGAATGTATGTATTTAGAAGTAAAAAAAAGGTACCCAACGTTTTTGGCTTATTTTTATAGACAGAATTATTATATTTATATTCTCTTAATTTGGTTTTATTTGTTTGGTTGTTTGTTTGTTGGTTAATTCTAAACTACAAAAACCATACTCAAACTTATTGGAGTGTTTTTATTTTTATTTATCTCTGAATATACACAGATTTCACTGATATTTCTCCTAACTTTTCCCAAAAAGTATGGGTTACAGTGACCAATATTTATTTTGTTATATATTGCCAATATTTATATGTTTATAATGGGTTTTTTAAAACTCTTGTTATGTTATATTTAGATTTTATTTTATTAAATTAAATTTATGTTTTTATTTTATCTTAATTATTTGTTTAATTTGATTTATTTTTGTATTGTTTATATACTTCTTATTTTGTTTATTTTATTTGAATAATTAGTTAAATTTATTTTATTATTTATTTATAATTGTATTTTATTTTGTATCTTATTTGATTATTTGTTTTTTTATTAATTTATGTGTTTATTTTGAAGTACAAAAACATGACTTTTCTGACCGTTTTTATCTCCAAATACACAGATTTCAAATGACTGATTTCTTAATTAAAATTCACTATAGAAATGAATAGGTAACAACGGTAACCAATCAATGCCACTTCAATGTCAAAAAATTAATACATACTCATTTCAGACACATTCAACACACTGTAGTATAACCAGATACATGTTTCTCTATTTCAGACTTAAAGGTGCAGCGCACACACACACACACACACACACACACACACACACACACACACACACGCACACACACACGCACACACACGCACACACACACACACACACACACACACACACATGTTGGGTTTCCATGTTTATGGGGACTTTCCATAGGTCGTATATTTTTATACTGTACAAACTGTATATTCTATCCCCTTACACTGCTATCCTATCACCTAACCATCACAGGAGACATTCTGCAATTTTACATTTTCAAAAAACATCACTTAGTCTGATTTATAAGCTGGTTTCCTCATGGGGACCAAAAATGTCCCCCCCACGGACAAGGATTTTGGATATTGCCATCGTTGGGACATTTTGTCCCCATAAAGTTTGAATATACCTGAACCACACACACACACACACACACACACACACACACACACACACACACACACACACACTGCTGTGAAAACCCCTGTAAACGGATCTCCAGATGTTAATGCTGTGGGACCAAGACCTGCACTAGGTGGTTTTTCTATGATCCAAGTCGTCCACTTACCACATCAGACGGTCATAAATAAAGCAGGTGTGGTGTGTGGATTGAGAGAGCTGGACGGGTTCAGCAGATGGAGATACATTCACTCTGAAAGGGAAGTGAGCAAATGTTGATGTAAAGCACCTCATGGAGAGCCGTTTGAAAAATACAACGGTGTCACAGTAAAAAGGTAATTCATCAAATGCACTTAAAGTCACTTAGAATCTGAACTGCTTTTCTGTTTAACTTCTATTTATCATCAGAGGTTTCATGTGATCAAATCTTATACACAAGACATCCTAATTTTGTAGTAAAAAAGTAAGCTAGGTTTTCAGACTTTCCAATGAAAATTGTAGATTTTGCTTACCTGTGCAAACCTCAGCACCATGATGCTAAGATATTGTGGATGGTTTCTACACTGAATGGAATTTTTCTTCACGTACTGTAAGTTAAATTTGGCTGATATATATTTAAACAGAACTCTTGTTCATGGGACATTGATGAATACAGTTGACTGTGTAATTATTGACTTTAACAGTAAATGGAGTCTTTATTTGTTTTAGCAGTTCATATATTCAATCCAGCCACTCTGCCATTAAGTGCTGCTGAGACCACATGACATCAACTGAACCAATCAATTCAATTAGGAGCGCAGACTCACAATAACCCACTCATTGTCTGACTATCTATCTATCTATCTATCTATCTATCTATCTATCTATCTATCTATCTATCTATCTATCTATCTGTCTGTCTGTCTGTCTGTCTGTCTGTCTGTCTGTCTGTCTGTCTGTCTGTCTGTCTCTCTATCTGTCTCTCTGTCTGTCTGTCTGTCTGTCTGTCTGTCTGTCTGTCTGTCTGTCTGTCTGTCTGTCTGTCTGTCTATCTATCTATCTATCTATCTATCTATCTATCTATCTATCTATCTATCCCTCTCTCTCTGACATAGTATCTATCTATCTACAACCCGAATTCCATAAATGTTGGGACGTTTTTAAATTTTAATAATTAAAATGAAAACTAAAATACTTTCAAATCACATATTTGAAATATTGAGCCAATATTTTATTCACAATAGAACACAGAGAACCTAACAAATGTTTAGATTGATACATTTTACACTTTTATCCACTAAATGAGCTCATTTAAAAAAATGTGTCTGCTGCAGGTCTCAAAAAAGTTGACACGGGGGCTGAACAAGCAAGACATTTAGAAAAGATTCCGCTGGGAGAACATCTAGCAACTAATTAAGTGAATTGACATCAGGTCTGTAACATGATTAGCTATAAAAGGAATGTCTTCGAGAGACAGAGTCTTTCAGAAGTAAAGAAGGGCAGAGGCTCTCCAATCTGTGAAAGAGTTCATAAAAAGATTGTGAAATACTTTAAAAACAACGTTCCTCAACATCAAATTGAGAAGGCTTTGCAAATCTCATCATCTTCACTCTTAAGAAAAATGGTTATTTGGCTTGTAACAATGGTAGAACCCTTTTAGTGCTAAATATAACCTTTTTTACAGGGTTCCATACAGAACCATGCTATGAAAATTCTATATAGGACCTTAATGGTGTTAGAAATAACTTTTGTAATGATAGTTTTTTATTAATATTAGTATGTTGATATAATTAATATTAGTATTATTTGTATATATTATTTATTATTATTTATATATTATATAGTTGTGTACCCCTCTATCTGCCTGGTCTTATAATCTATCTTACCTATCTTATATCTTATAATATACTTGTAATATCTTATAATATAAGTGTATATTAGGGTTTTACATAAAATCAACAACAACAACGTGTCAATTTAAAAAACAAATAATGTTGTGAAATTCTAGCAAAAATGACCGTGTTCTAACAACAGTTATTAGTAGAATATATTAATGAAGGACAATAGACATTGAACATATATAAATGCTTAAAAAAGAAAACAAAATAGAACATAAAACAGTGTATTGAAGACCAAGCTCCAGTGAAATATCTTCACAATCCTCTAGGATGCCTCTCAATCATTATCTGTAATTTGGTGTGACTGAATGGCAGATTCTCTCTGCAGATGATGAGGTTTTAGCATCTGAAATGCACAATTGAGTTTAGATATAATGTTGTTTATGTGAAAACAATTGTTTATGAAGGCCAAAAGTGGTATGTGAGCACTTCACAATGTTAAAAGGAAAAAGTAATATAAAGTCATGGGATAGCTGGGTATGTTTATGCACAAACCCTAGTAATAAACATATCTAACAAAATGGATCATAAATGCAATATCTGTGTAACGTAGTGAAGAAGAGGAGAATATCCTTCAATGAATAAAGCTGGTCACACGTACATGTTCTCTTAAACTAACAAGAGAAAAGACGTGGAAAAACCAATTAGCATTTGAAAGTTATAATTTATAGACATTTTAAGAATTAAATGATTTACCTGTTAAGAGTGTTGACATTCTGTGTAGTTGGATCCAGAAAATCAGTAATGATGCACCTGAGAGTGTAGCCTCGGTTCAGGTTTCACATTAAAACAACTAACAATAACCACAACCGCAGCATTGTGTGAATTAAGTGTGTTGGTATTGACAGGCAAAAATTTCAGTGCTCGTAAAAACATATATTAGCTGAATACATTGATGAATGCAATTGACAATGAACATGAATAAATAAGAAGTAAAACACAAAATAACAAAAAAATGAAAAAATGGGCAGTGGAATTCTTGAATCCTCAAATCCTGGAAGTGGGAGGTACGAAGAAAAAAACCCTCCTTCATATGCCTTTCCAGAGGAAGAATCTCTGCTGTGAGCCACAGAGCAAGCGCAAGACAAACACGCACTTTCGCAGCAGTTTACCTCGGCGTGACTCGTAAACCTCCGCACTCCGCGAGACATCCGCGCGAGTTTATGAGAAACATCCCAAACAGCAGAGACGTGGAAGTTTTCTCACGGTTTATGTACGCACCTGGACCAAAACCTTATTGTTTGGTTCAACTGGTTTAAACGCGACTCGCTACTTTTAGCAAAAAAACAGGCGCGCTGCACGAGAGAAATCTGGCTGAGTGGCTTGTTGTGATTACATTCAGCGTGGGATATTTTCTACGGAGCTCGCTTGTTTTGGAGTATTGCTTTACAAACCTAAAGAACTCCCACACGAAGTGCACTTCAACACAACCAAGTGCTCACAATAACATTCAGAGGTGAGTGCTTTGAACTTTGTGAAGAACCTCAACATTTTTTGTGTTATGATGCCTTTTATGTTAATTTTTATAAAGAATCTGTACATACGCGCGCAATAGTCGTAATAAAAAAGACCTCATCTTCAGACTTTTTTGCCAGTTTTATGTAGAGAGGTCAATACAGAAGTATTGATATATATGATCGCAATATAAATATAAATAGAGGCTCGTACAGCCTAGTTGTGCTTTTTAAAGTAAATCATTCTCATTTCCATTGTGTTTGCACATTCATGAAGAGACCAACATTGAATAGGTGCTCACAGCAGGAGTAGAATAAGAATGCTACATTGTGTTCCCCCAATTTCCATATCAATGAATATGAAAAGTGGCCTATTTTGAGCTGTAAAACCCTAGGTGGCATTGTCTGATCAGTGTTTGTTATGGATGCTTGTGTTCCTTGAGGAAACAAACCTTTCCAGGGTGATCTGCTTCTGTGTTAATGATGAATCTGAGGGGTTTGAGAGTTAACTGAACTGATGTTTCCTGGCTGACCTCTGTTGTTGAGTTTAGGTGAAAGATGCACTACACTAGTAGAGTCATTCTAAACATCTTAGTCAACAACCATTGAAACTGAGCCAGTCCCATGCTCAACATGTTACGCTAATTACTTTTAAGGTCACTTTCTGATCATGAGTCAATGTGTCAGCATCTCAGAAAATCTGAGGATGACTACTTCATTCCACAAGCATTCATTTCATAGATGAATCATAAATTAAACTGATATTTTTCAAAACCACAACCTCCCTCCCAGAGGAAGCCCATCTTGACTTATTGAGGCACTTGTGCTGAGTTACAGCCGAAGTCGACTGTGTCAGCTGGAGCCCATCCAAATTGAATGTGTAATATTGGATGCACTGAAAGACGAGCTGCGTCCATGCATCTGGTCAGAACACTGCTCAGTCACCCGCTGAGACTTATTCCTGCTGCTGAGTTTTCCTGGTAATCTTCTCAATATCACTTTCAGCAAAACTGGATAGTGAACTGCTGCTGAAGCTTTATATTCAGAGTTTTAAAACGTTTCTGCAAAAACGATTACAGAAAGAGTGCCACAAAATAAACATATTGGGTTCCCCAAAGAAACCTTTTAGTAAACAGTGAAGTTATTAAAAGAACCATTTTTGTCTTTGTGTGAAGAATAATTTAATAACATTCTTCCACTATAGAACGTTTTGTGCAATAGAAAGGTTTGGTGGATGTTAAAGTTTCTTCTGATGTCAATAAAGAACCTCTAGTTTTAAGAACTTACATTACCACTGTAATGATGTACACCATCGTTCCAATGTTATTGAGTTTTTAGTATGCATCAGTGACTATGCAAAACGAAGCCAACTGAGGTGTGGATAGGAAGGCAAATGGTGAAATAATTCACTTGGATTTCCTTTCCTAATCTATACAATTACAGGTGTAAAGCTTGATAACTACCCAGGCGGTCGAGAGTAAGGGGGTGGGTTGGAGGGGTCCTGGGATGGATTGCATGACTATCTCCCAAAACAAACGCTCTGTCGAGGAATGTCATGCATGGATGCAGCAGCATAGTAATTAAGGGTCCGGGCTGGACTCTCAGGGGGGTAGGGAACACAGCAAACCCCAACCTTTAATTATCACAATGGGCTTTTCAAATGCTGCTCTTGCATTACTGTGGAGAACTCAGAAAGCACTGCTGGTTTCAATGCGGTTTTCCACTTTTGGTGGTGATAGTTGATGTTTTTTAATTTGCATTTATCCATTTTATCCAAAGCAGTTTTCAAAAGAGAATTGCACAAGTATAAGCAACTGGAGAAGTTAATGATAAATAAAAAAATCTAGTATGCTTTGCAAGAAATACTAGTTTGGTCTTCGGAAATTCATGTTTAATTACTTGCCATTTTTTGTAGTTATTGGTAAAATTTACTAACAATTCCTGAGTTAAAATTATTTCAAAGTATTTAATTAATTTATTGGTGTTGTAGGGCTCTTTTTTGTGGTGGTGGTGGTGGTGGTTAAAATAAATAAAAAATGCTTGTTTCCTGTACATATTATTAAAAAAAACACAATCTATCAAGCATGAGCACTATCAAACTCTTTTTTGTTGTTTTTTTATCCGTCAGACTGGTGGTCGAACTGTGTAACATGTTAGCAATTATCCTTCAAGAACTTCTCACATTTTTTTAGATGTTTTCGTGACTTGTTGAAAAACACTTTTATAGCTCATCCAATAACATTTCTTTGATTCTCGTCGGCGTGCCGCAGTTTCATGTGTGAAAAAGTTCCACGAATAACTCCAGATTCTCATCAGTTTAAGAGATTCTTAAATTTTACTGCTTTGACACAGTTATGGACAGCGCCTGTGAGGTAAATGAACTGCGTTTATGGCCTTATCATAAACCCGCTGCACGGCAGCATTTAGGATTTTTCATTCAGGGTCGCCACCCACCGCAGAACGACCGTCACGTACTTGCCTTCAGCTGAATTACTTTGGCATAAAACCATCCAACAGCTAGAGCTCAGTAATGGACGGACATCACTCGTTTATCATTTTAACGAGGTGATCATAATTAACTGAATTAGATGTTGCTGTACGTCAACTCTTCTAGATGAAAACGCATCACGGTTGAGAATTTTAAACACACTTGTGTGAAGCTGAGACTCGCAACAAAGGTGCTAATCAGTTGACAACTTTGTTTGCATTCACTAATATTCTAATTCCCTTCATTCTCAGTAATGAGAGCAAAACACGTCACACCAAATTGTGTTGTTTTTAAGATGGGAAATTGTGAGTAAAGTTGAAGGTGCGAGAGCAAATGGTCTGCAGCGTGATTGTTGGAGGAGGGGGTACAAAAACAACCGCCAGATTACGGGGCTTTTGTTGGGTAATGTTTGGAAGGGATGGAGGCGTGACTGGGGTCCCAGGGAAAGCCAAGTGTCAAGTGGTAATTCTTAGGGGGCATAGCATTAACAGATGTGTTTCACACCACCGGGATGGCCTCTCCACACCTACTCAGGGGGGCAGCTGCTGTCGGGTGAGGGGTCGAGAGCTTTGGGGCCTCTGTTTTCTTCGTACTTGTGGGAAAACCATGTTTGAACTAGTTTTTGATTTAGTTGAAGTTAGAGCTTTTTCTAAGTTAAGTTTAAATTGTATGTCATAGGACGCATGTTGAATTTGAAATTAGGAGATTTTTATTCTATTATTTATTAGTGGTTGTTTTAGTGGGAGATGGGTTGATGCATAAGCCGCTGTCAATGCTAATCAAACTTAATTAATATTTAAGTGCAATGAAGGAGCCTTACAAGTCGAATTAGTGATTACCAGATGGGCTTTATAGACAGGTGATGTTATTATTTCAGTAAATGAGAGGGGTCTGGTCTTTGTAAGCAGAGCGTTAGTGTAGTTGGGCTTATTTTGTGGCTTTTTGATATAGTTATAAGTGGAAACTTATACTGCTGTTTAAAAGTGTGGGCCTGGTAAGATTTTTTTATGAATAAGAAGTCTTATATGCTCATCAAGGTTGCATTTCTTTGATCAAAGATAAAGTAATATTGTGAAATATTATTACAGTTTAAAATAAACCTTTTCTATATGAATATTAAAATAGACTGTATTTCTGCGATGCAAAGCTGAATATTCAGCATCATTACTCCAGTCTAAAGTGTCACATGATCCTTCAGAAATCATTCTAATATGCAGATTTGCTGCTCAAGAAACATTTATTGTTATTAATCTTACTGGTCTCAAACTTTTGAATGGTTTGTTGCTTGAAGTTGTTCCTACTTCCTACTGTGATGTGATATGTGTTTTCAAGTGATTTTGACTAAAGTCTGCCTATTAGATGTTTATTTAATGCTTTATGTATGTAGTTTATCATTATTGTTGCCACATAGAATTATGGTACATGGAGTTTTCTCACGCAATCCTATTGCCACATAGTCATCTAGATAAGTAGTATTTTCTAGCAAGTTGTATACCCATTTTCATTAATTGTGTACAAATATGCAGTATTTACATTTAAAACCTAATTAAATTATTCTCAGAGCAGGAAGAACCATTTTGAGTGAACAATTCTTAAAAGAACCATTGCTTGAACATTATAATTATCTAAAGAACCCTTTTCCACTATAAAGAAACGTGCAATGAAAAGTGTCCATGTTGTGAAAGGTTCTTCATGAAACCATTGATGCCAATAAAGACTAATGGGAAAAAGCCAGTTCATTTTTCCTTTGTATATTTTCATAGCGTGTAAAACTAATTCCTGTACACGTTCTCTTTCGCTTGTTGGCAGGTAGCTCTATCCTGCCGGTGTTGATGGCCCAGTGCTGCCCACAGCTGTGTAAATGAGCTGTCTCGGCCCACCCTTCTTGCCCAGCTGCCCTGGCATGGCTTCTCTCAGGATGATGAAGTCATGGCATTTGCTTCTCCTGTGGGTTATTCTAGCTCAGCTCCCCTTGGCCTACTCACGTCCCGCAGTAACCGAACAAGGTAAGTTTTTCCTGTTCCCATATCCACTTCCAGACATCTGAACAAAGGGACGAAAGCAGCACATCTTTTACTTGCGTGATTTAGGCTCCAATACATTCATTTGATGTTCACTATACATTTGGCTCTACCTCATGCAGCAGCAGAGTTGTGGTCACGGCTCCATTTTTGATGTGGAGTTAACAAGTGGAGCTGGAACTCATTAGGGTCTGATGTGCTGTAGGACTCCAGATGCTTTTCCTTTATGCATCCAAGTAGCTTCGGGGGCTTTCGCTCTTTCTTGAAACCTTAGAGGTTCAGATGGATCACGGTGGCATGCACAGCATTGCAAAGACTCCTTAATGTGCTGAAAGATCTCCAAACACAATACATACCTCTATAGAAATAGTAGAATGGCTTTGAATCATTTATATATTTAATCTTGAATGCTCATTTGCTCTTACCCATTGTTTTTGATATATTGGCACCATATGGTTATAGCTGCTCAAATTTGATAAACCCCACCCAATATTAGATATCAGTATCTAGATCGCTTTTATTTTAGTATAACTGGGATAATATTATAGTTTTATTAATATTTTATTCTACATTTTTAGTGCGGTTTTTGTACTTTTTATTCATTATAAAATGTCTAATATAGATTTAATTAATTCTAATTTTAGTTTTAGTTATTGTAGAACATCAATTTTAATTTTAAATGGCAACAAGCTGAAATAAAATGAGTTAATTATTTCATTTAACATTTTAATTTATTTCAAGCAATGACCTTTGTTTTATGGATTTAGTTAACTGTAATAACTTTAAATCATTTTGTTTTTTATTGTAAGTAAAATAAAATATAATAAAATTAGTTTTTTTATTTCAAGTAAATGAGGATTGTTTTATGGTATTAATAACTAATAATAATAATAATGTAATCTTTAAAAGAATATGCATTTTCCATACAGTTTTTTATTTAGACAAAATTATTCAATTTAAATATCAATAATTACTGTCCATATTATGAAAATGATTATCATTTTTGTCTGAATTTTTATGTTGATGCATCCTTATAGTTCATTGTTTTGAGTGGAATCAAGAAGTTTGATCATTTGCTTTTAACTTTACTGTGAAGGCAGGAATCAGAATTGCTGTCGTGACAGTCTGACACCAACACAGTTACACTACAGCCTCCATTGTGAACCGCTTTATTGATGATGCATGTGTGCATACAAGGGGACATAGTGTACATTCACAGACGCTTAAAGGGATAGTTCACCCAAAAATGAAAATTCTGTCATAATTTCTGACCCTCAAGTAGTTCCAAACCTGCATTAATTTATTTGTT
This sequence comes from Gymnocypris eckloni scoliostomus, assembly GCA_027564155.1. NCBI lineage: Eukaryota > Metazoa > Chordata > Actinopteri > Cypriniformes > Cyprinidae > Gymnocypris > Gymnocypris eckloni. The sequence continues at coordinate 19,786,074 of CM050435.1, forward strand.
CTGCTGAACACAAAGGAAGATATTTATATTTACATTTATGCATATAGCAGACGCTTTTATCCAAAGCGACTTACAATTGCATTCAGGTTATACATTTTCATTAGTATGTGTGTTCCCTGGGAATCGAACCCACAACCTTTTGCTCTGCTGACGCAATGCTCCACCACTGAGCCACACAGGAACATATTTTGAAGAAAGTTTGTAACCAGGCTGTTTTGGGGCACCATTGACTTTGGGGCAAAAAAATACAATGGAAGTCAATGGTGCCCCAGAACTGCTCTGTTTCCCACATTCTTCAGAATATCTTCCTTTGTGTTCAGCAGAACAAAGACATTCATACAGGTTTGGAACTACTTGGGGGTGAATTATGACAGAATTTTCATTTTGGGTGAACTATCCCTTTAAGACGCTGATATGTTGTACACTGTGTGCTGCAGAGCTAATCTGCATGTGAAAACAGTCATCATCTGTATCCTGTTGCTGCATAAACTCTTGCTCCATTGTTTGTGAGCCTTGATCAAACTGTCTGTTTGCCTTCTCGCCTGAATTGACTTGTTGTAGTGACTCGGTGCCCAGCACTATTACTAGCCAGGCAGGAAATCCCAGCAGCAATCCATCCAGTCTACGACTTCCTCTACTGATTCCCAGCCAAGTCCAGAGCTTAGCACCAATCCTGGTCGATGCGGAGAGACGGACAGATATAAGGATTTGAGGCTTGTTTTATTGAAGCTTTAGTTCATTAAAAGGCTCGTAATGATCTGACTTTTAGGCTTTTAAAGATGTTGCGGATGAATAACGAGGTGATGACAGATGTTGTCCACTTCAGCTTGGACTGACTGACCAAGACAAATGGGTCAGGCCTCCGCCTTCCTCTGAGAAAACACATTCTCTCCTGCTTCCCCAAGAAGCCAGTCCGGAGCGGTCTGAATCCGAGCTCACAGATGTGCGTTGGTACAGCTCGCTGATGAAATCATACTTGTGTTTTTGGGTCGGTCAGACTGGAAAAAATGACGTAGGAGCATATCGAGATTCTTTCTGTTTAGTGGAACATTTTAAGTTTTAATTTGTTTCGTAGCATCATAAACGATTGTTTTTTTCCACAGAGTTTATTCTGTAAACAAAATGTGCTTCCAATTCGGCTGTCTAGGTGGTGCGCTCCTCCCCTTGTTGTCGACTGCTTAAAATTTTACCAGAGGAATGGTTCGAATTTGTGCACAAAACTCCTTTGAGTTGAAGCTTGTGCAATAGTTTTGTATGATATTCTAACTGGACATTCTCCACATGAACTGTTTTGGAAGGAAGTGTGCATGGGATTGCCCAGAAAAAACCCGAATAATACATGCAAATAACAAATGGCAACTAGCCATATACTACAAAATTTGGTCAGTAAGATTTTATTACATTTTTTAAAGAAATTAATACTGTTAATCAGCAAGGATGAATTCAATTGATAAAAAGTGAGTAACATTTGTAATTTGACAAAAATTAGTTTGAAATAGATGCTGTTCTTCTAAACGTTCTATTCATCAAAGAATCCTGAAAAAAATGCCATTACAGATTTGCACAAAACTTTTGCAATATTTGATAAATGTTGATTAAAAATTATTGCGAAATGACGGTGTTTCAATTCTCCCATGTTATGTGACTAAAACATAATTTTTGTCCCTCTCGCGATAAGTTATAGTGACAGATGTTGGTAGGTAAATGTATATCGCAGCCACCGCACTTGCCATTATTTTTATTTGAAGGAGTTGTAGACGTGTATCTTTAGAGAAGGAGTGCAGAGAGCCACTTCTGAATCGGCTCTGGTAGCCGTGTTGGAGCCATAATGCAGTGTAAATAAGGGTCTCTTATACTTGTTTGTTGGCGGTTAAAGTACATTAAATAATGATCATGTGACTTGCATACGCCAGGTGACCTGTAAATGCAGAAAAAATGTCCATTGCAGTTTAGCAAAATGTTCCTTTTTCGAATTGCCTGAAAAACCATCTCATATGAGCATAAAGCTTTTTTGCGATATATGGTTTTAACGAATTTGATGTTTGCATTGGATGTATTTTCAATTCGCTATTTTAGTTTGCGCAATTTTAAAGGTAATGGAAATGCAACCTTGGTGACTATGAGAGACTTCGTTATAAAACATTAAACAATCTTACTAACCCCAAACTTTTGCTCAAATCAAATGCAAAATTATTTTACTTTAAATTAGTTCATAGCTTGGTAGAAGCTAGCTAATTAGGCACATGCTAACATAGAAGGCTCCTTGACATGTCGTCATCCTCAAAACCATACGCAACTTCAAAAGCACTACCCAGACTATTAAACACCAGTTCAGCCACTGAAACAATTGAATCTCAAGAGCAATGTAGAAAGCAAACTCCTAATGTTGCATATTGTTGGGCTTATAAAAGGCAGGGTAACATTGATGTTTTTTTTGGTACATTTTTGTCTTTTTGCCACTTCAAGCAGAACCACTTGCCTATGAAGGATTAATAAATGCTACACTCCTCTAAAATAATTTATTGAAACAATAGTCACAGTCAGGCTTTTAATTTTAGTATAAAGGCATCAAAGGAGATGCTGGGAGTTGTCAGCCCTATTAACTGGAGTTGAAAGTGCTGTTTTTCTTGTAAATGTGAGGTTTAGGGGTGCGGGTCATGTTTCTTCTCCAGTAAATGACAGGAATGATTGGAACTAAAGGGAATGGAAGGATATCAGATGAGACATCAGTTCTCATTTTATTTTCAAGACCAGCGTCTCCCTCAGCCACAACCTTTCCTGTTCACCCTGTTTTTTTGTTAATTTGGGCTGAAGGGAAAGTTGATCCCAACCCCCTCTCGTCCCTGCCAGGATTTAAGGGGCCTGTGATCCAGGAAATACCTCAAGTGAGATCTCCATGACAACTAGCCGAGGAACCTGCTGTTACAGGCTCTTCTCCGTCTCTCCAAACACGCTCTCGTTCCCCTTCCGTCTCTTACAGATCCGCTCGTATTGTCAGGAAACACCCCCCACAAAAGGGACGGATTAGTTTGTTTGACAATTAAGGTGACGTTGGGTTGGTGGGGGGGGGTCTCTTTGAATGGGACAACCGTATGTTCTGGCGTCAGGGTTTTTTGGGCTTTGTTTTTATGTACTGAAACTCAGGCCTAATAAGTGTAATGGGCCACCGGAGGTTAATCTTTAAACTGTTTCATTTTTTCTACAGAACGTCCCCCTCTTTTGTAAAAGAAGTATTGCATTTTTGCCAGCAGGCTTGTGTTTCAGTTGTGTGCAATATTGAATTTGTGGGTGAATCTCATCATAAACATGCCTAGACCACATTACAGCTCAAAAACAATGACAAATAAATTTAAACATTATTATATTTATATTTTATAATTACATTTTGCTGCAGTATATTTAAGAAAATATACAACTATTCCGGTTTTGTGAATTGTGACATTATTTTGATGAAAAATAAGCACATTTTACATCGTAATGTTCAAATATTTTACCTTTATTTTATTCTAATTTGTATTGTTCTCAAAGAGGAGACGACATTCCTGTAGTAAATGATTTTCCATATTCATCTTTTATGTAGTGGCCTGACAGTTGTCTTTATTTCTTTTGTTGGTGGTGGTTCTGCCAGATTTCTATAGTTGAATTTGTTTGTTTATTTTTGTTTTGTTTTTGAGGCATCCCTTCCATAGTCTTCTTTCTCCATGGTGCTTTACAAGCTCATCCCTCTTTTGTTAGTCATGGCTCTTAACTTTAAGTTCTGCAGTTCTTCACTTTTCTTTGGACAAGAGTCATCTCTTGTCTCACACTTTGTTTTAAAATTCCGATTTTGATCCAGTACCCTCTTTGCCAAACCTTCACTGGTCTTCTGCTCCACCGCTAATCCGAACAGAGGTGAAAATGGAGCTGTACACATTGTTCCCTGGGGAGCGTTTGGGGCTGCAGTGCTTGGCTCAAGACGAGACCCCAGTCGTAGGCCTAGCGTTCATCTGGACTAAAGACCGTGCTGCAGTGCTGAATGGAGACCACATGCGGGTGAACGAGCGCCAGCTGGAGATCGGGTCAGTGGAGCTGACAGACTCTGGGCTTTACTGCTGCACTGTCCAGAGCTTGTTTGGCAACCACTCTACCTATTTTATCGTTAATGTGACAGGTATGTCTTGCAAGAGCTTAGAGGGGATGAGCTTTGTGGTTTTTTTCTTATTTCTTATTGAAGAAACAGAAATGTATTCACAAATGACCCAGTTTGTGGTATGGACATAAATTATATCTGGCTTGTTAAACAGAGTTGTTCTGCTACTTTTCCAAGCAAACGATCAAGGAAACAAGTGACAAAATGTCATATTAACTACAATTGAAGGAGGAATCTGAAGTATATTTAGAGACCAGAAAATCATAGAGAATCTTTTTGACACTTTTGGCCTGATACAACCAAACTGTAAAAAAAAAAAATGTTCAGTAAGTCATGGCAACTTATATTTTTACAGTACTTACCAAAATAGATTGAGCGATAAAAAAAAGATATATATATATATTTTTTTACGATCAATGGGATTCAACTTGATATTTTTATGTCAGTTTAATATAAATTAGTTTTTTTATAAAGATTGTTTTTAACAGTGAATTAGCTATTTTTCCACCCACATTATTTATGTACATTTTGGGATATCACTTTAAAAAACTATGAATGGGAATGCCAGCTGCATAAAATCTCAAAATGTGCATTAAACTTACATTTGCTAAATGTGCTAAATTAAGGTGCATATTTTGATAAGAAAATGCACATAAAATATAAAATAATGTCAGAATGCTAAAAACCTTCATGCTTATCATTTTTTATTTCCAAAATATTTTCCTTTAAATTTAAAATATGGTTAAATATGACCCAGACATGATCTAAGCAACCACATGGCAAGTTTTGCTCAGGCAAACACCACTTATTGTCTTCAGAAATTGTTAAAAACTAGTTGAAGTTGCCTTTTGAAATTGTTTTGTGGTTCTAGAGCAACTGAGACACTGAGGCTGTTTCTCTCCTTTCAGCTGTGGAATGCATCAGGCGTTGAGTGGTGAATTTGTTAGACAGCTCCCCAGAGTGTGTGTGTTTGCGTCTCTATGATGGGAGCATGGGCACAGCTCTGGAGCGGAGCCTGTGGTGACTCATGCACTCTTGCTGTCCGCCGCTCTGTGAAGGGCGGATGCGTTACTTCATCCGAGTTCACTTTTCAGATCAAGCAAGAATATAAAATCACCAGAATATTGTAAACACATAAATTATTTCATAAATAAAAGCAGCAGATGCCTCTCCTTTCTCAACCTGCTGCTATTATTTGCTTCATGACTGGTAAAATCAAACACTTATAACTTATTGGATATAAACCAAGACATTAGCAGGTGAACAAACAGACAAATAAATAATCACATCTGCATGCGTTTTTCTGAATTTCAGACATCTAAATTGTGCATGATGAATTGTGGACTCATGCTATTTTCTGACCTTTATGGGCGGCTGTATGACTGCATTCTCTAACACACATCCTGTCGGCTTGTCACAGGTCACGCAGTGGCGTCTTCTGAGGATGAGGATGATGATGAGTCATCATCAGAAGAGAACAAGCCGTCAAGTAGCCAGGAGCTCTTACGTAAACATGCACTCTCTTTTTCGGGAAGGATATCAAATTATGAATTGTTCATCGTTATTAATACCATATTTCCTCTGTAGCGATGGTGCCTCGTTGGGCCCAACCTGAAAAGATGGAAAAAAAGCTTCATGCCGTACCGGCCAGCAAAACGGTGAAATTCCGATGTCAGGCCGAGGGAAACCCGACGCCGAAACTACGTTGGCTCAAGAATGGAAAAGAGTTCAAAAGAGACCAGCGCATTGGGGGCTACAAGGTACGTTTGCACCTGAGCAGACTTAAGTTCCTGACTGATATCACTGTTATGTGGGACATACAGCCCTCATTTACTCTGCACCTGAGCTGAGTGAGAAAGCTGATAACTCCGCTTACAATAGGCCAAAATCACAGCCTGAATCTCTACACCCTGAACCCGACACCTGAATACCCACACCCTGATGTAAACGTGCAGGAAACATCACCGCTCTGCTTACAAATAGTTAGCTGTAGTGATTAGAGCTTGCCATTTGATTGGCTGCTGATTTAAAAATGGATTCATGAGAGATTATTTTTCATACCAGCCATATACAAGTATACAGAGGAGGTGAAATGCAGTTCCTTCAAGGCCCCAGAAATGATAAAAAATGACTAAACATTGAGAAACAATGTGTAATGACAAGTACCACAATGAACAAGAACAATTAGTAACCACCAATTAAAATGAAACGACAGCATTTTTGACAACATCAAACTCGAAGTGATTTTGATGTTTATTTGGTCATGACGCTCCCTTCAGGGTTCATTATTACAATACCTTTGCTGTTAAAAGAGCATTACAACTGATGTTTTAAGTGTCTTTAAACTTGAGTAGCAAAAATGGAATTCAGTAGGTTTGATTCATTTGTGAATCAGTTTCAGAATCATGATTCATTTCAGAATCATATTTTCTATGATTATTATTGTCATTGGTCAGTACAACTGAAAATGATTAAATTTTGTTATTATATTTATTCAGACATCTGTATGGTAAACGAAGGTCTCTTTAATTTTTAAAGAAAACTTTTTAAGCCAATAATACAAAATGTGACCCTGGAACACAAAACCAGTCATAAGGGTCAATTTTAAAATTTTGAGATTTATACATCATCCGAAAGCTAAATAAACTAGGTTTTCATTGATGTGTGGTTTGTTATGATAGGACAATATTTGGCCGAGATACAACTATTTGAAAATCTGGAATCTGAGGGTGAAAAAACAATGAAAATATTGATACAAATCGCCTTTAAAGATGTCCAAATGAAGTTCTTAGCAATGTATATTACTACCTAAAAATTAAGTTTTGATATATTTACTGTAGGAAATTTACAAAATATCTTCATGGAACATGATCTTTACTAAATATCCTAATGATTTTGACAAAAAAAAGAAAAATAGATAATTTTGACCATACAATTTATTGTTAGCTATTGGAACAAATATACCCATGATACGTATGACTGGTTTTGTGCTCCAGATTAACATATATGTATTTCACATAAGATATTTGTGAATGGATTTTTTTTTTTGAGTGTATTTGGAGTAAATATTGCGTGAATACATTTTAAAGAATTTTATTTTCTTCCATTCTCAGCTGCGGGAACACATGTGGACCATAATCATGGAGTCCGTGGTGCCTTCAGACAAGGGCAACTACACATGCCTTGTGGAGAATGAATACGGCAGCATCAATCACACCTATCAGCTGGATGTAGTGGGTCAGTCATCTCTCAATATCAACCAGTGGCACTTTAGGAATAAATATTGCACTTAAATCCAAATCTAACAAACATGCATATTTCAGAGTGATCACCGAATTCCCTTTGGGATTAATAAAGTCAAGTCAATCAAATCAAATCTAACAAACATGTATATTTTCAGAGCACCACAGGCCCATCCTGTACGCTGGTCTCCCTGCAAACCGAACGGCTGTGGTCGGCAGTGACGTAGAGTTTGTCTGCAAGGTGTTCAGCGATCCCCAGCCTCACATTCAGTGGCTCAAACACATACTGGTGAACGGAAGCAAACTGGGATCCGATGGACTCCCTTACGTTCGCATCCTAAAGGTAAAGGTTTACATTGAAATGCAGTCAGTTTGCTTCACTCTGACTTATATGGAGCAGATTCATCAGTGGTCCACACATATTAGGACGTCTTGGTTTGGGATCCGATGTGATGAATTTGGTCTCTTGTCATCTCCAGCACTCGGGGGTCAATAGCTCGGACACCCAGGTGCTGACGCTCTACAATATCACAGAAGAAGAGGGCGGCGAGTATATATGCAAAGTGTCCAATTATATAGGAGAAGCCAATCAGTCAGCCTGGTTAACTGTCCTTAGACATGACATGCAAGGTAATTTGATCACAGGACAGTCTGAAGCGATCTCCGTAGAGGTTTTAGCCTTGGGTTTCTCTCATGCTTTGGTTTTTCCTATGCCATGGAAATTCCCAGTTGACCCAACCAATGGCGATAACTCCATTGCTATGGATTGGGTCTTGCTGGAGAGAGTCTCCATGTGGCTTGCCTGATGTGGGTGGAGGTAGATCGAAGGTGATGGTGCTGGGCAGCAATATTTGATCCCTCTAAATGTGATTGAATGCTTTCAGGTGGTTTTCCGAGCATCTAACTGGTTTTTAAACCAACCAGATAGATGCAACGACTCCCCAAAATTTCCCAAGCCCAACGTGGTCCCGCTTCCTTCTCTTTTCCCTCATGTCTTGGGCCTCGGGTCTGCTTTTCTCATTCTCTTCCAGACGGCTGGCCTCAACACCACCGACAAGGAAATGGAGGTGTTCCAGTTGAGGAATGTGTCCTTTGAGGATGCTGGGGAGTATACTTGCTTGGCGGGAAATTCAATTGGGATCTCCCATCATTCAGCTTGGTTGACCGTTGTCAAAGGTATCCGGCAACTCTTTCCTGTCCTCTCTAGACCTTTCCTTCTCGTCCATCACTCCCAACAGTGGCCAATTGTTTGTGTCATTCGCCAGTTTCAGGTGAACCATGTTTAAGTTAAAGAGCATTCACTTAGCTATCACTTTAGCCGGTGTATATTTTCCACCGTTTACAAAGGCTGAGGTGTTTCACAGGAACGTGTGTGGCCATCCACAGGTGCACAACCACCCATGCGTGGCACCAGCATGCCAAGTAGACCAAACATTTGGAATTTAGTAACATCTTCCCCTATAAGTATCATCCTACTCAGGTGCCCTCGGGGGTTTTCACTTACATTGACCTGGCAAATGACACCAGTTATGGCTCGGTTTCACCTCCTCTACTTACCTTTCTCTAAATATCTTGTTTGCTCGCTCTGACCTGCTATATTTGTTGTTTTAATGAGTGGTTAGTGCACATCAAGTCACCTTTATTCAGATTAAATGAGCTAATTTTGAGAGTAAGCAGACTGATATGAGAACATTTTACATGAAAGCTCTGTTTCGATTAGTGAGCTACTTTGTTGTCTTTGGTTCTCAACCTTTTTGACTTCCCACAGTCCACAACAATAATCAGAGGTTTCTTGATTTTTCAGTTTTTCATGATTTATAAAATAAGATTTTTTTTTGTAGTTGTTTGGGCTTATTTTAATGCTTGTTATGTGATATATTAATCATTTAAAGTAATCCCGAAGCCTCTTAGAAGTTTACGAAGCCCCCTTATTCGAACCACGGCCTTCTGGTTAAGAACCTCTGCTCAAAATGTTGCAAAAAATATTGAGTAAAATCATCCAATAAACGATTAAATAATTTTTGAAGCACTTTTGTGTGGTGCATGGATATGAGTTTAAATGGGATCTAGGTACCGGTATAATTCTGAAGCAGTATTCTATTTCTTCGACTATAATCTGAAATTATTGTGACTTGGTGTTGCATTATCATTGCATCATTACATTTTTTTTTATTAATGTATGAATGGCATCTATTTTCCAAGCTATGTGACTGTGATTGCTGTTACTTGATGTCACTTCCTCTAATCTGATAGATCATCAGATTGATCGCTAACTAATAGCCTATGGGTTTCCTTGTGGGAAAAATAATTGTTAATGATCAAGCATCACAAATTAGGTCCTTATCCTCTGGACAGTCTAGAGCCTTTGTTTTATTTCAACCACAGCATAATATTGCAGAACAACTCGACTCTATATGAACAAAGCTCTAATTTAATAACCATTCAGGTGTAGCCATGTGTCACTTTGCCCTCCCAGGACAATTTGGCCAAGATGGTTCTATTTCATACTTGTGCATGGGATGACTGCAGCCTCACGTCGGTGGAGAATGTGGGGCGGAATACTACGCCACAAAGGAGCCATTATGCGGCCACAAAGGAAGCTTGTGCTCTTTTCTCCGTGCCAATAGTGTCAAATGCACTGGTTGAAATAAAACAGAGCTGGGTGTATGTGTGGATACGTGTGCGTGTGTGTGCCTGTCACCAGCGTCTACCAGTGTGTGTCAGTCCAAAGCACTGTTTAATGCTGTAGACACAGTAGTAGAGGTGTTCTTGATGTCGGTTGACACTGCACTAGTGGGTTTAGCCTTAGTAGTTTGCTTATGGCAAGCATCACTATTATATCTGTATTTTTGTCTTGTTTTCCTGAAAAAAATGAAGTGTCCTCAAAACAAGATGCATTTACTTGAGAAGCAAATTTTGTCAAATAATATTTTGCCAGTTTAAGCCAGTTTCTGCCAATGACAAAAAAAAAGGTAATTGTGACTTGTCACGAGTTTACATCATGCAATTCAGATTTTTCTCACAACTGTAAGATTATACCTTACAAATGTGACTTCTTTTATCAGAATTTTGACTTTTCAGACTTTTTCTTGCAATTGCGAGTTTATATTTTATTATAGTTGTGAGATATAAACTCGCAAATTGTGAGTTATAAATTTAGAATTGCGAGTTTTAAAAAGTTAGAATTGTGTGATATAAATTCACAACTGTAAGAAAAATGCCAGAATTGTGAGATAAAAAGTCACATTGACCTTTTTCGATTTTTTTAATTCAGTGGCGGAACCTGGCTTCCTTATTATCCTCACCAATATTTCTTTATATTTATACTTAACATTAATATAATTCTGAATAAAAAAATTTTTGTTGACAAGTCTTTTTAATTTGTATAATATCTTTTTAATTTAGCTTGTCATGTAAATCATGTAAATCATGTCTCATTGTTTTGAGACAATCATACTTACAAAACAGGGTTAGTGTAGTTAACTAAATCAAATTGAAATTAAAATACATTAAACCTAAAAACTATAAAAACTAATAAAAATGACAAAAAATTAAATGAAAACTGAAAATATAAAAATAAAATGTAATTCAATATATTAATAAAAACTATAATTTTAAAATAATGCTACAATAACACTTAAATAAATAAGAATTCTTCAGAAGATTTATAAATCTATTCTTTGTAATTAACCGTATCATTCTGTTTGCCCCATAAGCCTCCACCACTCCCTCTGCAGTCCCCAGTCAGTCCTATCTGGAGGTGCTGATCTACTGTGTTGGATTCTTCCTCATCTTCCTCATGGTAGGAATCGCCACCATCGTCAAAGTCCGCAGCCCCTCCAAGAAGAGTGGCTTCAACAGCCAGCTGGCCGTCCATAAGCTGGCCAAAAGCATGCCTCTCCGCAGACAGGTAGCAGATAAGGGCTTTGATGTATGCTGTCCAAAGAAGGGCCCTTGTATCCCTCTAAAGGCCCTTAAAGCCCCCCATTCTGCTTCCTCGCTCTACAGGTGTCAGTGGAATCCAGTTCCTCTCTGAACTCTGGTGTGATGTTGGTCCGACCTTCACGACTCTCCTCCAGCGGGTCGCCCATGCTGTCAGGGGTATCTGAGTACGAGCTGCCCCAGGACCCGTGCTGGGAGATGCCCCGGGAGGGGTACGGACACTACTCATCCAAGATCTGAACTTACCTTGCTGCTTTTCTTCTGTAACTGGGTCAACCTGACATCATTTTGCAATATTGTTTTTGTTTGTAACAGGCTAGTACTTGGGAAACCTCTGGGCGAGGGCTGCTTTGGCCAGGTGGTGATGGGCGAAGCCATTGGACTGGACAAAAACAAGCCCAACCGCATAACTAAAGTTGCTGTGAAGATGCTGAAATGTACGTGGTTTTGCTAAATAAAAGCCTTAAAGGCATGAAATGGTTTGACACAACATCTAAGGGATCTGACTGATTTCTGATGAAGTGACAACAAAAACTTCCTAGACTTACATTGAAGGAGCGACCACAATATCCTATCCTGCTAAAAAAAATCTATATTTTGTCTTGGTTTTCTGTAAAGTCCTTACAACAATATAAATATTTACTTGAGCAGCACAATTGTGTACATTTTCTTTGCATACAATCGTACTTGATTTGAAATATATCTTGAATTAAATGTATTGTTTATACCTCATTGGCAAATCTTCTTGTTTTAATGATAAACCTCACACAATTGTATTGAATTTATGCTTAACACAAGAATAAGGAATTGTGGGGAAATACATTTAAATATATTTCTAGAATAATATAATGTTAATTTAAACAATAATATGGATACAAATAGTTATTCTAATAATAATTGTTCCAATATGTTCTCTTTATTTTAAGGTTTAGGTATTTTCTGTAAAATCAAATTCTAATTTAGAAAATGACTTTTTGGAATGTAGATCCAACAGACATGGACTTTTAGTCATAAAACTCTCATTTTGATTTCATGGGGGGCTTTAAGACCAAACCACATTATTTATCAGAGAACAAGACCTCATCAACATTTCCCATGTTTTCATTAGCTGACGCCACTGAGAAGGACCTGTCTGACCTCATCTCAGAGATGGAGATGATGAAGATGATTGGAAAACACAAGAACATCATCAACCTGCTCGGATCTTGTACCCAGGATGGTAAGAGCCCACCCGAGGATTCTTACAATCACGCTGCAAGGATTTCTCCTCTCAAAACACTCTTATTTCCTTCATCCAGGCCCTCTTTATGTCATCGTGGAATACGCCTCTAAAGGAAACCTCCGGGAATATCTGCGTGCCCGCCGGCCACATGGCATGGAGTACTGTTACAATCCTGACCAGGTGTCTGTGGAGACCATGTCCATTAAAGTCTTGGTCTCCTGTGCCTACCAGGTGGCTCGTGGCATGGAGTACCTGGCATCTAGAAAGGTATTGTTGTGTGATTTATAAAAAGTCTTGAAAATGTGGGCTGAAATTCATATATTTTTATCTGTGCATTCCCCAACAGTGTATCCACAGAGACTTGGCAGCACGCAATGTACTTGTAACAGAGGACAATGTAATGAAGATAGCAGACTTTGGTCTGGCCCGGGACGTTCATCACATAGATTACTACAAGAAGACTACAAATGTAAGCAGTCAGTTCTTCAAATAGTCATATTTATTATCCAAAAAGTCAATAAATGACAAGTGAGTATCTTTATTTCTTCTTCAGGGCCGGCTGCCTGTCAAATGGATGGCACCTGAGGCTTTGTTTGACAGGATTTACACACATCAAAGTGACGTGTAAGATGGCTCATGTTTTCAATTCCAGAATACCATCAGTGCTCTTATTTGATAGAAGTTCAGTTTCTGTGTTGTGTTTTGGTACTGAGTGTTCTCTTGTGGTCTTTTGGCCCTTCTGTAAATTATTGTATATCCAGGAGTGCCTGTGGAAGATCTTCTGTTACTAAAAGGTCATGATGGACAGACCCTCAGCCTGCACTCAGGAGATGTACGCCCTTTCAAATGAAATGCACTGATGAATTGTGCACAATAGGATTTAATACAAATATGAATTATTTCATGTTATCTTCACATAATGATTCCGTTATCCAATTTAATTTTTCCAGATACCTGATGATGAAAGACTGCTGGCATGCGTTTCCAACACACAGGCCAACTTTTAAACAGCTGGTAGAAGACCTTGATCGCACTCTGTCCATGGTATCCAATCAGGTAAGGCCAGCCGACTGCATAGGTCTGACCTTTTAATCCAGCATCCCACTCAAAATGAATCCTCATAAGTAACTGTGGTGAAATGCACATCATGGCCAGCGACACCGTTCTCATTGCAGTGCATTCTGGGAATGACTTATTAACCTATATGATTCCTCGCAGGAGTATCTGGACCTTTCTGTTCCCCTGGAGCCCATGTATTCTCAGGTCATCCTGAATGAACGGAGTTCCACCTGCTCCTCCGAGCCGGACTCAGTGTTTTTAAGAGAGACTGGACCTGAAGAACCCTGCATCCCTCCTACAGTTCCCCCACAGCAAACTGTACGGTCCTTCAAAAAACGCTGACAGTAGAGAACACCTGGACCTCCATGTTCATAGAGGATCTTTCTGCTTCCTTTGACTCAGAACTCTGCAGGCACAGAGACTGAGGAGTTCAGCCTGGGCCGTTCTAGCACGGAAACGCAAGCAGGAGGAACAGCAGACTCTCTAAAACAAGACTGATCAGAACAGAGAGGGAACTATTAAACATTGTGTCCTTCAGAGGGATCGATCCTCACAAATGAGATGTTTGAAGAGCATCACAGAAGGATTACATGGTCATCAATGGGGTGGAGAAATGATTTCAAGTGTTGGCTTTGTAAATGTAGTTAAATTGTACAAACATGAAATTATATAAACCATATGTTTTTATATTACTATTATAATTATTATTATTTTTGTTTGAGTTTATCCCCTTTTACGTTCAAACATGATCCGCAGCACCATGTTCTAACCAGCCTGGTGACATTTTGTCATTGCTTGGTTTCTATTTCTGCAGTCTAGCAATGAAATATCATTGGTCAAAAACATAGGATATTATATTAAGAATGAAGTGTGTAATTTTGTTGTTTTGAAGATGTTTAGATACTTTCTTGTATCCCAGCAATTCAAAAACACCATTTGTAGGTCGGTTCCCTGAAAAACACTATTGCACTCTCCAGATATTTATCTATTTGATCCTGACCTGCTCAATGTAGCAGTATTGGCTTGACCAGTATCTTGAATTTGAGGCGGGACTATCTGTTTGTTCGACCAATGGAAGATGAAGTAAAAGTTTAGGAAACCTGTTTGAAAACAGTCGTTATTTAATGCTGTTTGTCAATGCTAGTCGTGCAGAAATGACACATTTCACATTTAAACATCAAATATGTTCTGACTGGCTTTGATTGTTGCATTTTCTCCTTCACTGTGGAAAAATGAATAATTTATGGTTAAGAAATGTTCCTGTTTAGAAGATGGTGTCACAGATTTATACATGTTAAAAATAAGCTACAAATGAAATCTGTTACTATTGCTTGCTGTTACGATCGTAAGGTGCGATTAAAGTGTCCTGAAACACTAAATTCAAGTGTGAATGAATGTTTAGTAAGTATTAATATGAAACCGCTGGAATATGTATGTCTATTTAGCATCAGCATGTTGTTTGACAATCTGTTAGCACCAGTTTCAAAGCATAGCATGTCTGTAGCTTCTTCATTATTTTAAACTAGACTCTCAAACGACAGGGCTTATATGACAGGATTGGTAACTTGTAAGGAACCGTGTACAAATTTGTTCTTGAATAGAGATTTGATGCTTGTGTGATTGTTTATGTATGTCCTGATGTGAATTTCGAGGCAGTGGCCATGCACTTATATTCAGGCTGTCAATAAGCTGACTGAAATTGCTTTCTTATGGGAATATAAATAAAAAAGGTTATATAAAATATAATCTTGTATTTGTATATATAGCTCATGCAATTAGGAATGAAATGACAGATGAACCAAACATCTCGACTTGCAGGCCAGAGGTTGTTGGAAGGGCAGATGAGCATAAGAAGTTGGCGACTTAAATGCGAACCGTCCACTCGTGTTAAAAGCTCGAGTGAGAGCTGATTAACGGTGAGAAGAAAGTGTTTTTCCCATCTGCCAGCCCCTCATCGATTAACCACGCCAACATCAAGAGCAAACACAGCAGCATCAGGCTGTTTATCAGGAGGAAAAACTCAAGGCAGTGAAACAAGACGGCTAAAGCACTTCAGCGAGGCTTTGATTAATGCCAAGCAGTTTTTCAGTAGATTGAATCCAATATGGCAATCTATTTCACAATCCAAACCAAACTCAATATTCAACCATTCAGGTGTTTCTATTATCTATAGCAGTGGCGGCTGATCTTTAAAGAGGAAGCTATTTTCGGCCTAAATCATA
Organism: Gymnocypris eckloni scoliostomus; assembly: GCA_027564155.1. Classification (NCBI taxonomy): domain Eukaryota; kingdom Metazoa; phylum Chordata; class Actinopteri; order Cypriniformes; family Cyprinidae; genus Gymnocypris; species Gymnocypris eckloni. The sequence goes on from CM050435.1 coordinate 19,801,890, forward strand.
AAAATTGTCCATTTATTTATATGTAAATTCTGCACGTTCCTTTTCAAGAAAATGCTCTGTAACCCTGTCGCATCAACTAGGCTGCCTTTTCCAGTGATTGACCAGTGTCCTCTCAAAGCAGAGCTAGGCTGTTAAACGGCCTTGGCCCATTGTGTTACGGGTGTAGGACTTTACACCTGCTGTGCATTGCTGGCTAGTTCAGACTATATGAATTAATGAACAAACAATCTAATATATATATTTAACTCAACGGAGGAAATGAAATTATGTTAAACTGAAACAATGAATGTGTGAAATTGTGTGAAGTTGCAGCAGTTTGTTCTTCGACTACACATGCAAAAATCCACGATGGGACTGAGTTGGAAATGGAGACACAGAGTGATACGTGTCATAATCTGAAGAGACGACACCAATGCCTTTGCATTGCGAGAAGCTGCCGCCTCCTTGTCATTTATTTATAACAAAAAAAAATAATGAAAAGCTGATATGTGACAATATAGCAAGCTAAAACCACAATAAATACGTTTTATAAGCTGTCGACCCCAAAAACGAGCGTTTTAGGACATAAAGTGGATTAAAAGAGATGACAGACCCTCCAATCATCACGCAGAGCCGGAGTGGCCAGACTCCTCCATTCATAGAGACGCTGAGCGTCCGTGGTGGGACATAATCGCAGCATTATCCAATGACCGTCTTGTTTCTAAGCACTGAAAAACTGTTTAAAGCAGCCCCATTGAAGTCAATGGACGCTGGGCTTCAACAGAGTAATGCACACGCAGGGAATGAATGAGGGAAATCGAGTCAGCCGACCTAAGTAGCTGATTCTGAACGAAATTGTTTTCGTTCGAGATGAACGTGTTTAACGCATTTTTGTCAATAAAATTTTAACATAATAGTACATATATTTGACCATTCATTTTTGACAATTATACAAGCTGAGCTTCGCAGTCAACCATTCAGTGATCTATAGATAGATAGATAGTAAAACAAAACACTCTATTAAACACTCAGAATATCAATTTTTCTTCTCAGAAATGGAGGTGGACTCTTTTTTTCCTTTGAAACTGCTTAGCAATAGCAATCATGCAGAACTCCCCAAAATGGACTAGTAACAATATAGCAACATAACTACTCATTAACCACTTTAGCAACCACTGAGAACCCTACCATTGTGAGAGCAAATTTTACACTGGCATTGGATGTAGAATAATTGTAAAAATGATTATCATGACACGCCGAGCTACATTAACTTGCTTATCAGGATGTTTAATTTGCTTGATCCATCAGAACCCTTTTAGCATCTTTATCTTTTCAATCTCAGTAATCTTGTTGCTCTTGACAGGAAAGGGTCATAATTGTATTAATGCATGGAAATAGGAGCCGTTAGGAGTCACATCTGCTGGTCTGTTTGTGCCATTGCACCCCTGTAAAAGCTATCCATGGACTACACACCTGCCTTTATGAGCAGCTAATGGGCCATGAGGTGCAATTAACCGTCAACCATTATCACCGTTGACAGATGTCCAGGAAAGTCCTGGATAAACGACTCAAGTGCTCTTAGCGTGACAGTGCCGTCATTACAACCAACGGCCTCTAGACAAACATTTGAGCAAACAAATGTAATTATTTGGGCTCCATAAAGGTGTTAAGTTACCAAACTTTAGGTTAAAGGCTTAGCAAAGCATGCCTAATGGCACTTCCATCATTGTTGTGCATGTGTGATATAGATCAGTTCAGTTTGTTGTCCTAGATTGGAAAATAATCTGCATTTCAAGCCATGTGTTCCCTCTAGAATATCCTAGATGTTTTTACAATAGTGATTTTAGATTTCTAAGTAAAATATTTGTTTTGGTGCTGATAGCCTTGTGGGCAGCATGCTGAGCTGTTGTTACGCTTTGGGCGTACCGAGTTCGAGTCCTGGCTCGTTCCTGTCAACTAACTGTCCCATTAAAAATAAAGGCAAAATGCCACAAAACAAAACAAAAGTTTTGTAGTTAGCATTACTTGCAGATATGTTTTGCTGAGTCCACACTGCTTTATCAAGCATATACACTCACAATCTGTGGTAGCTGTAATAAACCTTATCTCTATCGCAATTAGTTGGCAATTTGTACAATATAGTTCTGTGGTTAGCACTTGAAAATACATTTTCAAGTTCTTGTTTTTGTTCTAACATACATATAAAACATAAATTCTGAATCTGTTGTGTACTTTAAAGACTTCAGCATCGTATTCCTTATGTAACAGATTTTGTCGTTCTGCTGTGTAGGTAATGCTTCCCTCTTTTTAGTAGTTTTTGTTCTTCCTCTTTTGAGATGATTTTTAAAGACGTTTTCTACATTCCCTGCACACACTCGGTGTTTTGAGAGCTGTCGCTGAGTTGAGGTGCCGGTGATGACACCGTCACTCATTGTGTTTATTTCTCTAAGCTCTCGTAGGTTTGGTGTTAAGGTGTCATGACACTTGTTTAGATGTGTGTCTGTGTGTGTTTGGGATAGGGATAGGGCTGATCACGTGCTTACACGTTTTGATCGAAAAGGATATTCAGAGAAAAGAAGAAAACCTCAGCCAAGACTTGAGGACAGGTAACAATGACAGATTCAAGGCAGTTTCTTATTTTCAGTTTTCAAAGTAAGGCTACAGATGAAACTGCATTAGTGGTAAATATTAGAACAGACAGCAAACAAAAATCTATTAATATTTATGAAAGAAAAGATCTTACTGGAAGGGTCAGACTATGATGTGCATGGAATAAAAAACACATTTTAATGTGTTCATGTCCCAAAATGAAATGACCTCAGAATGAGAGGGTGTTCATATTTTATGCAAGCTGTAAAACACATATTTACTTTATTCTTTTCCATTGTGTCATAAACACTCACATACATTGGCAGCTGTAACATGATCGGTGTGTTTGCTCTTTTCCTCACCATTATTTATGCTGGAAAGACATAATTTAAAGCCTTTGTGATGTAACTTTATAGGATAATAACCATATCGTCTGTCTGTTTATACCGAAACGCCCAAGAGCAAATTAAGAAACATTCTTGCTTTCTAGGATCACTTGATTAGCTGTTTATTTGTTTGGTCTCAGTTAGGCAACAGCATCAAACCACTTCTGTCTTGGGCAATGATTCTGGGAAACTCAGAAATGGGCTTTTGTTTTAGGAAAGTGTGCGGTTACAATCATCTCTTGTCAGTGACATAATGCATTGAATGCAAAGGATCAAGGTCAAGATAAATTAACTGAGTCTTCACCCACTCCAGACTATATGGAAGCCGATTTCTGCCACATAAACAAAGAAAGAAAAAAAAAAGAAACATGCTTTGGTAAATCCTAAATATGACTTTTTGTGTCATGCAAGTCATGAACATGAGATAAAAAGTTCAAAATAATAAGAAAATATTCAAAATTGTGAGATGTCAATAGGCTAATTATGACTTTTAGTCAATTGTGACTTTTTATGTCATATTTATGATTTAGTGTCTCTTGTAATTATGAAATCATTTCGACAATTTTTCTTTTTCATGGTGTAATTATGAATGATCAAAGCAGTTTTTTCTTATATGGTGGAAACTCTTGCTATTTAGTCTAGTAACATTTATTTTAGCTTGGCAAATCGTGCAGTTCTAATGCGAGATGATTTCCTAATGTGACATGTAAAAATATACAAACAAATATGTAAATTCAGTTTCAATTTTAAGGCTCACTGTTAGGAGAAATGTGTGACCCCAAAACAACTGCATTTCCAAAAAGAGTGTTTTTGTCTGGTAAATGATAAGAACGCTATGTGTTTGAAAGCAGCGCCCTCTTGCGAGTTCAGCCAACATTACCGTTTGATGAGTTTCGATTGAGATTCTATTATAACAGTTTCTTTTTATGGATGCTTTTGGCAACATCATGGTTCAATTTCATACCGTAAGCAATGAAAGATGAAACTATTTAGTATATCAGGGAGTTTTATTTCTATTCAAGCACATCAACTATACAATATCACTAACATGAACAAAGCATGCCCTTCTTAATCATATATAATATTTCTCATGACCAGCATAGGAAACATATCTGAAACATATCCAGAAATATGTAGTTTTCTCTCTCTCTTAAAGAATAAAGACTCTTTTAAATTTGTAATTGTCATTTCAGATCACAACAAACAATTAAATACTATATAAATTAGATTTGGTAGGAAAAATATATATAAATTATTTTCAATGTATACTAATAAATACTTCTGTCCTGTCACTATAAGTTAATTAAGGCGACAAGTATCCATTTTCAAAATTGAATTATAATATCCTGCGCATCACAATTGGTCTTCTCTTGAGAGTCCAAAACATTTTTATGCTTTAAATGACATTGGCATGTATATTCAATGTAATAGGCTACAATTAAAGAATCAAGATGTTGGTTTTTGTGAACTAAGCAAAGTTTTCCATTGGGTCCTGTTATTAAACTAAATTTTTGTAATAAGCTGTAGTAGTAATTACCATCTTCCACTTATATACATCAGCATGATGCATGTTGAAATGGAGAGTTGTGCGACTCTAAGAGCTCCCTTCAACTGAGCGTTTCCTGGCGAAGAGGTGCGTGGGGTCTCTGTTGCGCAGGTTAGGCTGGATCTTGAACATGGGAGGCCAGCGGAAGGCGGTGTGGCCCTCCATCCCAGAAGACCCAGCGGCAGCAGGTTCGGGTGGGCAGGGCTTGTTTTGAAGCAGCTGGTAGAGCGTGGCCATATCAGGTCCCAGTCTGGCCACCAGCCCGGCTCGCACCACCTCCACGGTGTCTTCATCACACTCCATCAAGCTCTGCAGAAGTGTGCTGTAGTACCTGCAACACCAAATACAGTAGAATGCACAGTTGAGCACACTTATTTTATACAGGAATTCAAAATGTACAATTGTGTTATCATTTACATTTGGCATATGGTGTTCCTTTATCTGAGAAACACAAATTGTTGGATTTTACTTAAATTTCATGTTGGTTAATCTCCAAAAAAGTACCAAAAACACAATAAACATTATATAGCAGCATAAAACAAGTTTAACTTAAATTTTGTTCTGTTCCTTAAACAAGTTAATCATATGGCACCAGAAGATTTACAATCGTGTAGCCTATATAGGCCTACACAATATCACGTAAAAACGGGCCATTGCCAGGCTTCCGGTGTTACTTGCTTCCAGTTATTTTAATTATACAAAAACAGCCCTTTATGCTTCTTCCTATTGCAAAATGTTATTTCATTTCATATATCTAATCATTTTAATGTATTATTTTAAACTGTAGGCCCAACTGTAAACTGGCTTGATGCAAACTTTCACAAAAAACAGTGTACATCCTCCTTGCAAAATAAGGGATTGCATTTATTACCTTATGTTGTACAGTACAGCATTAGGATTGTTATCATTTGTAACACCTTATACTTATTAGAATTATTTTTATATTTTGTGTGTATCGTTGGTTTTAAAAAAAGAAAGAAAAAAAAGTAGGCTACCTGAACAAATCGTATAGATGTATTTATTTATTGCTTTGAACTGCCGTTATATAGAAAATAGCTGCATTAAAATACTATTCCTTTGTTTCATGGAAGAAAGGAGTGAGTAAAGAAATAAAAGGAGCGAGTTTTTATTTGAGTCTATCCTTTAAGACTAGTGGACCAATCACGGACGCCAGTCAAGTAGCGGTTACCTGTTTGGGAAGTGACTGGGCACCTGGACCACGTCTCCGATGGCCTCAGGGTTGGATCTGGCCACCTCGCAGATGTCAAGCTTCTTATAGCATTCCTCCTGCACTTCAGCAATCATCCTCTGGAAGGTGGAACAGCGTTTGATGGTCTGGAAGACCTTAGAGGTGATACCCTTGGTGATGCACTTGATGCTCTCTTTCACAAAGGTCTTACCCTGGGGAAAAAACGATATGACTTGCGTTGTAAAACAAGCGGAAAGTAAAAAGGCATAATTTTGATTCGCTAAGTAAAGGGTTTAGGTTAATGGGAGTTTGTACCTCTGTATTAAAGATGGCAGCAGTGTGGAGGAGGACGTTACAGATCTCATGCATGCCGTCAGTGTCGCAGGTGGAGTTCTCCAGACATGCGAACGTTGCGCAGCCCACCTGCAGAGCCCCGGTCAGACAGCGGGCAACCTCATCTGGAGGAAGAAGATAAATACGTTTTTATTCAAAGAAGTGTAAAAGTGGACATTTTTACTAAATAGACAGTCTTCAACGTTGCTTAGATCTTTCTCAAAGGTGAAGTTCTGGAATTGAACCTACAACCTCCAGTAAGCATTTCTGCACATTTGTCCATACACACTCCTAAAAACAAAAGCAGACAATTCAATGAAGGAAATAATACTTACTAGGGCTGTTGGCTGAGAATCGTGCTCGTCTTGGTTGTGCAGGTTCTTGATCTGTTCCAAACACAGATGCAACCAAAACGAGGAGTAAAACAAATCCGCTTTTCAGGAGCATGTCTGCACTTAGAACCAAAACTAGGACTCAAAACAAGAGGCGTTTGCTGATTCTGTGAGTTTGTGTTTCAGGTTGATGACAGCCTCAGCTTTATACAGATCTTCAGCTGAGCTTGACGGCTCATAAATCCCCACCATCACCAATCACAACGCAGGATCTGAAAGCTCAAACTTTCCGTCTCTTTGTAAATATTCATGGGTGGATATTAATGCAGATCAACCTGGTGTGATTTTATCTCCAGTTAGATGTTTACATTTTTGTTACAATGCATTTTCAATGCCGTCATATGTGATGTAGATAAAAATATACTTATTCTATCTAAATATTGTCCATTTTAAAGTTACACCTTACATTTTTAAAATAAAGATTCCAAAAGGGAATTTTGCAGTCATTTTGGGTTTCCCAAAGAACCAAGTCTTTTATGTTCTTAAAAGAGCCTTTTTTTTCTTATGTCTAAAGATCTGAAGAACCTTCTTCCATAATGAACCTTTTATGCCACATTGAAGTTAAAAGTTCTTCATGGAACCAATGTTTCTTTAACTTTTAAGAGTTTTGCAAATCTAAACTGTTAAACTCCAACTTTGATTAAAAAGTTGGTGTTTAAAGTTAAAGTGAGGTTTATCTCAGATTTCTTATTATGTTTAATTGATGTTTACATTCTCATCTGGAGGATCTTGATTTACCCTGTTCAGTAATGATAGAAGATAAAGGACATCCCCCTCAGGCAGGTCATTCTCAATGGCTTCTTTGTTGAAAACAACCACAGTGTGTTTGGTTTGGATTTCATGTGACTGGGATTTCATTTATCCACATCTCTATTTGATGCTTTTGGCTGCGGTTCTTAAAGAGCTTCAGAGAGTTTTGTTGATGCCTTGCACAGGTAACTTTGCTAAAGGTACAATACAAGCTGTTTTTTTTTAAAGTTGAAGGGTTAATGAAAACAGACACATGTAGCTTGTCAGAACTAGTTGACTAAACATCATCCGTTCCCATCGTTTGCAGTGCTGGGTCGGACAGAGAAGCGTTTATCAGTGTCTAATCAGTGGATGTCGCAAAGGCTTTAGAGGAAGTGATGTGTTTTCCATGATGAATTTCATTAGCCTTAAGAAATTTCCTCCCCTAAAGGGTTAATTACACTGATAATGATCAAAGCGCTCACTGGTTTTGTAGAAGGGGGCTGGAGATGCTGCTATTTTGGTTTTATTACCTTTGTGAAGTAGGGCAGGAAAGTCACACCCACATCTTTACTGAATAACGAGAATGAGTAGTCTAAAGAATAAACACACACACACACACACACACACACACACACACACACTGTAGGCCTGTAATTTTCCAAAAACCCATTGACTCTCAGACTACATGGAAACGCTGATCAATCGTTTCTCCTTCATGAGACACTGAAGTCATATTTACCTGCCTTTTTTAGTCAACCCACCTGAGACATTTAGAGAAAAAGCTCAAATGTGATGGACATCATCACATGCAGCAGGTATGAAGGTTTTTTTTCTTAAGCAGAAAATATAAATGTTTGTTGCACAACATCAATAAAGTCAACCTGAGAATGAATCACTATCCAGTGTCCAAAAATGAGGAAGGAAACGGTTCATATGAAAGTGGGCTCAAAAAGTCTGAGATGATTTTGGAAATCTGGGATATATTTTTGGAAATAAACAAAGTTTTAGAATTTTGAAAAGTAAAAAGTAAAATGCATACATTTAGAAATATACAATAAATATACAATATATAAAAATAAATATAATGTAATATAAAATATGCAATAGCCTATATGAAATACATCAATTAATATTTTTTGTATTAATAATGTTTTGCCCTGTCATGTCACTAATCAAATTTCTTTTTTTAAATGAGTGACATTGAATATTTGAACTTTTTTCAGTTGATGCACAAGAATCTCTGTTGGATATGATTGACCATCACGGCTGTCATTAAATAAATGATAATAATATTAATAATAATAATTATTGTTATTATCAAGGGTTTACTGGCCTACTAAATAGTAAAAACTAGAAATTATGAATGCAAATTGTATAAAGCATTTCAGTCTCAGATTTTATACTGATTATATATTTATCTAAAATTATATATTTATCTATGAACAACACAAAACTACAAACACACATCATGACACGCAGACTCGTCTTCATAGTTTGAAGTGAGTGTCAGATATAGATGTGCAAACAGAATTCAGAAGAGCTTTATGTTTTTAAGTAGCAGAGATGGTAACAGGTTGGTCGTTACGCTTGAGGTAGTTGAATGTATCAAATATATTTGTCTTAACGACTTTTTCTTCTCAGCCACCCATTCTCAACAGCGTTAGTGTGGTGCGTCAGACGGCGCTGCCTACATGCGGAAGAGAAACCAAGGAACACCGGGAATGTCACGAAACCTCCAGGCGCCGCTGCTCTTTCTCCTCATTCAGTCGGTGTATTTTACTCCAAGAAGCTCAAGAACAAGGTTTAGCTGGTAACATGGGTTAGCTAACGTCTGGTTGCAGCAAACCACGGTAAAATAATTCTGTATCTTCCGCGTCTCCGCCTGGAAAATGAAGTGTATGCTCGGTTCGCTTCAGGTGCACGCCGCTTCCAACGGGTATTTTATCACCATCACCATCATCTCTAACGACTGCCAACCCGATGCATCCCTTCGGTTCACTTCGGTAAGGGTTTGCGCGTTCAGAAATGCATGTGCTTGTGTATACATTAATTGCCCTCTTGAGCAGGACATTATGGACGTGAGGAGTAGGCTATTACATAAGTTCAGGGTGAAGGCTGTGTTTCTCAGTCTAGTGAGCTGCCTAACTAGACAGCATGTCGGCATCGTTGGCGTATTCTTCTGTCCATCGTGAGCGCGTTTAGAGATGCTGACGGCAAGCCTGTTGTTTTTATTTACAACGATGCGCTTGAATACTTGACTCTGATTGGCCAGTAACAACGCTTTGGGTGTATCATTTGTATTTATTTATTGTTGGTTAAATTTATTAGCTAACTGTTCTACTTCCATTTTCTCGTAACTTTTGAGAAAAATTAAAGTAATCATATTTAGAGAGGAATTCCCCAGTTAAAGAATAAAAAACATTGCTGCAAGAAGTTATCGCAAACAAAAATATGCTTAGGTTCTATAGAAAAGGTAATATTTTGCAGAGTAATAGGCCTAGTAGCCTAATGTTTAATTTTGTTGCTATGATGCAATGGACTACTTTTTGTAGCGGAAAGATTATTAGGGCTACTTTTATTTTTCTCATAACTTATAGCAGGAAAAAATGGTTATAAGAGTTTTAGGTTGTCACCAACAATTTTCACTAGTACTCTATACAAAAAAACAAACATTTTTTTTCTATTCAGAAAAATAATATTTGATTTTGCTGGTACAATGTAATAGACTATTTATTGTAGTGGAAGGTTAAAGATCTTTGTGCTTTTATTTTGCTTGAAACATTTGAGAGATTTTTGAAATGGCAGTCCCCAGTTAAAGCAGCAAAAAACATTGTTATAAGAGTTTTAAGTTGTCTCCTGATTATTTTTGTTAAAAGCCTATACAAAAAAAATATATTTTCTTTGTGGAGAAATAATAATAAGTTAATTATTTTTGTTGCTATGATGTAAATGGACTATTTTTCGTAGTAGCAGCTTAAAGATACTTAAAATGGTTGCTAAACGTTGGCGCTGATAGCCTTGTGGCCAGCATGCTGACATATAGCGCTGTTGTGCTTTGGGTGTCCCGAGTTCGAATCTCGCCTCATAGACCTTTCCCGATCCTGTCCCCCTCTCTCTCTCTCCCACTCGATACCTGTCAGATCTCCACTGTCCTCTCATGAAAAATGAAAATAAAAAAATGCTAAACTGGATGTTTTGCTGGTGTCAATAGCAACTCAACAGAAATCTGCTATCATTTTGTATCTGGGATGTTATCATATAGATCAGGGGTGGGGAACGTTGATCCTGGAGGGCGGTGTCCCTGCAGAGATTAGCTCCAACCCATATCAAACACACCTGAAGCAGCTGATCAGGGTCTTCAGGATGCAGTTAGGTATTTTTTATTCCAGGGTTTTTCAGGGTTGGAGCTAAACTCTGAAGGGACACCGGCCCTCCAGGATCAACGTTCCCCACCCCTCATATACATCAATACTGACTTAATCTTTTGACTAATTCCCATCCTGCTTGCATGTTGAACATGAGGAAATAAAAAGCATATATTTATAGACATCGTTTACAGTAAACTTGATGACATGTAACATTTTTTCTGTAGTATTTTGAGTTGTATGACTTTATCCATTGCTTTTAGGTCCCAGTTTACAGATACTGACATGGACTATGAGAGGCCTAATGTCGAGGCCATTAAATGTGTTGTGGTGGGAGACAATGCTGTGGGCAAAACACGTCTTATTTGTGCCCGCGCGTGTAACGCCACTCTTACACAGTACCAGCTCCTCGCCACCCATGTGCCCACCGTCTGGGCCATTGACCAGTATAGAGTCTGTCAAGAGGTCTGTTTTTTTACACTTCAGAAGCATAAATAAGTATTCTAACTCCAATCCAATTCCAACTTTATTCTAAATCTCTTCTGGTTTTGAAGGTTCTGGAACGCTCCAGAGATGTAGTGGATGAAGTGAGTGTGTCTCTTCGATTATGGGACACCTTTGGAGACCATCACAAAGACCGCCGCTTCGCTTATGGCAGGTGTGTTGGTGGACCACATCTTTCTTGAAAACGACTCTTGATGTTTTTTGTTTTTTTAATGCTTGATCTTGTGTCTGGACATTAGGTCAGATGTGGTGGTCCTCTGCTTCTCCATTGCCAACCCCAATTCTCTGTTTCACGTGAAGACCATGTGGTACCCGGAGATCAAGCACTTCTGCCCTCGTGCCCCGGTCATCCTGGTGGGCTGCCAGTTAGACCTGCGTTACGCTGATCTGGAGGCTGTTAACAGGGCAAGGAGACCTCTTGCCAGGTGAATTGTCAATTTTCAATCATTGATATGCATTTAAAATGTATTTATATTAATTTATATTTTTCTGAATACAGACCAAAATATTAATGAACCTTGCATGCACACGTGGATGCATTTTTGTTGTTGTCCATAAATAAAATGCTCATAAATAAAATGTCTAGAAAAATATTTATCCTATCCTTTATATTACCCGTATCTCAGTGAACCGAGTACGGTTTCTTTTTTCTATATTTTATCTACTCGTTTTCTTAATAAAAAACTTGCTAAGCATACTGCGCTAGGCTAACAGAGACTTGTCAAAGCACCTGCATGTTGTTGATCTTTTGTTGCTTTTGATTGCTTCTATTGTCCTCATTTGTAAGTCGCTTTGGGCAAAAGCGTCTGCTAAATAACTAAATGTAAATATATATATCATTCAAATCTATACATCACTGTTTAAAAGTTTAGGGTCAATAAGATTGTTTTGATTGTATTTTTAAAGAAGTCTCTTACATTAACCAAGGCTTATTTAATTAAATAAATTAAAGTAAAAACAGTGATGTTATGAAATACGATTACAATTTAAAGTAGCTGTTTTTTATTTTAATATATTTTTAAATGATATTTATTCCTGTGAATAAAATGCACAGCATCCATTACATATTTTTGTGAAAAACATATATTTTTAGGATTTTCTGATGAACATAAATTTGAATATAAAGAAATAAATTCATTTGAAAATTATTCATAAATGTCTTTCCTCTCATTTTTGATCAAATGCTTTTATAATCAAAATAATAGTTTTTAAATAAAAAACACCATAATGCCTCTGTATTATAAATACCATCTGCTTAAAATATATATTAAAATATATATATATTATAAATGTAAAAATACCAATAATTGTATAATGCTTATATTATAAATAGCAAAAGATCACTTGTTAACCTAAATTCTCTAAATAAAAAAACTAACCAAATAAGTATAAATGGTCTATATTCGTATCATCTGCTTCTGACAAGTCTGTATGTCTTTGGCTTGTTTTATTTGACTCTTTGGCTCTTCAGTGTAAATTGAACATCATGCATTTTTACTAATGAAATACCAAATATGAAACATTCACATCAAAGATATTGCAGTACATCCTTTTTGTTGACATTTCTCCATGAACCAACCTGACAGACCCATCAAAGCGAACGAGATTCTTCCTCCTGAGAAGGGACGTGAGGTGGCCAAAGAGTTGGGTGTGCCGTATTACGAGACCAGCATGGTGGCTCCGTTTGGAGTGAAGGACGTGTTTGACAATGCCATCCGCGCTGCTCTGATCTCACGGCGCCACCTGCAGTTCTGGAAATCTCACTTACGGGACGTCCAACATCCTCTCCTGCAGGCACCCTTCCTACCTCCCAAACCTCCTCCGCCCGTTATAGTCATTCCTCCGCCCCCTTCCACCACTGAAGAGCATCCGGCCCGGCTGCTGGAGGAGACGCTGTGTGCTGATGTGGTTCTGGTCCTCCAGGAGAACCAACGAGTCTTCGCTCATAAGGTCTACCTCGCCACAGCCTCCTCAAAATTCTACGACCTTTTCCTCCAGGATGTGAAGGCCGAGGCTGACTGTAAGCAACCCACCGGACGGGAGCCTCTCGCACGGGCGGCCAGCTTTGACATGTGTGAGAGCAGCGATGAAGAAAGTAGAGTCAACCTCAGGGCCTGCATCAGTGACGGGACCCTGATCTCCGCAGACTCCGATGGGATCCTGGAGGGTGGACGTTTGTCTTCTTTGGGTCGGGCTTTCGTCAGTATCAGGAGAGAAACGGTCCAGGACCCCGTCACGTTCATCTCCCGGCCGATGACGGTGGTCCACATGGACCCCTCGGTGCTGCTCGGGCCGTTTCGTGTAGTCATGCGTTACCTTTACACGGGACAGCTGCACGAACACGAGAAGGACCTGATGCACATCGCACACATTGCTGAGCTGCTGGAGGTGTTTGACTTGCGCATGATGGTCGCCAACATCCTCAACAACGAGGCCTTCATGAATCAGGAGATCACAAAGGCTTTCCACGTGCGACGGACCAATCGAGTGAAGGAATGCCTGGCTAAAGGAACTTTCTCAGGTCAAATTTCCTTTATATTATGTCACAAAGACTCGATTGTTTGACTTTATCAAATCTTATCAAATCTAAAATAATTTTTCCCCAAATTCAATTTTTCAGTTAAACTGAAACATCCGTTTTAATGGTTAAATAATTGTTTTTAATCAAAGTGCATATCTAATTTATTGAAATCATACACCTAACTACAATTTTACAACATTAAAAAGTTTTAAAAATGTAACAAAAAATACATATATTTTTTTATTTATATATATATTTTTTTCCCAAATTCAGTATTTTTTGGATTCTGCTTTAATGGTTGGAAAAGCCTGTCTAATCAATTGAAGTAATACAAGTTTAACAGTAAAATTACAATAATGGGGCACTATGATTGTTTTCCAGAAATCGTGGTGTTTTCTGGATTTATTATCTAATTTAAATGTATTATCAAAAATTCTGGTAATCACATGAAGGCATGAAACATTAAAAATATAATTGATGTTTTCAAATGTGATCAGATGAAAGTTTAACAATTCCTATTGTTTTATTTGACAACTGAGATGGCAGATGCTTTGTAAACAAAACTGTGGCACAATAACACAAAACTTGCAGACTTCAAATTTAAATATGGCATTAATATTCACAGACACTTGCCCATATTTCAACTTCATTAAGTGTACAGCCCTACTTTTGATTAATTGGTCCAATATTTGCCGGGTTCAGTGACATCCCGTGTAATACTGTAAATTACATTTTATGAATGGATGCCCAAATTATATCCCGTTTCATTATCTGTCTTGCTGCAATAAACACTTCTTTCTTCATACCCCAGATGTAGTGTTTAAACTGGATGATGGTACCGTTCAGGCCCATAAACCTCTGCTCATCTCCAGCTGTGATTGGATGGCAGCCATGTTTGGAGGGCCTTTTGTCGAGAGCTGTACTAAAGAGGTACAGCAATCATAAACATCACTGTGACAAAAAGATAAATCACTTGTACCATTTGATAAATTGTGTAATTCCACTTGTCTTTTTGTCCTCTGTGAGATTTTAAACAGTATTACGCTGATCTTTATTTAGAGTACAGATGTTAATATTAACCTCAAAGACATCTACTCTTGATTTATGCAATTTTTTGCAATTTGACTTGTGTTTCTGCAGGTGTTGTTCCCAAACTCGACCCGTAGTAGCATGCAGGCAGTGCTGGAGTATCTCTACACGGGACGCTTCTGCTCTAGACCTGACCTGGACGCTATGGAGCTCATTATTCTGGCTAATCGCCTCTGCCTGCCTCATCTGGTCGCCCTCACAGGTCTGACGATTAAATATGTCAATAATGAATAACAAGGATTACGTCATAACTGATTTTTATTTAAAATTATATTAAAATATATACAATGTGGTTCATATTTTAAAAATCTAAAATTAAAATGCTAAACATCTCCTTTTTATGTTGCATGAGTCATGAGGGTGATGATAACAGAATATAAATGTTTGTGAACTAACCGTTTAATTGTGTTTTGCTGCAGAACTGCACACTGTGACTGTTCTGAAGGAGGCTGGCGCCATGGGCACGGACATCGACGGAGATGTGCTGGTGTATCTGGAGATGGCTCAGGTAAAACTACAAGCTTTACAAGCCTCACAAACTCATTCAGCAGTCAGCATATAGGCTGAAGTGCATAGGTTATTGAATAAAGTTCTCAAGTTATCATTTCCTTTATTGATTAACAGAGTTCACAATGCATTTTAGATTTGTTGAGTTCACTAAATAAGAGCCTGCATGAGGAAATGCTCTGGGCTTTGGTGTGAAGTCAGACACATTCTTGTGACGGTTCACGTGGTTCTTTCTGTCATGCATGACTGGTCAAGCTTGCTTTACTAAAGTCTCTCAGGATCGCTGAGTATTTCATGTCTAAGGAGCTCGCTGCCATAGAGTGTGATTCTGTAGACCACTCTGCTAATGTAATAATAGAAACCAAATGACATGATTCATGCAAAGCATTCAGCAGAGCTTGATTTCCATGCTTGAACTGGTATAGACTGACTGTGGAGAATGAGCTAACTCACCCTAATGTCATTACAAACCATTCAGTGGAACACAAACTGAGATATTTAGCAACTCGGGATCTGTTCAGTGACCAGGGCATGACGAAACAAAATGAAAAGTTCATAGCACCTCCATTAGGTTACATTTCAATTCTATTTTGGTTACAAGACATAAGAAAACCGGGAACTTTGAAAACATTCAAAATGTTGAAGTCAGTCATAGAAATGTCTACTTTTATTCAGCATGGATGCATTAAACAATAAAGTGTCAGTAAAGACATTTGTTACAAAAATGTAAATTTGAAATAAATGCTGTTCTTCAATAAATCTTGAAGGAAAAATGTATCACTGTTTCCACAAAAATGTGATGCTGCATAATTGTTCTCAACATTGATAATAATCAGAAATGTTTCTTGAGCAGCAAATCAGTATATTAGAATGATTTCTGAAGGATCACGTGACATTAAAGACTGGAGTAATGATGCTGAAAATACAGCTTTTCATCGCAGGAATAAATTCAATTAAAAATATATATTTAAATCCAAAACGGTTCATTAAAGAATTGAACAAAATCACTTTTACTGTATTTTTGCAGGCTTGGTTTGCATAAGAGACAACTTTGAAAAACGTTTATAAATCTTACCGACCCCAAACTTTTGATTTGATTTTTAAATGATGAAAGTATGATATTTTTGTCGTCATGTGTTTTCAGTTCCACTGTGCCTATCAGCTCACCGATTGGTGCCTTCACCACATCTGCACCAACTACAACCACGTGTGCCGCAAATTCCCCCGAGACATGAGGGCCAAATCAGCAGGTGTTGTCTTTCATTTCTTTTATACATTTAGTATTTAGTGGTATTGAGAGATAGTTATTATTAATCATTCTTATATTTTTTTCTTCAAATTTGTATTAATTTTCTGTCATATTTATTAATGTGCTTTTCCAAATGTCCATATATTTTCGTCAAGCTTGTTTCTATCACTGAAAAAAAAGTGCTTATGACTTTTTTATTTTTCATAGAATTGTGTGATTTAAATTCGCAATTGAAAGAAAATATCAGAATTGTGTGCAGACATTTTTCCTCAGAATTTGACTTCATAACTCGCAATTGCAAGTTTGTTTCTCAATTCTTGAATTGCAGGATTTAAGCTCGCGATCTCAAGAAAATCAGAATTATGAGAGATAAACTTGCAAGAGAAGTCTTGCAATTTGGATTATTTCTCACAGTTTTGAGTTATTAATTTTAAATTCAATCAATTTTAAAGTAGTTATTTAAATTTAAAGTAAATTCATTTTAATTTATTTCAATTTAATTTATTTTAGTATGTTAAACTAGATTGAAAATGTTGCTTTAGCAACTAGCTGTAATCTAATAAGTATGTTTTTCAAATATGATTCATTATATTATTCAACAAAAATGTTTGTACTGTTTGTTTATTACAATAACCCCGTTGTATGCATGTTCATCTGCATTTTCAGAGAACCAAGAATACTTTGAGAAGCAGCGCTGGCCTCCGGTCTGGTACCTGAAGGAGGACGACCATTACCAGAGAGCTCGGAAAGAGCGGGAGAAGGAGGACTTCCTGTCCCAAAAACGCCAAAACAAGCGTAAATGGCTTCTGTGGAATCTTCCGCCGTCCCCTTCGAACCCTCCTCCTCCCTCCTCAGGCTCCTCTGCTGTTATCTGAAGAGACGAGGGTGAAGTCTTGGAGATGGAGGAACAATCTTTCTGATTCTCTCACAGCTGGTTTCAGATCCACGTCACACAGGACACCAAACAGGTCTACATGTAAAATGTTTACCAAATGTGACTGCAGTCGTTCTGCATTGAAGCTAAACAGGTAAACATTTCATCTCAAACAGTGAAGAAACTTTGCCGTGTTTTAGTGGTTCTCAGCTTATCTTTCAAATGGCGAGTCAAAAATTGTTTATCATTAAAATCTATTGAATTGATTGCTGTTGTGGTAGTATATTATTTATACTATTATAGTAGCCTATTTATTAACATTTTGAATAATCTTAAATTTTTATATTTTCTGTTACTAATTAAATTTGAGTACATTTATGTAATTGTCATTTTAGACAATATTAATATAGAAAATGTTGATATTTTATTTCGTTTTGAGATTCAATTTCTTTTTAGCTAAAATTAATTATTTTGGTTTGGTTATAGTAATTTAGTACTACAATTTCAACCTTATTTCACTTTATTTGTCAAGGCAATATTTCTAATTTGTAAGTTTTTCAATTGATATTTATTTTTATTTTATTGCAACTTAATTTCAGTTACCAATTTTGTTTTTTAAATAGTTTTAGTTAAAAATAACAACTGGGTTGGACACAAATTTGACATCAATATCAAAAGAGATTTCTAATATATTTGAAATATTTTGCTATGCTAAATGTTTAGTGAGTTGTTTTTGTTCCCTGATCCACTAATTAAGAACTACTGATCTAAAACCACTTAGCCTCAACGCAGAACTGTGGGAAAACCGAAACTAAACTAAACCTGTTTGTACAGATCACAGTGCATTTTTAGACAATAATATTTTAGATACTTAGCATCGTACCTACAATGGCTCTTTGTGATTCATCCCATGAATCATATTAGATGTATTCTCCTGATTATAACAGGCATGACCGTCAGGTGATCACTAGACTCTAGAGCTGAAAATGTGATTTCACCACAGTTGTGCCTAGTCATGTTATTCAGAGACGTCATGGTGAGATTCTGCTGGCAGTCTTTCTGTATCAAATCCTCACTAGATGATCGCCGAGCTTATATTTTTCACTACAGCGTCGTTTGTATATTGAATCAAGTGGACAAACATTTACACATTTAGTAGAACCTTTCTTGAACTCCATGCGAATAAAGGGACAGGTCACGCAAAAGTGAACATTTCGTCATTATTTACTCACCCTCATGTCCCTCTAGACTCGTATGACTTTTTCTTCTGTGGAGGATATTCCAGAGAGAGAGAGAGAGAGAGGTCACGGGTTTAGATTGACGTGGAGGCGGGTGAAGGATGAGAGAATGTGTTTGAGTGCGCTGTCATTTTAAATGTCTGTTGTGTGTGAGGATCTGTGTCTTAACACTGAATATCGTATCACACAATCAGCTGGGCTTCTGTAGAACAAAACTGGAATGAAAAGAAATGCTTGTCAATATTTAAATGTAATTAGAATAGCAAAAATGATTTGGTTTGCTTAATAAATTTGATTTAAATCTCTTTCTAATTTGTTTTTTATACGCCTTGCAGTGCACTATTTTGCCACCAATGTATGGTGATATTAATAGCAGATAGATAATATCAGGGCTTTTTCTATGTTTGCTTTTCAGTACATCTTTTGTCCTGTACATTATAATTATTAAGTTAATATAAATACAATTTTTTGAAAAATGTAGTAAGCAGATAATCTACAAACTATATAAATAAAAGCGTAATATTTTGAATTTGATGTGTGTGTGTGTGTGTGTGTGTGTGTGTGTGTGTGTGTGTGATATATAATCAAGACATTCTTAGCAAAACAGAAGAATAAAACGTTTATTTGCGCATGACATTCAGCTGTGTTGTTGTTGGTGTTTCATTCATATAAGCGTTTGGTTCATGTGATCAGAACTCTAAGTCCCAGCTGGACTCGTCGTCAGGCGGCGGCTCATCGGTGTCCTCAGGGAAACTGTGGAAATTACTGGTGTCCAAAGGCCCGTCCACCTGCGGCAAATAAAACACTCATTTTCTTTGGATGAAAACGCAAGATAAAGCAATGAAACTCATTCGCTCAGGAATGAAACAGTCAAGAAATATCTCAGAGTAAAATGATATGTGACCCTGGAGCACAAAACCAGACTTAAGCAGTACGGGTATATTTGTAGCAATAGCCAAAAATACATTGTATGGGTCAAAATGATCAATTTGTCTTAATTTGGACAACTTTAAAGGTGATTTTCTCAATATCTTGAATTTTTGCACACTGAGATTCCAGATGTTTAAATAGTTGTATCTCAGCCAAATATTGACCTATCCTATTAAACCATACATCATAGAAAGCTCATTTATTCAGCTTTCGGGTGAATAAAAAATCTCAAGTTTGAAAAATGTACACTTATGACTGATTTTGGGGTCACATATCAGGATTTGTGAGTTCAACTAATATTTATTTTTATTTATCGAAGTTCACTAAATTAATTTTGAACATATGGATTTTTCATATCTCTTAAAACAAAATTATTAATAATTATTAAATAATGAATTTCTCACTTACATTTGGTATAAACGGAGGAGTCAGGTTTCCTTCACGAATACCATCCCAGTTAAACCCCTCAAACCATCTGCAAGAGACATCAAAACCAGCACAGGCCACACATCACGACTGTCTGAAAGGAAATGCAGTGATGTGATAATGTCAGAGCTGCATGTATCATCTGTACTTGTGTTTCTGGATGTCCTTCACGCCGTTCTTCTGGGTGCCGAGTCTCTCGGATGGATTGTCTCTGTCAGGTTAGACACACATGCAAACTTATGACACACTTCATGGCTGTTTTCCAAAATGTAGTGATCAGCACTCCAACAATATTTTTCTATCTGAAAAACTTTTCTCTCCCCCAAAAAACTTTTGTGTCAGATTATATTCTCTCCAATTTTTTTTCTCTCTGAAATTATTTATTTAAAAACGTTTCTCTCCCAACAGGTTTTGGGCAAGTAAAAGAAAAAACGTTACCAATAAAACACTGAAGCGCCTTGTTACTGTACTGACTTAATCGGATATATACACAACATAAACATAACATTACTTGCATGTTGTGGAAAGTGATGCAAAAGTTGAGGTGAAACTTTACTAAATTACATACTTGCAAGTCACTGTATTTCTGTCATAATGCCCCCAAAATTTACAGTAATAAAATATAGCCTAATGTTAGAGAGTCAGACTCGTAATCCAAAGGTTGCAAGTTTGAGTCTCAGGTCCGGCAGGATTGTAGGTGGGGGGAGTGAATATACAGCGCTCTCTCCACCCTCAATACCACGACTGAGGTGAGACCCTTGAGCAAGGCACCGAACCCCCAACAGCTGGCTGCCCACTGCTCCGGTGTGTGTTCACGGTGTGTGTGTGTGTGTGTTCACTGCTGTGTCTGTGCACTTAGCAAGGGTTAATGCAGAGCACAAATTCTGAGTATGGGTCACCATACTTGGCCACGTCACGTCACTTTCACTTTGTCACTTTCATATAGAATGTTACTTCAGTTGGTCAGGTTTTCATAACAAAAGGTTAAAGGTGCAGTATGTAGGATTGACCGGTAGTCAAGCCGATCCTCCCTATACACAGAATACACAAGCTGCGCAGGGCCCTGAAACACCAGGGGCCCCCTTGCTCTCAAAGATGTTTTAATTTTCGTTTCGCTTTGAATTTGGCCAGCGGCTATGAAAATAAGAATGATAATTTATTGTAATGCGGTGCTGTCGCCCTTTCTACGTGAAAAACAGTCATATGTAATATTATATACAGTTTTGTGTAGGGCCCCCAGAAGTCTAGGATCGGTTCTGATTACAGTCCAGATTCAAAATATTGGAGAGGGTATTTTTACCCGGCCCCTCCTCAGACTTGACTCACGCAGGTTGCCAGATTAATGATACCAACAGGAACGAGTGCACATGACGATGAATTAAATGAAATACGCTGTGTTTTCCGCCAACTGGCAACCCGGGGTGCCGAAATACAATTGGGTAAACTGGCAGTGGGCGGGTTTCACAAACCAAAACACAGACCGACGTTCCCGCCCGGAACGCACATTTTCAAAGGAGAATAACCGAGCATTGTTTTTCAGATAAACAAGTATGTTATCTCAGTATGTTTCTTAAATCTCTGCAAATATATTATGGTATTTTTATGCTTTAGTAGAGTTAAAAACTTACATACAGCACCTTTTAATTATTTATTTAAAAAATGTTGTAAAATATTTGCCTGTTAAAGTGTTATTATTGTAGACTACAAAATAATTTTTATAGTGATTGATTTTAGTCTAAATGACATTTAAGCAGGGCTGTTTGAATAAACGTGCTGACTCGCACCTGCACAGTCTCTTGATCACGTTAGCACTCTTGGTGATTTTCTTGGGAAACGCCACCATATCAATTCCTCGAAGAATAATGTTGTACGTCTTCATGGGATCTGACCCTGAGAAAGGTGGGCTTGGAGGGAAAGAGGACAATGGTGTTGAATGTTAATATTTAGAAGAGTGAACTGTGAATTCTAGAAACAGGAAAAACTTAAGCTTGTTATTAATGGCACTAATAAATCACCAACCTTCCGTTCAGCAGCTCAAAGACGAGGATTCCTAGAGACCAGTAGTCAGCCGAGACATCGTGTCCCTTATTTAGGATGATCTCAGGGGCCACGTACTCAGGAGTGCCACAAAACGTCCACGTCTTCTTCCCCAAGCCAACTTTTTTAGCGAAACCAAAGTCCACCTTGAAAACAACGACTGTTCTTTGCCTTTTGAATATTTTGTTGATGAATATTTTAGACACATTTGACTTTCTCATCTTTTTGAAATATAAAGACATATGCTTGCCATTTTTGTAGACTTATATAATGTTTGGCTACAAATAAATATCTTTACAAAGTTAACATTTTATTTAAAAACATGCAGCATGTAGTAGTTTCATTTCTATTAATTCTACAACAGAAGTACATTGGTTTAGTGTTGTGATGTCAGCAAATCTAAAACATTAAGATAAAGTTAATATAAAATATAATTATCAGATGAACACTTCAAAATAAAACAAAGTACTACAATGACTAGAACTGAAATACAAATGATAAAAAGTGCATTAAATGTTGCAAAAAATTAAAAACCATTAACAATTTGAATTAAAATTTTAAAAGATCAAATTACAAATTATTATAAATATATATTTTATTAAAATAATTCTGAAATAAAATATAAATATTAGATGAACACTGAAACCTAAAAAATAGAACATTTTAAGCACTAAAATTACTAGAACTGAAATAAAAATGTGAAAACTAATTTAAATCTAAATACAAATACTAAAAATATTAATAATAATATTATCAAATGAAGTACTTAAAGCAATTTTAAGAATACAAATTAATTGAATTTAAATAAAAATGTAATATATCTAATTTAAAACTACTACAAAAAACTATTACACATTTTAATTCAAAAATAAAAGCTGAAATAAAAAATACTTTACAACATTATAAAAATCTGTAACTATATGTTATGTTGCATTTAGTATTTATTTTAGTTAAAGTACTAAAAAAAAATAAAATTTAGCTTTAATTTTAAGCTAAATAAATATAATACAAAAGTACACAACAAAATGCTGAAAATAAAATAATTAAACCTAATTCTAAATAGTATATAAATCATACTAAAATAGCACTGCTTTGCTTACCAGTTTGGCATATCCCCGGTGGTCCAGTATGATGTTCTCAGGCTTCAGGTCTCTGTAGATGATTCCACGGCAGTGTAGAAAAGCCAGAGCTTCCACCACACATCCAGCGTAGAAGCGTGTGCTGCCGTCATCAAACGAGCCTCTGAAAACAGCCACGCAACTTCCTGTAAGTCCTTCAAGCCAATCAGAAGAATGATAGAAAACACTGTGTGAGCTCCAGATACCTGTCTCTGAGCAGAGTCCACAGCTCTCCACCCAAACACACCTCCAGCAGCATGTACAGGTACCTCGAATCTCTGAACGTCCGATAAAGTCTGAAGAATAGAAACACTGTGGGCTTATTATCACATGCTTTTAAGAAAAAAACAGTTACAGAGTCTTTGTCAACTAATATCTTCTCTTTTTGATTATAATCAGATTATAATAATAATAATTAGATAAAAAATTGCTATAGATTAGTACATGAATCTATTATTATAACTATTATATAAATTAAATTATAATAATATTTAGAATTATTATTTTAATTAGAATGATACCTTTTTTAATAATTACTAAATTAATATTAAATTAATCAGATTAGTGGTCAACAAATGTTTTTAAATATGTTTATTTTGTATTCTCCTTTAACACTATTGAACTTTATGAGACCAACATGTGTAAACAATAAAATACTGATAAAGATTTTAAGAGACTTTAAGTAAAAAAAAAAACTCATGGATGTAATTGTCATTAAAATGTAATGTAGAAATGAAATGTTAGTTTTTACTTTAAGATTTCTTTTGCATGGCACATTGAGTTATCAACAGGCAGCAAGCCGTACAGACCTGACAGTAAAAGGACTGTGTGCTTCCATCATGATGCGTCTCTCAGACAGGATGTGGCCCTGTTGACTCGTGTCCAGGATGTGACGCTTCTTCAGGACCTTCATGGCGAAGGAGCGACTGTGATCGTTCTTCAGCTGCACCTGTAGAGAACCAATAAACACATGCTCTCAATAAACATCTAATCACCCCTACAGAAACTAACTATTCGTCTTACCAGCTCCACCCGACTGAAGCCGCCCACCCCCAGCGTGCAGATCACACGGAAGTCACTGAGAGACATATTAGAGAAGAACGCGGCTTCTGCCTCCAGCCTACGAGAAATGTCAGTTATTCAGATGAGTGCTTCTCATCTCTGCTCGATGGATGAGCTTACCTGGCCTTCACCTCTTCACTCTCGTACATCTTGATGCTCTTATTATCCAGTCCACCAATCAGCTGCTTGAAAACCTGTTCGAGTTCAGTTTTATTAGCACTCAGTACATGTGACCAGATGTTTTTAGTTCTCTGACTGATAGCTATGATTCTGAGTAAATATGTTTGTTATTTTGCTTTAAATATACATTTTGATGGTTATAACATTGTGACTATGATAGTTATTATTCTGACTAAATGTGATGATTGTTATGATGTTTTGGGGGATTGTTGTGATATTAATTGTAATGGTTATGATTTTGATGAAATGTGATGATTATTATTTTAATTGAGTTTTTGATTGGGATTGTGATGATTTTGATTGAATTGGACTGTTGTGATATTGATTGTGATAATCATGATTTTGATGAAATGTGATGATTATTTTAAACTGATTCCACTTGTGACAGCTATGACTTTGAATGGGATTGTTGTGATATTGATTTGATTGTGATGGTTATGATTTTAATTAAATGTGATGATTATTTTAACAGAGATTTTTCTTGTATTGGTTATGATTTTGATCAATTGGGATTGTGATCGCCATGATTTTGATTTCAATTGTTGTGATTTTGATTAAATGTGATTATTATTTTGATTGGGATTGTTATGATTTTGATTGAATTTGTTGTGATATTGATTGTGATAATTATGATTTTGATGAAATGTGATGATTATTTTAAACTGATTCCACTTGTGACCGCTATGACTTTGAATGGGATTGTTGTGATATTGATTGTGATGGTTATGATTTTAATTAAATGTGATGATTATTTTAAACTGATTCCACTTGTGACCGCTATGACTTTGAATGGGATTGTTGTGATATTGATTGTGATAATTATGATTTTGATGAAATGTGATGATTATTTTAAACTGATTCCACTTGTGACCGCTATGACTTTGAATGGGATTGGATTGTTGTGATGTTGATTATGATGGTTATGATTTTGATAATGAAGGTTATGATTTTAATCATCTGGGATTGTTGTGACACTAAATGTGATTATTTTTATTACATGTGATTATTATATTGATTGATATTTTGATTGTAATGGCCATGATTTTGATTGATTGGGATGGTTGTGATGTTGATTCTGACAGTTGTGATTTAGATTAAATGTGATTATTATTTGAACAAAGATTTTGATTGTGATAGATATTATTTTGATTGCTTGGGATGGTTGTGATGTTGATTGTGATGGTTATGATTTTAAGTGATTGGAATGGTTGTGATGTTGATTGTCATGATTTGAAGTGATTGTGGATGTGACAGATTGTGATATTGATTGTGATGGTTATGATTTTAAGTGATTGTGATTTTGTTTGTGCTGGTGAGATCTTGCTGTTTGTGAATGGACACTGATTGTTCTGTGAGCTCCTCACTCTCTGTCCACAACCAGACATGTCACAACTCCAACAGCCGTTACATTTGCTGTACGCACATCTTCCCTGGAAAGAAAAGTCAAAAAAGTTATTCTTAAATCTTATCCACAACGGTTAGAATGAGAATGAAATTTCCTCACTGACCCTTTGAGAGCCTGCTCTCCAAACCAATCCCCTCGAGACAGTGTGGAGAGGAACACTGGCTCCTCATTGGCTGATTTCTGCTGGGTGACCTCACCTGTGGGCCAAAATAGACACAAAATTCATAATAAATGAATTCTGTTCCACAACTCAGCAGAAAACCTCCAAAAGGCTCTTTTCTCACCTGACCCTCACTGATGATGAAGAACGTGTCTCCAGTGGCACCCTGGCGAATGATGTAGTCACCATCACTGTAGTGAGTCTAAAGAGTAAAGAGAGAGGGAGAACAACACAGAATAAAAAAAGTTTAAAAGTCACATAGATCACTGTGGAATTGATTTTAGAATAAATATGCAGTGTTCAAACATCTGACCTCTTCCAGAACATCTGCTACTTTACTCAGCACATCTTCAGTGAGAGTCTTGAAGGAAGGCACACTGACAACACAATTCAGTTTATATTAGTATTAGTACTAGTCTTACTAAACCTAATTTCAATACAGCATCAAAACTCTGATTTTGGTTTGAGATGTTGAATTTGATTTAATGCTAAATTGTGTTACCTTCTCAAGAGCTCCATGTAGTTTGAATGCTTGAGAAGGCCAGTTCTCATCATGATGGCTTGAAATCCCTGTCGATCTATAGCCCATAGTTTGATCTCAGTCAGAGCTGAAAGAGAAGAAGATGACAATGATGAGGAAGGAGGAAATTCATCAGTTTAATTCTAATGATGGCTTTACATGCAAATAAATCCTACTATTAGTTCAATTCCTGATTGTTTCCTAAAGGTTCATTTCAAATAACAGCTAAAAAAAACGATATTAACTATATTTTAATACTGCATCTATTAGTATCATGGAATCTAAAGTCAACACTTTTATTGAAATTGATGACATGGATTACAACATTTCCAGTCAGATGGATTTACTGTAATTCTGCTTCATAATTCATATACAAGGACATGTGCAAACATAACGTTAGGCTCTATCTCTTCACCTCACCACACTTTTGTTCTGTACTTCCTCTCAACATGACTGACAGCTGCTGCTTTGAGAGCTCTTCACATCCCACTCTGTGTAATTACTCTGCCGCCAACCCCACACAAACACTATCACATACTGTTAATATTCCCCAGTAACCCCAATAAACCTGCAACACCTATAAATACATTCCTAACAAATACAAACACTTCCAAAATACCCTTTTTATATGACAAAATATCATTTGATGGCACAACTGTACGGTTAAATATCCTGCATATTTACGTATATAGTGAAAATAGCTATCTACAATACTACCTGTTCTATTTGTACTGTATGTAATGAGCATACTATTCCAAGTATGCAAATTATTAATATGAACAGAGTACCTGATTGACAAAATGTGCCATACACAACAATGAACTCTACACAGAATATTGTATCCCACAATGCAATGAGCTCGACCTGACCTTCCACTTTCAATGTGACACAGCCAAATTAACTGTTCAATGTTTTACATTTCCCCTCAGACATCCACATTTTAAATAATATAGAACTGTTTTAAACAGCAAATAACACATTTCATCTATGAGATGATTTAAACAAAGATCATGTGACAATGTAGCATGCTACTGTTTGAAACGTGTTCCGCGATGCAATGCATTCTGTTTTACAAACTACGTTTAAAAAACTACAGGCAGGATACATCTATACTGTGCATTACTTAATAAGCAGTATGCTAGCGGTAGCTAAACATTTGAATTTTCAGTATCCGATAAACCACTAAAATGACTCAAAAGACTCAAAACATATGCTAATCAAGTTTGATTAAAGTGAAGAATCTATCTGCTTATCTTAGATTTATAAAGTCTTATTTTAAACCTTAAGTAGCTGTTTTCAACACATTTTCAACAGACCTTCACCCTACTTCATCCCTCTCTGATGCTTCAGTGAAGATTCTGACCTCTGGCCACAAAAGCCCAGAAATGACTGATGGAGTGAAAGCGGTCAATGAGTGCAGGACGCTGTAAGACATTGAGTATGAAGAAGATATTTTATTTTCATGATATTCATTTAGCTGACCCTGAACAGCAGACACCGTCTGTCATCTTTCTATTGACACAAAAGAGAGAGACGTGACAATGTTGAGAAACATTGTGGATTCGTTTTATTCTCGAATTATGGCAATCTAACTTGGTAACACATTATTTTACGGTGTCCTTTTTACACATGTTATATATACTTACTCTTATTATAACAACAAATTCTGCCTAATTACATGCAAATAACCCTAAGCC
This sequence comes from Gymnocypris eckloni scoliostomus, assembly GCA_027564155.1. Lineage (NCBI taxonomy): Eukaryota > Metazoa > Chordata > Actinopteri > Cypriniformes > Cyprinidae > Gymnocypris > Gymnocypris eckloni. The sequence continues at coordinate 19,829,918 of CM050435.1, forward strand.
AAACCCTAATCCTAAACCTAACCTTATATGTAGTTAGATAATATTACTCAGTACTTAAATATATAATTACACTGTAACAAGGACACTTTAAAATAACCTCATTAGTCATTCTGGGCAAAATAAATAAATAAATTGCAATTTACAGCACTATTTGTTCAAATCCAGCAAATCAGTACTGTTCTGAAGTATGAAATTGTGCATATTTTTATTCTGTATGCACGAAATACCTTAATGTCTTACTAGCTAAATAAAACCAGAAAATGAGGCATTGAAATAATATATTCCAAAATGTAATTCTTTATCTTACAATTACTGTGAAATAATTTCCCTTTTCAAGACATTAATTGATGGACTGAAGTGGTGTGGATTACTTGTGCATTATTGTGATGTTTTTATCAGTTGTTTGGACTCTCATTCTGACGGCACCCATTCACTGCAGATGATCCTTTGATGAGCAATGCTACATTTCTCCAAATCTGTTCTGATAAAGAAATAAACTCATCTACACCTTGAATGGCCTGAGGGTTAGTAACTTTCCACCAGCTGTTTGGGGTGAACTATTGGTGATGAAGCCAATGTGTGTCAAGTTGAGAAATATATTTGATTAATATTGTTTTCTAATTATGCAAATCCAATTTAAATTATATTTATTCGGAGCTGTACAGAGAGAGAAAAAGCAAATTTGAAGCACTTTTCTTTTTTTAAATCCAGCAAAGCTGACCAGGTTCACAGGTTAAATTGTTAAAGAACGATCTCTGCATGAACAAGGACAGACAAAGGCCTGATTTTAATTGCAGTTTTATTATTGCGATTAAACAGACACCAACCAAGTCAACTAATTTCACCCCAATCCATCACACTAAACCGATGTGTCGTAAAAGGGCAAAGGATGAGGATATGTTAGAAAACCCATATGGCCAAACATCCCAGCTATTACACAGCGCGATTGCTCCACGTTCACTCTGCAGGAGAAAGACTTTAATAGGGCTGAACTCAATCTCAAGACGCATGACAGATGAGCAGGAGTTCAGACTCAAGACAACACACTTTGTATCAATCTATCTATCTATATATATATATATATATTTGATCATTTCTGAATTTAATCTGCTCTGCCATGTCATTTTTTCACATTTTGTTTTTACTGCTTTGATGCTATTGCTATTTGTTCTATAAATTATTCTTTGTTATATCTATATATTTATTTATGTTACATCCATTTATCTTTATTAAAAATACTAAATGAATTTGCTCTATTTTTGTTGACTCTATTTTAACATTAATATTTTACTTTTACCCTTTATATATCTTAATTATTGGATGTTACATCCTGCTCCCTTAATTTAATTAAAATTGAATGAATCACTTTTGTTTAATCTAATATAAATAATAATCTAATCCTCTGTTATTTTACTCTATATATATACACACATACATGTATTATTTTATATTACTATTAACATTTCTATAGATTATTTAATTATTGTATGATACTCCATAGCCTATGAATGTACAGTTTTGTCAAACTAATAAAGCAAATCTAATTAAAACTCAGTTGAACTGAAAGGAGGAGAAAACAGGAAACATTCGATTTGGACTAATATTTAGTGCTGAAACAGACTGAGTGAGTCTCACCCGTGACGGTGGCTGTGCGTGTGCAGTTATAGAGTACCGCCAGCTCGCCGAACACTTTCCCCGGCTCGATGGTGCACAGCTTCTGCCCTCCTTTAGTGACCTCCACCAACCCCTCTGCACACACACAACACACACAACAACCTTGAGTCTGAGAATGAGATGAATGCGTGTAGGAGAAACGTTAATACTCTTATTCAGCAAGAATGCATCAAACTGATGAAAAATGACAATTGAGAAGGTTATAAAAGATTTCTATTACAAATAAATGTTATGTTGAACTTTCTATTCATTAGAAAAATTCCTGGAAAAAGGTCATTTCCCACAAAAATATCTTATTTTCAACATAAATAATAATGCAAAATATTTCTTGAGCAGCAAATTATATCTGAAGGATCATGTGACACTGAAGACTGAAGTAATGATAATAAAAATTCAGCTTTGCATTACAGAAATACATTACATTTGAACATATTTTCAAATAGAAAACAGTTATTTTTCATTATAATAATAATATGTGTTTATTTTATATTTTATTAAATAAATGCAGCCTTGGTGAGCATAAGAGACGTCTTTCAAAAACATTCAAATATCTTACCCAAACTTTTGAATAGATTTATAAAAAATAAAAAAGCTACTGAAATATTTAAATTCTTCTTTGTGCTCCAAACAATAAACAGAATATGGGTTTTGAGTAAATAATGACAGAATTGTATGTTTTTGTGCGTGTCTGAACTACTCCTGTGCAAAGCCGTGAAATAATAGCACTCATCATGTGAAGTGTTTCTTGCACAAAGGACCGCTGTCACAAACACATGATGAACAGGCAGCACGTTCACTTGACAGTTAGCATAAAAACACAACACACTTCCAGTTCTCTCAAAATTGTTTTATCTGCTCATAAAGTAATAACAGTAGATCTGAAGCAGATGCTCCTCACCTTCCAGAACGTAGACCGTAGAGCCTTCATCGCCCTCCTGGATGACGCAGCAGCCCTGTGTCAGTGTGGTGGGATACATGCAGTCCATGACGGTGAGGATCTGACTGGCCTCCAGGTGCTTCATAAAATCATTCTCCAAAAGAGCCTTCTGGATCAACTCTCGAGACCTGGGTGGGATTGAATCCAGCATGTTGCTTTTCTAATGCACTGAAGCGTTACCTGATGCATCTGGGGGCGTATTACAGAAATATCCTAATTGAACATATCTTAAGTTAAGAGAAACTTTCTGTAATACGCCCCCTGGTCTCTAACTCACTCCTCGCTCTTGCTGTAGTTGGTGAGGGTGACGTGGGTGAGTTGATTTGGATCCAGCCCCATAGGTTCGGCTGATATGGCCTGGCGTTTAGTGCGCTGGGGCTCATCTGGTAACGCTGCACCAATAAATAAAAAAACGCAACAATAAATGAAATGTGTCCGTGTGGCTTTTGATTGAGTTCCCTGCTCACCTGTGGCTTCTGTCGTCCCGGAGGGGCTGTGTGAGGCCGAGGCGGTACGGAGACGGTCCAGCTCGTCCTGCAGCTGTCTGATGAGCTCATCTTTAGCATCCAGCTCCAGCTCCAGCTCATCGATGAGGGCGTCACGTTGCCGCAGCTCCTCAATCTTAGTCTGCAGGGCAAACTGGAGGTCACGGAGAGTTCCCATCAGTAGCCCGTCGCCGCTGGAGGATTATGCATCTATAGAAGCAATGAAATCCAACAAAGAATTCAGTAAAATGCAGCATACCAAGCAACTTTACAGTGCTTGGGATGGATGTTTCTGACACGTTATTAATCCTGGAAGGAAATGGAGGTGTTGTGGCTGATGGGGTGACGAGGGAAGAGTTATGAATAAATGAAACAGAAATACAGCGTGAATCAAATAGATACAGTAAACACAGTGTCCTCTTGATTTTTTTTATTATGAATACAGTTTTTTCATTACAAAATATATTCTTAGAGTAACACTTCAAATGTGAAGATGAATTTAAAAAAATAATATGAATGTTACTGTCTTTTAGTATTTGGTCTCATATCTTTATTTTTAAGTTTATAATTAAATGAAACCAAACACCTCAAATACACTAGCCAGCAAAATACAGTGAGATTTAAAAAATAATCTTATCACAACAACAATTCAAGTGTGAAGCTGAATTTGAAAAATGATTAGTAAATTATGAAAATTATGAATTTCATAGTCTCCTAGTACCCTATTTGGTTTTATATATTTTGATAAAGTCATTATGTCTTTATGTTTCCTTGTTTTACATTTCAAAATCCATTTTATTTTCAGTTTTATTGAATCCCAGATAAATAAAACCAACTGTACAAAAATATTTTATATATATATATATATAATTTTATTTTTCTTCTCTGTGTATTTGTTCGTCTGAATATTTATATATATATATAAATATTCAGAAGAACAAATACACAGAGAAGAGAGAACATAATAGAGATTAAACAGAACAGAAGCGAGTTAGATGTACATTTATTTAAATAATAGGCGAAGTTCTTTTCAGTATTCAGTCATAAAGATATATACAACAATAAATGAAACCAATTAACCAAATAAGCTTAAGCTGAGCTAAGCTGTTTATGAAACTCGTATCATCATAACAGAGAAATGGACAAACATTTAGAACTCTGTCTTTTATGTTTTTAAGATTTTAGATTTTTCAACAAAAAGAAAACAATTTTCGCTTCAAATGAAATGAAAGCATAATGAAAGATGTTCCGTTGTGTCGGACTTACCTGCAATAAAGAAGCAGAGAGGACTGAACCGATCCAGAGAGCGTTGTGTTTCCCACTGAACACTAGACCAGTGCTAAAGATCTGCATCACTAATAACCTCTGTTCGGTATCATGCGTTGCGCCCTTACAGATTTGCAGGAATATCGCATAAGGATTGCTTCATCTGAAACGCCAAGCTAAAGAGGTATACAATTAAAACTATGTTCGGTAATAATAGCTGCGTTTCATCCACATATTTTTTATGCGATTTTAGGATATCGCATAAAAACGCTGGATAGAAACGCATAATGCGACATAAGATTCTATATAAATATTTGTAAAACTTTATATATTATGCATCAAAAAAATGTTTTGAGGATATTATTTATCGGTAAATAAACCAGAAAATGAGGCCCATTTAAATATTCCTCCATAGCATCAAAAATGAAATGCTATAGCGCCAAAGTGGAATACTTCCCCTATATGAAAATCATTATATTCAGTGGTGATATTCTTAGTGACTATTTGTGCTATGTATGTTTTTATCAGTTGTGGTGGATTGCAGTTTTGCGCATCATTATGAATTAGAATTCCTTTGGTGAGAATATTCTTAGAATCGTTCTGTGAATAAGCACTCATCAGATCAGTGAGTGGTTAATTCATTTATTTAACAGTTTTGATGACATGTTAAATTTAGAATATATTTATAAATTATTTTCTAATAATGCATTTACATTTAAATTTATATTTATTCAGCTGCAAAAATAATCATATTTTAATCATTTTTCTTTTTAAATCCTAATCATGTCTTATTATGTTAAAGAACGATCAATTTCAGACAGAAAGTATTTTTTGCTTCTTTTGCTACTGTATTTATGTATAGATTTGTTAACTATTTACCCCAATCATTTACATTTAAAATGTGTCTAAAAAATATGATTTGACCTATACAAAGCGTACAATTATCACTAAACATAACATTAAATAAAAGAAAACAAACATTTATGTTGAATGCAGGATTTAAGATTTATCAAATTTTGTCGAATGTTATTCTATGGAAATAAAATGTATGTTTCATAAAAACACGACGAAAATGCCGCTTTCAATCTGAATGTTTCAATCAAATATATAAATGCATTTCTGGAATTGTATCCTTTTACTGCTGTTCCTACATGTCAAAATAATTCATTACTACACAATGTTTTTACTGCATTTGATGCAGATGTCACTTTGAACATAAGTTGTAACATTGTTTAGTCATATATTCATTTAACGTTACAAATCACATTCTAAGGTCCCCTTTCCATCAGAGAGAGTACATACAAAATACAAGCTCCAGATTTTAGTGTTACTCTTGTTTAACAAATGTTTTTTATTTGTACCTGTCTGGTTAATATTAAGCAAACATCCCTGTCTTTAATTTAATCTAAAATTAGTCACTTTTGATTACAGTATAAATACAATCTAATTTTGTTAGTTTTACATATATATATATATATATATATATATTAAAATGAATTATTTTATATTTATGAAATATTTTATAGATTATAAATCTCATGTCTTTATAGGAGATGGACTCCAAGCCGAAAACATGATCAAATATATGGCCAAATCTAATTCAAATGTTAGACTGACACCCAGAGAGAAACAGGAGAGAGATGCTTTGGACCTAATATTAGATGCGAAACAGATAGTGTCTCACTGTACATCTGTCATGTTCAGTTCAGAACTTCGAAGCATAAATCATTTGCTCTGTTTGGCAATGTGCACATGTCTTCATCATTTTAGTGATCAATGACACACAAAAATAAAACACAAAGTACCTGTTGAGTTTGTTTCTTTAATTTGAGATGATTTGTGAGAATGTATCAATCATCACTTCAGCGTAAGAATGATCACTGTGATCTTGGAAGCTCTCTAAATCAGATTGCCAAAAGAAATGTCATATGTTGAATTTTGATGTAAGAGGACAGACTGAAAAAGTTAATTTGATTATTGTGACTAATCGTCTGTTTTACTCCCAGATTAATCACGAAATACTTCCGCATTTCATATCTGAAGGATCCATGTGACACTGAAACTGAAGTAATGATAATAAAAATAAATTTGATGGTAGAAATATTTTAGATTTATCAAATTTTGTCGAATAAACAGTTATTCTATGGAAATAATAAGATGTTTCAGAAAAAATAAATGCCACTTTCAAGATAAGAGAGCCTAATAAAACATGTCAACATGGCAGCTAACATGAGTGAAAACGGTTTTTAAAAACTGATATTTTATTGGCAGGTTTTTGATACTGAAACAATAAAGACATTTAAAAGATCACATTAAGGTTTTTCAAACTAAGCTTCAATTTAGCTTTTTGGCGGTTAGACCGACGTGTGCAGCCAAGTGAAGATCGGTCAATGAATGAAATGAACATATGTTTGTCAATTGCAAAAGGAGTAATTAAAACAGCATGAGGTCAAGACAGGAATTAATCTTGATCCTGTAGCCCAGGACATTAGAAACTAAAAACCTGGTCATTTAGGACAAACACTGTCTGTGTGAGTTGTGCCACATGAACGATCACCTAAAAAAGTCTAGCGTTTAAAATAGTTGTCCTAATTTAGATTTAGGTCGACACACTTAGTCATACTGGTCTGATCCCCCCTCAAATGTCATCACATGTATCATTTGTGATATATATATATATTAATTCGTTAAATGGAGATGTGTGTTTTGTTGAAATTAATGAAATATTTTTATTATACACAATAAATCTGATTTTCCATGTCTTATAGAGATGGACGCAGATGAAAAGTATGACTGCTTCTACATCAAAAAGTAAGTTCATTCTGACAGACATAAGCAGGAGGCGAGTTGATGCTATAATGCATGGAACAAGAACACCCTGAGAGACAAATACAAGCATAAGAGGAGATGTGATGCAGATGCTGCTTGCACTTACTGTTCAAGTATGTTCAGCTGTCACTATGTGATGCTGTTCAGTTCAGAGGACTCGAAGCATAAATCGGGCTTAGAGTGCAGCACTTCATCATGTCTTGAGTCAATTGTTTGCATCTGTAAACGTTCACCAAAAATAAACAACTGCAGCGAATTAAACTGGTGTCACTGTTGGTTTGCTTCATGTTGGTCTGAAGCCCCTTAGACATCACTTGCTCAGCAATGGATCCTCTGGTGAGGGTGAATTTGAGCCTGAAGGCAGACTGAGACGGTCCAAACAGCTGATAAACATCACAGTTTGAGCCATCAGTTAACTTGTGAAGCAAAAACATAAAAAATATGCATGATGAGGGCGCCATGGAACAGTTAATTCAATTATGTCTGCAGGGCTGTTTAGACTCTCATTCTGGACTCTATCAGAGAGCCATTGCTGGAGCAAGTGTCTATGAAAATGAAATCTGAACAAAAATATATAATGGATGAACAAAACTCATTTGATGGCTTGAGGTGAGAACTATTTTGAACTGTTAGTTCAATCCTAACAAATGGATACAATTGATTAGACATGGAAGAGTTTGAATAATAATGATTAACAGCAAAGTCAATTAACTGAGCAGGATACAGTAAAACATGAAAGTCTTTTGATTTTATTATTATGAATAGATGTTTTTTATTAAAAATCAATATTCTGGTTTAACACTTCAATGTCAATATTTGTCATATTTCATTTATTTTGAATTTAGATTAACATGAAACTCAAACGATCAAAATGCACTAGCCAGCAAAATACGTGAATTTAACAAATAATCTTAATTACAACAACCATTCAACTTTAACTGTGTTTGAACAAAAGATTAGAAGAAAAGCAAACATCAATGACTTTCATTCTTCTCATCACCTTAACTTTAACTGTGTTTGTAATACTGAATATTTCTAGTGGCAGCCATTAAATTCTGCTTAGGTCGCTGTGACATGTTGGGCTTAAAATAATTTAGTGCATAGTTTTAATGAAAGAATCAGATAAATAAAACTAACTGTAATCACAAATAAAATACACTTTAATATGACTTCTGCTTCACATCCCAAAAAAAAAGAAGACAGAGCATTACAGAACGAGTCTGAAAGATGTAATCATTTTGGATGAATATAAGTTTAAACATATACAAGTTTGGCAGTATTCAAATAAAGATATCATGCAAATAAAATTAAATACCATAACTAAATAATTTAAGCATCTAAGTATGTTTATAAAATTATCATAAATAACATGTAGTTTGGAAAAGTATTTAGAATGCTGGGTTTATGTTTTTAAGATATATTTGATTATTTATAAAATTTTTTTAAATGAAAATATATTTCTTCCAAATAAAGAAACTTTAATGAAAGATGTTTTGTGTCGACCCTCTATCCAAACGCCCAAGCAGCAAGGACTGAGCCGATCCAGAGAGATCATGAGTTGGTCTCAACACTGCTCATGCCTCAGTTAATATAATCATGGACTGCATTTATACATGCGCGCAAATGAGTTGCTGCCACTTATGAACATCTTTGTCAATATGGCCCTTTTGCGCTGGTCTTCCCACGTGATATTGCTTTTGTTTGACAATCAATTAATAAATAGCCAGTTAACTAAAAAATCTAATTTTTCACTAAAATGCGCATTTTGAATTTAGCCAATGTAATATATATTTAACATTTCAACAGCCATAAACAAACGCATTGCACATGGTAAAATGAAACTAATTTAGTTACATTTTAAAATGAAAAAATGAATAAGATAGAAACTATAATAGCATCTCAATGTTACTAACAATATTACATAAAAATACTTCATGCAATAATTTGTAGTATAAAGTAATTATAGATGATTTAAGTAACATTTTAAGTGGACCTCAGAGGGGAAAAAACTAAACAATAACAAAAACAGAATTTGAATTACTAAAACTTCAACTAAAATGAATATATACAAATATAATAATGTAAAAATATATTAGAAACTAATAAAAAACATGTATAAAAGCTACAATAGTATTTTAATAACACTATTCAATTGGGCTGTGACGTGGCAGATTTTTACCACCACGGTGGTGATGGACAAACAACCGGCGGTGACGTGGTGTTTATTTATATATATATATATATATATATATATATATATATATATATATACACAAAAAGGTAAAAATGCGGACACGGTTCAAACATCTATTAACAAACATACGTGTTTATTTGAGCACTTCCGTCATGACAACACGCAGCCTGCAAAACACTAGGCTATCAAAGAAATAATAGTTAAATAAGAAAGTAGCCTAAATCATTTGTAACTTCTTCAATCACATGCTGGAAAATCCGCATTGGCCTGGTAACAGTTAAAATGTAAACACTACTTAAGCCAACCTTGGCTTTTATATAACGTTAGATTTAAACAGAAAAACAAACATGTTGATATTGTCCGGGTTAAGTCAGGACCTCATTGGTGTTACGATGTTTCCAGCCGCACTGAACACACGTTCAGATGGTGTGCTTGTGGCCGTGGCCAGGTATCTTGCCTCATTATTCCACCAGCAAGCAAGCAGGTCTTCGCTGGCCTCCTCTCGCAAATAGTAACTAGAAACAGCTCTTGAGATATGAAGTGCTCGCCCATTTAACACTTAACGTGCCGCACCGCAACAGCTAAAGCCTGTCTACATTGGACGACTGTTAAAATCATTTGAACTGTGTCAGCACGTCATAAATAAAACGAGGCATCAGTTTACGGTCGGGGATTTGTCTTGCCGTGCCGCATCCAGTGTAGACAGCATCACTGATAATAGTGTATTGTTTTCTATTGTATTTTATCACGCCGCGCAACGCCTCTCGCGTCCGTTGTAGACACGGTGTAAAGGAAATGCTATGTATGGCGTTTGAGGTAATTTGTAAATTAAGTCAAAATAAAACAATTTACAGTTAAACCAAATTCTATTGCAACTGTTACTATTATTGCACTTGTCTACAAAATGTTGTATTTTATGCTTGTTACAGAGTGTGTGACGTCACATGCATTACCGCCGGTGATACTGGACCACCATTGATTAGCCCTACTAATCAATACTATTTTATAAAACCAGTTTGACCATAACCATATATCATTCAATACCTGACTGTTTAGATGAGATGTAGAAATGAACTGGGGGTTTTCCTCTGAGAATTTGATGTCAAAATGTAAACATGAAATTCTATGAGGCTGAGTAAAGACAGACCTGTCTGTTCTCCAAGTCGATTTTGTTGCCAAGCACTACAAAGGGGAAGTTCTCCGGGTCTCGAGGGCTGGCCTGAATGAGGAACTCGTCCCTCCAGCTGTCCAGGGTTTTAAAGGTGTTCGGTGCGGTCACGTCATACACCAGCACACAGCAGTCTGCCCCGCGGTAAAAAGCCACACCCAAAGACTGGAAGCGCTCCTGACCTGCAGTGTCCCAGATCTGAAACGGCCATGAGAATATTACAGAGCTGCATCATTTGCATTGATATTATGGTCATATTATTAGAAATCAAAATGTCCTTGATTTTCAAATAAAATTGTTTTTATAATTTTGAGTGACACATGGTTATGAAATTATAATACACACAAATGTATTATATACAAAAACATTTTTTTCCGAAAGACTCAACTAACATTGTAGATGGACCTCAGGTAAAAACTAAAATGAATAAATAAATGATTAATAAATATAAATATTTATATTGCATACTGCATAATCATTTATAATGACTTTTTTTAGTATAAATATTATTTGTTATTTTAGCATCATTGGTAACAGTTATTATTTATAATTTGAATTAGATTTATTTTTAAGTTTTCATTTTAGTTGTATTTTAGTAATTTTCTTACTTTTTAAAGTCTATATTGCTTTTATTTAATTTATTTTAGTACATTAATTGAAAAAAAATGCTGTCTTAGCAAATAAATTACATTTTTCTTTTTTAATGGGTTTAGCTTTCATTTACGATGGTGACCCTGATGTATATCTTTATTGACCTATAATTTGCTAAATAAAAATGATCCGTCACATCTAAAGACTCGTACCTGCATTGTCACCAGCCGGTCATCCACCATCACCTCCTTGGTAAGGAAGTCTGCACCGATGGTGGCTTTATACTGATTGCTGAACTTCTTATTGACATATTGGTTCATCAGAGAAGTCTTCCCAACCCTGTAGCACACAAATACAATAGTGATTATTGTATAATCTAAGATTTTGTATCTGAAAACCTAATTAAAAACACTGTCAGGCATCATTGGATCAGAAGATCATCACTTACCCAGAATCCCCGAGAATGATCACCTTTAGAAGCACCTTTTTACGAGAAGCCATCCTTGTGGACTAAACTGTGCCTAAAAAAACGATAATGTAATTAAGTTATTTAGTAACGTTACACAACCTCCGCAAATGGCATGCGATGGCTGAGATTGCTAAACACACGTAAACATGTCGAAAAGGGAAGGTTGCACGATGTCAAGTAATGTGGCAAAGGGTCAAATCTACAATACTGTATGCAATGTAAAGCGTGTCATAATAAAAAACAGAACCCTTCATATTTATTGACAATAAAAAGATACTTGTTGTCAATGCAACGTTAAACATCAGTAGTATTAGCTTTCAATTCATGCTAACCAGCTGCAAATGTCCAGTCGGTTTTTAAAATGTCAGTGTAAAGTTCAAAATACTTTTTTTATTATAATTTATATTAAAACAATATTCAATAAAACCATCTAATGTTTTAAAATGATCAGTTTAGCATCTCGGTTTTGTGCTAAGGCTATGAAACGCTCGTTAAAGCCAGCACAAACATAACCGTAAATGTATGTACGTACATATGTAACGTTACACGTTATCTTTATAAATAGTCACGTTTTAAACACTTAAAACGTTTAAATCTTAGATTAGTATTATTTTAGAGCGTTTCAGTCAGAAAGTGTTTCAGTATTTTTTCACTTGTCACTTCTGCAGTGTTAGCGTAGACTAGCTAGCATGTTAGCATGACAAAAACTCACTTTCTGAGGAGAAATCCCAGCTTCGACTCAACAATCTTTTGCTGTCATACAACAAAAACAAGCCAACACGACACCTCCACCGCCTCTGGTCGACTCGGGACGCACTCGTTCGGTCGTGTTTTTGGATGGTTGTCACGGACAGTTCTACACATCCGTGTGTAATAATGAGCCGCAAGCACTCCTCCCTTGACTCAACACCATCATGTTTATGTCCGTGACCGTGAATGCGAATACAAATGTGTATTATCTATCTCTGTCGTGTTGTTTATATAAGATAAAAAATAATACATCCATCACTTTATAAGTAGACAGAAGTAGACATGTGCACTGAAAACTCACATCATTTCATATAATAATAAATGTAATATCTATCTATTTACAGTAAAGTGTATAGTCTGTGGTATGTGAATGTGATATCCACTGACAAACCCATTTATTACATTTCCCGACAGAACTGTTCACTAATATTTTGTGTATTTACAAAATGTTATGTATATACATTCAGTAATGCATGTAATGTGAAATATTTAATGAACTATGCAGTGCTGTTAATATATATCAGTATTATTTTTACACATTACAGTATTATATTTAAATTCACTTTATACTTGATTGTTATCCGATTTTTTATATTTATTGTGTATATTTGCGTTTTCTATGTTGTATAAGCTACAGGACGCCTTACGTTTACCTTTGGATGAATACCTATCTGATCTATCTATATTAAATCTGATATAGTAGGATTTTCCTGTAACTAACTACACGCAAAAGTTTGGGGTCAGTTTTTATTTTTATTAATTAATAATTTGGGGATGCATTAAATTTATCAAAAGTGAGAGCAAATATATATATAATGTTAAAGATTTCCATTTCAAGTATATGCAGTTCTTTATATTCATCAGAATCCTGCATATATCAAGTTTTCAACAAAAATATGAAGCCGTTTAATAAATTACATTTAAAAAATATATTAAAAAAGAATATATTTATTACAAATGATCAGTTCTAATAAATTGTAATAATGTTTCACAACATTATTTTTTTTAATCAAATACATGCAACCTCGGTGAGCATAAGAAACCTCTTACTGACCGCAAACTTTTGAACTGTAGTATACATCGAAACCTAGTCACCATATTTTCTCTTTACATAAGTGTAAAATAAAATACAAAGATTTGTTATAGATCAAATCTATTATTTATCATATTAGAAGTCATACCATCTATTATATAAAACACAACACAAAGTCAAAACCCTGTCCTATACATCTTTATGTTCCTTAAAGTCAAGGAAACCTTAATCCTTAAAGGGATAGTTCACCCAAAATGTTTAATTCTGTCATCATTTACTCCCTCCTCAAGTAGTTCCAAACCTGCATTAATTTATTTGTTCTGCTGAACACAAAGGAAGATATTCTGAAGAATGTGGGAAACAGAGCAGTTCTGGGGTACCATTGACTTCCATCGTATTCCCCCCCCCCCATTATGTAAATCAATGTTGCCCCAAAACAGCCTGGTTACAAACTTTCTTCAAAATATCTTCCTCTGTGTTCAGCAGAACAAATAAATGAATGCAGGTTTGGAACTACTTGAGGAGGGAGTAAATGATGACAGAATTAAACATTTTGGGTGAACTATCCCTTTAAGAGTAACGGGACACCAACAGGACAAAGAATGATGAGACATCATTCAAAAGTGTTCAAAGGTTGAGTATCAAGTAACAAGCTCAGACTTTGAAACTCCTGCACGTGGAGCGATAAGATAAAAGTTAACAAGACATTTACTCACAGACTGATCTTATGTACATTTGATTATACAAGGCAAGGCAGTAACATAATCTCACAGAAATAAGCATCAGGAACTACCAGCAGAGTTCACCGTTAAAGAGGCTACTATTTTACATTAGTTACAGCTCAATCTCCAGCTTTAGAAATCATCATCATCACAAATGTCCAGATACACGTCGAAAGCCTCGCGGTTGCAGTTTCCATCAGGGGTGAAGACGTACTTGTGGAATGTCCCATCAACACATATGGCTTTAGAGAGAGACACAAGTGATGAGAAACGGACAAATCAATAACGGTTCACTCAAATGTCTCGAAAGCCCACATACCAATAACAGAGTTGACATTTTTGGAGGTGTTCTTTCCGAAGGCACAGATGCAAGCGCACTCAGCCGGCACCGTGAAATTAGCAAGAGACCACTGACTGTCCACATACTGCCCGATGACCGGACCCACCTTTCCTACTCGCGCCAAACTAGAGAAGACAAGAAACCTCACATAAATCCCAGTGCCTCCAACTACAACTACTAGGATAATTCTAAAGAGCACCTAGATTGAAACGAAAACGGTAATGACAATCAAAACATTTTAGAGACATGATTAATCTTACGCAGAACGCCGGTTCAGTTTGGTGTCTTTCAGAGCAAATATGTGCACAGTTCCTTGTCACTCGAAGCACACAGAAAGGATGAGTCATGGCTGAAATTAATACTGTAAACAAACAAAATGTCATATCATTAGTTATTGAATTATGTTATTTTATTTAATCTATCATCAGAATACGAGCTGTATATTTTTCTTCAACAAAACACAGCAATACGCATTTATTTATATAATATACACCGAAGAAGTTTGGACATACTCAAATCAAATGATGTTTTCTTTTGATCTAAAGGCTTCTGCTGAAATATTACTGAAATTGTTACTTAAATGTAAATGTTACTTAAATTATGTAAATGTAACTTAAATTAGTTCTTTATAATTAATTATGTGTGTGTGTATATATAAAATATAAAAAAAAAAAAAAAAAAAAATGACCAATATTGTATCTGTTTTCTTGCATGCCATGTGCCCATGATCAGATATCATAGAACCATAAATATGTAAATGTGTATTTAAATTATTTAAATTTACATTTACATTTACAGGGGATGTTTCAAATAAATATTTTATGTCCAAGTAGTTCAGCTGACAAAAAACTTTTGGGAACCCCTAATATACACAAATAAAGTGTTTTCATACGAATTTCTTTGTAAACCAATTTATTAGTTTAATCCGATAGTGAAGTGAATTCAGGTGTTTAGTATCTATGTGAACTCCTTCTATACTATTCATTTCAGAGAATGTCCAGCGTGAGCAGAGCTGGAATCTAGATAAAGAAGCTCAAATACAATACCAGTAGAGCGTCGCAGGGTCGGTTCCTCGTCGTAGTTCCACTAGCTTGTCTCGTGTTGTAGTGTCAAACAGACGGATCAGCGTGCCCTTTCTGGACGCGGACGCAACCACACTGCCAGGCTGGTTCAGTGCCAGACAGGCGATTTCACTCTGGTGGGCGTTGACAGTGAAAGGAGCAGATGATGTGTCCGGTTTGGTGTTGGAAAGGTCCTGTCAAAGTGTCATGAACAATGTTAAATAATAACACTACATGATACAGCGTTACTACAAATATGTGAAAATTAAAATTTGAGGAAAATTCACCAAAACAGATTTGGAGAAATGCAGCATTACATCACTTACAATTTGATCCTCTGCAGTGATTGGGTGCCGTCAGAATGAGAGTCCACATTTTTACTAGAGAAAGCAATATTATGGATAGAGGACTCGTATTTTACATGGAAGCAATGATTTGAGGTTAAAAACAACTTAATGATACATATATTTACTATAAACATGCAGCTTTTCATGTCACCAGATGTTAATTGATGGGCTGGATTACGTGTGATTTTTTTATCAGCTGTTTGGACTCTCATTCTGACGGCACCCATTCACTGATGATAAAATTTGATAAATTCACTAATGGTAAATTTCTCCAAATCTGTTCCGATGATAAAACAAACTCATCTATATTTACATGTTGGCTACATATTCAGGCAATTTTCATTTTTGGGTGAAAAATGGGGTAATTCATTTAATAAATGACTGCTAGTTTTAAAGAGCAAAATTCAATTCACCACTGTAATATTTTATGACGATTTGCACATCTAAGTCTTACCACTAACTGCAGGCTGCCACATTTGTGCCCAGGGAAAACCAACAACTGCTTTTCCAAACTAGGGCACAGGTCACACAAACCTACAAAAGCAAAAACACAGTGATGGAAAATACATAAAACAAGTCCAGACTCTTTCTGATGAAACTATATGTAATTGCCAGCATTGCTCACAGTACCTTTCGGGTTATCTCGAGTGTCAAACTCAAACAGCTTGACAGGGTTGTCAGGAAAACTATATACATAGATCCTGTTTTTCAGGACAATGATGATTCTTCATGTACAAAGATATAATATGAGGCATTATTAACACAAACAGCATTTTTAAGAGTAAAGATGAAGCACTGTTGTCTCATGGCTGTGTATCTTACTTGTCATGCCTCATGAGCACAGCCAGCACTGGTTTGGTGAACGTGAACTCAAGGACTAATTTGTCCTTGGGGTCTCGCACTTCCTGAGCATCATCCCAAATTAATACTGCCAGACATAAGATGAAACAGCCCATTTAAAATCTGCACTGAAGGGGGCAGTTTAAGTGTACTTTATCTAAGTATACAAGTACACTTTAGACTCCCGGTGTACCTGAGATTTCAGAGAATTTGGGGTTGACACCGCCCCCCACCACAGCCAAGAGGTTTGATCGATGAAGCATTGAACACAGAGCAATGCTTCCCACCTGCTCGTGATCTATGACCAATCAAATCAACACAATTAACACAGATAACTCTACAAATAAACGTATTACAAGAAAAACACAGACTTCTCTTACCTAAATGGCCCTTTTCCATTAAAGGTTCCACATTGTAAATACGAACACCTGTTTCCATGGCACAGCAGAAACAACCTAAATAACATGGAAACAGTCAAAGCTAATGAATATAGTAAAAACAATCAATAGTATATTAGTAGTATAATATAATAGTATATTTACATTTCACTTCTGATTATACCCTGTATAATTTAGTAGGTGACGAATAAACAAACCTTGAACCTATATCATTAATACTGAGTGACAAGCATTTTCTTTTTATGTTATTTAAGTTTTGATAATGCTGGGTTTGTATCCCCTTTAATCAGTTCAAACATCCACCGTATCAAAACAATGCCCTTTTGGATGTTTCTCATTTGCAATCAAGAAATGATATCCTAGACATAGTATTATATTGGCCACCTTGCTGTCTAGATGTCGAAATAAAAAAGGCCATCAGTCAATCACTCATTATTAGTAAATAAATATCAGTAATAACTGACAATATTATATGAATAAGGCACAAAGGGTAACAGTTTGCTACACGAATATAAACATCCACCTAGCAGCATTAGTAATGAAATAGCAGGATGTTTTTCAAGGAAACTATACTTAAGACTCACTCTGGTCCTGGTTGAACTGAAGGCTGTTGACTCCTCTCTGCTGGGACATGGTGACAGAGAAGAGTTACTGCTGCTTTTCTGATATCTTCAGGGGTTTATGGTCTAGATCTGATCATCCTGGACGGACAGGAGACGGCGGTTTAACATATTAAAGCTGCCATTACAACAGAAAAACGACTTCATCATTTTATAATATAATCAGGTTGCTATAGCATCTCACTCACCATTAAGATAATTAACAAATAATGCTAAACAAATAAATCAAAGTGATTGTATAATGTTTAATGTCACATTAGGCAATAACCGCACAGTTGTTGTTGTTGTCGTCGCTGCTCTCTTCCTCGATGATAACACAGGGCTGTGAACGAGCACTGCTCCCCCTGCTGTAAAGGAGGAGAAAGACTTCTTCTTCTTCTCATGTTTTTTTATGGCGGTTGGCAAACAAACATAAAGGTGCATTCCCGCCACCTACTGAGCTGGAGTGCGGAAGAAATAAGCTGAAGAAAAGAAAAGAACAAAAAAATACAATAATAATAAATTAACTTCTAAATCATATTAAACAGATTCTTACTCAAACTTTCTTAAATATTTAATTAACGCTTTATATACTCTATAATTTTCCAAGCCATTATTCAGCAGTTTGTATAGCCTATTGTAATATTTCCAATCCCCATTTCTTTTAACCTTCTCCCCAGAAATGCCCTTTCATTTTGATAAGCAGTGCAATATATTAATAAATGCCCTATTGTTTCTGCTAATCCACATAGACTGCAATTACCAGACTCGTGATTGAGTCAGTTCCCCTTCATTCTATACAGGGAATAATTAAGAGCCAGGGCGAAGTCTAGTAATGATTGTGTATTCTCTTCTACTGCCTCGACTTCCTCTTTCACCACCAATTTAATTTTGAATCTGATAAAGATGTCTTCCTCTTTCCTTCTCATTCCTTTGTACTTGCCATTTACAGCTGTGCTAATAATAGCCTTAACTTCTTCTTTACAAAGTGGAATATTCATTTCTATATAAGATAATTTCAGCGCCTCGTTTGCTAGATGATCCACTTCCTCATTTCCAACTACTCCCACATGTGCTGGAACCTACAATAAACATATATTGCTTCCCGATGCATTTACCCTGTACATACTTAAAATTATTTAATGCAGAATATCTTGTCTTGAGGATCTCGCACTAATTAGACTTGATGCTGAATATGAATCTGAGCATATCACCACATTCACTGGTCGAGAATCCTCCATCCACCTGATAGCTAACAATATTGCTACTGCTGAAGCTCGACCTGTTTCCGGATCCTTAGATCCATCAGTGAAAACTGTAAGCATTGAACTATAATTCTGCTCAAGATACTGCATCACCATTGCATCCTTAGTTATCACTCTATTTTCATCATTAATCATTTTTTGCTAATTAAGGTCTACTAATGGTAAAGAGAAGAGCCATGGTGCCATGGTGACTACTGTCAGGCTCAATTCTACATTTATTATCCCTCTCTATAGAGCTTCCTCTTCTGCAATCCATTTAAAGCTTTTAAGCTTGGTAGATGTTCCCAACATTTTAACAACGCTTTTTCAATTGGATGAGTTTCATTATGCCCTTTACTGAAATCCAGTAATTCAACATTAGCTTTATTTTTCTTATATCAAGAGGCATTTCATTCATTTCTACTTGTAAGGCAGGAATAGGAGAAGACCTGATAGCACCACAACATATTCGTAAGCTACCTGTGACTGAATCATTTCTACTTTACGCACCAATGTTTTGGACGCAGACAGATGTGCTATACTTCCATAATCAATGGTGCACCCGCTTCGGATGTTATCACTCGATTGAATAAGCGTTATCAGTGGATATCAGGTCATAGATATGGGCCAGAAGAGATCTGCTGCGTCTACTGTTAGGCTCAGAAGACTGTTATCATCCATCGACATGGTTAATCACCGATGCAAATGCAAAAGAAGACTCCAGATCCAATCCCAGAGGAATCCAACTCGCCGGTAACCGGAAGTCTAGTGGAACGCGGCAACGTTGCGGTATTTCTCTATTCATATATTTTCAGGTAAGAGCATTTAAATGATAAAACCGAGCGTTTTAAAGTGGCATGACATGAGTGTTGACATGAGATAACCGTGTTGGCATGACAGTAATTAGCATGTTTTTACGTGTCTGAAGCTAATGGGGAAATTTAGTTTACTAGTTGAACGCAAATTTAGCCAATAGAAATTACTTTTTTCCACACTGTAAGACAAGTAGGGTTATTGCTTATTGTCTTATCTGCTCAGTAACGCTTCACTGAAGCTATAATGTTATCATACTCATGTTGAGTGAAATATTCCAACCCAGGGCGTATTTTATGGCTGTTTGGTACGTTTGGAAACCTTGGGATCTTGACTAGAATGTAATATAAAGTTCTGTGGGTTTGAACAAAGGTTTTGGTCATGCATGAGGAACCTTAGGGTAACGTTATAATGTTAAATTTAATCAGGCTGCTGCTCTACTAGCACACCTGTCACCTGTGACTGTTAGCTGGAAGCGTACAATTACATTGACTGTGGTGTCTCTGTGTGTCAGCAGTGATTTAGGCTAACATAAACATTTATTGCTGTCCACAACATTGAACTTAAAAGATAAAACCCAAAGGCACAGGTCTGCCTGTCTGTCTTCTGCTATCTGTCTGTTTATCTATCTGTCTGCCTGTGTAACATTAATATCTCTTTACCTAATTTTTTGTCTCCCTTTACAGCATCAATTTCCAGAGGGTTTCTGTAAGTGCAAAGACTTCTGTGGTAAGTATTTTTTATTACTTGCATGTTCTATATCTATGTAAAACAATCCAAAATTAGGTTTTGGGCCAAGCTGTTTAGAGAGAGGGCCCGTTCACAAATCTGTCTTGTGCAAGTTTCTCTCTGTGTATGTTTTAGGTTGAAGATGGCCCAGAGAGGTAAGCCTTACAGTTGCTAACCTAGACGCATTAGGCGAGTGTGTCTGAGAATGATGGTATGATCTACAAAATCCACACTTACCCTCTTTTTTTATTACTGATGTATTACTAACTTGCTTTTTCTTTTTTTGTTGTTGTTCAACAAGAGAGAACGCACATTAATCAGGAACAAAGGGAAACCTTGAAATCCTTTTTAGAGGAGGGAATGACACGTGTTGGCTCACCCTTAATACCAAGAGCTGCATCAGCTACTGGATTGGCCAGTGTCATAGAAGTAAGGTCTACTTTAGTGCCACACTAACAATCAACATATCAGATAAATATATAATTCTGCTGTACTGCTGGTATAAATGAAGTGTTTTGTTAACATTCGGTTTAAGTGGTGTAATACACCTCCGTTATTTTTCGTTTTTCTCTTCCAGAACTGGATCGGTAATTACAAAAGGGCATTTAAAACTTTGTCTGATCCCCGACCATCAAAGGCCAAAGTTCACATCCGAGAGCTGTCACCATACAATCTTTTTTGTAGGGACATTCTCAGAAACAAAAGGTAAGAGACTATATTTAACGGATGCTTTTAATTGTTATACTAAATGGTTTGTTGTTGTACATAGCGGCCTTGTTTACATCAGGGAATTACAAGGATCGTGAAACAGATTTTCATGATAGTATTTGGCTAGTACTTCACACACGCAAGTTGCATTCATCAGTGTAAGACTGCTATGTGTATTGAAAAGTATCATCAGGTCATCTACTTCACGTGTTATCTTGTTTTTACAGAGATGTTACAGAGAAATGGGTTTTACAACCCAAGTGAACCAGTGTGTCGGACAGATTGTCTCTGTATGAATTTACTTTAAAAAAGAGATGCTGTGACTCTAAAGTGTTAAGTTTTCTGTGTATCTATTTTTTTTTCTCAGGCACAATGAAAGATATTAAGGGCAGGTGGTCCACATTAGGGAAATATGAGAAGCAAAAATACTTTCAAGAAGCAGCAGCACTGAGGGCGCATGGGCAGGCACAGGACCTTAGCCCTGAGATGAGGGAACTCAGAATTAAAATGCATCTGAAGAAGCTGAAGTTAGAGGTTTGGAAGAAGCTTCATGTGCTAGGCATTAGTGGTATCATTATAGTATTAAGGTGCGGTCACACTGCACTTTTCATTCCATTGACTTCCATTCATACATATTGCGAATGCGTCAGACTGGAAACGCAAGGCCGTGCAAAATGTTTTCGCATTTCGCTGTGTTCCAAAGTTCAAGCTTGGTGAACTCTGACCTGCGAATTCGCATGACGTGAAACTGTGTTACCAACAACAGATCGATACATCACAGCATGACCTCGTTGCTGAATTAAAAGAATATCAAATTAAAACTGCAGAGCTGCAGGAAAGTGTAGTATATTTTATGTTTTTACATTTTAGATGTATTATTATATGTTATGTCTTATAAGTTTTCAAAAAGACACTGCAGAGCATGACGTCATATCAGGACTGTTGCAGCATCCGAGGGAATTTTGCATGCTCTAAGTAGTGTGAATTTGTGACATTGTGACAGACAACTAGATTGTTTATCTGTAGATTTTTTTATCATTTCAAATGAATTCATCCCAAATAAATATTCCAGCTGATTTTTATTTACAAGGTTATCAGCATCAAATATTCTCACATTGAAGAGATTGTCAAAGGCTTATGCCACCCTCTCAAACTAAATTCCTACTGGCTGGGCTAGTCTATTAAGATCAAGGTGGTCAGTTGAAGCATTAGTAGTCACATATGGCTATGAGTCAAATTATTAGTTGGATATTGGACTCTATGTAAACACAGCTAATGTATAGTTAGTAACCCTGGTGGTCTCTGACCACTTATTTGTCACCTGTGATAGCACTGTTTTCATGTATGGCCCATCCCTGTTAAGAGTTGTTTCTTCAGTGTATGTTGGATTTTTAAAAGTAGGTTTTGTCTATTTTGTGTAATCAATTATTTACTATTTTTGTGGTTGTCTTGTTTATCTAATATTGTAAAGGTGTCCAAGCTTGAGGCTTTGGGTGTGGAAACGCCATTTTATCATTTGACCACCAAAAGTCCAGCTTAGAGGTGTATGAACTGAGCAGCAAAGGAGCCACTGGTTTCCTTGACTCAACGGACACAGTGAACAACTTTGCACTGCATTTCAAAGGTAATGGTTATATGAAAATCCACAGAAATGGACTCAGGCCCGTAATAGTACAAATATACATAATACCGTTTTATGAAATTAATTGTTGTCTTTTGTTACATCTGTAGCCAGCTCCTCAGCCGCAACACCCAGTACCAAAGATAAAGTCAATGTGCTGTTGGGAAAAGTGCAAGATCTGTTCAACCAAAAATATAGTAAGCATGTGTTCAAACACTTTTTAAGACTGATGTAAAGAAACTGTTTATCTTGATAACATGAATCATGAACATGAACATGATAACTTCATGAATCCATTGCATTATTATCAAATGATTAAATTATTTATCTAATGTGCCCATCAACCATAAGATTTTGACACCTTGCCAAAATGACTGTTTGCAGCCTGTACACTGACTATCAACAGGAGGGAGATTCACAATTGTCCAACTGTGTAACATTGTGTAATAATGTGTGCATGCATGCATGTGCCCATGTCTTTCAGAGGAGGCCGGAGGTACTGGAAAGTTCCCTACCAGTCCCTGGTGAATCGCCCATGACCATAAAAGTTACTGGACTGCCCAACAGCCTTACTCTCAAGAAGCCATCCTTTTATGGAAGGAACCAATTGGAAGCTATTTTGAAAGCTGCTGAGGAGATTTCATTTGAAATAAGTAAGTGACATTAACAGTGGTTGTGTTTCTCCACTTGTGTTTTGGCAGGCCATTTGGCTCTATGCAAAGTGGGGAAAATAAGTTAACTTAAGAATAATACAGGCCTACATGTGAGTCTTTGTATAGTGCTGGGCCATTGCATCTCTCTCTGTCCCTTCACCCCAACCGGTTGAGGCGGATGGCCGCCCAACCTGAGCCATGGTTCTGCTCAAGGCTTCTGCCTCTTAAAATGATTTTTTTCCTTGCCTCTGTTGCCTAGTGTTTGCTTATGGTGGGAATTGTTGGGTCTCTGTTAATGATATTATAAAAAGTATCATTTAGACCTACTATGTTTGGAAAGTGCTGTGGGATAGCTTTTGTTATGAATTGGCACTATGTAAATTAAATTGAATTAAACTGAAACAGACTCAGGTTATAGATTCTGGATGTGTCTTTGACCGTTTGTAAGGGATGTGACACTATTTCTTAGTTGGAGTTTCATCATTATAGTGCAACCTCTCCAGAATATCCTATAGCTTTTTAGTTGAACGTGACTGTGATGGCCCTTGGCAATGGTTTACATCTTTTTCATGCACATCAAACTATTCAGTAATTAAATTATATGTATATAATTCCTGCAAATTATATTTCTTCATTGATACTGCTGTGTGATTATTTTTCTCCAGTAATGCAGGAAGACCAATTATTTGTTATGCTCATGCTACACAAGTGTTTCTTTTTTTCCTAAACATATCAATCAGATGCTGCACAATGCAACCCCACTGACACAGCAGAGGGAATGTCAGAGCACATGGACGCAGAGTTGTTTTTATTTTATCTTTAAATTAGTGTTATCAAACGATTAATTGTGATTAATCACATCCAAAATTAAAGTTTTTGTTTACATAATGTGTATGTACTGTGTATATTTATTATACAAATTAGTGTTTTGTGTTATCTGTATGCACTGTATTTCAATTCTCTGTATGCATGTACGGTACATGTGGCAGAATTGACAATAAAGCAGACTTTGACTTATGTATATATAATATACACATACAGTATATATTTAGGAAAATATTTCCAAAATATATACTGTATGTGTGTGTATTTTTTTATATATATATATATATATATATATATATACACAGTACATACACATATTATGTAAACTAAAACTTTAATTTTGGATGTGATTAATCGTTGGACAGCACTACTTTAAATAAATATATAACAGTAAACTTAAGAAGCATAGTTTACTATATATGTAACTGTGGTCATTACACAGCACAGTGTGACCACTGTACACATTATTGAAATAAATAAATAAAATCAAAAGATGAAATATTCACCTTTGTGTGATGGTTTAATGTCTTCAAATCAACAGACACAGCAGATGGCATCCAGACAAATTCAGTGGAAGAAATACTAGAGGCCATGTGTGAAAATGGTATATCTTGTAATCGTAATACATTTTGAATGCCAAATGCTACAAATCAGTTTTTGGTATTGCTTAAATTCAAGCATAATTAAAACTACTGTTCTGAGAAGTCTGCCATTGACATTTGACACAAATAGAAAAGTTCACTTGTTTGAAAATTACAATTTAGAGATACAATATTTATCCAGTTGACATTAAACATATTTTATAAGGTTGGTATTCTGATAATTTTACACTTTGAATTGGCTGTTGAGATTTAGATGCAAAGAATGGGACTGTCTATTTTTAATCAATGATTTACTAATTAACTATTGGCAGAATACATGCTGACAAATTGCATTATGTATTTGTAATTAAGATTCAAAATTTGTATTAAGAGTTATTATTGTGCTGTGTTTTGTTTTATGTACGTTAGGTTCACAGCAGATGGAAGAAGAGTCCTCAGAAACCGCCACTACTGTAGCCATTGTGATGACTGCAGATGAAGGTATCTTTCCAAAATGTGGTTATTTTATTTAACCAGGAAGTCCCATTGAGACTAATGAGATCTTCCTCATAGTAGACCTGGCCAAGACTGACAGCAGCATATATAAAAACAGGTAGTTTCAACAGATTACAATACTACAATAAGAACAGATATGGGAACAGAAGCATAGACTAAAACATTTTAAAAGGGAAAAATCCACTAGAAGTTGATATACTGTGACAAATAATCCTCCAATTTTCATTTTGGATATAACAGCATTTAACTAGATTCACTTTTTAGTCTTTCAAGGGCAGCTTCCAGGCAGAATGTGCCTTTTTTTCAAGCTCTGTACACACATTTGGGACCTAAAGTATAAAAACATCTTGAGAGTGCAAAGGGTTTTGTTTTAAAAAAATACAAGCACAGAGATAGGATGCGCACACCAACAATTGTTTTTGAAATGATAATGTACCCGATACAAGCCTACGGGTGGCTAGAGCAGGCTGACATACGACTGTATGAGTTATGGCCTTACAATTAGTAATAAATCATAAACCTGCAACAATGTTAAGTTGAGCTATGGAAGCAGCTAAAGAACAAAGTGGTGATGAGATTTCTTAAATTAAAATTGAGTTACCCTCTGTCTCAGGTTTGATTCACAGAATTTTCTGAAATGGAAAACCCACAGTTTTCCTTATTTCAGAGTTACACTAAAGCCGATTTCTGAAATGGGTCTCAGGAACTCTTCTTTGTTGAGCTACTTGTATCTTATGATTGAGCATCAGCAAGATCTGAGATGGTGGTGTCAGTTCTGGTGAACTGATGTGCAATACCCACATTTTATTTGGCAACAGTTACAAATGAATAAGCTGTCTTGGAGATGTTGCTTTGAATATGGTGATGAGTATGATTTCAACTAACTGCTTGACTTCCACAATATTTTTTCCTTTGGTAGATGGAGGCAATTTGTGCAGTGTCTGCCATGTGCATTTCGATGACAGGAAGAAAACGCTACAAAGAAGTGGCGTTCATGGTCACAGTGCACAGTGTGCCAATCATGGTCACACACTGCATGTGGTTTTAAGAAGAGCATGTGCCTTCACTGCCAGGTTCAAAACACCATGCAAACACCCTGAAGCGCAGCATCAGTGTTAGGAAACATGCTATTTACTGCATTCCAAGATGTTTAACTTGTTTGAGTTTTCAAGATGTTTAACTTGTTTCAGTTGTTTTACTGTGTTGACAGCCTCCACACCATCTCACACACACACTCTCACACACACACACACACACACACACATACATACATTTTTAAATGTATTAAGTGCCGTTCATCTTTTCATTTAAATATACTTTATATGAACCTTGCTGCAAATATATTGTAATGATTGCACTTAACTTGTAAGAAACAAAAAATATTTTTGATTTTTTCTTTCATCCTATTTTTCTGTTGTTGTTGTTTGTTGGCACCATCAATGGTCCCCTTTAAACTGGGCCTTGTGATGACTAATAAAGTTGTTTTGTACTGAATTGAGTCCACATGTTGTAAATGATAAGTAGCCTATTTGTTTGTAAATATGTTTCAATATGGGCTAGGTGTTGGCAAGGACCTCACCATACTATTCAATACAGTGGGTGACACCAACTCTTACCACATTCAAAGTTATGGGAAAGAACCATAGAAATTGGACAATAATGTATATACATATAAATTGTAAGAAATAAAAAAAATACAATTTGAGAACAGAAACCCATCGTGAGTTAAAAATACGTTTGTAAGGAAGTTTGGGAATTAATAACTAATGTCTGTATCCAATACAGCTGTCGCGTCACGTGACTAAAGAACGAACCTATTGAACGACTCGGAAGAGTCGGACCCGAGAGGTGAACTAATCATTTCTCTTTCCGGTACAGACAGCAAAGCATCTGTGGGGCTGTCTGTCACGGGATGAACGAACGACTCGAACCCGAAGATTCGAGAGGCGAACTAATCAAGTCTGTTTCCTGTACACTATACAGAATCTATGGGATGTTGCGCATGCGCGGTCAACACAAAATTAACGAATCACTCTCTGAGACAGTTCATTGTTCCCGAGTCATATTAAAGATTCGTTCAAAATGAACGAGCCGTTCATGACTGACCCATCACTATTCCTCACTCATGCCCAGAGTGCGAACTAGGGGCCAGGCTCCTCTTAATAAGACATGAGCTATCCTAAAAACATGTTTTTAGTGAAAATAAGAATCAAATATAGACAATATGTGACCCTGGACCACAAAACCAGTCTTAAGTTGCTGGGGTATATTTGTAGCAGGTCAAAATGATTGATTTTCTTTTATGCCAAAAATCATTAGGATATTAAGTAAAGATCATGTTCCATGAAGATATTTTGTAAATGTATTACTATAAATATATCAAAACGTAATTTTGATTAGTAATATGCATTGCTAAGAACTTCATTTAGACAACTTTAAAGGATATTTTCTCAATATATAGATTTTTGTCAGGCTTCTATTTCTCTGTCTTCATCACCATGGATCATGCGTAAAAATAATTATATATTTAACGATTTACACGTGCACTGTTAGCATCCTGATCGGTCCTGTCGCTGTGCCTTGTGCGTAAATGCGCAGAGCGTCTTTCTCATTCTATTGTACCCATCCTCAACCCACCCCCACATGAAACAGTTCTATAGTAATTTATTGTAAATACTATAGTGTTTTTGAACCATACTATAGTAAAGTACTTGAATTAATTTGTTGTGGTAATTCTATAGTTGTTGTGGTAATATAACAACTACACTAATATAAATTACAAATTACTATAAACCCAATAGGCTACTGTACTAAGTTTTCTACAACTATAGGGTATATTATACTACAATACACTACAGTTTACTGTAGTAAAATAAAGTATACTACAGTATTTATTACAGTTTATCAGTTCACTATAGTTAATATAGGCTACATTATGCTGTAGCATTCATTAACAAAGTATTGTAAATACTTAAATATATACAGTATACGACACTTTACTATAGTATGCTTCAAAAATATTAGAGTAGGCCAATTTACTAAAAATGACCAGACACACCCAATCCACGGACATATGCTTTGCACACTGCTTATGCCTGTCTGTGTGGTTAGAAACCTGGACAAGAGGGAGCATGAAACAATACATAGGCTACATATGCTGGATTTGGCACACATAGCCGAAGCATTCAGTTGCTCACAGTGACAGGTGTTGGAAGGAGGGAAACATTAATGGAGAAAATAAATAGGCCTGTTTGCCCTTTTTAGTTGAGCTCAAAAGAAAATCTTTAAACTGAGAAATAAATAGGCTACAGAAGATACAACAGAGCCTACATTATGTATAATGAAGGTTACTCTTGGTTTTGACTACCAATAGGAAATATAGGCTACTACAAGTAGCCTACAGGAGGAGATGACAACCCATCATGTAGACAATGGTCTTATTCATTAATTGTATCATTAACCATCATACCAGCATTAACATAAATAGATAGCACATGTATATGTCATGTGTGTCCAAAACTGAAATGCACGGAGTTTGTGTGTGGACCAGGTATTCCTCATGTTTTGGGGTCGTAAATCTGTTTACAGAGTCAGAAACAAACAGACAAATTAGCTTAATTTCATTTACACCTACTGAAGTGCTCTCTGAAACTACACCCGAGATGGCTTGTGTACGTGAAATGAGAAAATTAAAACTTTGTTGAAGAGCTAAACCAAATACATCGTTAGAAAGGTCTTGACCTGGAGAGTAACATATGTCAGTATGAAGATTGTACATGGCTCCTGCTTTGAAATACTGACCTTTGAAACGTCATCTTGGTGCATTTTTGAAGGCTTATAATTAAGCAACAAAAGGGTCCTACAGACATGGGGTCAACTGTTATAGAGAGCTCTTGTCCTCAGTTATCATGTGAATATAGCCAACAACTTGGGACACTGTCAAGTATGGTTGTAAAATAATTTTAACCCATTTAACAATTAGATATTTAAAATCTGATTATATAGATGTGTTTACAATCCCCCTAAACTCCTCACTGTACTATGAACTCACTATTTCCAACCTCCAATTCTAAGAAAAACACTATTTAAAAAAAAATACAATTCCCTATAGCTACGCAAAGTAGCTTGATACAAATCAGCACTATAGTTGTAGTTTGTTTCTGGTTTGCAAAGTAGGGTTGTAAATTAGGGTTGTAAAAAGATATATCTACTGAATATATCAAATATTAAGTATAGCCAAAATATTGATTATACTGCAAATATGTTGGTTTATTTAAGATATTTTAGCCGAAACAAGAGTAGAACCCGCAAACCCCGCCCATAACACAACGCACTTCCGTAACCTTCTGGTACCAAAAACTTATTTCTCAGAATTGTAAAAAGTGATAACCTCAACATGAACATATCGTATTATTGAGTTATCAATGTGTTGTTTTTATGTGGATAAATGTTGAATATATCATTTCAAAAGGTGTCTGTGAAGAAAATACTTCCAGGCGGATGTATGTCATGCAAACTAGGTTGTGGCCAGAAGGGATACAGCTCCGACCAGAAACGAACAATGCAATTAATTTTCTACCTATTAAATTATGTTTTACTAACGTCTACACCTACCCCAACCCTAAACTTTCCCCTTATAATAATGAAAAAAATAGTAATTATGTTTGTACAGTGTGACAAAAATTACGCTGTATTAATGTGCGCATGCCCAGTAGCGCCATACGTATCCCTTCCAGCCTTAACCTGCAAGCTACGTGGTTTCAGCGATAGCAGAGTCAATAGCAACCACCATAGCAACGAACTAAAGATAAAACTAAATGTAATATACATTCACTAAGCGAAGACTGTGAAAATAAAATGAAAGCAGACAATGGGAAGAGGAAGAGAAAAAAAGGTGTTCATCTACATAGACCTGGATCTAGAGCATTTCAAGCCAATAACAGCTATATAAGAACCTACTGTATGTACTCTCTGGCAGATTATGACTGTACAATCATTGTATAAGTCATGTATTAAGTAAATTACTTTTCATTTACTTCTCAAGTGTACTGTGAATAAGTGCTGTGACAATGGATGAAAACACGGCTGTAACTCATTGTGAGAAAGCTGTATTGTAGAGTCAATACACCTGTATGTTCCCTGCAGTTTTTACAAACTTATAGTTACTTCAGAGGATTCAAGATTCAATACTTTATTGTCATTTCAACTTAGTCAAAGGGGATTTGTTTTGGTGAACTCACAAAAACAAAACACCTCACACACATTGATCACATTTGTACATTACAGTAAATAAGTAATATCACAATACGGTAAACACACAATTTGTCCTCACACAGACTAGTGGCGATGTGTGTGCTAACAACAGTACCTAAGCTTTAAAATAGATCAGACCTAGTAAAACAACACGTCTACATTATATTCCACACCATGACAGTTTTCTATGATCTGCTGCAACATATAAATTTTCCGCTTTGAATTTACAATTTAAGACATCATTAATTTTTCACAGAATACAAGAATACACTGGAAATGTAAATTATCTACTGTGTTCACAGCAAGGTTGAACTCTACGCCTGTCTTTCAGATGTGAAATCTATGAATCGCAAATGATCTTCAACTCACATGCGATTGAATGGTTTCAGCCCTCTGCTTTGTAAACGAATCCTAATTAATGTCATTAACGTAAAATATCACCAATCATAATTTAGAACAGCGAGCTGTAAGAACAGAAACATGCAGTACTCAAACAAGACAAAGTGCGTACGTCTGCTCAGACCCTGACATGATGCTAAGCACTTTTCCACGTCAAGGACCGTCTTTATAAATAGTAGCGCTGGCATGGATTTAAGTGTACACACACTATAAGATCAAATCTGAGTGTACGCACACTTTATAAATGAGGCCCCAGGTGAAAGACAGACTGACAGGCTGAGAAACATTCCTCAAAGATGACAATGAACAGTGGTAGTCACTTTTGTTGTGGGAGAAAATTGCCTAAGGAATAATTCCTAAGCAATTGCTTACAGTCTTAGTTATCATTGTGATCCTCATTGTTGTCCTCATAGTCATCATTATCACCATCATCATTGTACACCAGTGTCTGAATTCTTGACATGGGAGGGCCTGACACAAGTAGGGGCTGTCTGCAGGAACAATGTCTGGTACATGTGGGTGAAACATCATAGTGGCTTGATGTAGTTTTCTTTCCAGCTGTTGGAGACGTTGGATGAGAGCAGCTTTTGCACCAGGCCGCTGCTGATGGAGATGTTCACTTACTGATCTCATTTCCTGGTAAAGCATGCTCTTTTCCTCAGCTGCCCGAGTCTTCATATGCAAGGCATCTATCCCTTGCCTTTTTAGACTCCTTGAAACATCATCTTCTTCGATCTGGAGGAAGACAAAAGACAACAAAGTGCCATGTCATTTTACCAGGTGGTTTCTAAAATGACTGTCAGGTAGTTGTGGTTAGTAAGCGGTTGTCAGATGGTTACTAGAGTGACCGCTGTGTGGTTACTAGGGTTAGGTAACTATACTTACATTCTCATCAAAGCAGAAGTAGACATGCCAAGAGGGATCGCATGCTTCCTGAAAATCAATTGTTGCAGGGAAGATGCTCATCTGCGGTGGCCACTGCTGTTGTATTCTTTTATTGCCTGTCTCAGTCTCTTGTTGGAGCTGGCTACCTGCTTGGACAGTCTAATGGCAATGCCCTGCCCATCTGAAGCAAAGTTAGGAAACACACATGCAGAGAAATTCATTTATCAGTTTGTATCATGGTCCTTTTTAAAGCTTGATCTTAATGTCTTATTGTATCTATTTATCCACAGTACTTTACCTGGATATTTTCTTTTCAGATGGAGGAGGACAGCTCTCCCTTGATTCCGTTCTAGCCTTGCAGATCAGTTGGCATCTGAGCTCACGGTCAACATCTTTAAGGGTAGACTGGAAGTCTGAATCAGATTCTTGCCATCTTCTCCCAATGCGGTGTTTTTTCTCCATGTTCAGCAGAGAGTCCTCAATTCTATATGGTCAGCAAATAAATATTATTACATTTTATTTACACACTTGATCAGAGAACAGTAACAGACAGATTACTGCTTACTTACTCTGTTTCACCCTCCATGTACGACTCACGAGTCCCAGATCTATACGTTACAAAAAGTGCAGCACAAAAATTCAGTAGCTACCAAGCAGAAAGCATTACTGTGGTACACCGGACCAAACATTGTATATGTTATAAGGGAAGCCATGGTGGTAAGTGATTACTTATTACACCACATTAAATTACTGCAGCATTATAGCAACTCTTCATTTATAACCACTGTGACAGTGTCCTTCAAAACTATGCTGTTACTGTAATCACACCTAGGCTTCCATGTTGAAGCACATCAGCAGGGCACTTAAAGATGGCTGTAATTACCATTTAGTCTTACATAAACACATTGAACTCTTACTTGAACTTGTAGAACTGAATCAGCTTGATGATGTAGTCCCTTTTCCATCTACAGACAGTGTCTGGAGAACAGATATAGACATTACTACTGCTCTAAAAAGGTGCTTCATTTAATGTTACTTCTTCACATTTCTTACAGTATTCAAGTCATTCACACATTCACTTCAGTTGCTTACTTATTGGTTTCTGTTTCTGTTGGGCTAGCTCCATCTCCCTTTTCTTCCATCTCTCCATGTCTCCCTCAGAAACCAACACTAGACAACAAAAATAACAGGAAACAAGACAACCGTCAACGGTACATAGTCTGTAATGCGCTTGTAAATGGAATCTAAAAGTCTCCCATTTACAACTATTGTTACCTACTTCTTATGTTCATTGTTTACCTGGTGCCTCTCTGATGACAGATGAGATGTCTTCTTGAGCGAGAATCGATATTTTCTCTGCTTTATCTAGTCTTTGCAGGAGCTGCACCTCTGTAAATACAGTTTAATTTACTTATGCTGACCAATTTGTGTGTGATCAGCTTCACTCCAGAAAATATAAAATGTATATACAGTGAACCACCAGCACAGAATTATGACAGGTTATACAGCAGTGGACAAACCTAGGTCAGTTGATTTCCTCCATCCATAATGCAAAAGAGCATCAGTCAGCAGGTCAAGGCGGTGAGATGGAGTCATCTCCTTTGTGACTCTGGCAAATCTTCGGAGGAAAGACCACAGCCTTTCCATTCCTTCCCCGTCTGTGAGCCCAAACCCATCAAGCCGCCTGGTGCTGTACTTGATCTGTGATTAAAGCAAAGTCGTAGAATATCACATACACTGAGCATGATCGTACTACAGTGGAAACTGCTTATAGTGATCACGGTTACAGTGATAAACCATTAAATGGATCAAAAAGCTTGAGACCGAATCATTCCTATAGAAATGCTGTGTAAATAATTTGTTTATTGCAATCAAATAGTCCACTAACAGTGTTCATATTGTGTGTGTTTGGTGTGTGTGTACATACGCTTGCTGTGCGCAGTTGCGCATCATGTGATGTTTTCCTCGACTCATACTGCTGTGGTCTAGTAAGTTATTTTGCCCTCCCGGTTCTGTTCTGCTGGCATTTTGGGACTTTTATGGTGCATAATTATTGTCCCCGCTCTCTCACAGCAGCAGGTAGGCCTACTGTATGTTACATGAGTGGAATGTAATGCATTTACCCTGACCATTCAGACAGGGCTTGGAGCAGCTTATGTTATTTTGTCTTAAACCCCTTAACTGTCACCCCCCATTTTTGAACATATACGTGAGAGTGCACTATCCAAACTTAAACTCTTATAATTCATGAATGCTTTGGAATACAGATATAAGTTTGGTCTCTTTTTTAAGAAGACAATCAGCAGATTACTGGAGAAGTGGAATTATTTTAATTAGATTAAAGATTAATTTTAGGCATTTCTACATAATTTCAGCTGTACAGTGGACAGACAGGGAGTGAATGATGTGCG
The DNA here is from genome assembly GCA_027564155.1 of Gymnocypris eckloni scoliostomus. Taxonomy (NCBI): domain Eukaryota; kingdom Metazoa; phylum Chordata; class Actinopteri; order Cypriniformes; family Cyprinidae; genus Gymnocypris; species Gymnocypris eckloni. The sequence continues at coordinate 19,864,259 of CM050435.1, forward strand.
ACACAGTTCCTGATGTCTCTATAAAGTCAATGAATTACCTGGCAGGGCAATTTGTGTCCATAAATGTGAAATGCCGGTACAGCCAAGGAGATGTTGTGTGGTATGCCCTCCCCTGATTTCTGATTGAACACAGTATGGCATAATAAACAATAATTCAGTTTTACAAAAAAAAAAAAAAAAGTACTTACATGCAAATGTGAGGCAACAACACAGGCAATGTCATAGACTACTTGCAGGTGTATGTTCTTATCCTCACATCTTCGAAGTAGCTCATCGATGACATACAGGGGATAGGCTAATCTATTTCAAGACAAAAATGTGAATGATATCACACTTTATTATACTGAGGAAAAGTAAAAAAAAATATTTATACAAAATCTCCAGCATAAATTCAATACCTAAATACTCAGCACCTAAATAACCTAAATACCTATACCTAAATAACGGCACTCAAAATGATCCAAATATTTGTCATGTTTTCTTATATTAGTGAAGATTATAGAATTGTGGTAAAGTTTAATTTTTTCAATATTTTGGGATCTCCCATATACATTCCACGAGGTTCATATTTGGTGACAAAAAGTATATATATATATATATATATATATATATATATATATGGCTTATGTTAGGGTCATGCTATTATAAGCATTTTATGAATAGGTAGAATCAAACAGGGAATTATCATTCTGGAACACTGGGTCAATAGTCAGAGATGTAACAACTGTGGCATAGACTTGCCGTTCTCCTTGGCTCATGTTGACAAACATTAGTGGCATTTCATGACGACAGGAGGCTCCAAATACTCCTGTAACATCAAGTTTCTTTGCTTGTTGTTGTGACCTCAGCACGTTGCCAGCCTTGAAGTTACTGCAGTCCTAAACATTTAAGGAAAACATGGATTTATGGGAGGAATAATGGTCTTTTTCCAAGAGTTAAATCTAATATTTCATGGACTCAGTTTTCTCAGATCTAATAAAGTATTCTGCAACTATGACTAACCTCTTGAGGCTTTGAGCTGTCAAGATGTGATAGCAGGTATTCCTCTACATCCTTTTCATCAACAAACATGCGGGTTCCATGTAATGGCTCAACCGCACTTGTCCCTGAGCTTTGCTTCCTCACAAGGCCAAAGTTGGCATCCAATGTCACTATCATATCTCCATCCGCCTGAAAAACAAACACTTACAATAATCCTGGTTTTGTATCTGCACCAGGTTGATACAATTGTAATATTACTGTTTTATTATAATACTTTATACGAAAATTAACTAATTTTGCAGATATCAATTCAATGCCATCAGGTGATGGAAAATGCAATTATCGTTAAACAATCAAGAACCACACTGGAACTAGAACCAACCTTTGGACATGCTGGGCATGTGGTCCCATCATCTAATTGTGAGCAAAGATCTACCAAACATCTTTGTCGGAAGTGGTGATGCCTAAACTGGGATATGGATTCTCCCACCAGGGCTCTGTAGAGTGTGTTAACCTACGGTACAAGCATCAGTCAGTGAAAACATTACTGTTTCATATACTTACATCTAGTGATGGTGGTTCACTCAGAAGTTGTTATTTTATAGAAAAATATAAATAATACTTTTGCATGCAACTGTACAATCCTAGATGGTTCCATACATTTTTACTTTTAGTTGTGATAATTAATGATGTAGTACAATCAAGGAAGAAGGTGTAATTTTCACATCTATATGGACTCGTCAGTCTTCCATGAAAGTAGCTGAAATGGTCACTTCACAGACAGGACTTCAAACTGACCTCTGCAAGTGTGAGGTTATTTTTCCAGCGCAGGGTGTTGCAAAAACCCTCAACAGAAACCTGACACTCCAGTGACAGACAAACAAAAAGCTCTAGCAGAGGGATGGAGAAGGCTGTCTGGGGCTTGTCGGCTGTTGCTGGCCAGAGCCCATACCTTAGCAGAGTGCAGGTTTCTAGTTCACACACACACATATCGACTGTGACGGTGCAGAGTCCGCCTGCCAAAAAAAAGGGGAAATAAAATAAAACACATAACCAAGTACTACTATAGAGACTACTATCAGCATAGACTAAATCACTTTAATCACTTGAATGTGTCACCTATAACGTAATGTTTGTTATTATTGGAATCAACAAACAGGCACATAAAATAATTTTCAAAAATATTTTACAAATTTGATGAATTCCTTATGGGAATTCATTACTCCACATTTAATAGGATTGGATTCCTCAACCTGTTAAGAAAATTAAATACATTAAGATTTTTCAATGTAAAATGACAAACCTGAGCTGACAATGACCTTCATGACCTTCGTGTACACAGCATGGGTGCCATGGCCTTCAGGTAAATATAGGAATAACCCCAGGGAGGATGGCTCATAGTAGTCATTCTGTAAGAAAGACTGATAGCTCTAACAAAGTTTTTAAAGCAACAAACTCGAGACACTAACATAGTACTACATAGTGTATACTATACTATATACTATACTACATAGTATACTATATATACTATACTACATAGTGCTAAAACAATTTGAAGAATCGAATGTATCTGTAGAAATTACTGTGAGTTTGCTGTCTGTATGTATGACCACATGCTATTGTTCTTACATTCCACTTATCAGGAAGGTGCAGTGAATTTCTGTGAGTCCTCCTCAGACAAGCCTCACAAAACACTGCCGTGGTGCTGCACTCAATGCCCCTATAATCAGCATGTTCTAGGCAGACAACACACTGGGTAGTGATTGGTGCTGAACATTCAAACGACACCTTAAGCATGTCATCCTTGACTGCATCCCAGGCATGAAGCTCTCTTCTTTGCCTTACTGTATGCAGTCTCAGAACATGAACTACAGCTCGGTGCCACATCATCAGGTTCAGGATGTTGAGGTGTAATAGACGTGGAAGGGTCTGAAGGGTCCGAAGGGTGGGTCTGTTTGGAGTTGGGCTGGGGAAGACCTTGTTTAAGGTAAGAAACCTTTGCAGGCCCAGCGATACACCTCCTCACCACCTTAATCTTAACGCTCCTGTAGCGTGTGCTCTTAACTGCTTTTCCCATATCTGAAATAAAAATATTTGTCAATTATTAGATAAAGCAAAGTGCAACCCGTACTTCTTATCACAGCCTAAAAGACAGAAACCCATCAGTGAACATGGGATGCAGATGAGGGATATCTATTTGGTACCTCTATATACATAGATAGATATTTACCACAGTCTATTTACTTCTAATAGATTGCCAGTGTTCGTCTTTAGCATGAATGTAATTGTAAGCTTCCAGCTAAGTGACAGGTGTGCTAGTAGAGCAGCAGCCTGATTAAATTTAACATTATAACGTTACCCTAAGGTTCCTCATGCATGACCAAAAGCTTTGTTCAAACCCACAGAACTTTATATTACATTCTAGTCAAGATCCCAAGGTTTCCAAACGTACCAAACAGCCATAAAATACGCCCTGGGTTTGAATATTTCACTCAACATGAGTATGATAACATTATAGCTTCAGTGAAGCGTTACTGAGCAGATAAGACAATAAGCAATAAGCCTACTTGTCTTACAGTGTGGAAAAAAGTAATTTCTATTGGCTAAATTTGCGTTCAACTAGTAAACTAAATTTCCCCATTAGCTTCAGACACGTAAAAACATGCTAATTACTGTCATGCCAACACGGTTATCTCATGTCAACACTCATGTCACGCCACTTTAAAACGCTCGGTTTTATCATTTAAATGCTCTTACCTGAAAATATATGAATAGAGAAATACCGCAACGTTGCCGCGTTCCACTAGACTTCCGGTTACCGGCGAGCTGGATTCCTCTGGGATTGGATCTGGAGTCTTCTTTTGCATTTGCATCGGTGATTAACCATGTCGATAGATGATAACAGTCTTCTGAGCCTAACAGTAGACGCAGCAGATCTCTTCTGGCCCATATCTATGACCTGATATCCACTGATAACGCTTATTCAAATCAAAAATCTTCAGTGAATGAAGTCTTGCCCCACAATCCACCCCAGCTAAACGTCTTCAAATATTGAAAACTTTTTTGTATTTATCAACAATCTTTTGTATATGAGTTCCAAATGTCAGTTTAGTATCCAGCCTGTTCTAAAGGTTTGCGATAGCTGTAATACTGTGACATTGTCTCTCTTTTGAAAAACAGATAACCTGTGTTTTTGACACTGATAATCAGAATCCTCACATATCTGTCCATTTCTTCACTTCATTAATTGCACTCTGCATACTATTAACCACAGACAAAACATTCCTCCCTCTCTTCCACGTTGCCCCATCATCTGCAAAAAGAGACTTTTCAACTCCTGCACCAAGCTGGGAAAAAATGTCATTAATCATTACATTAAATATGATAGGGCTACACACGCTTCCCTGAGGAGTCGGAGAAAGACTTCTTCTTCATTTAAGGCCAGAAGGGATACGTATGGCCTACCGGGCATGCATTCATCAGTACAGCTTAGTTTTTGTCACACTGTACAATAATTAATATTGTTTTAATTATTGTAAGGGGTAGGTTTAGGGTTGGGGTATGTGTAGACGTTAATAAAACACAATCTAATAGGTAGAAAAATAATTTCATTGTTCGTTTCCGGTTGGAGAATATTATAATTTTTTTATACTATATCATACTATACTATATCATCATAAAGGCATGTTTAATAATGTAAGTGCACATATTGTGAATTCATTTGAAACACTAAGGCCCGGTTTCATAGACAGGGCTTAGCCTAAACCAGGATTAGGCCATTGTTCAATTAGAACATTTAAGTAATTTTTATAAACATGTCTCAGAAAAAAGCTTTAATAATAATAATTTGTTACATTTATATAGTGCTTTTCTGGGTACTCAAAGCGTTTTTCATAGAAGGGGGAATCTCCTCATCCACCACCTGGATGATGCGACGGCAGCCATATTGCACCAGAACACCCACCACACACCAGCTTACTGGTGGAGAGGAGACAGAGTGATAGGCAAATTTGGCCAGGATGCCGGGGTTACACCCCTTCTCTTTTTCGATGGACATCCTGTGATTTTTAATTACCGAAATGTGACAAAAAATAGAGTAGTTCGCATCACTGCGTGTTTATTTTGGCCGTTTAACGTTTATATCATAAAACAGTTCGCTTTCTAGCGTAGCGCTGAAATCCCGTGAGCTGTAAAGCCACGCCTTCTTTGATTTGATGGGCAATCTTAGTCTTTGGCGAGCGCTGATTAGCCTAACATCATTAATGTCTAATCACATCGAAGTCCAACATTACTGAAACCCAATTAGATCTGGAGCGTCAAATCAGTCTGTTACACCAATGGAACAATTAAACTAACGGGCTAATTAAAAGTCTAATTGTGCCTATTAGCCTGAAATGGGCTTCTCATACATTTATACCAATGCATTTCTATGCTTTTAATCAGTTGTGATTATGTTTTACATGTGTTACCAATCCTTGAAATTAAAAGCTTTCAACAATTACACTTCATGTGGACAAATGGCTCAGATAAGACAACGAACATCTTATGAATTAAATATGCATCTGCTCAAACGTCTCACTAAGGATATATTGAGAGCCCAGAATAATAAAATAAATATTAACTGCTATGGAAAATTAATTAACACATTACAATGTTACATTGATTAACTACATCAATGTGAACCAACAAGCAGTATTTCTAAATGTTTCTACATTTGTTAATCAAATATCTGTTAACATCAGTTGATGCATCATGAATCAACATTCAATAATGCATTTTTAATTAAAGCACAATTTTATTACTGATAATTCAATGAATTCATTTTTTAAAATATAGTTATTATTTTCATTATTCCTGCAAAACAATAGTTTGTAAAAATGACTAGATATAGAGTAACTTTGATTCAATGCTTTAATTGAAAAAAAGCATACCATCATCACATGATACAAAACGAGAAAAAACAGAAATAAAAATCACATGGGGAGATTACAAAAAAACATTTTTAAAACTTCAGCCTTTTAATCAAATCATAAAAAATAATAAAACAGTAAATTTCTATGAAATGGACCAGATTAATCACAAACACCACATCTTTAGTCTGTTGCCTCATGTCAATAATCACAAAACGGGTTATTCATCTTCAGATCTTTCATAATCATAACCACGTCTGTAAACATATGCAGCGTCATCCACATGATCATTAACATATTCGCAAACTCTCCATGAACTGAATGGTGAATAAGGCCATTTGGGTTCCTACGATGGAATGTAAATTACAAAATTGAGAAAGAAAAGGTGTGGTGGTGGAAAAGGACCTCATCGATAGTGCCGCGGCGGCGGGCTGTGATGCTGGAGCGGCGCTCGGCGGGAGGGCGGGCTATGGCGGGTCATGTGACGCGGGGGCGAACGGTAACGGGGCGGTGGTGACCCTCTGCTCTGGTATGGGGGTGAGTAACGTCCTCGAGACCTGGAGCGGGAGCGGGAGCGCGAGCGACCCCAGCTTGTGCCCCGCTCCTCCATCACTCTGATGTAAGACGTCTCTCCCTGAGCCACAAACAAACAATATTCAGAAACACAGACAGCAACAGACCACTGATTCCAGAGATGCTGGACAAAAACTCAATTTATTTTAGTAAAAAAAAAAAACATTTGTACAGAATATACAGTTACACCTAAAATGATTCAGACATCGGATATAACTAGATTTTTTTTACTAGTGTGTGCAGGACACTGTAGTTCATTTATGTGAGAATAGCAAGATAAAGTAAATTGGGACAGGCCTATTATAACCACAAATTATTCATACAGTGGACTACCAGTAAAATTGATCAAATAAATTGTGACCAAAAACTATTCAGACTTGAACTGATCATGTTTTGCTTAAGTGTTTTTTCTTTAATTACTAATGCAGTGTTTTTACACCACATACTGAACAAAATTAAGCACTGCTTGGTAATTAGTTGACCTAAATTGCTATTATCTAATTGTGACCCTGGACCACAAAACCAGTCATAAGGGTCAGTTTTTAAATTGAGACTTATACATAAATGTGTCATTGATGTGTGGTATGTTATGATAGGACAATATTTGGCTGAGACACAACTATTTGAAAATCTGGAATCTGAGTGTGTAAAAAAATCTGAATATTGAGAAAATCGCCTTTAAAGTTGTCCAAATGAATACGTAGCAATGCTTATTACTAATCAAAAATTAAGTTTTGATATATTTGCAGTAGGAAATTTACAAAATATCTTCACTGAACATGATCTTTACTTAATATTCTAATGATTTTTGGCATAAAAGAAAATCAATAATTTTGACCCATACAATGTATTGTTGGCTATTGCTACAAATATACTTCGTACTTATGACTGGTTTTGTGCTCCAGGGTCACAAATGTGTAATTAATTGTAACAGCTGATTGTAAACTATTACATAACTTTCTATAAAAGTTATCTGACATTATCAAGATGAGTTTGTTCTGACAAGTCTGAGTTCTTGTCATATTTTATTACCATTTTCTAAACTACAGCGAATAAACTGTGATAATGTGAGAAATGTTGAATACATTTTGGTTTGACTAACTTTCAGTGAACTGTAACCTGGTCAGCTACTTAGATGTGCATTAAATATTAATAGTAGATAAAAAATAATAATATTATGATCACTACAATGCACTTAACATTTGATTTTCGGTTTAATTATATGTTATGTATTATATAATCACTAGCCCTGAAACCACCTGACCCCAGAAGTCTATGCTAAATTAATATTAGTTTAAACGCAAAAATCTTAAAACTACTGACTAACATGTCCACTACCGTTTAAACGTTTGGATCAGTAAGATTTTTTGGTTTTAAAAGAAGTCTCACCAAGGCTGCATTTATTTGATAAAAATACAGTAAAAGAGTGAAATATTATTACAACTGAAAATAGTTATCTATGTGAATATCTGCTAAAATGTAATTGTTTGCTGTGATCAGTGTCACATGATCCTTCAGAAATCCTTCTAATATACTGATTTGCTGCTCAAGAAACATTTCTGATTATTATCAATGTTGAAAACAGTGGTGCTGCGTGATGCATTTTATTTTTAGGATTATTTGATGAATAGAAAGTTAAAAAGAACAGCATTTATTTGAAATAGAAATCTTTTGGAACATCTGAATATCTTAACTGTAATTTGTATTTATTAACTTAATGCATCCTTGCGGAGTAAAAGTATTAATTTCTTAATCTTATAGACCTCTTTTTAATTACTTCAAAACAGAAGTAAAATGTAAAAAATTAAAATGATCAAAATAAAAAAGAATAAGTTGAGAGAACAATAATACAATTATAATAAAAAAGACCTCAAATGTTAGTCAATGGCAGTGAATCTAAAACTATACATGTTAAACAAAAATATAAATCTTCCCACAGGAATTAAACCATTAATGCATGAGAAGATAAAGAGCAATAAGAGATTTTAAAAAACTATTTTAGCAAAGGCAAATGTATTAACTTTTTTTTTTATACAAAAAAGAAAAAACACAGAGGGTGTACTGAATTTGTCTGAATTGTATGTTTAATGAACAGAACCGGTTCCCCAGGACCCTGACCTGGTGGGATCTGAACTCTGTGCTGTCCAGGCGTCTCAGTGCGTACTCCATGTCCTCACGTCTGAGGAACTCGACCACACCCTCGCCGTCATGCTGCACGTCAGCGAAACACACGTCTCCAGCCTCCCGCATGTGGTCCTTCAGATCCTGCCAGCTGCCGCTGGGAGGAAGACCTGCACACGGGCCAAAGGCATTTATTATACTACAGTCTTGATGTTTTGTGCAAGAAAGTGCTGCAAACATTTGTGTAAAACCCCAGGTTTCATTAAAGGTGCTGTATGTAAGTTTTGGACTCTTCTAAAGCATACAAATACCGTATATGTTTGCAGATATTTAAGAAACATGCTAAGATAACATACTTGTTTATCTGAAAAACAATGCTCAGTTATTCTCCTTTGAAAATGTGCGTTCCGGGCCGGAATGTCGATTTGTGTTGTGGTTTGTGAAACCCGTCCACTGCCAGTTTACTCAATTGTATTTCGGCACCCCGGGTTGCCAGTTGGCAGAAAACACAGCATATTTCATTTAATTCATCGTCATGTGCACTCGTTCCTGTTGGTGTCGTTAATCTGGCAACCTGCGTGAGTCAAGTCTGAGGAGAAAACTCATACAGCACCTTTAAACTTATCAACCCTCTACATTGCGAATAAATCACTCGCATATGCGTCTAAATGATGTCTAATATTAGCCAAGGGCTAATCAATTCTCATATTTTACTCTCAAGTGTGTGAGTTGGAGGCCAAGTATAAGTTTAGCACAGATATATTTTCACTCTCTGAACACTCTGACCGAGCGCTTCAGAGTTTCACTCTCCGTCAAGCAATCTGTGCTATTTCTCAGTGTATCTGAATGGATGCACAACGCACCTGTATTTGACGAACCGTGAACTCTAGTGTAACGGTGCATGACTTTTTACAGTCTATGCGCTTTGGTGAGAGCAGAGAGTCTTACACACATGCTGAATTGACGCGCTAAATGCAAACGATACTCTTTGTTGTATTTTCCTGTAAAAATAACGGAGTTCCTTTGGATTTTTTTCAGCTTTTAAGAACTGTCGGGTTTTCCAGCAGTGGGCGGAACTAATGCGCAAACAGCAATCTCATTGGCTGATTCTCACTTATTACTGTCCCGGTTTTGATTTCAGCGAATCAGTTCGAGCGAACGCACATAATCTGATTCATATTCATGAATCCAGCAGCTCGTTAATCCTCACTGCATTTTATACTCTTATTAGCAGAATTCATATTATTATTATCGTCTCATAAGTATCATTGTTAGTTTTTCCCATTTTTGAACAGCAGCACTGAGAGAGCAAAAAAGCACCACCCCCAGTCCTAAATTGAGTTAAAATGTCTATGTATTCATACATGCTTACTAAGTTTTAATTCTAATTACTTAAGTTATATCATTAAATAATACTTGATTATCATAATGTCATATTACAATGCTCGACTGACCGATGTAAAGAATGGGATATATATATAGATATATATGTCTAGTATATCAGTCTGGCGAGTAAACAAAAAAATGAGGGTTGCTTACGTTAAATTCAAGTTTTGAAGATGAATTATGGGTTTGTTGAGTAAATGGTGACAACATTCATTTTGGGGTGAACTGTCTCTTTAAATACTGTTTAGTTAAATTATTGAGTTATTTTAGTATCCTTGATATACTACAATTTTTGTTAATATTTTTAGTTACATTTAATTTTTATATTTTCTGTTTTCATTTAAAAAAATATTTTAACGTTTTAGCAATTTTTCTGTGTGTTTTTACCATTTCAGTTGTTTATAAATATGTCTTTACAGTTTTGATTCACTTTTAATTATTTTACTACAAGATAAACTAAATAAAAATTAGAACTTTTGCCGTGGTAACTTGCTGAAATAAAATAGATATTTTTATATTTGATTTAATTTATTTTACATTTTATTTTCAAACAGATTTTTTTTAACACTGAGGTTATAATAGTTTTATTAAACTATAGTAAGCCTACTATACAATTCATTGAAGCAGTGTTACCAGCACCATTTTAAGTCGTATTATTCTTGCATGAAGCCTCAAAGATCTTATCTCACCCGTCACAATAACGCGAAATTCAGATCTGCGCGTCGGGGGCCCAAACCTTCCCCGTGGTCCTCCTCCCGCAGGTCCACTAAATTTGGATCCAGAAGATCGTGGATATTCCACACGCAGCTTACAGTCTCCAAATCCATATCCATTCCTTCCAAAGACGGCGTCCTCCGCATCCCTAGAGGAAGAGAGGAAAGTGCTCCTAATTTTCGTTCTACACGTGAAAAAGCCTCGTCCGTGTTCTCGGAGGCCGCGCGACTCACCGTGGGTCCTCAAATCGCACAAAGGCAAACGGGATGGTGCCTCTGTTGTTCTTCAGCTCAATATCCCGAATTTTTCCATATTTAAAGAAGAGATCCTCAATATCCCTCTCCTGGATTTCCATGGGAAGGTTTCCCACGTAGATTCGTCCGTCCGACATGGCTTGAAACCCACTGGACCTGCAGCCTTCAAGGAAATAGAGCGTTTTCCGTGTCAGGGCGTTCAGAACATCCAAACTCTAGTCCGTCCTCTGAAAGCCTCTTTTTACAACTCTAAACTCTGGCGGATGCAGAACATGTCGAGTTCAAGAAACCCAGCATAGGAGCCTCCAGGACCACAGTCTGAAAACTTAGAAACAAGGACAATCGATTAAAATGAACTCATATGAGAGGCAAACGCGGAACAAGGGCCTGATGCCTCCAATAAACCATGAAGCATTTGAATAACATCTGCAAACCACATTTACATCTGATTCACTACATCACCTCTTTCTGTAGGGCAAAAATCATCTCAGTTTGACATTTGTGAGCCTGGACCGCAAAACCAGTGTATACCCGCAGCACGGATATATTTGTAGCAATAGCCAACAACACATTGTAAGGGTCAAAACGATCGATTTTTCTTGTATGTCAAAAATCATTAGGATATTAAGTAAAGATCATGTTTCAAGAAGATATTTTGTAAATGTCCTACCGTAAATATCAAAACTTTATTTTTGATTAGTACTATGCATTGCTAAGAACTTCATTTGGACAACTTTAAAGGTGATTTTCACTCTCAGATTACAGATATTCAAATAGTTGTATCTGTATAAATCTTTAAAAAAAAATGAACCTTATGACTGGTTTTGTGGTCCAGGGTCACATATAATACATATCAAGTTACCATACTTCTAGCTAAGGCCTAGAAAAATGACTTTTATGTTAAATGGCATGTTACATTTTTAATATGTTATATTAGACAGGGCAATTCATTGACCAATCAACCTCTAATATGAGCTTTGTAAAGAGAATCGCTATGAAAATTTGTGTTTGAATATTTAATACTACATTTTTTTATATTTAATATACTTTTTCTGCAGACTTTGATAATTCAATAAAATGAATGCAATGCAAATCAGAGGACAGCCATGACAGCTGCTAACATCTCATCTTACGCATTGAATTCGTTATTTAATCCATAATTTCTAACTAAATCCGTTCATTTGTACTACAATATATATAGTAGTCAGTTTAAAAATCTAAAATTGTGATATTTGTGCTTCATAACAATACAACACAATCATGTTAGCATACTAGCTGTTAGCTTCTTTGTTGAGACAACTGAAACTCAAAGCAAGATGACAAACACCAGCAAATAACGAGCTCGGCCTTTTTTCTCATGGACGAATATGGTTAAAGATCAAATATAACTGAAATTAATATTTTGATTTACCTCTGTAATTTGCAGCTCGTAATAAAAACCAAGGATAAATGAGCGCACGCGCTTCCCCTCCCCGGATCAGGAAGTGACACAAACTTCCGCCCCCTTTAGACTGAAACGAGCAACTGCAGCAGACGGATGACATCTGTACAAAATACAGACAAGACGAAGACACCATAAACGTAGCCTTTAGCGGGGTTAATACAGTTTAATCCTCTGGTGCTCTTCGGTCACTTTTGACCGAAACATTTAGAATTTAAAAATACAGCTTCATCGGAATGATACCAAACTTGGTGAATGGCATTTTGAATGTAAACACACACACACACACACACACACACACACACACACACACCTATGAACCACTGTGTCTGTAACAGAGCAAAGTTTTGAGAATATGTGAGATCCATTCAATAATTCAGTCATAATGCAGGACAAGCTCACAGCAGTGAAGGGGTGACACTCTAAATCACACCATTCATGAACACACAAAGACGCACACACACACACATTATACACACACACGCATATGAACTGTGCATTTGGACACTTAGGTTTGTCCCTTCACATCGTTCTGAGCATTTTTTTTTTTTGCGGGGCTCTGTGTCAAGAGTATAAGAAGTAAAATAAAATAAAAATTGTCACATGGCGATTTGTCCCTGAAGGCCATGCCTCATTTGTTTCACTACTCGCCTGTCCAGGTTTCTCTCATGTTCATGGACTGTACATAAATTGAAGTCTCTCTACCCATTTTTCCCCAAATCTCTCAGACGAGTGCCAGCTTGTCAAACTTGTATTAACTGCATTTTTTGTACAAATTCTGAATCTAGGTTTGACTGTAATGGAAAAAAAATGGATATGAATTACTGCATAAATATTAACCATTACCAAAAAATAAGAGGTTAGTTATAAGTGTCCAGTCACTTTTGATCGGGAAGAGCACAATGTGACTCCAACATGAGGCGCACCAGAGGGTTAAATAACATAGATGAATATAGAGATACAGATTTGCCTACTTTAAGATTCATCAAGCTTTGAATAGTTTCCATACACTTCTCTAGTTCAACTCTAAATAAAGAAAACAGAGTTATAGAGCCAGTCAATTTTAGTATGAGAAATGTAGCTAGCAGGAAACTCAAATGAAGTGATATTTTCCTCGATTCTCTTTTCAGTAGTCAAACAATCCAAAGAAAAGTCACTTACAAAATGAGATTGGATTAACATAAAAAAATCAAAACCAAAATGTCACTGTGGGTTTACAAAACAAGCGAATGACATCTTCATCATTATATATATGTAGTACTCCCTTAACAATAAAAGAGAGAGAGACAGAGACAAGAGTTAGTGGTTGCCCAAGCGGTCCTCTTTGTTGTCTACAGATAAACATTGTATTTCATCATAACACTTTGAATCACAGTAACGTTAGTCATTAACACAGTAGTCATTAACACATATAAATACATACTTAAATCAGATCACAGTAAATAAATAAATAGATAATCATATTTACAGAAATGTTGTAGATCTGTCATACATCTGGATGTACTCATAAATATGTCAGATCAACTAGCTGTTACTCAGGTAACGTTAAATATTACAGGTAACGTTAGTATGCAAACGACTCCGATAAACTCTATGAAACAGGTATTCAAATTACACAATTACACAAATGATCAATTAAAACAAATTATTAAACCATTAAAGTGTGTAAACTGTACTTTGGCATTACATTTTAATACATTTAACTAACCTTAACAATAAAAGAGAGAGAGACAGAGACAAGAGTTAGTGGTTGCCCAAGCGGTCCTCTTTGTTGTCTGAGGATGCGCTGCGGTTGTCACGGTAACTCTACTCTCTCTCAACTGTCACCAGGAATTCGTAAAATGCAGCTGTACTGTCCAGTACAAACTCATTATAACACATTAAAGTTATTTAAATTAAACTTATATACACATGTAAATAGAAATAGACGTACGTAAATACATAACATAATATTTACAAATAATTTTATATTTTTATGACACAAACTCTACGCAGCAGGGTGGTCACATATAGAATTGTATATTATATTGGAACATTTTCAAAAATAATTTATAATTAATTTATACACTAATTCATTTATATTCTATTTGTACATTTCAATAAAAAATGTAACAAAAAGCAAAAATAAACAGATAAATCTTTATATGTATTCATTTTATGTAAACATTTAATAAACCACTTTTCTTGTTTCCCAGCCTGATTGCACAAAGTGCTCCCACTAAAACCAATACATAACCTGGATTAGGATGTTTCTACGGGAAAATTAATATTATATAATACTAGTTACTCTTTTTAACGAAATTATTTAATTTTATAATCTTTTACAATTGTATAATCTTTATAATCAGATTGTATCATGAGGGAGATATAGTACACTTATTATTTAAACAGTCCTGAATCAAACTATGTGCACATCTTCATTAACACATAATAGTGATGGATCAGGAATAAACCCTTGCTGGGTTTGATATACACTATATTTCCAAAAGTATTGGGTCACCCCCTTCTAATGAAAGGTTTGACTACTTTAGTAATTTCCATGAGTACAAATCTTAATGTTTAAGCATATAATGATATTCTAGGGAATTGTGTGCTTATGATTTTATAGCAACAGTTTGAACAGGACTCTTTTCTATTCTAACATGACAGTGTCTCTGTGTATAAGACAATGATCAAAGAGAAATGATGATTCAGTCAGTGTGGAAGAACTTGACTGGTCTGCAGAAAGACAGCTGAACACCTCTGGTGTGACTTTAAATGCAGACCTTGAGCCAAAAACGCATCACCAAACACCAATTGGTGACCCCATACTTTTGGCAAAAAAGTGTATGTACATAAAATCATAAAGAGAGTTTTTGACTGATTGTGCATGACACAAAATCACTAACACAATGATATTGAGAGCTTATAATAGAAAACGTGCACGTTATAATATTTGTGTACACAAGCATGTCATTTGAGGACAGCTCAGAAAGTTTTTTTTTTTGCATAATTCAATAGTA
Organism: Gymnocypris eckloni scoliostomus; assembly: GCA_027564155.1. Taxonomy (NCBI): domain Eukaryota; kingdom Metazoa; phylum Chordata; class Actinopteri; order Cypriniformes; family Cyprinidae; genus Gymnocypris; species Gymnocypris eckloni. The sequence goes on from CM050435.1 coordinate 19,879,641, forward strand.
ATACCTCATTCTCATCACTATTCACATTGAATTCATTAAGAAGGATATTCCTGTCTTTCATGCTCTGTTCCACAGAAAGCGTGATCTGTAATGTAAGAGCCTAAATGTTTAAAGAGGCTAATATTTCCATACAATCCTTCTATAATCATCATCTAGTCTGTACTCAAAGTTATGATTGTAAAGCGCTTTGGGTGTAATACACAATAAAGCGCTATATAAATGCATCATTCATTAATTCATTCATTCTAATCCCGAGTGGTTGCGCTGTCCAGGTCAAACCAGGCGTCGTTGAGGTATATATTGAGTCTGAGAAGAATAACCATCAGTTCTCTGATATCTTTTATTGCTCATATGACATGCAGGTTATCATATGTTCATCACAGTGCTGGGAAGTAACTTACATGTAACTCATTTGTTTTTTAATTTTCATTGGTGGAAGACATTAGCAAATCAGGAACCTGTAACAATAACTTCTGTAAGATAAACGCATATGGATGATAAATTCAGCAAATTCTGGATAAACGCATATGCTGAAAGATGAGTCTGCATGCTTTATAAATCTGTTCATGAGGTGTTGTATTAAAAACACTTACTGATTAATTAACGTTTTAAACACAAGTCTGAATTCACTGTAAGCACATGTGGATATCGCACCGTTCAACGTGACAGAACATGAGCTGGGTGTGTGTTACAGAGAGGGATAGCCCACATCAGACGATTCATAAAACATGAAACAAGTTAACAGTGACGCTGAGCTTTTCATGTTCTTATTAAATCACAGATGGGTGTGTTCTCCTATTCCACGACCAGACAGTCCCTTTATCACCTACAAACATCAGACAGTAATACAGCGGTCACCAGTAGCACAGGTTCCCACAGCTGGATAAGAGCTATAGATGCGTATGCAGATCCATCCTTCGATCTCTGTTAGCTCTGTCTTTGATCCTGATGGGAGATCTCTGGGCTTATTCTGGGAATTAATGTGATCAGGCAATCCTGCTTTAACAAGGACTGATCAGGTAGGCATGCGACATCGAAATCTTTTATGAAATCAATCTGCAAACTGGCTGTTTGATACAAATTCTGTAATAAATGCAAGAATATTGTCTTAGTTTCACAATGTGATTTCAGATCTAAGCCTTTGAGTATGCATGAGTATTGTGTTGAATGTCTTGTGATGCATATCTGACATGCCTTTCACAAATTACATCACATGCATTTTTTATTAACAGGTTTTACAGTATTTTTGTCATTCTTTAAATTCTCAAAATATGAGAAAATATGAACACAAATGTAGAACATGTAGAACTTAAAAAAATAGCTTAAAAGTATTGTATTTCATTTTTATTTAGTTTAACTTGATGTACTGAAATAACAAACTAAAACTGAAATGCATTTTAAAAACATATATATAAAAAAACACCTGAATCAAAACAGAAAATATATAAATATAAGCCAATTCAAAAATATTTATAAAACTATAGCAGCATATGAATTAAATTAAAACAACACAATGTAACAATTAAATTATTAATCTTTTGTAAAAAAAAACACACATAAAAACGACAAAAATCAACTAAAATTTAAAATGACCATGCAATAATGAGTATGTACTATTCTAAATCTCAAGTTGGTTGGTTTTGGGCACTTATTTAGAAATGTTATACACCACTGATCTCACTTCATGTAGTACATGCTGGGTTTATACACTGAGCTGAAATGGAGATTAAGGCAGGAGTTGAATCTTTGAAACAGGAGTTGTTCTTGTAAACACTTGCAGAAGGCTGTGTGGTGTGTCAACAGAGAGTATAAGACATTGTTTCTGTACACATACTGACTGAGACTCGTGCATACAAATCCACCAAACTAGTTCCTAAACACACTATTTACACAACAGTGATGATGATGATGATTATGATACTCAGGTCAAGAAAGGTTGTCTCTTAACAAAAGCTGAATATGTCTTATAAAACTAATTATTATGAAACTCAGAGGACAGTTACAGCACTGCACGATGTTAAAACGAGTCTGACTAGCAGTCAGTCGACAGGTCATTAGTCTTAATTAAATGTACTGCATGTGGAAACGTCCTTCTTTACCAAACACAGTGTCGGAGTATGACTAAAATAAAAATTACATCGTTTAGTCAATTAGCATAATATTTGCATTTCTTTTTAAAACTGATTGATCATAGGTCTCATTGATCTGAGCTTTCACACTTCAGGTTATGAGTGAATATTGTCAAAATTATGCAGAAATAACGTTGTTTTCACTCAAAAACATTTCCCAAAAGGATCGTTACTAACTATGGTCATTAGTTCCATTGAACTCTATTGGTAACAATGGAACTTCCGAGAATAGATGCTTTTGGAAAATGCAGCTTAGATCAATAAAATTAATCGGTTAAAAAATTAAATAATAGAAATAATAATTTGTTACATTTACATAGTGCTTTTCTGGAAAAATACAAAACCTGCTAACTGAAATAAAACAAGCTGACAAAAAGACTGAATCCCAGATGTGGTGGCAAGATTGCATAAAGAAAGATTTATAAGCATAATTTTTTACCAGAAACACCAAATATGGTGAAGGAGTTTCAGTACGGCACAAGGGTTGAATGACTATAATGTGAGTTTTTGTTCAACGGTCCTAGTTTTAGTTTGTTAGTTTCACCACTTCCATGATCTGTTTAATGATGTGGTTGTTTTACCCTTTCGGGTCACGCTGTCTGATGGCCGTGTGCCCTCTCTTATAAAATGCCTGCTATACACCCTGCTAACTTGTAAGACTAGTCTAAGCAGTTTGTGCAAGTGGTCACAGGTTTAGGACTCATTTGTCTGTGTATGATTTGATTTCAAGGATCCAGGAGAGTTTGGAAGGGCGAATCAAATGGGGAATCGAGGCAAGCGACTGGTACCAAAGCTGTTTTTGGGGGCGTCTGTGATCTGCATCATGGGTTTCTACTGTTTGACTAAATCAACCCTCCTTGATACACACAGGTAATGAACAGATATTTGTGTGTATATCACTGTAAAAAAGCTTGTTACATTTAAATAAGTATGTGTTCTAATCAGGGCCGGCCCTGGCCAATTTGCTGCCCTAACTTTAACTTTAACAATGAACAATACATTTGTAACTATTTATTATTTTTGTTAGTGTTAGTTATTGAGAATTAACCTTATTTTAAATTGTTTCCAGTGAAACTATAAAAATATAGGTGCTGCCTAATTCACTTTGTAGATTAAACACAATTAAACATCAAGAATAATTACATCTGGTATTCCTGTTGTATTTCCAGTAGATGGCACCAAAGTTTTTCTAGCCCATTCTAATGATTTCATTATGAATTATAGCCTACTGAGAAACATACATCTTTAAAGTACATTTTATATTAGTTTAATAAGCCCAATTATAGGCCTATACAAACATTACAAAATTTGCCAATAAAAATACAAATACAACAAATCCCCCAAAACTACACAACTGTAGCGTAAAAATGTGATTAAAATGTGTTGTCATGTAAAATAACACTTATGTTACAAAATCTTGGACCTCTAGATCTCCAAAGATTGTTATTATGCTATTATAAACATTTAGTCTATAGGCTCTCTAGACTCGGCGAACATAGTTTGTTCACAAACTTTTACCTCATCTATAGAGCCCTTAAATGCATATCTACCTCATGTCTTTAGAGAACCGGGAGCTCATTTAGGGTGAATCCCATTTCTCTGTCTTACCCCTTCCACTTCGTCTTACCCCTAGCCCTTGTCCCTCGAAACCGAGTGGTAAGCGCTAGGGGTGAAAACATACCCCTATGAAACGAGACACCACTTGGTTACGGTTACGTCATCATACATCGTCGCTAGCGTGCTTCTACGTCACCAGAGGCGACAAGTGTTGATCACAAACTTGCCATGTAAAAGTGTGTGTTTGTCGATTGCGCGGGTTTTAGTGATGTTTTCTCTATTCAGATAAACGAGGGACTGTTGTGCAAATCAGCAATGTAACGTTAGCGTGGAAAAATAGTGATTTATAAAAAACGTTTCAATTAAGAGCATGGTTGCAAATATATATGTAAGTTACAGGACTGTGTAGAGCACAAAACAAGACTGTCGTCATTTTAAATCAATTATTTAAGACGAAAATAGTCTCTGGATGATCTGGCCGCAGTGTGTTCTGGGTGTGTAGAGCAATAAAATTGTTGTTTTTGTGGGACGATCGCTTATTGTGTACAGTTTTAAATGTATAGTATTGAAGTAGAATTGATTATATATAAAAAAGATAAATAAAATGTACTCATTTTGGCGTCCCTGTGGATCGACAGCGCACCCAGCATTTGCCTATTCCGCCTATGGCACGGGCCGGCCCTGGTCCTAATGTTTTTTCATTATTTTGGTGCCATGTGATACACTGTATATAAAATATATAATTACATTTACAAAAAAAAGTTGCCAGGAATTCATTGCAAAAAAGACCTTTATTTTTTAGAGTGCATGTACTTTGAAGTCTTCAAAATGGATCAAATTAACATATTGTAATCAAAACCCCAGTGATTATGCCAGTTTGTGTTTATTTCTGTCTTTTCAGTGTTTCTCTGGCCCCTTGTGCACCAATCGTTCAAGTGCATGATAATTCACAGCGAACACTCAAAGCAGATGCGACCTGCACGCCTAAAGTCAACCTGATGTTCATGAAGACCCACAAGACGGCCAGCAGCACTTTGATGAACATTCTCCTGCGCTTCGGAGAAAAGCACCAGCTGAGGTTTGCTCTCCCAAACGGCCGTAACGACTTCTTCTACCCGTCGAGCTTCTTTCGAACTCAAGTGAAGAGCTACCAGCCAGGCCTATGCTATAACATCGTGTGCAACCACATGCGATTCAATGCACCCGAAGTGGAGAAGCTGCTCCCGGCGGATGCCTTCTTCTTCACCATCCTACGAGATCCTGCAGAGCTTTTTGAGTCTTCGTTTCACTACTACAAAGCCTACGTGCCTCAAACGTGGAGAATCCCTGGAGAAAACCAACTGGAGGAGTTTCTCAATGATCCAAACCGCTACTTCAACCCACAGGGAATCAACGCCTTCTACCTCAAGAATCTACAGTTTTTTGACTTAGGCTTCGAGAATAATTTGGAAGCTGATGATGTGAGAGTCCAAGAAACAATTGAGTACATTGAAAATCGCTTTCAGTTGGTTTTAATTTCAGACCACTTTGAGGAATCGCTCATTCTGCTTAAAGACGCTCTGTGCTGGCAGATGGACGACTTGCTGTTTTTTAAACTCAATGCTAGGAATGTCATGTCTGTGTCTCCCATGAGCCCTGAACTGAGGACTCGAGCTCGGGATTGGAACGGAGCCGACTGGCGACTTTATCTGCATTTTAACGCCACTCTCTGGGCACGTGTGGAGAACTACGGCCGGAGCCGAATGGAGGAGCAGGTGAGGGAGCTGCGCAGGAGGAACGCGGAGATGGAGGATATCTGCATTGACGGCGGAGGAGCCGTGGAGGCGGCGGACATCACTGATGGACACATGAAGCCCTGGCAGCCCATCGGAAAAGCATCCATACTAGGATACAACCTGAGGAGAGACATCGAGCGACAGTATGAGGAGGTCTGCAGGAAGATGCTGACCCCTGAGATCCAGTATCTGACTGATTTAGGAGTCAATCTATGGGTCACTAGATTATGGGGCTGGTTTAAGGATAGTGTTGTTCAGTTTAGCTTGAGTTAGTCTAATTACTTCATATATGTTGTATGGATTTATATATTCATTAAAAATAATGATTTATATATTTTATATTACGCTCACTGTTTGGAAATTTGGCAGTGTTCATTTGTTGGACTTGCATTACTCAAGGTTGTCTCTAGTTATAACTAGGGTTGTGTACCGAAACCCGGTACCTATGGAACTGGTATGTACTGAACCGAATCAGAACGCAGATTTCGGTGCCTCATTTTGTTGCCATGCCTGAGCGATCGGTTGAAATATTTGTCCTTTGTTTCTCCGAAAGCACCACACGTGCAAAATAATTTCCCGACTGAGAAAATGCACATGAACTCAATTCGGAAAGCTCTAATAATACAAGTCCAACAAATCTTTGTAGTAACGCGAGTGTGCGGTTTTCACATTCTGACTTAAAAGCACAACTATCAATAAAACAGTCGGTCAAACAGAAAATATGTGATGCGTTAATCATGCATTTAAAAAAATTAGTGCCATTAAAATGAATTTGTGTTAACTTTAACAGCACTAATATCTATATATGAAGAGCTCTTTTCCAAAACGCGATAAACGCCAAATTTAAAATGAGTTCGTCATGCCATTTTGCTGTGTACTGAACCTATTCACTGCTCCATCAATGTTTCATGCCAAATCGCTATATTTCCTTGTTTAAAATGTACCTCACTCTCCTGACCTCACAAAGAGGCGCTCTAGCGACTGACGCTAAAAGCTGTAGCCTTTGGCGTTCCTTGTTAGAGCGCCCGCCTCCCGCGCCGGAAACCCGGGTTCGAGACCCGCTCGGTGTGATGGTGCGGACCCGGGGGGTTTAACAATCATTGTTTAACATGTTCAGACTGAGCCAACAGACCATTTTAACATGATAAATTGAATATTAACAAAATGTATGGGTCTAGGTAAAAAAATGTCATTTTCATGAAAATTATTAAAATGGATTTATAGCGTTTTGGAAAAGAGCTCTTCATATCTAATGTATCCTATATTTTTGTATACCCTCATTGGGGGCTGAGCCCCCCTAAAATAAAAATCCTAGAAAAGCCCCTGATTCAGGCAAAAGTTTGCTTTAAGAATGACCACACTGTTGACATTTTCTTATCACCATCACACCCTGAGGTCATGTGAGTTATTTGTCTTATCTGCAAGACATATCGGCATAATTTTCACATCGGGCCAATGCCAAGGTTTAAATTTTAAGCCATTATCGGCCGTTTCAGATTATATTCCGACAATATCATGCATCCTAAATAATGGGTTTGTATACAGCATGCTTGCCATGTTTACACAGACACATACTGGTCTAGCATGTATATGCGACTACATCGTTTTGAGTCGGTTTCAGATATTTCTTGAAACGACGCAGTGCGTATAGAAAAACGGGAGGAGGGGGAGGGGGGAGATAGGGAAAGCTCTGACTTTGTGTGAATGAACTGTAAATGTGAAAACGGCTTGCCATACTTGAACCGCCCAAATGGCGCCACGCCGCACGCAGAGTGGGCGGAGACTCGCAGATCCCGCCTACCATCGGGTGATCGTCGGCTCGTCTGAACCGAACTGCAGTGCAGAGCCGGAGTGGGGGGCTTGGCCCCAGTCCAGCACGGTCAAAATTAGCTCTCTGTTGAATTACATGCAGTCAGCCAGTGGAAACGGCTGAGATCCTGACGCCCCGGCTGAGATCCTGACGCCCCAGTCCCGCAGCCTTGTATGGGGTGTCCAAGCCCCGCAAGGCTGCTGCTCGGGTCCGCTTTCGTCCAAGAACGTCTTTTCCAACAGCAACTTTAAAGCAAAGGACAAGAACAAAGACTTTATCTGTAAGTAAACCTTCACACATTCGCCAAAAGTAAATAAAACAACAACACACATTAGTTAAGTTGACACAGCTATTATTCTAATTCTGCGCGATTTGAAGAGAATGCACGTATTTTGTTTTTGGTAATTCAAAATTGTTTCTAGCTCACAAAAAGCGTGACAGATGGGAATACACTCGAAAAACTGGAATAACGAAAGTGCCTCTGTAGATGTGCTGATATCGCAGCGCCTCCTTTGTTCTGTGTGCTGCTGAACAGTAAAGCCTATACTTGAGCTAACGTTACTAGATTCGGATTAATAAACGATAGGAAACGTGCCAAAGACAGTAAAAGAGCACTGCAAGAACTGAATGTACTATTTGTACCCAGACACAGACTGACTGTATTCCCCCCAGTCTGCCACCCACACACTCACAAACACAGCTTTACTAAAGCATTATCTGGGTTACTGATGTGACTGTAGGAAACTTGCTTCTGAACTAAAGCTTGGGGTTCAACCGGTTCTCAGTATCTTCAGCACGCCCGATGGGTTTGGAAAAGCTATTGCATTTGAAGCCTCTTGATGCCAGACTCATTTCTCGGTTCATGTTAGGACAAGGTGTCTTCCCCCCCCCACCATTTTCACCTCATTCAGCAGAATGCTGTGTCCTCAGTGCAGGAAAACCACATATATGTGATAGATTGGGACTGTCTAGGGAGCTCCAGGGCAGTTGCATGCATGGCAGTCCTAAATTTAGACACAACGATGAAGTCATGCATACGCGCATCGAAAGAGATGTGTCTCCTTTTGCTTTTATACTTATTTCAGCAGTGTGCATTTCAAATTGGTCTGTTTTAAAAAGCTTCTGCATGCATAAAGGGCATGTGAAATGTTTAAAGTGGCATTGCAATCATTTGATCACAAGCCTCTCCTTTTGCATTGCTAGGCATACAATTTGAAGGGTTCTTCTTTTTTTATTGGAAATTGCTCATTATTGCATAATATATATATATATATATATGTATTAGTAGAGTGTAGAATGGGTTATGGTCGACGTGAGCTGGAACGGGGTCAGCAGGGGCGTGTTTCCACAATCAGTCTGTTCTGCAGCAGTCGGTTAGGTTCATCGGGTTCATGCGCGCTCAGTATGGCGGGCAGAGGCGGGGGAAAATGTGACCTCGTTTGACTGGATTTGGAAACGCTCCAAGCTGCAGTCGGAGAAGTGGAATGGAAGGCAGGTGCCTGGCCGGCGAATGCGAGCATGTGTGTTTGCTTAAGAAAAGAACTGCATATGCTGCACTGTTGTTGCTGCTTGCATTTGTCTTTGACGGTGCATGTTGCAGGCTTGCACCGAGTGACTCAGCAGGAATGTAGGAGGATGGCTGTTGCTTCAGAGCAGAGATTACGACCTTAAATTTATAAGATGTTATGAATGCATCTCAAAAATTTGATATTTTTGTGCAACAGAAATTACCATTCATTTTCTCCATAGGTTATTTTATTATTAATATTGACTTATTAGAGACATACTGTGAGCTACGAGGTTGTATAGTTCACCCAAAAATGAACATTGACACCCTTTAGGCCATCCGAGATGTAGATGAGTTTGTTTCTTCATCAGATTTGGATAAATATAGCATTGCATTACTTGCTCAGCAATGGATCCTCTGCAGTGAATGGGTGCCGTCAGAATGAGAGTCTAAACAGCTGATAAAAACATCACAATAATCTACAAGTAATCCACACAAATCCAATCCACCAATTAACATCTTGTGAAGACAAAAGCTGTGTGTTTGTAAGAAACACATCCATCAAGACATTTTAACTTAAAACTGTTGCTTCCAGACAGATTTTCAGAAAACTTTTAATAATGGTATATGATTTGGTTGAAGCCAGCCTGGATTATTTCAAATATATATATTTTTAATAATCATTTTAATTATTAAAAAATATTAATAATCAAAAATGTAATTTCCAATGATTCCTCAAAAATATTTTCACCAATCATATATATATATATATATATATATATATAATATAGATTTAACTATGTTTTTATTTTTATTGGCACTTGCAATGCTTTATGGGATTGTAGTACTTAACCTAATTAGTGCCATTAACTACACAGTCTTGCATCTTTGTCTTTTTGTCGGATCTTTAAATGCTTTTTTTCCTTCAAGCCAAAGTTTGTAATGTGACTTTCCTCGCAGCTGGAGGGGTTGGTTCATCGCTTGTAACTCTTTAACAAGGACCTTTATTTTTAATTACCGGATGTAAAATAAATGAGAAAAATACTTCATTAATATTAATGAAGGATCTTCGTTTTGGGTGCAAGGTCCTTTAGTTCAATCAGACCAATATGCTATATGGAACCTGTGTGATATTTTTTTGAATGACATAAGGGTGAGTAAATAATGACAGAGTAATATTAGTAATTGATAATATAAAAAATTACCTTTCTTCTGCAGGTTGTTTCTTCAAAATGACACCAACAGGAGCAATGGGGGATCCCAATAGGTAGGTTGAGTCCTGTGGTAATCACAGTGTTCTGATGACATCCCAGCGTCTCAGTGATTTCCCTCTATTGTGTGTTGACTTCCTCAGAGCTGACGGCTGTGTTCCTGATCCTGGTGGGACTGAGAGGAACGACCACGAAAGATCGACATTCCATCTGTCTGATGCAGGATAGAGAAAGGCCCTCTTGAGGAATTGTATCCTCATGTATATTCTTTTTTATTTCCTAAATCATGTATATCATTGTTTTTTATGGTTATGGCGTGCGGTACAGGTGAATTATGACACTGGGGCTATTTCCCCATCTATGTGATTAATAACGTTTTAGAAAAACCTGGGACTCTAAGCCTTGATGATATGCTCTTCGGAAGGGGAGGCAGTAAAGACACACAGCACCTCAAGACAGACCTGACAGACTGGAGCTTCACTAAAGACCCACATGTCTGTGTTTGCAAACTCCACAGGGGCCCTCGGGGGTCCGGCGGCAGCAGCACGTCTTCCACATGTCCACTTCTACTTTACACGGCTGGACTCTTTCATACATCTGTGAATTCCTGTGAACAAACCCACCCAGAAATGTTAACAGTGTTTGGTATTAACATGCAATGTGACAAACGCTAGCGACCGATATGTGTTTTTAAAGGCCGATATCAACATCAGGGTTCCCACATGGACAAAAAGAATTGGTGTCGAAACAAGTTTTCACTCAAAAATTCACCCAAAAAATTGGAGAAGAAACTATTTTTACACAAATATTAAAGAAATTTCTACACACACACACACACAAAAACAAATTGGTAAAGAAATTATTTTCAATCAGAAATTACAAATATTTTACAAGAAGAAATGTAGACAACATATTTCACTCAGAAATTAAATGATTTCACCCAAAAAATGATGTAGGATCATTTTTCACTCAGAAATTTAAATTTCACAAGTAATTAAAAGGAAAGTACCACATTGCATTTATTGTGATTTCACAAATCTGAAAAAGTATATTCTTGCGAAACATACTCATATAATCCTTGTTTTATTTTGAACTTTGATTTTTTTTCTTATTTCTTAAGAGTGCATGGTAAAATATCAGTGAATTCTAAAATTGTAGCTCTGGAAAGTACATGAAAATGAATAGAATTGTGTAAAAGTCATGGAAAGTGAATATGATTTCTGTTTTCAAGTTGTGTGCTGCTCGTAATTATTTAATTGTCTAGAAATTGTTCCATATGGTGATTTCTGAAATTGATCAATTGCACTGAAGTAATGCAACATACATCAAATTCTCTAAAAACTATTTGAAACCAAAATGAGCACTTCTGTTAGCCCATGGCCATTTGGACAGTATCAAAATCAGTATCAGTCTATCACACTCGCAGAAGCACTTTGACGTCCCTCTCAGATACTCGCTCAGATCCATACGTCTTCATCACTAAACCACGTCGACATCAGTCAGTACTCACACCTTACAGTATTTACTAAGGCTAAGAGTCCCCAATTATTCTCATGCAGTTACTAAAAAAAGCTACAGAGTTCATCTTTTTTGTTTCATTTTTGTAGAATTTGCTTAAGTTTTGCTTTTTAACTTGTTTTGTTGCTTTGCTGGTATATTCAAGTGTAATCATGTACGTTGTGATATAGAAATAGCTGTAGAGATGCATTGTTTCCTTGTGGTAAGTGACTGAGATGCTGCCACGGATTTGAGACACTGATGAATGGTGCTATTTTGGACTTTAATCTGCTGCTTGGTAAGAAAGCTCAGATAGGTTTATTTTATATGTTCATGTTCGGAAGAGGTGTTGGTTCTTTGTTGTCTGGTTGTCGTAACTCGGATCGGATCGACTTTACTCCCCCTTGTTGTTTCTGTGTGGCTTTCTCATTGGACAGAAAATGGTCGTTTCAATTTTTTTACTCGAAGATGATTATTTGCAAAATTCTGAAACTATAGACAGTCGGAGCAATCACAAAACTGCAATTCTTAACACTATTTACCCTTTAATGTAAAGGTTTAATTCGAGGAGTAAGTTCCTGGCACTATAGTGACTCCTGGCAATAGCAAACTCATACTTACAGGACGGGGTACCTTCGCGGCCAATTTCATGTTTTTTTAGCGACGAACTTCTAATACATCAAGGACACATTCAAATAGACATCAGTGTGAAACACGGAGGATGTGGTCGCTGTTGTAGTTTGCTGCGCACGGTCCCAGGGTGACGGTGGTCTACATAGTGTACATACGCAGGGCAGCTGAGGTCAGATTTATCATCAGTCTAACAAGGACAAAAACGCTCATCCGTTTAGCACATGGAGTCCTTCGATGTATTTTCAAAGGCAAAACCAATGGTCTCATCAACACTAGCAGCTGGTTTTGTACATGAGTTTTCTGGGTTTTAGGATGAGAACCAAAAGCTTTATATTTATTCATTTAAGTAGCACGGTATCGTCACTCTGTATTTGCAGTTTTGTCTTTGCTTCCAGTTCACATACTTTTAAGAATCCTATTTCAGAGTCCGACTGGAAAGCCCACGTTAGTTTCTTAGTCTTCCATTTCTTTTTCCACTACACAGTGGGGACCTTCCCAGCTTGCTCTAGTCTTTCCTTAGTGCTTATTGATCGCATGCTCTCTGCTCTTCCTTTTGTTTCTGATCTGAATTTCTTCTCATAGATTAGATATACCAACTGTGTTGTAAATAGCCAGTGAATAGTTTGTAGTATGTTGAATTATTCTGTAATAACTGTATGATTGGTGTACAAAACATGAAGTCAAGCCTTGTCATCTTTATAAGGATGCACAGGTTTTTCATGTTTATTTTGCAACTTAAGCTGTAGTTAAATAAATATGCAAGCTCTCGCTATTCTGTGTTGTTTATTGGTCTTTTAATTCAAATATTGCATTATATACAGTAACGTTAAAGTTTGGTGTCAGTACATAGGGAACGTATTTTGAGTGGGGGGGCTGAGAGATAAAAGTGGAGGGGGTGTTGGTCACGTGACAAGAGTGATCCAAAAGCGCAATGAAAGTTTTTGTTAATAAAAGTTTCATTTATTAATTTCAATATAAGCGAGTTTGTCTTTATTGTTGCTATTTTCATGCATAAAAAATACATAAAACAATGAACCACAATGCATTTGTTTAAAAAAAGAAAAAATACCTTATAAAACGCAAGTAAGCTATGTCTGTCTTATTCATTTTGTTAATAAAAGTTAGATGTTTAATATAGGCCTATGCGAATTTGCCATTGTACTATTTTATGGCTGTGTTTTAATTAATAGGCTAATAATGAAGCCCAAACTACGATCGTTTTAAAGAAAGGGGAAATCCAAAGACCGTTTAATTATTTGTGTTACAATGCGGGTAAAACATATTTCCATTATTCATATTGTTAAGAAAGTTCAAAGTTTAATATAGGCCTAAGTGAATTTGTCATTGTAGGCTATAGCCTTTTTTATTATTAATAATAACAATAATTAGCCAATAAGCATTCGTTTGAAGTAAGGGGAAAATCCAAAAACCTTTTATTTATTTGTTACAACACAGGTGTGTCTTATTCAGTCAGTTAATACAAGTTTTATGTTTAATATAAGCTACTTGTACTGATGTTGTGTGTGGGATTTTTTAATTAAGAGTAGCCTAATACTGAATCAACCTTAAGCATTAATTGTGTTCCAAGAATAGGACAGATCTAACATTAAAGATCAGAATAAGTCCGCATAATGATTCCGCGCTTTCGTGACGTAATGCCGCTTTGACTGTCGGGTAGAAGTCTGCTGCGGAGCTCGCCCCGCTCGCGAGCACCCTTCTGAACGCTAAAATGAGGAACGGGACACATTACGGTCTCGTGCACTAAACGGACACGCGCACGCGGCGGCCATTGTAAAAGGTGTGTGAAGACATATGTTTATGCAGTTTTTCTTCGGCTACCTTGTGAATCGACACCCCCACGGCAGCGTTTCTACCTTGCAGATAAATTAATTACTGCAAGAGAGTTTAATGCGCACGTGCGACCTGCGCGTACAAAGTACAAAAATCCGGGGGTGCGCGTTCTATTCTGATGACGAAATCCGCGTCACGCGCACTGTACGCTGTCCCTCCCGTACGCGTACTAAGTGAAGTATACTTTGTCCTTAAGTCCGTAAGACCACAAGTGCACATGAAGTGTTCCATTTGGGACAGGGCCTAAAGAGACGCTCTCGATCTTTCTCTGCTGTATCTTTGTTATAGGTGTAGAAATGGTAAATAATTATTGATTTGGGTATGGTGCAGGTAATAATATGATAAAAAAGTCATGGCAAAAAACGACTTCCTAAGTCAGTTTAAGTTGAAACGTCTTTCACAATCAATTTGATTGATATTGTCATTGTAGGCATAGGCTTCTTTTTTTATATTATTTTAATGAATATAAAAATTTATAAAATGAGTTTTATTTATTTACTGTTACAAAATTATAATTTATTTATGTTTTAATACCCCCAGCCCCCATTTTAAGAAATTCAGTTTTATTTAGCAAGGATGCATTAAATCGATCAAAAGTGACAGTAAATACATTTATAATGTTTCTGTTTTAAATAATGTATTATTCATCTATGAATCCTGAAAATAAAATGTATCACATCACAGTTTCCACAAAAAAAAAATCATGCAGCACATCTGTTTTCATCATTGATAATAATCAGAAATGTTTCTTGAACAGCAAATCAGAATATTATAATGATTTCTGAAGGGTCATGTGACACTGAAGACTGGAGTAATGATGCTGAAAATACAGATTTGATCACAGAAATTAATTACATTTTAACACATACTCGCATAGAAAACAGCTACTTTTTAATTCCAATATTTCACTATTTTTCAGTTTTTACTGTATTTAAAAATAAAATAAATGGTGAATAGAAGTGTCTTTTTAATTTTAAGGCCTTACCGACCCCAAGCTTTGAAACAGAAATAAAGTCTATTTTACAATATAGTCACATAGAAAAAAAGCTATTTTAAATTGTAACAATATTACTGTTTTAATGTATTTTATCAAATAAATGCAATCTTTGTGAGCAATAAGAGACTTCTTTTATAAAAATATGTAAACTTTTTTACAGTTTATGTGCAAAAGTTAAAATCACACTTTTCAGTGCGTTTTCAGACTCAGTATATACAATAATAAATTACTGGCTATTTTCAAAGTGTTTTTCCTGGTAATCAACAAAAGGTGATGTCATTTAGTCACTTGTTTGCTTGAACACACCCATTTTAGTTCAAGTTTGTTCACCTCATTCAGATGCCAATGCTGTCATTTAATAAAGTACAGGCCTTACTATGATCGGTGATTATGTCTATTAGACAGACTCCATGGTTATATTCTGAGGGGACAAGAAATCTTTTCACAGTTGTAATCACATGGAAAGGACCTCCAAGCAGAATTCAGAGGCACAGATACGCTGCTCATTTCTTCTAAGAGTCTTCTACAGATGGCACTGGAACGTCTCTGCTGAAGCTCATCGCTGACCATTTGAAAAGGATTTGTACAGTTAACCGCACTTCATCCTGCTTTCAAATCAAATTTCAAATTCATTCTCCATCCGTTGGTAATGATCTCTTTGCACAAAAAGGCCTTTCATTAATGATCATGTGCACACTATGATCATATAACCCCGGTGCTTTTAACCACATCTTGGCAGAATTAGAAGGTGTCCGGTTCTACGGAAATGGGCTGCAGGATTAAACAAGATCTACTTCAATCTGTTTCTGACTGAAAGGATACTAAGAACAAGCTCCTGTACACTTTATTTAAAGGATTACATTTGCAAAACTGCATAGCAGTCCCAAAAACTCTTAGGACAGTTCTGTCATTCTTAAAAAATGTCCACAGCATAACACATACACATACACATTGAGAAATATTATTGCATTTGAAAATAGCTGTTGTCTATCTGAATATCTGTTAAAATGTAATTGATTTCTGTGATCAAAGCTGAATTTTCAGCATCATTACTCGTCTTCAGTGTCACATGATCCTTCAGAAATCATTATCATATGCTGATTGAAGAAACTTTTCTGATTATTATCAATGTTGAAATAGTTTTTTTTGCTGCTTAGTATTTTTTGAAACCTCTGATGCTTTTTTCAGGATTCTTTGATGATACTTTGATGAATAAAAAAACAGCATTTATTTAAAATATAAATATTTTCTAACAATATGCACTGTTGTTCAAAAGTTTGGGGTCGGTTCATTTAAAAAAAAAAAAAGTTCATAAAAGTATTAATGTACATATGGATACAGTCATTTGGATACATTAATAATTTTATGAACTTTAATTAATGTACATATGGATACAGTTTTGAAGTGTATGAAATGACTGTATCCATATGTACATTAATTCAAGTTCATAAAAGTATTAATGTACATATGGATACAGTCATTTCATACACTTCAAAACTGTTGGAAATACAATTTTTAAGTACATTAATTATGTTTCCATCTTTGTTGCCACAGTTTGGAAGTGCCCTTTTCTCTTCTAAAGAAGGAGGTGTCCCAGTACCTTTGTCCATATAATGAATGTACAAGTCATTGGTGTTTGTTGATGAGTTTTTGTCTCAAGGTCTGCATTTAAAGTCACACCAGAGGTGTTCAGCAGGGATTAGGACTTGTCTTTCTGCAGACCAGTCAAGTTCTTCCACACTGACTGAATCATCATTTCTCTTTGATTCTTGTCTTATACACAGAGACACTGTCATGTTAGAATAGAAAAGGGTCCTGTCCAGACTGTTGCTATACAATTAGAAGCACACAATTCCCTAGAATATCATTATATGCTTACACATGATTTTTTTCTCCCAGAATTCTGAGATATAAACCTTACTTTTTATTGAAGGAGCAGCGTAGCCATTTGTGAATGTGTGAGTCTTCTGGTGTCATTCGACTTGACTTGCATTAGACAACGAAATGTGACCCTGGACCACAAAACCAGTCATAATTAGCATGGGTATATTTGTAGCAATAGCCAAAAATACATTGTATGGGTCAAAGTTATCAATGTTTTATTTTATGCCAAAAATCATTAGGACATTAAGTAAAGATCATGTTCCATGAAGATATTTTGTAAATTTCTTACCATAAATATATAAAATAATATTTTTTGATTAGTAATATCCATTGCTATGGACTTCATTTGGACAACTTTAAAGGCGATATTTCTCAATATTTAGATTTCTTTTGCACCCACAGATTCAAGAGTTTTAAATATTTGTATCTCGGCCAAATATTATCCGATCCTAACAAACCATACATCAATGGAAAGCTTGTTTATTCAGCTTTCAGATAATGTATACACCTCAATAATAAAAAAAAGACACTTAAGACTGGTTTTGTGGTCCAAGGTCATTCGTGGCCTAGTGGCCTAGTTGGACTTGAAACCCGAGGTAACCCAAGGTTGTGGGTTCGAATCCCGGCTCCGGCAGGAGGTCCACGACTGCTCCCCGAGCGCTGCACAGTCGGCTGCCCACTGCTCCAAGTGTGTGCACTTGGATGGGTTAAATGCAGAGAACACATTTCACTCCTCATTATACTCTGTATAATTGTGTATGTGACAAATAAAGCTCATCTGAGCTTAATTTGTTGTTGTATATGAAAACAAGTGCAAAACAGTAGATTTTATCTAATGAAATAAAGTGCATACATTTTAAGTGTCCAAATACACTAATATTTGGTGCGGTTATTGTTAGGGTTCATGTAAATATTTGATCATCCTATAGGAACTTTCACTACAATTGGCGTTGAAGTCTCTCTTTGTGTTCTGCAGCAATATTTTACTCAATTAATTCATTTGGGAATGCAAATAAGATTATCTGAGCATAGCACTCTATACAACTTCCTGTTTTCTGAGCGCTTGCAAAACAACAGCCTTGTGCAATGGGCTTCATGTAAACAGGATACCGTCCTTCCCTGCAAACAGGACTGTTATCCAATTATTAAAGATGACTGTCATTGCTCCTCTGGACAGCTGCAGCTCTGGTTTTCTGTTGGGCTCTAATCATAAAAACCTCCAGGATAGTGTACAATCATCCTAAAATACACTTGGACACTTAAAATACTATTGAATTAGGCAGTGGATGATAAATGTTAAGAAACCACTCTAAAAACAATTCAGAACATCAAAACCCTGGCAAACACCAACAAAAATCCAAATGAAATGTGTGCTTGTAATTTTGTGCTTTAACACATATGCTGCCTGGTTTGATACTTTGCATCGGTCTAACAAAATTAAATACATTTGTGTGACTATGCATGAGAAAAAAAAATTTCGAGAAACTAAGTTTCTGTTTGTCATTACCACGACCTGAACCCTGAAAATGTATGTCTTTGCTTTCTATGAAATGAGCAGATTCTTTTGAGGAAACTGTCAAACACAAGCCCATGTTTTTGTTCAAACAAAAGGGATTGTGTATTTGCTTTCTTTGTTTCTTTGTCCTAAAATCCCTCAAAAGAGGTTAGTGAGTGCATCTGGCACGCTGTTCTGGCCGCTTGCCACAACTCACACAAATCTGTTGCAGCTGAGCTGTGAATTCAGATGGAGTCACCCAGCGAGACCAGAAGAAGCTCAGTGGAAGGTGAAGGAATGGAAGCGGATCACACTTGACACAACAGCACTCACCTATATCTCAGGCAAACATCACACGTTCACTTTACCAGACCAAACATGCTCCTGATACATTTGAACAGTTAAAACTGCTGTTTGTACAGCCTGTCTGAAATCTGTGCTGATAAAGATGTTGGATTTACAGTCTAGCTTTATATTAGGGGAATTCATTAGTGGTGTAATATATATATATATATATATATATATATATGAAATACCATGGAATATGAAAAAAGTTTTTATCACAATTTTGACGTTTTCTCGCAATTCTGTTTACATCTCACAATTCTGTCTTTTTTCTTGCAATTCTAAGATATAAACTTGCAATTTAAGAGAAAAAGTCAGAATCGCAAGATCGCAACTCACAATTGCAAAAAAAATGATATTACCTTTCTTGTCTTATTCTGTAGTAACAACAAAAACTGAATTATGAGATGCAAACTCATAATTCAGAGTAAAAAGTCAGAATTGTGAGATATAAACTCAGAATTGCAAGAAAAAAGTCAAAATTGTGTGATAAAAAGATACTGGATTCGCAGTCTGCTACCCTGTTAGCTTTATATTAGGGAAATTAATTAGTTGCCAAGTAAATCATAATAAGTATTACCTTTGCTCACAGTTATGTCTCAGCACACTGAATCTGATATTTGCGCATGCGCAAATCTTCAAGCATTGAGGATAATTTTGTTGTCCAATCGCTTCTTAAAAAAAGAAACAAGGAAATATTGGGTCCATCCAATCCTAAAATACATAGAGGACAGAGAGTTCCTCCTTTTAAAGATCAGCGGGATTATCACGGGCGATTCAAAGTTTACTTCAGGATGTCAGAGGCTCAGTTTGATGCTAGCGATACCAGAGCCATGTATTAAAAAGAAGACCAACAATTTCTGTCAACTCAGTGTGCAAGGATACAGTCAGTGTCAGTGTACAGTGCTTTGTGCTGCGAGATGAAGTGGATACATTTGACAATCGCCATTCTGGATTTTGGCGTTCGCTTGTACGGTGGCTCTGAACTATCAAAACACCTCTCAAAATGCTTGCTACGGATGCAAAAAAACGCCAAAAAAATCTGTTTCTGTTCGACGGACGAAAATTTCGGAGGCAGTGTGTAACCGTGATTGACATAACGTAAGGTCGTATTTATTTTTCTACGTGCGAACATTTTGGACTCAGTGTGCAATGAACTTGCGGTCATATTTACTGTTCTGTGAAATTTTGTGGGCAAAATCCAGTCATTCCAAAAGACCTTGTGCTTGCACCAGAGAAACAAGTGCACAGTCATCTTTAGATACCTGTCTTTGAACTTCTATTTTTGGTAGCTCTACATCATCACTGTAAAGAGTATTTGACTGGTGAAATAGATTTACTTATTGTTGTGTTAACGCAAGTTATCATGTGCATGGTCATTTTCAAAGTGAAGCAGGCCCAATAGGGTCTGGCTGCAGACACTTCCGCTTCTGCTAGTGATGTCACTTGCAGTATTTTTTTTTATTCTTTTTTTGTTTGAATCTCTCAACATTTTACAACAGTAGCAGGTGGTGAAGACAAGAAAAAATAAACTAAAATACAATGTCACTTGCAATCGCTGCTTGCACTTTGTGCTACCTGTGACGTCACTTGCATTCGACACGAATCGTGTGCGTTGCCAATGGAGACAAGACACTGTGGTGGTTAAACGGTCCTGCTGTTCTGTAGCCACAGATTTGCGGGTCTTGTATTTTCCTCCTACAGATGACTTGCAGGACCTTGTATGTTATGATATTAAATTCGTTTTAATCGTTTAACCAGCGTCTTGTCTCCGTTGGCAACGCACACGATTCGTGTCGAATGCAAGTGACATCACAGGTAGCGCAAAGTGCAAGCAGCGATTGCAAGTCATTAAAGAATTCAATTTAATTAAATTCACATATATTTAGAATATATATTTAAAATACATTTTGACAAAACATTCTTTCCCCATATATTCGTTTCACGCAAATATGTCACACCGACCAACAGACAAGACCTGGGTTGCTAGAATGTATTATAATGTATTTATTGACACGAAGTTGATAAAACTCAAGAATTTGAGCTTCCAGTTTAGCTACTGTGATTTTGAAACAAGAGTCTACATTATTGTGCAAAAACAGAAATACAGCAGCAACATTTCCTACAGCAGAACTGACTCTAAAATCTGAGGACAACGATCAATAATAATAATAATACAAAGCACTGTTTACCATAATTCCCACATGGTGCTCGAGCTCACAGACGTTTAATACTGTAGAAAATGTGTTCGAAAGAGTTTGAGATGTTTGTGATATCAGACTTAACACCACCGACAGTCCACTATCCTTCATATGATTGTCAGTAGGAAATTAATCTAATTTCTAAGTTTGCAGTGTGCTTGTGTGATACATCGATCAAACCGGGACACAGGTAATCCTAGACTGGTGAAGAAATGCATTTTTCTCTGATTTATGGCATGAACTATGAAGAAAGGAGCTGGACTTTTTATTGAGGGTGTCCGTGTATCTGGATAACTTCAGTGTTTTCATACAGGCTCCACCAGAGCTCGACCTTTCACTTCACTGGTAACCCTGCCGTTCGTCCTTGACACGTTGACTGTGAAAACGGTCACGTCTCTGTTTTCACTCGAGATGTGTGTACGGTCTTCACCACCTTGGCGGTGCTTTTAGTGTCCTGCTCGGAGCTCTCTGAGAGAGTGTCTTTGGAGCCTTTCTTCTTCTAAATGGAACAAAAATAGACACACAATAGAGTGAGAAACATCAGACATTGATTAAATAACCAAGTGAAATCAGATGAATCTCTGACTCTCGTTCTAAAGGCTAACATTAAAAAAGCAATGAAACTGTTTACCACTTAAAGGAATAGTTTACCCCAAAATGAACATTTGCACAACATTTACTCACCCTCAGACATCCAAGATGTAGATGAGTTTGTTTCTTCATCAGATTTGGAGAAATGTATCTTTCCATCACTTGCGGATTATTGTGATGTTTTTATCAGCTGTTTTGACTCTCATTCTGACGGCACCCATTCACTGCAGAGGATCCATTGCTGAGCAAGTGATGCAATGGTACATTTCCCCAAATCTGATGAAGACACAAACTCATCTACATCCTGTTTGACCTGAGGGTGTAAATGTTAAGCAAATTAAAATGTTTAGGTGAACTATTCCTTTAAATAATTAGGAAGGCAAGGTGTGTGTCTGACCTGTGCAGGGGTCGAGCTGGAACCAGGCACGTCTGCGGTGCGGGTAACCGGGAGAGGAGGCACCAGATCAGTCCGAGAGCTACAGACGTGAGTGGAAATAAAATAAAAATGAATCTGACCTGAGATCAGCAAGTGTGATACAAAACATCCTCTTGACTGCTCAGAATGGACTTACTTGACCTCAGAGAGCACAGACCGCTCGCCATCCGAACAGTGGGAGCGTCGATACTGCCGGAAGCTCCTGGGAGAATGTGAATGGCGGATCTTAATCGGGTCACCTTGTGTTCTGAAACCAGATACATGCAGTTGTTTGCACTTCAGTGCCAGTCCTTAAAGGGACAGTTCAACCAAAAATATAAATTATTTCATGAATTACTCACCCTCATGTCGTTCCAAACCTGTAAGACCTTCGTTCATTTTCAGAATGCAAATGAAGATATTTTTGATGAAAAAAACCCTCCCATAGACAGCAAGGATCCTAACACAATCAAGGCTCAGAAACGTAGCAAGGACATTGTTAAAATAATCCATGTGACATCAGGGGTTCAACCGTAATTTTACCAAGCTACCAGCTCTCCAATTCTATTTTGGAGAGTATCACATATGCAAACAACATATGCAATGCATGTACACGGATATGTTGTTTACATTCAGATCAAAGCGCAAACAACGTAAACAACATATCCGTGTACATACATTGCATATGTTGTTTACGTATGTGATACTCTCCAAAATGGGGCTATAGGGTGACATGGAGGAGACAAATTGTTCAATAAAGTTGTTATTGTTGTTTTTTTTGCGCACAAAAAGTATTCTTGTAGCTTCGTAAAATTACGGTTGAACCCCTGATGTCACATGGACTATTTGAACAATGTCCTTGCTACGTTTCTGAGCCTTGATTGTGTTAGGATCCTTGCTGAACGAAGGTCTTACAGGTTTGGAACGACATAAGGGTGAGTAATTAATGACAGAATTTTTATTTTTGGGTGAACTACCCCTTTAAAGGCTTATTTTCTGTGTTACTGCAAACTCCGCATTCATCAGACTAATATCCCAAAACATCAGATTTACATACAGCTCATCATGGACGGTTTTAGAGATTCACTGAGCTGAATAATGCATGTTTTCTATGGACCAACTGTCTGGGAGTTTGAACACTGACAGAGGCACCCTTTCATTAAGCGTATACATTTGGGGATTTCCCTTTTATTGGATACCAATGCTTACCCTGTTTGTGGAAATATTGATTGTCCTGTTTTATAGGACAGGTTTATTTGACTTACTCCACTTTCTTGTATGGAATCTCCTTTAGTTGCTCCTCAGAGAGACCTGAAGGTTCGACCAGCTCCTTGCTGCACACAAACACAACATGATCATGATCGTCTGTCTTCTGCTTTTTAGAGATTGAGTCTGATCAGTGATGAGCGTGATGTTAAACTCACTGGATGTGCTTCCAGAGCTGCTCTTTAGCTTGGACTTCAGGACTTCGTCTGCGATAGACAAGAAGAAAAAGAGTTTAAAGACTGGCACAAGAGGGTCGGGTCATTTCGATTATTTTTATGATTTAACTCCCATAAAGCTAATGTATTGTATTTTACTGGTCTCTAAATGATCAACATGATCAAAAATTTGCTGCCACACACAATCTACTGTGTCCTCTATCTCTGATTCATAGTTCAGAGTTTTTATCCAGTAAAAGCTCTTTTACTATTATTGTACAAACGTCCAGCTTCAGCTGCTGCTTCACGTGTCTTGACTGATTTTTATCAAGTAAACATCAGAATAACTGTAGTAATATTTCCAGATGAACACTTACTGGACTGAAGCAGCTCGGCTTTACTTGATTCTCCATCAATCATTTAATTAGAAAAATCAGTGCGTCTCAAATCTGATCATGATGATCTTTTGAGGAACGTTTGTTTCCAGAAGCTTTACTTTCAATGTTCCTCAGCGGAGGAATGATCTTCCCAAACCTTCAAAACATCTCACATCTTCTGAGGAGCGTTTAGTTCTTCATCTCTCAATCAGCACTGGATTGCATTATGTTTGGATCATTTAAATATTTTACTAAGAAATATTATTGGAGATTTAGAGTGATGACTGATATTTATCAGATTTTATTATACTGTTAAAAATATCTTATTGATTTAATTTCAAGCAACAGAATTTCATCTCTTTTTGTCTATGTAAATATCAGCATCTGCACCATATTGTATATGTTTGCTCAATTTGGGACTCTGAATAAAATTGAGCAGATGTATCAAATATGGTCATTTTTAAAATGATTTTTCTGACTATGATTTCATATGCCAGGCTTTACAGGGTTAATAGTTTCAGATGCTTACGATCGCGAGCGGTGTCGTGAGCGCCGATGGTTGGGATCCTTGGGTGTTTTTTCCTTCTGTCTGCGTAGCACAACCTCACACTGCGGACCAGAGTCAACAATAACGTTCTCCTGGCGGGACCTGCAAGTTATAGAGATGTGAATGCATTTAAATTATGATTCTTGCTTTATATTATGATTCTCAAATTCTTGCTTTCTTGCAAAGATTTCCTGCTTTTCTCAAAGATTTTCACAATTTCCTGCAACAATTGTTTTTAAGACCATTACATTATATATTTCAGGAGGCCTGCGTTCTTATATTGTCCTGACAGCTCAATCACCCACCGGTTTCTTTTTTTACGATGTTCCCGGTTCTCGGATTCGCTGCCACTGCTGGTGTTTCCACGGGAACGTGACCTAAAGGAGCCAATCAGAGGGGTTAAAGGTGACAGGGCAGAATGGAAGAGGGACACACATTCTTGAACCGTTCTAGAAAGTATATCAAGATCAGTTTTACAAAAACAAAATAAATATTAATAACAATCATTACATCCTGCAATTTACAAGAAATTGCATCTATGTTCTATCTACCTTCCCCAACAACAACAAAGTTAATCTACAAAGTTGTAAAGTTATTAACAAATCCCCATCTACATGCATGCTAATTTATTTAATATTTTAGCCAATTTAATTGTGCTTTCAGTTCCCAAAAACAGTGAGACAAACGTAGATCTGTTTAAAGCATAAGTTCATCCAAAAATAAACATTTATTCGCCCTCAAGCATCTAAAAAAGGATGATTTCTTCATCAGATTTGGAGAAATGTATCTTTCCATCAGTTGCTCATCAGTGGATCCTCAGCAGTGAATGGGTGCCGTCAGAATGAGAGTCCAAACAGCTGATAAAAACATCACGATAATCCACAAGTAAAGAGAAGACAAAAGCTGTGTTTGTAAGAAACAAATCCATCAATTTAATTTCTAATCCAACATTTTAACTTCAAACTATCACTTCTGCCCAAAATACAAGTCCATTAACCATAATAACGCTTCCTCCAATGAAAAAGTCCATCTCCTGTTGTCTCTCACAACTAAATCCAGCCACATATTTGTTTAGAGCTGTTTTGGCTTGTAAACGGTGTTTGATCTGTGCAGATTTTTCTCCTGATTCAGACCAGAACACTTTTCTCACTGGAGGAAGCGTCATTAGAAGCAATGGATTGAAGTTAAAACATCTTAATGATGGATATGTTTCAGCTTTTGTCTTCTCAAGATGTTAACTGATAGACTGGAGTGGTGTGGATAATTGTGATGTTTTTTATCAGCTGTTTGGACTCTCATTCTGACGGCACCCATTCACTGCAGAGGATCTATTGGTGAGCAAGTGATGCAATGACACATTTCACCAAATCTGATGAAGAAACAAACTCATCTACATCTTCTTGGATGGCCTAAGAAGGATTACATCTTCAGCAAATGTTTTTTTTTGAGTTACCTATTTCTTTAACACACTCCATTCTGCAAATTGTGTCTCAAAAAATATGTCTGGTTCTATTTAAAACCAGCCAGCGACAAGCTCAAAGAAACTGTGTTGCCTGAAAAGCATAAATTAGAAAAACAAAGACATGCACACAACCAAACACTGATTGTTTTCTTTCTGTTATATTATATTAGTTGTGAAGCTGTTGAGATCAAACGAATAAAAGCGAACCTCCTCCTGTACTGCTTGTTGGCCTGTGGGTCGTCAGTGGTTTGACCTCTCCTGTAGAGACCAAACACAATGAAGGATGTTTAAAGAGAAACACTGACTGTTTCATCATCTCTGACAGACAGACACAATTGCCTGCGCTGCTGTGAAGATTAATCAGTATTTATTTATTCTCAGCCATTCTTTCATCAGTTCCTCGCCTGCGGCAGGATTCAAGTCTTATTGATGCCAGAGGCAAGAATTCATAACTAGAGTAACTTTTACCTCCTTTACTGCCAGACAATGAGACTTCTGCAGAAAAATATCATTAAAATAATCATGTATATATATATATATATATATGTATACTGTACACACACACACACAATCAAATATATATATATATATATATATATACTGTACACACACACACACACACACACAAAGTTTTAGTTTACAATAATAGTTCTGGGTGCTACTTTTGTTTGGCTTCTTACTACAAACAAGGAGTAACAAGACACATTTGTTCCAGTTTATTTCCACTAGAGGGAGCAAATGCATCTGGATTGAGATTCAGCGCTGATGCTCAAAGACTCTCATGCACTTCTTCAAATGCATTAACACTCAAGGACATATATGAGTCTGAATGCTGAACCGGGATGCATGCGAACACAATGGTGCACACCTGCGGCGGGCCGAGTGAGACGTCTCGTTCTCGCTGCCTCCTGAGGGGGAACGTCGGTGAACTTTGGGGAATTTGGGAGATTTGTTCCGCTCGCTGGCCGAGTTGTACAGACCGCTGAGGAAAAACAATGACGGGACAGCTTAGAGAGGACAAGAATGCACAAACAAAACAGATACAAAAACTACAACAGCTTTAGTATGGAATACCATAATAAAATACCACAGTGCATGAATATGAATCGGTACTATTATTGTTAACTAAAAGTGAAACTACTAAAAATCGGTTTTGGTACCTGAACATAAAACAGAAATACTAGATGCATGAAATAAAAAACTTGTTCTGCAGCTCTGAAGTGCTGTCTGTGTGTGTATGTGTATGTGTATGTGTGTTCGTTGTTATTCATTTTGAACTCTCAGTTCTGTACCTTTGTGGGGCGTCTTCCTCCCATGGTGCACTGGGCTTGTTCTGCAGCTCTGAAGTGCTGTCTGTGTGTGTATGTGTATGTGTGTGTGTATGTGTATGTGTAGTGTATGTGTATGTGTATGTGTATGTGTATGTGTATGTGTATGTGTATGTGTATGTGTATGTATGTGCTGTATGTGTATGTGTATGTGTATGTATGTGTATGTATGTGCTGTATGTGTATGTGTATGTGTGCTGTGTGTATGTGTATGTATGTGCTGTATGTGTATGTGTATGTGTATGTGTGTTCGTTGTTATTCATTTTGAACTCTCAGTTCTGTACCTTTGTGGGGCGTCTTCCTCCCATGGTGCACTGGGCTTGTTCTGCAGCTCTGAAGTGCAGTCTGTCTTTGCTTTGGGACTTTGGGGAAATACAATGAAACAGTAGTGGTTTTGTTAGTGATAGTCTGTAAAAGCTTGACACTCTATCTCACTTGATCTCAATTGTTTTCTTCTAGATCACCTGAAGAGCAAATAATGACTGTGCTGAATCTCCTGCTTCTCAGATGTTCCTTCTGAGAAAAAGACCCCAGTGATCTCCTCCAGTTTCAGAAGATCTCAACATGAGCTCAGACATTTCTCATCATTCTCCCAGGATCCCATGATCTGAGCTGCGTTGCACATTCACTGACTGCATGTCAGCTATTGACTCATTTGGGTCTATTTTTAGTTCTCTGAAGGAATTTTAGAAGAAACATCTGAGACAAAGTTGAAACAAATCATCAATGAAACAATTGAGATCTTCATCATGTGTCTTAAACAGCAAATGACTTTCTTCCCCAGTATTTTGTCTTGTTTTCCAGCACAAACATCTTTAAATCAAGATACATTAAGACTTGCTTTCTGAAAAGTACATCAAAATAAAATAAGTTTAATAAGGTTAGAAACATAATTTGGTTTTCCCTGTGAATTAAGTTTAATGTTCTTTCCCTATTCGTGAATGTCTTAACCTCACTTAATTATGATCAAGAAAACAGGACAGATTCAGAAAACAGGACTTTACATCTTTAGTCCTTTTTGCTTCTCAGGTAAATGTATCTGGATTTAAGACTGTTAGATACACTGCAAGGAATTGTGCTTCCTCAGTACTTTTGTCTTGTTTTCTGTCCAAATATCAAACCATCCATTTATCATGATAAATGCACTTTTTAATTTAAGAATCAAATTGACTTCAGACACGAAGTCTTGTTTTCTAAAACAATATTATCAAAAATAAATGAGTTTTTGCTTTAAAAAGATCTATAAATAGGTCTGACCTCATTGGCAGACAGTTTTTTGTTTGTTTTAAGTTTAAACTCACTTATTTCTTCAATGTTTCAATATTTTTAAGTCATTTTGCTTCTTAAGTGAATTAAGCTTGATTTAAGAATCTTTAGACACGGCAAAATAAATATTTATATTTTTGTCTAGTTTTTCAGTACAAATATATACACATTCATAAAAAAATATGCATTTACTTAAGAATCAAAATGACTTGAGATATTAAGGCTTGTTTTCTGAAAAACATTATCAAAATTAAGTGAGTTCATGCTTAAGACAAGAGAAAATATCTGTAAATGGAGTCCCTTTGAATTTATAGTTCATTTTCCTGTTACCAGTTAACCAGTTAAATTTTAGTTTTAAATTTAAGCATAAACTAACCAACTTTTGATGCATTTTTCAGAAGATTTTCACAATCCGAAGTTTTTGTTCTCAAGCAAATGTATCTTAGGAATGTGCTAGAAAACAAGCTAAACATACTGAGAAAGAAAGTTCAAGTTCAAGACATTAATTGAAGATCTCAATTGTTTCATTGATGCATCAACTTTGTCTCAGATGTTTCTCCTAACGTTCCTTAAGAGAACTTAAAATAGACCCGAATGAGTCAATAGTTGACATACAGTCTATAACATGAACGTGCAAAGCAGCTCAGATCATTTGATTTCAGGAGAATGGTGAGAAATGTCTGAGCTCATATTGAGATCTATATGAAATCACTGGGGTCTTTTTCTCAGGAGAAACATCTGAGATGCAGGAGATTCAGCGCAGTCTCCATTTGATGATCTCACTGAATGATCTCAAGAATAAAATCACTGTTTGGTGTGAAAAAGTGACTCTAGAGCAATAAAACACTGTGATCACATAACACTTAATGTGAGTGTTGAATACCTCTTGACCGGTGTAAGTGCAGTGCTTTTGAGGCCTTCACTCGCGTTCTCCGTCTTGGAGACCATCTGTCCTCCGTTGCTCCTCCCTAAAGCACATAATTCCCAACAATGAGTGCTTCTGTGGCCAAAAACATCAGTCTAATGTTACTGTCCATGCAGTTCAGCAGAACACTTCCTGCATCCATCTGCATCCTCCACTCGAGCCCTCTCTAGTCTCTGCTCTATTGTTTAAGTGTGCGAGTGTTGGGCAGAACAATAGAGGTGCAGATAGTTGTCGAGGTCAGGAGTGACCCACACATTCCTGCCTCAGCCCAAGAACAACAGCGTTTATCTCAATCGCATGCCTGCGCAGCATTGAAGCAAATGCACCAACCGATCAATCGCACACCTGAGCCTCATGTCATGTGACACTCTGGTTTTCTTAAAGGGGTCATGAACTGAGAAATTCCCTTGATCTTTTGACATAAGAGTTCATTGTACTAAAAACTCAAAATGTTCTCATTAGTCTAAAAAACAGCTTATATTGAAGGCAGTTTGCCAAAACCACAGTTTGTGGAATGTTCTACTCTATGATGTAATAGTGTGGATAAGCTCAACCTCCGCAGAAGATCAATGCCTGATCAATGCCCAATGTAGAAGTACATCTCTGCCTGTTTAGCCCCGCCCACCGATTCTACATCACCGCCTGTTTAGCCCTGCCCACTGAATCTACATCCCTGCCTGTTTAGCCCCGCCCACCGATTCTTCATCCCTGCCTGTTTAGCCCCGCCCACCGATTCTTCATCACTGCCTGTTTAGGCCCACCCACCGATTCTACATCACTACCTGTTTAGGCCCGCCCACCGATTCTACATCACTGCCTGTTTAGGCCCGCCCACCGATTCTACATCACTGCCTGTTTAGGCCCGCCCACCGATTCTACATCACTGCCTGTTTAGGCCCGCCCACCGATTCTACATCACTACCTGTTTAGGCCCGCCCACCGATTCTACATCACTGCCTGTTTAGGCCCGCCCCGATTCTACATCACTGCCTGTTTAGGCCCGCCCACCGATTCTACATCACTGCCTGTTTAGCCCCGCCCACCGATTCTACATCACTGCCTGTTTAGCCCAACCCACCGATTCTACATCACTGCTTAGGGGTTTGGGATGACATGAGGGTGAGTAATTAATGACAGAATTTTCATATTTGGGTGAACTAACCCTTTAACAATTTTTTATAACTTGATGAAAAGGTGATATAATACAAAGTATAGTGTTACAAATGAACATACATTTAAAAATGTTTTTTTGAGGATTTATGATGCTGATGACTGTTGAAATGCGCCATCACAGTCTTGTGAAAAGGGTCCATTGGTTGTATAGTGTCTAGGACAACACTTCTCAAAAGTCTGGACTCCGGTCCAGATTCGGATTTAGATTTCCGGATCCATGCCCTGATTTCTAGATATCAGCATCGGCTAGAGAGAAACCAATATAGGTCAACCTCTATTGCTGACACTTTATTGCCACTTTTGCGGTTGTTATTTTGCTAAATGTATTTTGAATGCAAAACGTGCTTTATAAAACATAGTGTTGATTTGTTATGCATGTTTACTAAAAACAAGTTTTGTAATAACTAATTGTTCCAGACCTTTGACATTGATGAAAATTCTGAATTGGACCTTGTAACGTAGACTTTGAGAACCCCCTGGTCTGGGGTGTTTGTCTCAGGAAACACCTCATCGGGTGTGAATCGTGGGTGAGGTGCGGCTCACCTGTGGGCTGTGTGCTTCTCTTTGGGTAGGTCTTGCTGTGGGTTCGGATCACCTGTAGGTCGGGTCGCGGCAGAGTCACAGACTGCTCTTGTCTGATCTGCATCGCAGTCTTTCCACTAGAAGCAGAAACAGACACGATGATTCACTTCATCCTGCACCACTATAAAAACGTCATTAAAGGAATCCCTTTCAGGGCTCTAGACTGCGACCAAAATGGATTTGGTTTTCAAGCTAAAGTAAAGTAAAAGACCACTTCTTAAACCAGAGATGGTGAACATGTTGGTATTCATGTGGAAAAACAAGTCCTGTCACACTGCAAAAAAGTATTCTCTTAGTATTTTTTGTCATGTTTTCTAGTATAAATATCTAGAAATTCTTGATTCAAGATGAATTTACTGTGCAAGTAAAATGACTTAAGATTTTATGATGTTTTCTAAAAAAAAAAAAAAAAAAAAAAACTTTTTCATTTTTTGCTTATAATCTTGTTTAGCCTTTGAATTAAGATTATGTTTCTCACCCCATTGGCAGATATTTTTGATAATTTTTCTTTTCTTCTAAATTTAATTTAGAATTTAGTGTTTGAAAACTTAATTTTCTGTTAATTTCTGCTGAAGGGCACAGGTAGCTAAATATACCATTTATTATAATTGGTTCATGTGAAGATTGTTCACTAAGTAACATACTGACAAAAAAAAAACATGTATAGCCTGTAAGTCGCTTTGGATAAAAGCGTCTGCTAAATGCATAAATGTAAATGTAAGTTCACTTAAATTAGAAGTTAAGTCTAATGCTGACAAAATACTGACAAATACTTTTTGTCTATACTGACAAAAAAAATGTTTAACTTGAGTAGTAAGTATACTACACCACCTGTCAAAATGATTGATTGAGGGGCGGGGCTTCCGGTATAGGGGCGGACTTCCGGTATAAGGCGGGACTTCCGGTGTAGGCGGACTTCCGTTATAAGGCGGGACTTCCGGTGTAGGCGGGACTTCCGTGTAGGCGGGACTTCCTGTGTAGGCGGACTTCCTGTATAGGCGGGACTTCCTGTATAAGGCGGACTTCCTGTATAGGCGGGACTTCCGGTGTAGGCGGGACTTCCTGTATAAGACGGGACTTCCTGTATAGGCGGACTTCCTGTATAAGGCGGACTTCCTGTATAAGGCGGGACTTCCGGTATAATCAATCATGTTGTCATGACAGTAGGTTTTGATGTTTTGACAGGTGGTTTTGATGGTTTTGATGTTATTGACAGTAGGTTTTGATGATTTTGACAGGTGGTTTTGATGGTTTTGACAGCAGGTTTTGATGGTTTTGATGTTTTGACAGTAGGTTTTGATGATTTTGACAGGTGGTTTTGATGGTTTTGATGTTTTGACAGCAGGTTTTGATGGTTTTGATGTTTTGACAGCAGGTTTTGATGATTTTGACAGTTGGTTTTGATGGTTTTGATGTTTTGACAGCAGGTTTTGATGATTTTGACAGGAGGTTTTTGTTTTTGAAGGCTGTATAATAAATGACAGAAGGTTTTGTCTTTTGAAGACGCTGTTATCAGGAAATTCCCCTCCCACCCCGGGGTGCGTATCTGGGGCTGTGAAAAACTGTGAAGACTGTTCACAGCTGTGAACAAAAAGTTGATTGTTTATAGAATAGTTTACTAAAAAAAAATCCACTGAACATTATTTCAGTTTAAAAAATAAAATGGAGTCAAAAATAAAATAAAAAATAATGCAATCAGTTAAATGTTTATACATACAGGTTATGAAACAATAAGTTGAATGTTTAGAAATCAGGGGTCTCCGGCCTCTTTTCACACACAGCAGCATTCACCTTGAGCAGGCCTCTCAAAACAGGGGCGCGCGCATCTATGTGTGTGTGTGTGTGTGTGTGTGTGTATGTGCCTGTTACGCACACACACACACACACACACACACACACACACACACACACACACACACACACACACACACACACACACACACACACACACATTATCTGTACAATTATAATCTTTATCGATAGTAGTTCTTCCACGGGAGTCGCCCGGTCTGTGACAGTTAGGCGTGAAATATGGCCCATGTATCTCTCAGGTCACGGGCACATTGCGAGATAAGGTACCAAAATGCATAGTGCAATGACGCCATCTATTGGACACAACCGTGTTTTTTTACCCAATATTTGATCACCATATATATATACAGGACAAATCCAATATATCCTCGACACAATTTTTGGCTGCAACATCGCATCAACTCTCTCTCATCAAAATGCAGAACGGTGAGTATTTTTCTCTATATTTTTTTTGCTATGATGCTTTAAACATGCTGGTATTGGTGTGGATTTGAGAGATTGTTTTGCTAAAAGATCTACAATTCGTTTCCTTTCACACCTTCATGACAAATGATACATTCTTACCATCATACATTATTGTTTTAAACATTCATTTTGGATACAGTGTTTTCTGTAACATTGATTTATTTTAAAACAATCTTTGTCAGGCTATATTTATTTTATTCAAGTGTTTTAAACATGTCTATTACTTTTGCATCTCAAAAGATTTTTAGTCATATCAGTTTATTATAAATGTTTTGCAGGATTGTTCTACCGCAATGATGTTTTAATTAGTATTGTTACAGTACCCAAAACAATACATATTGTTATGGGTTTTTTTTTTTACCATTGCGTTACCCAGCGGCTTTTATTATGAAAAGACTGAGCTCCTCTCACAGGAAGTGTTATCAGCTATGGGCTATGTATATTTTTCAAGTCTGTTTGCATTAAATCAGCGTCCCGTCATAGCGTTATTCATGTATTTTTTTATTAAGATACCACCGCATTACTGTCGGCGCTCCCGGTTGTGAAGCATGACTCAGAACCGTCCCCTGTTAGGAAATGCATGGTTTAGCTTAGCAGCGCGTGCTACGTTGCTAACTGCTCTTAAATGAGCATGATATCGTGTATCAAAAACTAGTTTTGACGTGTATCTGTTTTCACAAGTCAGATCGACCTGTTTTTGATATTTTAAAACATAAAAGCTCGTTTTTAGCCGCTGTCTTAAACACATCATGTTACTGATACGTGTGGCTCACCAGCTCTCCGGCACCACCCGGCGTCCCGGAGTTAAAACTACATCCTGTCATGGTGAAATTGTGCGCTCTCCGGCACCACCCGGTGTCCCAGAGTTAAAACTACATTCTATTATGATTAAATGATGGCCCTAGAGCACCGGGGTGACATAACACTCTGAAAATGAATTACATTTTTTCAACGTCTGCCTGTAGGTTCGTCATCAGACAAAGCATATAAAACGACTCACATGTGTTTTCCATTCATAACAGGATTTTTCGCCCGCAGGTTCGAATGTTGAAAGCGATGCTCTCGATGGCGATGCATGTAAGGACTGATATTTTTCTACTCTTTTATAAAAATAAAAAATGTATAATAATAATAATAATAAAAAAATAAAAATAATAATAAAAATAAATAAAAATAAAATAAAATGAACATATTTTAATTGTCTCTCTTTTTATTCGCAGTGAGCCCTCAGGTGGAAGCGGACAGCGCAACTGATGGTAAAACAAGACCCATCGCCTATGTCATGTTTTTCTTAACGTTTATGAGAAATCTAATTTATTATTTATTTTAGACTTCATTCAGTTTATTACGCAACCCGGCTTCCCGCTGGTTGGCGCCATTCAACAGGATAATGAAGACCACACCGTCGTCGTAGCAGATGAGCGTGGCGTACCTGACCCCACTCCAACGCACTCTGTGGATCAAATAGTTCCTACCGGCTCGGCTTTAGACCAGACCGCCCGGACCAAGCGGCGAACCTTTGAGAAAGAAGACTAGAAAAGCGGATCGTTCTACCTCACCGGCCTGTCCTGAGAGAAAACCGGTTCGTTTTACCCGGCGATCAGTCCTGAAACCAGTCCTGACAGGAAAACTCTTTGTCCGCGCCGCCGAGCAGTCCTGCGGCGAGTCTTGACAGCGTATTTCTTTACGGTAAGACTATCTACATTATTTTTATTTAAACTCAAATTGAATCATACCATTAAGATTTTTGTGTTATATTTCTACACAGCAGGTTCGGGTTATAGCCCTGACCACATGACGAGTTGGAATACGCCTCACGCATCACTTGGACAAGCACAAAGGCGGGTCAAACATCATATCCTTTTAACTCACCCGGAAGAAGACATTGAAGTTGAAGAAGTGCGGCGGTGTCTCACTCGGGTGACGAGCCACTCACCGATACTAGGCGTACTAATTCGATAGAGACATTAGGTCAAGAGTTTTGCGACGCACAGATTGATATAAACAACAAATACATTGAGCTGCGTGGCGTACAGGATGATATAAACAGCAATTTGACTGCGCTGCGTAGTGAGTTGCGCCAAGCACAACGAAACCCGTCGCGCATTAGACGATTAGCGAGGCTCGCGCCTCTCACCTCGAGACACGTAGCCGATTGGACACACAGGATCGCTTCATTCAAAATGCGGTCGATCAAACATTTAGTCGTATCCAGACCATGAGATCAACCCTGGATCAGGAATTTAATAGAAGCGATCGTAGGGTAACTGAATTCCATCGCGAATTGGTACTCATGTTTCATCATCTTATTCTCGTCATCATTGATGGTACAGAGGAGTAAATTCAATATAGATGTATTCCATTAAACTTTTATGGTTGTAGTTGTTTTCTTCACCTATCATGTATTGATTTTTATATTCCATCTATGCTTTGATTTTTATATTCCATCTATGCTTTGATTTTTATATTCCATATACTCTATGATTTTGCATGCTTTCTATACTCTATGATTTTGTAATATTTCATGTTTTGGTCTGAAATCTAAAATGGATGGGTCAAAAAGCTTTTGCATGACGACGACACAGAACTGTCACGGACGAGATTGAAATGCTAAGTTTGCTGCGGACGAGCTTTTAATGCTTCCGGATTCTTTAGAACAGTATTTGTTTAATCTAGAATCTTGCAACCCCCACTAATTTGGATCTTTTTGAATTAGCTGTAAATCCAAATATTAATTTGTACGATCATGTGCTAAGCGTAGACAACAATCCTGTTGTACAATATGGTGGTGTTTTAAATAATCAACTCCCAGCATGTACCGACACCGATCCTGACTGCGGCGACACAGAGCACCATGGCGGTGATGATACTTCACAGCCATCGACCAGCAACACGAGACCCACATCAGGTAATGTTGACGCTTTACGCGAGACTGAGCCTAATAAACAGAGTCGATTAAGCCGTACGGAAATTGATACGCTGATTCGAGAAGGTGGGTTCGTTAACGGATATCACGTTTTACCGCGACCTCGGTTCAACAGTGTGTCGTTGAGAAGGAGCATGAATCTGAGAGATTAACTCTACAGATTTGGCCTCTTATCACACTTCCTTACACGGCATGTTGAGCGAGATCGTCGCCTTGAGAAATCGGTCACGATGCCCCGTGATCAATATGACCATGTCGGCACCCACTCTACAAACACCTATCAGCGGTGTTCTCACACCCGGTAATGATTATGACGTGGATTCGCATGGATCAATTTGAAAGAGTTTTACAGAGCAACGAGCAGTTATTATCGGACGACGCTGTCGAGATCGACGCTGCCGTAGCCATGAACAGACAAGGAGGTGGTCGACGGCGTAAACTTACAGATCTGGCCGTTGATCAGGTAATCCAAAAAAAAGACGAATTTGTTCTGTCCCATAAATTTGTCGAATCAATTGTGTTTCTCTATTTGTCTCGCTCGTTTTCTTAACCCCCAACTACCGAGAGTGAGTTAGAAAAACTGGCTGTCACCATCCAAAACAGCGTCGGCTTCTCAATTCAAGACCGAATCGCTCTTAGCGACATAGCTTCGTTTGAGCGAGCACTAGGCATTAAAATCGTTGTATTTCACAGATCGAATGCCATGGTCTTAGAAACGTACAAAAATTGTGACGAACTCCACCCTAAAAGCGGTGTTCCTCTATCTACATGATGATCATTACTACATGATAATGAATCTGACCGGGTTCTTAGGTTCGCCATCGTCTGTCAATTTTGTTACAAAAGTTACACCAACCGCAGAGACCATCGATGTAAGCAAGCCTGCAATGTCTGTTTTGGCCGAATGTCACAGGTTCCCTAAAGAACCATACATTGCCCGATTGTTTGCGTTACTGTAAATCGAGCTATTGCTTGAAATGCATAAAAGAACCCCCTCGGTCAAGAATCCCCT
The DNA here is from genome assembly GCA_027564155.1 of Gymnocypris eckloni scoliostomus. Taxonomy (NCBI): domain Eukaryota; kingdom Metazoa; phylum Chordata; class Actinopteri; order Cypriniformes; family Cyprinidae; genus Gymnocypris; species Gymnocypris eckloni. Next base: position 19,916,836 of record CM050435.1, read on the forward strand.
CCTGTGATATTATCAAATACTGCAAACTATGCGGCTGGCGTTACTACGTTAAAGCGGGTGACAAGAAAACAAAACACATATGTGCCCAGGACAAATGCGTCGTCCATTGTCGAGAAACGTCTGACGGGGCAGGGATCACACCAATGCTTCATACAGCCCCTAGAGCCTAAGGAGCCATGCGAGAAATACATCTTCTACGATTTTGAAAGCAGCGTTACAGCGGTGAACCGTAGACACGTGGCTAATTTTGTTTGCGCAATCACGTTCAAAGGGAAGAAATTTACGGCTGAGGTACCGACTGCATCGCTAAGCTAATCAACCGCTTCAGACACCCCGATATAATGGCTACTGCTTCATAGCTCATTACGCCTCCAGATTCGACGCCTTTCTGATTCTCGAGTATTTTTGCAAAGCCGGGATTGCTATTGAGGTCATAATGCAAGGATGTAAAATAATTTTCATGTCTGACGAATCGTTTGTGTGCCAACGATACATCGATAGTTACTCATTTTTCCAATGGCCCTTGCCAAAATGCCCGTGGCGTTAGACTTAACGACGACTGAAAAAGGCTACTTCCCCATCTTTTCAACAGGGTGGAAAAGCGAGAACTATTTCGGACCATACCCGACAAAAGTTCTACAACTACGATAACATGTCGGATAAAGACCGTGAAAAGTTTGATCGTGGTACAGCACAGTTGAGGGCAAGTGCTTTGACTTCAGGAAAGAACTGTACGCGTACGGCGTTAACGACGTCGTCTTATTACGCGAAGGTTGCATGAAATACCGGGAGGCATTCATGCAATGCGCGGACTTGACCCTTTTGGCCGTGGCGCTCGCCGGCTGCTCGATGGGGGTCTTTAAAACACATTATCTCGGCAGAAACACGCTCGCTCTCACGCATAACAAAGCGTACATCGATCAGAATAAGTCCTACTCAAGCGGCTCGATCGAATGGCTCGAGTATGTCAAAAGACTCAAGCGTGGATCGTTCACCACGCCGTAAACCACGGCGGTATCGATCGGTAAGTACTTTTTAGACGGCTACTACCAGCAGGACGGTGTGCGGCACGGCTTAGAATACGCAGGGTGCATCTTCCACGGGCACTGCTGCCGCTTTGAACCCCATGAGTCTCACCCCTTGTCGGGAGTACCCTATGGGGTTCTCAGGAGACAGTTTGACGATAAGATCGAAATTCTGCAGAACGCAGCGTCGGTTTGCAAATCGAGGTTCTTTGGGAATGTGAATGGAGCGACATGAAAAGACCGATCCCTCTGTGATAAATTTATGACCGGTTATTCCGCCCCAGAGACTGACTGAACCCTCGAGACACCCTGTTTGGCGGGCGCACTAACGCTTATAAACTCTATCACAAAGTGCGGAGATGAGAAAATAAGGTATCTCGATTTCACCAGCCTCTACCCCTTCTGCCAGGCTAGGAAAAGCTACCCGATTGAACATCCAGAAATCATTTTCAACAATTTTGAACCGATTGAAAATTATTACGGGCTTATCAAAGCGACCGTGTACCCTCCCGCAAATTACTGCATCCTGTTCTCCCTTACAGATGCCAAGGAAAACTCATGTTTCCGTTATGCGAACCTGCGCTCACGATCAAAACCAGACCACGAGCTGTACCCACACGGATGAGGAAAGATCACTCTCCGGCTCCTGGGTATCCATTGAGCTTTAAAAGCCATCGAGAAGGGTTATGTGGTAGCCAAGATTGACGAGGTTTGGCATTTTCCACAACAGTCAGACACGTTGTTTGTCGAATACGTCAAAACGTTTTTGCGGTTGAAACAACAAGCGTCGGGTTACCCGTCGAATGTTGTCACGGACGCTGAGAGAGAAACTTACATTCGCGAATATTTTGAAAAAGAGGATTCAACTCGACCCGAAAAGATCAAGCACAACGCTGCCCAGAGGCGATCACCAAACTTATTTTGAACAGCTTGTGGGGTAGGTTCTCTTTAAGACCAAACTTACCTCAAAGCGACTCTGGTGAGCGAGCCGAAGATTTCACCAGAATCGTTTTTAATACCGACACCTTGTCGTATTTCTCATTCGTCTCAGGCAGCGTGGCTCTCGTCCAGCATAAACCCAACAAAGAGGATGTTTGTAAGGGTCGCGGCGTTAACGTGTTTATTGGTGCGTTCACCACAGCACCGCCCGACTGGAATTATGCAATTGATGGACAGACTCGGTGACCGTCTTCTTTACTCGGACACAGACAGCGTTGTGTTTGTGTCTAGGGACGCGGCGACTGGGAGCCGCCTCTGGGTGATCATTTGGGCGAGCTGGCGAGCGAAATGAGCGATGGGGATTTTATTACAGAGTTTTGCGCTAGCGACCCTAAATCGTCACGGTTTCCAGGCGTCCAAAGGGAAAGTGTGTATGAAAGCTAAGGGGATAACGCTGAATGCTAAAAATTCCCAAGCCATCTGCCTGGAAACCCTGATTGGTCTGGTTGACAGTTATGTGACGTCGCATGATAGTACCAAATACATCCTGGCTCACACAGAAAACATTGTGAGGGATAAAAGACTCTCACGTTGCACAACAAATCAGTCGTTAAAAGGTTTAAGGTGGTGTATAATAAGCAGACTTTTGCCCGATTTCACCACGCTTCCTTATGGCTACTGATCAGATGATGATGATGCACAGAGGGTCGATGGATGTTTCCGATTTTGATTTCAGACTACAACATCCATTTAGTTGTGTTATAAGCGGACCGTCCAATTCTGGAAAGTCTTATTTTGTGAAACTTTTGTTGGAAAAAGGTTTGAATTTAATTTCAAGAAAATTGAAAACATTGTTTGGTTGTATGATTGTTGGCAGCCTTTTGCGATGATGTGCTTAAATTATACGACATTAAATTTGTGCAAGGAATACCAGAGAGTCTGAATGATGATGATTTGCTACCCGTCACTAAACCAAATCTTCTCATCGTGGATGATTTGATGCAGCAAGCCAGCGCAAATTCGAGCTTCAAAGGGTGTTTACGCAGTACGTCCATCACCGCAATCTTAGCGCTATTTATATAGTGCAAAATTTATTTGTACAGGGTAAATCCAGCCGAACCATCAGCTTAAACGCCAATTATATGATTCTGTTTAAAAATCCTCGGGGCGTCAATCAAGTAGCGATGCTAGGGCGCCAAATGTACCCGGAAACACAAAATACTTTATGGAGTGTTACCACGATGCGGTCAAGCCAACCTTTCGGCTACATAATGATAGACTATAAAGCAAAAACTCCCGAGCAGTACCGTCTCAGAACAGGATTGCTTTCCGACCGTCAAGTGGTTTATATCCCGAAAAAAAGAAGAAGAACGTGATCAAATCACCATGTCCGCCAGACTTTGTAAACATCTGCCGGTGTTAAAACTGCTACATAAAGCATCTCCTAAACAACGGCGTCTTATTTTACAATCGGCGTCCGGCAATTCATTTTATCGCTGTGTGAAGTGGCGCTTAACATCCTCTGGGACTATTCCGGTCAATCCGCAACAGTACCGAAAACTGAAAAAGAAAAGCCGAAATTAAATTTGTAGCCGATAAAAAATCGGCATAGCGGCAAAGAAAGCGAGTCTTCAACCAGAAGGGTGGATTCCTTTTACCGCTCCTGAGCGTCGCCGTACCCTTTCTTTCGAGCTTGATAGCAAACAGATAGGATGGAGTACGCCGAGAAGATGTATTTAGTCCGCAGCATCAACTGGATAAGGCGAGAACTGAAAATGTTCGCGAGACTATTCAACAGAGCGTGGAAAACGATTTGGGCGTCGCCATGAGAAATATTTTACTCCGCACTGATTTGAACCCGTGCGAAAAAGCAAAACTTTACACAAATACCCTGAGCAGGTTTTTGACCATCGTTAAACAAGGTGATCGCGAGAGCGGTGTTTTAACGCAGTCGTTACCGACCCCACTCATAAAGATGAAGTACCGACCGTGGCTAGCGTCGAAGGCGGCGGTGCTGAGGAGCATGTGGTGGATGAAGTTCTGAAGAATGTACCTTCGAGAAGTGTGAAAACAGCAGATACATATTAGACAAGATGTCTAAAGCTAAAGGACTAAGCGCGTGGAAGCAGAATCGGGGAGTTTGTGTTCAGGGTAAAATACAAGGCTCACACATGGTCGATTTGTTAAAAATGTCACGGCCCATAAAGGTTCGTGATAACCGGAGACCTGTAGGATGGTCAGAGTTTCTACGTGCCTTTGCCGAATTAAACATCCCTTTTCTACAGTGCCGAATCAACAGGTCAGGAGCACAATTAAATCTCTAAAGAGTAAACCCGACACCCGCCCGTGTCAGACCTTCTAAAAACACGAAGACATTCACGCTCTGTGTTTCCAGAGTCCGAAGACTCTGTGTTTAAATCGACTATCGATCCAAGACAATGGTTGGAATTTTAACGAATCCTTTCATGTGTGTGTGTGTGTGTGTGTGTGTGTGTGTGTGTGTGCATTAATATGTATCTTATGATTCAATAAAAGACGATTAAAAATATAATGGTTTTAAGATTTTTATTTATATGTCAGACATGTCTGCACACAGTGAGCATGAGGAAAATATTTTATCATTACAAACATACGGTCTTAATCTCTTCACAAATAGGGACACCATTTTATCATTTTTAATATAATCATCGGTGTATAGTTTCATCACATGGTTATAGTCGTATCCTCTGGCTAAATGATATAGAAAAAACACACAGTGCTGACCGCAGGTATCCGATGAATAATCCTGGACTCGTCTGTCGGAATATAATACGTCGGCGTCGTTGGCTGCTAGAAAGTTATTGATGGTGGTTGGAAGCGATGGCTGTTGGGCGGATTGCGAAGCTGTCGAAAAAACACGTGGGCCCGTCTTGGGTTAAATAAACGGCGATCCAGTGCTCACCTGGTAGCCTAGCAGGGTGAGTGTTAATGATACAGGCCGACGGTAAGATCCTCATGGGTTTTGGGTAGTTGATCGCTCGGTAGAACGCCGAGAAAATGAGTCCTGCATGTAATTTTATCCATGATGGCGGTGAGTTGCAGTGTGTTCATCTCAATAGTAGTCTATCAGTACCTGGCGGCGGTTAGACAATTCAATGATGCTGTCAAATACTGCGTAAACAATTAAATTAATGGTATTCGGCAGTGGTTTTCTGAAGCAGCTCGACTCTGATATTCCCGGACTTGATGAGGGAAATGTGCTGACCGCACTCTTCGTCCGGCGTGAGGTTAAATGCGTAAAGTGTGTATCCGTTCGAAATCATTCCTGCCAATACAGAGCGGTTGGTCTTTAAGGTGTCTCGGTCGTCATCACCAACTGATAATATTCTCGTACTGCCGAACCAGCTTCAAATTAGGTTGTAGAGGCTTGGAGGGATATTGTTGACCGTCGGCGTAGCGGCTAAGAATTCAGATCGTAATGTTTGAGCGAATGGATTTTTGTGTAGGAACCGGTGAATGCATCGTTGTCGACCATAGCAATGACGACAGACTTTGGTAGCGTTCTAAAACAGATTTTCCTGATTGAAACACGAGAGCCGGCCGGTATGGAGAAGCGATTTTAGACTGACCCTATCGACAGGGTACTTGGCGTTGTCGAGAGTAACGTCTGGCGTGAGCCAGTCTCACCGGTGGTGATACAGTAACTTTCTTGACAAATAGGGATGCGGACACTATATTTAATTTGTAAGCCACATCGTCGGCCCTCATCAGACAGAATTCATCTTTTGCTTGAATAAGTCGTATCTTGATATCAACCCCGTTTATCATAAGTTTCTCTTGGAAGAATATATCGCTGTGTATGGGGCAAGTAGTTCCACCTCCTTGCTTTCGCTGGTGTAACCCGATCTCTTCGACAACCCTGCGTTATGGCCTGCGGGGTCTTGAACATCCATGTGACCCGCCGTGTCTTTATGGAACAATCCAGCGCTGAAGACAGATTCCAACGTATCTTTACCGTAGTTGATCAGACTCTCGATGATACAGCGATAAGGGTAAGTGCTCGAACTCTGAGAAATCAGGCGATCGCCGAGGGTCACGTCGACTTGTGAAAATATAGTGGCTCGGGGTAGTTGATTAGACCCACCTTCGCAGGGTGTGCAATCTCTTCCCGTTAGGTCTCGTGATTTTCACCCGTAGATAGATCATCGTGTTATTGAGATCCACATAATCGCCGCGTTGCCTGCGATAAAAATTCCAATGGTGCAGAGCCCGATATGGCCGATAATGGGGATACTTCTAAATAGCCGTTTTCTCAATAACGGTCTGTGTCAGCGGGACCGAAAATAAGTCCAGCTCGGACTTGATGCATTCTCCGACATGCGATGCAGTAGCGCCATGTTAGAATATGGATTTTGTGGCTCTCTTGATGACACCGTTTGACTGACAGACCTCTTACGCTTTCTGCGTCTGGTGGCGCTTGTTTGATCCGCGCACTGTTTTCTTCTTCTTCGGCGCAGCCCGTTGACCACGCCTCCTCACACCCGGCGGTTTAGACATTCTCTTCGTGCCATGACCATCAGACCGGACCCGTCTTGAGCTTTATCGCTATGCGGCGTCAAAACGTTTGAGACGACGTCGGATACTATATTTTAGCTGCCGATTTTAGGTGTGGTTTCTAGCTAAATCCTCTTTTAACAACGGTACGGCCATCCTGAACAGCCCTCTGAATAGACCTCCTAACCCCGCACATAACTCCCGATCCCGAATAACCCGGTAAACCGCAGCCGGCCTGATTTTGGTAATAGCTCACATAGTCCGCGGTATTGGGCTCTCCGGGTCTATAATAAACCATTTTAAAGAATAGAAATATTTTTGGTTTAAAGTGTAGTTTTCGATGACTTTCCCGTAAGAAAATGGTACTTTGTGGTTTTGATCGTCCTTCAACTCTATGACGATGCTGGTGATGTGATCCTTGCTGATCGATGCGTAATGGGGTTGTCGTATCTAGCAATGACCGCGTCGTTGCCTTTACCCGTTATATGCGCATCTCAAAGGGGCGTAAGAATCTCCGACCGCTTGGTATTGGATGATGTCGGTGTAAACATACATTGTGTAGAACCCTGCGTTGATATCGCATTGATGAGGAGCGTACATGATGACGTTTGCGGTAAAATCGGGTTCTTTATGATAGTTTAAACCTCCGAGAGGTTTTAGCGTCATTCCTAAAATAGTGGCGAGTCTTCCCCGGAAACTCATTGAAATGTTGGGTTTCGCGGTCAGATACACCTTGTTTTTAATTCGTCATGATTCAATACGGCCGCTGGTGCGATGAGTTGATTTATAGCCGGAGGATCGCACGAATGTTTGCGTAGTACCCTCCGCTTATGTATAATTTTGTAATTATAGAAAAACCAATATTTGAGGGATTGCTATCCGGGGGTTCCGGAGCCGTATGTAGGATGAAATGCCCATCTTCGTCATTAAAGTTGTACCAACTTCTAGGATATTCGATTTGGCGAGTCCGACTTCCCATTGTCCTTTCAAGTTTATAGCTTTAGCCAACCTGGTTGTATAGCTGGATATACGATTTTCAGGATAAACCGACGACGACGCATTGCACGGCAACGTGACGTAGAACCCGTGATCCTCCATGACGGTCCTTCGCTCGTATGGTCTCATCCGTTAACGACGGTGCGTTTTAAGGAGATTGCAAGTCCAGCAGAGTTTTTTTATCTATATAACTATTAAATTTTGAAGGCCATCCTAGCCATTTCACTAAAACAAGCGTAGATTTCCCTTGTTTTTTGACCTAAAATCTTTTCCACCTTAAAAGATTTGTTTTACTCACAATTATTTTTGCAGCTCTTCTTCATAAAAACCCCTCGATGACATCGCCATCATAATCCTTGAGTCTGTAGACCGGGGTTGGCGTGGAATACGAGGATACGGTGAAAAATTCTTCCGTGTAGTTCTGCTCATAACCTTTGGCGAGCGGGCCTCTCACTTTAGAAATCCTGACGACGTCGCCGACTTTGAAATTAAATATGGTCTTCTTCTGCTTCTTTATATCGCCGTACAAGTTTTGAAACACTTGACCCTCATTTACTTTGTCGGCGTCCACGGGTCTCATTCTGATACTTGGTGATAACTGGTGTTGTACCCTTGAATAATGTCTTGTAAAACATCTATGTATCGGTAGAATTTGTAGCCGTTAAAAATCTCCACATGCGGCTTTTTAATGTTCTATTAAATCGTTCCACGACACTGGCTTTCAAATCCGTGGCGGTAGCGAAGTGGTTAATGTCGTGCTTTTCATCACATCTTGAAAATGTTTGTTAAAAATTCCTTTCCTGATCCGTCTGCAATTTCTGAGGCACACGACCCTCTTTGAGTATAGACTGGGCAGCTTTAGTAACCTCAATGCCGCTCTTATTCTTCAAAACTCGAACCCATGAGAACTTGCTAAATACATCTATGCATGTCAGTAGGTATTTATGACCGTCATTATCCTTGGCGTAGGCACTCATGTCGACAAGATCGGCCTGGAACTGTGTATCGATCCGTACACAACCACTCTATTTCGTTTGTATTTTATAGGTGCTGTTTTGTGTAATGTGTAAGCATCCTCACCAGCCAACCATTCTGAAACCTCTTTATCGCTTAGGCGGACGCCGCTATCTTTTAAGACGGCGTCTTTTAATCGTTTTACCCCTAGAGCCGGGGTTGGACGGTGTATAATAAGCCTTTTCATGAGCTCCGACATGCTGTCGTTTCAACCGATGCAAAAGAATAACGCGTACAAGTAGTTTGAATCAATCTTTTATTAAAAAACGTTACAGGATGCATGCAAAATCTAAGTAAATGGTATTAATACAATCTAAGTAAAATGATACACGTAAAGTAAAAATGGATATAATACAACACACTAACTAAGAATGGTTAGTAAAAAAGAATAATGTAGCAAATAGTTAGTAATAATGACATCAATGATAGTCTAACCAGAACAGAAAGTCGCGGCAGGCCATCATGTTTTTGTCTAGGATGTAATCAACATACATTACGACAATTTTGTCAACGGTCTCATGAATATCGGCATGTTTTTGAATTTCATCATCATCGCTTTCATTCAAGATCAACTCAGTACATACATCCGCCACATAGGTAGAAGTACACAACACATCGGTGATTTCGATCGTACATTGTGATTCAATCATCATATCTAGAACCTCTTTTATCATTACATCAGGGGGGTCGGTACCATCAACACATTTATCCGTCAAATCGTCCCATGAATTAGCCAGTCCTCTTATTAACACCATATTTTCTTGAGATTTGCCTCACGCGTAGTGTTGTGGCCAACTGGAATATCGGGGTGGGCTCGTCCGCAATAATCTTATACAGCAGCTCAGTCAACTGCCGTCTGTAATGCTCTTTAAACATGAATTCCATACAGCTCCTTAGGCTAGAGGCTACACCCATGCTGGAGCTGACTTGGTCACTCGCCATTCACAATTGAAAGACCTTGCCAGAGATCAACGACGTCGTAGACTATTTCCTTGCAGGGTTTGTCCAGAAGTTTCAGCCTGATTTCTTCTAGCTTGGCAACTATGAATGGTTCGTCTTTTAATTCGTGCAGAATAGTCCCGACTGTCCCTTGGATACGATGGGGGTGAGATTTTAACCCACAGCGGTTTAGGAGAATACCGATGATGGAATGAAAAAGGGCTTAAACAGCTTGCCTGACAGCTCGTCAAAGTGTGTGTCAGTAGAAGTTGGGAGGGTCAAACAGACAGGAATGTTGCAGCTGGCTAGGATGGTCAATCGCACACCCTCGCAGTCTTCCTTCAGCTTATCGCCGATGAGATGTTCCAGCAGCACCACGGTCGCTGCTTTTATGATTTTGAATCCGGCGTCGCTGAAACATCCGTCTGTAGCGTCGAGACCGGCTTTAGTGGCGAGACCGGCTTTAGCGATGGGAAGGTAAGTCAGGTTGTGTGATCCGAGGTCTGAGCCCAATTTATCCAGCCAGTCTTTGGAGGGGTTGTGATGTTAGCCGGACCCCAGTCGTTTTGGAGGTCCGATTCCCAATCTTTGTGGAGGTCCGATGGTCCAAGGGGAAAGTCAGGCAATGGTCGCTTGCGTTGTCGTCAGGAGGGTCGAGAATGCTGCGAAGGAGATGCCGCAGCTACACACATGAGCGGGTAATGAAGCGCCGTCTTCAGCCATGGTTTATAAATGCTGCTTGAGAGGGTCTGGTCACTGACTTTATTGCAAATGTAGTAAAGGCGGGGCGTCGTAGCACTGCAGCCATGGTTTATAAACGACGCCTGGGAGGGTCTGACCGGCGAGCTTCCGGATGTCCGTAGTAAATGGGGGCGGAATAGCGCGGCGTATGTACTGCTGCGCACGCATCTCTCAGGGTGGAACAGCTGCACTTTAATTTTGTTGTAGCCGTCATGCAGCTCGCACCATTTGAACATCTTGTTTATTATTGAAAAATACCGCCAGCAGATCCAGATCGCGCCACTTGAACAAAATTGCATTTCATACAGATCGTTATGCTCGTTAGGCAGGGCGACCCCTGACCGATTTTGTTGAGCTTTGTCTTGTCTTTACAGCAGAATATGTAGACAGAATCATCTGGGTTCTTTTAGCGTGGTCACCTACCACGCGGTACCGGACATTCGGGTCTACCCGTCCCACTCTGAAATGTACAAAGGCTCTTCGCCGCTGTTCAGATCCTTCCAGACAAATTTGTAAAATAATGACCAGTCTTTTCAGGAAATACAACACACGCGTCTTCCCGGGCTGAAACTTCGCCTGCGTTGTCGGTGGTGTAGAGTATAACAACTCGAGTTGATTTATGAAATTTGTACCCGAATACACGGTTACTGCTCATCATAAATTCACCTTTAGTCCATTCCGAAAGTTCATGGAGAAAGTTTGTCAAACGGACGTGACCGAAAGGTTTTCTCGGTGCCATAGTCAGACTGGCCATCAGACTGTCCGTCGTCCTGCTGCTCACCCCCGCCTCTGGGGATTTAGGGGGCGATAAACAGTCCATGCTCATGTAGCTCATGTTTTCTCTTTCTGATTGATGTAGAACACGCTGACCCATTTATATACGCTGTGGGTGGGAGGGGAATTTCCTGATAACAGCGTCTTCAAAGACAAAACCTTCTGTCATTTATTATACAGCCTTCAAAACAAAACCTCCTGTCAAAATCATCAAAACCTGCTGTCAAAACATCAAAACCATCAAAACCAACTGTCAAAATCATCAAAATCATCAAAACCTGCTGTCAAAACATCAAAACCATCAAAACCTGCTGTCAAAACATCAAAACCATCAAAACCACCTGTCAAAATCATCAAAACCTACTGTCAAAACATCAAAACCATCAAAACCTGCTGTCAAAACATCAAAACCATCAAAACCACCTGTCAAAATCATCAAAACCTACTGTCAATCAAAACCATCAAAACCACCTGTCAAAACATCAAAACCTACTGTCATGACAACATGATTGATTATACCGGAAGTCCGCCTTATACAGGAAGTCCCGCCTATACAGGAAGTCCCGTCTTATACAGGAAGTCCCTACACCGGAAGTCCGCCTATACAGGAAGTCCCGCCTTATACAGGAAGTCCCGCCTATACAGGAAGTCCCGCCTACACAGGAAGTCCCGCCTACACCGGAAGTCCCGCCTACACCGGAAGTCCCGCCTTATAACGGAAGTCCCGCCTACACCGGAAGTCCCGCCTTATACCGAAGTCCCGCCCCTATACCGGAAGCCCCGCCCCTCAATCAATCATTTTGACAGGTGGTGTAGTATACTTACTACTAACTTGAATGCAATTGTAAGTCGCTTTGGATAAAAGCATCTGCTAAATGCATAAATGTAAATGTAAATGTAATGCATGTTAAAACTGATTGCTCTCAATTATACTGTAATGCTGAATGGCTACAGACAATGGTTGAATATTAAGGGGAAAAACTATTTTATAGAGACATCAGTAGTATTGATATCAGTGATACTGGCCTTCAATCATAAAAAATATACTGTCTTTATGTTGTTTGTACATTTGATGATTGAATGTGAAATTATTGCAATATAAAAGTATATTTAAAACTTTAATGTTAGGTGGGATTAATTGCGATTAATTTGAGAAAAAATGTGCAATTAATTAGTACAATTTTAAAAATTGATTGATAGCACTAATATATATATATATATATATATTTGTACATACTCACTGGCCACTTTATTACATATACCTGTACCTGTTCAATTGCTTGGTAACACAAATTGCTAATCAGCCAATCACATAGCAGCAACTCAATGTATTTAGTCATCTAGATGTGGTGAAGACGACTTGCTGAAGTTCAAACCGAGCATCAGAACGGGGAAGAAAGAGGATTTAAGTGACTGAACGTGGAATGGTTGTTGGTGCCAGACGGACTGGTCTGAGTATTTCAGAAACTGCTGATCTACTGGGATTTTCACACACAACCATCTCTAGGATTTACAGAGAATGGTCCGAAAAAGAGAAAATATCCAGTGAGCGGCAGTTGTGTGGATGAAAATGTCTTGTTGATGTCAGAGGTCAGAGGAGAATGGACAGACTGGTTAGAGATGATAGAAAGACAACAGTAACTCAAATAACCACTCGTTACAACCAAGTTATGCAGAATACCATCTCTGAACACACAACACGTCGAACCCTGAAGCAGATGGACTCCAGCAGCAGAAGACCACACCGGGTGTCAGATAAGAACAGGAAACGGAGGATACAATTCACACAGAATCACCAAAATTGTACAATAGAAGATTGTAAAAACGTTGCCTGGTCTGATGAGTCTTGATTTCTGCTGCGACATTCAGATGGTTGGGTCAGAATTTGGCGTAAAGAACATGAAAGCATGGATCCATCCTGCCTTGTCTCAATGGTTCAGGCTGGTGGTGGTGGTGTAATGGTGTGGGGGGTATTTTCTTGGCACATTGAGGAACCCTGCTCTAAAACCTTTATATACCTTTCAGCATTAATAGTGCGTTCCAAAACATGCAAGCGGCCCATATCGTCTCCATGTTGCATTCTGAATAAAATATTGGCTCATGTGATTTGAAAGTCTTTTGTTTTCATTTCATTAAATAAAAACAGCATGTGGTGTATGCCATCCCTCTTCTTATTTGTTTCTGTCAATAAACATGATGTAAGCTAGTTTGTCATTGTAGCCTACTGTTTTATTGTTGTTGTGCTTTTTAATTAAGAATAAAATGAATCCATCTTTTGTTTCAGTCTTAAAAAGTGAAAGGTGTATAGTTGTAGCAAAACAATTAGGCTATCTTATCTTGTAAGATGTGACAAGATCGTGAATTCGAAAAGCAAAATCATCTGAAGCCCGGCTTATAACATCGCAAAAGAGGAACAAATAACACTACTGATGAAAAAGAACGGGTTGAATGTGAACCACTTTTGTTAACATATAACAATAAAGTATGATAAAAGCTCATCAGCATGCATTGATTAATCCCATGTAGACAAAAACAAATGCGACCAAATGATGTGCTCATGTGACCAACTGAGAAAGTAAGTCGCAAAAGAACGGCCACTGGGAAGAATGAGTCTATGATCCAGAGGTAGAATTTGATAAAAGTGCAATTTTCTCAGCTTTTGATCAAAATGTTGCTTTTTTATGAAACTTACCTACATTCAACTGTTGCTAAAAACAGTGCTTGAAGTGCTTTATTTGTTTAAAAGTAGAGTCTCTGTTCTTTATTTTGATGTATTGTATGTTCAGATATTCATGCAACAAAATATTCTAGGGGCCATGATATTTTAGTCAAAATCATCAAAAATACTGGCTAACTTTTCCCAAAAACTCTGGCGGGGGAAGAGTTAAAGGAACAGTTCACTCAGAAAATCATGTTATTCTGTATGAAACTGCTGAACTGTTCCGTTTTTAAAGGAACAGTTCACCAAATAAAAATGAAAGCAATTTCAAGCAATTAGTGCTTGTTAGGTAGTAGTTTAAGATGCTGTCATTTTATAATTCGTCAATTATTTGGCCTTTTATTCTTTTGAGTTTGGCCCAGATTTAGATGGATGTGATGTTTATTTAATGACTAACCCTGAGAATGTAATGACAGTAAAACGAGTCACACTTCAGCATTATATCACCGTCTGTGACTAATATCCGTCTGTACATATGAAAGGTCATTTCTCAATACCTCGTGTCTTGGGTTTTTATCTGGTTATAGATTTATGACTTCTATACCTCTGTTCATACAGTTTGGGGTCAGTGAGATTTTGTTATATTTCTGAAAGAAGTCTCTTCTGCTCACCAAGGCTGCATTTATTTGATACAGTAAAAAATTAAATATTTTGTATTATTTCAAATACCTGTTTTCTATTTGAACGTATTGTAAAAATTGTTTGCTGTGATCAAAGTTACATTTCCAGCATCATTACTCCAATCTTCAGTGTCACATGATCCTTCAGAAATCATAATAATATGCTGATCTGCTGCTCAACAAACATTTCTGATTATTATCAACAAACTGCGATATATTTTATTTCTCAGGATTCACAGATGAACAGCATTTATTTGAAATAGAAATCTTTTGTAACATTGTAAATGTCATTCCTGTCACTTTTGATACATTTAATGCATCTTTCTTGAATAAAAGTATTAATTTATAAAAAGAAACTCTGGTTTACTAACCTGTAGCGATGCTTCGAGCCCAGATAGCTGAATTTGGACAGTTTCCTTGTTAATGAATTAGACTCGTTCTCTGGCATTCTGTGAAAGACATTTTATTAAGAATATTTACAAAAATCTCAACATTTAGATGAACAACCTCACAGGATTTATGTGTTTTTATTCATTCTCCATCTCATTTTCACTCCTGATGAATCATGGATGTCATTTTATAGTCTCCTTCCAAACATCTGTGGGGCAAATCTGTTGTTTACAGCCATATTTTAATGAGCTAAATTACAGAACGAGTGTTAAGCAGAGCTTTCCTCTCATTAAAATTCAAAAGCTGTAAACGCGCAGCACTGATAAAACACAGAACCAACCAGCAGAGAAATGAAAAGCCAAAACATAATGAGAGATCAGACTAGAACTGAGAACGCCATGTTCTGTTCTGCTGGATTAAACATTCAGAGATCTGTTCTGATGACAGAACATGATTCGGCTTGTCTTTAAAGTCTGGACGGTCCTGTTTCAGCTCAGCGTTTCAGATGTGTTCAGCGCTGTACATGTCACAAACACAACAGTAATAGCCAACAACAGGGTTATTACAGTTAACTGAAACTAAAACCATACAGGTAAACATTGTTGTTTAAAATAAAACAATTAAGTGAAATCTGATGAATAAATACATGCTTTATAATAATATATACTGAATGATGCATGTCCAAAAAACTGATCATATCAATCTTTGTTTCTGCATGTGATGTTATTTTAGTATTATTTACATAATTTTACTTTTATATATATAGATTTGTCTTTTATTTTTAATTTTAGTTACATTTTGATGTTCTTTTGTCACTTTTATCAGTTTTTGTTTATTTATTTAATAAAAAAATACTGTTTAGGTTTAGTACATTTTTATTTTTATTTCAATTTTGGTTTTATATTTCAGTCATCAATTTTAGTGCTTCAAATTACACTAAACAAATTTTTGAATTATTGCCAAAACAACATTTCTCATTTTTTAATTCATTCAACTTACTGTACCAAAATAACTAACACTGAAATAAAAATGAATTCAAAAAAGTATACAGACACTTATAAAAAATTAATAAAAAAGGCAAAAAGACACGACAAAATTGTTTTAAATGAAATTAAAATAAAAATTAAATGGAAAAATTAAATATTAATAAAAAACATTAAAATGTCAAAATAAATAAATTCAATTACTAACATTAAAAGATGCTAAGATGTTAACTAATGCATTAACTCATGTTCTCAACTGAGACCTTCGTGTAAAGTGTTACCAGAATTCTGTTCTTAATGTAAAGTGTGCAGGAGTTTGGAGGCGTAACCTGTCCAAACGTCTGTGTTTCACACGCGGATTAGCAGCAGAAACCTCCAGCCGCCTGCGTTCTGAGCGTGTAAAGCTCTTTGGGGACCGGAGGGAGACGACTGTGAACGCGTGAGGATTGGAAAGCTTCGCCTCAGTAAAGCCGCGGGAATCAGAAAGGCCCTTCGGTTCACAGCGTTTCTCTGTGAGAACTACAGGAGAGTGTAATGCAGCGGGTTCGGCTTTCTGCTCTAAAACAAGAAGTTCAGACCGGATCAAGATGTTTTAAAGTGCATGAGTGTGTTCCAACATCACACGACTGCAATCCTTACAAAAACCAGTGGAAATGTGTAGCTGTTACTGAGCTGAGCCTTAACATTTGTGTTTTTTGCTTCGATTCTGTCATATTAAATTATATTCTTGACTTTAATAAAACCATTTGGTTAAAATGCTATCACAAAAAGCACATATATCACATGTTAATTTATATATGGCGGTAATTAAAATAGTACTTATTATGGGTACTGAATGATGCATGTCCAAAAAACATGGTAACACCATGCTATAATATCAATTTTGCATTTGGTATTATTTACCATTATTATTATTTTTTATATTATTTTTTAAGTTTAAGTTTTTTATTAGTATTTTGAATAAGTCTTTTATTTTTAAGTACTTTTATTTGTATACTCTTTTTTTAATTATTAGTAATTTAATGTTTAGTATTTGTTTATTTTAAGTATTACTATTTAGGCTTAATTTATTTTTATTTCAGTTTCAGATTTTCTTCAATTTATTTACAGTTAGCAATTTTAGTGCTTCAATTTAATCAACTGAAAATAAGAAAACTAACTGAAATAATTTAACTTTTAATCTAATCGTTAAATTATATTTTCAATTAACAGGTTAAATTTGATTTCAGTTAAAAAGTTAACTTATGAACTTTTGACATTTTTATTAGTTTAAAATATTACAATTTATTTTTATTTGAGTTTTATTTTATTTCTAATATTATTTTTTGTCCATTTTTAGTGCTTCAACTTTAAAATTGAATAATATTTGAATTCCCGTCATCTGATACACTATTGTATTGAATCTCTGCTGCTGTACCTGAAGAAGGTGTGATGCTCCACGCAGCACTTCCACAGGTTCTTGCAGGCCGTCTTACTGGGAGCGTCGAAGAAGAACAGCGTCTCATTGCACTGAAAGCACACAGGGAACTGCGTTTAAACGGATGCGTGTACATACGTGATGTTAAATGCTCATCACCGGCGATGGCCCTCATAACCCGCCTGTGCGGTGGGTCAGATGAAGAGAGCCAGAGTCCTGGAGGAAACGGGTTATAGACACCGTCCAGAGTCATAAACCTCCATCGATCACGGGATTCTCCTTGATTTTCCTCCAAGAGCTTGTGATGTTATGGAAGCAGTTTGGATAAAAGCGTCTGCTAAATGACTAAATGTAAAGTTGTGGAGATTTGTACATGTATTTTGTTGCTTGCTTTGAATGGAAAAAAAGTATTTGTTGAATATAGTCAAAAGTCAAGTCTAATGTATTTATAAAGCGCTTTTCATAATGCAAAGCAGCAGCACAGAAAATCATGATGTTTATGTTTATAATGCCTCACAGTGGCAATAGTATAATACAAAAGGTAAACTCAAGGGATTTTCTGATATCTAGAGATCACACACAGTTCATTTATTTATTGTGATTTTGTATTATAAAGAAGACTTACATCTCTGCCCATAACCCGCAGCTCAAACTGGGTTTCCTTGAAATACACTTTCGTAATTCTTGGCCTGAAACATTAATATTTTATTTCAAACTGTGAATAAAAACAAAACAAAACAGAGTGACAAAGTCAAGTGTAAAGTGTTAATATAAAATAATATAAAAGTAATACTATATATGATATCATACAGTATCATATAATACATCTCTTATCAAAACATATACCATATATCAAATATCTCATTTTAGAAACCTCATACCACATCATATATTTCATATCATATCTCCCTCATATCATACACTATATATATAATACATACGATATATATGATATATCTAATTTCATATCATATATCATGTCATATCAAATCATATATCACACCATCATATACCAAATATGATATCATACATATCATATATCTCTCATATCATATATCTTATCAATGTGATATTTCATCATATATCATATATGTGATATATGATGTGATATTCGGTATGATATATGATATAATATTATCTAATATCACACATCTCATATTATACCATATATCTCATTAAATGATTTGTTCTTTTAAAGGATCATATCATGACATATATCATATTCAATCATATATCATAATATTACATATATCATAGCATTTATCATATATTTAAAGGATTTGTTTTGAAAATTCAATAGCATCCTGAAACACATTCATGTGGGTTTTGAATGACATGCGGGCGAGAAAATACAGAGTTTTCAGTTTTGGATGAATTATTCATTTAATAGGTGAAAAGTTCAGTTTAAACATCAACCCACCAGAAATATTTCCCCACTTGTGTTTTGTTTTTGTAAACCACGACCCCGACAGGCGTCAGGCCCAGGAAATACTCCGACTGCTTTTCTCCCTGAAAACATCCACGCATTAAGAGACTAATAAACAAAAACACAAGCAATTCATCATCAATCTTGATAGAGTACACTGCAGGATTATTAATAAACTAGATAACGAATCGATCAGTGTATCCAATCAAAGAGAGTAAAATGAACAGGGCTGAACTTACAAACACAGGGTGCAGATCCACGCCGTACATCTCCAGTGTTTTGGCAACTGCTAAGTAATTATTTTCAGCCTCGGCAGGCACCTGACCCCTGAACAGAGAGAACGACACAACACACAACTGAAGAGAAAAACACCAAAATACACTGCAAATCATCCAAAACTATCTGAATGAGCAACATGATCAAAACGTTCCTGTTAAACCTGCTCTGTCTTCTGTCTCTGATTGATAGTTTAGGGGTTTATCAAGTACAAGCTCTTTTAGTGTAATTGTACATCTGCAGAGGAGTGACTATTTCTTCATCTCTCAATCAGTATTGGATTGCATTGCATTACATGTTTGGATCGTTTCAATCTCATCTTACTAAGAGATAATATTTAATGAATGATGCATTTCTATAGCGCTTTATTGTGTATTGTTGTACACCCAAAGTGCTTTCCAATCATGTGGGGGATATATATCACTCTATATTGGAGATATAGAGTGATGACTGATATTTAGATCATTTTATGTCCGTATCTGCTGTACTTTTATAAAGAGCTCATTGATTTACATTACAAGCATCAGAATTTCATCATATAAATATCAGCATCTGCAGCTAATTCATATTTTTGCTCAGTTTGGGCCTCTGAATAAATCTTGAAGTATGAACTGCTTTGTTTTGAGATTTTCTTATATATCTTGTCTAAAGGCTTGATACATTTGTATTTCATTATTTCATATATCAGTCTTTACAGGGTTACATGTTCTCTTGCAACAAACAAGGATTCAGTGTCAGCAAATATTTGAAATACCAAAGCAAACAGTAGCATAAATGAAGAAAGGAAACGTTCAAACTGTAATCATTAACTCACTGATTTCCCCAGAAGGATTGCATGTGCTTTTTAAATGTGTTTCAGGAAATCAGTGTGTTTGTCACGGACTGAGTAACAGACTCATTCCAGCGAGGTCAACGCTGAAACAATGTTTATTTAACCTACTAACACTAATGCAGGAATGTGTCAGAGCATGATCTCAGCACAACGAGAAAGATAAGAGAAAAACAGACCCAAGAAAACGTGCATACATGCAACTTCAAAATATAGATTCAAAATATCATTTCTCTATATTTTGGGGTTGTGGTGTGAAGCGTGCAATTTGTGATCGTGTGCAGTAGCTGATGCTCGCTAAAGCGTGCAATTGCTTTCTTATGTGCACTGTTTTATCGGTTCCACTTTCGCTTTCGAAATCGATCACATTCAGCAAGGAGGGGAGAGGAAGGAAAGTGGGGGCACAGTAACTCGTTTGGGGGGCACGGCCTGCGAATGCCCCCCCTTGGCGCCGACCCTGCTTGTATCAGAAGCACCCTCACTGATTTGATTCTCGGACAGAGCATCCTTCCGGAGCGCAGTTGTGGAGTTGTCTCTCATTTATTCGCTCCACCGCCCCCTCCCTATAGATATATTTATATATATGGGTTGCGTACATTTAAAAAAATAAAATAGAGTCGCTCTTAAAAAAGTTTGAAAACCACTGCTCTATTGTGTTGCTGTGGTGCATGACTGCATTAAGGATTCTCCTCACAGCAGCGGCAGGGCTCTGCTTACTGTAGATGCTCTATTATAAGTGTCGGGCAGGCCCCGTCGTTTTCAGGCCCCCGGGGACTCGCCACATTCGTCTCTTTCATTCAGGTCATGCGCATGCCGCTGCTTCCAGTGCGTACAGAAAATATAATGCAGCACAGACGGGACTCCTGTGATCTTTTAGATTTTTCTCAGAGAGGGTCGAAACACTTTAACCACGCTTCTCTTTGTCTGTGGCTGTGTGCAGAAGGGAACTATAGCGCACTGTGTATTCTGTTTATATAGTATACAAAATAGTGTGCAAGTTAAACTATAGCATAGTACACTTATATCAATATCTGTATATATATATCCCTAGCCCTCCCTATATTTTTTCACTCTCTTTCCTTGTTATCCTCACATTTTTTTGCTTTCTCATTTTACCACTGTCTGTCATTCACACGAACGCCTAAATACAGTCTAAAATCCCTCGTGTCAGTCACTTCTCTCTCAGCCCCTCACGGCAATAAATCAGCCTCTAAATCACGATCTCTCTGCCCCGTTTTCCATTAAAACACAAGACGCTTTACCTGACAATCCAAAGCGCATGAGGATTAAAGCTTGTTTTTCAGGGGATTTATTCAGAATGTGGTTTATGTTGTTGCATTGGCACACAAAGACACGCTTTAATAATGTGATTTATGGTGCAGTGTTTCTGTTGAGGGAGGAATAATGTGAACTTCAGCTCCTCACACGGCTCTTAACAATCAGCCGCTCACAATCATTCAGACTGTTTTAGGAGTCGAGTGGGATTTGAGCACCGATGGCAAAAAAACATGGCAATCAGCAGTGAAACACACATCTGACTGAAATATGAGCCCAGTAAATCTGTCAAAACAGAGCTTGAACGTGATTTGCAATGTCATGTACTGTAACATTCAGAACATTTACTGAAACCACACTAAAAGAGAATACACTTTAAATACGGTCTAATCAGCTCATAATGAACTACTGAGAACTTATTCATCACTTAACTAATGTTAATAAAAAATACAGCTGATCATTGTTAATGCAGCATTATTATTAACTAAAACTAAAACCATAAAAATGATTTTTATTACTGAAATAAATTACATAAAAAGTAAACTTATTTTTTACATTTGATTATTACATTTATTACTTTAACACGGCTGTTAAATATGCTTACTGTACATTAAACTAATGTAAGTTTATTTAATTTGCATCTTCCATATTAAATAATAATATTACATTTTATAATATTAAATAATAATGGTTATATTGTTCATCCTATTTTCAAAATAATTAAATAAAATTAAATACGATGTTGTTCATATTGTCCATCCCTATTTTGGGTCTAAATGGTGTCATTCATTTTTATTTCATATTTTGCTACCTTGTATAAATACATTTTTAATAATTGTAATAATTCAATTTTTTTGATAATTTTATTAATTTCACTCTGCTGTACGGCTCAATAAACACAATTAAATTACTCAAATAAAATTGAAGCTGTATAATAAAAATAAATAATTATAGAATAATGAAATCATAAGATAAATAAATGATTAAATAAAAATGTATTCTATAACAAATTCATTTAACAAAATGATAAAAAATAAACAAAATTAAATGTAAAAATACATAAATAAAAAATGAAAAAGAATATAAAATAAAATACCAATTATAAAAAGTACAACAAATAAAATGTTAAAATAAATGAACATTTAAAAACAAAAATACACAAAATTATAAAAATAACATTGAAATCGCCTGTACTGCTCTGTAACTTGTCTTAAAAGGTTGCAATCCTGAATGGAAAGAAATAATAATATTTTAATTATATGATATGTACCACAAAACCAGTCATAAGAGCTGAATAAATAAGCTTTCCATTGATGTATGGTTTGTTAGGATCGGACAATATTTGTCTGAGATACAACTATTTGAAAATCTGGAATCTGAGGATGCAAAAAAATCAGAATACTGAGAAAATCTAAATGAAGTACTTAGCAATGCATATTAGTCATCAAAAATTACGTTTTGATACTTTTACAATTGGACATTTCCAAAATATCTTCATGGAATATGATCTTTCCTTAATATCCTAATGATTTTGGCATTAAAAAATCAATAATTTTGACCCATACAATGGGCTATTGCTACAAATATACTCATACTTCTGACTGGTTTTGTGCTCCAGGGTCACATACATTGCTCATCCTTGTATAGCAGTATGTCATACTGTTTTGGTAAGGAAAGTTGCACATTAACAATGATCTCCCGCTGGTTTGTTCATTTGATCCGCTCTGTCATCTTCAGGGATGGGACACACGCACACAGGTGAGTGCGGCTCGTCTTACAAACACATGGACGACAGCCAGAGGAGGAATCTTTACTGTCCCACAAAAAACCCTGTTCCCACGGAAAGAGGTTATACGTGTTTAAGGATTAAACCGGTGGTGTTTGATCTAATTTGGGACGGGATTATTATGGATTAAGGTGTGTGATGTTCTGTGTTTTATTGTCTTACAGGAGCGTTTTATGAATCTGTTCAATGCTGTCCTCTAGTTCCTCTTTCTGGTCGGGGACAAAGCGATATTCAGACACGTAACCTGGCGTGTGTTTGTACGGGTCGTAATCTCCGAGCTCAGCTGTACGAAAACACAAAGAGACACAACGGCATGTGATATAATGCAGGAATAGTCTAGACATAATTGAAATTAAATATTTAAATGTAATTAATTATTATTATTAAATTAAAATAAATAACATGAAATTATAAAATAAAAAAAATAAAAAACTATACAATTAAACAAAACTAAACTATAAAATAAATCAAATTATATTAAACAAATGAATACAATTTAATAATTAAATAAATTGAAATCAGACAAATAAGACTAAACAAATAAACAATAATATAATAAATAAAAATATAAAAGTAAAGAAATAAAAATTCTCAAAATTTAAAAAATAATAAAATTAAATTAGGAAAAAACTAACAAACTAATAAATACATTTAAATGATAAAAATTCCCTCAAATAAATAAATTTGTACTACATTTGAACATTAAGCGCTCCCAGCTGTGCGCTGATAAAATAACGGACAAAACTATATAACATAAAAGATGTCCTGCTTTACCTGCAGGAAGAACTCATACCTGACAGAAGACAGTAAAAAGAGCATTGTGTTAATAATATATGTAATATCACTGTGTTCTGTGTTATTATGGTACACAGAAAACACACCTTGTAATTTCTTCTTTTTAGTATATACAAGGATCTTCAGCATAAAATTTCACCCCAAAGTAAATATATTTATGTAGCTGGAATACAAAATATAATAATAATATAAATATCATAAATGAATATCTATTTCTAGATAAATTCCAAAATATAAATATATGATATGTATTTATATATAACATAAACCCAACAAATCCTAACCAGATGCAATCGACACTGTCCGATCAATCATTTGACAGCACAAAAATAAAATTCAAACAAAAAATAATAATAATGACACAATACAGTAAATCATAACATAATTTTTTAAAGTAAATAAATTAGACCAATGAGTTGCGCAGTGGTACATACATGATGTGTCTAATAACCAAGAGACTGTAATATTAACATTACACATTAACATAACATTTCACACATATATTTTCATAATGATATTTATTTTAAATTCTTATTATCCAATGTTAGATTTGTGTGATTTTATTTAATAATACTGCAGATTAATTTTCACTGCCTTCTTTGATCATATTTACCAAGGGTGCCGGCATGACTGTATATAATGGAAATGGAATTTGCTGTATTAAATTCTCTGCGACATGTGAATTTGTACGTACATTGAACAGCAAGCGCTCCCAGCTGTGCGCTGATGTTAAATGGACAGGGAAGCCTCCCCTGCAAGATGTCCTGCTTTACCTGCAGGAAGAACTCATACCTGACAGAAGACAGTAAAGAGCATTGTGTTAATGAAATGACTGTAATATCACTGTAGTGCTGACTTATTCTCACGACACAGAAAACACACCTTGTAATTTCTTCTTTTAGTTTACAAGGATCTTCAGCATAAAATTTCACCCCAAAGTAGAGCGTGAACGGAGGTCCAGCTGGAAAGAAGAAAACAACCCTTTAAATCAAACACGCGGTGATCTATTTCTAGATAAAGTCCAGAAAATAAATATATGATATGAATTTAGTGCTAACACTAAACCCAACAAATCCTAACCAGATGCAATCGACACTGTCCGCATCAAGTGATTTGTCTGTCCCTAATTCAAACCCCCCCCAAAAAATAATAATAATAATATGACACAATCACAGCCAATCATAACATCATTTTTAAAGTAGAGCTTTAGACCAATGAGTTGCGCAGTGGGCGTGGCTACACAGCATGATGCGTCTAATGGCAACCAAGAGACTGTAATATTACATTTTCACACATTAACATGAATCAGAGTCATATCACATCATATTTCATAATGATATTTCCCCGCATTTTAAATTCTTATTATGCAATGTTAGATTTGTGTGATTTTATTTAATAAAAGATCAAAAGGATTAATACTGCAGATTAATTTTCACTGCCTTCTTTGATCATATTTACCAAGGGTGCCGATATTTTTGGCCATGACTGTATATAATACACTAATTTCCCAGATGAGTGAATTAAAGATTTAAACAAATGTGTTGTACATTCTGCCTACATTCACATCAGCAAATATGCAAATAGTCTCCTTGCAGTGCAACTAAATTGTATTAATTTCTACTTATTTAGATGGGCTTAAGCGCATAATTACTTCCAAATTATCATCTGAAATGCATGTGATTTTATCAGGAGGCCTTTAGAGAATCATTACAACTCAGTCTCCTGCTGCGCCGATCCATATTTAATCTCCACCGAAGATGAAGGACAATCATTAGGTCAATGTGTTTCATCCCATGATGCATTATAGACTGTCTCTGAAGATTTCTGAGGAGTATTTCAATAGAAACCAGTGCATACTTACTCGTTATCAAATCTTTATGTTCAGCGAGTGTTTTCGAGGGATCGAGCCAGAACTGTAAACATAAGAGAGGAGATGAGATCAGATCAAAACATCATCAATGAAACACTGAGCTTTCATTTGTGAGTATTAATGCTTTAGATTTAGGCTTGGAGCCGCTGAGATGTTCAGTCATGCAAGCGCTGGGATAATATGAGGCCTAATAAAAGCGGCCTCTCGAACAGACTCGTTCAAAAATTAGTGTGAGAGTCACTGAGGCCTCCATCAATAAAACATGAAGCTGCAGCACGCCAGAGCATGTCGACCTGAGCTCAAATACATCCTAACGTGTGTATTCTGTCATTCTTCAGCTGATATCATGAAAAGATTCCTCAGACTTTAATCAAACGCTGTATTTGAGTGGGTTTTGATGCACAGAGGCGCATTGATTGGTTCTTCAGCTCTTGTGTGAGAGCGTCACTGAGACAACAGACCGACTTAAAAACTAAATCAAAAGTAGGTCAATACACTTAAATCAAATGGTGATATGGACTAGAATTTTAAACCGCAAAAAAGATCATTTAAATATGATTCCTGCATGTGATTGAAATGTGCAGATTACACACATGCTGAAGCTATGTTTTCAGCGTCTGCCTTCTCTTTAAATGAAGACATAAATACTAGAGCATAGATATTAGTCAAATGATTAATCGCATACAAAATAGTTTTGTTTGCATTATATGTGTGTTCTGTGTATATTTATTATGTATATATATATAAATACACACACACAGCATATATTTTGAAAATATTGAAATGCATTTACATGTCTATAGAATACACACAAGAAATAAGAAACACAAGAAACAAATCTCTTCACGGCAACCCGTCAAAATAAAAGTTCGGTTTAACTTGAAGAAAATGTGACAGAAATATATTAGGTAAAAATAGGGCCCTTTTGTTTAAAAAATAAATCTAATTTAAACCATTGAAATGGAATTTAAAATAATAATACATATAATACGCAGTGTAATATTCAGTATGAAACAAATATTACATATGTTTACAGCACTCCATAATGTGCACACCACCCTAATATAGGTAAAAATGGGGAAAATAATATTTCTCTCTAAAGTAGACGCATGCAAATCCATAAGTTTTTCTCCAGTGTTTCACCACCTTTAATATAAACATATATCTCATTGCCCCATTCTAGCCATGTTATACTTATTTTCAATAAAAAACACTTAATTTTGTGGCAATTTTCCCCCATGGTATCGAATATCAATATTTTCCAAGGCATTGTATCAAAATGAGGAATTCCAATGCGCTAGGACAATGCACAACCTACATTTTAACACTGTAAGCAAAATTTAAGTGATGCTGTCATTAACTATGAGGGCATTTACAGTGATCTGCTCAATTCAGCTAATTAACATCTCACAGGCTCTATAACAAACACAGCCTGAAGATCTTCCTCATGTCTTCCACTCTTGTCAGGTGATATTTCAGTGAAGTCAGGAGGGAATGCTATCTGGCGTCGCCTTGCAGACAAGATTTATGTGCCATTTAATGAATGTGCAAATGAGCATGCATGAAATACTTAATATGAGCACAGCAAACATGGTGAACTCCCACTGAACCGCATTTACATAGAGACAAAGCAAACAAACATACAGGCAAACAATAGGAAGTGAGTGAAGGTGTGTGCAGACGGGAAGAGGATTAGTGCTGCGCGTTATTCAATTAGAAAACGATAATTGAGTCGCTAAGACTCATCTAATAATCACATTAGAGCAGCTGCTGTGTTTCACTGAATTGAAGAGCTCAAAACAACATCTTCATTTCAAAGAACAAGGGAGGATTTTTTACTTCAGTCATGGCAAATATTAAATATCATAAAGTCTATAAATAATTCTGCACTGAACACCTTGGCAACTGTATAGTAACTCCCAAACATTGTGATGACCCTAGAATCATGATTTGCACAAACAAGCCACTTTAATTTTCACCCAGAAATGTAAATAACTAGAACAAAACAAGAAAGCAGTTTTTCCTCCTATGGATGGAGACAGATATTTTAATTTAAATGTATAACAGCGTGTTAAAAATGTCTCCAATGAAGGAATTCTCTGTGCCTTACAATTAGGTGAACCTCCTATGAGTCAGGAGCGCATGTAAAACACACCCACACAGCAGAAACCACCGCACTACTGTGTAAATTACACCCAATTTTTATCTCCTGTCTCTTTTTCCATAATAACCGTTCATAGAGTTGACAGATTTGTGCAAATGTAAGTTGCAGCGTGCCTCACACTCATCACATGCTCAGCAATAAATCCAGGCTCGTGGGACAGGGCCCGCAAGGCATTGTGGGAAACACCTCTGTCTTTGGTCGAGCTGATGAGGTAATGACTGTTATGTTCTTTCACAATGCTGCACTTTGCCTTACCCAAAATTTGGCCTCTGGGTAAACCTAACCACCTTTACCTCAGACGTGACCCTTAGGACATTATGACCAGCTAATGCCTTAGCAAACTCTCTTAAAGGAATAGTTCACCCAAAAATGAACTCGGTCTCACGTCATTCCAAACCTGTTTGACTTTCTTTTCTCTAGAAAAAATATATTTTGATGAAAGTTGGTAACTGAACAGTTTTGGTTTCCATTATTTGGATAGAAAGTACAATGGAAGTGAATGGGAACCAAAACTATTCAGTTACCAACATTCTTCAAACAAATGTGCTAAACAGAAAAAAAAGAAATGATTCATGTTTGGAATGACACAAAGGTGAGGAATTAGGTGGACTATCTCTTAGGTGGAATATAAGTGTTTTTTTGTCCTTTATAAATATTTTATGTTGTATATTGCAGATTTTAAATGACATGAGGGTGAGTAAATGATGCCATAATCTTAATTTTTGGGGTGAACTGTAACTTTAAGAGCTGACATGGGATAAAATCTTCCAGAACTCACCGTTTGATGACTGCGATCGCAATAGCGAAGCCCAAAATACTCTGTTTCGGCGAGGTTCACGTGACTGAACACATAGTCCAGCACTACAGAGCCTTTGGTTGATTTCTGTGGAGAAATGTGAAATATGCATTAGAAATCTCATTGTGAATATACTGTTTTTAGCCTGCAAACAACATTAGAGATAGTAAAGAGATTCACCCAAAGGGTTCACTCATAAATGCAACTTCTGTCAGGACCACTATCGTCAAAGATGACTGACAATCGCATACAGTTTGGATTGGGGGTGTGGTACTGTTCTTGGCAAGAACTCCCTGTACATCCATGCAGCCTAACATGGATAAGAGCAGCCCCCACAATATCTAAATGTATTGTTCAATATCATTTTAGTTCAATATTTTAATGTAACATTTTAGAAATTAGTCTGATTCAAGGATAACCATAAGATAACCAGAAGGCTGAATACCGACTGACAAGGGGAGGAGTCGGGGATGCAGGTGGGTAATTAACTATTGAGCAACGCAAAGCTGGTGATAATACTGAAGGACCTTATATATGAGTGCCATGATAGGTGTCGCATCCCTATAGGTAGACGTGGATCAGCTGAGAGTCAGCTGATGCAAGCTTGATTAACGTGACCTGCCAGAACTAATGCTGACGCTAGATTTTCTTGAAAATGTACCCATACTCTGGCCATTAAAGATGAAGATGAGTTTGTTTTATCATCAGATTTGAATAAATTTAGCATTTCATCACTTGCTCACCAATGGATCCTCTGCAGTGAATGGGTGCCGTCAGAATGAGAGTCCAAACAGCTGATAAAATCCATCATTAAGATGTTTTAAACTAAAATATGAGTTCATAATCCATATCAATGCTTCCCTCCAGTGAAAAAGTCCATCTCCTGCTGTCTCTCAAATCCACCCACATGTTTTTAGAGCTGTTTTGGCTTGTAAACGGTGCTTAATCTGTGCTGATTTCATTCCTGATTCAGATCAGACTACTTTTTCACTGGAGGAACCAATATTATAGATTGAGGACTTGTATTTTATTTGAAAGCAATGGTATGAAGTTAATAACATCTTGATAGATTTGTTTCTTACAAACACAGCCTTTGTCTCCTCAAGATGTTAACTGATGGACTGGAGTGGTGTGGATTATCCACAGTAATAATTTATGGTGATGATTTATCAACTGTTTGGTCTCTCATTCTGATGGCACCCATTCACTGCATAGGATCCACTGATGAGCAAATGATGGAATGCTACATTTCTTCAAATCTGTTGAAGAAACAAACTCATCCATGTCTTGGATGGCCTAAGGGTGAGAACATTTTAATTTTGGGGTGAACTATTGCTTTAAAGTTACAAGCTTGACTATATTGCATCTGTCCTGAAAGAGAGAGGAGGGTTTGTGGCTTTGTTCTGATTTAATACGGTGCTTGACGGTTTACTTTCAACCACAAACCGCACCTATGATAAATGACCCGGGCACACACTAGTTACAGCATGAAAACAAACTGCTAATGCCAATAAAGCCGAGAATGACTAGGTAAACACAAGTAGAAAGAAGGCCAGATAAAGGAACCACAATGACTAATCTGTCTGACGATCTTTTCCTCGTTTTTGAATATTGCTCTAAATCTCCTACAGTTGTTTGATATTTTTGTCCAGGCACGCTGAGGTGATCTTTATCTGACATAAGAGATTATCACTCGCAAACACAGCTGTGACGTGATCTGACAACAAAGTCCTTCACACCCTGAGAATGAACTATAGACTTAACTTTCCTTAAATATATCAATGGAGAAATGCATGAAGATATTAAACATTTTGTTACAATCAGTGGCAGATATCACTGCAGTTCAAAAGGGTAACCTTTTTGGGTTGCCATGATTTTTTAATGTTGTTGAGAGAAGTCTCTTCTGCTTATCAAAGCTGCATTCATTTGATGAAGCCTACAGCAAAAACAATAATAATGTGAAATATTATTACAATTTAAAATAGCTATTACTTTCTATGTGAATGAATGTTAAAACGTAATTAATTGCTGTGATCAAATCTGAATTTTAAGCATCATTACTCCAGTTTTCAGTGTTACGCGATCCTTCAGAAATCATTCTGATTTGCTTTAAGAAACATTTCATAAATGCAGCCTTGTTGAGCAGAAGATTTTTTGCATAATTTTTTTAAAACATGGAACAAAAATTCATCCAATCATAAATGTTTGAATGGTAGCGTACTGGTGTGACATGAGTGTCCCTGTGCTAGTAAATTCACACAACTACGGTACCACCAATAAAAGCTTTACTATGGTCATAAATCTTCAGTGTTTAAAAGACATCTCCGTGGATAGTTGTGCAACTGCAGCTCAGACGTATGATACACGTCAGCTCATATGACACACGGAGAGTGAGAGAAAACCTGCAGAAGCTTCTGCCCGCTGGGTGTGTGTGTGTGTGTACGTGTTTGCTGTAATAACACACACACATAAACCACACAAAGGGACGTATGTCATGATCACTCCTGTTACACGCTGCAGGGTGAAACACAATGAACTTCACTTCTGAAACCCTATATACAGCAGTAAACCCACAGGACTGAGAAATCATACACAACATCTCTTAAAAAAACCCTAGACAGCAATCCGATTAAATAGAGAGCAAGTGGAGATGTTTTTCCTAGGAAGAAAAGACCCCAGTAATCTCAAAAATGCCTCAGATGTTCCAGATCCAAAAGTCTGAATACAAAAGATCTCAATATGATCTCAAACATTTCTCATCAAATCCTCCGAGCGGCTCCACATTCACTTTATAGCTACATAATCTTACTGTATGGCAACTATGGACTCATTTTGGTCTGTTTTTATAAAAATATTACGAAAAATGTAATCATTATATACATTATATAGCACATTTAAAAACAACATGTTGGTCACACATTCACATTCATATAATCAAGAACCATACAACCAAGTATTAAATAAATACCAAATTACGTGAGAAAAGAGATTGTCATGCATCAAGAGTTCCAAAATTTGATTTGATCTACATTTTTTATAATTGTTCAGCTGCAAATACATCTTTGACAACTTTGGGATCATTTTAACCAAAATTGCAGTTT
This sequence comes from Gymnocypris eckloni scoliostomus, assembly GCA_027564155.1. Lineage (NCBI taxonomy): Eukaryota > Metazoa > Chordata > Actinopteri > Cypriniformes > Cyprinidae > Gymnocypris > Gymnocypris eckloni. The sequence continues at coordinate 19,948,244 of CM050435.1, forward strand.
CTATGCATTTTGTTTATAGTTGGAATCATTTTGTACGGTATATATATATTTTTTTATTATTTTCTTATATACACACACATCCATTTACATTATATATACACACGTGGTCAGAATTGTTGGAACCCTTGGTAAATATGATCAAAGGCAGCTGTGAAAATTAATCTGCATTAGTAATCCTTTTGATCTGTTATAAGAAAAAAAAAAATCACAAAAATCTAACCTTTCATCGGATAATAATAATTTTAAATAGGGGGAAATATCATTATGAAATAAATATTTGCCAGTTTAACAGCTCTAAATATTCTCTAATAATGCCTGATGAGGTTAGAGAACACCTGACAAGATCAGAGACCATTCCTTCATCCAGAATCTCATAACATGTTTTATTTGATTCTGAATTTGATCGGAAGCCAATATAGAGATACACTAGTATATTTCTTAGTCTCAGTCTAAAGTTACAACAGTCCAGTCTGGATGTGACAAAAGCATGCATTTCTTGTAAAACAATAAAAAATGTATTTATAATTACTACATTTTAATGTTTTATTAGGTCAAAAGTTAAAGCCATGCAATGCATTTTATATCAAAACAGAAATCAATTGATATTAATCAGAAGAAAAACATCATAATATCTTAATTATTACATTTGTTTTATTTAGCAGAAAACTGAAAATAATGCTTATTTAATAACCAGAGTAAATCATTTAAATTTCACATAAGATCATTTTTATATCAACTTTCTAAGGATATGATTATGTTTCTAATCCAATTCATTGTTGAAACAAACTTTTAAATAGTGTCTGTAATAAAAATAATTACAGCAGATTTCTTCAAACACACATTAAATAATGAAGATAACAGGTTCTATAGTTTTCACTGTGGATACTGACTGGACGAGATCAGCGCTCACAGTTGATGTATGGATGTTTAAGGCGCTCATGTTCCCACACTGAAGGCACCCGATGGCGAGATATCTATCAAAGCTGAACACGCAGAGTGAACACAGGTACAGCCTTACCAGGGAAAAACCCCTCATTGTGTGTGACCTCTGATGTCAGCGTCGTAATTCAAGTCCTGAAAGCCCAACGGGAGGAGAGCTGAACACGACAAACCGCAAACACACGGCTATCTCAACCATCCTCCTAAAACATGCCCTCCGCATTCCTGCCGTATCGCTCTTCCCGACAAGACTTCTGCACAGGTCAGGGTGGGAATGTTAAAATAACAGGGAAGAGTGGAATGAATAGATAGGAAATGGGTTTCCTTGTGGTGAGAAACTCTGCTTGGCACCAGCGCGTTCCCCAGCTACTGTAGATAAAAACAGGCAGAGCTTTCCTGTGCTGAGAGTGAAACCCTATGCCCACATCTGTTTATTTCCATCAGATGGAAATGCTGATAACAAAGCCACAACGGATTAATGTTCAAATGCATTATCAAGTGTACTAATAACAGCTTTATTTTGAGTGACAGGTGGAAAAAAACCTTTACAGCATTTTTAGGTGATATTAGGAAAAGCTTTAAAGCCGTGCAATGCATTTTAAACCCAAATACAAAGAGAAATCCACTCCCGATTGTCACGATCCGATTCCAAAACGATTCTTGATCTACATTTTTCCCCAATTAATTGTTCTGCTGTGCAAATACATCTTTAAAACTTTACATTTTAACCAAAATTGCAGTTTCTATGCATTTTGTTTATAGTTGGAATCTTTGTACGTTATATATATATATTTTTAATTATTTGTATTATATACACACACATCCATTTACATTATATATACACACGTGGTCAGAATTGTTGGAACCCTTGGTAAATATGATCAAAGGCAGCTGTGAAAATGTATCTGCATTGGTAATCCTTTTGATCTGTTATAAGAAAAAAAAATCACAAAAATCTAACCTTTCATTGGAGAATAATACTTTTTAAATAGGGGGAAATATCATTATGAAATAAATATTTGCCAGTTTAACAGCTCTACGTGTTCTCCTATAATGCCTGATGAGTTTAGAGAACACCTGACAAGATCAGAGACCATTCCTTCATCCAGAATCACTCCAGATCCTTTAGATTACCAGCTCCATGACGGTGCTTCTTCAGTTCACCAGTTCATGTTCTACAGGGTTCAGGTCAGAGGACTGGAATGGTCATAGCAGAAGCTTGGTTTTGTGCTCAGTGACCCATTTTTGTGTTGTTTTTGAGGTTTGTGTTTGGATTATTGTCTGGTTGGAAGATCCAAATATGGCCCATTATAAGATTTCTAACAGAATCAGTCACTTATTGATTTTTATCTGTTTGTATTTGATAGAATCCATGATGCCATGTGTCTAAACAAGATGTCCAGGACCTCCAGCAGAAATATAGGCCCACAACATCAAAAATACAGATACGTGTGTCTGATAACAAGCTAATCAAACAAGAGCCTGATTGTGGTATTTAGTCCACAAAGAGGATAAACTAATTAACACAATCCACATAAAAACACACAACCTGGAAAAGATGCACAGCAAGCTCAAATACTTTTGCTCTTTCATAAACGCTCTCCTCTCATCTAGATGCAGCTGTTTAAAACAATGCAAATACAATTACACTAAAATCTCACATCAAACACTACGTCAATAAATCAATTTGAAAATATGCTTAATTGCCTTGAAAACAATGCAAAAATGGCAACTGTCCTAAAACACGTGCTTTAAGGGGTGAAATATGACCCGGATGTGCTCTTGATAGGTTTCCTCAGATTCTGAAGGTTTGATCATTTAAGACATTTTTGAACCAATTAACTCCCTTTGACATGCCCTGCTGTTCCCATAGCAACGGGGTCACTATTAATGAGACCTGACCATCTGCTGCGGCGGCGGCTGCGTGGGTGTGGTGCTGACCGCTGGTGTGTGTGTGTGTGTGTGTGCATCAGCAGATGTTCCTTCACTCCCCCAGAGAGCTGAAAGAGCCTAAACGGGTGAATCTGATGAAAGCTGTTAGGAACATGACCAGGTCATGAGAAAGAAAGACGAAATGACATGTTGCATAAAGAAAATTAAGACAATTGATACATTAAGCCTGAAATTCATTGAGAAAGAAATCTTACATTTGTGAAGCAAGAATCCTTCTCTTCCAACCCCAGAGACAGAAATTATATTTTGCATAGAAAGGTTATTTTCATGACAATTAAACACATTATTCACAAATTCTATGAAAATGAACCTTGAGAGAGTTATTTGAGAAATAAAATATTGAGTATTTTTAAAAGTAAGAATCTTTCTCTTGAACTCTAGTGAAAGAAATATGAAATGTGAAAATGACATCTTTTTCATGATAATTAAACTCATTCAGAACTTCTTTGAAAAAAATTGTCTTGAGATATTAAGAAATTTAGTGGAGAAAGAACCATGATAATATTAATGAAGAAAATAGTCTTGAGAAAATACATTGTGGAAAAAGTCTTGAGGATATCCTTTAAGAAAATTATTTGTGATAGAATCTGGAGAATCTTAAGAAAATTCATGGAGAAAAAATCTTAAGCAAATTCTTTGAACAAATATTTCTTCCAACTCAAGAGAAAAAAATAAGTGATATTTTCATTAAGAATATTTCGTTTTTTCATGGCAAATAAACTCACTTAATGCTTTGAAGAAAAAAACATTCTGAAAAATATTTGAGAAATAATCTTGAGAATTTTTTTAAAGGAAAAACCTCTCTTCAATTAAATAAATAAACTATATTTTGCAAAAATAAAGCCGTTTTCATCACAAATAAACTCATTAAGCTCAAAATTCTCAGAATTAAAAATCCTTGAGAAAGACTCTTAAGGAAATGTGGAGAAAAAACCTTTAGAAAATGAATGGAGAAAAAAATCATTTGAGAAGAAATCTCGAATAAAAATATGGAGAAAGATTGTTGAGAAAATTTGTGGAGAAAGAACCTTTAGAAAATGAATGGAGAAAAAAATCATAAGAAAATAATTTGAGAAGAAATCTCGAATAAAAATATGGAGAAAGATTGTTGAGAAAATTTGTGGAGAAACAATCTTTGAGAAGAAATGTGGAGAAAACACTTTGAGAGAATATTTCTCTTCGATCTCAAGAGAAAGAAAGGAATTATATTTTTCATAAAGAAAATAAAGCCTTTTTCATGATAATTAAGCCCATTAGCCCCAGAATTCCTAATTCAAATTATGTGGACAAAATGGTAACACTTTACTTAAAAGTCTTTATGTATAATGCATTATAAAAGTAGTTTCAATACATTAATTATGCCTTGCAATGCACCTTATAATGCATGATTGAACAGTCTCATGAATAATTTTAACCATAATTAATACATTATACATTAATACATTACACTATGCATTTTAAATTTGGTTATAATTATTTATGACAAGACATAATGTTAAGATAATAAATATTTAATAAAACTGTATAATGCATTATACAAGGCTTTAAGTTAAGTCTTACCAAAAACATATTAAATTGTAAAAGTTCAATACATTATACACTGTAAAAAAAAGTTGAGCCAACTTAAAAGTTTAAAGCAACCAGCTTCAGCAGATTTTTGAGTTTTCTCAACTTCTTATTTTAAGTTTATACAACAAAAAGTTGAGAAATATCCTAAAAAATAAGTTGAGAAAACTTAAAAATCTTTTAAGTTGGCTCAACGTTTTTTTACAGTGTAGTAGTATTTGTTGTACTTGATAGTTGTAGCTTCAATTTATGCTGAAATGAATTACAAATATTATTAAAGTCCTGAGAACAACCATAAAAAGACTGAAAAAGCACTTAGAAAAGATCATAAACATTAAGAAGCTATTTAAATTCATGTATTTTTTTCACCTAACAGACAGTGAAAACTCTGCTTTGAGAAGTCACAGTAGAAACAAAGGTAGAGAGCACTGTGGTCGTAATGGCCGGGTTATCTGGTCAGTGTCAGTGGGATGCGAGCGTCTTTTAATGACTAAACACAACAGAAAAGCCACTTCTCTTCTGGTTTCTGGAAATGGTCCAGATGTCTGAAACCCCCCATACGGCGGTGGCACAGACCCTCCCTGTTTCCATAGTTACTCAAAAATAAAAGACAAAGATGCGACACATGGAGCAGCGGCGGTTTACAACACAACTCCAGCACTGAGCGGTCTGCTTGACAAGCACGGTCTTGAGTCGAGGCGTACTGTTAACCAGCAATTTTACAAGCATTTGACATTCTTCTGTGAATGCAAACAATAAGCAAGTGAAAAATGCTCCAGGAAAGGCTCTACATGGTAAAAAAATGATGCTATCAGAAGGCACTATTTACTATTTTACTATATAACTATTTAAAGTTATAAATTGATTTGCATTTCATTGAGCGAAGTATTTGACCCCTTTGCAAAACATGACTTAATATACTTGTTGGCAATCACAGAGGTCAGATGTTTCTTGTAGTTGGCCACCAGGTTTGCACACATCTCAGGAGGGATTCTGTCCCACACCTCTTTGCAGATCCTCTCCAAATCATTAAGGTATCAAGGCTGATGATTGGCAACTCGAACCTTTAACTCCCTCCACTGATTTACTATGGGATTAAAGTCTGGAGACTGGCTAGGCCACATGTAGGGAGCAATAAATACATTATTTAAATTGTAAAAGTATTAAAACATTATGGTATATTTGTTTTATTTCCATCCATTTATGATGGATTTTAAAAAAGTATTAGAGAGATCGTCCTGAGAACGATCCAGAATAAGGAGAATGACAGTCATCTCACAAGTTTCTCCAACAGAGTTCCACAAAAGATCTAAAACATGTCTCAGATCTGTCAAGATCCCAAAATCTGCACTCTTAAGTTAGAGATCTCACACAATCTCAAACATTTCTCATCAAATTATCTATATACATTCGATTTAGAGCCATTCACATTGATTTATAACCCAAATATTCTACACTGTAAAAAAATATTGAAGTTGTAAAAAGTATTTTTGTATTACGTTTTACAAGAAACCTCTATTTCAGTCAGGATTTCACATTTCTATCCAATGTGTATTTCTTGGCAATTACAGTATTTGTGAAATGTACTTGCAATTTCGGAGTGAAAATAATTTTCAAATAGTTGAAAATAGAAAAAGGAAATCCTACATCCAATTTTTTTTCAGTGTAAACTAGGAAGTGAACAGATAAGTAAGTTTCTTAGCTTTTTAAAAATGAACTACAGGAGAAATGCAGGACTACTGGATTTGAGATTATGATTCAGTCAACAGATCAAGAAACTGAATATTCCATGTTTCTTTAGGAACCAAAACCCAGAAACCATGTCTCTGTGGAGCGCTACGCTTTGGGAAAGTTTGTGCATGGCAGACAGATTTAAAATTAGACTCCAGCATCAGTAATCATTCATATGCATGAGGCTTGTTGAAATACACGCGAGGCTGTCGCTGGAAATTTTAGCTTGATGACGGTTGAGCGTTTCTGAAAGCCTTTGTTGAACGCTTGCATTCGACAACGGAAGGAACTTACCAGGCCATTATAAACGACAGAAGCCTGAAACAAAACTGATGCAAGTAGTTATTAAGCGTGACACGATTCAGAATAACTCGGATGATCTGGAACGACTCTTTTCAAAGACGAAACATTTAAAGAACGGATAAAAGAAGGACAAACCAGCCTGATTATTTTGGACTGTCTTCTATAATTCAAAGCTCCTTCCAAACGGATTGTTGATGTAAATTTGATGAGCACCTCAATCGGCTCAATCAACTGAATAATTAGCTTTCTGATTGCCGACGGTGGTTCATTTAAGGACGTTTCTGCCGTCTACGCACGCTGAAGAAATGCGCCAAGAAAAACTAAGTGATCAGTGTTGATTCTGCGTTTGACAGGAAAGATTACGACCCTCATTGTGACTGAAGAATGTAGCTGATGCAGAGATTATTCTCATGTTTTCTTCTCGCTCCTTCAAATGCCTGTTAAATCCTCTGACCCCAGCTGACACACAAACACTGCTGACATCTAATCTGCAGATGGATTTTGCATGTATGCACCATTTTTGGACAACATCTGTAGAATGTTGTGGGATTTAGGTGGATTTATATAGGTTAAGATGTGTTAAACGGAATTGTAGCTGAAAGCACAAATCAAATTATTCAGATATCCAGAATTAAATTGCATTTCTGTATCTCAAACAGTTCTAATACCAAGATCATGGGTTTGATTCCCAGGGAATGCATGACCTGATCAAACGTTTACCTTAAATGCAATGCACATCGCTTTGGATAAAAGCATCTGCCAAATGCAAAGTGTAAATTTCAAATCTCTGTTTCAATTCCGTTTAACTTTTTGTGGTGTTTTGATTATTAGTAATTAGGGCTGAACGATTAATTGCATTTGTGATAATATCGCGATATGAAAAAAAACGTGATTTTTAACCGCAGAGGCTGCGATTACACGTGTCACGTGACACGCGAGAGTAATGTATGACAATCGTATGACATCTAAGTACGGCGAGAGAAAGCATTAGGAGACGTCCGCTCTCTTAGAGCTCTCGCAGTACTTTTATGACACACACCGATCTGTCTAGCTGCGCTGCTTCAAGTCGAGCACATCTAAGCAGTCTTCAGAGGAAGCATCAAGTTGGCACGCTATGTTGCCAAGTCCGCAATTTCCCGCGGGTTGTTTTCATGTCCGTGGGTCTTACATAACATAACATGCAGAATTGATGCGCTACATGTAAACGATATCCTTTGTTGTACTTTCCTGCTAAAATAACGGAGTTCCTTTGGAATTCTTCAGCTTTTAAGAACTGCCGGTTTCTCCGGTAGTGGGCGGAACTAACGTGCAAAGAACAATCTCATTGGCCGGCGCTCACCTATCATCGTCCCTGTTTTGATTTCAGCGAATCAATTAGAGTGAACGCAGACTATGTAATTAATATTCATGAACCCAGTAGCTCAATAATCTTTAGTGCATTTTATATAGTTATTAGTAGTAGAGTTCGTGGTAGGTTTGTTATCTTATCAGTATTATTTGTAGTTTTTTCCCCTTTTTTATAGAAACATTAAATGACAAACACTATCCTAAGCACCACCACCAGTCCTAAGTTCAGTCAACATGACAAATATGCATTCATACATGGTTATTCGAATTACTAAAGCTCTATCATCATATAATGCTCAATTTAATGCTAAATTATCATATCATATTATAATAATTGACTGACTGATGCTAAGTGAGATATAAAAAACTGTGCAATTTTACAAACATAATATATATATATATATATATTAGTATATCAGATTATTATTGTTAGTCTGGTGAGTAAACAAAACAAATTACAAGCCAACAAAGATTCTATTACCAAGGTGTCCATAGAGGGTTGATAATATTTACAATAATCAATTGAATTTGATAGGTGTCTCTCACATTGTCCCACAGAAACATTAAAATAGTGTAGATTAGTGTACAATATTTTATAATAATAATTTATTCTATTTAGTGACCATTTCATTCATTTAACATATTTAATATTGGGGGCATCCAGTTATTTGACACATTTGATTATTTTTTTTTTAAGTAACAATAGTTACTTTCCCTGGTAATTAGGTTATTTTAAAAATGATGTAACTAGTATTTATATATAATAACTTACTATTTGGGAGAAGTAACTAGTAATATAACTAACAACTTTTTAAAAGTAACGTGCCCAACACTGCACACTACACAATGATTTATTGCAGCCCGGTATGACAACTTCTGACTCTGAGTTTGAGGCGGGACTATTTGTTTGATTAACCAATTCCAGTTGGCACAGTCCACACACAATTAAAGGGTTACTCAAAAAAGTACTCAAAATCGTCAAAATATTCCATCTGCCCTCAGTGGCGGCAGATACGCAAATAGCGTATACTGTTCTGTTTTCAGCCGCGCTACATCGATACGTCTTCTACGTGTATTTACGCTTTGATTTGAAATAAAACAGCGTATCCATGTGGTGCAGCTGATACAGAACAGCGTACTCTATTTACATCCAGAGGATACTCTCCAAAATGGAGCTATGGTGACGCAGAGGAGACAAAGTTGTTGAAGAAAGTCGTTATATTTATTTTCTTTGTGTACAAAAAGTATTATTGTCGCTTCATAAAGTTCAGATTGAACCATTGATGGCAGATGGACTATTCTGACGATGCCTAAAAAGTATTTGTTTTGTTTCATTTTTGAATGATCACCATTGTCACATAATGCAACAAAGATAGCCAAAGTCAACAGATTTTGAGAGTCAACAGATAAAGCTACAAATCTATGTATAAAAATAACATAATGATGCTGCCATCTTTTTCAAGCTCTTGTAATTTGGCTTAGAAAATGGTCATTTTGACTATCCTCCACAAAACAGTGGCTTACTCAGTAAATATACATCTGTGACATTTTGGTTTCCGCTATTTATGTTTGTCTTGCTTCAGAAAAAAATATTTTTAAATAAATACAAATATGAGTAAGGGAAATTTCTGAAATTTGGTTGATTTGACAAAATTACACATACAAATGGAAATGACTTGTAAAAAGTATATTTTGTATATGTACACCAACCAACTATATTAAACTTATATGCCCTTGTTTAATTTTATGAATTTAAAAACAAAATAAAACAGTCCCTACAATTAATGAATACATACATTTAATGTATATAAAATATTAAATGAGCCCATTCCTCAGGTTTATGAATGATTGTTTAAATTCTTAAGAGCAATACTGAGGTGATTAAGTGTGTTTCAAATAACACCTTACTAATAGTTTTTAATAGCAGGTTTGAGATAATTACCAGTGAGATGAGGTTTCTCTGAGGAATGTCGTATGACATGCTCAGTGGATAATAAATATCACATTACTCTCCGGCATGCTTAAGCAAAAAATATCATCTGCAATATTTTGGGTTTGTTTTGAATGCTTACTATGGTAATGGCATTATATTCTTGATAAGTATTCATGATATCTTAATATAAGCCACCACTGTCATCAAACTAATAAAAAAGTCATATAATTTAACTGTAATTTTACAGTCGGTTGACAGAAAGTTAAAGTGGCTGTGTAGCACATTCAGAGTGAATTCCTTTCTTAAATGGGACGTTGGCAAAGCCAATAAAACATCTCTGGGCTGTCAGAGTTCAGGATTGGAGTCTGTCTGTACCTGTCTCTGAAAAAACATAAACCACTACATCTCTCTCACACACACACACACACACACACACACACACACACACACACACACACACACACACACACACACACACACACACACATCCTTCAAAAAAAAAAACAATACATCACATACACACACTCACGTTCAAAAGATTACAAATAAGATAAGAAATGAATGGTATACAACAAGGATGCATTAAACGAATCAAAAGTGACAGTAAATACATTTAGAAAGACGCAAATTATTTCTATTTCAAATAAATGTTGTTCTTTTGAACTTTCTGTTAATCAAAGAATTAGGAAAAATAAAATGTATCACATTTTCCACAAGAAAATAGCAATTTTCAACATTGATAATTATTAGAAATGTTTCTTGAGCAGCAAATCAGCATATTAGAATGATTTCTGAAGGATCATGTGACACTGAAGACTGGAGTAATGATGCTGAAACTTCAGATTTGATCACAGCAATAAATTAAGTTTTAACAGATATTCGCATAGAGAACACTTATTTTAAAGTGTAATAATATTTCAATTTTTTTCTGTATTTTTGATCAAATAAATAGTGAGCAATTAGAAACTAATTTTAAAAACATTAAGACATTTTACTGACCCCAAACTGACTGGTGTAAATACTACAGACTAACCCAAACCTTAAAAAGCTAACTTAGGCCTAATGCTTTTTAAATAAATATATATTTATGTAATCCATTAATTGTTTTTCCAAATATATTGAGCTTACATGGGGAAAAGCTGATGCACAAAAACACATATATTTTGACTCGCTCTAGTCTGCAGTTTATTTCTGTCTCTCAGGGCACATTGTCATTACGAGATGAGCGCCATATAATGGGCTTAAAAGGTCAGACGGCACAACAAAACATTCCATAATTTCATCCTGTCCTCTTCTGTACTGTATAATTAGCTGATTAGGCTCATCATCATTATTAATGTGAGCTATGAAATGTGCTTGTAAATGAACATGTAAAATAACAAACAGGCCCATTTAGGAATCCCATTAAACACATCAATGAGGGATTTGATCCAGAGCTTGCATTAGTCCAGCCAGAGGAAATCTGCTCTATCTTATCACCGCGGTCCCTCAGCCTTTGTCTGGAGCAGCCGGCACACTCCCAAACACCACCTGCCCCCTCCACCCGCTGATGGATGGATGGGTGTGTGTGTGGAGGACGAGGGAGAAGAACCAGCGGCCTTGAACACAGACTAATACATAATACACATGTTCCCTGTGCTTTGCCCAGAGCAAAGAAAGTACAAATATATTTACTGTATATTTATATATAGAATATGTTAGAGTCCAAAAGTCTGGTAATACCATGGTACCATCTACCTAGCTAAAAAAAATATGTACACACACACACACACACACACACACACACACACACACACACACACACACACACACACACACACACACACACACACACACACACACACGTGCCAAATACATTTTATATTTTTAAATGCAATAAAAAACTAAAATGGTATAAAGTTTTAATAAAAGCCTGACAAATTCAAGACAATTAAGCACATTTACTTTTCAAATGTCATTTTCATTATTGTCATTAATTATTTCAGTATACCAGAAAAAAATGACTTTAAAAATGAAATGCCGCACAACAAACACTACCATGACATACTTTACGTAATTAGCATGAGATATGTTTTATTTTAACTTATTTATTTGTATTACAATAAGAAGATTTGGTGGTTTAAATGTGTTTAATTGTCTTGAAAATAATAACTGCATAAATAAAGTAAATCAAATAAAACTGACTTCTTTTAATTTCTTTTCAATTTTAGAGTGAAATGTGACCCAGAGATTAATTCAAATATCTGATATCACCACTATGAGAACAATATTCAAGCTAATTTTGATGCACTGTAGCCTCATCCTGAACCCTTGAACTTCACAATAACAGCTTTTAATAATCTTTTTGTTTTGAAACGTGCCAAAGGTCACTATCGTTTAGAAAGCGCTGCCATTTTCTCACAGGAAACACAGAGAACACAGTCTAATCTGGCCCGACTTTAAATAAATGTCTCTCTTTGTCATTTGCAAACGTCAGGAGAGCATCACCTCGACTCAAGCGGCCTCTGAGCTGCTGTCTTTGTTTTGTGATGATGAAAACATGTGAGCCGTTCTGTTCCTCACACACCACCGTCTGGGTCAAATCAATGAGGCCTTTGTGTCGTGAGTGTGTGTGAAACGCTCAGCGCTTTATGTGTGTGAGTATCTCTACATGCGAGCAAACGTGTGGCTTTATAATCACAGATAAAACACTTAAATGTGCTTAAAAAGTGTTAGTGCTAGAGGTTTACTCTCATGCAGCAAGTATTAAAGTTGATAAAAGGGAAGAAAACACCTAGCAACCTGCATAGCAACATCTTGGCCTCAAATTGAATGCGAAAATACAAAATAGTGTTGAGAAAATAGAGTTGTTTTTTCAATGTCCTTGATGGAGGAAAATGGAGCGTCATGCTAAGAACATCCAGACAAGCGTGACAGAAGAACACTTTCATCTCAAAATCTGTCCCTGAACCCTACGACCATGAACACGTCCGGCAATGTGCAACAAACTAATAAACTCTAAAGAAAATTCATTTCTGAGCCTTTCACACTTGTTTTACCTCCTATGCAGATAGCAGCTAAAAGCTACACTGTTTTACTAAATTAAAACTGAAAAGACTGCCGATGTTTCAATGTTTTGTAGTCCTCGTGTTCTGTACATTAAAGACCTGCTAAAGATCCTCCTGCTCCTCTGTTCATTAATTATTCATAGCAAACCAGTAATAAGATATCTGACATTACTCCGTTCAGAGAGACAAACATGCTGCATGTGAACGAATACAACAGTCATTTCCTAGCTGACAGCGAACCTTCTCTCAAAGTTACATCAACGCTCTTCCAGGAACGTCAATCGAACATTTGTTCAGAGTTATCCAAGCTTTAATATACTTTAATATCGTTCTCAAATATTAGCACAAAACGTTATTAATACATTGTTTATAGAACATTTTATTTCTGAAACGTTGGATGTTCATCTAACTTGTTTTATTGTTACTTTTCATTATGTTCAGATAACATTCAAAAGTAACATTCCCCTCATGTGTGGAAAATTATCAAATGGAATGTTCCCTTAACATTCTAAAATATTTTAAAAACTGGACTTTTTGAACATTCAGAAATAACGTTTTCATAATCTAATGGAAACATTAGCATATTGTTCTTAGAACCTATTTTTTTTGTTAGTTGGGATACAACTTTACCGATTTGTCCATCCTGGTACAAATATATCAGAAATAACAAAAATGTGTTCTTTAAATTTATTAAAAGTAGAACTTTAAAGTTTTTTCATTTTTTCAAGGGAACATTCCATTTAGTCATTTTGAAAACATCATGTGAACGTTACTTTTGAATGTTTCTCAACATTTAGAAACAAGTCCTTCCTAACATTTAAAAAACATTAGAACGTCCAGCTAAAATATTTCAGTATAACCAATGTATAAACAATTTTCTGTGTGTTTTTGTGCTTTATTAAAGACCAGATAACTTTGAACAAACATTTTAATAACGATACTGAAAGAATATTTGTTCATAACTTTCAAGAACTCTTGAAAGAGTTGCCAGATTAGCAAAAGTTCTGAAACGTCCCATAAACATACCATGTCCACAAAACTACAGCAATCCCATGATACATTTCAGTTAGTGTATATGTTTAAAGGACCATATCTGCTTTATATTCAATAATATTTCATGTAAAGCACTGCATATCAACATTTATGCATTTAACATCCTGCAGTACACAATCATCCTAAAACATAAATCCAGTGTATCAGCCAGCTATATATAATTAGGCCGGTCTCGCTGTGTTTAACCAGATCATCTGGTTACTGTAATCTGGTTAACAGTGTGCAGAGCTCATGGCTTCAGGGTGTGGACCTCTCCAACATGAACACAACATTAAATCAGAATATCAAATATATGTATATCAAATGACCATGATATTACTTCGCGGCATTACACCTATATTCTTCTTTAGTGTGGGTAGAAAGAAAAGCAGAGTCTACAGCCCCCTGGATCAGGCTAGTTCACTTTCTGAGGATGTAATTCCTTATAAAAGCATCTTTACCTTTATTCCCTGCTGTTGGGTGGTTAAAATCAGCTTGGACTCATCCAAGAGCAGAACCTCGCAGTAAAACTCCTCTTGGACTGAACAGAAACAACTCATCTTGAACTAGACAGGAGATCACAAGAGTTCTGATCCGAACCGAAGAGCCTACAGAGACCTCGGGATGCTACAATCCATCATCCAGCTCCTGTCCTCCTTTGTTACATGTCTTCATGCACCTGACCATCAGAATGTCCCATCTGAACTCATATGAGGAATGAACTCCTCGCGCTCCTGAAGGTAAACCCCCGAGCCTTTACTTCTGTTTTGGGCCTGTAGGTGACTTTAGCTGGAGGTGTAGGGCTGGACTGATCCGAGTGTCCCATCAAAACCTCCTGTCCTGATTCACTGGACGTGTTTCACTTGGATACATGCTGTGTGTTGCCAAGCAGCTCGAGCAGCTCGAGCTGTTCATGTGTGTGACTCCTCCCTCGAGCTCGCGCACACATCAGCGTCTCACGAGCAGGACTGTCCTGCCACCTGTTGGAAACTCAGCGCATCCTCTCCTCCAAAACTACTGTCAGTGATCATTTATTTATTTACATTTCTATTCTACATAATGATTATTTATAATAACATCATTTAATGTTAATACATAACTGTGAATAATATAAGTTAATACATTTTACATTAAAATGTATTCGTTTAAAAATAGTTCAATAAATATTTAAAAATCTCAAATAAATAATTTATAATAAAATACATTATGTTCTTTTTAACTTGGTGTGAGCAACATAAATGTATGAAACGCTTTAATAAAGACTGTTGTAGCTATATTCTAATTTCTACTATTCAAATTACACTATAATTAATTGTGCAAACTCTATTAATTATTTATAACAAAACAATTTAATACAGGATCTAAACAATTTAAAATATAAAATAATGGTATATAATGTAATTTAATCAATTTTAAAATCAAATGTATTCGTTTAAACATAGTTCAATAAAAATATTAAAATCTTAAATAAATGATTTCATAATAAAATACATTATGTATGATAATATTAAATATCTAAATATCTTCTATACATCACTGAATTATATTCAAAATTCTGCTCTAATAAACTACTTTAATAAAGTCTGTTGTTGCTCTATTCTAATTTCTACTATTCACATTACTATAATTAACTGTGCAAACTCTATTAATTATTTATAGTAAAATAATTTCATATAGGATCTATATAAATAATAAAAATATTAAATAATGGTAAATATGATTCACTACATTTAAAAAAATTAAAACAATCATTCAGTAATAATAATAATAATAAAATATTAAATACAATTATTGAATTTAAAATACATTATATTTTACTTTATTATTTACTTTATATTTCTCTAAAAATAATTCTGATTATAATATTTTTTTTGCAAAAATGATCCATTGCATTTAAAACACTAATTCAACTATAGTTCTTGCTCCTGTTGTAATATATATTAGGCTCCGTCATGCAGTGCAAACTTTCCAAATCTTTCTGTCACTTTGTTTAATTTATTTTGTTGTTGCGAGGACAGTAATGACAATTAAAAACAACCAGGTCATCTTGCTTACTTTGTAAATGTATTTAGTGCAATGATCAAATTATTATTTGTACAGTATTAATAACACTATTATTGTTATTATCATCATCATCATCATCACTACATTACTGAAGAGACTAAAGCAATTGTTTTGCCTGCCGCATGGTGTCGTTTTGAGCAGGCAGCTCACTGCGCATGCGCAGATCCGGACTCCACTAACAATATGGCGAAGCGTCGCGAGGACTGAAGCTGCTGAGCAGAAAATCACTCACACAAAAGAAGACAAAGTTCCAAACAAACCCATGATACAATCAACTAACCGAGAAATATTCGTTTATTGAGCTCCAACAATATGAAATCACGGATTTATTCCGGTTTGGTCGATAAAGTCGAGTTATTTAGTGGAAGAGGACGAATGTTTGTGCAGGTAAGACTTTAAATAGCTTCAGTTGTGTTTATATAAACAACATAATCTCAGATACGCGTTAATATGCAGAAGTTTCTGTTAATAATGCTTTGATTGAGTTTATAAAATGTTGTGGTCTTAAAACAAGTAGTGTTTTCTCAAGCTAAAGCCTAAATAAGTGTCTTTATGTGTACTTAAGTGTTAAGAGTTTATAGAACAGCTGTGATATGAGCACTCATCCATCAGTATTGAATACAATCATATCAGTGCAAATGTCACACATATATACTGTATTTTACTGCTCTAAACTGTTTAAAAACGGGCAATTTACATAAAATTAACTATATACTCCACTCTAACATTACATCCCTTTTCTGTCCTTTTTAAATAAAAAAAATAAGCATGCAATAAATATTTAAAATTTACATTATATTATTTGAATATATATATATATATATATATATATATACACACACACTACTTCTACTAAAATATTTGTTATTGTAGCTTGTTTACAGAAATGTTCCATTGCATTTCTAGGAAAAATCCTAGAAATCCTTAATTTGAATAGATTAATGTATATTTATTTATTTAATATATTATATATTTTGCATTTCCAGGATAAATAAAATACCATAGTAACACATTAATTTTCTCTTATAAATTATAACTACCCTAATAAGGTCTACAATGATATTGTACTCTGATAATATGCTACACTTCTCAGAATTCTCTTAAGTTCTGCTCTAATACACGTCTTTAATAAAGTCTACTGTTGCTGGATTCTTCTATGCACTGTAAGAAAGCTCTGATAAACTCTACATCTCTCTGATAAACCTGCTGTTTGTTACAGGAGTCCAGCAGTGGAGTTGGCAAGTGGCCTGCACTGGCAGACGGTGAGGAAATCTTTTTTAACATGATGTCTTTAAGATGAAGTAAAGTGTTGTTATTTTTACCTCTCCCCTGCTGAAGCGTAAAGGGGTTTTGCTTTGACGGAGTCTGTGAAAATGGTTTGACGTCAGCTGCTGTTGTCATGTGTGCTGCTCCTTTTAAGATCTGTCATGAGAAACCAGTGGCGTAAATAATCACCAACTATACAAGTAGTTTTCATATTACTTCTTAATGTTACTTTATTTTGCAATGATATTCGGTTTTGGATTGTTCATAATTATTAGGAATATTGTGCAGTTTTGCATTCTGTTGCTGGTGTATTTGTTTGTTTTTACTTGAAAGGTCTAAACCTTATTTCTTGTGTTTAGCATGGAAAAGAGTGATCAGTATTTTACTGAAAAAATCTCCATTTGTGTACCATGGTAGTAAAAATCAGGTTTGGTTTCTGTGGGTCTTAAGAAGTCTTTATTCCTCCTTCCACAAATTTAGGCCTAAAATAGTCTCTAGTCAGAAACTAAATGAAAAAAAAGTAATTGCATTAAATCTTATAAGCAGTCTTCCTGAGTATTTTTTTGTTATTCAATACAATATCTAAGCATCCTTAAAATAAGATACAGTTACTTGTGATGCAAAATAGACATGACGTATTGTATTTTGAAATATCGAACAAAATTGAGTTTATTCTTAATACAAGAGCAATTTTTTGTCCATGGGGTGTGAAAACTTGTTTTTCCCTTGAATGAAGTAAATTTTCTGACCCACTAGCAGATTTGTTTTTTAATCAAACTCATATTTTGATCAATTCTCATAAAACAAGACTTCTTATCTTGCGTAATCAAGTAAATATATCTTGATTTAAAAAAAGTTGAGTTGTAGTTGAGATCTGTTGGAAGTTGAATACAATACATCTACATTTCGAGACCATATTGACCATTTTCTTTACTTGGTCTTAAAAAGCAGCTTAAAGTTTTAAATGTACCTTTGTTAAACCTGCAGAAACCCTTTATAATAAATAAAGTACATATTGTCATTATTTATTCATTTGTAATGGACTGTTAATTTAAGTTTGCTTTAGCATTTCTTCTGAGATGAATCCGAGGAACATCTGTCCACTAAAACTGAACTGGAAACACAAAGGATGTTTTAATTTGTATTAATGGTCTTCTTATTGATAATAATTCTTATTGAGGTTTAGTTGGCCAAAAGTAGGTTAGTTGTATCTTTTCATATGCACAACTTGTTTGACCGTAACTAACTTCATTAATATTTAATCTAGGTTTGAAGTGAGTAAACAGGAAGTGAGTCACAGATTTGGCTTGTTTGGTGTATATTTACAATATATTGTGCAAAGTTGCTTTCCGATACCTTCACGTGTTATTTTTGTGTTGTTCATTTGAACACATATTGAATTAAGTATGTAGTAATATATTTGTGTAATCACGGTTATATTCTACACTTCATTGGCGCTAAATGAGCAGGGATACTTAAAGAAGGAAATTAATTTATAGATTGAAGTTTTTTTAAATGGCACAAAACATTAGCCTTTCCTCTTCTATTTTGAATGTTTTCCCACACAAGTAAGAAACAGTGCAGACAGTTCCCATTGAATTGCTCCCCAAGAGAGGACTGACCAACAAGAGTCTCTGCCAATGTCCATTTTTCAGCTCTCAAAGACCCAAAGCTCATTTACATGAAAAAAACACTTCCAGCGTATATAGAGAAAGCCCCCCTTCCGTGTTTTCTATTCACCACCTCAGTTTGAGAACGCAAATCACAGCCACTTATAGAGCGTGATTTATTATTCACGAACTCTTGAGACTGTAATTGCAATGATAAAGTTGTACAGTAGCAGTAAATGCACAGTAATGGACATAATGCCGCTGTGAACGAATAGTACGGATTATGGACTAAGAAATGTGTGTTTGTTTAAGACGGAGATTGATGCACTTTTGTTTATTGTATTCGCTGAATTTGGACATCATGTATGCAGCTAATATTTAATGGGTTTGCTTCATTTAGGTAATAAGGGGGTTTTACAATACCGTTTATGTCCATTTTGGAAGAAATGTTATGTAGACTATGTATTGTGTTTTGACTTCAAAACTTCTGTGAAAGGACAAATCATGTCTTTAGACCACCTTTTTCACAACACACAAGCAGAACAAGTTTCGGTGTAAATCGTACATAAAACCATTTGTCCCAAATGGCGAATTGAAAGCTTTGCATATATTCGTTCTGCTCGAGTTCCATTGTTGTGCATGCAATGTTATATGTATATATTCTTGTGCACCTTGCATGGAAAATGTAATAATTGGAAGAATTGCTTGTGTTGTTTTAAATTAGTCATTTGGAAGTCAGATTGGAAATTCATCAATTTTTTTAATGTTTTATTTACTTATAAAGGTAAATTATAATTCTAAAATGAGATGTTATAAATTATTTATTTAAATGTTTTAACATTCTAAATTACACAATTTAAATGTAATTAAATGTATTTATTTATTTAGAAATAAATGTAATTAAATAGAATGAATTATTTAGTTAATATACATGCAAACTTACAATTTAATAATTAAACTTAATTGTGTTTCTGACATTGTAAATAATAAATAAATACATAAAACATTATACACAATAATTATTAAAGTTATTGTTTGTCAGCCTATGCATGCAATGTCAGGCATCATGTCTTATAGGCTTGTTTGTACATATCTTGCCCTTTGTTGTTGTTGTTTAATGAGTTTTCGGATGTTGGTAAAATGTTCAGTTGCATCTGTCTGTTTGTTTGTGCATTATAACTTTGCTTTAATGCATTGAGAATGCATCTTCTATATGCTCCGTAATTAGGCTGCCAAATTGATCCGTTTATTATATATCTGGTCATGTGACCTTCAGCAGTTTTGGTGCATCTCCAGCACCCCGTATGCCCGGGGCGCACCGCTTCCCCCCACGAGAGCTTTTAAAGCCAGTCAAGGGAAGCAGCTGTACAGTGGGGCAGAAATCTAGCCAGCCACCATCAGCCACTGCACCAACACCGGCCAGGGCTGGCTGCCTTCTGATTGGCCGAGCCCTTGCCCATGTGACTCAGGGCTGGCTGGATGCTCTCCGGCAACTGACACAGTTGATGGGTTGCTGGGATGGAGGCTGTCACTGGAGCAGAATGGGGTAAGTCTCAGTTTAACACCCTGATCTCTCGATGCAAGCATGCAGATGCGTCGTCTACTGTTCCAGCTATTCAGCGCGGAGGAAATAATAGCACGTTTGTTTGTGTGGTACAGCAAGGCGGTGCCGATAAGCCTTTTGTTTTGATGGCTGGTTATTGAGAGGATGTGGGGGGATGTGCATAGATCGGGATTCTGGCTTTATCATGGGGATGCTTAAAAAGCCTCTTTTGTGCTGCACGAGGACAGATGCACAGCAGGATGATTATTTATAGCGATGGACACGGATTCCACTCTAAATGTAAGCAGCAATTGCTCCTGTCAGGATGGAGCTGTTGCAAGAAAAGCCTTTCTTTCTGATTGAGCGAACAAAGCAGATGTTTAATTTAATGCTGGATTTGTTGGTGCGAAACACCATTTGAGTTTGGTTAGATTGTGCATGTGAAACCGGGATGTTGTCGGTCACAGTATCTTTGTGCGTGGAGGGAAGGGCATCTTGACTGCAGGGAATTTTAGCATCTTGCATTGCTGGAGAAGAGGTGACTGCTTTAATGCATCAGAAGCATTGCATGCACAACACTGCACACTGGTGAATAAATGCATGTATGGTTGATATTTGTAAAATGTTTGCAGTTGTGAAATAATGCAGGCGTATGAAGGTGCTCACATTCGTATTTTTGAAGAAAGTGTTGCAATATTAATGAGTCTTTCTTCTTTTCACTCCTCCCTGTTTCCTTACCTCGAGCCTTTTTGCTGAATGGATGTCGTCCATTTTGCTCTGTCTAAATGCCAGAGAGAGGTTTTTAAATATATTATTAATTGCATTTTCATGACTCTTCATTATGGTGGATTTCTAAACTATGAAATTGCGAAGCTACACTCATCAAGATTAATATTTGTGAGCATAAAATGCATCGTTATGTACATTAATTTCACTTTTAATGGCGTGTTATTACCTTTAAAAGTACAAGCGTTTGATTATTCCCAAAATGTGTGTCATCAGATGTGTGTCAGCAGATTTCTGTGGTAATCGGACTCATTCTGCCCTCATACAGCCTGAAGAGTGTAACGTGCTGTTGGCATTGAATCATATGCATCCGTGCTGGTTAATTAGTCATGTTGCTTTGTAATAGCAAGATCTTAATGTAATAATGGGGATTTTGCTAAAGATATTTTGGATCAAACTATTCGCATTCAAGTAGTAGATTTTTGTCAGAAGTGCCTGCATTTAATTGCTTTCAGAAATCTTACCAATCTGCAATAAACAGGCAATTTTTTAATACATTTAATAAAAAGCAATTTAATAAAAAAAAAATTGATAAGTTCTGCTTCCTAATGGCCATGGATGCCCTGGAAACAGTGGCAGAATCCGTAGCCGAGTCACATTGATTGGACACCGCTGTAAATTAGCCCTGACTCATTGATGTGCTGCTTGGAATGTAGGCTGTTGCTGTTGGTTAATGTACAACCAGGTTAAACATAATCTGGGGAAAGTGGAATGGAAGGAATTCAGTTTATTGTGCATGTTGTGAAATGGTCACAACATGAACAGCCAATTTTTCGTTTGACATTTTTACCCTGTGCGATTTTGGAAGAAACATGCAGTTGCATTGCTTATAAGTATTAAAGTTCAATTTTGTTTTTTTGTTGTTGTTTTTTGCTTGCAATATCTTCGTTCTTAGTTTTTCCTTTCTACTAGAAAATCTATATTTTGATAAAGTTGCAATATTTTATATCACAGGCCAATGATATTCCTAATGCTGAGTCAATAATTTGGTATTTTGGCAGAAAACTAGTTTTTGAAGGCAAATTCACATTTGCATTGCTCATAAGTATTAAAGTTCTATGTTTTTTTCTTATGCATGCAATATGTTCTTTTGTCCATTACATATTTTTGATATAAAGTCTGTGTTTTGATAATATTGCAATATTTTACATCACAGGCCATTGATATTCCCATTACGCTGAGATTTAATAATTTGTTATTTTGGCAAAAAACATTTTTGAAGGCAAATGCACATAGTTGCATTGCTCATTTGACACCAAGTATTGAAGTTTGATATGTGATTCCTCACATCAAGTGTGTTGTTGAGGAGAGATGTGCTTTTAATTTACTAAGTGATCATCACACTCACAATTTTCAGCTGCTGGTCAAGAAAACAGGTTCTTCAGAAAGTGCAAAAATTTTTTTCCAATTGCAGCTGCAGAAATCTAGAGTCATGATAGATCTAGGGTTTGCTGTTGATCTTTAGCATGTCAGTGGTAATTTAGTGGCGCTGTGCTGATAGATTTTTCCACTTGGTTGATCAGGCCTTCACTTCAGGATGGAGATAAAAATAGGAACTTCATAACTGCAGCTCCCGATTCACGTCACTTTGTCTCTTGGAATCGTTTGCTTGACTGGACTCACTACATGGGTAAAAAATGTCCGGCGGGCATCGGCTCTGCCATCCATCCTCACAATGTGAGGCACGTGTGTTATTGTATTCTTCATTTGTGTCATGACCTGGTCATTGACTACATGGCAAATATCAGAGTTCAGAGGATGATGCTCACTCCTGATTGATTCTTGACACTGATGGGCTTTTACAGAGCAAACGCAAGAGGAAACCCTCAGACTAAACCCTTAATCATGTATTAAGAAACATGTTTTTCACTTTATTCTTTTCACTGCATGCTTTATTTGGTTGCAAAATCTTCTCTCTTTTTTCCTCTTTTTCTTCTAGGAGAGAAAATATATATTATAAAATATATATATTTTATGAAAACATATTTTTTTTCAGGTGTGTGTGTGTGTGTGTGTGTGTGTGTGTGTGTGTGTGTGAGGGAGGGAGAGAGAGAGAGAGAGAGAGAGAGAGATTGTGTGTGTGTATTTTTGTATGCAAAAAAATGCAAAACGTATTATTATAGCTTTAGTTCCCTTTAGTTTTGTGCAGTTATTTTTTTATTAAAATTTTGTAAACATTAATCATTCTTTGATTTAGTTTGTTCTGTTTTATGCAGATTTTGTGATTATTTTAAATATTATTTTAAGCACTTTGAATCACCGTTGTGTATGAACTTGCTTGGTTATATTGTCTCTGAACCTGATGACTAATATATTGGTCAAATCAATTAATCTGCGAAATATTTTGCCTTTTTATAACTTTATAAGTGTCGTGGCCAATTAAAGGAATAGTTCATTCAGAAATGAATCTTATCAAGCTTATTTAGTTCTAACCCTGTATTCCTCTCTAATTGTCTTATACATCAGAATTGTATGCATCTGTTGTCCATCCTGCTCTCTATATTTTGGCATCATCTGTATTAATAGAGCATCACTCCGTACCACATGTGATCGTTCCTATGTTCTTGGATGTTGTAGGTCAAGAGATAGTCCAAGATGGCTGCAGCATCTTATGATCAGCTGCTGAAGCAAGTGGAGGCATTGAAGATGGAGAACTCCAACCTGAGACAAGAGCTCGAAGACAACTCCAACCACCTCACCAAACTGGAGACGGAGGCGTCTAATATGAAGGTATAGCATGTATTTATGTCAGACAGCAGCCTAATTGTATTCTTGAGAACATGAAATCAAAAATCAACTCTGTTTACCTATTGAACGTGTGTTTCTTAAGTCATAGAGCACCACAGTGATGGTATATTTTAATAAGCCAACATTGTAAGTTAGCATCAAACTGGTTCCTTTGGCTGTGAAAGTGACTATTGAGTAGACGAGTTTATCTATTTGATGGGATGAATGCATAAACGTAAATATAAATGATTTTTATGCACACAACCTCTGTAGTCCAATCTCTATTGTCTAATCTAGCCACTTGTTCGTTTTCAAGACAAGTAAAAGCTTTAAAAAAGCACAAGGTGGAATTATTGATATTTTCTATGCTTGTGTTCGCCACAAAAACGTCAGAAAATCCAATGATTCAAGATGATAGAACCAGAAGTGCTGCGATGCTTTTTTTCCATGGTTTTTAGCTTACAAAAATATGCAAATAATGTGCATGAATTATTGTGGTACATTATTCTGGAGAATGAGATCATTTTCTGAATCTTTCATTGTGATGCAAGAAAAAAATTATATTGACTTGAGGAAACTTTCTAGCCATAAATATATATATATTTTTTTACCATCTATGAAACTGCATATGTTCATTATTTCATTAAAAAAAGGCAGAACAAATTGGGGAAAACACTTTTATTTATTTGAATGATTTATTATTGTTATATACACTTAACAATTATTGATAAAAATTACTATAACAATATTGAACTAAGGTATTTCATTACAATTATAATTTGGATTTATTAATGGTATATAAAATAAATTGATATTATATATAAAATAAAGTTTATAAAATAACTATAATGGTATAACAATAACAACTATTTTTATTTATATAAAAACAGTATGATTAAAATACTAATCTACAGTTGTTTTTCTTTGATTTTAAAATGTTAGATCATTTACATTTATGCATTTAGCAAACACTTTTATCCAAAGCGATTTACAGTGCATTCGGGTTATAATTTTTTTATCTGTACGTGTGTTCCCTGAGAATTGAACCCACAACCTTTTGCGCTGCTGACCCGCTCTACCACTGAGCCACAGAAACACTACAGATCATAGAGCTTTTATTTTGCCTGGAAACTTCTCCTTCGAGATGTTTACAGATAAATTATTCTCTGTACAAACATGAACAGATGTTTGGTGCATGTCACTTTTAATAAATGCACATTAATAAGTGCATTCTTTGAAATTTTGATAATCGTGCTAATTCAAATCACTTCTCAGTCATTGTTAGAATTACTACAATTACCTTTCAGCTGGCGAGTAACATGGTTTCATATAGTCGCATTTGGCGCTCGGCGATTTGCTCACTTTAGGCCTTGCCTACAACAATCTGAAAAAAGAGTGCTAGTAAACTAGAACAAGATACAACTACTACAGTATATCTTCCTCCTACCTTTAGTCAGTTTGTGTTCAGCCTCAAAGGGTTTGTATTTAAACGGCTCAACTCCTCATTTTGTCATCCAAACGCTGTACGGTTGGGCTCTCTTTTAATGTCGCAGACTTTCAAGACTAAAAATGTCATCCTCCGCCACTCATTTCCCACTAAGTACCCTTTCTTCTCGCAGCTCCTGACACCAAAGGCAGTATTCGCAGGCACTTCTTTGAGTCAAGCTTTTGAAGTGGAAGCGGCAGCCTGCTAGGTGGGCATTAAGAAATTGGATGTGACCTTGCAGTCTCGGGAGGGAAGACAAAAAAGGGTTTTTGAAAGAGCCTTAAGGCCCAAAATGAATGTGCTGAGACATTAGAAGTTGGCTAATGTGCAAGTTTTAGAGCGAGACTGTCAGCCCGGATTGCCTGCCCCTATTTCAAGACCAGGTTCAGACGAGTTCAGGAGAAAGATATGTGGCGATATTTTGGGCTGAATTGTTGATCAACTCGCTCAAATGGGTCGCTGTCACATCTCATGCTGTTTAACACATGTGAACGTCTCTTGAAGGGAATTTATGTCGCTCTGAAGATGTGAGATTGGTGTTGCTAAGGAGGAATCTTTGAAGCGGAAGCTGATTTTCTCTCCGTGTGTTCACATGTTGTGAAGTCCTTAAGGGGAAGAAGGCTTTTTTTGTTGGTTCAGTGAATATGATGGGGAAAAGGATCAGAGTGATTGTTTTTATGTTTAATAGCATTGAGTTTGTTGTAGGTTTGGGCCGATATACGATGTCATCGTCCATCGCTGATGGCTGACAGACATCACAATGTTGAGCCAGCATCGTGATCACCCCCCATTTTTTGTATCCTACATTTTTTATATATATATTTTCTCTCGCATTATATCTCTGGGTAATTATATTGTGTATAAATTGCGGGCATCAGGGAACCGCTACTAATATGCAAGGCACTGAATCCGCTTTTGAGTGAGCGCTCTTACTCTACTTTCACTTTTGAGATTTGTGATCACTCAGACTCTACGGAGAAGCAGTACCATACATTTACAAGATTAGATGTTTGTCAGTGGTGCTCAGTATCTGCAAATCATTCACCATTGTCCTATCAGTCACCTCTCCTTACTCTGTGGTAAGTGAACTTTCATGTACTGTAACAGGCTGCTAGTTAGTGGCATATGTCCCTTTAGTGCAGCGGTTCTCAAATCCAGTCCTCGCGTACCCCCGCTCTGCACATTTTGTATGTTTCTATAATTGCTTCAGACATTTGTACTATTCGACTGTAAGTGCGATACGAAGTGGATATTCCGCCATGATTCCAGTTCGAAGAGAACGTATATGTTCCATTCAAAGGGCATTGAAGTGTGCGAGACGTGAATTTAAATAGTATTTATTTACAGAGTTATATTATGTCACACTTCGCGCTTCTCTAGTAAGTTTCGTCTGTGTGTGTGAAGAAGCTGCGCAGCGCAAATATTATACGCAAAAAGTATACTTCAACAGATTTCCCCTGCTCAGGGAGTAGGGAGCAATGGACACTCTGTAGGGACCATGTAATAACTTGAGTTGGCATGAGATCTGTTCAAGATTGCATTTATCTACAACAGACCATGTCAATCGGAACACCGTTCATGCACGGAGCTCACTTCTAACGAGCTGGTGTGTTAACGAAGAGAGACATGCAAAATATGCCGAGCGGGGGTACGTGGCGATTGTAATTAAGAACAGCTGATTTTGTGGCTCTGAACGCGTTTTGTTTTCCGTGCCTTTCTGCATACGGATTCACGCTTCAGGCACGCCCCTAACCCGATGCCATCGTCTATCACAATGTTTCACTGTAGACATCGCCCGATGACAATTTGGTTTAAATCGCCCAACCCTAGTTTGCTGTATGCTTTGCTAAACCACTGTGAAGACACTCAAAGTCAACATTTACTTTCTTAATGTGTAATATTTCTGATGTGAAAATCTAGGGTGGGGCATAATTATCTACAGAGAATTGATTGGATCATGATTCTGTTTCTGTAGTCATAAATATTTTCCTTAAATGATACTAACTGTTGTTTTAACTGGCTGCTGTACTACAGTAGCCTTAAAGCGATTGTCCACCCAAAAATGAAAATTCTGTTATTTACTCACCCTGTTCCAAACCTGTATATGTTTATTTCTTCTGCTGATCAAAAAGAGATGCCATTTAAAAATGATTTGTTTTCAGAAAAATAACCAGCGGGCAAGTAAATATGATACCTTTCAATTTCATGTGGCTTTAAATGTTGACTTTTGCATGCATTAATTTAATTCATAAGAAAGGACCTTGCTCTCCAGATTCCATTGTCATCCTGACTCCAGATGCCTCATGCCATAGGCACTCTCTGAACTCTAAATTTCCCATTTCTAAAATTAGGCATCCATTCGCTTCTTAAAAAGAGTGCAATCGTATTTGCCTGCGTCGGTTCTCAGGAAGTGAAATCCTGGTGATGTTTGTCTTATGTAAGAGCTTTTGGATGTAACCTCTTTCATCGGGATGATCTGATATTGGGCACATCCAGAACGCCCTGATGCCAGTGGTTATGCCATCCCTAGACGTAATCATAGTGTTTAAAGCACTTAATGAGAAGCTGGGTTTGTCTTGTATGTTTTTAGCTGTGACAGATGCTGTGGAATCCAGAGTTCACATGTTGCCTTCCAGTTATGAGATGCTGCTATTTCTAGGACTGCAACCACTAATCAATAAAATCGCTAATGGTTATAATCAACAGCCAATTTCATTATCGATTAGTCGGCTCTTTGTGCTGTGCATGGAGAACCTACATGAGTGAATCTATGCTACTTTAAATTGGCTCTTAGTAGCTTAATAGTTTGTTAATTTTTGGTTATTTATAATAAATATAATATAGTGAGATTTTAAATTCGGAGGATCATTTGTACCATCTTATACATACATATAGCGTCATATCTCCTTTCCTTAAAAAACACTGTGTAATATAAATGTTATAATTAGTATATATATAACTTTATTTTTTTCTTTTATATATATTTAAATAAATATATTTGTGTGTTATATATATATATATATATATATATATATATATATATATATATATATATATACACATACACATATATATATACACATACACATATACATCATATATATTGAAATATTACATATAAATATAATATTTATCATGCATATGTAAATGCACACACATACACTATATATTTTGAAGATATTTACGTTTTAAATTTATTTTGTCATATTGTTACATTTTATATTATATATAAATATTCCTAATATATTAACATATATTTTCTTAAATATATACATGCATGTGTATTTATATATACATAATAAATATGCACAGTATACACACATTATGTAAACAAAAACTTTTATTTTGGATGCGACAGCACTAAAACTGATGTTGTTGCAATGAAGCAGAACTTATTGGATATGATTTTTCAATCATTTGTGATTTCTTCCTGATTTTCAGTAAATAATCGGTTTATTGTATATTCCCTAGATCTTCCATGAGATTTTATTTATCATTTCCAGGTTGACATGTGCTGCCCTCTATCGATGAAATGCTGTGAAGAATGCAGTATTTTTGACAAAATCTGTTAAGCATCTTTTCTTGCCGTATAAACCTGCAGCACTAAACTGCTGTGTCTCCATCTCTCTGTCCAAGGTATTGCTGCTTCAGCGTAGCAGTGGCACAGAAACAAGGTTTTGTCCTTCATCAGAAATGCCCTAAAACACTAACATTAGTATTCACACAATCTACTCGCTCCAGTGTTTTCCAGCATCATAACCATTTTCCTATTTCTCATGGAAGTGTTCGGCGGCCCCTTCCGTTTTCAGCCTGTGAGATATTTGCGGCTTAATTTAGAGAAGCTCCCTTCCTGTCTTTGTTCGTCGGATGAATGCAGCGCCGCTTCATCCTGCAGTCGTTTCCCTTTCCCTTCCCCTCCGGCCGGCTCAAATAAACATCTGCAGGCAGAAAATAAACAGCGCTGGGCTTCCCCTCTCCACACTCGCAAATCAAACGCCCAGCAAACTACAAACCACTTTAGCGGAGTTTAGCCGTTTTGGTTAATCAACACGCGAGAGCAATGCAAGATTTAGCAGCATGAAGAGTCGTTTGGGTTTTCAGAGGAGGAGAAACATGGTCCTGTCTTCCTAGTTGCTTAACTTGTCATGCTTGGTTAACTTGGTTAAATTATGTCTAGTAAAGTGTAAAGCGACAATCACAATTAAATTTTTGCATTTTTACTTTTAGCTGTCTAATTATGATCAAGGTGGAGTGTAGTTATGGCTGATTTATCACACTGTAATTAGCAGGTCAAGTCTAACGCATTGTACTCTGGGATTGGGCTGCACAATTAAAAAAAATCCTTCAGTTTTTTCAGTTTGATGGTTTAACGTTTGAAAATTTGGGAATTAAGTTTACTATTGTAATATAAAAATAAAACGATTGTATTTTAAATACTTTTTTATTTTACTGTGAAATTACATAATTTTTTTATTTTTTTTTTTAGTACTAATAAATATTTTAAAAAAAATGAGTGCTAATAAATTTAATTGTATTTAGTATAATGAATACTAATATAACTAAATTTGTAATAATAAATATTATTGTGCAGTATTACAAATAAGCAGAACAAACCTGGAATGTTTAATTAAGTTTAATAGTGTAATTTTGTAATATAAAAATCTTTATATGGTGTATTTCTGTGATTAATGTATAAATTATTTTAAATACATTTTACCGAGAAATATTTATTTAGTAATTCATTTGTATTTTTTAGTAATATTTATTTTTAGTCATTTTAGATGTGTATTTAGTGATAATAAAGTAATATTAGAAATATTATAATAATAGCCATATTATTATATAATCACAAAATATTGGCCAAATTGTGCCGTACTACAGTAAGTTTAGTATTGTGATTTTATAGTATACAATTTTAATATTGTAATTTATGAGTTGCAATGTAAAAATACAATGGTTATATTTTAAAATAGTATTTTTTATTTGAGTTTTTACTATTGCATAATATAGTTTATATTATATTTTAGTAATTTTTTTATTTTTATTTAGTACCGGTAAAGTAATAAGTTGTTGTTGTTATTATTATTTTGTGCAGCACTACAAATAAACACAGCAAACCTGGAATGTTTTTTAATCAAATTTTAAATTGCAATTACAGTTTTAATCAAGTTGCAACTGTTTCCCCCCCTAAATCGTACTGCCCCATTCTCAAAAACCTGACCCATTTTCTTTTAATTTTGGAAAATCTATGTGGTCTAGATATTTCTATGCATACAGACAATTGCACACTGTGCAAAGTACACATTTGATTTACTGCAGAAATAGTCAAAGCAGTTTTCACATACAAAGAAGGGAAAGCATTCATCGCTTGTTTAAATGATCTGAGATGACCAAACACCTGAGACGATGCCAACCCCTCGGAAGACCTCAGAGGATGCCAACCCTCAGACAATATACAGAATTAACACATTTTGCCATAAGTTAAATATATCAAGTTTCTACAATATATAAATATATTGTGGAAACTTTTTTTCAGCTTTACATTTCAGCTTTTTTCAGCTTTACATTTCCTGTAAAGCTGCTTTTCAACGATTGTATTGTAAAAAGCACTATACAAATGAACTTGAATTGAATTGTGTCTTTATCCCACTGCACCTGCTTCTAGCTAAACCAAGAGTGGGTTGTCATTTCCAATTCAAGCTTATATCACGGTGCCAGTGGTTCACATGAGTCACTGAAGGTGTGTCATTCTGTTTCATGCTCATTTCTCTTTTCTGAATGCTCCTGAATTATGACACACATCTTCCATGATCTGGTCATGTTGATGTTGGAGGTTCTCTATGCTGTGTGGTTCACTTTCTCTGTGGATGAGCTCAGTAACTTCTAATAACGATGCCCACATCATATAGCTTCCCAGTTCCTACAGTAATGACTCAGAATACTGTAATCTTCTCATAAAACATCTCTGCTGGATTTACTGGATGGAGTTTGCACCTTGCCCAGACAAGTGCAGCATTGGATGGGGAATATCTGTGTCTACCTTTCCTCTTCTGACCAGTTTTCTTCTTAATCTTTAAAGTATTTTATAGATGGGGTGTTTGTGGGTGTATAATGTTCTCCAACATCATTTTTAGGTCAGTTCTTAGTAGTGACGCATCCAATTGTCAGCCAGGGTTATTATAGTTCACTAAATCTAAAAGTATTTAAAAAAGAGAAAAAAGCTTGTTGCTTAAAAAAAAAAAAATTAAGTTGCCAAGGCAACATTTAGGCTTCTTTTTTTGTTTATATTAATGTACTAAAATAACTAAAACTGAAAACAAATTATAGAAACTAAATTGACATAAAAAAAACTAAACTTCAACTACAATTAAAGTGAAAACAGAACATATACTATATAAAATATATATATAAAAATCTAAATATTAATAAAAACTATTATAGTATCTCGTAGGGCTGTGCAATTAATCAAAATCGATGAAAATGCAATAATCGAGATAAAACGACTCTCTTTCCAGCGGTGCGCTTTCGTTCGTCCAAAAAAAAGTTGCGTGCAAATCAGTAAATCCTACTGGAGCTTTTGCAAAAAGGGGACATGCTTGATTTATTAAAGTTGATTCGATTGATTCATGTTTTTAAAAGAGTGAAACGTGCGCTGTTCTATTGGAGGATTTATATGCAGACGTAACAGAAGACGGACATGTAAAGACATCTTTACATATCAAATACATGCAAACATGTGTCAAAATACGGTGCTTTGTGATTATTCACATAAACCCTCATCGGTCATGTAATAAATGACCTTAAATGGAGGATGAGGAGATATCCCCCTTACTATGTAAAGCGCTTTGAGTGCCTAGAAAAGAGCTATATATATGTGTAACAAATTAATTAATTAAAGAGTTGAGAATGAAAATATGACACAAACAGTAAACTGGATTCGTGCGCCTCTTAAAGTGACAGCGGGCTTTATTTCTGCTGCCGACTGTGTTAATATTAATCAAACAACAAAAGCCAAAGACAAAATCATTTACTGCTCTTGACTAAAGGACTTTTGTAGCTTCAACAAGAAACAAAGAAATGTTACTTATTACAGTGAAGACTATCCTGTTTTTTCTTACATTTGATTCTTCATGGCTGTTAACTGAATACTTTAGACTTGCATTACCCTTAAAAAACCCTTCAAGCTCAGTTTGTTTCATTTGTAAGCCTGTCTCTTTATTCTATTGTATTTGTGTTTTGCTTTTTAATACTGAGAGTTTAATTAGCTATTTTAAATCTTTTTGCTGCCTTTTTTATTTCTTAGTTTGTTTTACTAATATTATACACTATAGTATTCTGCTGTAATATTGAGAATTGTGAAATTTTGCTGCTCTTTAAAATATATATGTCATAGCAAACTTATTTGACAGAAAATATGTATTTGATATATCATTATCTTTAAATAAATCACTCAAAGTTTTGGTCATGATATACTCATCATCGTGTTAAATAATCGTGATTACAATATTAACCAAAATAATCATGATTGTTTTTTCCCATAATTGAGCAGCCCTAGTATCTTGATGATACTGAAGTAAGATTGATTTAGCAACCGAAAATATTTGACCAAACAAATTTGCTTTAGACAAAATAGTTTCAGAGGGGCCAAAATCATCAAGCAAAATGGTGATTTTTATATTTACTGAACGATTTCTTCATTCACGTTTATTTTATAATGTATATTCGAATGAATCTGCCATGAAAACAAGTTTTTATTACTGCTACTTTTAATATTTAGGCCTATTTTTCAACAAAATCAGCCTTATGTGCAATTTAATTTTAAAAACGTTTTTATTGTTGATTATTAAGTAAATTTGATTATTTAATTGATTATTAAACTTCAGTTTCAGTTTTTTCAATACATCACTAGTTCTGGGTCTTGTTTGTTTCTCTCAAAGAAACAAGTTGATGGAGAATCTTAGATAATTTCATTTATTGACATTTTCTTGACATCCTGTGTCTTTTTTAGAAGAATGGCCTACTTCATGTTTTAAATCTTGTTTGTCATCTGTCGCCACGCTTGTTTTTTCCTAAGTACATACCATGTGTGTCACATGATGTTTTCTTTCCACGTTTCAAGGACGTTCTGCCTTTATCACTGTGAAAGCAAACCGGCCACTGTGAAAGCAAAATCCCTCGCTCGCACTCAAATAATAACCCAGGCGTCTCGTCTGACTCCAGGTCAGATGAAACGCACACTAGTTAGGAATCAGATATGCGAGTATTTCGGGCTCCCTGCAGATGGCTGCCTATGAGCATTGATTTCCATTACTGGGAGGATAGGATGACATTTTTAAGTGTTGTGAGCTTGCAGCTCCTGACATGAGTGGTTGGATGACTCTAATATTGTACCAAGGGCATCTGCATCGCGGTAACCCGATTCCTTTGGACGTTGTCTCTGAAAAAGCGAATCTAGGACTTCCATTATAGCCTCAGCCGTGCATTAGGTAATTGAAGTCCATCCGAATGTGAATTTGGCTGTTGAAAATGTAATTATAGCTGTAATCTACTCTCATAAATGTTATTTTGGGATTTCAGCTAATCACTTTTTTATATTAAAAGTCTAGACCTTTTAAAACATGGATCAGAATTCCCAATGCATTTAACTTAAGTCAAGTCACCTTTATTTATATAGCGCTTTTAACAATACAAATTGTAACAAAGCAACTGCACAAAATCAATATAGTGTGTCAATAATGTCAAATGACAAGATTTAACACTCAATTTTCAGTAAAATTTTCAGGCATTTTATTATTGAATTTAGTCATGGCATCATCCAGCTCAGTGCAGTTTAAGTAGTATCTGTGCAATCAAGTCAATGATATCGCTGGAAATTAAGTGTCCCCAACTAAGCAAGCCAGAAGCGACAGCGGCAAGGAACCAAAACTCCATCGTGACAGAATGGAGAAAAAACCTTGGGAGAAACCAGGCTCAGTCCCAGTTCTCTGGCCAGATGAACCAGTAGTTTGTTCCAACTGCAGCAAAGTCAGTTTACTTGTACAGGGCTCAACTGGTTCCAGTGGTATTTTCCTGATGGCTGTCATGGCTGAGTTAACTGAATCTGTCTCTGGGGCTCATCTACGTGTCCTAGAAACCCTTCAAGCTCAGTTTGCATGTAGAAGTTGTCTCTTTGATCCACCATTTATTTGTGTTTTGCAATAATATACACTGGCCACTTTATTATGTATATCTTGCTAAACCGGTTGTTGCCTTTTCCTTACTGTCTTAATTTGTTTTGGCTAATAGATTCATCAAGGTGCTGTAAACATTCATCATTGTGAAATTTTGCTGCTCTATTGACATGATAGCATCACGCAAACTTATTTGACAGAACATCCATGATGTGATATATCATTCCACCACATCCCAAAGATGCTCTATTGGATTGGATCTGGTGACTGTGGAAGCCATTTGAGTAAAGTGAATCATTACAATGTTAAGAAACCAGTCTGAGATTGATTTGATCATAATTCCACTAGTTTCTTGATGTTAAGTAAGATTGATTTAAGATATTTGACCAGCTCATAAATCTCCTTTAGACAAAATAGCAGGGGGTATATTGTACTATTTAAGATTATATTATAATATTTATTTTATTTATTATTGTATTGTTTATATATATATATATTTGTTTTTATTTATTATACATTTTTATTTTGTTTACTATTGCATTTTTTGTTTTAGATATTTTAATAGTATTATGTTATGTATTTATTTAATTTGTTATACATTTCATTTATTTTTTATAATTATAATATTTAGCATTGTTTTTATTTATTTTCAAATGTTTATAATCATTTTGTTTTTATATTCTATTATGCTTATTTTATTAAATATTTTACATTCATATTTCAATTTTTTATATTTATAATTCTATTTTATTTTGTTATCGTGTGTTGTATTTTAATTGTATTATATATATTTTGTATATTGTATTATATTTTTTATAAAGATCACTTTGTGAAAATAATCTAGCACAATAAGACCAGACACATCTCTTAAGAACATAAATAGAGATCATTCAATTTCACATCATCTTGAACGAGCAGAGAGAATAATGCCGTTGTCATGCCATCGCTTGATTCACTATCTCTCTGACTCACATGTAGTAAAGGAGTCTGTAATCATATGACCCGTCCCTTATAATGAAGCTGTTGTTTCCTGAGACGTCTCAGTGTAACGTCACGCTCCCTTCGGAGGAAACACCCGATGACTCTTCTGAGACACAGAATAACCCCGTGTTGTTTCTTTCTGATGGAGAAGGGAAGATAAACGGCGAGCTCATGCCTTATCTTTCCCTCTTCTGGACACCTCCAGTGTGTTCAATGGGCCGTGGATACAGTGAACCCGGGCCGTTTGGGAAGGGTGGTCCTGTGAAATGAATGGGGAAGCATCTGTGTTCTTCATAAGGCTTTGGATCTCCAGGATGGGATGAGGGGGGGAGGTAGCCGCTTCCTGAAAGGCAGTCACATTGTTTGGGCTTTTTTGGCTTCCAAACATGCTGGAGAACTCGCAGGGATGAAATGAGCGCTACTAATGTCTGGTGTTTGATATGGTTTTGGGACCATACTGGCATCATCGAGGGTTTGGGTTATGAAACCTTAAAGGGACATTGAGCAAAACCTCAGCGGTGAGTTCTGCAGATATGTTTTTCCATTACTATTATTGTGCTGGTATATATACTTGGGGATGACTTTGAGATGGTTAAAGTGCTGTTAACCAAACATTTTTAGTGGACGATCATTTATTCAATACGATTAAACCTCTAACATTAAAGAGATAATACAAAATAGTTGTTTACTCATCCTTCAGGCCATCCAAGATGTAGGTGACTTTTGTCTTCAGTAGAACAATAAAACATTTTTTAGCTGAAATGATGGTTCTTGATGATTCGTAAAATGCAAGTCAATGGCGACCGACACAAATTAATCTGACGACATTCTATGAATCACCAAGGACCACAATTTCAACTAAAAATCGTCTTTACTGTTCTATTGAGGAAAAAAAGTCCCCTACATGTTGGATGGCCTGAGAGTGAGTAAATGAACAGCAAATGTTGATTTTTGGGTGAACTATCCCTTGAAGTATTAAAGTCAATACTTTACTATGGTGCAAGGTATTAGTTAATGCAGTGTCCGTGCTCCAGATGTGAATGATTTATTGATTCATGTGTCTTGTCTGATTCTTAAAAAGCAAAAATCTAGTTATGTAAGATGCTAGTAATTTGAAGTCATTCAATCTCCATACTTAGCTGCATTTGCTCTGTAGTACAGTGTAATGCTGTGTTTTATGATTTGAGTTGCTGAACTTTGGTTGAACAGCGAATGCTGATTTTCTTGCCTACATCTAAAAACCCCTTCGGCTGAAATCAGAGAGAAATCAAGACGTTATCATGGCCGGATCACGCATCGACACGGCACTAAAGAAGCAGCAGGTGCATCTTTAGAGCTTCAAAGCTGTTTATGTCTCTAACACGCACGTCTTCAAAGCACTTCAAAGCTCTTTGATTGAAGTTTTCTTCTCTTTATCGGCTCTGTGTTACCCACATGCTGAAGAAGTCTTCTTACATGTGGTGGGAGCTGGAAATCTGTCATGCTGTTTTCTGGTTCCTTCTGTGCATCATGTTATATTATCTAAAGATGGCTTCTGAAGATCTGCCACACACACAGAATAGTGTATTTTCAGTGTTTGAACGAGAAAAGAACAATGTCTGTTTCTCTTTCAGGAGGTTTTGAAGCAGCTACAAGGAAGTGTTGAAGAGGACTCCAAAGATTCGCAAGGGCAGATAGATTTTTTGGAAAGAATTAAAGGTGAGGACAGACGACTTATTCAGTATTCATGTGAGAATTCAATGCATTTTTAACATTGTACTCTTGATCTATTACACAACTGAGTAAGTGGCCTACCTAGATTGTATTTTAAGTGAATAGGGTAAACATTTCAACTAATCGAGGTCCTCTCCCCAGTTGATTTGAACTACATTAACACGAATGTTTTAGCTGTAACCTATACTCATAAAGATTATTTTAGGATTTCAGCAAATCACTTTTGTAATATTAGTATACTAGACCTTTAAAATTTCAATTAACTTGCATAATATCTTTTCATAATATTGATTAATTGGTATTTGCCAAGTCAAACATCTAGTTACTACCAAGGGATCACAAATATTAAGTTTTATTATAATTTTAATTTAATGTTTCAAATTTAAATATACATTTTATTATTTTATAGTATATTATATAGTTTAATTTATTATATATTTTTATGTATTTGTTTTTTTATTGTATTGTTCATTTTTTTATTTGTATAATGT
The DNA here is from genome assembly GCA_027564155.1 of Gymnocypris eckloni scoliostomus. NCBI lineage: Eukaryota > Metazoa > Chordata > Actinopteri > Cypriniformes > Cyprinidae > Gymnocypris > Gymnocypris eckloni. Next base: position 19,985,932 of record CM050435.1, read on the forward strand.
ATATTATTTTGTTTATATATATATATGTGTGTGTGTGTATGTATGTATGTATATACACTCACCGGCCACTTTATTACATACACCTGTTCAATTGCTTGGTAACACAAATTGCTAATCAGCCAATCACATGGCAGCAACTCAATGTATTTAGGCATCTAGATGTGATGAAGAAGACTTGCTGAAGTTCAAACCGAGCATCAGAACGGGGAAGAAAGGGGATTTAAGTGACTGAACGTGGAATGGTTGTTGGTGCCAGACGGACTGGTCTGAGTATTTCAAAAACTGCTGATCTACTGGGATTTTCACACACAACCATCTCTAGGGTTTACAGAGAATGGTCCGAAAAAGAGAAAATATCCAGTGAGCGGCAGTTGTGTGGATGAAAATACCATGTTGATGTCAGAGGAGAATGGACAGACTGGTTAGAGATGATAGAAAGACAACAGTAACTCAAATAACCACTCGTTACAACCAAGGTATGCAGAATACATCTCTGAACACACAACACGTCGAACCCTGAAGCAGATGGGCTCCAGCAGCAGAAGACCACACCGGGTGCCGCTCCTGTCAGCTAAGAACAGGACACGGCGAATACAATTCGCACAGACTCAACAAAAACAGACAATAGAAGATTGTAAAAACGTTGCCTGGTCTGATGAGTCTTGATTTCTGCTGCGACATTCAGATGATAGGGTCAGAATTTAGCGTAAAGAACATGAAAGCATGGATCCATCCTGCCTCGTCTCAACGGTTCAGGCTGGTGGTGGTGGTCTAATGGTGTGGGGGGTATTTTATTGGCACACTTTGGGCTCTTAGTACCAATTGAGCGTTATTTAAACACCACAGTCTACCTGAGTATTGTTGCAGGCCATGTCCATCTCTTTATGACTACAGTGTACCCATCTTCTGATGCTACTTCCAGCAGGATAATGCAGCATGTAACAAAGCTCAAATCATCTCAGACTGGTTTCTTGAACATGACAATGAGTTCACTTTACTCAAATGTCCTCCACAGTCACCAGATCTCAATCCAATAGAGCACCTTTGGGATGTGGTGGGCAGAGATTCACATCATGGATGTGCAGCCGACAAATCTGCAGCAACTGCGTGATGCTATCATGTCAATATGGACCAAAATCTCTGAGGAATGTTTCCAACACCTTGTTGAATCTATGCCACGAAGAATTAAGGCAGTTTTGAAGGCAAAGGGGTCCAACCGGTACTAGTAATGTGTGTGTGTATATATATATATATATATATATATATATATATATATATATATATGTATTTGTCTGTGTGTATATAACATTAAATTGTTTATTACATTTTTTATATTATATTTAGTTTTAGTTTTATGATTTATTTATTTTTTTTTGACAGGTATTACAGGTTTTATGAAGTTTAAAATTATCCAAATTATGTATTATCTAATTAAATATGCACTAATTTGTGTACATTTCCAGATCAGAAATCTGAACATTGGATAAAGCCCATTCTTGAGGAATAAAGGAAAATTCTTGTTTGATTTTGTTTGACAAATTAGTTTTTTTTTTTTACTGGTTTTTGCAGAGGAGATTCTTAGGTTTTTTTCACATAAAAATGAAGAAAATTCTGTCAACAGACAGAACAAAAATGCATGACCAATGCATGTAAAAACACTGGTTTGCCTGTAGTGTCTTGTCTAAGACATCATAGGTGTGTTCCAAAAGCAAACTGTTTCAAATAATAACTTGCTTTGGTCCAAATTTCACCCAGTGTTTGTGTGTGCTGTGTGTTTTTATGCTTGGCATATGCTTGTCGTTAGCTTAGCAACAGGGTAATGTCAAACCCTATCAGAATCAGGTGCTATTTGTGTGGTTGCTGCCTACATAGGTGTTCCAAATCGGTCACTTGTGGCATTTAATTTCATTGCGGATTCTGCCTTAGAAGGTCTCTATGTAGTCAGAAGACAGCAAGGCAGCTCACTAAGCTGAATATGATGTAAAAACTCTTTAATGTACTGTATTTTCCAGAAAATTAGTCAAGTTTTTTATCAAAATGGGCTGCGACTTATATTGCAAAGCTACTTATATAATGCAATTGACGTCAAAGCATGCGAAATCTGCAGATTTGAGAGAAATACGTGAGCACAGGTCTATTTGTATAGTGCATTTCACACATGCCAGTTGTTTCAGTTTTGCTCTAAATAAACGAGCCTAGGGTTGGCGTTTATAATAAACTTTATCATTCTTTATAATCACTATAATTAGTTTGTTTCATACTTCATTTTCATTCCTGTTCTGAATACCATTAATTGTAATTTTTAAATATATATTTAATTATTTTATTTTATATTGTATAGTGTGTTTTTATTATTACATATTATTTATTTATTTTTACTTATATAATACAATTTTTATACTATTGTTTTATTTTTAGTGCTGTCAAACGATTAATCACGATAAATTGCATCCAAAATAAAAACATTTGTTTACATAATATATGTATGTGTACTGTGCTTATTTATAATGTGTATATATAAATACACACACATACAGTATATAGTTTGAAAATATTTATGTGTATATGCATTAATATATTTATATTATTATATTTTATATTATATATAAATATATTTAATATATAAACATATTTTTCTTACATTTTGAATGCAATTTAATAATTTTGTTAATAATTACATTGCATCTTTTGAAATTTTATTACATTTTACTTGTTTATTTTCAAAAAGGATTTGTCGTTGAGTTAAAGTAACTGAAACATATGTTTATAATGTTTTAAATGTTTTATTTACATGTATTTTACGTTTATTTCTAAATTTAATTATAAAATGTGCCTTATACACCAATGCAATTTAACTGATTTTTCGGAAAAGGTTACATGTGGCCGTACAGTGATACAATTCATCTTCCGTTGTGTCCTGCAGAAATGAGTCTTGACCCCAGCAGTTTCTCTGGCGTGAAGTTGAGGTCCAAGGCATCTCTGCAGGGCTCCGGTTCGACCCACTCGTCCGACAGCAACCCCAGTCCCATGAGCTCCTTCCCCAGGAGAGGGGTGACCGGCGGAGGTCGAGACAGCGCTGGGTACCTTGAGGAGCTGGAGAAGGAACGGTGAGTGTGAAGGGATCATTCTGAGCATCAGATGGGCTGGTCATATGGCTGATTAGAGCTCTTTAAGCAGGTTAAATAAAGGTTTCTTCTAAAGCTCCTAGAGGGTTTTAGTACTATGAGATTTACGTGGTAAAATGTGTGACTGATGGTACATTCATTTGATTACAAGCGAAAAAGTGTTTGATTATCAGAAGTTAATTTGCAAGTTGAGTGCAAAATATTCTGATATATTCACTATACCATTTGGGTTTTTATTGAGCAAGGATGCATGAAATTGATAAAAAGTTATAAAAGACATTTATGATGTTAAAAATGACTTCTATTTCAAATGAATGCTGTTCTTTTGAACTTTCTATTCATTAAATAATCCTGAAAAATAAAATGTATCACGATTTCGAAGTAGCACAACAGTTTTCAACATTGTTAATAATCAGAAATGTTTCTTGAGCAGCAAATCATCATATTAGAATGATTTCTGAAGGAACACGTGACACTGAAGACTGGAGTAATGATGCTGAAAATACAGCTTTGATCACAGCAATTAATTACATTTTAACATTTATTCAAATAGAAAACAGTTATTCCAAATGGTAATATTTCTTCACAATATTAGTTTTTACTGTATTTTAATCAAATAAATGCAGGCTTGGTGAGCAGAAGAGACTTATTTTAAAGACATTAAAAAAAATCTACGTTTATCAATAAAAGTAAGTTTGTCTATGGATTTTATTTATTTATTATGGAACCTATATCGCTATTTACTAGTGCTGTAAAACGATTAATCGCGATTAATAGAATCCAAAATAAAAGTTTTTGTTTACATAATATGTGCATACTGTGTATATTTATTATGTATACATAAATACACACCCATACAGTATATATTTTGAAAATATTTCCATATTTATATAATTTATATTATATATAAATATTCGAAATGTATAAAGTTAACATATTTTTCTGAAATATATACATGCGTGTGTGTGTGTGTGTGTATACATAATAAATATACACAGCACACACACATATTATTTATATAAAAACTTTTATTTTGGATGAGATTAATTGCGATTAATCGTTTTACCGCACTAATATTTACATTTTGATCTATAATCAATTTAGAGATTCAAAGATTCAGGCCTGAGTGAGAAGAGAAAAATAAACTGATTTCTACATTTATCAATAAAAAATTGATAAATGTTTTTCTATGTATTTCTTTTTTTTTTTTTTTACATTTTGATCTATAACAAATGAATAGTCTAAAATGTAAATCTAACATAATTATTTTTGCTTTTATTAGGTCTTTGTTGATGGCAGAACTTGAGAAAGAGGAAAAGGAAAAAGACTGGTATTATGCTCAGTTACAAAACCTCACCAAAAGGATTGACAGTCTGCCGCTGACTGAGAATGTACGTTTATACAGTACACATGTACACACTAACCTCATATGATCTCTGTAGCTTTACGCTTCTTCTGCTGTTGTAGTTTTCTCTGCAGACCGATATGACACGCAGGCAGCTGGAATACGAAGCCCGGCAGATCAGAGCCGCCATGGAGGAGCAGCTGGGCACGTGTCAGGACATGGAGGAACGAGCGCAGGTGGGCTGAGATGCTGAAACTGAGAGACTTGAAACTGGAACTTCTAAATTCAGAGTGTGAAACCACGACTTTAGTGATGAAGTCTTCCTCATTTGTCCTCAGGGCCGTGTCGCTCGTATACAGCAGATAGAAAAAGACATGCTCAGGATTCGGACACGTTTACAGGCCCAGTCATCTGACGTGGAGGTACTGGATTATTCTGCTGTCTATAATAAAGTCGTGTTTAGAGAGAGGGATTGAACTTTAGACTCAAGATTAGAAGCAATTAGTACTAAGTTTTATAAATTGAAGGAATATTTCACCCAGAAATTAAAATTTGATGAAAATGTGCTCACCCTCAGGCAATCAAAGAGGTAGATGAGTTTGTTTCTTCATTTGGAGAAATGTGTCATTTCATCATTTGCTCAGCAATGCATCCTCTGCAGTGAATGGGTGCCGTCAGAATGAGAGTCCAAACAGCTGCTAAAAACATCACGATAATCCACACCAGTTAACATCTTGAGAAGCTGAAACAAATCCATCAAGATGTTTTTAACTTCAAACCGTTGCTTCTGGCTAAAACACAATTTTTTATCCATAATAACACTTCCTTCAGTGAAAAGTCCATCTCCTGTTGTCTCTTACATCAAAATCTGTTTAGAGCTGTTTTGGCTTGTAAACGGTGCTTGATCTGTGCAGAGTTCTCCTGATTCAGACCAGACCACTGGAGGAAGCAATATTATGGATTATGGCCTTTAATTTTAGCTGGAAGCAATGGTTTAAAAACATCTTTATGGATGTTTTTTTTAGCTTCTCAAGATGTTAACTGATGGACTGGAGTGGCGTGGATTATTGTGATTTTTTTTTTAACAACTGTTTGGACTCTCATTCTGACGGCACCCATTCACTGCAAAGGATCCATTGGTGAGCAAGTGATGCAATGCTACATTTCCACAAATCTGATGAAGAAACAAACTTATCTACGTCTTGGATGGCCTGAGGGTGAAACCATTTTCAGCAAATGTTCATTTTTGGATTAAACTATTCCTTCTATTTATTGGTTCCCAAAAAGCTTGGTATTATGTCCTCTATTTGTTTCCACATGAACAAGTCAAAGTAATTTTGTGAAGTCTAGTTTAATCATATGTTGTCAGTATGGACATTTTTTGTCAGATTGTGCAAGCATTTGTTCCTCCTTGTGCGTTTAATTTCTTTGATTTAGAAAGGCTGTAATTTCCATCTCAGCATCAGTGTTCGCTGTGTTTCTTGCAGTCAGTAATGTTCTGCTTTTAGAGCTAAAAAAGAAGCGAACGGAAATGGTGCACAGGCAATGCATCTGTGCATAAACACTGAAGCCCTAAAAGTTTAATTGAATGAGCTTGCTGTACTAATGGATCATGTTCTGTGTGACTGAGCGTAAAAAACATTAGTGTGGCCTAGCGTGAGGATGCACAGGGCTTTTCTAGCTATGCTTTCATTTATGTATTGCATTTATATTTACATGTGTGCATTTGGCAGACACTTTTATCCAAAGAGTTGTACATTGCATTCAAGATATACATCTTATTTATTGCATTTTTTTTGTAAATTGAAATCCTAACTAATCGAAACAAGAAAATTAACAAAAACGATTTATTTTTAAAAGTATTTATTATATATATATATATATATATATATTACAGAAACATAACACAATTTATGAAACTTAAACTAAAGTTTAAAACACTGAAAATATTAAAACTAATTAAAAAAGTAATTTCAAAATTAATAAATAATGAAATAGTACCAATTTAGTACTTATATTATAGTATTATTATAGTTTATTGGCTTTAAGAACAAAAATTTTGATATTAACAGTGAGAAAGCACAATTTAATTGTAACCACATAAACGAAATAATAATAAATTATTTTATCAGTAATTATTTGATTAAAAGATTTTTCATTATAATACATATTCAGTGATACAATTAAACAGAGCTTTCCCTTACATTAACATAAAATATTCTGAGCAACAGGAGATAAATATTTTATATTACACACATATATATATATATATATATATATATATATGTAAATATAAATTAAATTATATATTTATAACTATAAAAATAATAATAATAATGAAAATAATAATAAACATATAAAAAGCCTGACCATTGCTAGTACAATACTGTACTGTGCTACTGGGAAGTCTAGCTATTTTATATAGAAAAATATATTTTGTGTGCATGTTCACTGACATGCTTAGAGTTGATAAATCCTATCGGACACATTTGCGTTTCCTCCCCCTCTGTTGCCGTAATCCCGCCCGCTGAATGAGAAAGCGATGTAGGTCAGGAAGAGCCTGATGCTTTTGCAGCTGCTGTCCTGTATCTGAAGACTCAGCCTCGTTTAGTATCTCTATATGCTGAATTATCCGCACTTCACAGAGCTGATTACACAGGTTATCCGTCCCTTATAGCCACAGAGGCTATCTGTCCACCTGCCTTGTTTTGCACAGAGTGACTTACAGAGCATTGCAGGTGCTCAGTTTAACATGCTGTTTCTCGTTCCTCATTGAATCTTCAGGTCAAGCATGACCCTGTGACACAGACAGAAGGAGCTCACACCGCAGGAGATGCTGGCGCTGGTAATGCGGCCTGCTCGCAGGTGAGTACTATATCTATTTGCAATCGTCTCCTACTAAATTAGACTCATTTTGTTGATGGGCCTCATGAACAGAAGTGTCCTCCGGTGGCCCTTTTTTCTGCCAGTGGGTGCCAAGGATTCGGGCGCTTTTTTAAAAGGCCTTTCAGTCTGTGCCAAGAGCTTTGGTGTGCTTCGAATAATAATGTTTTGAATGCAGATGCTAATGGTTTTATTGTTCATCATAGAGCCCTAGTTGGACTTTGAAATTCTAAGCAGAAACAGGAGGTTTTAATGCGGCATGGTGTTTTTCAGACATATGGTGCGAGCGGTATATCGCTGGATTAGGAGCAGGGATAGATTCTGACACACAAGCTGTACATTGTTTGCTAAGCAACGAGACTTGCCCCCATTTGTGTATTTGCAAAGTGTATTTTATGCAATTTTAGTTTTTAAGATTAGTTTTTAAATTGTTTTATTTGTGTAAATAATTATAATACAAATTCAGTAAAACACAGTGCTTTCCCTTACCTTAACATACTATATTCTAAGCAAAGAAAATACATTTCAATATAAATGTATACATTTAAACAAACATTTATAAATGTTATAAATATAATTTAAAATAATAAAAAGTAGAATAATATAATTATTTAAATGTATAAATGTTATTTACCTTTAGAAATGTATTTTTACAGTTATAAATATAAAAACATTTTCTAAATGTACATTTATTTATATTTATATTTAAATATAAATATTCACATATTTACCCATGTATAGTCCCTGCATACAAAACACTGTTTTGTGGACATGCTGAAGATGCTGTTTGATGTAAATACAATGACATTTTGTAGGGTGTAAAATATATAAAGTGCTATGGATGATTATAAGTTCTTTTTATTATAATACACGTTCAGTGACATAATAAAACATGATGCGTTCACTTACCTTATCATGCTAATTGTAATTATAAACACTTAATAAATTCAATTATAAATTAAATATTAATTTATAAATACAATATATATATATAATAATATAATTAAATGTATATATATTTTATTTAAATGCATTAATTTGAATCTATACATTCATTTTAAACTGAGAAATGTAAATAAAATGTATACATTTTAAAATAAATGCACAAAAAAATATTTACCTTTGCATACTATCTGCTTTCAGTAGACTGCATCATGGATATGCTGAAGATGTTTGATGTAAACAGGTGCAATTTCTTAGGGTGATTAAAATGTAAATAACAAGATTTTACTATTGTGAATTTAAAAGGTGTTTAATTAGGTTTGCTGAAGACCTGTGTGTTTATTGTTTATTGAGAACATTGTTTGAATCTGTATGTTTTGGTCTGTCAGGGCTCAAGTTCTCGGGTCGATCATGACACCGCCAGTGAGATGAGCAGTGCTGGAAGTTACTCCGTTCCACGCCGACTGACCAGCCATTTGGGCACTAAGGTTAACTAGTGCTAGATTCTCAGAGCTAAAATGACTTGCTGTGACGATTGAAAGCATCATGCATCAAGCAACATGCATCAGTTTAATCATGTCTGCATATGCTTAGGTGGAAATGGTGTACTCACTGCTGTCCATGCTGGGCACCCATGATAAAGACGACATGTCTCGCACCCTCCTGGCCATGTCGAGCTCTCAGGACAGCTGCATCGCCATGCGTCAGTCCGGCTGCTTGCCGCTGCTCATCCAGCTCCTCCACGGCAATGACAAGGACTCCGTGTTGCTTGGAAATTCCCGGGGCAGCAAAGAGGCCCGAGCGAGGGCCAGCGCCGCCCTGCATAACATTATCCACTCGCAGCCCGATGACAAGCGTGGTCGGCGGGAGATCCGGGTGCTCCACCTGCTGGAGCAGATCAGAGCGTACTGCGAGACCTGCTGGGAGTGGCAGGAAAGCCATGAGCGCGGCGTGGACCAGGACAAGAACCCAAGTGAGACCCAATATATCTCGCGTTGATGTTTGTTAGGTGTCAGAATAACGTGACATGGTATCCTTGCAGTTAGGGTTGTAACGATATACCGGTATGACGATATACCACGATATAAACACGTACGATTATCATACCGTGTACATTTGCTTATCTACGGTATTTAGAGAAAATAAAAGATGCAGAATCTCACCTGTGCCTAGGCAACAACTTTCCACTTAACTTTTCTCTTGCTCCACCCACACGTGCAGCGGAGACAACATCAGAGACAAAGACCGTTATCTCTAATCTCTATCCCACGTCGAAATAGAAATCTAAATTGGTAGTATGGGAATGCTTTGAATATAGAAAAGACGAACGCTTATTTGTCCTCGAGGATAGACACAGTTCACAAAAACTGGTTGCAAAGCAGCCGCAAAAAGAGGAAACACATCGAACATGTTTACCTATATTTCAGAACAGCATCCCTCTGTGCAGATACAGTTATGTCCCATTTATAACTTAAGGTTAAAGTCTTATGATTTCTGTGATGCGGAGTGAATCCCAGAATCCAGTCATGACAATGAATTTACAATGCAGATGTCACATAAAACGTGCGGTTTGATGGATTGATGAGTAAATCAAAAACAGAGCTGTCAAATCACTACATGGTCTAGTGTCTATGATTATTAAAGCGAAAAAACACTGCTATATAAAAATATAATCCGTTTGTTTTGCCTGTCTCTCTGTGAGTGAGGGGTGTTGTGTCGTGTACTACTTACTCAAGTATGCTCGCTGCCGCCGCTCAAACAGCGCCTGCTGTCTCCTATCTGAGGACAAACACTGAGAGAACAATTAATAATCCTTTCATCATTTTATTTGAGAAAACCATTGTCCAATACACTGACACGCAAAGTTCTTCACTACTACCCGTCAAAATAAAAGTCCGCTTTTTAACTCAAAGAAATTGACAGAAATTACGATTGTACTATAATGTAGCCTACTTCTAAATTAATAATAATAATAAATAGAAACATTTAAGGAATATAATTTCCCCCTCATTTTTATTTAGTAAATCTCTGTTGTACAGCCCTTTACGAAAACATAAAAGGATACAATTTATTTTCATTTGATTACATTTTAAAGCATTAATTAAATTGTTAAAGCTTTATGCATTAATTTAATTACCACCATTTTTGATAGTATATTTGTATTATGTCATAAAAGTACAGAAAAAAAATAAAGTCATCCCAGAATTTATGAATTATGAATTATTAATGATGAATATAAGTTGTTAAACTAATATATAATCAGTGATGAAATCTACTTGATTGTTTTTGATTAATTAAATTTGAATAAACACATGCTTTGTCAACCAAAAATACCCTGTTTTGATTGTTTAATACCGTATACCATGAGACCGTGAAACTGATATTTTCTGAGACGATTATCATACCGTCAAAATCTCATACCGTTACAACCCTACTTGCGGTACTATTATTTTTAGTTGTAGTTACTGTGTGAATTAATTCTTGTGTTGGTTTAAAAATTCACAGACAGTGTTTTAAATTGATAATTGTTTGTACTTAGTTTTTTTTTGTGTAAATATATGGTAAATAAGTGTTCTTTTAATTTCAGCCATTTTTGTGCACATTTAGCTGTCATTTAAAGTTCATATAGTATTTATTAATATTTTCAGTTATCTTTTTATATTTTACCTATTATATAGTTTTCATTTTATTTGTGATTTATGTTTTGCCATGTTTTTCTTTTTTGTACAACTTTTTTTTATTTATTTTTAATTTTAATTTATTTGTACTATTTTTTTTTTTTTTTTTTTTATATTTGCAGTTTTAGTTTTATACATTTGGTGTGCTTTTGTCACTTTATTACTTCTTTTTTTTACTAGTTTATATTTATTTATTTATAAAGTAGTTATATATAATAATTTATTTTGATTTTAGTAATTTTAGTACTTAACTTATTTATATATAACATGACAAACTCCACAATAACGCATTCATTATCACAGATGAATCGCCTTCGATAATGAACGCGATATTGCATAGCTTGTTAGTGATCTACGGATTTGTGTATTAAATGCCGCTTCATTTGAAAGCAGGTGATCACGGAACCAGCTTTACTGACGAGATGCGTGTGACAATCGCATGCGATATATCGCCCAGCCCTGTATTGCTGTAGTAAATGCAGTGCAATGCTTTTTTATTCTATCCCATATACTACTAACATTTTATTAATTTATAAATGTGATTCACATGAAATGCTCTAATGAAGAGCTTAATGAATGACTTAATTCAACAGTTTAAACAACAAAAACTGACAGCGGCGAGAAAGTGATGTTTGCATGAGTTAGCTCTTAAGTTCGGTACTTCAGTAAAGCAGTCACATCACGTTTATTTATATAGTACTTTATGCAATAGCCTTAAATAAAGCAGTTTAGTTAGCGTCACTTTCAGTTAGAATTACAACTTGTTAGAATTACAACTTTTCTGTTATGTAGCAGCTCTCCAATGTGGAGCTAGCTAATGATAATATTAGTATTAGTAAAAGTATTAGTTGAAGTAAATTCATTAAAGTGGTAGTTTGGTTTGCAGAGATCAAAGATTGATCTAGCTCAGTACTATTTTGATTATCATAGCCCTATAAAAGGTATTTCAAGAGATATATGTTGTGAAAAAAATAGTTTTTTTAAAAAAAAAAGCATTTTATCATTTACCTTTATTTTGTTTCTTATCTATATGACTTAGTAAATTAGATGTTAGGCAGAATGTGTCATTCTGTTATTTTTTCATTTGGCTAATTAAATGGTGATTAAGAAGTTTCTCTGTCCTTCATCTCATTTTGTGTGCCAAATATATCTATTTATATAAATTAATTGGTAACACTTTTACAGTCAGGTGTTATAATGTATTACCTATTAATAAACAATACATTTTTTACTCTATTAATCTTTGTTAATGTTATTTAATAAATGCAGTCGTTCATTGTTAGTTCATATTAATTCACAGTGCATTAACTAATGTAAACAAACACAACTTGTGATTTTAATAATGCATTAGTAAATGCTGAAATTAGCATTAACTAAGATTAATAAATGCTGTAGAATTATTGTTCATTATTAGATCATGTTAAATAATGTAGTCAACTAATTAAATGTAATTACTAATTAAACTTTATTTTAAAGTGTTAGCAATTTATTGTGAAATAATTGTAATTAATCACATATGTGACCCTGGAGCACAAAACCAGTCATTAGTAGCACAGGTATATTTGTAGCAATAGCCAAAAATACATAGTATGGGTCAAAATTATCAATATTTATTTTATGCCAAAAATCATTAGGATATTAAGTAAAGATCATGTTCCATTGAAGCTTAATTTTTATTAGTAATATGCATTGCTAAGAACTTAATTTAGACAACTTTAAATGTGATTTTCTCAATGTTTAGATTTTTTTTTAGCACCCTCAGATTCCAGATTAGTAGTTGTATCTCGGCCACTGTTAACTGATGGACTGAAGTGGTGTGGATTACTTGTGGGTTATTTTGATGTTTTTATCATCCTAACAAACCATACTTCAATGGGAAAATTATTTATTCAGCTTTCAGGTGATGTATAAACCTAAATTTCACAAAAATGCAACCTTATGACTGTTTTGTGCTCCAGAGTCACATATGATTTTCAAAAGCAGAAGTGAATACATTTAGGGCTGCACGATATATTGCATGCGACATATCGTGCAGCCCTAATTAAATGTATTTATTTGTTAGAATATGTATAACTCAATATTTTAACTAATTGCAGAATCTGAATAATCAAATTCTACTGATTAACCCGTGGTATAATCGATGATTAGCCGATTAATCGTTCCAATAATCGTTAGATTAATCGATTATCACAATAATCATTTGTTGCAGCCCTAGTTGACACATAATTAATATATGTGGATCTGTACAACCTCATTAATATACTTTTTCCTTTACTGCAGTGCCTTCACCAGTCGAGCATCAGATTTGCCCAGCAGTTTGTGTTCTCATGAAACTTTCCTTTGATGAAGAGCACAGGCATGCGATGAATGAGCTTGGTAGGTTTTTCTAAATTATAAATTAAACATGTCCTTCTGTTTGTTCTTATTAGACATTGAAAAACCTAGAATGTAATTCTCATTGGCTGAATATTTCAATGCATTGTTTATGCAGGTGGTCTTCAGGCAATTGGGGAGCTGCTGCAGGTAGACTGTGAGATTTACGGTCTTACCAATGATCACTACAGTGTTACACTAAGACGATATGCTGGAATGGCTCTAACTAATCTAACCTTTGGAGATGTAGCCAACAAGGTGCGTTATTTCTCTTATCATTGTCTCTCATAATTTGCATTTAGTGTTTTTTATTGTATTTAATTACTTTCTGGTTTTGTCCACAGGCTACACTTTGCTCAATGAAAGGTTGCATGAGGGCCATGGTAGCTCAACTAAAGTCAGAGAGTGAGGACCTACAGCAGGTATAATTGTTTGGAAATTCATGTCATTATTTTAATATTTACGAAATTGAACAATAGTATAAACATAGTCTTGCACGCCACCAAAATGAAAGACATTAATCTCACGTTATTGTACTAAGAAGCTCTATACTGCTTTAGGTAATTGCCAGTGTTTTAAGGAACCTCTCATGGCGAGCTGATGTGAACAGTAAGAAGATCTTGCGAGAAGTTGGCAGTGTTAGAGCCCTGATGGAGTGTGCCTTAGAGGTTCAGAAGGTGAGGAGTCTCTGAAACTCTTTAATAATTTCTGTATGAATGCAAACAAACCATTCAGTCTTTAATGAAGTGGTCTTCTCTTACAGGAATCCACATTAAAAAGTGTCTTGAGCGCCCTTTGGAACTTATCAGCACATTGCACTGAAAACAAAGCTGATATCTGTACTGTTCCTGGAGCTTTGGCGTTTTTAGTGAGCACTCTGACATACAGAAGCCAAACTAACACCCTTGCCATAATAGAAAGTGGTGGTGGCATCTTGAGAAATGTGTCAAGCCTAATTGCCACAAATGAGGAGCACAGGTAGAGTATGCTTTATAAAAGTTGCATACGCTCGCAAATTTTTAATATGTCCATATGGCAACAAACCTTTTCATCTTTGTTTATTTCAGGCAAATATTAAGGGAAAACAGCTGTCTTCAAACTCTTCTTCAGCACCTTAAATCACACAGTCTGACGATAGTGAGCAATGCCTGTGGGACGCTGTGGAACCTCTCTGCTCGGAATGCAAAAGATCAAGAGGCATTATGGGATATGGGTGCAGTCAGCATGCTGAAGAACCTCATTCACTCCAAGCACAAGATGATAGCTATGGGAAGTGCTGCTGCTTTGAGAAACCTCATGGCGAATCGGCCGGCTAAGTATAAGGATGCCAACATCATGTCTCCTGGATCCAGTCTACCGTCTCTGCATGTTAGAAAACAGAAAGCACTAATTGAAGAACTAGATGCACAGCACCTCTCTGAAACCTTTGATAACATTGACAACTTGAGCCCGAAAGCCTCCCATCGGGCCAAGCCAAGACATAAGCATAACCTATATGGCGATTATGATGGTGTCTGTCGATCAGATGGCTATAACCCCAATGGAGTTGGTGTTCGATCACCTTATATGAACACCCCAGTGCTCTCAAGCCCATCATCTCGTGACAACAGAGGAAATGGGGAAAGCATCCGAGCTGAGAGGGACAGAAGTGTAGATCGAGAGCGAAGGGGTTTCCATTCCGATGCAGAGGCTGCCAAGCGAATGGTGCAGATTCCCACGACTGCAGCTCAAATTGGGCTAGTTATAGAGGAAGTGCAGAGCATGCACTTAAGTATGGATGATAGAACCGCAGGATCCACACCAGTCCCTCACGTTGTGCAAGACGACATGATCCGACGCCAAACTGCTGTTCATGGTCACCAAAATATGTACAGCTACAGCAAAACTGACCCTTCGGGCAGACCGTGCCCACTGCCCAAACTGGAGTACAGAGCTTCTAATGACAGTCTGAACAGTGTCAACAGCACTGATGGCTATGGAAAGAGAGGTCAAATGAAGCCCTCAGTGGATTCCTATTCAGAAGATGATGAAGGCAAATGCTGTGTCTACAGAAAATATCCTGCAGATCTTGCCCATAAAATACACAATGCGAATCACATGGAAGATGACAATGGAGATCTGGATACACCTATTAACTATAGTTTGAAGTATTCTGATGAACAGCTCAACTCCGGTCGACAAAGCCCAAGCCAGAATGAAAGGTGGGCAAGGCCTAAGCACCTTGATGATGAAATGAAACGGCCAGATCATAAACCACAGAGATCGCAAAGCCCAGGATACCCCATGTATACTGAAGCCAGCAGTGACGGAGAAGATAAACTAAAAAAGTACCAGCCCAGGTTTGTTCAACAGGACCTGCCTGGATTTAGGTCAAAGGGCTCAAATGAACAAATTAACACTGGGTCAAGTCATGGACTTAACAAAAAGATCTCTCAGACTATCTGCACTGTTGATGAATATGCCGACGACAAACCAACAAACTACAGCGAGTGTTATTCAGAAGAAGAGCAGCTTGATGAGCAAACTCCAAATTACAGCATGAAATACAATGAGGATCATCATGTAGAACAGCCTATTGATTACAGTTTGAAGTACTCTGAGGCGTCCTCCAAAAAGGCCATGTTTAGACATTCGAAGCCATCTTCTACCCAAGGCTCTGTCAAAGACCATTTAAGCCAAAATAGTTCCTCCTCTGTGGCATCTTTAAAGAACCAGGGTAGGCAAAAGCAGCTTCATCCTTCGTCTGCTCAAAGCAGAGCAGGACCAACAAGAGCAGTTCAGAAGAACGCAGCTTGCAAGGCTCCCACAATAAATCAAGAAACATTACAGACGTATTGTGTGGAGGACACGCCCATTTGTTTCTCACGTGGTAGCTCTTTATCATCATTGTCCTCAGAGGAAGATGAAATGGAGAGCTGCAAGCGTAATGTCAACTCGGCCAATAACTATCCAACTCTACCTATATCAGAAAAAGAATCCACTAGTAACATTGCATCTGACCAACGCACCTCTGAGAGCCAATCATCAGGCCATTATGTTCGCATCAAGCCTCCACGACATCACTTGGGACATGGAGATGCATCCAGGCATCACAAAACAGTAGAATTTTCATCAGGTGCCAAGTCACCATCCAAAAGTGGTGCCCAGACCCCCAAAAGTCCCCCTGAACATTATTTACAAGAGACTCCACTCATGTTCAGCAGATGTACGTCTGTCAGCTCCCTTGACAGTTTTGAGAGTCATTCCATTGCAAGTTCTGTGCAGAGTGAGCCATGCAGTGAGATGGTAAGTGGGATTATCAGTCCGAGTGATCTACCTGATAGCCCAGGACAAACAATGCCACCAAGTCGCAGCAAGACACCACCACCTCCACCACCACGATCCACATCAGTGAAACAAAAAGCTACTGTGCCACCCCATTCTGAAAAATGTGATTTGGCTCCAAGACATGTAGTTGTAAGTGCTGCTGTACAGAAAGTGCAGGTTTTACCAGATAATGATACTCTTTTGCATTTTGCCACAGAAAGTACTCCAGATGGCTTCTCATGTGCTTCGAGTCTTAGTGCACTAAGTTTAGATGAGCCCTTTATTCAGAAAGATGTTGAGCTGAAGATAATGCCTCCGGTTCATGAGGATGACCATTGTAGTGAAACAGAGCTTGAGAAAGAAGACATTCAAGAACCCAAGGTTCAAGAGAAACCACCATCAACAACTGAACCTGGAAAAGACATCTTGGATGACTCGGATGATGATGATGACATAGAGATTCTAGAGGCTTGTATTAACTCAGCAATGCCAACAAAATCATCAAGAAAACCGAAAAAGCAATCACCCTCAAGCACTTCTCGAATACCACCACCCGTGACTCGCAAGCCAAGTCAGCTCCCGGTTTATAAATTATTGCCACCACAAAACCGAGGACAGCAGCAGAAGTATGTTGCCCTCACACACTGTGAGGACATGCCCCGGGTGTACTGTGTGGAGGGAACACCCATTAACTTTTCCACAGCAACGTCTCTCAGTGACCTCACAATTGATTCACCCCCAAATGAGTTGGCGGGTATTGAAAGTTCAGCTCCCCATGCAGAAACCTTTGGTCAAAGACGAGACACTCTGCCAGAGGGGAAAAGTACAGAGGCTAAAGATACAGGCTTATCACCTCCCATGCAGTATGCCCTGGCTGAGAACGAAGGGGACGATATACTTGCAGAGTGCATCAATTCGGCAATGCCCAAAGGCAAAATTCACAAGCCATTTAGAGTGCAGAAGATGCCTGAACAGGCTCAGCATCCATCCACCGCCACTGGCAACTTAGTTCAGCAAGATTTGGAAAAGAAAAAGCCAACTTCTCCTGTAAAACCTATGCCACAAAGCAGTGAGTACAGAGCAAGGATGCTCAAACGGCCAGAGGCTCCTAATAGCTTGTCAGAAGCTGCATCATATCCAGATAAAAACAAAGGAACAGAAAAGCAAGAGCCCAAAGTTGTCACAAGAGAGCTTGCTGATAAGCCTGCTAATCCCGAGGTGAGAACGCGACCTGGGTTTGCCTTTGATTCTCCGCAACATTACACACCAATTGAGGGCACACCTTATTGCTTCTCTCGCAATGATTCACTGAGTTCGCTTGACTTTGAGGATGATGATCTTGACTTGTCTAAAGAAAAAGCTGAGCTGCGAAAAGATAAAGAGCAAAGAAAAGTTACCCCTTTGAAGTGCAGTGTAGAACAGCCAGTTAACACCAACAGAGTATTGGCATTTCAGACGGGTCCTACAAAACCCCTTCAAAAACCAGGAGGTTTTCCACAAGCACCCAAAGAAAATACAGTTGCAGTGTGCGATGAGAAGCAGAAGTTTTCCATTGAAGACACACCTGTATGTTTTTCAAGAAACTCATCCCTTAGCTCATTAAGTGACATTGACCAAGAAAACAACAACAAAGATTGCTCACACAAAGACGATGCAACTCAGATGGAAGTGCCCAGGCCACAAGCCTCCGGTTATGCACCAAAGGCCTTTCATGTTGAGGACACCCCTGTATGCTTCTCTAGAAATAGTTCCCTTAGCTCTCTCAGTATTGATTCTGAAGATGACCTTCTCCAAGAATGCATCAGTTCTGCAATGCCAAAGAAAAAGAAACAGCCACCAAGAAGTAAGGCTGAGGAAACAGGGGTTAAGGAAGAAAAGGGTGTGTTGGCTGATGGTATTTTAGCAGAGGAACCAGATCTTATTTTAGATCTCACAGACACACATAGCCCTATTTCAGAGCAAGCCTTATCACCAGACTCTGAATCATTTGATTGGAAAGCCATTCAAGAGGGTGCCAATTCTATAGTTAGCAGTCTTCATCAGGCTGCAGCGAGTCTCTCCAGACAAGGTTCCTCTGATTCCGACTCTGTTCTGTCTCTCAAATCGGGCATTTCCATTGGATCACCCTTCCACCTTCCTTTAAATCAGGAGGACAATAAGCCTGCTACAAATAAAGGGCCAAGAATACTAAAACCTGGTGAGAAAAGCACTTTAGAGTCCAAAAAGAAAGAGGAAGAAACTAAGAGCATGAAAGGAGGAAAGAAAGTGTATAAAAGTCTAATCACAGGAAAGCCCCGACCCAGTCTTGAAAGCATGTCCTCTCAGCACAGACAAGCTCAAGCTCCTGTGATCTCCAGAGGGAGGACAATGGTTCATGTTCCTGGTGTGAGGAGCAGCTCTCCTAGCACCAGTCCGGTACCGAAAAAGCCCCCTCCACGTGGCCAAATGTCAAAACTATCCTCCCAAGCACCTGGTCCTGGAAACTCTCCCAGAACCTTGACAATCCCAGTATGTTCTGAACCTAGTCCTGCCAGGGACCCAGCATCATCTCAAGCAGGGTCAAGTAAAAGTTCCTCTCGATCTGGGTCTAGAGACTCCACACCTTCAAGACCAGTTCAGCAATCTCTAACAAGGCCCATGCAGTCCCCTGGTCGTGCCTCAGTTTCACCTGGTAGGAATGGTTTGAGCCCATCCAACAAGTTATCTCAGCTGCCTCGCACTGCCTCCCCCAGTGCTACTTCAACAAAATCTTCGGGATCCGGACGCATGGCTTACACTTCTCCAGGGAGGCAACTGGGCCAGCAAACACCAACGAAGCATAGTGGTTTGCCAAGAAGTACCAGTGGAATTCCTAGAAGTGAATCTGCTTCGAAAATTCTAAGCCAGTGTGGAGCCTCAGGTCCTTCAAAGAAGGCAGAGTTATCCAAAATGTCATCTACCAAATCCAGTGGGAGTGAGTCTGACCGATCCGAGAAGCCCGGACTTGTTCGTCAGTCAACATTTATCAAAGAAGCCCCTAGTCCAACACTAAAAAGGAAATTAGAGGAGTCTGCATCTTTCGAGTCCTTGTCTCCTTCATCTACTAGCCAGTCACAGACTCCAGTATCTAGTCCATCCTTACCGGATATGTCACTTAGTCTACCCTACCAGGGAAGTGGTTGGAGAACGTCTCCTCATGGTCAGAACACTGCAGAGAATGGTGATTCTAAGTCACTCCGAAGGCATGACATCTCCCGATCCCATTCAGAAAGCCCTTCCAGGCTCCCAATCAACAGGACGGGGACATGGAAAAGGGAGCACAGCAAACATTCATCATCTCTCCCAAGAGTAGGCACTTGGAAAAGAACCGGCAGCAGCTCTTCCATTCTTTCTGCTTCGTCTGAGTCCAGTGAAAAGGGTAGAAGCGAGGATGAGCGGCAACCCGTTAATCCTCCTCAAAAACCAGGCAAAGAGGGGGGCCTGGAACGCAAAGGAACATGGAGGAAAATTAAAGAGAGCGAAAGCTCATATGCACCTATGACCTTAGACTTACCAGATCCAACTGGTGATGCTGCTCATTCATTGGTTGCTGCTATGTCCAAGACAGAAGATGTCTGGGTGAGAATTGAAGACTGTCCCATAAACAATCCAAGGTCTAGTAAATCACCCACAGCAAACACACCTCCCGTTATCGACAGCCAGTCAAGCAAAGGGCTACCTTGTGACAGGGACTCAAGCGAATCGCACTCAAAACAGCTATTAGCAAGAGAGAATGCAGCTATGGGCCACCTGGGTTCAGAAACAAATCTAAATTTACTCAGGAGTAGCGAGTCTCTTGATAAAAAAGTTGCCGATATCAAGCCCGCTCCGAGTAACCCAAACATTGGCACAGAGGTCCATGAATTCCCAGTTGCTGAACGCACACCGTTTAGCTCAACTAACTCTAGCAAACACAGCTCCCCTAGTGGTGCTGTGGCTGCTAGGGTAAGTCCTTTTAATTACACACCAAGCCCCAGAAAGAGTATTGCCGATGGCACAACTCCAAGACCATCCCAGATCCCAACACCTATTACAAGCAATGCAAAAAAGAGAGACACTAAAGGAGACACGACTGAAAGTGGGTCTTACATTGTCACTTCTGTCTAAGTTTGGACTTGCTCATAAACCTTTATGGCAACAGCCAGAAAACCTATTACACAATCTGGCCTTGTTTATAATTTGCTTTGTGTTTTTGTGGAGAAACCTCAGTCGAGGCCACTTTCTTAGAACTTGTTGTTGCACCCTGTATTAAGAAACGTATTCTTGCTGGTTGATTGCGGTTTAAGCTAACGTCGGTTTCAAATCCAGAGAGGCAGCAGTAGAGAGGCGAAGATGTTTGACAATTTGTACTGTACAGATTTGATTATGTATATATTTAATTTAACCACACAACAGATTCCTGTATTTACATTGACTTGACAAGAATATTGACTAATGGTGGACTATTTGGGATGCTGTTCAATTCTGGTGGAATTCAATACTAATGCAGTTTTTTTTTTTAGAACAAACTGTAAACCTGTATTAATTCAAATGTTCAACTCATTCTTACTGTTGCATATTGTATGTTACATAATGAATTTTCTCCTTGCATGAACCGATTCAGTGGTATAGTATTTCCTATAAAGATAAACATTTCTGTGGACATATGACCTGTACTGATAGCTGTAGTGTAACATTTTACACTTTTGTGTGCGCTAATGAAAACAAGAAATAATCCTAAAAACTGTTGAATGATGTTGATGGTTGACATAGATTATATAAAAAAACATAGTTCCATTGCTCTGCTGTTTGTGTATAGTTGTTGTCAGATGAGGCGGGTGTCTTTTCAATGAAACAATAGTCTTGGAAGGACTGGAAATAATGTTTGATAATTAAATTATTCCTGTAGGTTTTGGTGTTGGTACCTTTTTTAAAAGCTCATTTGCTTCCCATTTTATTTAGTACTTAAGCACATAATTAGATTCAACTGTTTTGCCAAAACCATGGAGTAAATAATCCCATTTTATTATTACGTTTTTTATTTTTCTCATGCAATAAAGTTGGCAAATCAATGTTTACAAAATATTTCCAATAAAAAATATTAAATGACTAAAATTGTATCATTTTTGTGACTCTGGCATTTTTTTTTATAGACATCTTGTAAATCTGTTAATCTGAAAAAAAAAATAAGTTATTGTTTTTCTTAAGCAAAAAAAAAAAAAGTAATTCCAATAAATTATGTAATCTCATATTTTGGGGGATTTTTTTCTCTTTCCAGGAAAAAGAGGAAAATGAGACTTAGACTTATCTAAATTGAGTTAAAGAATTTTAAACTGCTGGGTTATTTAATGTAAACCAATTACTCATCCAATTTGGTTAGGCAAACAAATATCTAAATTCCTTCATGATTCACATGAAGTCAGCTCTCAGGAATGCAGTACTCTCCAACAGCCATGATTGTAATCAGCCATCATTTTGTAAATGCTTGTAGACACGTTATTATGCTACTGCCATATATAGTTCATTTAGTACAAAGTTCATTTGAGTGCTGTCTGGTGGTGAATAGCAATGATAAGCAGTCAAATGGGCACTGGTCATGCTACTTTTGCACTTGTACCAAGTTGTGGATAAACACAGTTTGTGCTTCTCCAGTTGTGGTTGTGGTCTCACAGAATGTGAGAGATTGCATGATCAAAAGTTTTCTCAGAATTCCTTCAGTTTGAGCTACGAGAACAGCATTCTAGATTGAATACTAAAAATGATATTTTGTACACAAGGAAATTTATTCATGCAATCACCCTAAACGTTTTTTTGTTAGTGGTTTCATCAAATCAGTAGGACTTCCTCCGATTTCCTGTGGTGGTTCCGCCTTAAAGGGGCAAGCGGGGTAAGTATCGCCAGTTACTACAGAGCAGCTGGTGAGGTGAGTACAAGACATTTATATCCGATCTATAACCTCACGTACGATTAAAACCATGTAAACATTCACTTAAGTAACTGCATAGCAGATACATTTAAATATTTAATTAAATGTAAAATTTATAGTTTAAGAATATTGAATTTTGATGCTTATTTACCTCAAAAAATGGCTAAAAGCATCTGCAAAATGAATTGAATGACACTGATAATACTGTATGTGATAAATTTACAGGATAAACAGATCTTTGCACAGCAGCAACTCGAGCAAAATGAACCAGACGTTTACAGACGATTACATCAATGAATCTTCAAGTGGATATGATTGTCCATGGTGTTTTAATGAAAGTGAGACAGACCCTGTGTCTCCAGAGGTGAAAGAGTCCATGAGGACACTTTCTCTGGTCATCTACTGCCTGACGTTTCTCCTCGGAGTTCCCGGAAACATGTTTGTTGTGTACATCGCTGGATTGAAGATGAAGAGGACTGTTAATACAATATGGTTTCTCAATCTAGCAACTGCAGATCTCCTGTGCTGCCTTTCCATACCGTTCAGTGTGGCAGAGATCCTCCTTGAGCATCACTGGCCGTATGGATCCGTCATGTGCAAGATTCTTCCCTCTTTTATAATCATCAACATGTTTGCCAGTGTTTTCACACTGAACTTGATTAGTCTGGATCGGTTTGCTCTGGTGATTACACCGGTTTGGGCTCAAAATCATCGTAATCTGTTGCTTGCACGACTGTCCAGTGCAGCTGCCTGGGTCTTGGCTTTGGCACTCAGTTTGCCCTTTATGTTATTAAGACAAACATACACCTATGAGGATTTAAACCTCACGCTTTGCACTTTTCATGCTGATGAAGAAGGTGATTCCAACCGTGCAACATCTGGAAGGTTAAGCATCATCAGATTTGTGTTTGGTTTTTTGGTTCCTCTCATATGCATCACAACGTGTTACGGATTCATTGCACGCAAGTTAAGCAGGAGTAATTTTCACTCTGGACGAGCGTTTCGCATCATGTTGGCTGTAATCGTGTCCTTTTTTCTCTGCTGGTTGCCATATCACATAGTAGATTTAATAGTAAGGTATGGAGAGAAATCAAGTTCCTCTGTGGCTTTCGTAGTGGATCAGTCGGCCATCTCTTTGGCATATGTCAACAGCTGTCTGAACCCCATTCTGTATGTTTTCATGGGGCAGGATTTCAAACATAAAGTTACACTTTCTCTAAGACGTGTTTTTGAAAGAGCTTTCTCTGAGGAGGGAACACAAGTGTCACGATCCACACAGTCACAACAAATGCACTCACTTTAGTGAAGATATCAACTCATTTATATGAAGTTCAGTTCATTTTCATTTTTCTATGCCACTCCTATATACACTTTCAAACAAGACTTGTTCTACTTGCTTTAATATTTAATTTATATTTTTTGCATTATTCTCAGAGTAACTTGTAAACTATCTTGACAGAAATATGTATTTAAAAAACTGAAACTTAAGATTTGCAAATCAGCTTACTTTAGCACTTTTCAGTAGGAAGTATCCATTCTGGTTGTTTCTTTGTCAGGAAGATTTGAAATGTGTTAAGTGCATCTAAAATTATATGTTCTAGAACTTCTGCAATAAAACATAGATATGATATTGTTGTATGTTACAATAAGCAATTCCTAAGCATTAAGCAATACTAATTTTTTTGTTGCATTTTGTACTGATTTGTATTAGAATTAACGGTTTTTGTGAACTAGATCATGACAAAGCAGTTTCTTGTGTACCGAAAGCTCAAAAGCATTGCATTCTTTAATGCTGATGCTATATTTAGGCAGATGCTATAAGTTTTGAGGAAGTTAATGGTATCTTTTAATGAGATGTGATCTACAGGCTGAACACTCTTCGTGATTAAAAATAAAATATTAAATTGAATATGTACATGGATATATTGTCTTGAATAGCCTACAATAGACTAGATTACATACTGCTACTAATGCTATACTGTTACTGAGTGTGTTCAATGTCAATTCAGATTTATGATATTGTCTTCAATCATTTTATAGTTTTGCTATAATATTGCTTTCACTTTACCATTGTTTCGTGATCCTTAAAAATTCAGAATGACATTTAATTTGGACAAAAATGTATTCATTATTATATTTGGGCTTTATGGAGTACTTGATTTTGATTAGTCTGAGGTGTCATTCTTTGGCCAAATATTTAACAAGGCCAAACTGTATAACTGATCGTTGTCTCAGTCAAATGTCTTATTTTCATACACAGCCTTTCAAATGTCTCTCATACACTCACCGGCCACTTTATTAGGTACACCTGTTCAATTGCTTGGTAACACAAATTGCTAATCAGCCAATCACATGGCAGCAACTCAATGCATTTAGTCATCTAGATGTGGTGAAGACGACTTGCTGAAGTTCAAACCGAGCATCAGAACGGGGAAGAAAGGGGATTTAAGTGTCTTTGAATGTGGAATGGTTGTTGGTGCCAGACTTCCTGGTCTGAGTATTTCAAAAATTGGGGAAACTGGGATTTTCACGCACAACCATCTCTAGGGTTTACAGAGAATGGTAGTGATGGCGAAGTGAAGCGTTCTGAATCAGTGAAGCTTTAAACCTAATTGTATCGTAAAAGGTTCATTACTTTAAGCTTTTTAAAACCTGTTCATGCTGTGGTCATATTGAAGGTCATAAAAATGAACAACGCCTTCCAAAGTGCTGTGGTTAATTACAGCTGCTGGTTTCACATCTGGTGAAACCAGCAGGTCAATTTGAATCTATCTTCGTAATTTACTGAATCTATGCCATGAAGAATTAAGGCAGTTCTGAAGGCATAAGGGGGTCCAACCCGGTACTAGTAAGGTGTACCTAATAAAGTGGCCAGTGAGTGTATATATCACTCCACACTCTCTGTTCTCACATAATAAAACTAGGCTATTTAAACCCAAATCATATTTTATGTAATTTCATTTTGTTAGTTTATTTGAAAGTAGTTACCCTTTAGATATTTTGGAAAAAATGACAGATTGACTTTACATTGTCTCTCATTTCTTAAATAAAATACCTACTTTCACTTTAATGTCTGTTGTATTAATAGTAGCTTAGTTTCCTCTACAAACAAGTGAAGCTTGAATTGATCTTAAACGATCCTTATGAAAATTAACCATGATTTTTGTTGATTGATTGCCATTTGTATAATGACAGTTTTACCACAAATACCATGGTTAATCTATGGTTGTTGTAGCAAATGCATTCATTTGTGGTTACCATGCGGTTTAAACAAACCGCATAGGTAACCTAACTTAATGTTTTTGTTAATTTTGTAATTTATCTATTTTTCCTCAAGCATATGTCTCATCCATAGACTTTAAATAACATGGACGTAGTGTCCGTGATGTCACCCGTAGGTTTCTGAAGAGCATTTTTGAAGCTCAAAGTGGGTGGAGACAGCCGTTGCCATCTTGGCTCGCGTCACTTCCGGATAATCGAAAGTGGGCAAAAAGGTGGCATGTGGGTGGAGCTGGTTGCTGAAACCACACCCACCAAGCGCGATAGTGGTAACAGCAGCGGCAATCCACCTGTCACTCAAGTGGCCACGCCCTTAATTATGCAGAATTTAATGTTTAATATAATTTAAACGGATGAGTTATAAATAAATTCAGCCCCCTCACAGTTGTCATGAAGGGCAAAATTAGCTATATAGATCAAAATAATTTTTTGTAGTTGCAATTTTTCAAGTTTAATTTTTTGTTAGTTCAATCATTGTAGTTTTAGTCACTTCCGTGTTGCTTCACAAGAGAGAGCGGGAGGTTGCGGCCTGGTCTCGCTCGGGTGTGTCTCACTCGTCCTTCAAAGTGAAGCTGCGAGCTCTTTGATCGCCCCCTGGTGGCTGGCTGCAATACAGGTCATAAACCCCGCCCTCTCCATGTAAACGAATGGGACTTCAGTCAAAATAAAAAAATAGATTACACTTCCAATACAATTTTCAGAAATAAGGTTTTGGTCATTTAAGGTATGTTATCACGCTTATATATGTTCAATTGTTCATTTTTGTGATCATTTTGATTTTAGCTAGTAATTTGATGCTATAAAAACGGGGCGTGTCATTATGGTTGATTGGGTCTGCGGGAGTTTGAAAGACTTTGACACAGCGTTTTACGAATAAATGCACAAAAGTCTTATGTTGACTAATTATCTTTTTTACAAAACAAAAAGAACTTCATATGACGACATTTTGGATTTAGAGCTTTCAATTTCAGCATTCATCAAATGATAAGTAGTTGCGTCACTGCATTCGACACGAGACTTTAAAAGATCGGAAGCCAAACTAAGCAGTTTTTTTAATGCATGTTTTGCTGACTCTTTTTCAGAAGTAAACCCTTATCTCAGTAATTTCCAGTTTAAACATGTTCCTCTTTTTACTACATAGGAAGGTGTTACTGCTCTCTCAGCAGTAATTATTTAGTTGATTCACAATGTGTTTTAATCAACCTGCAGTCACCATTTCTTTTAAATTAATTTGAATCACAATTTTGCCGTCTCTAGTTAATTTAAATTGTCCTGCAGTATAAACCCACCAACAACAGTTTTCATTTAGGCTAATATGAGCTCATAAATACATAATATATGCTATATAAAGGATTTCCCAGATGCGTCCTAGCCAGGATTTCTATTGCTTTGATTCAAAGTACCTCGAGAGCGGTCGAAAACAAGAAACCGATATTATACACCCATCCATCTGCACATGCAAACAAAGCCAAATCCTAGATATTTTAGGCAATATAGAAATCCTGGCCAGAATGCATTCGAGAAAAATATCACGTATGGTCACCCTATATTAGATGGGGTTTTGCATGTCAGATCCAAAACTAAAACTATGCAAAAATAGTTTGAGAGACGGTGGACTTGATTGTCATCACTGTTTTATATTGTGACAAATTGACCTGATCCATTGTTCTAGCCTACCATAATACAAGTTTGTTACCTAGCATTTAAAAATAACATTGCTTTTCAGTGATTACTTTGTACAAATCTCATTAAGATTTGTAATATCTACTCAATGTGACACATGCTGCTCTACCATACACTCACTACCAGAAGTCAGTAGGGGCGCCACTGCACATTTGCTGAGGGGTGTGCAAGATCTTGGGTGCGTACGTCTCCTCGGACTCTGACGTGACGCAAAGCACTTTTCCACGTCAAAGACTGTTTATAAATGAAATGAATGAGGCCCAAGATATTGTGAATTACATTACAAATTGGGCAATGGTATTGGTTTGTCTTGCAGAAAGTGCAGGGAAAGATAGAGAGCCACATCTTTAGGATGACATCAGAAGAGAGGAGTTAGATGGAGAATGCAGAGATGCAACAGAAGAAGCAGAGGAAATACCTTACCCAAAGTACCCATCAGATTGGCCTGCACCCCATCAAATTACTGACACATTTAGGCAAAACATGACTGAGACAAGACCTTTGACATTTACTGATGGGCCATATCCTATAGATCCGAGGCGAGTAACAGGCCATTTTCAAAAGCCTTCTGTTATCGCTTATTATCAAATGGAGAGAGAATTGAGCGAGACTGGTTGTTGTATTCCAAGAAAGCTTCATGAAATAAGTAACTATCATACAGATGCTTACCTTTCAAGGTTGTGAAGGTTCAAGGTTTTTTTTATTCGTCACATACACAATTATACAGAATATAACAAGCAGTGAAATGTAAGTCAGGTCTGCTCCATGGACAGTGCAATTATATGTAACATAAACACAAGAGAATATACATAAATATAGATATGAAAAAAATGAAGTAAAAGATAACAAAGAAATAACAAAGAATAAAATGTGCAGGGCAGTATACTGTAGACTTAATAAATAATAATATAAGCAGGAATGTGCAAGAAGAATGTGCAAACAGGTTGTACAGGGTATTTACATCCGCAATCACGAATTGTAGAGAATAATGAATATCTTGCTGATTATTAAATGTAGTTATGTTGATGTTATTAGACTGAGTTTGAGTTTAGGAGCCTGATGGCCTGAGGGAAGAAGCTCCTCCTCAGTCTCTCAGTTTTTGCCATCATGCTCCGGAAGCGCTTGCCAGATGGCACTGAAATGAAGAGACGGTTACCAGCTCTTTAGTTTTGTTCACATTCAAAGAGAGACAGTTGTCCTGGCACCATGATGTAAGTCTCTCCACCTCATCCAACTTTCATGGAAATAATTGGCAACTCACTTGCAGTTATGGAAGACAATTTAAGTGATTTGCAAAAGAGAAGCATCTTCCAAACAGGAGCAGGCCTTATAATAAGATATGTCCACACAGATGAAAGGAAAATACAAGCGAACAGGAATCATTTGCTTGCTTCGCTGATGTGAAGGACACAACTGGTCAGGGCCTTGCAGAGAAACTGATTGAAGTGATTGAGAAGAGTTTAGGATTGGAGGAGGATTCAGAAAGGCATCCAAGCTTTAATCTTGGAGAAAAGTCTAGAGACAATATTCATTCCCTGCTGCAGCCACAGCATCAGCCTCAATCTCCTTTTATGTGATGGAGCATCTTCAAACAGAAAATGTTTAACTTTCTTTGGCCCTCTTTGGAGATTGTATACAAGCTTATCCTCGTCTGTCAAGAGATGGGACATTCTGAAATAATAGATGGAAATTACACTGAAGCCTGGTGGGAGGCAAAACTAGATTCTGTTAAAGCCTTGCGCTTTCAGCTTGGAGGAGCTCATTTTAGGTGTAGCTGTTTAATATAATTGTTGACACAGCTATCCAGTAACTTAGTGACAGGTTTAAAAATATTGGCCATGTCTCTGACAGATTTAGTTTTTTAATCAAGATGGAAACCATGACAAAAGAAGAACTGGAGGAATCTGCACTGAGCACTTACAACAAGTGACATCTCAAGAGACATCATTCAGGAAATCTACCCTGATAAATGCCGGAAATGTTGTATGACAAGCACTTCCTGTGACTTTTTAAAATGTATCGCTTATTATATTCCTCAATTGTAAGTCGCGTCTGCTAAAATGAATAAATGTATCATGCAAGCCGAATTCTCAAAGGGCACAAAAAAGCCATTGACAAGATAGGCTTTATTCTGGAGGAAAATCTAGACAAGTGTCATGTGACAACAGTAGCCTTAAGAGTGTTTTTAACATGCCACTAACCGTTACCTCTGCTGAAAGATCCTTTAGCCTACTGAAACTCATTAAAATCCCCCCAAACCACACACATAGACATGTTACAAATAAAAGAAATCCACAGGCAAGTTATATGGACTTTGGAGTCAATCCAACTTTATCATAAGCACGTAAAATATAGGTATGTGATGGTGCAACAAAAATATTTCCATCTGTAACTGACGCATGAATGTAATCATCTAAACACTTTTCAAAATACTATAAAGTGTATTAATTACACCCCTGGACATAACGAGCTGAGAGGATGAGGCAAGCCCAATAACCAGGTTGTGCTTGGCGGTGAGAACCAGAGTTCCTATTTTTAACAAACAATGAAAATGTTGTTGATAAAATGTATATAATTACATTTGACTAATTTAATTTAGTTTAGAAGGTTAAGCATTGTCAGATTTGTGTTTGGTTTTTTGGTTCCTCTCATATGCATCACATTGTGTTATGGATTCATCGCACGCAAGTTAAGCAGGAGTCATTTTCACTCTGGACGAGCGTTTCACATCATGTTGGCTGTAATCGTGTCCTTTTTTCTCTGCTGGCTGCCCTATCACATAGTGCATTTGATATTAATATATAGAGAGAAATCAAGTTCTTTGGCCGTCTCTTTGGTGTATTTCAACAGCTGTCTGAACTCAGTTCTGTATGTTTTCATGGGGCAGGATTTTAAGAGCAATGTTTCTCTAAGACGTGTTTTTGAAAGGGTTTCTCTGAGGAGGGAACACAAGTGTCACGATCCACACAGTCACAACACATGCACTCACTGTAGTGAAGATATTAACTCATTTATTCATTCATTTTTCTATGCCAGTTCTATGCATTTTCAATCAAGACTCTTTCCACTTTTTAATATTTTCTATTCTTATCTAATGCAATGACGCGTGACTCACATATCCAAATACTTTTGGGTCCACTGTAGTTTGATAACCAACATATTCAGTTTCTTTTCTGATTAGCTATTTTCAGAAATCTGAAATATTCTCAGAATAATTTAAAATACCCTTGTCAAGTATCTTAACACAAATGGTTGTTCTTTTAAAACTGAAACTTAATATGCAAAACAACATGGCACAAATAATATATTTTGACACTTGCCTACTCTTTTGCTTTTGTTTCCTTTATTTCTTTTTTTGGCTGAGGAAGTTATGAAACTCATTTAGAGAGTTACTTCTTTCTAAAAAAAACTAAAGTAAAACAAATCGTGTTTCTTATTGATGTCCTCAGTCATCTGCAATGAAACCGAGATACCATAAAGAAGGAACAGTGTTTTGTTCTACAATGTTTTTGCTATTCTTAATTATTAATGTGTTTTTAGACAGATGCCGCATGTTTTGAGGAAGTTAATGGTGTGTCCATTGGCAGGAAGGGGTCTACTTATCTTGATGTCTGTGAATCACAAAACCGAAATGCAGAATCTACAGCATACAAATCTACAGTATTACTATATAATACCAATGTCTTGTGTGTGTAACATCAATGCAGATTGTAAGGCTATTATGTATTATGATCTTTATTGCTCTTTATTCAATAACTTAATAGTTTTGTTAAACTAGCAGAACATAAAATAAACACTGCTGATCAAAAGTTTGGGATCAGTAAGATTTGTAATGATTTTTCAAAAGAAGTTTCTTCTGCTCATCAAGGCTGTATTTATTTGATCAAAGCTGAATTTTCAGCATCATTACTCCAGTCTTCAGTGTATAATACACTGCTTTATATTTAAATAAAGCAGTTTTCTTTCTTTTTTTATGTATTATTTTATTCAGGAGGGATATGTTAAATTAATAAATGTCATAGTAAAGACTTATATTGTTAGAAAATATGTATTTTTGCTGTTATTTTTAACTTTATATTCATCAAAGAATCAAAGCAAAAAGTGGTTCCAAAAAACAATATTAAGCAGCACAACAGTTTCAACATGATTTCTGAAGATCATGTGACACTGAAGACCAGAGTAATGATGCTGAAAATTAAGTGCAGTATCACAGACATAAATGATATTTTAATGTACATTAAATAGGAAACCAAAATTAGAAATTGCAATAAGATGTCACAATATTACATTTTTATCTGTATTTCTGATCGACTTTTGAGCGGAAGTGTGTTATCTCTGAACATTACAGAAGTGTATGTTTTAAGTTAGAATTACTGTCTCATGATCATTAAACATTCAAAGTCTTTTAATTTGGACAAAAGTGTTAGCATATTTAAATTAGTATGCTATGTGTCTTGTATCTTATCATACAGTGAAATAACTGCAACCCACGTCATCATTTAATGCATTCATGTCATAGTAGTTTTGTGTTGGTGTCCTGATGGCCTTTTTGGTATTTATTTTGTGAAAATATTGACAGTCCCTTATTTTTGCAAATAATAGACCAGGGTTAATTTCGTCGACGAAAATGACGACGAAAAATATTCGTCAACGAACCTTTTTCCTGTGAATAAGACAAGACGAGCTAAAACTAATATCTGATGATAAAAACTATGATGAAATGTATGCCGCGTCTTCGTTAATAAGACGAGACGGGACTCAAATGTCATTTGAGGACTACCATGGAAGACTGATGCTTGATTAACTTTTGGTTGCTATAAGCTTTGAAAACGCGTGTGATATTTCACTAATAAATACACTGAATTCATGAAGAAAAATTACAAATGTAATTTAAAGGTTGCATTTGTGAATATAACAAAAAAAGTTGTATTTCACTCTCCCTTATCACAGTGATTTAGTCGTTTTGCTGTTTTTCTACTTTAGTGTTATGGAGTTATGGTGTGATAACTCAAGAGCAAAGTGCACGATGTATAGACATTGTTTATACAAAATCCCAAAAGTTACATTGTATCATTATTGTAATGTTCATTAAACCTTCAGTTCACTTCTAATTTGAATTGTTTTATTTTAAATGAGGATTGTGGCTAGATGCAGAAAAAGGAACAAAGACACGCACGTTTGGAGGAATCTCTAAGAAAACTGACCACTGCAGCAAAACTACATCCTCCTTTTGATCAGGGCAGGAAAGTGACCTCTTGTTCAATTAAAGGACAGTTTACAAATACTTTCCTGTAAATGAATGTTACATACATCAGCAGTTATAACTTAAGATTGACACACATTTACTGACAATAATTAAAACCAGCAGTTAATAATACATTTTGTAACAAGTTCCTCTTTTTCCTTTTTTCAGCAGAAACTCGTCAATTAAATTACAGATGACACTTAAAAGTTTGCATGCCAAATATATAATCATACATGCAAATGTTAATAAAATGAATGTGAAAATGTTCTCTTATAACACTTTCTATACTGAAATGCTATAAAAGTGACCCTGATCACTTCTGTACACCTTTTGCAGTATACATAGTGTGAGTAGTTCATTCATATTCTGATTATTGAGTTTGATAAAGCCAATGTAAGTCTAAAATAATGAGATCGTGCGTGTGTTTGACTCATGTGCTGCAAAGGATTTATGACATCTCATAAATGATGGCAAAAAGAGCAAACTATTATTCTTAAAGAGGGAAATGTCCAACAGAAAGAGTGAGCAACCAT
Source organism: Gymnocypris eckloni scoliostomus (assembly GCA_027564155.1). NCBI lineage: Eukaryota > Metazoa > Chordata > Actinopteri > Cypriniformes > Cyprinidae > Gymnocypris > Gymnocypris eckloni. Next base: position 20,019,247 of record CM050435.1, read on the forward strand.
GACAAATTATGAATATTGTCTTTCTCAGAAAAAGCATAACGCATTAAAAGCTCCAACCGTAAATGTATGATATACAAGATTTTGTTCTATGTAACCCAATGAGCCTTATATGAAAGACGAATGCTGGAAGGCAGGATCACATTGAGTTTAATGGTGTATGTCTGCAACAGCGTCTTCAGCGAAACGATTTAAGTTAAAGAACTAGACTTTCATACTGATATATAATGTCAGGCATGCTTACGAAGTGCATTAGAGAAGTGTTTTTGGCTAAACTCTTAAAATGCCTTGAACCCTCTGAGCTCTTCTAATGTGATGCTCTCTCATGCTCTCGATCACGTGCTGGTTCTGAAACTGAAGCCTCTGGACCCACTCCTCACGTAACCTGAAAGAAAACATGGAGTCTTTCTGATAAACGTGCTTTAATGCTGTATGCGCATGCACATGGACTTTACTGTAACACAGGAAATCTCTGTGACAAGCTGTCATTGATGCTACGAGTTATAAAGGTCATACACATACAAGATCCGGTTGCACTTTATTTTACTGTACTTGTTCTTACATGTACTTACAGTGTACTCACCCAAGAAAGTACTTTTAATATAAGGTAACTACATGGGGTAGGTTCAGGGTTAGTACCTAGTTATTGTAATTACTACAATAAGTACATAGTATGTAAATGAGGAACAGGACTGTACAATAAAGTGCTTCCCAAAATCAGTTTCAGAGAGTCTCAGCTCAGCAAATAGGTTTCATTTTTATGAACAATGAAACATTTGCTAATTAATTTACAATATAAATTACCATACAAAAGTTTGGAATAATTAAGATGTTTTTAAGGTGTTTTGAAACAAGTCTCTTCTGCTCACCAAGGCTTCATTTATTTGATCGAAAATACAGAAAAAACAGTAAATTGTGAAATATTATTGTGATGTACTGTTTTCTATGAGAATACATGTTAAAATGTCATTTATTTCTGTGATCAAAGCTGAATTTTCAGTGTCACGTGATGCTTCCTTTTTGTTTTTTTTTAACATTTTGTGGAAATGGAAGAATGTTTATTTCAAGTAGAAATAGTATATAGCATTATAAATGTCTTTACTGTCATTTTTGATAAATTGAATGCATGCTTGCTGATAAAAAAAAGCTTTGAATCGTTTTGTCATGGTTTCCACAAAATAGGAAGTTATGTTTTCAACATTTGGTTTCAGCATATTAGAATGATGTCTGATGTGAAGTGTGTATTTAATATTTATATTGATTTATTTTATGTATATTTTTATATTAATATTTTATAATTCATTAAATTTATATCATTTATAAATAAATAAGTGAAAGTGCCGTTAGTCAGAGATTAAAATTACCTGGTTAATCTTTTGATCGTTTCGTAGAAATAAACACAATTTGATAATGCAATATGGCAGAATAGAATTCAATATTTTGAAATAGGCTGCATAATGATAAAACCATTTAAGTTATTTTTTATTAGCCACTTCTATAATAATCTACTTTGACACTACTGTAAATTCTGACTTGCGTTTAGCCCGGTTCAAAGTAGCTTCTCCAACATTGCTCAGATTTGGATCTGAGTATTAATAAACCCTTGGCTTTGCTTTGAAGGCTGTTGCGGTTCATCTGTATGAACAATGCATTCATTACACACTTAGAAAGCATCCTCGTCACTTTCTACTGAAACACACACTCCTTTGATTTGAGCGAGGTTTGCACCAGTGTATGTGCTCCTCCACATGACCTTCCTGAAGAACACACTAGAGGGCAGCAAAGACAAGCAATAGAAGCCTGTCTGGATTTACCCTTTAACCCCTGGACTCTCATTGGGATGCGTTTCATTTCCAAAAGATAGAACTGTTTGTGGATCCTAAACTAGGTCAGAAAAAACAATCATGAGGTTCATTCCAGCAAGTTGGATTTTGTCACCAGGTCGTTTATCAAAATTATCTTTTCATTTCAGTTTATTCGACCTAATCTTTCTTTGCAATTACCGCCCTGGAAAATAAGCTTGAAAAGAGACAAATGGAAAGAATAGTGACACAATGGATGAGGTTATTCTGTAGCAGCAGTTATCAAAGAAGAGATCTGACTCTCTGTGATAGACATATACACACTTGGATAAAGCGCTGTTCTTCATTCTCAGTCTTCATTTCCCATCCTCTGAACGTGGCTTTCGATCTTCTCTTCCCAGTACTTCTTGATCCCGCATTTATCATGAACACGTGCCAAATGAATCATCTGAAACAATGAAAGCAGAACATCTCGGGGTGACGGATAGCTGTGCATCAGTGCTGGTGGTATTCCTCTCAACTATAATCAATCGTCATCTTTCATCGGAGCGTGCAATTTCTGTTGATCCTTATACATGGACAAACCATTTTTTACTGGGAATGATTGTATTCCACGCAAACTAAGACAAACTGCACTTGACACATAATTCATAATCAAGATAAATGAGAACATTTCCAAGACACTCTGCATTAAATTTGAGATGTTCCCCAATGTACATGCAGCACGATTTGACTATCACTTCTGGGAAGTTCATAAACGGTTTGACTTTTTAACAATAACATGAAGAGCAAATGATGCACATTAGTATTTTCTGACAAGCACGATCGCTTTTCTTCCTCAATGCAAATGACATTATCCAGTCTACAATCACAATGAGATGTTATTACAGTCAGTGCCAGTTAACCTCAGTATGATTTATTGACATGCTCTCAAATCCACTAGCTTCATGAATCCAAGTTAAGGTTATGGAATGTTGTGGGAACATTGTTTTGAAATGTTTTTAGAATGTTGAAATGTCCAGTTTTCTTTCATGAATAGAATGTTTTTTAAAGTTACAAAAACATTTATACAACAATATTTTTCCACAAAATGCAAGGTTATTTCAACGTTTTTGTTGTTTTATTTTAAGATCATTGAATTGCCTAGTTTTCTTTTCATGGTCAGAATATTATTTAAACGTTGCAATATATATAGTTTTTTAACATTCAAAATTAATTTTTACCCAAAATATCTTTATTTCATTTTTTTTATATTCCAAAAAAGTTGAATTGTCCGGTTTCTTTGTCCTGATCAGAACGCTATTTAAAGGTTACAAAAACGTTTCTAACTTTATTTTCACCCAAATTGCACGTTTTACAAAATATAACATTATTTGAATTTTCATGTTTAATATGCTAAGAATGTTTTCTCATTGTGATAATACTATATTTAAAGGTTACCAAAACTTCAACATTCTAGTAACTTTTTCTTTTATTTATTTGAAAGTTGAATTGTCCAGTTTCATTTTTATGATTATAATGTTATTTAACATTATTTATTATTTATTAACATTAATGTTATAAAGATTACATGTTTTTATAACATTCTACTGTCTATATTTTCATCCAAAATGCTATTTGAATGTTTTTATTATTAGATATAAATGTATATAATAATATATATTTAATATATAGAACATCAAAGTGTCCAATTTTTGTGATTTCAACATTATTTAAAGTTTATGTAAATGTTTGTTTCAATGTTTATCAACTAACAAAGACGTTAAGAGAATGTTGATTTCAGAACGTTTTCTCAATATTATGAGAACATATATCAAATATTAATAAACCTTTATAAAATAAACTAGATAAAATAAATGAATAAATATATGAACGTTCCATAAACATTACTTCAAGAAAGTTTTGTCCCAACATTTCTATAACCTTCTGAAAGTTGTGAGAATTTTCTCTGTTAGTTGGGATATGAAACTCAGAGGAAGTACCTTTTGTGCATGTGTTGATCATTAACCTCCAAACGAGCTCCAGTCCTGCACTTTCTGTCACGAGAAAACATCAAAATACTGAGGAAATTCAGAAAGAAACATCAGCTGTGAAGCAGCAATCTGAACGGAGACTCACAGAAGATGAAGTGTGGCTCAGGTACAGGCCGGCCTGTGGGTGATCTGGCAGTTTCTCTTCCCTTCGATCTCATCATCGTTTATTTCTGGAGCAAAAACACAAAAGACAAATGGAGCTCTGCCCGCAGTATCGCTGCGTTTAAGCCAAGAGGAATGCCACCGTTCCCATTGGAGTCGGCAACTGACCCCAGCGAACCACTGCTGGACTTACAGGGTTTAGAGGAAAGCATCACACGTCACTCTCATCCGTGTCTTTATATCAAAAGTACTTCTGGAGGTCGTGTGGCTTAACTTTGTGATGTCTTGGGTTTGATAAACATACTAAAAATGATTTTTGCTCCTTGTTCAGTGTACTGAAGCACAATTCTTTAACATTCTGACTCAAAGATATATCACATGACATTCAGTTCATTTATATTTGTAAAATGGTCAACTTTTTTCTGTTGGAATCAGTGTTATTTTTATATTGTCTGTTTTAATACATTTTTGTTAAAGTTTTAGTAATTTCGTTTTTGTCAATTTATTATTCATTTATTTATTCTAAATGTCAATATCTATGTAATCTGTGACCCTGGAGCATAAAACCAGTCATAAGCAGTACGGGTATATTTGTAGCAATAGCCAAAAATATATTGTATGGGTCAAAATTATCATTTTTTCTTTTATGCCAAAAATCATTAAGTAAAGATCATGTTCCATGAAGATATTTGGTAAATTTCCTACTGTAAATATATCAACACAATTTTTTATTAGTAATATGCATTGCTAAGAACTTCATTTGGACAACTTTATCTCATAAAATTGACCCTTATGACTGGTTTTGTGCTCCAAGGTCATATATGTCTATTAATTCTTATAAAAAAAAAATTACATTTGAATTGGACTTTTTTGATGACAGATTCCTTTTTAAATATTTGTTATAGGACATTTTGGACATTAACTTAAACATTTGTTTGCAACGAATGTAAAACATGTAAAAATGAAAACATGCCCTCGATGCGTCCTTGTTGATTTGACCTCTACTGAACTTTCATATCATTTAATTTGAGCAAATGATAATGACTACAGTATATTCTCAGTTTAAAAAGATATGTTCTAAGAACTTTTGCTAACATTCCCATTATAAAAACATTGTTTCTGGAAATTAAAAGCATACACTTTTTAATTTTGTAAAAAAAAATAATTCTTGTTTATTTAAATATTAAGAAAACAAAACTTTCCATTGTATCATTTTACAAATATTATGGGAATGTTAATTTTGAATATATAAATAATTTTTTTCTTAAAACCAACATCCAACTTGTTATATTAATCCAGCAATATCTCATCCAGATTATTATGCTCAGTTATCTGTGTATGAGCTCGTATATTCACCATCAAAGCCTTTTTATGACATCCACCTTCCTTTTGCTCCATTATTTATAGTTTTACTGTAAAAGAAAGCCTCAGTAATTGTGCTGGAGACACATTCATCATTACTGCTGTAACTTTTGTCAATGCTAAATATGCTCCCATGTATCCGTAAGCGTCAGGCAGCGAGGGAGTGTGTTTAATAAGCGCTGTCATTTTCTCATTTGTCTGTGTGTAGTCACTCTGTAAGCATGACAAAACTGTGCTTTGATATTCTGGACAGCTGCCTGCTGGGATTCGTGGGCCAGTCGTCTGGCTGAGAGATGTGTCGTGTTGATCCAGCCTGACGTGCCGTGAGGATTTGTCAGTCTGTGTGTGAATACACAAGAGTAAAACACGGTACACCTGCCTCTGGACCCTTCACAAAAACACCGGGATGACACTGAGCTAAAGGTCACAGTTGATTCAGATGCACTTAAACATACACAAATCAATGTAAATATCAATGTTACTCATAGTTACAATGGCATGCACAACATAAAAGTCCTTTCAAAACTCTTTTACTTAGTTTTTTGTCTACTTAAAGTTTTTTCGTTTTGTCAGCTGAACAATCTGTATGTTTTAAAACAACAATACAATCTATTGAATGTTTGGTCCCTCACAACCTCGTTTTCATTCCTGTCACAAACGAAATAAGGAATTACCCTGTCTAAGGTCTGCTTTGAGGTAATTCTTCCTCGTATAGTCAAACAGCATGTCTTAAGTTACAAGAGCTATAAATAAAGCCTTTTAAAGTGTTTTAATGCACATTTTAATCACATTTCCATCACTTGTTTCTTTATACACTGTAAAATGTGATAAGTTGACTTAACTTAAAAAAACAAGCAAACCTGTTGCCTTAAAATTATTAAGTATGTAATAATAATAAAAAGACATTAACTGAACTGTCAAGTTCACGTAACCTTTTTCTTTTAATCATTATTTACTTAATAATTTTAAGGCAACGGATTTCCTAATTTTTTTAAGTTAAGTCAACTTATCAGTAAATATATTGTCATGCCAATCCCTCCGAGAGTTGTCATCATGACATACAGAGTTCTGGCATGAAACTCTAGATGGCGCAGTCCGATAGGTCTAACTCTATCTGACCTAATGACATGATCACATGGCACAGCTGATCGTTCTCTCCTGTGTCGGTAGCCAATGATCTCTCTGCTCAACTTTCAAATATATGACTAGTGCTTGTTGTAGCAGTTCGCAGCACCCTCCACCTTCCCCAGCTCCACCTGTATAGATCTGCTACAAGGTGATTCATGTATGCTAGAGGGGTTATTTCATCTTGTGGATGTATAGACAGTAGCACGTCTCGGTACTTGCTCTGCCACAGCAGCGGCTTAGCAGATCTATTCCGCCCAGACCAAATACACTAACATTGTCATGTACATTACCATGCCAATCCCTCCAAGAGTTGTGGACAGATATATTGTTATGGTCATTTGGAAATGCCTGAGTCAAAGCCAGTCAAATCTGACTCCTGCAGCTGGATGCGCTATTGAAAAGTCCATGTTTTTTCCACGAAATTAGGTTACTTTTAAATGTTACGTACATTGATTTCGCCCCCAGGGGTAAAGGTTTGAAATATTGCATAAATTACATTTGACCGAAATGCTTGCATTTAAATGTTTTGCATTCTTCCTTTGATAAAACTGCCCTGTTCATGATCAATGTGCATAGTAGTAGTGACTGTAATATATGTATTTTAGGTGGAAATGACATATTTTGAATTACTTGGCTACTTTGGGCTGTTTTGACCAGCCATTGGGCTAGTTTTGTCATGCAGACCTGATAACCTTGGCTGCATGAAACAGAGCAGACGCTTTGAGTTCAGAACTGTAGCGTGGCCTATGTCTTCCAGCTGAACTAAATGATTTTTGTTTCTAAAAAAAAGCAAAACGACAGTGTGGCCTGTAATGTAACCGTTGTATGACCAAACAGTGTGGGACACCGACTCCCATAGCAAGCCTAGTGTTTATGTAACAATATCATTCTTGTTTTGCACCAAATCGCGGCATGGCAGGACCCACGCTATATATTCTTTTACCCGATCCTGCGAGATTTGCGTTGGGTCCCGCGGGATCCCAATCTCTATGTAGCCCTCTACTTCTGTAGCTTTCAAGCCAAGCAAATGCTGATTTTAGAGTTTGAGATTTTAAACTCGATACAAGGCCCTTAACAATCTGCAACCACAATGGTGAATGAGGTAAAATCTCATTTAAACTGAAAATAAACAAACTGTTAGGATCTTTAAAAGTTTCAAACATATCAAGACAAACAGAATCAGAAATATTTTCAATTCAGCTGTTCTAATATTTGTAACTAATCAAATAAGCAAGTTTGAGATTAATCATGTTCGTAGATCAGGTTTCAAGTGCAAAATTCATTAACTTTTCAATAAAAACATTTGAACTACAGTATGAATTTATGCATGAATAGTATATATCCATCCAACAAAAATATGCAGTGAAAATGTTTTGCTAACATTCTTAAGTTGTGAAAATTGTTTTTCTAAATGTTTTCATAAAAAAAATTATTGGTTATGCAAATGTTAAGCGATTTGGGATTTGATAATTTTGCAAACATAGAGGAATATTACTGTTGAATGTTGCCTGAGCATCCTAAACAAGCAGAAACGTGATTTATTTTCATGGTGTAAATGTGTGAAACTCATGTGATCACATGTGAACATGTGCAATATGTTATAAATCACATGGGTTTCACATATTTCATATGTGATTTTAAGTTCATGTGGTTTTTCTGTAAAGGTGAACATTAAACCAAAGCATTAAAAAAAATATATATGTATATTTTTTCATAACTTTGAGAGAACCTATATTTATACACGAATGATATTGTTTATAATTAGTGATATATAGTTATATGCAATGCTAATAGTGATTCTTGCTCAGGAATCAGCACTTATAATGTCACTGGATGAAGTTTGTGGAAGATCTGCACTGCATAAAGGTGAACATTAAACCAAAGCATTAAAAAAATATATATGTATATTTTTCATAACTTTGAGAGAACCTATATTTATACACGAATGATATTGTTTATAATTAGTGATATATAGTTATATGCAATGCTAATAGTGATTCTTGCTCAGGAATCAGCACTTATAATGTCACTGGATGAAGTTTGTGGAAGATCTGCACTGCAGTAAACACTTGCGGTGTGTGAATTAAGAGCAGCTCTTCAGATATCTTCACCTTTAAAAAGCTCTGTGATGAAGCATCAGGTCCGGACGATATCTGTACGAGCTGTAAACTGGAATAGACAAGCAGCTCCAGGGCATCTCCGCCTTACCGCAGGACTCATGTATGGGTATAGCTCAGGGTTTATGATGCATGGGAATTTCATTACGCTCCAATAAAATATGACGCTGCCACAGAGGGCATTGAAAGTCCTGCAAGACCCACACGCTCACACAATATGAGACGCTCCAGCTCCCAAAAACACAAACACACACTGACAGATCCCAGATTCCCCGCTGACGTCTGGCAGGAGAACAGTCAGAATGACTTGTCAGGGGATTTACGCCTGGAATTATTCAAGTGATAAACAGTCCTCGTTGTAATTTAGCAGGAATGCTTGTATATGCAGCTGACTGGGAGGTATGAGATGTCAAATGAATCATTACGGATCAAACCGAGATCTAAGATACAGTGACTAACAAGTGGTTTGTGAATACAAATGTGTGAATTTCTTTTCCTATAAAATGACAGCAAGATCAAGCAAATAAAATACCCCAGCTTCATTATTTGAAGAAAACATGGTGGTTTATCATTTCAAACTCATGCTTGTAAAATGTTTTGCTGGAAAAAATGTATTTGTGCATCATCTTTACACTTGCTTTTATATTTTTTCTAATGCGATTATTACATTTGTTGTATACAGGTGCATCTCAATAAATTAGAATGTCGTGGAAAAGTCATTTATTTCAGTAATTCAACTCAAATTGTGAAACTCGTGTTTTAAATAAATTCAATACACAGGACTGAAATAGTTTAAGTCATTGGTTCTTTTAATTGTGATGATTTTGGCTCACATTTAACAAAAACCCACCAATTCACCAATCTCAACACATTAGAATATGGTGACATACCAATCAGCTAATCGACTCAAAATACCTGGAAAGGTTTCTTGAGTCTTCAAAATGGTCTCTCAGTTTGGTTCACTAGGCTACACAATCATGGGGAAGACTGCTGATCTGACAGTTGTCCAGAAGACAATCATTGACACCCTTCACAAGGAGGGTAAACCACAAACATTCATTGCCAAAGAAGCTGGCTGTTCACAGAGTGCTGTATCCAAGCATGTTAACAGAAAGTTGAGTGGAAGGAAAAAGTGTGGAAGAAAAAGATGCACAACCAACCGAGAGAACCACAGTCTTATGAGGATTGTCAAGAAGAATCGATTCAAGAATTTGGGTGAACTTCTCAAGGAATGGACTGAGGCTGGGGTCAAGGCATCAAGAGCACCACACACAGACGTGTCGAGGAATTTGTCTACAGTTGTCGTCAGAGGAGTCTTACCTGGGAGAAGAAGAAGAACTGGACTGTTGCCCAGTGGTCCAAAGTCCTCTTTTCAGATGAGAGCAAGTTTTGTATTTCATTTGGAAACCAAGGTCCTAGAGTCTGGAGGAAGGGTGGAGAAGCTCATAGCCCAAGTTGCTTGAAGTCCAGTGTTAAGTTTCCACAGTCTGTGATGATTTGGGGTGCAATGTCATCTGCTGGTGTTGGTCCATTGTGTTTTTTGAAAACCAACGTCACTGCACCCGTTTACCAAGACATTTTGGAGAACTTCATGCGTCCTTCTGCTGACCAGCTTTTTAAAGATGCTGATTTCATTTTCCAGCAGGATTTGGCACCTGCCCACACTGCCAAACGCACCAAACGTTGGTTAAAGGACCGTGGTGTTGGTGTGCTTGACGGGCCAGCAAACTCACCAGACCTGAAGCCCAGAGAGAATCTCTGGGGTGTTTTTAAGAGGAAAATAAGAAACAAGAGACCAAAAAATGCAGATGAGCTGAAGGCCACTGTCAAAGAAACCTGGGCTTCCATACCACCTCAGCAGTGCCACAAACTGATCACCTCCATGCCACGCCGAATTGAGACAGTAATTAAAGCAAAAGGAGCCCCTATCAAGTATTGAGTACATATACAGTAAATTAACATACTTTCCAGAAGGCCAACAATTCACTAAAAATCTTTTTTTGAAGTTATGAATACTTATGAAGTATTTTAATTTGTTGAGATAGTGAATTGAAGTTGAAAAAAGTTGTTTATTTTGTACAGTTTTTAATTGATTTTGTCATCATCAAATTTAGTAATATTAGGAGTTTTTCCAGAATTTTTAAAGATCAGACCTGTGTTACATGTGCATCTTTATGACCTCATATTACTAGACTTACTGGACTAGTTTTGCTTTTTATTAGTTCATTTCATTTTCATTTGTCACACTGCAGGTCTATTAAAGCAGGTTGAGCATTTAATAGAAAATGGTTACAAACTGCAACCTGTCATAGCATACACAAAATATATACAGTACTTTGCCTTATAATAATGCTGTATATTAATCAAACATATGTATTTTATTAGTCAACTAGTTTTCATAATGCTTTCATAGAATAACTATTTTGGGTTCCAATAGAACCTTTCAGTGGAAAGTTAATAAAATAACCTTTATTTTTATAAAGTAACTTTTTTCACTATGAAGAACCTGGTTACATGTGTTTGAGGTTCTTCACCATCAATGCCAATAAAGAGCCTTTATATTTAAGAGAGTATGAACAGTAACAGTGTAAATAATGGAAATTGCTTTAACCAGCTATCCTGTCAGGAGTATCCAAACCAAACGTATTCCAGAAGTGTTTGGGGGAAAATGTTTCTCCACGCTCACTGACTAAACCCATCCATCATCAAACCCATGAGCTGTGCTGAATCCATCTGGACCGGCAGCATCGCTGTTCCTGAAAATGACCTCATGGAAAAATGCCTCCATTGCCCATTACTGCAGAAGCCTCAGGGAACAGAAGCCGCCGCTGCTCAGGAGGTCATTACCAATTTAACTGAGGCTATAGTAAGGCGGATAACAAACCTGAACTATAACCTAAGAATAGTGGACTTTACACAAGCTGATAGACGGAACACAGACATAGATCAAGGCTGTCAGAGGGGCTAATGAGAGCAGAGAGGGCCGGCGGTGAGCGGGACTGTTGGGAATAGAGGGTAAGACGGATCAGGGAATGGAGAAAAACAGGTCGGTTAGGAGAATGGTGAGATCATCAGAGGGAGAGAAAGGTTGAGAGTTTACTATCATCAGGTTAGAAACAGGTGCAAATGAAGGAAAGAGTTCATCGGTGTGTCGGATCAGGACTGGTTGATTTAATCAGGTGCATTGATGAGGCTTTGTGTGGAAGATCTCTGTCTCTCTCTCTTCTCCTGCTCCACTGAGTCCATTATTTTGAGTAAAAAGAGGAATATGAAAAGTTAACTAAAATGTTTGGGTCACAAAAGGTCAACGTGAACGTGTGTTCAGTGAACTACATCTTGTAATGGTGGAAGTTTTTGTAGAAGTCGATTTAAATAAAATATCCGCTCTGAGAAACATTCACTGAAGCCAATGTGAAAAATGATAAATATATTAAGAACTTAATTTTTTTACGTTTTTATTAAATGTGACCCTCTGTGAAATCCAGGCTAAAGTCTCAAAATCTAATTATGAGATAACAAGCATGAAAGTTTGATTTCAATCATTAATGTCAATATAATTTCAATTTTTGACATGACCCTACTCGGTCAATATTAAAGATATAAAGGTTAAATGTTCACAGAATGTTCTTTACCTTATGAAGGATGATTTTATGTAAAACAGCCAATCACAAAAAAATGACTTTAGCTGGGTTTTCACAGAGAGGGTTACAAATATTATTACAATTTCAAATAAATGTTTTCTATATGAATATATTGTACAACGTAAATTATCCCTGTGAATTTTCAGCATCATTACTCCAGTCTTCAGTCACATGATCCTTCAGAAATCATTCTATTATGCTGATTTGCTGCTCAAGAAACATTTATGATTATTATCAAAGTTTAAAACCGTTCATAATTTTTGGAAACTGTTATAAATTTTATTTTTCAGGATTCTGTCATGAATAGAATGTTAAAAAGAACAGCATTTATTTGAAATAGAAATCTTTTGTAACATTGTCTTTACTGTCACTTCTCCTGTCTTAAACAGCAGGGGGTGAAGTTGAGCCTTTCATATGTTTTATTACTCATTCAGTCTCATATCAAGAATACTACCAGAGCAATTACAGTAAGACAGATCTTTTTATAGCTGAAACTGTTCATTTGTACATTTTGGAAAAGGTTATATTCATTTGCACAAATCAGGTCTTCCTATATTATTGTAATTGATTTCATTGGATATATCTAATTGGGCATAAAACTGTCACAGGCTTGATGGTACAACCTCAGCAAACCACTACAAATATATCGTTTTTAATTAATGCTCCAGCAGCACTTTAGTGAATGTTTCTGCTGCAGACCTGAGGAATCATTATGCATGTTTAGAGGATTTAGGCCAGGCGTTGACAGGTTATATTGCCTGGAATTATTCAAGCATCTCTGAACCGGCTGAATCCACCTCAAACCTGAAAGTAGTTTGGGAAAGTATTTTGCTGGAATTTCTCCCTTGAGAGTTTCCTATGACAGTAAGAGCCGCTGTCAAACACATCACTGTTGAAGAAACTGTGTTACGGAGCAGCAAATCTGTCCTGCACTCCTGTTCATTTTTCAATTTTGTTGTGCTTGTTGTTGCACGCTTAGAGACGGTCGAGTGATCGCAAGATAAAGAAACGCCAATCACTGTCCATCTGTTTCGCTTTCCATTGTGCTATAAAAAACAGCTGAGATTTCATGCCCATTTAAACGTACAGCTCCCACTGTATCCAAAGCCGCAGAAACTTTGCTGCAGTTTTTTTATTATTAATACATTTTGGTTCCAGCCGACATTCAGAAATATGATCTGGTCGAGCTCAATCCCTTTATTAATTATAACTTTAATTACACAATGACAAGAAAATGAACTTTTAGGAAATAAAGAGCCATAGTTAGGCATTGCTCATATGGTTCATTAGTCAATGCATTAATGATACATTTTTCTGTTTCTTTTTCTGGAGGTCACATCCTTACTCCTCCAGGTGTCAATAAAGACCGATGTTTGTGTCACTGAACCGTTCATTCAACCGATTCTTTCAAACAGTCAGGAAAGAAACAAGTGGCTGTCTTTATGAACGAGTCATTGAATCATTAACTCAACCGATTCATTTGAAAATGTTGATTCATTCAAAAACAAAACAAGTGGCTGTCTTTATGAATGAGTCATTGAATCATTAACTCAACCGATTCATTTGAAAACGTTGATTCGTTCAAAAACAAAACAAGTGGCTGGCTTTATGAGTGAGTCGCTGAATTGTTCAAATAAAATGATTCATTCAGTAATGCCGCTCCCGTGTGTGGCGCGGAGTCGCATCGATTGGAACTATTTTCATTGGCGGACCAAAATTAGGCAAAGTTTTTGGCAATGTTATGTCTAAAATGTTATTCAATATTTAAAAGCAACAAAAACTATACATTATTGATTAAAACAACAAAGTTGGCAAGAAAACGCTTTGTTTTCGATGAAGCAAAAGGAAAAAAATAAACAAACACCTGAAGTATTTCTAAATAAATCATCACAAATTTCACTGTTGAAGCTTTAAACTACACTGCTTTGTTCATGTAATTCTAATATTGTGGACAAATATGATTCACATGTTTAAAAATTGTGAATTAAACATTTTATTCAATTATTATTCAAAAGTTATCATTTAGAATTATATTTTATTATTTTATATGCTATTAATTAGCTTTACCTGCAGTGCAGATTCCTTGACAAGGCACACGCCTTATAGAAGAGTCTTCATCATCGCTGAAAAATTGTAGAAAATATTCGCAAGTTTTGAGTTTTTTGTAAATATGCGCATCATCCAGTCCTTTGTTGTTGTTGTTGTCATTGTTTTATAAAATATATTGTTACGATGTGAGAAACCGCCGCAAATGATTCAGTGCGTGAGTGAACTGTCCGAATGAATCAAACTGAATCGCGAATCATATTTCAGACCTTTCGACCGATTAGATCAAAGAAGTGATTCATTTACGAATCTGATGTTTAATTCGGATTCTAAACAGCGTATCGGAAACACACGGACAGGGAAAGTGATTCACAGGTCAGTATATGGTAATCTCCATCGACATTCAATGATTTACAGTAGCCTAATAATAATGTAATATAGGCTAATATTTTATTTGGTCTTGTCGAGGCTATTTCATTGTAAAAAGTGTCTAGTGATGCACAATAAACTTGGAAATCTATAGTAAGAAAATCACCCTGGGACTTAAAAAAAACTGACGAAAATTGACTAACGTTAAGCATACTCTTTTGTTGTCTCATCCTGATCGCTTTCTTTCTTTCTTTCTTTCTTTCTTTCTTTCTTTCTTTCTTTCTTTCTTTCTTTCTTTCTTTCTTTCTTTCTTTCTTTTCTTTCTCTCTCTCTCTCTCTCTCTCTCTCTCTCTCTCTCTCTCTCTCTCTCTCTCTCTCTCTCTCTCTCTCTCTCTCTCTCTCTCTCTCTCTCTCTCTCTCTCTCTCTCTCTCTCTCTCTCTCTCTCTCTCTCTCTCTCTCTCTCTCTCTCTCTCTCTCTCTCTCTCTCTCTCTCTCTCTCTCTCTCTCTCTCTCTCTCTCTCTCTCTCTCTCTCTCTCTCTCTCTCTCTCTCCATGTGCAGAGCCGTAAAGACAGGCACCATGACCTGTGCTTCTGGTGGTGTAAATTCATCTCTCTTGTATGCTAAACCACAGAGCAGTGCCAAGGGCAGCCGAGCACATCTTCAACAGGACATGTTCTCATTTACACCCGACAGAAACACTACAGTTTACATTTCATGCCAGCCTCTAGATGGCAGTGGTACATTTCAGGATGACACACCAATACGGTATGTAGACTACCGAATACAGACATATGAAACTCACTGAAGACCCCCTCAGATGAAGAATCCCAGCCGTGATAGTGAACTGCTCACTGATTCATAGTCTACTGTAGCCTATAATGCAGTACAGAATACAGAATATGCGATCTGAAATCATAACTGCATATGATGTCATTGTGTTGCATGTTTAATTCAAGGGGTGTCGTCATCCAGTCATCAGAAATTCCATTTTTAAATCCAGTTCTTCACTTTCGGCACTTTCATTTCGTCAAAATGAAAAACCAGGGTGCATTCTGTGCACAGTGTACAAACTACAAACTACAAAATAGTACAAGTACTAGGCCTATGCTATTCCAAACACACCCATTCCGACTTACATGCTTCATATATGATAATTATGCTATTTGTATACACATTTGACAAACCATTTTGTTCTCTTTTATGCATACTTAAATAAATTCATGCATAGATAATGCATATAAAATGCATAAATAAATAAAAGATGCACTGTTAGTGTAGCATGCATTAAGTTTATCCAAGTATTAAGTGAATACATAAAAGTGTGTGAAAATGTGCATGGACTTAAAACTGCAAAATAGTTCACATGGTATGGGAGTATGCTATTCCAGACACATGCATGCTTCAGAAATGACAATTACTGCTGTTTGTAGACACAGTTGGCAAACGATCTTGCTCAGTGTAAATGTGATTTCTAGACATGTTTAAAATCACCAAATGTGGTGTCTGTATGTGCTGGTTATAACATGCTGTATGGTTCAAGTGATAGAAGTTGTGAATTTGATAGCTCCCGCAGACACGTTTCCCCCTGAGGAGATGTTCTCTTGAGATCAGTGCTGCCTCGGGGTAAGTGGATATTAGGCTCAGACAAAGAGACCGGTGAGGCGACTTTATTGACTGGGTGGAAACAGCCAAGGCTGACCGAGTGATTTGTCTCCAAAAATAGAAGAGACTTGAGTGCAAAAAGCCACCGAAGAATCCCTCTGTGGTTATCAGTAAACCTTTTTATCTATACTTACAGATTGTTAACAGCACTAGATTTGGTTTGAAGGAGTGCGTCCGTCACATTTGTTGTTAAGTTTGACAAGTGTTTGATTCTCACAATCTGCCAGGATTTGGGTTGCTAACGGCTCTAATGAACTCCGTCTGTGCTGTAGGCAAGGGAAGGGACTGGCGAATCGATCAGGTTTGGGGCCGTGAGGATGAGGTGAGATTCTGTGACCTGCAAACTCACACAGAGCGTTAATGACAGATGAGCTTCATCGACTGACAGGTAGTTAGAAAACAACCAGACATCGAGTGTGTGTGTTCGTTTGTAAACCCATATGAAAGAAAAACCACAAATGAGACTTTAAATAAACAAGTAAATGCATGGATGGATGGATGGATGGATGGATGGATAGATTTTGGCATGTGCATGAGTGCACATCTTTGCATGTGCTTTTAATATATACAAATATTTCAAAATATATTTATTAAGGTGTTAAATGTTTACCTGCTTTGCCTCGGCCGTTCCTATAGCTGAAGACTTTACGGATGTTCTTGGGGAATCTGGTGTGGAGGATTTACAGTCTTTGAGAAAGTGGTTTGTACAGGATTTTCAGTCAAATATGCTGACAGATGTAAAGTTTATACAGGCTTCAAACTGTGAAGAAGTTGAGATTACAGAGCTTTCCATGTGTGAGGGATACGTGTCCATCTGGAGCCAGAAGGGGACATTACTTGTCTTGAAGGCTGAAAGCATAAGCAGACCGGAACAGATGCCATCATTTCCACTTGAAATGTTGTTCAGTATTGACTTAATTTCATATATTACATATTCAGTGCTGGGTAGATTACTTACAAATTGCAGTCTGTTACTTATTAGAAATTACATGTTGAAAATTGTTTTCAGTGATGTAATCAAGATGCACTTACTCAATTTAGGTCATGTATTCTGAATACTTTTGGATTACTGTTTGATTAATTTTGACAACTTGTTTATACATTTTAATGGAGTTATTGTTATTTTTTTAAATAAAATAAAATATATGACCATTAATCAACATAAGAGAACACCCAAATATGTTGTAAAATTATTGAAATATTAATTTGATAAACTTTAAGTACACATTTGTACTGACAAAAATGTTTGGGAATCCCTGCATCATGGAAAAAGGAATTACTTGTAAATTATTCATAATTTACTGTCATTGTGCGAATCATTTGTAATCATGTGTATTCCATAAAAAAATAACTGTAATTTGATAATGAGAATTTTTTATTCTAATAAAATTATAAGTACTTAATTTTTGGAATCTGATTACATAATCCGGATTACATGCAATGGGTTGCTATCCAGCTCTGCACATATCATATTATTAAAGCATCGAAAACAAAGCATTCAAGGCCTCTTTGTAAACTCAGAGTTAAGGATTCCCCTGAGCTCTTAGGATATTGTCCGGTTCTTTTGCCTCACCGCCGATGTGATTCATGAACTAACAGCGTTACTTAATTAAGAAGCCCATAATCCACAGCGTCTAAAGCTCTCTGTGTTCAACACAACTCCAGCCTGGAGGGAAACAAGGTGTTGGGAGCTTAAGACGGAGTGTAATCCCAGAGATGGAGGGAATGATGAATCGCAGGATCAGCGTGTGACTCCCGGAGTAATCAGTCCAAGCCGCTGGTCTCTGCTCTCCTCCAAACCCCCACACCAATCTCTCCATCACTCCCACTCGCACTGGCTTTCCATCTCTCATGCGCCTGTGAATTTACCCACTCGTGTTTGGCTTGTGTTTTCATGCAAAACCTGACAAAACCCTAAGGACATCCAATAGGTGATTTTTTCTTCTTCAATAGAACAGTGAAAGTGATTTTTAGCTGAAATCGTGGTTCTTGGTGATTCATAAAATGGAAGTCAATGGTTACCGTCACTTTGAGAATCAAAAAAGCATATACAGACAACACAAAATTAACCCATGACGATATGTTGAGGTCTTATGAAGCAAAACGACTGGTCTGTGCAAGAAACGGATAATTATTTACAATATTATTACCTGTAATCCAGAGCCTCAGGCAAAAGATCCAGTGTAACATCTGGTTCATGAATGAATCATTCTTTTGAACGGTTCGTTTTGGTGAACTATTCGAACCAATTCACCGAATCGGACTGAATCATCTGAATCAGTTTGCAGCTCGAGTAGCACAGATGTACTAGTTACTCAATCTAAACTCGCTTTCAGATGCCTGACTGTCACTCCGACTGGAAATGAACCAAAACAGCAGCGTATCTGATCCTGTGATGAATGAATCATTCAGTTCTCCAGTTCCTCCAACAGTCACTGAACTCAGAATGCTTTAGACATGTAAAACATCCACATTTCACATCATTAATGTGTGCTTTAATGATATTATTGCTTATATGTTTCGTCATTGCATGATTATGTAAACAATCTATAAACTGAATCAGTTCATTGATCGAATTGTCCAAAAGAACCAGATTGTGGAAAAGAATCAAGTTTCCCTGTTTGCACGAGGCTCTGGATTACAGGTAATAATGTAGTAAATAATGTTCAGTTTCTTGCACAGACTGATCGTTTCACTTCATAAGACCTCAGTATGTTGTTAAGAGCCATGGATATTCATTTTGAGTTCCTTGCTTTTTTATTCTCAAAAACGTGAATCTGCTGCCTTGCATTTTATGAATCAAGCATAATTTCAGCAAAAAACTCTTCTTTGCTGTTCTACTGAAGGATAAAGTCACGTACATATTGGATGGCCTGAGCATGAGAATAAAATAACAGCACATTTTCATGTTTGGGTGAACTATTGGGTGTCTTCTAATTGCAAGATGAGATTCATTGGCGATGTTTACTAAGTCAAGCATCACAATCATCACTGTGGCTTAACATGAATGTAAGTAACAAAGCAGTGTGCAGTCAGCCCTAGCAACCGCATAGCAATGCACTAAATCCCATGCAAAGCATATTAGACTCTTAAGAACTGTCCAAGTCTAGTTAGTATTCAGTATCAGTCTCTTTTTTTTTCTTTGGAGGTTGTTGCAAAAATGTCACATCTTTGGTATTGAATGTGAGCGCTGGATTGTGGTGCGTTTAATTTATGGTTCATTACTGCAGTACCGCCTGTCAATTAATTAATCTCCAATTGCCCTTCATGTAACGAGGAAGGTTTGATTCTTATGCAGCGTGTCTGTCGTCAGGATGGCTTATGGCCACGCTCGTATTAGACACATTTAATTCTGCGAGTCTGCCTTTAAGCGAGGAGAACTAAACTGTGACATCCTTGCACTGGGAGTTTTCTGAGCTGAATTTGTATCACCTGGCCCAGATGAAGCTCGTGCCGCTGGAACGCAGATGACCTGGAGATCCGAGCTTTCACTTCTGATTTTACACTGGACATCGAGGGACCAAATACTGATGTGTGAATGTATGAGAAAGAAAGAAAATGTCCTGAAAATCCAATATTTGAAAAGTATAAAATGCACGAATATCTAATATCTAATATTATTATAATATGAATAATATATTTTAATATACATTTTAATATAAAAGTATTCAGCATTTTTAAATGTATCTTGAATATTGATGGTTTCATGCATACATTGGCACAAACCATGCTTATTATTGCAAATAACCCATATTTAATTTAGTAATGTACTTTAAATGCTACATTTTATTTTGCTGTTAAGGACATCAAAAACAATCAAATATGTAAAATGTATTTATTAATATTTATTATATATTATATTATTTCTTTAAATATTTTAATATAATATGATATTAATAGAATATAATGCATTATATATTATAATATACTGTAAATATTATAATATGAATAATATATTTAAATATTAATCTTTAAGATGAAATGTTGGTTTCATGCATAGATTGTGGTACAAACCATGTTTATTATTGAAATTAAACTCATATTTATTGTTATAATTAACTTTAAAGGATGATATTTTGGTTTAATACAAAAGACTAATATTAAAAATATATGGAAATTATGAATATGTATTTTTAATAATAATAATATATTACAATGTATTATTTAGGTTATAAATTAAATATATAATATTCATAGTATTGTAGTATATTTTTCTAAAGTTTTAAATATAACTTTTATTTTAACAATATTTTGGTTTAATGTACAAAAGTAAAAAAAGTGTACTACAAATAAGACACTGAAAATATATTATGAATATCTGGGAATGGTCAATATATTTATTTTATTATTCAATGAATAATAATATATATTATATATAATAATATAATATATATATATATATATTTTTCTATTAAAATATATTATAAAAAAATTGTTTGTTTAAATATGAAATTACTGAACATTTTAAAGTACGCTGAATTTGGATGGTTTCATGCATTCAACTCATTGTGGCACAAACCATGTTTTGTTGTTGTTGTTACAAACTAAACCATATTTAATGTCATATTTTATTTTCAGAAATCAAATCAAATATTTGTTCTAAGATGAACTATTGATGACTATGTCTCGGCCGTCCGTGACCCATCTGTGGAGGACCGTCCAGGCCTGCCTTCTTACCATATCACCTTCAGATAAGAAGAGAGATCTCAGAACGAGCAGACCAGAGGACACAGCGCAGACGCAGCATTTAAACATAGCCACAGGAAAAGTGAAGATAGGGGACAGACGGAAGAGAAAAAGGAGCGAGAACAAAGGATAAGTGAAGATGAAGGTACAAAGGGTGACCGGGGAGAGAGAGATGATAAAATAAGACAAGGCCATTCCTTTTTTCTCATACACCTCTGCAGAAGAGCTCTGAGGTAAACATGTCCTCTGTCTGTGATGTATAGGGCTGTCTGTTGTGTGTGTGTAAGTCAGACAGCACTTTACTGTTAACTCTCTACTCCTTCCCTATTACCGGCATCTCCCGACCCTTGCCGGAGCCCGAGTCCTGGCCCCTGACGGCCCCTCGCTCTGTTTACCCCATCTACCTCTGTTTACTGCCACACAGAAGAGGCATTTGCCACTGTCACAGCAGCTTTCCACTGGGACAGGCCTGAGAAACACATCACACTGTGAGGTCCAGACTCTTATACCAAACCTTTTCAGTGGAAACGACAACGCAGTTGAAAAGAGAGATTCAGAAATATACATGCATGTGAGATTGTGTCAGTGTTTGGTCTGTCGTCAGAGCTTCATCAACTACACTAAATGAATAGATAATTCCAGATGTTTTTTGTTGTCCTAATGCATTTATATTTGCATCAATATGATTATAATCATTGAATGTGCAAATTATAAATAAATCATTACTAAATTACTTCCAATTTTCATCTTTATATATGAGAGAGAGAGAGAGAGAGAGAGAGAGAGAGAGAGAGTGAGAGAGAGAGAGAGAGAGAGAGAGAGAGAGAGTGAGTGAGAGAGAGAGAGAGAGAGAGAGAGAAAGAAAGAAAGAAAGAAAGAAAGAAAGAAAGAAAGAAAGAAAGAAAGAAAGAAAGAAAGAAAGAAAGAAAGAAAGAAAGAAAGAAAGAAATAAGAAAGAATAAGAGAGAGAGATGATGGCCTACTATGAAGCTTGTAGGACAAATGTAAAGTCCTAGTGGAAAAATATTAGTAATAATTGTAGGCCTAATAACTTTTCTGAAAATGTATAAAAATGTATAAAAGCACATTTTCCTCTTAATATTTATTTTTTAATTGTATTTTTTAATCAAATGTAATAAATTTTAATTTTTTTTGCATTTGAACATTTACATTATCCTGAAATATTGTTTATTTACAGGTTTCAATCAATCAATCAATCAATCAATCAATCAATCAATCAATCAATCAATCCTTATTTAAAGTAGTCTCAGTGCGTTTGATATAATTTTAATGAATATGATTATAATATACAATTTTTTTTTTTTTAAACAGCTAGAGATTAAGGTGCATAATTTAAAAGTCACACCTGAAAAAGCTGTTCGTCTTGCTATGTAAATTCATAAAACCTTTTTCAAGATTAAAGTTATTATTTGTGGACTTAAAGATCAGAAACGACTCACTGAACTGCTTGAGCACTGAGATCAAGTTCAGTCCTGTTGATAGCAATAGAGACTCCAATAAAAAGATTTTTCATTTAAATGTTTTAATATTTTATCCACTTAAAACAAAGTTTGCACCTGGAGAAATGCACATGTGAAAGTGATGATCACGTGCAATCATAATATTTACACGTTGAGATAACACGTTGAGTTTTATAAAAACTCAGAGGTTGCTTTTATTTATTGTGTTTTATTCATGTTGCAAATTTTGTCTCTGATATAGAAGGAGAAATAAAGATAATCACATGAGTCAGAAAGTCTATATTTGCTCTCCACTTAACCTCTTTGCTGTTTTGGAGATGGAGATAAAAATGGAGATAAACAGACGATCCTGAACAAAGTGTTCTCCGTCTATATTTTGGGAGATCTGTGTTCATCTCATGAACTTTCCTTGAGCTGCAAGCTTTAACGAAGTTTCAGTCTTAACTTCTAGAAACTTCGGTCTAATACTTTCAGAGGAAGCTCGAGCAAACCTTTGGGCTACTTGAAATTGGAAAAGAAAATGTGTAATTGTGATTGGTGCCTTCACACACACATATGAAACGGGCTGCAGTCAAATATGCCATGCATTAATAATGCCATCTTTTTATCAATAGTATATGACTCCCGGCATGGATCGAGCTGATCCATGCATATCCAAGACAATGAACTATATGAGCATTAAAGTTGAATCAAACACTTGGAAAAGAGAAAGAACACCTGCTGAGGGAGAAAGAGGCTGTGTTTGAAGTGCCTGTGCTTCCTGTATCTCATCAAATGGATATAAACCTCGGAAAAGATGAAGATAAACTCGCTTGCATCTCAGGAGCTGGTTTGAAACAACCCTTGTTTTATCCGTAAGGGATGCAATCACTTAAAAGTTTACCTGCGATTGCTACAAAAGCATCCCCCGTCCCATCAGCACAATCCCAGACAGATTTCCTGTGTGTAATCCCATGCGTCCGGCCTTTTCAGCGAGGAAACTCCTGCCGAGCTCCTTCAGCCCAATTAAACCCTCATGCCAGGCCTCTATCAAAGGACTCGAGCGGTTTGTGCAAATGAAACACTATCATGGAAACAATCGCATACGATTGAGTCTCCCAGCAGGAGCGAGGACCGATTATATTATAGTGAGAGAGAGTTTCTCTCAGGAGTCACTTTCTAAACGCTTCCATTAATCCTCTTTCCAGAGCGTCTGAATGTCGTGACTCTGGAACATGTGGGACTTCCTGAAGCTCAAAGAATGAAACAAAGTTAAAAAAGTCTCTCGATGTGGCCAGCTTTGTCACTACTGAATTAATCTCTGGAGGTTAGCAGACAGAGCAGCTTATTTTAAGGGGATCACTGAAACTTAAAGAATGTCTAATGCCCCTTTAGAGTCGAAGGCCTCGAGACGCCGAATCCTGAGAGTTCAATGGAGACGCCCAGCGCGCGCGTCACAAGGACGCTGAGGGAAACAGTGGCTAAAAACTTTTGTGGAAACACACTCTGACTTTGGAGCTTGATGACCTATGAACAATTCAGACCACAAAACAAAAAACAGTTACATTTTGCATGAACATTTTTTTTTTTTAGTTAACTAAAACAAGAATTGAAATCAATTTGAACTGAAATAAAAAGTTTTATTTCAGTTTTATTTACTAAAACATATGATTAAAAACTGTTTAGACATATTACACAAATATATTTAAAACCAAACTTAAAATGCAAACCTAAAATATTCAAATACAAACAAAATATGAATACAAAATGTATTTAAAAAAATAGGATCTCATTGGTGCTAAAATAACACTGCTTTGGGACATTTCAGAAGTTTAACTTGATCTCTGTCAAAATGTACCATATTTTCCAAATTCTGTAATACAGTGTTTCTTTTATTATATTTAGCATACATACAATTATAAATTGTATGTATGCTAAAAGTTTGGGATCTGTTTTTTTTTATTAAATTTTCTAAGAAATGTATATTTTTATTCAGCAAGGATGCATTAAATTGATCAACGTGCCAGTAAAGACATTTATAACATTACAAATGGTTTCTATTTCAAATAAATGCTCTTCTTTTGAGATTTCTATTCAAACTTAAATACAAACTTCTTAGCAGTATCGATACATCATTTTAATTGTATTTTTTAACAATAGCCATATTACTTTTCGGAAGAAAGAATAAAAAAATATTTTATTGAAATAAGGAGAATTGCCACTGATAATGAATGTAAGAATTAGAATATTAATAATGAGAACAAATATTTGTGACTTTCTCCTTACACAAAAATAAACATCAAAATGAGTTAAACCGAGCTAAACTGTTTCGGTTCCTGAATAGCAGGCTGGGTCATATCCTAGTCTTTATCACACGAGATGCCCCTATAAGCATCTCTTTGACATGCAAGCGTCTCTTTTGCATGTAAGAGTAGATTCTCCAAGCAGAATGTGGCCGTTATCACGCTTGACAATGGAGAAGATGCAGGGCTTAGGATGGTCTGCCCAACCCCACCCAGCTATTAATACCAAAGAGAACCGCAGCATTGTAGTGTAAAAGAGTCCCGAGTATCTCTGTTTATCCAGTCTGTTTCTGAGAGACCAGCAGATAAAGTCTTCTATATACAAAACACACAAACTCTCAGGCACAGAAATTGCTACTAAATGACTAAACTTTACAAAGAAATGGCAAGTAACATGGAATTTTAAAGTATAAAGACTAATAGTTTTTTCTCTCTCTAATAAACTTTGTATTGTGTACAACTTTGAAAAAACAAATACCGTGTAAATAATTGGGGTCTTTAGAAGTTTTACTAAAAATGAGCTTGAATTAATATTAGAAAATAAATACCATGTTTTATACCAAATCTTTTTACAAAATGTAAACTTCAAGTCTTTTTTGCACCTCATGGTTATTCATAGCCTCGGTTTACTGGATCCAATCTAATTCTCGGCGCTCATGATAAATTGCTTAATTGAAGTCAGTAAACAGTCAGTCATCTCAGTTATTGATGCGAGTTTTAATTAGATGAGACAAATTCATTCGCTCAATCATACAGTGTTACAGTACATCACCAGGCATCTCAAGAAGGTCAAGATAGCCACCGAGATTGATTGGCTGGACGATTGTGTACATAAGATAAGAGAAAATAGCCGAAAGGTCAACAATCACAGGCTATCTGAGCATTATCTGACGAGCACAGCAAACCAAAGCACAGCACAGATGAGGCGAGAACTTGACTTAAAACAAACGCATTGTTCAGATGACACGTACATTTTAAAAAGCAAAACAGATGCAGGATATAAAAAAGGTTCACTTTTAGCCAGTGCATTCTCTTGTATAACAAATTCATACAGAGACAGAAACAGACAGAATTCAATTTGGTTCGGCTGCGCACTGACACACACACACAATATATTTTCAATATAAATCCTATGTACATGTTCCTTCACTAAACAGTTGCCTTTAACACAGCTAGTTACACTTCCACTGGAAGAAAAAAGCATTTCAGTGCCACCAATAAATGTCAACGAAAATAAACATCCAGTTTGTAGTTCGTAGTCTAATAGAGCATGTGCAAAACCTAGTTAAGAAAATGTACTTCCAGTAGAAAGGGTAAAATAAAGGCAACAAACATGATAATTGAAGACGACAGCGTTCTGAGGGAGCTTGAACGGTACCACCGAACTTCCTGAGAATCGTCTGAAAGAAAAAAATACTAAAGATAAGTGCACACGAAATAATATACAGGAATGTTATTTGAAGAAACAGCAAAGCAGCAGCAGACGGCCTGAATAATCATCCGCTATCAGGTTAAATCAAGCACTAGCCAGTGATTCACAGCTCTATTAGGGAAGCGTTGGAGGTGAGAACTTCTGTCTATAGGGGTTTATCTCCTGCTAAACCAGTTACAGGATATTAAGAGTGTGTCTGACATCATGTTATCAACCTCACTGTAGTATAATGGCCGCTAAAACGACTTTCTTACTCATTCATTTAGTCGTTTTTGGTCCAAATATATAAACTTTCTTAAAGATAACTTGACATATTAGGTATTGTCTTATATAAAATGTGTTCCTTAGTGGGCAGCTAATGTAGGCTCCACTTGGATGGGTTAAATGCAGAGAACACATTTCACTCCTCGTTATACTCTGTATAATTGTGTATGTGACAAATAAAGCTCATCTGAGCTTAATTTGTATTTGTTTGTCGTCCTTTCACTGGAAAAAATGTGGTTTACCGGGGAATGCAGAACAAGAACCCCCCGACTGTGATTACCGAGGGGACACTCCCCAGCCATCCACACCCCCCACCCACCAAAGCGGGGGCCCGAGTGAATATGAAGAGTTTATTTGCAAAAACAGATAACTCAAACTGATTTTCAAAAATCATGATTTTTATTATGCTATAATGTTTTTTGTGTTTTATTGCGTTAGTAAGCTAGTATTGTTCAGTAATTTTGTACCTAATCAAAATAACCCAACTGCAATTAGATTGAGATTAATTGGAATGCACAATGAAAAAAAGTTCTGTTTTTGCAAATGAACACTTCATATGCTGTCCAGGGGGTCCAGAAACTGTTTTCTATGACAAATATCTAAACATTCTTACATCTGGATGCATTTACTTGAGAAGCAAAATAATGAAATATAATTACAACAAAAAATAATAAAATTAAAGCAAATTTAAACTTAAAATAAGAAAAAAATTCTGCCAATGGGGTCAGAAAAATAATACATTTGCTTTTCAATTAAGTTCATTTTTTGACCCCATGCACTGGCAGATATTTTCTTTGTTAAGCATAAACTTTGTTTTTTTAGGAAACAAGACAATACATTATGCCATGTTGGTTTCATGTAAATGTATGTGAATGAAGTAAACAAATGATTTCAGAATGTTTAGATATTTGGACCGTAAAGAAGACATAAATATGGAGTAATACGGTCATTTTAGGGGCCAGTTTCATTATTTAACAGTAAGGAAAGTTGATAGCACGATGCCAGACACACTTAACATCCTTCAAGGTGCTGTAACTGGTTTAGTTGGAGATAAACAACAACAGAGCAAGACAACAAACATAAACTCACCACAGTCTTTGCTGAAGACATTCGGGAAGCAGTGCAGAAGTCCATATCCACATCTGCAGTACGAGCATCCTTTCTGAACCCACTCTCCATGTGGAATCACACACAATCACTGGCAAAAGAAAAACAGAACCATTCAAAAACCTTGTGCAACTACACCAGTCCCACGCAGCTCAATCCTGACGTCATTTAATTACCTGAGACGCTCGTCGTATTCACAGCTCCGGCCGGTGAAGTACTTGGGACAGGCGCAGAAGCTTCCCAAAATGCATGTTCCACCATTCTTGCAGCAGGTACGGCTTTGTTTAGAAGCTGAAATGAGAAACAGCAAAGTAAAGATGTTAAATATAAAGATGCAAACGCAAAACAGCAGCCCCTCCCTACAACATTTATGAGGTGTAATCAAAACAGCTGCTACCAACATCTGTTTCCCAACACGACATGAACCTTCCAGACACTGTGCAGGCCGTTACGCCTGACAACACTGGAATTCCCATTAATAAATGGATAGATCCACTCAACTCCAGCCTAAACGCAGTTTTCTATCTCATTGCTTACTCTGGTTTGTGTTTGGAAGTGCTGTGCAATTAAAGTGCAACAGATCATTCTAGAATCATGATTCTTTCCTCTGTAATTTTGTCATTTTCCAGTGCAAATGTCCAAAGATTCTTAAATCAAGATACATATACTTGTGAAGCATAATGCCATAAACAGA
Organism: Gymnocypris eckloni scoliostomus; assembly: GCA_027564155.1. Taxonomy (NCBI): domain Eukaryota; kingdom Metazoa; phylum Chordata; class Actinopteri; order Cypriniformes; family Cyprinidae; genus Gymnocypris; species Gymnocypris eckloni. The sequence goes on from CM050435.1 coordinate 20,047,455, forward strand.
TCTTTATGAGATCAAAATGAGTTTATGGTTAAAGCAAGAACAAATATCTGACAGTAGGTTCAGAAAAATCTACTTAATTCAAAAGTTAATACACCATTGACAGATATTTGTTCTTTTTTTAATTTTGAAATTAGAGTTTTGCATGAATCATGACATTTTATTTTGTCCCATTTGCCATGTTCAGAGTTTTTTTGCAGTGCATGCAATATGTAATACCATGACTTTATGAATTTAAGACTTTCTGCTTCTTCTAAAGCCTTGATTTGTTAGGATGCATCAGAATAAAATTAAATTCAAAGGAAAAGCATGCAGAGTTATATGTGGAATTTTGCCTTAAAAAAATAGTATTTTCAAATAGTAGGCTACTTAAAATTTACACCAATAATATTTATTTACAGTTTTGAACTAATACACACATATATACACATATATAAAAAAAATTATTCCGCAGTGTGATAATGATGATCTCACCTCCGGTCAGTCCTATGAACGGTAACACGGCCTCGGCGTTGCGGTGTTGACGTTGCGGCGTTTGCGTGTTCATTTCGTTGAACTTATTCAAGAATTTCGCGTCATGTTTTGGCTTTCCAGAAACTCCAGCTTTCACACATTCTGCTCCTTCACATCCTGGGAGAAAAACGCGAATTAATTTGATAAAGGAGCGATGAAACCCCAAACGCGTATAGATATAAACAAAGTAAAGATCCGACTTCTACCTGATTCAGTCGAAACCGCCTGACAGACCACCACAGCAGACAGCAAGAACCTGTAAGTAATAATAGCAAACGTGAGGCCTGAGGAGAAAGACAAGCGATTCGATTATTCCAAAACGAACCGTGAATCATTTGCTCACCTGAAAAGTTGATTCATAATTCCGCTCGCTAGCAAAACACAAGATCTGCTCAGCACTGACCCAACAGCATCAAAACATCCCCAGTGTTACAATCGCTCACCAAAAGCCCAGAACACCCTCTGCGGGGTCTGTTATTTATCTTTAGGGCTTCAGACCCCCTCATGACGCGCCATTAACACCTGTAAACCCCTCCCATAATCACCCGCTAATGCAAATGATCATCCATTCATATTAGTTCCGTCAGTCAAACCGGTTTGAAGTGAATCGAGTATCACAGAGAGGCGATTAGAGGCTCAATCTGCGCCCGATCGACGTCATGATCTATAATGCGGGACTGTAACAAGTATTTTTGTTTCTCAAGTGAAAAACATTTAGAATATAGATCTTAGCGCCATATTTCATTTGTGATAAAAATGAAAATGAAGCTGCAAGGGACAGAAGTGCAGTGCAGGGGGGAATAGAAAAAAAAACATAAAAAGTTTTGAATATATATATATATATATATATATATATATATATGATCTGGGATTTGTATGCAGTGCGTGCCATTGTAAAGTAAAGTGTATCCTTCACAGCATTGTTAATTCAATATGGCGTCTAATATGATTACCATTCAAAAACTATTTAAAATAGATAAAAAACGACCAAATAAATATTTGCTAAAATATGTTTTAAAATATATTTATGTTATTATATTTTATATTTAAATTGTTTTATATATATTTTCAATTATAAAAAAAATACATATATGGTTAAAAATCATTTAAAAATACATTTTGAATATATTATAATCCAATACAATACATTCATGGTGCCACCTTGATGAAAAACTTTACGATAAAAAAACAATATATATATATATATATATATATATATATATGTGTATATATACGTGTGTGTATATAAACATTAATAAGCCATTATAAATCTACTTTTGATACAGGCTATTTCATTCACATTTGCATTTAGCCTAAATGTAGGCTTGTAAGATTGGAAATCTTGCTTTGTAAATACATTTAGAAAAATATTTTGGTAAGTAAATATATTTTCTATTTCCAAAATATATATGTATTGAACTTCACTGTTTGCAACATATATTTAGCAGATATATAAAATATATTTTGTCTAGAAAAAATATTTTTGTCATATGGTTTAGATCATTGCTTAGTCACTTAAAACACATTCATGCTGGCTACTTATTATTATTTTGATCAATATTATTATTATTTATTCAATTTTTTTGTCTGGATTCCAGCTCGGTTCACTCTGGACAATCAAAATTGTTAAGCTTATGAGAAACATAAATTAAGTCAAACTTTTACTATTGCATATATTTTTCCCTTCACAGTTCTATTAACTCATATATTTATTTATTTATTCCTGAGTGCCTCTTTTTCATTCAATGCAAATTTACATAATTTATTCATAATACTTGGACAATCCAGTGCATAACACCTATGCTGCTTTTGCCTAAAGTGTACCTTTTCCTGTGTTTATGTGTTGGTTTTATTGTCTAGATGTAGTAAAGAGCATATATTATCTCTTAATTTGAAAACCAGATATAAAGATCAAATTATTGTTATAGTTTAGAGTTTGTTGTTGTTGAGGCACAGTCTGACCTGTGCTTCCAGAATAATTCTCAATTGCTGTGGTTTCTTATTTGTTTATAACATTTTTGCATGAAAATCAAATGAATTCTCTGGTGATTTTGTTCCCACTGGCTGACATTTCTAAAGGAGCGGCAGCAGGTATATACACCTAAAGTAATTAGAGTAAGTTTTCTTTGAGGATTTTTGGGTGTTTGATGCGGTTTCTTCTTTAAAGAAGAGCGTAAAGCACAGCAGGCACATCCTGCTCTATTTCTGTCCATAGGCTTTGTTATTGGTTTAATTATCCGATTCTTCTTGGAGCCCAAGAGGTGACGAACTTTCAAACATTTTAGTTTGCCGTTCTTTCTTTTCAACTACACAACCAGAAATGTCAAATACACTTCAGTATATGTGCCCTGGTTTCTCTCTCTTCATAAATCTCAACTCCATTTAAAGTAAAACATGTATGTCTTTAAACAGAAAAAGCATAATATTATCTTAATGCAAGCTTCAGTGATGGAGCTGTCCTGTTTTACATTTCACATGTAATGTATGTCTTCTACTTGCATAATAATAATAAAAAACAGTTAATGTAGTCTGGTGGGAAAAAATCATCCCTTTTAAAAAGAAATTGCATGCAAATTATATGGCTCAGGTTGATGCATTTTTCATTTCCAAGCACAATGCATCACCGCTGGGAGAGCTTTTCTTGTAGTGCCATTAAAATTTTTTTGACATTCATGCCAACATTTCCTCTAATTGTTGCTGGGAATTGTTTCTCAACAGAGCAGCCGCTCTGTCCATCTATAGAGGAATTATCTGTAACGCAGACGTCGAGTTGCTAAATAAAGTTGATTGGGTGTGTGGCGCAGGCCAAACCTGAAAGGCTAAAGGTCAGACTGAATGCTTTCCAGGTTGTGCTTGACATTATAGATGCTGCTATATCGCCTGACAGCCACCTCTGACCCATGAACAAGAGACCCATGACCTTTTCAGGAAATTAAGTACAAATAAAACTATTACACATCATTTTCAGTCACTGAAATAAAGCTAGAATAATAACAGTAAACAAATGCTTAAAAAACCTAAACCAAAATTAAGAATGTTGCCATGGCAAATTAAATAAACATAAATATGCAATAAAGGTGTTTAAATAAATAAGTTGAAGTTGAATAAATTAGTTGAAAATTGCTAAAACTAAAATATACAAAAGGAATATTTAAAAAAGTCAAAAGCGCATCACCATCAGTGTTGTTATTTTTAACTAAAATAAAAATTATTTAAAATGTTTTCAGTCATTGTATTTGTTTTTCATTTTATTTTAATACTTCTATTTAGATGTAATTATTTTTTTATTTCAGTTTGAGTAATTTTAGCTTAAACATTTATTTATGTATTTTAATTGTAATATTTTCTATGTAAAGCACATAACAAACTTGCTAAAACTTATACTAAAATTAAAATTAAAACTGAAAATATAAAAATAAAAATAAAAGCTCATTTGAAATATTAAACATAGTAAATATAGAATATAACCAATACTAAAATAACTCTTATTATTGTTCATATTTAAGGTTCATGATTGAAAATACATAAACATGCATATACAAATAAATAAACACTACAAATACATTATAATAAAACTTTTATAATTTTAAAAAGTTAAACTAAATCCATATCTACTTAGAACACCCTAGCAACAGCTTAGCAACCGTATATAAATCACCAAAACACTCTAACATAGCAGCAAGTTTATTTATTTATTTCTAGTTTATTTCATATGCAATTTAATTTGGATTCCATTTGCTTGATTTAATGCAAAGCAGAGTTCATAAATGCATGCATTTTGTGTTTGCTAATGGGCTAAAGAGGTTTAATTCATTCCCATGAAGGAGGATTAAATCGCGTGCTCTAATGAGCAGCCGAGGTCACGAGTCTCTGCGCTGCTGTCTTCAGGTCGACTGTGGAGCTGCGCTTTTCTTACAGACGCAGGAGGAGTCAAAAGGTGATTTATTCTTCCTGTTCACAGGTGCATTTCTGTCTGGTACGGCTGACAGTCTGTCATGTTGCTGCCAGGGGAATGTGTGAGGTAATTAGAGGAGCAGAGGTGGGTAGCGAGCGGGGACAAATCCAGATTAAATGTGCCTGCTTGTACTGTTCACTTGTCTTTTAAATTAGATGACTATTCAAATGCAATTGCTAGGAAATTGTAAGTGATGTTTGCCTGTGCACAACATGACGGTTCCTCTTTTAGTATCCGTCTGTGGGAAGTTTCCTACCTGGGCAGGTGAAAATGATAAAAAAAAAACAACACCGTTAGTACACTGAAATAATTTGAAGTAGAAGTAGGACCCAGAACACCATAGCAACCATCTAACCCTAACCCTGCCCAGGAGACTCTAGCAACCACATAGCAACACCCTAGCAACCACCAAGTACACCCTAGCAACTACCCAAAGTAGGCTAGCAACTGCCCAACAACCCCCCCAAACCAATCTAGCAGCTTCCCAGGGCACAATTGAATACCAGTGCCCTAACAACCATCCAGTGTAGTCTAGCAACCCTCCAGAACACCCTAGCTACTGCTCTGGACACAACTATATAGCAGTACCATAGCAATCACTTAAAACACCCTAGCAACCCCCAGAAAACCCTAGCAACTGCCCAGGATACAACCATAGAGCAGTGTCATAGCAACCACTTATAACATCCTAGCAACTGCTTAGCAACCACCCAAGACCACTCTAGAAACTGCATAGCAACATCCTAGCAACCACCCAGAGCAGTATAGCACCCATGCAGGACAAAATTGTTTAGCAACATCCTAGCAACCTAGAAACCACCCAGAATACTCTAGCAACTGCCCAGGACACAATTGAATAGCAGTGTCCTAGGAACCGCCTGGTAACACTTTTTTTTTTTGGCAAATCAGAAGTTTTTTCAAGATGCAAGGCTGTATAATCTTTTTTATTACACATGAAGTAATTGTTCTTCTGTGTAAAGCACATCTCTCCTCAACAAGATGCATTATTTGAGGAATCCCATCTCTAAGAATCTATTTGACCGTAATTTTACTCGTTGTAGCATCAATTAGATTTCCACCAGAGTAAAGTGAATGAATGGATTGAAGCTGTCTTCCAACACAAGCAGCAATAAACTCAAAGCACGTAAATAATATAAGACCAAAATGTCAATGGCCATTAAATCCATGTAACTTCATCATCACATCACATGGGATTTGATCTGCTGTGTGACGAGGAAATGAGACACCGGTGCTTTCATTAGAGTGGCAGCAGCAGCTCTCGGGTGAAGAGCGTGCGATAGTGATCTCGCTGACACACATGAGCCCCCTGCTGGCTCATAATTCATTTACATATCTTTGTGTTTCATTCACATAATTAACACGCCTCTGGATAACGCCAGTGCAGGCCCATTAGGTGTTTCAGCATGTTTACAGGGAAGTTTTAATGACATCTATGGAGGTAAGAAGTGCAATTACATTTATTGACTTGGGTTTATTCAATTTTAGATATGGCTGCATTTGCTAAATACTGGTTACTATTTAATGCCTTCCATAGATGAGCTGAAATACACTTCCTGATAATAACGCATTAAAGGAATAAAATGAAAGCCTGTTTCCACCTTGGGATAAAAAATAAAACAGGGCAATTGCGACTTTTTATTTCACAATTTTGACTTTTTTCTCACTTTTTCTCAAATCTCACTTTTTCTTGCAATTCTGAAAAAAACGTCAATATGTGACATATAAACTCAGAACTGCAAGATATAAGCTCACAAATCTGAGAAAAAAGTAAAGATTGCAAGAAATAAACTGAGATAATTGAGAGAAAGTTTTTATGTAGTTCTGAGTTAATATCTCGCAATTCTGTTTTTTTGTCCCTTAGAATTGACTTTAATATCTCGTTAATCTCACAATTCTGAGAAGAAACATCAACATGCAAGATATAAACTCAGAATTGTCAGATATGAACTTTCAATTTTGAGTAAAAAAGTCAGAATTGTGAGATATTTTCAATTACCTTTCATAATTTTTTTATTCTGTGGCAGATTTTTTTTTTCTGAGAAAACTAAAATAAAATAAAAGAGAAGAGAATCAAAACAAACAAAAAAGTCAGAATTGTAGGTTTTTATTAGGAGTTTATATCTTGCAATTCTGCTTTTTTTCTCAGAATTTGGGGGTTTTATCTCACAATTCTGACTTTTTTCTTGCAATTCTGAGAAAAAAAGTCAGAATTGTGAGAAAGTCTGAATTTTAAAGCACAAATTTGCAATTACCTTAATAAAACAAAAGAATCCATAGGATAGTTCGCCCAAAAATGAAAACTCATTTCACGTTGTTCCAAACCAAATGCCATTTAATCATGAAAACAAAAGATGAGATTGATACTGGTCTTAAATTTGGGTTTTGTTCCTCATGAAAAGCACTTTCATGGTGCCTTTATATTGCTTTTATTGTTTTTTGTCCTTTGTGGAGCTTGACAGACATGGTCACTATATGACCTGTCATTGAATGCAAAACAGTTCTGAATGGCATGAATTTAGATTTTTAGGTGAACTTTTCTTTATATGTTGCTCCAATATACTTTGGTTTGCTGTAATGAAATATTCTAATTAGGATACATTTGACAATGCATTATCGATTGAATATATCATTCTTGGCAGTGACAGCGAGTGCAAGTTTCTGCTTCTTATGGGGAACATTTGACAGAGCTGATTATTGTGATTTCTATTCTGAAAACTGACACGCTAATGACAGCTGAATCATTATCAGCCATGCAAAGGTTGACGCTCTGTCTCTTAACGAGCTGTCTGCCTTCTGAATGGCACCGCACTGTTTCTTCACACTGTTTGAAAGGTTAGGATTCAGGATGTCAGCAACGTCTGTGAGAAACAAGGACAAATGCGATGCAAAATGAACAGTTTTCATATGAGCAGCACTGAGATTAAAAGAGCAAAACAACATTGGTGTAAACTTGGTGACAATTAAAATCACATTTTTATTTGTTGCATACAAACAACAGCACAATGAAATGAGTTATATAAACATTTGATTATATGCATGCAGCATATGTAAGTGTTACAAGGAATAGTTCCTCCAAAAAATAAAATTTGCTGCAAATGTATTCACCCTCAGGCCATCCAAAATATAGATGAGTTTGTTTCATCATCAGATTTGGACAAATGTATCTTTCTGTCACTTGCTCAGCAATGGATCTTCAGCAGTGAATGGGTGCCGTCAGAATGAGTCCAAACAGCTGATAAAAACATCACAATAATCCACACCACTCCAGTCCACCAATTAATATCTTGTGAAAGCAAAAGCTGCGTGTTTGTAAGAAACAAATCCATCATTAAGACGTTTTTAACTTCAAACGTGGCTTCTGACAAAAATACGAGTCCTCTCTATACACAATAACACTTCCCCCAGTGAGAAAATGGTCTGGTCTGAATCATAGAGAAATCGGCACATATCAAATCACCATTTACAAACCAAAACATAGTCCAAAACAGCTCTAAACAAATATGTGAGTGGGTTTTGATGCGAGAGACAACAGGGAATTGACTTTTTCACTGCAGTAAGTCTTATTATGGATTATGGACTCGTATTTTATTCAGAAGCCACGTTTGAAGTTAAACTGGCTTGATGGATTTGTTTCTTACAAACATACAGCTTTTGTCTTCTCAAGATGTTAATAGATGGACTGAAGTGGTGTGGATTACTTGTAGATTATTGTGATGTTTTTATCAGCTGTTTGGACTCTCATTCTGACGGCACCCATTCACTGCTGGAGATCCATTGGTGAGCAAGTGATGTAATGCCAAATTTTCTCCAAATCTTATGAAGAAACAAACTCATTTACATCTTGAATGGCCTGAATCTGATTAAATAGTTCTGGGTGAACTATTCCCTTAAGGAACAACTTGTTCATGGCTATTTTTACACACTACTGTACCCGGTCATATGCAGATTGTACATTCATAACATATTTAACCTGCAACCACTGCAAACATCATGCTCTAGTGGCTATATTAAGCACAAGACTGTAAAACGCTCTACTTGAATTTCCTTTCGCCCAAATTCAGAGGAATCAAATAACCCACTTTTAATGATCTATACTGTGTCATGTGCCACCTAAACTCAGTGTGTTAATTATCAGCTCCATCATCAGCGCTTGTCATGATGAAACTCATTTTTATTCTGAAATCTGACACACTTTAATCATTATGTACAAGGGTGACAAAACAACATCTGTTTAGTTACAGGTTTATTGTAATATAGTCTAGTGCAGTATCTGGTGAAATACAAAAGAATATCTTAAAATAATGCAAACAAGTATTTCTGTCAATTCTAATGAGTTACAGAGTCACGTGGCAGCTGGTGGGGTTAAAAATAGCCGGGTCAAGAGCAATGGTTAGACGGGCCAGTTGCCACTTATAAGAGCTGCTTCTGATTCCAGATGCTTATTAGACAGAGAACAGCAAGACGGGTAAGCAAGCATTTTTTATTAATCATTTATGCACAGAAATATAAACTTTTGTTATGTTGACAGGACAGCAGTATTAGATGCAGTGCACTCATGAAATTACAATTAATATCACTAGGAATAAACACAGTGTTTTGCTTTTCAAAATAGCATGAAAGTACAATCTAGTAATGCTATTATAAAATTAATCACAGAAGCAATTTCATGTTATTGTTTTTGCTTGATAAGTGATGATTTCCTGCTAAATGTGTTATATGTGCAAATTTGTTCCAAATAACATTTTTTTAGTCTGCATTTGTTTTGTACGATGTTTATATTTAATTGCCTGTCCTGGTTAAATTAAGTAGCTTAATCAAATGCATGCTACTCGATGAGCTATTCTAAACAAATGCACAATTTATGGTTCGTTTATGCAAAGAAACATTGCAATCTTGTTAAATCCAATCTCGTTCATCCACTGACAGCTTCATCCCCGCTTACGGCAGGAGTCTCTACAATAATGGACAAAAATGCAGAGGTGTTAGTATGTGGCGCTTCAATTATGAAGGATGTCTGGGAAATCAGACTGAGGGCGTATCGACAGAAACGGCGGCTGGAAGAGGAGAGGATACGGAAGAGCGCTCTGGAAAGGTGAGGACCTGCCGAACCTCTCGTTTTCCGGCATTTGTCAATCAGAAAACTCGATATTTACAAAACAACTTTGTGGCTCAAAAATATCCTAAAGGTATATTTGAGACATTCCCAATTTTCTAAAAGCAGCCCAGTAAGACAAAAAAAAAAACTAAAACAAAAAAACTATTCTATTAATTTACAAATTACATAAAAATAACAATTATTAAAAATGTTTAAAAACAATATTACATTTAATAATTAAAAATATTTTGAAATGTTTTTAAAATACATTTCAGTATATATATTTTATATAAAAAATGGCACAAAAGTATAGTTGCAAAATATTTATGTAAATAAATATTCTACCAAAATGTTTTTAGGCCTTTTTTTATATTTTCTTATATTTTCTTGCCACCTAAATACATTTTGAAATATTTTTTGATGTATGAATATTGAAACTATATATATTTTCTATTTCAAAAATATATTTAATTGAGCTTTACGGTTTACAACATATATTTAGTATATTTAAAATAAATGTAGGCCACATAAAAAAATACATTTTTGCTATATGGGGTTTGTTGATAGTTAACCAGTTTAATGATGAAAATATTTTAAACAAATTCCATTTCATATACTTTTGTAATATCTATGAATATGCTATTGCTGCACTCATGCCATGTCAGAATTACTGCAATTATTAGTTTCTTGCTTGGAAAAACTTTCTCTCACTCATAATTACAAGCTGCTCATTGGTGCATTTTGAGCGTTGCTCAATAAATTCTGAAGAAGACAAGAACAGTTCTCTGATTCATCTCATAATTACAGTAACTCTAATATTGCATGAATGCAGTTTGATCCCAAATGTCTCTCTGCCTATTATGTTTGCACACAATAAGGCCATTCAGAACGATAATGAGCTTGTGGTCACTTCAGATTTAATTGCCTTAATTATGTAAATATTAATTTAAATAACAGCAGCCATCTTTAATTAATCTGTTAAAACAAAAGAAGCACACATTTCATAATTAATTGAAAATTCTTTTTGTTTGTTGTCTGTACAAATTAAACTTTTCATAGAATTAATCAGGATTGGAAGGTGCGCATATCCTCCAAGACAAAACCCCCTAAAAGGCTGGAGAGAAAGGCAAAGCTTCCTGAAGAATCGACTCTTGATGCACACAAGGCTAAAAAGACGCAACTTGGCAGGCCTCAAGGCTTACAGAGCAGTCGGATTCAGAAGCAAGTGGACTCGACTAAAACCACCAAAGCAAATAAACTGGCCCTGTTACGTCAGCTCAATGAAAGCTGTCCAGGGTTGATGGTGTGGGCGAAGTCTTGGAAGTTTTCGCAACCTTTGCCGAAACCTGAGGAAATTCTCTGTATGTTCGACTGGGGGCAATCATGGAAGTTTCTCAATTTTCAGCCAAGCACTGATGGTAAATCATGGTTTGATCTTAGGTTTGATGCCAACAACAATATGAGCTCTAATGACATGTTTCTGTGGGAGAAGCTCAGCAAAGCTTTAGAATCTGAACACATTAAACAAGACCTGGTCACTCCAGAATGGGAAAAGTCTTGGATATTCAGTCAGAAAAGAAAAGAGTGTCACGAAGACAGAAATAAAAATGATTGCAACAAACTTTACAATCAAAACGAGGAAATTGCATCAGACTGGAACGAGTCTTGGAAGTCAACAAAGCCTGGAAAAGAAGATGTTAAGTCTGATTTAATTCAACCAAGAGCTAATGAGGAAAAACAACCTGAATTATCATGGAATAATTCTTGGATGCACTTTAAAAAGCAGCTTTGTGTGAAATCTAAAGCTACAAATAATTCAGCTTGGAGTGAATCTTGGAGAGTTGCGAAAACCATATCAGAAAAGGAGACAAAATCAATCCAATCTCAAGCAATGGTGCCTGAGGAGCTGCATCCCGTCATCTGCAATGTGATAATGAATGTGTCTAGAGAGATGAAGCACACAATTCCATGGAGCTCGCAGCTCGGTGGGAGGGATGCACAGCTGTCTGAATGGGAAAAATCATGGACGACCATAAAAAATCTTTCAGAGTATAAAGAAGAGATAAATAAACAGGTGGAAGTGAAGGTTGAGACAGTGAAACCAGACAAGCAACCAATTGAACATGTGAAATTCAATGTACTTGTTTTGCCAAAAAGCCAGAAGCGGCAAGATATGCTTAACTTCTCTGAGCAAATAAACTGGAAGGATTCTTGGAAGATGATGAAACGCCAGCATAGAGAAGAAAGAGCCTTGAGGAACCGGATAAATCCACCTTCGCAATTTTCAAAAAATCTCACTGAATGGCCCGATTCTTGGAGGTTCACCAACTTAACTCTTAACCAAAATGGCGGTCTATGGCAGCAGGGTTGGTCTTCCAATTCTCAACCCAGGCCTATTAGAAGAGTGCGAGAAAATGAAGATATCCCGCATAACGGACCAGCAGGGGTTCGCGCATGGGCAGAGTCCTGGAGGTCAACGAGACGTCAGCATCTTCTGGAAAGGCAAGCGACCAGTGCATCCACCCAGCTGGTATATCAACATATGTATGCACGATCTGTGGCAGACTGGGAACAATCATGGAAGTCATCAACTCATCTGCGTCTTCATGATAGACCCTCCATGACTGCGTGGATGGATTCTTGGAGGTGCTCCACCTTGGAGGATCACCAACCTGAACATACGTGGTTTGAGAAATCAATGGAAGTCAAAGGCAGAAAGAAATTTTGCAGAGCATCGAATGCATTTAGCAGATCCTTTGATTCTCAGACATTCAAGAAAGATATCCTGCGAATGATTGGAATGACTCCTGGAGGGTTAAGAGGAGGTTTGATGGTCCAGGACTTGCACAACTTATGAAAAGCGAAGTGCTAGATTGGGGTGCTAGCACAGAGTTTTATCAAACACAAGGTGAATGTTATTTGAATTCTCACCTGACGTCTGATGTCAAGAGCCATGTGATGCTCAAATCAGTGCAGATCGAGAGCAGGTCAGAGTGGGGTGGATCGTGGAAGATATCAAACCCACAACCACCAAAAAACATCGCCTCGTGGGTTGATGCAAAGCCAAGATTATTCAATGCACAAGACCTGATTCTTTGGTCCAAACACAAAGACATCTATTATTTATCCTCTGCCTCATTCAAAGACTTGAAGCTGAAAATGTGGAGCAAGTCCTGGAGGTTCATGAAGATAGATCCTTGACTCGAAGCACAGGAAGGATGAGGGTGTATCTGTGATAATGACAAAGACTATAAAGATAAAAAAGCTAATATACTCCGTTATAGATCAGCAGAAAACACAAATGAAGATATGGAGTGATGCATATAAAATAGCAAAGACGCAACCACAAGCAAAGCGTAACGTTCAATCCAGATCTGGCAATGTGGAAGATGAAGATGAAGAAATGTCTGCAGAATGGATGGAATCTTGGAAGTTCTCAAATAATTTAAAAACGTGTGAGCCTGCCAATGTATCTCTGAGCAATTGGAAAAAGTCCTGGAAGTTTCTCCTTGATCCGAATGTAACAATTAATGGCCCAACAACTAACAAGAATCGCTGAGGATTACAGACTTTGCAGGTCAGGTTTTAAGAGTATGTCTTTCATTTCAATTAAATGACAAGTGATGTTTTTAAAACTTCTACAAATTCACCCCAGAATAAAGTAGTGTCCTGTGCATACATAATACCTTGTCTTATATATTGTGTCCAAGTGCAACAAACCACAACAACATATGATTATTTCTGATGCTGTCACGCTGACAGCTGAGAACTGCCGCTCTGGTTTAACAGTTTCAAGGCACATCATTTATTCTTTTTCAAGTCATTGCACACAGAGTGCATGCGGTTCAGCACTTCCAAACAAAAACAAGAATGCGAATGTTTAACTCTAGTGCCAAGTGTATTAAATTGGATGGAGTACAACAGCAGTTCTGCTGCATGATCACATACTGCAACAATGAAAATGATACAGCATGCAAATCACTGTGCTTGTATGGCAAAAATACTGCATAATTAGAAGAGAAATGTACTTTGCAGGAAGATATTAAAATATATGTATGCATTCAAATAATATAGAATTTTAAAATATTTGATATATATATATATATATATTTAAAAATGTCTAAAAATACTTCAGTGCTGATTTTGTGATATATTTATCCAAGTTACTTCTCAGAAATTGAATATAAAATATCGTCATACTTATTTTCACTCAAAATGTTAATAGATAATAATAGATCAACAATTAGTATAAATGGCAATGATTCTGGCTGTTAAATTGATTACAAACCACACATGCCCTCAACTCAGGGTATCCCACACTGCCACCTACTAGCAGTGAAAATCATAAGCATCACCCCTTACTCAGTGCCTTACTGACGAGCATTTTATCTACAGTTGATTCATTTAGTAATTAAGCTGGATTTCTGAGCCCTAAATGACCCAGCTGATCATGTTGATTGAAATATTTTTACTGTGCATCACATCTCCACAATCTCCCTTTATTATCTGATTAGCTAATGGTGTGTTCTGGTATGTTTTTCCAGTTCAAACAGCTAAAAATAAACATGAAAAAGTGTCATATGCTTCAGGGCAATTGCATCAAGATAATAAAAAGTTCATCAACCTTTACTGGTTGATGAAATTAAGTATATAATTTAGCATTCTTTATGCCAAATGTGTCTTTTATAGGTGTATACCTGAATAGGAAACTATGTCTGACAGACACAAATAATCTTTCAAGAGTGCTGCACAGATATAGATATTGTCATTAAGTAATGAGCAGAAGGCTTACGCTGCACAAATTAAACTACTAAATAATGTGCTGACAATCATCTGGTCTCATTTTTTGTTTTGCACGAGCTCAAGCAAAGCTGTCTCACTTCGGTTCACCATCTGTCACAAACGTCCCGTCTCTGCCCTTTCAGAAACACATTTAAAACCTCTCCTCTGAATGTGCTTCTCTAAATGACGGCCAGAATCCAAGGTGCTTCGTGCAGATTTTGTTCAGCGTGTTGCAGGCTGGGCCATTTCGTAGTTAAAACGCCAATTAAACGTAAAATTAAAGGTCAAAGCTTAATGTGACCCACCCTGCCTTACTGCGGTTTCTTTTTAAAGGCCAATTAAAGCCTAATGTCTGTTCTTTTGAAAGTCATGAAGTAGTAATTCGACAAATTTGCCATCCAGAGTTATTTCAGTAGAATGTATATATTATGGTAATTAATTATTAAGCTCAGATGAGCTTTATTTGTCACAAACACAATTATACAGAGTATAACCAGCAGTGAAATGTGTTCTCTGCATTTAACCCATCCAAGTGTACACACACCTGGAGCAGTGGGCAGACGACACTGCGGCGCCCGGGGAGCAGTTGGGGGTTCGGTGCCTTGCTCAAGGGTCTCACCTCAGTCGTGGACAATACCTGCCGGAGCTGAGATTCAACCCACAACCTCGGGTTACAAGTCCACGCTCTATCCATTAGAGCCACGACTGCCCCAAATGGTATTTATTTTTAAATGTTCAGTTTTCATTTTAATTGATTTAGTTTATTTACTTTTAGTTTGATGTAATATTAATGGATTAGTTCACTTTCAAATAAAAATTTCCTGATAATTTTCTCACCCCATCATCCAAGATGTTTATGTATTTCTTTCTTCAGTCGAAAAGAAAGTAAGGTTTTTGATGAAAACATTCCAGGATTTGTATCCATATAGGCCCTGTCCCAAATGGAACACTTCATGTGCACTTGCGGACTTACAATGGCCGCCGCATGCATGTGTCCGTTAAGTCCACGAGACCGGTAGAGTGTCCCATTCCTTATTTTAGCGTTCAGAAGGGTGCTCGCGGGCGCCCCCTTTGTGGCCGCTATTCGCCCTCAATCCGCACTTCTGCTGAGCCCGCACTGGGGCGAGCTCCGCAGCAGACAGCCAAAGCGGCATTACGTCATGAAAGTGCGCACTCAGAGGAAGACCGTGAGGGTTTAGGGTACCATTTGGGACAGGGCCATAGTTAGTTTCAATGGACTCCAAAACGGTTGAAGGTAAAAAAAAAACAGTTTCAGTGCAGCTTCAAAGGGCTACAAACGATACCAGACAATGAATAAGGGTATTATCTAGCGAAACGATCGGTCATAAAAAATAAATAAAAAGAATTTGCATATGCTTTATAAACATAAATGCTCGACTGTTCTGCGACGCGCGTCCCAGACTTCATGTAATACTTAATGACGTTGAAAAGGTCACGCTTGACGTAGGCGGAAGTACAGAGTCATGGGCCGTTTCTCAATACCAAGTACACAAAGTTCGGACTTGCGTCCTCGGTAGTTTGGACTTCACAAGTTTGACTCGGGAGTGCGAACTCTCAAGGACGGGAGGACACAAGTCCAGTAATTCTGCAAATGGAACAGCAGTGTACTTGATAACATCAGTCAGCTCGCCTCCGGTTAACACTGTATTACAATACAATGAAATATCAAACACACTACATTTTTGTTTTCATACAAACATATTAATAGCCGCAAAAATGTAGTTCAGGGAACGTACATACATAAACGAAATATATCAAACAGCATTGCCTCTTTTCTGTTTAATTAAAAACAAACAAACACCACTGCCTTTTCGCTTTCTTCAAAATATAAAACAACTCTCTTTTCGTTTTCATTTAAAAAATATAAAACATTAATATGTGGTTTAGGTAATATGTGCACAATACACATATACACTGATTATCATTACTAAATAATACAATGAAATATGACAAGCATGAGTCTGCCTTTTTTGTTAAATGTCAGTTTTAATAAACAATAATAGCCATTATAAAAGTAGAAGTATAATAAGAGACTTATGTAATAGTAAATAAAGACAAAGGCAAACAATTCAGTCAAATGTATGTTAAAAAAGTCAGCGCTGTATTACGATTAATAAATAAATAATATATGAAACATAACTTTGTGCTCAGTCAAAACAATATGTTTCAAAACAAAAATAATAGATTCATGAGACCAAAGATTGCCTGTTAGATTTACCCAAAACGTATTTTACTTCATGTTGAACCACATCAGACATCAGAGGCCCTGTCCCAAATGGAACACTTCATGTGCACTTGCGGTCTTACAATGGCCACCGCGTGCCCGTTAATTCCACGAGACCATAGGGTCAGTAGTCAGGGCACTGATCAGGGAGTCGGCCATTTTAAGGGCTGTCTCAATTCGCGGAATCCTTCCAGTGCACTAAAACGTTCGCTCCCTGAAAAATCCCACAATGCACCGCAAAAACTAGGGAGCATCGGCGTTCACTAATATGCTCCCTTACCGGAAATAACATTTCTGAAGCGTGAAACATAAACCACACGAGACAACGGGATAAATATAATGACACGCGATAGAATATTTGAAAAGACAAACAGTTTTTATTTTCAACATAATTCGTATATTTCAACATAAACACGCATCGCTAGACAGGTAATGAACACATTTATTTAACATTCATAATGAAAATTCGGCTGAAATGTTTTAAGAACATGTAACACAGAACGCTGAGTTTATAGAGAATAAAAAAATAATATAAAAAAGAGATCGGTCCTGTCCGTTGTTTATTAATTCAAGCCGTAACGTTGTACGTAACGTTAATCATGTCACTGGAATTCGAGTGCTCACTGTCCCGACATGCAGTGAGTTAGGGAACTTACCAGTGACCGAATTCGTATAACGTTACACGATCTACTGATTTACGAGCTAGGGAGCTGATTGAGACGCACCCTAAATCAAACGGCATTTAAAAAAAGGGAGTTACAACTCAACGAGTTTACAAGGTAAAACAACGATTTGTCGGACAATTTTGAACTTGAAGGAGAAAATGAGAAGGAGCCTACGTCCTTTTCAACGTCATTACGTACTACGTGAAGTCTGGGACGCGCATAGCAGAACAGGCGAGCATTTTTGTTTATACATTTATTTTTTTAATGACCAATCATTTCGCTAGATAAGACCCTTATTCATCGTCTGGTATCGTTTATAGCCCTTTGAAGCTGCACTGAAACTGTAATTTTGACCTTCAACCGCTTGGAGTCCATTTAACTATATGGATTCAAATCCTGGAATGTTTTCATCAAAAACCTTCATTTCTTTTCGACTGAAGAAAGAAATACATAAACATCTTGGATGACATGGGGGTAAGTAAATTATCAGGACATTTTTATTTGAAAGTGAACTAATCCTTTAACAACATTCTTTGTAAATTCAAAATTAACAAGATTTATAATATTCTTAAAAGCACCAATAATTAAATTAATTGTATACAGTTCATTGTACAATTACAATTATGTACAATCTAAGTTATCTATCCATCCATCCATCCATCCATCCTTCTATCTTTTGTCTGTCTATCCATACGTACGTCCATATCCATCCTTTCAAACTTAAAAAAAACACAATACATATAAGTAAACAAAATAAAACTTCCAGGCTAGTTTTTCAAAGAAGGTTTATATTTAATTTCACTTCAGCTTCATTTCAATTATTGGACTTAATTTGTAATAACTTTAATTTTAGTAACAGCACCGTTTCATTTGTGGCTATATTAGTTGGTTGAAGCCTCATTCAGTTTGTGCATTCAGCTTTTATTGGCTTAAGATCACATATACTGTGACAGTCCTCACTCTCTAGAACAGAAATAAAGTGAAAACACCATCAGATATATATTTACAGGTGACCCTGTGTGTTTGCTGACGGCTCGCTGTATTGTCAAGCACGTATTTGCCTGCCGTGGTTGCTGTGGCAGGAGCAGGACTGTCTACCCCACACGCATCGCTCCAGAGGCTTTGTGGAAACGCTGCAGTAAAATTAATGAGCGGAGGGCCTGACACCAAATTATGGAGGGTGGGTAGTGTGGATGTCTCAGGCGCCGCACAGACACTTAATTTTCCTGCAAAGAGACATGCCTTCAGCACAGAGTCCTCTCTCTATCTCTCCACCACACACGCAGAAACAAACACAATATATCATCAAACTGCTCCCACTTCAGCAGCATCTCTGCGCTCGTCCCATAGGGGTGTTTAAGCAGGTAATACAGAGGAGTGGTATTGTTATCCCGCTCGCTTCTGAAGCCAACTGATTTTCAGATCGTTTGCAACTCACCTCCCAAGCTGTTCACACAGAAACAAGCGAACGTCTAAACTCTCACATCACAATGATATATATATATTGTGGTTTAAAGAAGCTTATAAATTGGAAAGAGCGGTGCCAGTGTGTACACTTTATTCTAGTTAATGTTTCTCACATTTACTCACAAACCTTAACTAGAAAAACATTTCCAACTTATTGCATAACAAATAGTTCAACTTTTATAGCAGAGCATATTGCCACAATCAGAATATTAAGTCTTAGTCAGTCTTAATATAGATAATCATTCTTGATAAATTCAAAAGTAACAATATTTTTATGTTCTTAATTGCAACAATGTTTCAATGAATTGTAAATAATAAATAATATTTAAACAAAATAAAAATAGATATGAAAAATAAAATAAAAATTAGATACAATCTTTCAGTTTGATTTTTGATAAACATTTTACTATTTTTTATTTTTGGTTTAGTAATAATTAAATTAGTTGTAACTATTATTTTTACAAACAAAATAAAATTTGATAAATAAATACAAATTACAATTATATACAATCTTTCAATTTGATACATTTACATTTAGTCATTTTGCAGATGCTTTTATCCAAAGAGGCTTAAAATTGGGGAACACATGAAGCGATTAATCTTGAAGAGGCAAACAGACAAAGGAAGTGCTCGAAACACCAAGTCTCAGGCATTGTTCAAATAGGTACAAGCTAGCAAGGAAGAAGGAGAAAGATAAGGAGAAAGATGAAGATACAGAAAAAGGGAAAAGTATTTTTATGATGAAGTCAAGTAGTGTTGAAAGAGATGAGTTTTCAGTTGTTGCTTGAAGATTGACAGGGATCCAGCGCTCCGGATGGGGAGATCATTCCACCAGCCAGGAACAGTGAGCCGAGAAAGTTCTGGTGAGTGATTTGAGCCTCTCTGTGATGGTACCATGACGTCGCTCACTAGCAGATCTCAGACTTCTGGAGGGATGTAGATTCGTAATAGTGAGTGGAAGTAGGAGGGGCTTCTGGAGGATGTAGATTCATAATAGTGAGTGGAAGTAGGCGGGGCTTCTGGAGGGATGTAGAGTCGTAATAGTGAGTGGAAGTAGGGAGGGGCTTCTGGAGGGGATGTAGATTCGTAATAGTGAGTGGAAGTAGGAGGGGCTTCTGGAGGGGATGTAGATTCATAATAGTGAGTGGAAGTAGGCGGGGCTTCTGGAGGGGATGTAGATTCGTAATAGTGAGTGGAAGTAGGCGGGGCTTCTGGAGGGGATGTAGATTCGTAATAGTGAGTGGAATTAGGCAGGTGCTGAGCCTGTGGTTGTTCTATATGCAAGCATCAGTGTCTTGAACTTGATGCGAGCTCCAACTGGTAGTCAGTGCAAGGAGACAAAGAGAGGTGTAACATAGGCTCTTTTGGGCTTGTTGAATTGGTTTGATTGTGTTTGATGGAAGTCCAGCCAGAAAAGCATTACAGTAGTCCAGTCTAGAAATGACAAGGGCTTGGACAAGAAGTTGTGCAGCATGCTCTGTCAGAAAGGGCCTGATCTTTCTGATGTTGTGTAGTGCAAACCTGCAAGATCCAGCAGTCTTTGCAATGTGCTCTTTGAAGGTAATAGGTAATAAAAGTTATTATAAAAAGTAAATGTTTTAGTTGTTGGCTTTTTGAAATATTCCCATTTAGATTTATTTTAATTCATTCATATTTCACTTTTAGTAATTTTTCAACATATTAACAATCATCCAGAACACCACATTTGACATTCAAGAGAAATACTCATGCTCAGTCTCCTCTATATTCAAAACTAACGCATGATGAAATATATAAAAAAGTGTTCATACGAGACAAATGATAAGCAGTGAGATGTTTTAGTATTTGCAGTATTATCACAGGTCTCAAGAGAACAAAAACATCAAAAACATTATAATATTCCAATATACAGCTCCACAGTCCTTTATTTATCTCTGAGGAATAGAGTTGAAGTCTAATCCTGGAAGAGATTTAATGTAATGAGTCTTTTAAACCTCTGGCAGGTGTGTTTGTTAAAGCTAAAGCTTCTGAGCACTAATCATTTTGACTCATTTTCATAATGCTAGTGGTCACCAGTTGATCAGACAGTGAGATTCATTTCTGTTCTGCATTGACTGCGTGAAACTGGGATTAAATTGGTATACACTGAAAATAAATTTGTCAATAGGTTTAGCTGTTTTCTATTATGGTAAAATACTGTTTTATCAGCATTATAAAAACTTATTTAGTCATTTTATGCTCCATAGAAATTGAAAAGCAAACATTTGAAAATAACAACCGAAACATTATTGTGAATTTGTGGACTTCATAAGTGAACTTCATTAATGTACATTTAACTGAAAAAGAATTTGTGATGTATTTGCTTATTAAGACCTGGATTATAACAGTTTTTATTGATATTTTTTAAATTAGCTTTATTTTATATTACATTTTTATTTTTTCCAGCTAATTTTGTTGTGTGTTTTTGTCATTTCTATTCATACATTTTTTATTGATTTTA
Organism: Gymnocypris eckloni scoliostomus; assembly: GCA_027564155.1. NCBI lineage: Eukaryota > Metazoa > Chordata > Actinopteri > Cypriniformes > Cyprinidae > Gymnocypris > Gymnocypris eckloni. Next base: position 20,068,674 of record CM050435.1, read on the forward strand.
ATTTCAGTTTTAGTGATTGTAGTACATTCAACTATGAGAATGAAAAATAAGAAATGTAGCCCTTTTCATATTTAATTTGATTCCAGTTGACATTAATTTCAAGCAATAAATTTTTTTACGGTTTTAGATTTGTTAACGAGAGTAACCCTGGGCCAAACACTCATCTAGTCCTTCTATCAGGTTTCACAGCATGTTCTCTTCAAGCTGGTCTTGCTCTGTTTTCATGCTAGCAGGTTCCTGCGCCTGGTGTACGGGAGCATCGGTAATGATGCAGCCACATTTGAGCCGCTTGTCTCCAGCGTACAAGACCCGTCGACCCCCAAACCAGATATATAGCCATTTCCAAGACCCCCCTCACTTATGGTAGAACCCAAGCTGTGTTCAGCAGCCAATTTGGGCTGGTTACTGTCAGCACTCGAGGTGTCCCACGGTTCTTGAACAGAAGCAGCAGTGAGATATAGTGGGCTGAGGCAGCTCACATCCATCAACACGCCTCTCGCTGCCGATTCACAAAAGTATCCTTCACTTTATACTTCAGCACAAAATGTCATGCTACTCATTGTCTTCGCCCAAACTTTGTCATGATTAGACCTCTTAATGCACCTATAACTTATAATGACATCATCTGCATGTTATTCATTTCAGCAGTGCCATATGCTTCACAATGCTATTGTGGTTCTACCCAAGATATCCATAACATAAACCGCAGAATTATTGTTTGCCACAGCTGATGGGTTCTTGAAGGGTTTTCGAGGGGTTTCAGGAAAGCAAACTGTGAAGTGTGAAATTTTGTGCTGAACGATCACTGTTTGTTCACTTGCAAGAAAACATAATGAGAATCAACTGCTACATGACAACAAATAGCATTTTACATAAGGAAATTCATTTCTCATTAAATCATTATGGTTTAGCGTTTTTATATTTACTTTCTGGGAAAGAATATCTCACTGAAGTAGTTTACAAACGTGAAGACGCTGAAGGTTGAATGACTTCATTCACGCTGTCCAATCAGGCACGAGTACAGCAAACATCTGATTAGTATGCAAACGCCGTGCACTTGTTACCCGGATAATTTACTTGCCAAAATGGCTGTTTGTTATCTTAAAAATATCGCTCATCCAAACTAGGAAATGTCAGGTAAATATGTTTTTCATAAGCACCAAGTTTTCCATTTCTTTTAAGGCGTTTCTCCAGTCATCCGAGAGACTTCTTGATGTGTTTGTTTGCAGGGAGACCCTTTGTTGAACCCATTCAGAATAAAATTGTAATAGTTGTTGGAATTGCCTCCTTGAATATGTGAATTGGGGTGAAACTGTCAGGGTAAAAATTAGCTTTGTAAGTAGCTGACAAACGATCCAGGAAATATGTGAATTCATAATCATAACACGCGGAAAACCAGCGCAATAGCAGGTCACGTGACCGTACTTTGGCCCACTGTAGTTTATACAAAATAATATACAGATTCATATTTTAGGTTGTGTTGTGTTATCTTTGGCCATTATTATTTGTATATTTGTTGGGAATCCTTCATGCATTTCATCTACAATATTTCAAGTTGTTGTAATGATGATACTTGCAAACAGGTGCTGTTAAATGGTGCTGAAGCATGCGTACTAGAGAGTGTTTAAATACAGTCTGTCGCGCTCTTTCAAACTACTTTTTGAAACTCTTATAAAACTTGGCTTCTAAGCTGGGCATTTGTGCTTGCTTATATGTGAGTTGAGGAAAAACTAGTCTGATCACTTACCTTTCCTTAACAAGACACATTATTTGCTGAATAATTCAAGCGTTTCAAGATGAGTTACATAGGCTACTAAAGTTTAGGAAGCACCAGAGTTATACTTGGGAAATCATGTAGATCTCAGTTAAAGCAAGAAATCTCAAAAACAACTTGCCTGAGGTTATACATATTTCTGCATATCCAGACCAGTAGACCAAGTCATTAATGCTTCATAAAAAGTACAGAATCACAGCAAAGAAATGTTGTACTACCCCTAACTGCATGGTAGGACTTCTAAAATGATTTATCAGGAGGAGGTTGTAGTCTGAGACAGTTTTGAATTCACTCTTCCATTATAAGAGGGACTCGCAGACTGAGCAGTAATGACCACAGATCCCTGACGTTCCTGTGAAAAGGAGTCAGAAAAGCCCTTGATTCAGATCTGAGAGGATCAGAAGATAACAAGTCTTGTTGGATGTGAGAAACATCAAAATGTACATTCAGTCGTATGTTTCTGATTTAACTTCTCTGAAGCGTTGCCTCTTGATTTTCTCTAGTAAAACTTCTCTGATGGATTTACATAAAGTTCCCTTTTATACGCTTGTATATTGCACGTTCAGCAGCCCAGAAGTACTTGAGCATCTATGATGCACTTAAAACCCGAATACCACTATCAAAATGCTATATATATTATGTGATGAAATGCATACTTTAAGTTTTGCTCAAGTGTCTAAATACTAGTATATGTTTAGACTATTTAAGTTGATGTCTGCTTATTTCCCAAGGAGCCAAACGTCTTATTGCTCTTCCAATACCTGACAAGGCAATATGAGAAAAAAATCCTTCTGCTTTTTTTTGGGCTTAGAGAATAAGCTATGATATCATATAAGCTATCATATTCAGCTATGAGGAAGATTGAATTTGCGAAACCCAGTTATTAAAACCGGCAATATGACTTTTTATTTAGCTTTCTTCATTTTCAATTATTCAAAAAACCCAGCAACTCATTACCTACTACCCAACAAAGAGAAAATAGATGTATAATATTCATTTGGAATCACCTATCCTCACTTCCTTTTGCACAAAAATAAAATGTTTTCAATGCGTATTCGACCTTTATTATTCAGCTTCATTTGAGAACGTATAAATAGAATGCATGTGAAATTCTTTGTAATCGCATGAAATGCACGCCTAAGTGAAATTCTTAGGTTAAGTACATTTAAAAGAGGGGGAAGAAAAGTGGGCAAACAGAGAGAGATAAAGCATCAAATATGCAGGGCTGCTGTCACTCGCCATGTGCCCGTCACTGTTTCAGTAATGCACTTCAGATTACAGCAGCTCTTTTCCAGAGATGCCACATTTGGTTTTCAAATGCACCATGGGAAAGGCTGCAGAGGGTGTTTTCATAAGACTGCTGACGATAGCATGAAAGAAACTTCTATTGGTTTGATATTAAAGAATAAAAAGTGAACTGCGTGGGGACAATCCTTCATTTAAGTAACCTATTCCTGTTTCTCCATTGGGTAACCATTTGTCATTATTTGGATCTGGACTTCCCGGCTGAGAAATGTTATTAGGTCAAATGTATAGCTATAATTCCTTTATTGATTTCTAGCTAATATGTTTGAGTTTTTATTCTCTAACACAGTAATGGATGGTTGCTGTTTGTGGGTCATATATTGTTAAAGGAATAGTTCACCCAAAAATTAAAATTTGTAGAATGTTTGCCTTCAGGCCATCCTGTAGATGTAGATAAGTGTTTTTTTTCATTGGAACACATTTGGAGCAATGTAGCATTCCATCACTTGCTCAGTAATTGATCCTCTATAGTGAATGGGTGCCGTCAGAATGAGTCCAAACAGCTGATAAAAACATCACAATAATCCACACCACTCCAGTCCACCAATTAACATCTTGAGAAGACAAAAGCTGTGTGTTTGTAAGAAACAAATGCACAATTAAGATGTTAGTCCATAATCCATAATAACGCTTCCTGCAGTGAAAAAGTTGTCTTGTCTGAATCAGGAGAGAAATATGCACAGATCAAACACCATTCTAAACAAGTATGTAGGTGGATTTTTATGTGAGGGAGGAGGACAATATGGACTTTTTCATTGGAAGAAGCGCGTTTAAGGATTATGGACTCATATTTTAGCTGAAAGCAATGGTTTAAAGTTAAAAACGTCTTAATGATGGAATTGTTTTCTTGGAAACATGCATCTCTTCATTTCACAAGACATTAATTGACAGACTGGAGTGGTGTTTGGATCAGCTGTTTGGAAACTGAGACAGAACAAAGTGTTTTAGCATTTATGGGTTTTTACATTTACCCAAGGCGGTAGGCATGCAGAAAAACTGCCCTCTGGGCTTTTCTCCATAAGGCAACCCTTAAAAGTAGCACAGAGGTCTTTAGTCTGAGTGCATAATTTAGTTTTCACACTGCAAGCTGTGCTGCCATTAAAAACCTGTAGTCGCCAGCATCATCGCCCTCCAGTGGACGCCCCATGAGAAATCATGTTTAAATGAGTGTGTGGAGTGTTTCATGTTTTGTTCATTGGACCTTTCAATGAGTTACATGACTTTACTTTTCAGATAAATAACTGTTATGCATGCTCTCGTGCTAAATCTAAAGTTTGGAGCAGGCATTAGGATTTAATAGAAAATCATTATTTTCAAATGAAACTGAAGCAGGTATTATAGTATTTTATTATAGTTACAAAAAGCGGCATTGAACCGTATCCTTGTACGTAATTGCATGGAAATGGATCATTATGTGTTATACTGGCCTCTCTATTTGCATCTGAGCTGTTAAAGCAAGTTTGTTTAAGCCGTAGTGCAATTGCAGCCCATGTGCATTTTAAAATGACTTTCGGTTAAAATAGATATTTGTTATCCTAGTCATAGTGTCTACTTGTCATCTATATTGACAATGTTTGTATTTTATACATCAACAATCTGGATTTTTATGACATTAAATTCAAATATTCATAATTAATATGCACACAGTGCTGTAGGTTTTTGCTGGTGTTGTGTTAACGAGTCTCATTAGCGGACTTGTTTATCTGCTTTGATTTTGTGCTAAAATAATTTGACCAGATGACAAGATAAATATATCTTCAGTGGTTTGCTGAAATATAGCATTTACTTACTAATTAGTTTTGAAGTATATTTTAGATTTAGCTTTCTGAATGTGAGTTTATTTTGGGATGTGTAACAGGAGTGAAGTGGGTGTTGTTAATAATTAATGTTTTCTTCTCATGAATGTCTTGTAAATGTTTTTTTCGTCTAGATCAGGTCAGTATGAATTCCCTCTGTGGTTTATGTTGGTTAGTGCTGGTTTGGTATTTTCCTGAGATAAACTTGGCAGGTGAAGTTGGTCAACTTTTTATCCTGTCGGACTTGGTCTTGTGCTTGTTGATGCATTTGTTGTATGATTTTAAATTATCAAGAGTTCTGGCTGACATAGATGAGGTTTTGTCAAATTGCACTGATGATTTGTCATATCCTTGGAAGCATAAGTTAAGATGGGTTGAACATTATAAGGTAATATCATGTTTTGAACGACATCCCATAATGTTTCATCAAAATGAAAGCTGTAAATTCATTAATATCCACATGTATTTACATTATAGCCATATAATCTCCAGTTTTCTGGGGATATGCTAAAAATAAAATGTTTTTTTGTTGTTGAGGTCAGTAAAAATATTGTCAGGACAAGAAAAAATCTTTATTGTTGGGCAACATGATTCAATGAAATGGATTATTTTTCAGTCATTATCATGAGCTCTGATATGCCAGCGTAACATTGATCTTATGGATTGATGGGCTTCATTTACAGGCTAAATACAAAATCATTAATATTTCATGCATTTAACATGTTGCTTTAAGAAAACATGCATTTAGTGAGCAGCATGCCCGTTTGAATTCTGATGCTGAAAATGAATAGTGATAACATCTGAATATGAAATAATTTCTTGCCAGTGGTAATAAATTGTGAAGTTTAGTGAAGTTACACGTGAACTAAATGCTTTAAAAGGACAGTGAAGGTAAAGAGAGCACTGGAGGAATAATTGTGGATGAAGGTCTCATGAAAGAAAAAGGAAAGTGTAGTAATGTTACACATAGAGAAGGATGAAAGGCATGCTCAGATGATGGTCTATCTGTCTCCGACCCATCGAGCTGTTGACCACATTGATATCCTTTTTCCCCTCTGATTTTGCCACTTAAAGAGGAGAGAGGCCTGCATTCGTCCCTGGCTTTCAAAGCCTTTCACTGAAGCAAATCCTCCTCAGGATGTACAAGTGATTATGGGTAATTACGTGTGGAGAATGGACACTCAAGGAGAGCCGAGTGTCTAGAGCCTGTCAGTCAAAATGCATGAGATGAAACCAAAACAAGGACCTTTTTTGAAGCAACATACATTCAGACTCTTGTGAAGAGGTGATTATTTGTTATTTCTTCTTTGAGTTAAACAGACACTGAAGACAATTATATTAAGTACAGCACGTAACATATAGAGGCCTCAAACAATAAAAGCTTTTTACATGAGAAACATAAACCTAAAAATGGCAAATGCTACCCATTTTACTTCTGTAATGCAACACCGCTGATTTTTCCCATCAGGAATTGATGTGTGTTTCAAAAACAATATTTCAGCGTAATTGCCTAAATTATACTAATATTAGCAATAAACTGCATGCCTTCGGCAAAAGTTGGTTTTAGCCAAATCTCAAAACAGAAACCACGCTGAACAGATTAGACGAACGCCATTAAAAATAAAAAGCTTCAGTAAGCTCTCATGTGATACGAGGCTCTGGGATCATTGATCTGCTGTAAAATCTTCTACGGAGGAGTCAGAGAGACTGTGCATTTTGTATCTTAAAGGCTTTGACCTTGGTTTCTACTTTGCAGGTCTAACGCCAGACAACGAATTGCATATACTGGCATAATTTTGTACCGTTTAAACAGAACAGTTGGTAGTACATTATTAACTTCTCACTGCCTTTTTTTCTTATACATTTTTTTCTCCGTTGAGCAAACTCATAATTGGATTTCAGGCCAATCTGGATTGGAGAAATCCTTCTAAAACATGAATAATTTCATTATCAGCCGAGGCATGAAGTTATTATAGATCGACCAGCAAATCGCTGCACGTTGTTTGAAAGTCATGTACATTTCTAATTTGAAATGTAATTCTTCGTGTTGACCTCGTGACATACATCCTTATGAAGTCCTTTGTATCTGATAATGATCTCAAATGTTAATCATTTAGTTATATTCCTGCCTCAACAGATTGCTGTACTACATAATGTGAATGTGACACTAAGTATGGGTCAGGATAGTCAGCTGGATCAGGGGCTTTTGCGGGTATGTCTATATAGGCAAATATATATATATATATATATATATATATATATATATATGCAGGTACATCAAAAAATGAAAATGGTGAAATAGTTAATTATATACTGTCAAGCAAAGCTGATTCAAACACTTGGGAGAGCTTCATAAGGAGTGAACTGAAGCTGGAGTCAGTGTATCAAGAGTCACCACGCTCAGACATCTTCAGGAAAAGGGATACCAAGCCACTTCTGAAACAGAAACATCATCAGAAACATCTTAACTGGGCTTAAGGGGAAAAATAACTGGACTGTTGCTCAGTGGTCCAAAGTCTGGAGGAAGGAGGGAGGAAGAAAAAGTCTGGAAGAAAAGGCACAGAATCCATGTTGCTTGAAGTGCAGAGTGAAGTTTCCACAGTCAGTGATGATTTGGGATGCCATGTCATCTGCTGGTGTTGGTCCACTGTGTTTTCTGAAGTCCACAGTCAACGCAGCCATCTACCAGGAAATGTTTGATCACTTTATGCTTCCTTCTGCTGACAAGCTTTATGGAGATGCTGATTTCACCTGCCCACATTGCCAATTGTACCAAAAGCTGGTTCAATGACCATGGTGTTATTGTACTTGATTGGCCGGCAAACTCGCCTGACCTGAACCCCACAGAGATACAAGACCCAACAATGCAGATGAGCTGAAGGCCGCTATCAAAGCAACCTGGGCTTCCATTACACCTGAGCAGTGCCACAGGCTGATCACCTCCATGCCACGCCACATTGATGCAGTAATTCATGCAAAAGGAAGCCCAACCAAGTATTGAGTGCATAGAAATGAACATACTTTTCAGAAGTCTGACATTTCTGTTTAAAATGTCCTTTTTTATTGATCTGATGTAATATTCTAATTTTCTGAGACACTGAATTTTAAGTTGTCATTATATGTAGGCCATAATCATAATAATTTCCATATATATATATATATATATACATGCATTTGTGAGCATGTGTATTTAGGCAAATACAGGTGCATCTCAATAAATTAGAATGTTGTGGAAACGTTCATTTATTTCAGTAATTTAACTCAAATTGTGAAACTTGTGTATTAAATAAATTAAATGCACACAGACTGAAGTAGTTTAAGTCTTTGGTTCTTTTAATTGTGATGAGTTTGGCTCACATTTAACAAAAACCGACCAATTCACTATCTCAACAAATTAGAATTCTTCATAAGACCAATACATTTTTTTTAAGTGAATTGTTAGCCTTCTGGAAAGTATGTTCATTTACTGTATATGTACTCAATACTTGGTAGGTGCTCCTTTTGCTTGAATTACTGTCTGAATTCGGCGTGGCGTGGAGGTGATCAGTGTGTGGCACTGCTGAGGTGGTATGAAAGCCCAGGTTTCTTTGACAGTGGCCTTCAGCTCATCTGCATTTTTGGTCTCTTGTTTCTCATTTTCATCTTGACAATAGCCCCAGAGATTCTCTATGGGCTTCAGGTCTGGTGAGTTTGCTGGCCAGTCAAGCACACCAACACCATGGTCATTTAACCAACTTTTGGTGCTTTTGGCAGTGTGGGCAGGTGCCAAATCCTGCTGAATAAAAATAAATCAGCATCTTTAAAAAGCTGGTCAGCAGAAGGAAGCATGAAGTGCTCCAAAATTTCTTGGTAAACGGGTGCAGTGACGTTGGTTTTCAAAAAACACAATGGACCAACACCAGGAGATGACATTGCACCCCAAATCATCACAGACTGTGAAAACTTAACACTGGACTTAAAGCAAATTGGGCTATGAGCTTCTCCACCCTTCCTCCAGACTCTAGGACCTTGTTTCCAAATGAAATACAAAACTTGCTCTCATCTGAATAGAGGACTTTGGACCACTGGGCAACAGTCCAGTTCTTCTTCTTAGCCCAGGTAAGACGCCTCTGATGACAACTGTAGCCAAATTCCTTGACACCTCTGTGTGTGGTGGCTCTTGATGCCTTGACCCCAGCCTCAGTCCATTCCTTGTGAAGTTCACCCAAATTCTTGAATCGATTTTTCTTGACAATCCTCATAAGACTGCGGTTCTCTCGGTTGGATGTGCATCTTTTTCTTCCATACTTTTTCCTTCCACTCAACTTTCTGTTAACATGCTTGGATACAGCACTCTGTGAACAGCCAGATTCTTTGCAAATGAATGTTTGTGGCTTACCCTCCTTGTGAAGGGTGTCAATGATTGTCTTCTGGACAACTGTCAGATCAGCAGTCTTCCCCATGATTGTGTAGCCTAGTGAACCAAACTGAGAGACCATTTTGAAGACTTAGGAAACCTTTCCAGGTATTTTGAGTCGATTAGCTGAATTGGTATGTCACCATATTCTAGTTTGTTGAGATGAATTGGTGGGTTCTTGTTAAATGTGAGCCAAAATCATCACAATTAAAAGAACCAATAACTTAAACTACTTGAGTCTGTGTGCACTGAATTTTATTAATACACGAGTTTCATAATTTGAGTCTGTGTGCACTGAATTTTATTAATACACGAGTTTCACAATTTGAGTTGAATTACTGAAATAAATGACTTTTCCACGACATTCTAATTTATTGAGATGCACCTGTATATATAAATATTTTTCCAATATTCTATGATCCAATTTTGTTGAGCCTGTGTGAATTGTATCCTCCGTTTCCTGTTCTGAGATGACAGGAGTGGTACCCGGTGTGGTCTTCTGCTGCTGGAGCCCATCTGTTTCAGGGTTCAACTTGTTGTGCATTCAGAGATTGTATTCTGCATACCATGGTTGTAACGAGTGGTTATTTTAGTTACTGTTGTCTTTCTATAATCTCTAACCAGTCTGTCCATTCTCCTCTGACCTCTGACATCAACAAGACATTTTCATCCACACAACTGCCGCTCACTGGATATTTTCTCTTTTTCGGACCATTCTATGTAAACCCTAGGGATACTTGTGCGTGAAAATCCCAGTAGATCAGCAGTTTCTGAAATACTCAGACCAGCGCGTCTGGCACCAACAACCATTCCACGTTCAGTCACTTAAATCCCCTTTCTTCCCCGTTCTGATGCTCGGTTTGAACTTCAGCAAGTCGTCTTCACCACATCTAGATGACTAAATGCATTGAGTTGCTGCCATGTAATTAGATGATTAGCATTTTTTTTTACCAAGCAATTGAACAGGTGTACCTAATAAAGTGGCCGGTGAGTATATGTGTATATGTATATATTAGGGGTGGGCATAGATTATTTTTTTTAATCTAGATTAATTTTGGAATTAATCTAGATTAATCTAGATTAAATGGCTCATTTGAATTCTGCCAAGGCATTCAGAATATGTGTGCTACCCAAATAATGACTAAAGTAAGTCTTTGAGAACGGGTTTCTCAAGCCAGGTGGCGATTAGACCAGGGGCATCTCCTGTTTCCAAAATGCATCACAAACTGCTTGAGAAAGCTGTTCTACTATGATAATTGGTGATGAAAATAAACTATGTTCAATAAGATGTACTTGTGTTTACTAACTGTTTATTCAGTTAAACATGAATTTTGAACTGTAGGCCTACATAAGAGGTCGTGATGAACTGTTTACAGTTTCCATTGGGAAGCTTCTAAAAATACATTTTCCCTGAAGCAAACCCGCGGTCATAGCTGCATCCATGTTAGCACGCCACGCCTGATGTGGTAATTTCACAGTAACGTTAGGCATACACACAGGTTCAAGCAGAGGGTGACACGGGAATGAATTCTCAAGTTCACATGAGACCTAAAGCGCATCCTGTTTGCTTAAAAGCGCAACGTTGCTGTTATTCTGAGTGCACACAAATAAACGAGTCTTTACAGATTCGAAAGATGTATTAGGCTACTTTTATCTGTATGACCAAAATGACGGAGATTTTAAGAGCAAGTGAGCGCACCGGAGCCTGTCCTGCAGCAAACGCTGCCACACAAACACTTCAATAGCGCACATTTCTCTAGGTTAACATCATATTGAGCGGCCATGTAAAGTTGTTACTACATACATCTTTCAGATGAAAAGCCATATTTGAGGTCGATGAATGATAGGTGAGCGTTTGGATGTCCTGCTCGATTGTATTACCACATAGACCAGCCATAACAATCTGTCCATCACGGACTGCAAGCCTCTAGTTCGAAGACTCGTTCTCGCCCCCTACAGTGCAATTTGGCTAGGTATACATCCGCTAAAATATCAGGGTGAAAGTCATCATAGCTTGCGTAGTATAGACCCAGCTCCCAACCCAACTTTGAGAATAGATTAACGGCGATATTTTTTTATCGCCGATAAGAGTCTCACGCACAGCACGCACGCCGATAACGGCCCACCACTAATATATATACATTAAAGTGAAAGTGACATGAGGCCAAGTATGGTAACCCGTACTCAAAATTTGTGCTCTGTATTTATACAGAAGATAGTTACATGTTTTCCAGAAGACAAATTAATTTAAAGTTACCCTGATTTTGTAAATAAAAAAATAATTCACGCCCCGGCTCTTAATGCATGGTTTTTCCTTCTGGAGAATCAGTGAGCGTTTGAATCTTCTGTAAAAGTTGTAAATGAGTCCCTCAGTTGTACTCGGTAAGAAAAAATGGATCTCAAAATCATACAGTCATTGTTGGAAAGGGTTCAAATACACAAAAATGCTGGAAAACCAAAGAATTTGTGGGACCTGAAGAATTTTTCTGAAGAACAGCAGACGGTTTAACTGTTCAGGACAAACAAGGGACTCATGAACAACTATCACTAAACAAAAAAACACAGCAGTGGATCATTCAGGTAACAACACGGTATTAATAATTAAGCGTATGTAAACTTTTGGGGTATTTTTTATAAATTCAAAAATTTTCTCTTGTAGACTACGTGTAAACATCTTTTATGTGAAATATCTTATTCAGGTCAGTACTAAATAAACAATAGCATGCATTTTGAATGATCGCTCTTACTTAGTAATAATAATCAACATTTAGCAGATTCTGCAAGGTGTATGTAAACTTTTGACTTCAACTGTATATGTATATGTATATATATATATATATATATATAAACAAAATATATCTATCTATCTGATCTCTTTAAAAACATATATAATAACATTTAGGGATGTCCTTTTTAAAAAGGCAGCTCTGTCTTTTTTTGGATATATGTAATCCTTGCTCAAACACTTGGCATTTATATCATCACTGTACTAATGCCAAAACAAGTAAATTATTTTTTTACATTTAAATATATATATTTTTTTATTGAATTTTATGATGTTACTTTTTACTCTATTGTACTGAAAAAAATGGTGTAGAAAAAAATAACTAATTGGTATTGAATTTCACTAATAATTTGTGTGATAGTCTCATATGTGCACAGTTTTTTTGTTTTCTGTGGACCCATAAAATAAAATTATATACGTTCTAAATTACAAATCTGTATGAGTTATAAATAAATTAGTATCTATTTTGCATGCTGTGGTTGACGTGCTGACAGTAATTGTAGTCTGTCACTCTAAAACAGTCTCTGAGAAGTTGATCAAATCACAGTATGTTGGTCTTGAATGTGTTTGCATTCTTGCATTCATAAAAAGGGCTCCATCAGCTGTTTGTGAATGCAGGAGCACATCTTATGTGAACATCCCTCAAGAAAACAGGTCTGATCGATGTGTGGCGGACACGACCCCAAACAAGCTTAATTAAACCGCTTCGCAGTTGATTTTTATAAGCGTGTAGTCGTGCACATCTCTAAGTGTGACATCATCGTCCCATCAGTCTCCTTGCCATGTCATGTTCGCTTTGATTGATGAGTGGCATTTGAGAAATTGCTCTGAGACTAATGTCGCATGTCGTTTGCAGGGCGCAAATATTTCTGCACAGTCTCCCGTGGCGGTGCGTTTTAATTAGCTTCGGAAGCATACGAGACAAGCAACATGACGTTGGCGAATTTGTGCCCATAATGCTCAGTAAGCCAGAGCGTTGCGTTTGCTGACCGAGGCTTTACATGTTCATTGAGCGATTATGTCACTTCGCTATCCTCAGGGTCGCTGGTGAGGCTCGTACTTAATTGCAAATTTGCAGTCTGTAGAAATCTAGTCATCGAGTGGCAAATGACTATTGAATACACTCCAACAACGCCGGTGTCAACTGTTTTTTTCCATCTGTAGGAGGAATAATGATGATATGGGATTTCAATCCCCAGTTGTTTTACAAAAGCAATTAAGCGTTGTGTATGCAACGTTCAGCATGAAATCCCTCAATATGGAAAATGTCGAGTGTCATTTTGGAGCAAATCTGTATGCGCGTCGATTTCTCTGTCCTCAGATCTGAGCTCTAGATTTGCCCTTTAATGCTTTGAAAATCTTTCCTTTTATATTTATAAGAACAATTAGTGCCTTCGTTTCACGCTCAAGTGCGTGATAATACACGCCTCAACCTGAGGCCTCTGTTGATCTTGTTTCCAATCATCTCGGGCCTTGTCTGTTAATTATGTCCAATTTTCATGGACAGTACAGCAATTATCAAAGACTCATGGCAACCGTTAGCTCCCCGCTGCTATGCACTTCATCAACGTTATTTAATGTTTAAAGTATACGCTGTGATAATGCTAATATCTATCATATAGAAGTGGAAAGTCTTGCATGTAGTACTTACGGTTAGAGGTCAGTTAGGGATGGGGCAGCAAGCATTAGTAGCAACTTTGAGTTGAAACAGTGTACACTAAAAATACAGCATGGTTCTAAATAAAACAAAGACCATTTGAATACATTATACAAGAAAATAGACTGTAAAAAAGTGTTTGATGACCGTGGTGTGTTTTTACAAGAAAGTTATTGTTTTTGAAGTTGTAAATAAAGATATTGAAGTGTCTTTTATATGAAAATACAGTTTTTTAATACATTTTTTAAGTTATAAATGTATTTGGTTATATGTATATTTGAAGTACTACTACTACTACTACTACTACTACTACTACTACTACTACTAATAATAAAACACATTATTGGAGTATGTTTTACAAGAAAACACAGTGCATTGTTTTTCCAAAGTTCTATATAAAACAAAGATTATAGAAGTGATTTTTCCCTGTAAAACTCTGTAAAAAAATATTTATTTTAAGTTGAAAATAAAACATTTGAGTATGTTTTATTAGAGAATACAGTGTAAAAATGATTTCTAGAAGTTGTACATAAAAATCATTTGAGTACTTTTTTTTACAAGAAAATAGATTATAAAATGTATAAAGTTGTAAATAAAGTTGTAAATAAGTAAATTGATATGTTTTAGACGAAAACAGATTATCTTTTTTTGGAACTTTGGAAAAATTATATTGTAGTGTGTTTTACAAGAAAATACACAGTACGTTTTTTGTTTAAAGCGGTAGGTAAAACCGATTGTTGGAGTACGTTTTACAAGTAAATATTTCTACTTTTCTATTTCTTTCCACTTCATTATTAGTTGAACTCAATGTGTCAAGTTATTTTCCCAGTTTAATATATGTCTTAGCCAATGGCACTAACAAACAGCAGCTCAACATTTGTGAGAATCCGAATGCAGTTTTACTCACTTCGTAAATTGTTAGGGACAGAAAACACGATGGCCTCTTGCAAAGAGGGCTAAAGAAACAGAAAAGTAAGTGAGCAAGTGATGAGGGGAGATATTTCCATTTCTAGAGCTTGCAGTAATCTGCAGTGAGTTTACCTGTTCTCCAGCAGAGCCTCGGGAGCCCTGCTGCTTCAAGGCGTGTTAGTCTTCCCTCAGCTCGGGCGAGTGGCAGAACCATCACAGATGAGTGCGAGATGGAGAGAAACCCGCGGCCACGTCCTCCTCCGAGAGCAAATATTTCTGTAGATGGGCGACGTGTCATTTAAATAGAAGAAGGTAAAGTGCAAGGCGTTGAATAATCCATACGTGAGATGTATTGTTTGTTAGCGTGTGTTTTTGGCAGGCGGTTGCAGAAAATAGCAGACTAGTGGAAAAAGGCTAGATAAGGAAAGAGCTGACAGGTGATCTATTCCCTTTCTAGGCTCTAAAGGGTTGCAGGTAAACAGAGTGTCAATCATCAGGATTAGTTCACACACAAACGCCGGCTCCTCTTTGTTGCACGCTTGGGGGAAACTCTGCAGCGATGTCATCCACTGTGTCTGTGCCAGATTTCAAAAGATGCAATATCATGATTGGGGATGAAAACAATTTACAGACACGTCTGTGCTGTGGCTCAATACGCCTGTCATATATCTGCTTATGGGTGGAATTAAATAAAAACCTTTTTTAAATCCGTCATCCTTGATTCCAAACCTTGATATTGTTATTTTTCTTTATATTTAAGATATTTTAAATAAATTCTAATAAATGATAAAGACCATATAAAGACAATAACAGTTCATAGTGTCTGTCAAGCTCCAAAACACACCATTAAAAAGTAGAATAAAAGCTTTTACTGTTACAGTACTTTTATGGTAGTTTTTATCCTTTCTTATGGGTTTGGAATGTTTATGGTTAATCAGTTGTCATTTAATCATGTGATTCTTTTTTTATCGGTTTCAGCCAGGGTTATTGTGGTTTACTTAAGCTAAAACCATAAAGTTACTTGAAATAAAAAAATGGAACTGAGAAGAACTGGAACTGTTAATTGGAATAAAATATTGAAAAACATATTTCGGCTAGCTGCCGAACAAAAATGACAATCACACAACTAAATTATAAAAAAAAAAAAAAAAAATGAATTCAAATAATAAATAAAATATATATTATCTTAATGATACTATAATAATTATCTAAATTACAGTGAAAATGTGTGATTTACCGGATAAATAAGGATTTTTATCCCCTCAAAACTTCAATATTATACATTTTAAAGATTGGCATGGATATAGAAAATCATATTCTTTATAAAAATTGCAATGGAGACTTTAACACATAACACTTAACATTTTAAACTTTGTTATATATAAAGGTTTTTAAAATAAGAAATATCTTGTGTCTGTGTTTATTTATTTATTTATTGGGGTTTGTCTAATTCATAATAATTTTAAATGGTCTGTTGGCTCCCTATGGAAGTTTGCTGAGGCCTCCTTTTAAAAAGCACTGGTCTAAATGTATTACAATTACGAAAATTGACTGGGTTTTAAGAACAACTGCTAGATATGTAAGGCTGCTAATATTACATAGCCGTAGCAAATAATGGCATGCATGTTTATTTTCTTAATATAATTTTTTTCGTAAACGTTTGCTGTATTATGAATATCAGGAATGATTGATAATACAGGGGACTGACAGCGTTGTTACTCCCAGCAGGAATGAGTTGTGAACGAGGCCCTCAGAACAATATCAGATGCTAAAGGTGTTTTATGGTCAGGGGACGTTGTGGATTTGAAAGGTAAACAAACACACGTTGTCTGAATGCTGAAGAATCCGGCCTCGGACTGGATCCTGTGTAACTTATAAAGGCTTGTTCGTGGACATTGTGTCTTCTGGCTCTCTAGCCTGAAGCTATGCTGAACCAAGACAGACCATGATATCAAAAATGAAATCTGTTCTTGGTGAATAAAAAATAGCACTGTGTCCACAGGACTCTGGAGTTCTCTGTGTGTGGACATCCATTTACCTCGACACATTAGAGCTCTTCGGACAGGACCGTTTGTACACATGGAACTATTTGTGCAGGACTAGTTTTGGTAAATTTGTGTTTCAGAGATTTACTGTAGTATCAGCGCATTGGTTTTGTTACGCAGCCTCTGCAATGTTACTGAGCAAATTATGTGTGTCCTTTCCAGAGAGGAATATCTGTTATAGCGGATATATGCTTCTGAATTATTTAGAAGTTTCTGATTGTCTGCCTTCATTATGGATTGCTGATTTTTCAGAAATTCAGTAGTTAGAATCTGCAGTTTAAATGCATCGTGTTGGCATCCCATTTAATGCAAAATAAATAAATGAAATAGAAATATAATATATTATATATATTTTTAATAATGTTTATTATTATATTATATTACAGTTGATAAAAAAATATTTTAAGAGTTCAGTATTTCAGTTTTGCTTTAGGACAAGGTTTCAAGTACTTATGTTGGCGTCTCCTGTTTACTGTGAAAACATATTGAACACATTTATAAAATAAATGGATAAATAAGTAAAATAAAATTATATTTAAAAAAATTGAAACATTAAAATTAATAATAATAATTCTGGTTTAACACAATAAATGATAACAAAAGTCAAATGATCATCAAAAATGTTAAAGTCTAGTCTACATGAAATCAAAATGGACAATATTTATTCTGCTAGCGCACATCGTTAAGTTTGCTGTGGTAATCTTTAATCAAAATTCCATTTGCATCTGCTCTGGAATGGCAGTCCTTCTCTGGATTGGGCAGACTATTCTTAACCACGCCCCTCCAACCGTTAGTGAGAGATGAGAGGAGGAGCACAACAATAAAACCCCGCCCCTACTCAATATTCAGTCTCAGCTGGAAATACATCACATACTGAAATAAAGAACTGAACAAAAACCTTTGGTTCACGTGGAATTTAAACTTAAAACTTGATTGTAAAGTTAATTGTAGCCTTTTATATTTTGTAGAGATTTTAAAGTGCTTCCTTTTTTTCCATTTAGTGTTAAAACAAATGTAATAAAATGCTGTAATATTATAAAATTGTAATTTGTAAAAACAAATTAAATAAGTTATTGTAATTAAATATATATATATATATATATATATTACAATGTATATAATGCTGGCATAATGCAATATAAATGATTAAAACAGACGAAATTATCAAAAATATGTTCAACTTTAATTGTAAGTTAATTGTAGAAATACAAGTACTTGGTTGATTCCATTTTATGTTAAAATAAATTGAAATAGGCTATTGTAAAATAAGTAGTAAATAAATAAACATGTAAATATATTACAATTAATATAATTATGAAACAAATAAAATATCATACAAATGATTATAAAAATATTAAATAATTCATTATTTATAAAATAATTAAATATAAAAATTAATTGTAAAATTAATTGTAGCTTGCATGCTTTTGCTTCAGGGCCAGAAGTTTGAACTAAAATGTTCATTTATTTTGCATAGTTAATAGTTTACAGCAACAGTCAGATAAACTGACATCGGTTTAATTTGATTAGCTTCTGCCAGAAGAAACTCCACTGAAAATGAATTTGCCTCATATAGCCTATCGTAGAGTCTGAGTGGACGTATATGGCCTTTGTCATCAGCATAGGGAGAATATGTTTTTCCATTTTAAAAGATAATAAGCCTTATTTATTTTCTGTTGTAACTGTTCATGATTATATGGTTCATTTAATTGTATTATTTTCATTTAGCCCCGTTTCTTCCATGCAGTCCAGATCCAATCAGAACGGACCTGAGACTCAACTGATTGGACTTGACCGGATAATGTGCTCGAAACAAACGTCCCACAATGCACTGCCTTTGAAGTTGACAAAAGAACTCTTGGGGGCAAAGAGAGAAATGGAAGCATGTGTTCGATAACATTTATACGAGTAAAAGAGATGATGAAAGCCACGATCCTCTCTCTGTAAAAGCCTCCTCGTCCTTGATGTGAGGTGGTGGAAACGTTTCTCCCTGCACTTCAAAAGTTGTGCTGAGTCCAGGCCCTTTTGAGTATCTGCTTTAATTGATGTCACAGACCCTTTAGTGATGAAACAATCAGAGCGTCATTATGTTTGAAACCGCTGCGCTGCGAGCCACAAACACTTTCCAATTGATCTTCAGCAGCGGAGACCTCTCCTCTCCAATTTACAAGGGCTTCCAATCACCAGACACTAGTCTGGTCTGAAACAGAGAAACCTGGTGGCAACAGCATTAGCATAATATTTCTGCTTCAGACTTTATAGAATAGTTATGTATGTATTTATTTTATAATCATTGCAGTTTAATAACGGCATAAGGTCATATTAGGTTTGAACTATTTTACTAGTTTTAATATATTTAATATTTTCCTATTTTACTTGGTTTTAATATTTCGGCTTCGAATTGTATTAAATAACTATGTAATTATTTATAGGCCTAAACTATATTGAATTAATTAATAAATAAAAATGTTTTACACAGTTAGACAGTCATCACAATCGTTGCCTTTTGAAGTTTAATAATCACATTAGGTTGTATTGTGATTTCAGTTTTTTCAGTTTTTAAGAGGTCTTGTTTAAATAATGAAGGGCTGCTTTTAAGAGTTTTGCTGTGTTTTTCCGTCCAGCCAAGGGCATCGTCCTGCCTGCTTATCAAAAGAGCAGCAAGTGTCTTTGAAGCCTTTGAAGGCATCAACCCAAAGTTTCAATGCCGTAAGATCTGCATCTCCGAGCACATGAAAACAAACTCAGATGAAGTTCAAGTCCTGACAGAGAAACGTTACGGATCAGCTGAGTTCTTTGAGTAATTGTAGGTAAACTCAGTGGACGCGGAGCGTTATTAACCTCATAAAGACCACGGCGAGGAGAATTCACAATTAAAGCTGTACTTTCTGAGATTCAGCAAATTAGATCTCAGCATTGCTCCATTAAATGCTCACAAGGTGGAATTATAAGATATGATGTTGCAAATCTCATTCATTAAGACTCAACTAATTAGAAAAGGCCGTAGGCGGTGTGTAAATGATTGCACATTTTTATTCGACAACTACAACCGGTGTCAGGTGTGTAAATGGAGTGAGAGCCACTTCAGCCTCGAGCACAATTCATCTGTTTCTGTGTATTCTTCAGATTTAAGTAACATTTTCCCAATTTAGCCAAGTAATTATCCCCATTCTTCTCTATGGCTGCCGGTGTGCTGTAAGGACGAACGCTGCACCACCTGTTTGTCCTTTAAAAGCAGTATATTAATCTTGGTTTCTTGCTGCATTTAAAACTAGTCTGAAGTTTCTAAGACCCGTTCGAGTTACTTCAGCAATGCCATCGATAATGGAAAAGGCTGTGCCATTGATAAGACTAATTTATACAAATGTGCATTCTGGCCAACGGCATGGAATAGGTTTCAATTATGAAAATGATTTCTGTCATTATTGGGTTTTAGCTTCAACATGCATATTTATTTGGAAATAAAAGCCGTTTTGGATTGTTTAAATCCAACATCATCAAATTGTTTGATAGTATTGCCTCAAATTGAGAGAGAGACTAATTGGAGATGCCCAGTCAAACATAAAATTAACTCTGCATAATAATACTATCAATAAAACCATAGAAATGCTCATATTAGCAAATTAGCAATGAGTTCCTGAGCTCTTTAGGGACAAAGAAAAGGAAAAATAGAGATGTGAAGGCGGTTTGATGCGTCATGCTATAGCATCATCACAATCTCATGCATGTTCAAAGCATATTACATTTTAATTTCAGGCAAAAATGTGGTAACACTTTACTCATTAAATCCTTTATATAATGCATTATAGAAGTTTTGAATGCATTAATTATGCATTTTAATGAATGCATTGCATGATTTCATGAATAATCGTCATCAGTTATGAGGCATTATAATACTTAACTATTGTTGCTACGCCTTTATAAAGTATAATGCATTAAAACCTACAAATTTTATAATGCATTTGGTTGCAATTCTTTTTGAAAAGATAATGCATTACATACAGGTACATTGTAATGCATTGTATCTTTCTAAAGGTGTAACAATGAGTAGTTAAGTATTATAATGTATGATAATTGTGATTAAAGTTATTCATGAGATCATGCAGTACAATATTATGTACATTACAAGGCTTAATTAATGCATAAAATACTTTTATAATGCTTTATAAAGGCTTTAATTGAAATTTTTGCCCCTTTTATGGGTAATGATAGGTTCATATTTTGGTTTTGAGAGTACCCAACAACAGGTTGACATGCATGCAAGGTCACAAAACACTTTCATTGTCTTATAATATGCATTTATTTTTTACCTTGCTTGCTCAGACGCCAAACGATTCATTCAACGATTGATTTTTTCAAACCCCTCCTTTGAGTGATGCTAGTCTGCGGTGATTGGTCGATTTGATTTCCATTTCATTATAAAAGCAGCGTTTGTGAGTGCAGTGCTGCTTTGTGCACAGCGTTACCGGGGAAACCGCGGCACCTAGCGGCAAAGAATGAATTTGCATTTTCATTCAGACCAACACGAAAATACCAGCAAGTGGGCGGGCAATATACTAATGTTTCATATTGACTTTTACATGAAACGGCTTGGGATTCGTTTTAAAAATAGCTTGTTTCAATGATTTAGAGTCGACTCTTTCCTTTGAGAGAAAATATGGTGCACTTTCAGATTTAAAACTTTGCAGGATGTTCACTTAGAGCTGTGTTACATACTGCATAAAAAATCCATAATAGGGGCTTTAAGTAAATAAATGTTTGCCAAAATGTTTATTTAGCGATGAATCGATGCGTCACCTGGCCTTTTTTTGTTTGTTCTAAGCTCAAATAAGTCTTCTCTTTTGGTGGCTTTTGGTTTACTTTCAGTTGACTTATCTATGCATCTGCAACACTTTTCATGTGGGTATCAAAGCACTGCATGATGTTGTTTATGATGCTTATGCCATTGTTTTGTTTTAGTACTGATATGAGTCATGTTGTGCAGCTTTTAAAGTTTAAGTTACATTGATGTCATTGTGGATGAGTTTTGTAGCAGGTATTTTAATTTGACCTGTATGTGATATCTCCTGTTTGTTTATTGAATCTTATGTTTTTCCCTGCTGACATTGAAAGCCAAACACCTCCAGGCAGATGCTTTTATGCAAAGCAAATTACATTGCATTCATGTTGGACATTTGATCAGTTCATGCATTCCCTGGGAATCCAACCCATGACCTTGCTGTCGCTAGCACCATGCCTTGCTGTTTGAGCAACAGGCATGATAAATCATGATGGAAAACCGCCTCTGAAAATCCCTCGATATCTCAGGCAACAGATGACTGAAGTGTTTCACATTGATGGTGGTGTGCACTGGTTTTTATCAGTCTGCTAGTAAGATAAATCATTTTTAAGGGGTCCATGTTGGTGGAGGCTGTCAGGTGTTTAGTAGAAGATAAACTAGATAATCACTATCAGAATTATGTTCTGAGTTACTCTATTGGTCAAAAGTTGAAAGAAGTCTCTTCTGCCCAAAACAAATCCTGAAAATTTAATTATTTACGGTTTCCACAAAACATTTGGCAGCCCAACTGTTTTCAGCATTAATAATAATCAGAAATATTTCTTGAGCAGCAAATCAGCATATTAGAATGATTTCTGAAGGAACATGTGACACTAAAGACTAGAGTTATGATGCTGAAAATTCAACAATTTATCACAGGAATAAATTACATTTTACAACATATTCACATAAAAAGTGGCTATTTTAAATTCTAATATTTCATAATTTAACTGTAAAAAATGCAGCCTTGGTAGCATAAGAGACTTCTCTCAAAAATGTTAAATGATTTCAAACTTTTGACCGCCACTGTACGTCTTGTTCTTTGCTTTCAAATGACCTCAGAATTTGAATATAATCTTCTTGCGATTGTTCAGATAAATGCAGCAGCACATCCCAGTTCAAAAGCTGTTCGAAATCTCTCCCATTATCAGATATCAGATGAAGAATGAGGATCTGCTCAGGTGACGCTGTACCTTGATCTACTGAACAGGGCACCATTAACTACAGTACCCAGTGATACTATTACAGCACAGAGTGTCATTGAGACTCGGAGCTCTACTGAAAACCTGGCTACCCGCCAAACACTAAGAGGTGCAGATTAAACATTTGCTCCTTTTGCCCTGTTCTCCAGGGACACCTCGTTGGAAGGGGAGAAACGCAGATCTTATCTCGCTCGCATTATTTTCCGAACCTCCCGTTAAAATCAGAGAGCCCTTCTGCCTCCATGCTATCCTGCATTACATGTCCTATCTGCTGTTTGTCCCTTACGTGATAACAGCCAATGATTTGTAAATGCAACTTGACAACTGAGAGCAGAACAATGACTCGTGCGAAAGGACAAAGAGAACGAGCGCTGGATAATCGGAGGTGACGCACAGCTTTAGAGTGTAGTTGTGGTTCATGGAGAATATGAAATGGGAAGCTAGATATTAAAGCCATCATTGTGTCTTATCTGTAGGTTTGCATTCGAGGAAATTATTATTAGCCTATAAGTAGGGCATTAGGGACCTGCAGTGGCATTTCATTTATCGATAATGTATTAATTAATAATGTATCAATTGAATCAATTTTGTTTAATAAAAAAAAAATAATAAAAAAAATGTATGTGTTTGTGTGTGTGTATATATATATATATATATATATATATATATATATATATATATATATATATATATATATATATATATATATGTATGTATATGTGTGTGTGTGAGACCCTCTCTGTGAAAACCCAGCTAAAGTCGATTTTTTTTATTTACTGTTTTCTACATAAACTCATCCTTCATAAGGTAAAGAACATTCTGTGAAAATGTAACCTTCATATCTTTAATATTGACTGAGTAAGGTCATGTCAAAGATTTAAATTATAGTGAAATGAATGGTCGAAATCCAACTTTGATGCTTGTTATCTCATAATTAGATTGTGACATATATTTATATACACATTTTATTTTTGTTAAAAATGCAATTTTAATATTTTGTTTTGAATTTCTAAAATGTCTTATATACACACTCTTAATACTAAAAAACAATAATTCTAACAAAAACTAAATTAGATATTATATATATATATATATATTTTTTTTTTTATAAAATATAATACAATTATATAGTTTTTTGTTTTTTTAGCATTATGTAGAGAGAGAGAGAGAGAGTTTCATTATTTGTAATCAAATTCATTTCATTATTTCAAATCATCTTTTTATATTTATCTTTTAAATCGTTAAGTTATTCATATTTATATATCAGTTTATCATATATATTTTTCTCTATACATGTCAAATGTAAATGCTATTACACATATAATATAATTTACATAATACTAAGTCTATTTTTATATTATATATATTATATAATCAAATGTAATATATATTTTTGTAATATAAATCTATATTTTGTGAAGTGTTTTAATCATCTTTTTGCCTTCCAGGGGGCAACAAATGATTTTTAAAATAGATACACTAGATATATCATTCAATAAAAAACAGGTTTGTGTCTTCTCTTGTGTTCATAATATAGATTATAGTTTTAGGGCGTGAAGTTTTAATCGTCTTTGATTATAACCTCAAAGCAGATTTATTGAGCTGACACTGTTTACTCTCTGTAGATATGAGAGGTCATAATTGGTTGGCTTAAATAATCTTATTCATAATGGATCCACACATGCTGTTATCCAGAGGGGCTTACAAAGAATAATTTATGTGGCCTAATGCAAGTAATTAGACGACACGAGGAACCCCGGCACAGATGCTCGTTACTAAACACTGTATTGTTTACATAATGTCATCCACTGCCAAACATACTCCTGTAAATACTGAGACTGCTTTTGGAAAGTACGGTGTGAACTGAGCGCAGTGTAGGACACCAAGTCATACTACATTTGACCACCAGAACATGTTGCATGAAATATGCATCCCACAATGCCTTGCACACTACTTGAATGGAATACCAGCACATGCTTAATCCATACTGCACAGTAGACTGAGTGCTGCCTGCTGTCTTTTCCCAAAAAGTCCATATTATGCAACATTTAAAGAGTATTTGCATTGTACATTTAATTCAGGAAGGTGTCCCTTTCAATTTCAGAAATAAAGTACAGTTATTATATTATATTCGGCCTATATTATATTTGACAATTGTTACCTTTTAACATATGTTTTTGGCTCTTTAATATTATTTTGTTAAAATTACATATGCATTTTTAAAACAGTGATATTTACATTGCATGTTTAATTTATTTTAATTTCACATTTTTTTAAGTAGCATTTGACAAGTGACAAAAATTTGACAAAATCAAAACATGAAAAGATAAAACAAAAACAAGAAACAAGTACAAAATATAATAATTATTATTATTATTTAGTTTTGATAATGGAAATAATACTTGTGAAAATGTGTTTGTTCATATATTATATTATATTATAATTAAATATTTGTAATTTTAATCTTAACATCTTTTTTGCTTTAGTATTTCATCATTTTTATACAAATGCAAATGACCTGTATCTTTTTTAGGTAACTGGACAGCACTCACTGAATTAAACATGCATCCTAGACGTTTTCAAACACCGCATCCTGCATTCTGTCACATTCTGTTTTTGAGACTAGTGTGCATTATACGGTGTACACCGCTCAGTATGCTAGTATTTCTTTCATCGCTCAGAAGGACAGATGGTTGCAGTGACAGCCAAAAACCTCACGCGTGTAAATGAGGACATATGAAAGACTTACTCAATCTTGAATCATATTTTTCCTTTGAGGACGTCTCCCGAAAGGCAGGTTTTGTCATATTTATGTCTCTAAAGTATAGTGAAGTAAACAAACATACACAAACAGGACTATCAGGCGTTACGAGTAAACAGGTGGACTGGTATCAGAGATAGTTAATGTAATCTGTATTCTGCAGACAGATGGACTTCTTGAAGGAACCTGAGAAGTTCACTCAGTCAAAGAGATCAAATAGTTTGTGAGATAAACAACGAATCGGTCAGGCACAAGTTTGCTACAACTCCATGAATTTAAATGAGATGCTCTGGTAGGTTCTGCTCTCAGTATAAATAGGAAGCGTGAAGAAGGATCATGTTTACACACAGGCCAAAGGTACGAGCCACCAGGGCTTATGAAAGCGATCTCTTTCTCTTAACAGATCTGTCCCGTCACGAAACACAATCACGCAGGATTTCCTCACAGTTTCAGTCTCCAGTATCCTGATATGTGTTTTTAAAGCTTTCATCCACATGTCGATGCCTGCTGGTTATTATTCCAGCTTCCAGTGTTTCTGAATGTACTGAAGTTATCACTCACTCTTGAGTTTGTTTGAGACGACGCTGAGGACTAACGCTTCAGTGCTGCAGGCCAGCGTCTGCATGTCTGTGATTGCTGCAGAGAGGGAAAGCTATGCCTTTAGCTGCATATTTTGGGCTATGCATTTTTTTGTATTATGTGAACCAAATGATTTGTATGATGTTCGGTTCTGTTAATGCTCTTGAACATCTGTTGATGTGAATTGAACAATACTTGATGAACTACAGCGTGTCAAAGCTATTGAAAGGATGTGCATGTTTGTTGATGTAGCGTTTAAAAACCTTTCTTTCTAGACGATACATAAACAGAAGGAGAAAACTAAAATAAATAAAATCTGTTGTTTCTAATATTTTATTTAAATAAATAAGTGTATTCTTTAAATATTTAAAAAAGATTAGGACACTGTGTCCTTTTTGTACAGGACAACAGATGCACAGATAGTATTCCAGACAAAACATCTACAGAAGGAGAAAAACTAAACAAAACTAAAACAATAATATCAAAGTGTGTGTGAGATCGATACATAGTTTAAAATGTTAGTGCATGTTATGTAAAGAGATAAATATTTAATAATAATATTTAATCATTAAAATTATATTTAATAATTTAAAGATTCATTTAATCCATTATTTTATTTTAGTTTTTTTAGAATATAGAACAAAAAGTATTGTTTTTATTTATTTTGTTGTTGATTATTCTCCTGGAAGAGATAAAAAAAAGTGTATGAAATTTGTGTTTTATTCATGTGAATGTAAAAATGGCTGTTAAGATGCTGATAAAATGATATATTCTCTATTCAGTGTGTCTGGTGGGTGAGAAATGTAATGTACCACCTTGGCAACAAAAACATCCAGTGAAGGATTTAAATGAATCATTCAAAAAGCCTCATCAGGCTCAAATGCGGTTTGCAGCGTATTACTCCAAGATCCCTTTCCCATGTTTATATCCATTCTGCAGAAGCCCAGTCATTTTCCTGCTGGAAACATCTACAGATTCTGTCTGAATATGAGCTTTCATAAAAGAATACTTGATGGAGTCATTAAGTTTAACCAGATTTGGAGCCAGAATCGTTAAATTTGTTACGATTCTCTTAGTTTGAGGTTTATTTTGTTTATTTGTTCATCTTCATTGCTTTGTTTAAACCTTTAACAAAGTCAGTTGCAGGGAGATTTTTTTGTACTACTAATTTTTATTACTGTAAATAACATTTAAACCATATTTTCTTAAGAAAAAGAAAGACCATACAAATGAATAATAATAAAAAAATAAGTTTCTTTCCCAGAAAAACATATACAGAAGGAGAAATCAAAAAAGAAAACACAAAAATGAATATATAAAATTGAGATAATTTTCATACTCGTATTCATATACTTCATTATTTAATTAATTAATATGTTATATATGAATTGGATAAAGTATTTTTAAACAAATACATTAGACAGTTTGGGCTTTTTCGTTGTTTTTATGTCAAACGTGAAGTTGCAGATGTGTTTAGTTGGTGGCAACTGTTGCTGTGTTGCTGTGTTTAATTCATATTTAGAATAGGCATGTGTTTATAATCAAAGAAAATAATTATTTATATTTGTGCACAAAATCGCTTTGATATTCTCCACAGGGTTCCAACATTAATTACATTTTAATTCACCGGCGTTCTGTCACTTTAAATTACCATAATATTTCCAATTAGGACCAACTGCATGACTACTTAGATCGTTACTCTCACTTAAAACAACACGCTTCGTTTTATGTGACGAATAGCCGTATTTCGGGAATGTAACATTGTATTGCCTTAAATGCATAAATGTGTGAGATTAATAACTGTCAGATGAGAGTTATGAGGAGTGAGTGATATGTAAATTCAGTCCAAGGCTTTGATAGCGTTGCATGGCTATGAATAATTAACAAGTTAATTATCATTCCGTTAGGGCAGATCTTTCCCAACAACACTTTGAATGATAATGACAGATAAAGTTAGCGTTATTCACCCTTATTTTTCCTGCTAGTACTGTCCTCCCACTTTCCGTCTCGGGAAGTTATGGTAAAAGGGTAGTCGGCGGCTGAAGTAGAGAAGTCATCAGACTCTGAGCTCTCTCCTGTAGTGTTCTAATGAGCGAGCCGTGCGATATCAGCGCCCACCGCATGACCCCTATCTAACTATCCACACACACTTGTCCTTTAGTCATCAGCTCTAATGAGTGGACCAGTTATTTGGACTGTGGTGGTTTGTGCTCGGCTGAAGTTTTTAGTGATTATATGGCATGAGATGGTAATTACTCTTTGCAAAAATAGAGACATCTCTCCCTCATCAATGAGAATGCATTGACATCTATTTGCAGGATGTTGTTATCTTCTTAATATTTGTAATGAAAGTCACTTAATGTCATTTATTTTATCTGGAAGTTGATGAAAACCCTGGTGCTTAAACTGACTACAGTCAGGTTTCTCTTCAGGTTAAATACTATCATAGTTTGATGGGAATCTAGAAGAGCATGCTTATTAAAGTTGATATGTTTTTAGCTAACTCACATACAGGTTAGTGCACAGAGGTTTGAAAGAGACTATTTCCTTTTTGAGGACTGAAGCAGGTTTGTTACCAATGCGCTACGCAAATGTGAATGCATTTTCTAAATGTAGTTTTGTGCTAAATTATGTTTCAATTAAATTACAGAATTGATGACCATCATTTAAAAAAACATATATATATATACAGTCATGGCCAAAAATATCGGCACCCTTGCAATTCTGTCAGAAAATGCAACACTTCTCTCAGAAAATTGTTCCAGTTGCAAATGTTTTGGTATTCACGTGCATATTGTTTTTGTTTGCACTGCAACAACACAAAAAAACTGAGAAGAAAAGTCAGACTTGATACAATTTCACACAGAACTAAAAAAATGGACTGGAAAAATTATTAGTACCATGTCAAAATTGTAAGAAATAATTGCTTTTTCAAGTATATGATGCTCCTGTAATTTGTATTTAGACACACCTGTGGCAAGTAACATGTGTGGGCAATATAGTAATCACACATGCAACCAGTTAAAATGGAGAAAAGTTGACTCAACCATTGTGTTGTGTGTCACACTGAGCATGGAGAAAAGAAAGACGTGTAAAGAGTTGTCTGTGGATTTGATAGAAAAACATGGTCAATCTCAAGGCTACAAGTCCATCTCCAGAGATCTTAATGTTCCTGTGTCCACTGTGCGCAATATCATCAAGAGGTTTACAGCCAATGTCACTGTAGCTAACCTCCCTAGACATGGACGGAAGAGCAAAATTTAATGAAAAATTACAATGAAGGATTGTTCGAATGGTGGATAAAGAACCCCCGATTAACTTCCAAACAATTTCACGCTGATCTGCAGACACAGGGTACAACAGTGTCAGCTCGCACTATCCGTTGCCATCTGAATGAAAACGGAGACCCAGGAGGACACCACTGCTGACACAAAGGCATACAAAAAAAAGCCTGGAGTTTGCCAAAACTTATGTGACAAAACCACAATCCTTCTGGGAGAACGTACTGTGGACAGATGAGACAAAATTAGAGATTTCTGGTAAAGGACATCATGGCACTGTTTATAGAAAAATAAATGAGGCTCTCAAAGAAAAGAACACCGTCCTCACAGTCAAACATGGTGGAGGTTCAACGATGGGTTGCTTTGCTGCTTCTGGCACTGGATGCCTTGACTGTGTGAACGGTATCATGAAATCTGATGATTACCAAAGAATTTTGGGGCGCAACATAGTGGCCAGTTTCAGAAAGCTGCGTCTCCACCAGAGGTCATGGGTCTTCCAGCTGGACAATGACCCAAAACACACTTCAAACAGCACTCAGAAATGGTTACAAACAAAGCTCTGGAGAGTTCTGAAATGGCCAGCAATAAGTCCAGATCTGAATCCCATAGAACACCTGTGTAGAGATCTCCAAACAGCAGTTGGGAGAAGGCATCCTTCAAATCTAAATGACCTGGAGCAGTTTACAAAAGAAGAGTGGTCCAAAATTCCAGTAGAGAGGTGTAAGAAACTCATTCATGTTACAGGAAGCGATTGATTTCAGTTATTTTTTCCAAACGGGGTGCTACCAAATATTAAGTTAAGTTTACCAATAATTTTGTCCGTTGCATTTTTTTAGGCTCTGTGTGGAATTGTATCAGAAGTGACCTTTCTTCTCGTTTTTTTGTTGCTGTTCCAATGCAAAAAAAATAAATACATTAAAGTGAGTACCAAAACATTTGCAACTGCAACAATTTTCTGAGAGAAGGGTTGCATTTTCTGACAGAATTGCAAGGGTGCCCATACAAGGGTCCTCTCTCTCTCTCTCTCTCTCTCCTGATATGTATACATCTTTTGAAAGCTGAATCAATAAGCTTTCCATTGATGTATAGTTTGTTAGGATTGGACAATATTTGGCCGAGATACAACTATTTGAACATCTTGAATCTGAGGGTGCAAAAAAATACATAATTTTTGGCATAAAAGAAAAATCGATCATTTTGACCCATACAATGTATTTTTGGCTATTGCTACAAATATACTCCAGCGACTTAAGACTGGTTTTGTGGTCCAGGGTCACACACATCAGTGCTGAAAAAATGATTTTTATTTCAGGATACTTTGATAAATAGAAAGTTCAAAAGAACAGCATTTATTTGAAATATAAATCTTTTATAACATTATAAAGGTTTTTATTAATTTTTAATCTTAATACTACTTTTGAATAGCACATCAATTACGGAAAAAAATATTAAGCTGCAAGAATTGTTTTCAGTATTCACAATAAGAAGAAACAAAAGTCCACCGAGGGCAAAACAAAAAAGCCCTTGGAGAACAAAAGTGTTACAATTTGATGGCAAGTTCCGCCCACCCAAACTCCCCATGCATATGTATTAGAAGATGAAACCCGTTAAGTATTCACTGACGCGTTCATTTATCATGCGCATCAAGTTATTATAGCCAAACAGTGCATGCTTGACTGGAGCCAATTCATCTTCTGCCTACATGTGCTCTCGCCCGCACTTCTGATAAGAAGAAGTGTCTTCGGACAAACCGAGAACCCCGTTCTAGTGTAATTATCATGCAGCCAATCTGCTTCCATCGACAGTGACCTTGAGCGTGACCTGATATCCTCGCTGAAGTCAGATGTTTGCGTTGGTGAGCATCTCATCCCGATACATAAATAGCTGCTTGATGTAGTGTAATGACTAGCATCAGGCTTAATTGCATGAAAGGAAAATAAGCGAGTAATTGAACTCTGAACCACGAGGATGAGACGCTCAATCTTGAGATGCAATATGTTCCTTCAATAACGTTTTATTGAACAGATGCTTTTATCAAAACCTGTGCTGTTATTGCACTCGGCATATCTCGTGAACAAAGCTGGCAGAGTCATATAATGGTTTTAATAAGGTATCGACTCTCTTAAATGCCGAAATATCAACCCGTAGCCCACCAGCTGTCATGAAGAAGCAATGTTTTTCATGGCTGTCATCCGCACTGGGATGCTTCTCCGTTTATTGTCATGCAGAACAGGAGAATAAGATCACAGGTCAGTGATAGCATGGTAATTGTTTACCTGCATAGATCACTCATCCGAAACAAGATGTCTTTAACTGTGTCCTGATAGTCAGCTGTGTCAAAATCTTTTCAGTGAAGCACTTACATGTTGTGATTGTTGCTCTACACAGACAGCTGGTGTCTTCTGCTCTGATAGTGATAAGGGTTGCAAAGGGTTGAACACTTCTGGAAAATTTCCTGGAACTTTCCAAATATTCCTGGAATATTAAAAAAATCCTGGAAAGTTTCCTGAATTTGTAGAATGTTTCTGAAATTTACTGTAAAGTGTCCACCTTTTTGCAACCCTAGTAATGAGTAGTAATAAATTATTACATTGAAACTGAGTATTAAACATTTATTTTAATTGTAATTTATTATATATATATATATATGTATAAATATGTATATATCCATATGTATATACACACACACATACATATATATATATATATATATATATATGTGTGTGTATATATATGTATGCATATATGTACAGTCATGGCCAAAAATATCGGCACCCTTGGTAAACATAATCAAAGGAGGCTGTGGAAATTAATCTGCATTGTTAATCCTTTTGATCTTTTATTTAAAAATAAAAATAAAAAATTAACCTTTCATTGGATAATAAGAATTTAAAGTGGGGAAAATATAATTATGAAATGTTTTTTTGTCAAATATACGTTGGATACAATTATTGGCACCCCTAGACATTCTTATGAGTAAAATATCTCTGAAGTATATTCCCATTCATATTCACAATTTTGAGCACTACAGGATGATTATGAACATGAAATTATCCAGCCATTGCTTCCTGTTTCACAGAAATATAAATAGGAGTGAAAACAAAGCACAAATTCCCTTAATCATCCATCACAATGAGAAAAAACAAAGAATATATTTCTGATGTGCAGCAAAAGATAATTGAGCTTCACAAATTAGTGAAGTGGCTTTAAGAAAAGAGCTAGAGCAGTGAAAACTCCCATTTCCACCATCAGGGCAATAATTTATAATTTCCAATCAACAGAAAATGTTACAAAACTGCCTGGAAGAGGACGTGTGTCTATATCGTCTTAATGCATGGTGAGAAGGAGAGTTTGAGTGGCTAAAGACTCTCCACGGACCACAGCTGGAGAATTGCAGAAACTAGATGAGTCTCAGGGTCAGAAAACCTTTACAAAAAATGTCAAACAGCACCTACATCACCACCTGTCGTTTGGGAGGGTTTCAAGAAAAATGATCCTATTATCCTAGCTCATCCTGTGTTCTCGAACCTCATCAGACATTATATGAGAACATGTAGAACTGTTAAACTGGCAAATGGAGGTTTCAAAAAGTATTGAATAAAAGGGTGCCGTTAATTGTGGCCAACGTGTATTAGAGAAAAATATTTATTTCATAATGATATTTCCCCCCATTTGTAATTCTTATCATCCAATGAAAGGTTAGATTTTTGTGATTAAAAAAGATCAAAAGGATTAACAATGAAGATTAATTTCCCAAAATTGTTTTGTTGTTGTTGGAACATTAGATAATTTTTAAAACAATTGTAATTTATTTTTAATGTAATAATAATTAATTATTTCAAAATAATACAAATATTAATACTTGTTATAAAAAAATAAATAATTACATTAATAATGTATTAATAGTACCTAGATACCTACTCGGACCTGAGAATGTATCAATCGTTGCTTTCATCTTTCTCCGCTGAAGTCCACACTGCCAAATCCTCACATTTCCATAACAAGATCAACAGCACTCCAGACATGTGTAATCCCTTCAGAACATTTAATTCTCTCCTCTGTCCCCCTTCACCACTTCTATAACAGCTGATGACTTTGCCACTTTTTTCACAGACGAAACTAGAACAATCAGGAGTCAGTTTTCCCCTTCACTCACCCAGGACCTCCAATCAACTACATCCACTGCTCAAACTCCACATCTTCTCCTTCTGTCTCCTCACTGAGGCAGAAGTATTCAAACTTCTCCTCTCCAGCCATCCTACAACATGTCCTCTAGACCCAATCCTCTCGCACCTTCTCCAAGCAATCTTTCCCGCACTCTTACCAGCACTCACACACATTATCAACACATCTCTCCTCACAGGCATCTTACCCACTGTGTTCAAGCAGGCTCGGGTAACCCCACTGCTCAAAAAAACTACATTAAACACTTCTCTTATAGAAAACTTCAGACCTGTCTCTCTCCTTTCATTCATAGCCAAAACACTCAAACGAGTGTTCTTCAACCAGGTCTCATTGTTTCTTTCCCAGAACAACAAACTGGATGCTAAACAGTCAGGTTTCAGGAGTAGCCATTCAACTGAGACTGCGCTACTATCGGTCACTGAAGCCCTGCGAATTGCAAAAGCCAATTCCAAATCATCAGTCCTCATTCTGCTGGATCTGTCTGCCGCTTTTGACACTGTCAATCATCAGATCCTCCTGTCCACCCTCTCATCACTGGACATCACTGGAATTCCACTTCGCTGGTTTGAATCCTATCTCACTGGTTGGTCTTTCAGGGTGGCCTGGGGAGGGGAGGTATCCAAAGCAAATAAATTGGTCACTGGGGTTTCCCCAGGGATCGGTTCTTGGACCCCTCATCTTCTCCACATACACTACATCACTGGCTCTCATTCACGATTCAGTTAAGTTCATCAACAATTACCCCATCAGCTTCGGTCAGAAATCTTGGTGTAATCTTTGATGACCAGCTGACCTTCAAAGAGCACATTGCAAAGACTGCTCGATCTTGCAGGTTTGCACTACACAACATCAGAAAGATCAGGCCCTTTCTGACAGAGCATGCTCCACAACTTCTTGTCCCCTTGTCATTTCTAGGCTGGACTACTGCAATGCTCTTCTGGCTGGACTTCCATCAAACACAATCAAACCTCTACAAATGATTCAGAATGCAGCGGCACGACTGGTCTTCAACGAGCCCAAAAGAGCCCATGTTACCCCTCTCTTTATCAGATGCATCGAATCCACTCTTAACTATTAAGACTTAACTATTGAGCAAATCTACAGGAACGCTAAATGTTTGTTCTTGGCAGATTGCACGTTCATAGATTGCAACTTCATTTGATAATATCCCACTCTTCGCCCACGGGTGCTGTGGCGCTTCAGGATTTACATTTCCCACTCATCCGATTGCTCAGTCCCTCTGAGATATGCAAAAGAGCTCAATATATTCACTCAAGCTCCTTTTCTGCGATAATGTGTCCTGTTGGATCTATGCCCGACTGCCTTCCACCAAATGCTCAAGAAATCAGCCTGAGGGGAGGCAGAGTATGCCTGCGTCTGATTCTGACTGATGTCAAGACGCAGATCTTGTGTACATATTGAGAGATTCCTTTGCTTGTTTCGGTTGTGCTGTAAACACTGTGACTAGGGAATTGTACGATTTTTTTAATACACACATATATATATATATATATATGAAGAGCTCTTTTCCAAAACGCTATAAATCCATTTGAATAGTTTTCATGAAAATGACATTTTTTTTACCTAGACCCATACATTTTGTTAATATTCAATTTATCATGTTAAAATGGTCTGTTGGCTCAGTCTGAACATGTTAAACAATGATTGTTAACCCCCCCCGGGTCCGCACCATCACACCGAGTGGGTCTCGAATTCGGGTTTCCGGCGCGGGAGGCGGGCGCTCTAACAAGGAACGCCAAAGGCTACAGCTTTTAGCGTCAGTCGCTAGAGCGCCTCTTTGTGAGGTCAGGAGAGTGAGGTACATTTTAAACAAGGAAATATAGCGATTTGGCATGAAACATTGATGGAGCAGTGAATAGGTTCAGTACACAGCAAAATGGCATGACAAACTCATTTTTTTTTTATTTGGCGTTTATCGCGTTTTGGAAAAGAGCTCTTCATATATAAATCGTACAATTCCCTAGTCACAGTTTATATATATATATATATATATATATATATATATATATATATAATGATAGACAATGATAGCAGCTCATTTTCAGTTCTTTAATTCATCTTTAAACATTATAACACCATTTGAAATGAGTGAAAATGGTTTAGTAACTCACTTTTTCCATATGTTTTTGTTTATGTTTCATTATGCCCAAAACACGTTTTTTTTTTTTTGCACAGATGTTGCTTGCCTAGCTTAATAATATGTGTATTTGTTTTATAATTTTATAAAGCTTTTGTTGATCTCTTCTGAGACTTTGGAGAAGACAAACTTTGGGTTGTGTTGTTCTTAGTAGTAGAATGACAACTTCAGCAAATTTGGTCTCCATTTAATCTCATTTGTATCTAGGAGAAACAACTAAAATATTAAAGAGATTTCACCAGGACTTTTTTCTTTCTTTTTTTATATATATTTTTTTATTATAGTAAATATATTGTATATTTACTATATTTTTTTATAGTATATGTACTATTTTAATATATACATTTTAATATAGTTTTAATAATGTTATAAATAACATTTCATGTTTATAAAATGTAATAAGTGTATTGTTTTTTGTTATTATTAACAAATTAAATTATACAATTAAAATGAAATTGTTAAAAAAATAAACTAACAATGCTTATTATTAATAATAATACATAATAATAATGCCCTTCATTTAATCTCATTTATGTCTAGGAAAACAAATGAAATATTTAATTATATAATTTCAATTAACTTCACCTGTAATTGTCATTTCTTTTTTCAGAATAAAGTATTTTAAATATATTTTTTATGTGTGTATATATATATATATATATATATTTATTTTATTTATTTATCTATTCATAAAATATAAAATTATATTTTTTAAAACCTATTATTATAATTATTGGAGTTGTTAAAATTAGAAAGTAAAAAGAAGTATAATAATGCAACATTTTATACAACTTTGTTGAAATCTGAAACAAACATTAGATTGATTGTTTTCTCA
Source organism: Gymnocypris eckloni scoliostomus (assembly GCA_027564155.1). NCBI lineage: Eukaryota > Metazoa > Chordata > Actinopteri > Cypriniformes > Cyprinidae > Gymnocypris > Gymnocypris eckloni. Next base: position 20,105,161 of record CM050435.1, read on the forward strand.
GGAGAAACATCGGAGTATAGTCATATATTTTTGCTGTCCATTTGATCTCATTTGTATCTGTGAGAAACAAATGAGATATTAAAGAGATTTCACTTGTACTTTCAATTTTTGACTCCTGGCAGGCTTGCTACATTTACTCAACACTCTTTCCTGCAGTGTTCTAATAGGAAATGGCAATCTGTGAAGGGGAAGAGTGTCATCTGCATGTTCTTAATGATTTCTGCTTTAATCTCAAGTCATCAAATGTGTGTGTGTTTGGCTTGAAGGGAAGGAAAGTGCTTTTGTTGGCAGAATCTGACTGCGCGGCTGCTGTAAATGAGAAACGCTGTTTCCACAGAAAGACGTTCGAACGGATCCAAAGGTCAGCAGTCTGTGAGAGGACGTGTTGTAAGATCTCCTCGCTGTCAGTGAGACGTGGATCCGCTTCTCCAGCGCACAGATATCTGCGTTTCCCTCCTCCGTCGCCGTGAGGAAACGATGCTCGCGCCCCCCGCTATGAAGAAAGCTGCCGGTGCCATTCGCAGTTCAGATCACACCGACTGTTTTGAAAATGAACAAATGCACTCACGCTGTCAGAGCGTGTTTATTACAAACGCACACCATCAGATGTCACACCACTGACTGTATGTTCCTGTTTATACACCGAGCCTTCTCAACATCTGTCCAGGTCATATTCCACTCCAAACCAAACAGAAACCAAAATAAACCATGAAAGGAACGTTTGTCGAGGCAGGCTTTGAACTGATGGGACGCTCCGGGAAGTTTAAGACAGTTTAGAGGTTAGCTTGACATTTATAGAAGTTTGACGTAGTTTGAAGAGTTGCGAGTTGGTTGCTAGAGTATTCTGAGCGGTTTCTAAGTGGTTGCTATGCAGTTGCGATAGCGTTATGAAGTGGTTTTCCGCATTCAGGGTGGTTGCAAAGGTGTCTTTGCTGGATGCTAAGGGGTGTTGCTAGGGTGTGTGAGTGGTTGCTAGGTGGTGTATGTGGTTGCTAAGGATCTCTGGTAATAAAAATTGGAAGGAATTGTGCTCAAAATAATGTTAGAATGCATATTATTCATCCAGAAAAGTAGAATGTATAATTTTATATAAATATCTATATAATAATTATATATTATAATTAAATTCTAATATAATAGTATAATATATAATTAATATTATAATTTAACATTAATACATATTAAATGTATATTATATTTTATTATAATAGTATATATTAACTTTATAATTATGATAATTTTATGTAATTATATATACATATGTTTTTTTTATTTGACTAGAATGCAGTTACAAAAACTTTTTCAGCAATTAATGGCAGAGAATCAGAGAATTCCATGAATGTTGAATTAGTCCCCAGATGATGTGGTGATGGAGGATGATGTTTGCATAGACACAGATTTTTAGTACAGCAGATAAATTCAGAATTAAATAATGTTTGTGACTCAGCCGCCAAAGCTGTCGTAAAAAGAGCTTGTATTAGGATAAAAGATCCCCAGCTCCCTTAGAAAACATTATTTAGTTTGAGTGACAAACAATAAAGGAGGAATTAGATATAGCTAAATCCACAGAGCTGAGGTGACATTCAAATACCTCTTTTATTCCAGCATTTTATTGAAGTGTTGATAAGCATTTAATCCATGGAGTCTTACAGAAGCAATACAGTGTATAATGGGGATTTGGAGCTGATCAAATTAACTTTCCTATCAATCAAGACTTAAAGTCAACATGAAATTAAAATGGACTTTATTTGCTTTCTGAATGCATGTTCCTGCTCTTATTATGACCGACTCATCAGTGCATGTTATTCTAAAGAATAAGAAAAGCCATTTTGAAGAAAGATTATGATTATCACTGACATGACCGCTACAGACATCACCCTGCAGCCCAAGACTGGTTTCCCACTGAAGCTGAGAAGGGTTGAGCTTGGTCAGTACCAAGATGGGAGACCTCCTGGGAAAACTAGGTTGCTGCTGGAAGAGGTGTTAGTGAGGCCAGCAGGGGGAGCTCACCCTGTGGTCTGTGTGGGTCCTAATGCCCCAGTATAGTGATGGGGACACTATACTGTCAACAAGCACCGTCTTTCGGATGAAATGTTAAACCGAGGTCCTGACTCTCTGTGGTCATTAAAAAAATCCCATGGCACTGCACGTAAAGAGTAGGGGTGTAATCCCGGTGTCCTGGCCAAATTCCCACCACTGGCCCTTGTCAATTATGGCCTCCTAATAATCCCCATCCACTTGATTGTCTCTATGACTCTCTCTCCTCTCCACCTGTAGCTGGTGTGTGGTGAGCGCATGCACTTGATTGGCTCTATGACTCTCTCTCCTCTCCACCTGTAGCTGGTGTGTGGTGAGAGCATGCACTTGATTGGCTCTATGACTCTCTCTCTCCACCTGTAGCTGGTGTGTGGTGAGAGCATACATGATTGGCTCTATGACTCTCTCTCCTCTCCACCTGTAGCTGGTGTGTGGTGAGCGACACTTGATTGTCTCTGTCTCTCTCTCCTCTCCACCTGTAGCTGGTGTGTGGTGAGAGCATACACTTGATTGGCTCTATGACTCTCTCCTCTCCACCTGTAGCTGGTGTGTGGTGAGAGCATACATGATTGGTTCTATGACTCTCTTTCCTCTCCACCTGTAGCTGGTTTGTGGTGAGAGCATACACTTGATTGGCTCTATGACTCTCTCTCCTCTCCACCTGTAGCTGGTGTGTGGTGAGCGCATACACTTGATTGGCTCTATGACTCTCTCTCCTCTCCACCTGTAGCTGGTGTGTGGTGAGCTGATTGGCTCTATGACTCTCTCTCCTCTCCACCTGTAGCTGGTTTGTGGTGAGAGCATACACTTGATTGGTTCTATGACTCTCTCCTCTCCACCTGTAGCTGGTTTGTGGTGAGCGCATACACTTGATTGGTTCTATGACTCTCTCCTCTCCACCTGTAGCTGGTGTGTGGTGAGCGCACTGGCGCGTTGTCCTGTGGCTGCAGTCGCATCATCCAAGTGGATGCTGCACACTGGTGGTGGTTGAGGAGAGACCCCCCCTCATGATTGTAAAGCGCTTTGGGTGTACAGCTATACACAATAAAGTGCTATATAAATGCATCATTCATTCATTCATGACAGATCATGTGTTATTTATAGAAGCTTGTTTATACAACAGAAAAAAAGATAAATTGTGGCACTTTTTCTCACAAATATGACTGTTTATTCCAACTGTTTTCTTACAGTTTTTGAGAAAAAATAGGAGCTGTGAAATATAATCTCACAATCACCTTTTTAATTTTGGATTCTCTCTTTTTCCCCCACAGTTCTGATAAATAAATTGGAATTGAGAAAAAAACTTGCAGTTACCTTTTTCTTATTTTTTTTACCTTTTCATAATTGTGAGAAACTCACAGTACTGTTTTTATTTTGTATTACGACTTTCTTGTAATTCTGAAAGGAAAAAATTGGTTGTGAGAAAAACTCGCAATTACCTTTTATTTATTTTTTGATTTTTTTCTTGCAATTATGAGAAATAAATTCAAATTGTGATATATAAATTCAGAATTTTGAGATGAGATATAAACTTGCAAATACATTTTTGTTGTTTTTTTTCTAACTTTTTTTTCACGCAATTCTGAAAAAAACAAAATCGTACATGTGAAAAAAAATAGCTGTATGTAAGATGCAGTTGCCTTTTTTATATTTTGATTTCTTGGTGGAAATATGTTGCTTTAGTTATTGGTTAATTTGAATGGTCCTTGTTTTGGGCTACTGTTGTAGGTAAAGCAATCTTTGCAAATTGATAAAACACCTATTTAACGTTATGGCAGTAAGTGCAAATATTTAAAGGATTACTTACATTTCACTGCTGGTTATATTCTGTATAATTGTGTATGTGACAAATAAAATCTTGAATCTTGAAGAAACTTGCAGCTTAAAAAAACTTGCAACTTGATTAAGTGTAAATATGGACGAGGAAACAACAGTATCTGTGTTTCTGTGTGAAAAATGAAAGTGCTACAGAGGATAGGCACGCAGTGTGTTTTTGGAGTGTTATAATGATGCTGCTGTTGAACTGACAGTCATAAATACTCTATTTTCAGATGCTGATTTCTGTAGTGCCGTGCATACAGTATCTGAGCCGTAACTCACGGCTTATTGGTGCAGGTTCACTGCGCCCTGAGAGAGAGTGCATTTGCATCTGTCTGCTGCATACAGATGAGCGCGGATGAGAACGTAATTGTGCTGCTGTGAATTAGCGAGCGAACTGCGAAAGACAAAGCTGAGATACATGTTTGGCATTCAGTGATGTTATTGTGAGGAAGGCCAGTCTCTGTGAAAGTTAAATCATCTTAAAATGACCTCTGACTGTGAAATGTTAAGTGTAGAGAGATAATTTTAATGAAAGCGTTTCATTGGAATACACTAATGGAAGGTTATTTTTAAAGGTTGTTGCATTTAACTCTCAGAAATATATTATTGTGCCGCTCCATTTTTACTCGAGCTGAAGAAAATTTCAGAATAAGTCACGGTGCGCTGGTGTATTGGCTGGTTGCCAGGCTGTTGCTAAGGGGTTCTGACTGTTTTTATGTGGTTGCTAAGGTGTTCTGGGTGGCCTCTTAAGGCCCAAATTGTGAATTTAATTGATGCAAATAAATGTGTTTTATTTTCTTCTCCAAGTGATTAATTTAGTCACATTTTTGTATGTGCACCAAATAATTGAAATGTGTTTCCACTGGAGTTTATGCACATCTACTTACTGAATACAAAATAAGTGAGCCTCAGTGTTTGGTTTATAAATCCAATTTTTTTTATGTGTAGTGCAGAACAAATTAGACACTTTAGCTTTAATAAATCAATCAGTGAAGAGTCAACATTATATATGCATGAATTAGAGGAACTAGTCCAGTGTTTTATTTTTATTATAATTGAGATACTGTCAAAGTTTTTATGAATGTTTGAAATATTTTTTTACACATAGGCCTACATATTTTCTGTTTTCATTTTAATTTAAAAGTTTGTCATTTTTATAGTTTTTCATTTGAATTAGTTCACACACACACACACACACACACACACACACACACACACACACACACACACACACACACACACACACACACAGACAGTCTGGCATGTGGTTTACGGGGACTCTCCATAGGCGTAATGGTTTTAATACTGTACAAACTGTATGTGCTATTGCCTTACACCTACCCTACACCTAAACTTAGCCCTCACAGGAGACTTTGTGCATTTTTAGATAAAAAAAAAAAACACCATTTAGTATGTTTTTTTAAGCATTTTAGTTTACGGGGACATAGGCATTGTCCTCATAAACCACCTTCATGTTGTAATACCCATGTTATTATAAAGATTTGTGTCCTCATAAACCATTACCAGTTCTCACTCACTCACACACACACACACACACACACACACACACACACACACACACAGAGAGAGAGAGGCATATATACATAATCCAGATTTTTTTGCATCAAGAAAACCTAAACGACAGAGAAATGTTGTGTTGATAAATAACTAAAATATGTTTGTTTTTTGTCGTGGTTAACTTTTCTGTCAAGTAATGTACATTTTGTTTAATGTTTTTAGTTTTAGTTTAACAACTAGTCACAGTTCATATTGCGACCAGTATATCAAATATAAAGTATCCATGGAGTCTTTCTCTCATTAGCGTTTCTCCATTTGTTCGGGTTCATTTCACCCGAGTCTTTGTGGGAAATGCTGATAAAATGATTCAAACACCGTCTGTGTATCAGTCATACATTCCTGAGAAATTATGACCGCTAGTGGTAATCTGCATCAAGACGCTCCTGCAAATTACATCTCATTCATGTGAAAGCGAATAAATCCAGGCGGCATTTGCAGAAATGGGATGGAAGTGGTATCGCTGCATATAACTATACTGTATGAAACTCACCCTTCGCTGTGGGTGGTAGAAAAACAGCTTCAGAAACTGTCTATTAACAGATGGACAGTAGCGCTTCGACATTTATATGCATGGACTTTCAGTATATTTCCAAATGAATCTACAGTTTCAGATGTGTTCCTTTTCTTCCGTCAGTAAGTCATTAAATCAGTGCCAGAGGAGCAAATAAATACGTAATGATTTTGACAGATCTCTCCAGCCCAGCGTGAGTTTAATGTGACCCAACACACATTCACAGAGTTCACGTTCAAGCGTTTGTGAGATGCAGTTTTAAGCTGTTTGCTCGCCTAGTTTGTAGATATGGTTGGTTTATGTGTGTTTTGCACAGAGCCAAATCTCTTTTCTTTGAATTTGCAAATATGTGTTTAAAATCTAAAACAATGTTTTGTTTGTAGTTAAGACAGAAGCCAGCGGACAGTTTCAGTAATATGGGAAACATTTATATTTTATTAAATGGTTTCATAACATTCGTGACAGATATGCCCAGGGATGTATTCTATATTACTCACATTAATAATGGAGTGTCAGATGACAGCGAGAGCCGCTGGGGGGATGTAGTTACGGCGTCACTGTCCCAGAGTAGCGTGTGGTCCGCCACACGGGTCAAAGCTATAGGCTGATCATATAGTCACCGAGAGGATGCTCAAACACGTACACTTGAAGTTTGCAGTGCCACTGGTGTTAGTCTGCACTTTGAACCGAACCAACCACCAACGCAAATGCTGCAAATCTTGTTCCATGAACAACAGCATTGTCTCTTATTGTTGCAACTTGTATCATGATTGTAATAAGTAATGATTATCATTTATATCATTTATGTATTTTTTGTGAGTAAACATATTTGTGAATTTAGGCTATAAAACATGCTTATTTTTAAATAATAATAATATCATTAATCACTTTACAACATGTATATTGTTTTATAATTCTTTATGGTAATTTGAAATAATTGTAGAAAATTTCTCTTTTTTACTAAAAAAACTATTTAACGTTTTATGAACAGTAAGCTAGTCTACATCTATCTATTCATACACACACACAAATCGTGAAAAAAATTATGCAAAAAAAATAGATATATAAGTAGTGCTGTCAAACGTTTAGCCTGATTGCGATTAATACTTTGACAGCACTAATATGTATATATATAATATTTTCACAAAACAATTTGTCACTTTTTTCCCCATTGGGATAATGTTCACAGATTGTTCATGAAACAATAAGATGAAATGTGGATTTTAGGGTTCCTACATGTTTTCTGAACAATTATATTCCATGACTTTTATTATTATATATATATATATATATATTATTTATTTATAAAAAAATAAGTAGTTTATTGTACTCAAAACTGTTAACTAGAAAAAATTAGATTGAAAAATTGACTTTTCCATTACTGAAAATCACACTTTTAAAATAATTGTATATTTCAGCTTTTCTTATGGCATTAACTTATAGTTTTGAAGCACATGTCTTGATTTAGCGGTCTGACAGCTCATGCGCTTGTCTTCAGATCTCTGTTATCATGCGTTTGAGTTCAGGAGTTTTCTGTTCATCTGGCTGCTGTCGGCCCTGTTGAATATGAAACTCTTCAAATACAGAGTTTGAACACTTTTATCACCCGGCTGGTGGTGTTTTGCTGTAAAGCATATACTGTAAGATTGGCTGACAGATGCCATCGTACGGCAAAACTCAATCTCAGCTGTAGCTCCAGTAACTCACCTGCTGTAGAAAGATTCATTTATGTCGACCCACCAGCTCAGCGAAGCATCTGTCTTTAAGACAATATGTGGGAGTTTATAGGTTTGTGTGATACATCAAGTCGAGCTTCCCACTCTAAACTGCACATGTGTCCTGCTAACTTTATTCCCCTTCAGATGGCTTATGAGTGCACACTAGAGAGGTGACCTCTTTAGCACACAGCTGCTTGATGTCTCTTTTATCCTTTTCATACGTTTTTTCTTCCTGTTCAAACAGCTTCAAAGAAAGAGCAGCATTCAAAGCACCACGGATGAAGGATGTTCTTACGATGAAGTGGAAGTTTTTAGAGTTTATCAGCTGCTCCACTGAGTGACACTGACTGCATTTACATGCACAGGAATATTCTGATATTTATCACAATGTACACATAATGCAAGTGTCATGTGAATGCATTATGAAGCTGGTATCATTTATATTTTGCTAGAATAATAGAATGAAGCAGAAAAATTGTTCCAAATAGCAATTGTTTTAAAGAAATGTAGTTGTATGCATGCAGATTTTAAATGTTTAGAAATTTTCGGTGAACATTTGAACAGTAATATGATACTAGTTTCATAAAATCACTTAAAGGGTTAGTTCACCCAAAAATGAAAATGATCCTGTTGTTTACCCCTCCTCAAGCCACCCTAGGTGTATATGACTTTCTTCTTTCAGACGAATTCATTCGGAGTTATATAAAAAATCATCCTGGCTCTTCTAAGCTCTATTGTTGTAGTCAGTAGGTGTTTCTGTTACACAGTCCAAATAACGTAAAATAAAATGCGCGAATCCATAAAAAAATGTGCCTTACACGACTCTGGGGGATGAATAAAGGCCTCTTGTTCTGAATTCATGCATTTTGTAAGAAAAATATCCGTATTTCAAACGTAATAAACACATCTCTCTCACTTCATCTAACTGTTATAAGTGGAAGTCCTTCCACCGGATGGCGTAGGCGTTGCGTGATTAGTGGCGAGCACGGAGAGAAAACAAAACAAAACACCGGTCTCGAATTAGAATCACAAAATGAGGATTTGTAAAGATAAATGTCAGGGAATATCGATGGAAGCCGAGCAGAGACTGGGTTTTCCTTTGCTAAAGTAAGAAAATGTAGCTTCTTTTGCTCCTGTAAACAAACGTTGGTTTTCACGAGACTCGCATGCGCTGTGCCGGCGTCCTACGTAATCGCTGGAAAGGCAGTCTCTTGTGAGCGCTCGTATGACAGATAGCAGAAGTCACACAAAACTGTTTATCTCATTTTAAATATAGATACATCTACAATTTTTTGTTTTTACAAAACGCATATTTGCTACAGGAGGCCTTTATTCTCCCCCCGGAGCCATGTTAGGCAAGTTTTTTTAATGGATTCGTACACTTTATTTGACATGTTTTGGACTGCTAAACAGAAACACCCGCTGACTATAATGATAGAGCTTAGAAGAGCCAGGACCATTTTAATATAACTCTGATTGGATCTGAAAGAAGAAAGTCATACACACCTAGGATGCCTTGAGGGTGAGTAAAACATGGACTCATTTTCATTTTTGGTGAACTAACCCTTTAATCTTTTCGGTTTTTATTTAATTGACTTGACTTTTCTAAGTAACATCCCAGGCATCCATTATTTTTTAATTAGCCTGTATATATATATATACATTAGTGCTGTCAAACAATTAATCGCATCCAAAATAGTGTTTATTGTTAATAAAAGTTGTTATTTAAAAAATATTTTCATATTTATATTCATATACATATTATATATATATTTAATATATAAACGTAACACATTTCTTAAATATATACATGCATGTGTGTGTATTTATATATACATAAGTATACACAGTACACACATATATTATGTAATCAAAATCTGTCATTTTGGATGCGATTCATCTTTTGACAGCACTGATATATGTGTGTATATATATATATATATATATATAGCATTTATTTACAGTTAATAGACTTTATAGTTAATACACATTTACACATTATTTTTCATGTAAGTGTTTTTTTTTTGCACATTATACAAAATATTCAGACGTAATATATCATAGAACAGGATAAGACATCTTCCTGTTTGGTACATATGAAGTGTCTCCTTGAGGAGCTGAATGTTATCGGTGTTTGTAGGTTGAGTTATGAGAGCAGGGAATATGGTCTGGAGATAATTCATGGCCAATCAAACGCGAGCGCTCGTGGTCATGTGTCCCGTGAGGAAGAACAACAATAGGCCAGTGAAAAAGTGAACAAACCCTAGAGAGATAACGACAGTGACCAAAGAAAACTCAAAGGATGACTTTTCCCATGACCTTTCATTTTGATGTGCCGCAGCAGAACACAACCATCGGCTTCTGGAAGTAAAATCCCATTCTTTTTCTCCATAGAAAATGTTTAGTGATATGGTATAAAGAATCTTGTACCATTCCTGATCCCTGATGTTGTTAATTGATGGTGTATGCTTCTGTAGAAACCAGAATGATATTTCAGCTGCTTATTTTTGTTTTTTTAGCCAAATGTATATATTTATATGTGTATATATATATATATATATATATATATTATATATATATATGTTATATATGTGCTGTGTATATATATATATATCGGCGATAAAAAATATCGCCGTTAATCTATTCTCAAAGTTGGGTTGGGAGCTGGGTCTATAATACAACATGATGACTTTCACCCTGATATTTTCTTGATGTATACATGTTACAATAAATATTGTAATATTTTATTAACTGAAAATATATTGCATATAACCAGGGCTATATATAAGTAATAGTTGTGAAAGTGGGTCTTAAAATCAAATCTCTATGGAAAAACGAATGGGAGAAATATCATTCATCAACCTCAAATATGGTTTTCCTCTGAAAGATGTATGTCAAGCAACTTTACATAGACATGTCATATGATGTTATGCAATATATAAGTTATGTTGTCATTGAGTTCACTGAAGAGTTATGCGTCTTTAGCCATTCCAGGACAGGTATCCTGTGTATTGCTCTTAAAATCTCCGTCATTCTTGGTCATACAGATACACAACCTAAAAGTGATTATCTTTCGAGAAGATAAAGACATTTTATCTCAAAGAATAACAACAAAGCGCATTCAGCTGTGTGAAAAAACAAATCTGCTTTTTCTCTCATTCTTGAGAACTCCAACACCACACATCTGCTTCACCTGTGTGTATGTTGCAGAAACCGTAATAACATTTTATGCCGTGTGAATGATTAAACATATTTTATTTCCATTCTACAAGAGATGATGGTGTGAAAAAGGCCACATGCGAATGAATCCGTATGCTTGACCAAAAACCAAAACAACCAATTTTTCACTCATAAATTAAGGTCAGTGGCCTACAGTTCAAAATTCATGTTTAACTGAATAAACAGTTAGTAAATCACTTTCTTTTGTACATCTTAAATTGAACATAGTTTAATTCAGATTTAGTTCACTAACCCTCAGTGTTAGAAATAGTAATAGTGATGATTTCTCAAGCAGTTTGTGATGCATTTTGGAAACAGGATTAAGCCCTGGTCTACATCCCACCTGTTGAAAAATAGCCTCGATTAACATAATTAGTTCAAAACTTACTTTTATTCATTATTTTAGGCATTTATTCTGAATGCTGAGCACTGCAAATGAGCCATTTTAACTGTGTTAATCTAGATTAATTAAGATACAGCCTAGATTAATCTAGATTAAAAAGCATTAATCTATCCAGCACACATACTATATTTAAATATACTGTATATATATATAAATATACTGTATATATAATATTATATCATATATATATATATACACAGGTCACACAGGCTGCTTATCTAGCTTCTATGAAACTTTCCATATTAATACATTATTTGTTGATTTTGGTGTTATACATGTTACAATAAATATTGTAATATTTTATTATTAAATTGAAAATATATTGCATGTACACTGGGCTAAAAAGCCTTAAGTAAAGTTAAGTGGGTCTTAAAATCAAATCTCTATGGAAAAACGAAGTGTTTGTTTGTTTGTTCAGTCAGTTTCAGTATATTCAAGTATGTGTTTAAGAAAAGCAGTAATTATTGTATCAAAATTCACAAAAATTAAGTAGACATGTAATTAGTTATGCAATATATAAGTTATGTAAATATAATTGAGTTCACTGAAGAGTTATGCAACAGTAATTCAACACAACAAATCCTGTATTGCATTTATAATAAAAAGAAAGGCATGACATAAAACACAACCATAAAAGTGATTATTTTGGAGAAGATGAGAACAAGACATTTCATCTCAAAGAAACAGCTAAATATACAATGCATTCAGCTGTGTGAAAAGAATCATATATATATTTTTCCTTCATTCTACTATTTACCCAACACCACACATTAAATCTGTCACCAAAATGATAAAAATTGTTGCAGAAACCGTAATAAACATTTATCGTGTGAATGATTAAACATATTTTATTTCCATTCTACAAAGAGATGATGGTTGAATAAATGCGTAGCCACTGAACTGTGGATACTTACAAAACAACCAATTTTCATCATAAATTAACATTTACTTTCCAGACTGAATTAGACCAATGAAATCATTTCTTACCTAAGGATCTTTTACAAGATTTTAATTCAGATTTAGTTCACTAACCCTCAGTGTGTATGTGAAGTTTTAGCTCAAAATGCCGGCAAGATCATTTTTATAGCTTTGTAAAAATTAAGAAAGGGTATGAGCATCATACTCTGTTCAAAAATAGCCTCTATTAACATAATTAGTTCAAAATGGGCCACAAATGTATTCTGTTAATTTTAGGCTTTCTCTTTTCTCTCACAGAGAACTGAGCACTGCTAAATGTGTTTCGCTTTGATTGTAATGTGCATAATAAATGTGTCAATTAAGACAGAGCACAGCCGATAAAAATAACAAAAGCATGGAGTTCTCCAGCAGTGTCATGAGAATTTAAGGTAAATGATACTTTTAAGATTTTATAAACCAGTTAACAGACGGTGCACATCATATCTTTAATACACAGGTCACACAGGCTGCTTATCTAGCTTCTACTTGAAACTTTCCATTATGTAATGCTATTTGTTGATTTTGGTGTTTCTTACATAAGTTGCTTTGAATAGAAGCATTTTCTAAATTATTAAATTGAAATGGCATGTACACTGGGGAAAAAAGGCTTAAAAAAAGTTAATTTTAGACATAATTTTAGTTGACCTTAGTGTTTGTTTGTTTGTTCAGTCAGTTTCAGTATATTCAAGTATGTGTTTAAGAAAAGCAGTAATTGTTTCAAAATGTCACAGAGAAATTCAAAGTAGATTCACGTTATAATTAGATATAATGTTTGAAATAAAATTGAGTAAATATAATGTTCCTTAACGTAACCAAGAGAAAAGTAAGTTTAATCAAAAACTAAAAAATTAAGTAGATTTCAAATAATTAGATTAATCTCATAAATACAATTTAGTAAATATGATTTTATGTTTGTGCAATTACATTCAATCCTTATTCTAATTATTGAATTTATATATAAAATGTCCTATATTTACTTTTTTACATATACCTGTATATATATATATATTTTTACTGTATTTACTATTTACTCTGTTAATATATTACATTAAATATAACAAAATGATTAAAAAAACATCATTTTAATTAAACATTTATCTGTCAAATTTGATCATAACTCACATTCATAGATTAGATGCTCTCAAGTGAACTGTAACGTTAAGCAAAACTATTATTTCTCTAGTTCAGTCAGTGTTGTACATTATCAGCATCCTCAACTATTGAATTGATGTCTTCTTTTCAAAATGTTCAATTTCTCATTTGTACAAGATGCAATTAATAAAATAACAAGTATCTGATGTGTGTGTGTGTGTGTGTTTGGAAATGCACGGACACAACAATCATTTTTACAATAGCTTGTTAAAATGGTCACTTTAGGGTATGAGCCCACAGTGTGATTTGGAGAACAAATACATGAAATTGTTCATGCTCTCATCACCTCTACAAGGTTATCTGTATCAGAGGGCGGAGCTTCAAAAGCTCAAGCTCTGGCATAAGCAGTGTTAGCCTTTGCAAATTTAAACATTCATACTGTACATTTGCTGACAAGATCCTCATATCTTTGGCTCATAGTCTGTTTCAAAGACAATTCATTTGATTGTAATGTGCATAATAAATGTGCTGGTTATGAGATTACACAGACAGGGGAAAGTGCATGATAAAATAACAACATAGCTGGTCTCACTTTTATGAAGCTTTTTTTTTAGGTAAATGTTAATTTAAGATTGTATAAATGTTAATATGTTATACTTGTTTCAGAATGTTCAGAGAACATTCAAAAGTGACATTTCTTGAAATTTCTTTTGGCATTCTCATAACAAAGAAATGTTTCTTAATACATGTAAAAAAAAACTAGAAGCTTTTAAAAACTTGTTCCTTTAACCAAAATTTTATAAGTTAATGTTAAATTTAATGGTAACATAAATAGAATGATTATTTAAAGGTATCTGGTCTTTAAGTTAGCACAAAAACTTGTATTCATGTCCATGGAGTGTATTTGTCTTCTTCAATATTTTAGTTAAATATTGGTGTAACAAATGTTGATACTTGTTTCAGAATGTCCAGAGAACATTCAAGAGTTGCTTATGTTTTTATTCAGAGACTCAAATTGAACAAAAATATGTCATTTGGTGCAGATGCTGATATTTATTTGGACAATAAGAGATGAAATTTAATCATTTTAAAATCAATGAGCTCTTGAATATTCAGAGAACTTCTGAACAAATTTTTGTTTTGCTGGGTAGTATTTAATGTTTCTAATTTTATGTTTGTGAATTACATGGCGTTTCCTTATTCTAATTATTGAATAAGCAGCAGTAAAGCACTTTTATATTCTAATTTAGTGAATCACATTGTAATACTGAAGGAAAGATTTACACGTTTGACCCTTTGCCCTGCTGTCTAATGTATTTCTGTAGTGTTTTATGAGGCGTTCGCTGCAGGCACATGAAGAAACTCATTTGCATAAGACGCTCATTCTGCGCGCAGCTAATAGAGAGATCACATCTATAGATTAGATGCTCTCAAGTGAATGTAACGTTAAGCAAAACTATTATTTCTCCCTAGTTCAGTCAGTGTTGTACATTATCAGCATCCTGCGTCTATTGAATTGATGTCTTCTTTTCAAAATGTTCAATTTCTCATTTGTAAAGGGGATGCAATTAATAATTTAATAACAAGTCGCGTGTGTGTGTGTGTGTGTGTGTGTTTGGAAATGCACGGACACAACAAGGCCGCATAATGAAATCAATACAATCAAAAATCTATGAAGCTGCACCATGATGAAGTTCAGAGTCACGTCCACAGTGTGTTTAAAGAACAAATACATCGAAATTGTTCATGCTCTCATCACCTCTACAAGGTTATCTGTATCAGAGCGCCACAACATCCATCCTGCCTTTGGCTTTCGCTGATGACTGTTATTTTCTAATTTAACTCATACTGTACATTTGCTGACTTTCAGATCCTCATAAGAGCTCCATTTGGCTCACGTGAGATATTAGGAAATAATTCACCTTTATTTAGCTAATGACTGCTGTATGAAGAAAAGAGCGCTGGTTAATACTTTCAGATTACATTACTGCTGGGGAAAGTGCATGATAGGATCCTTCAGGGCACTTTTACAAGCTTTGGGCTTTTCTATAGTAAAGAAAAATTGTTCATCAATATCTCAATTGTTTCTCCTCAAAACGTTTGGTGAATTTTCAATGAATATATATATATATACATATCTATATATTTTTTAAATGGAAGAGTTTATTGAACCTTTAAAACAACAAAACAAAATGAGTTGCTTATGTTTTTATTCGGAGACTCAAACTGAACAAAAATATGTCATTTGGTGCAGATGCTGATATTTATTTGGACAATAAGAGATGAAATTCTGATGCTTGTAATATAAATCAATGAGCTCTTTATAACAGTACAGCAGATACTTACATAAACATATATAAATATCAGTGGTCACTCTATATCTCCAATAATATGTCTTAGTAAAATATTTAAATGATCCAAACATAATGCAATGCAATCCAATGCTGATTGAGAGATGAAAGTAAAGCTTCTGGAAACAAACGTTCCTCAAACAATCATCATGATCAGATTTGAGACGCACTGATTTTCCTAAACAATGATTGATGGAGAATCAAGTAAAGCTGAGCTGCTTCAGTCCAGTAAGTGTTCATCTGGACATATTACTGAAGTTATTCTGATGTTCACTTGATGAAAATCAAGATTTGACAGTAAAAAGGCATGTAAAGCACCAGCTGAAGGTTTGTACAATTATACTAAAAGACCTTTCACTTGATAAAAACTCTAAACTATCAGAAGGAATGGAGTAGATAGTGTGTGACAGGATTAACAGCGAAGTTTGATCGTGTTGATTATTTAGAGACCTTAGAAATACGTAATCAAATACAATATTGTAGCTTTATAGGGTTAAACAAAACTTCATAACTCCATAAAGTCACTTGAGCATTGAAAGAGCAATCTATAAGCTATATGAAATACAAAAACATTCAGATTTAGCTTTAAGTGGAGAAAGTGCAAGCACTGAATTCTGTATGTGTGAAGCCACAGGTGTCGTCCAGACCCGTGGCATTGTGACGGCTTGATAGACAGCCAGAGTGCTGTGATTTAATAGGATTTGACACCAAAGGCCAAACTAAACTGAAGGACAATGAAACCACTGACATTTCCTCCCCGTTTGTGTGATCAATAACTGTGGCGAGAAGCAGACATGCTCCAGGAGCTGAATCTTATTCCTCAAAACCATATTTTCTAAGCGTTTCGTTTGACTGCGCTTCTGCTCACCTGCTGGGAATTTAGATGTTGGCCTTGCTTCGCTATAGATCATTGCATTTTAGGAAGGCCTTTTTAAGAGTTCTTCTCTGCCGTTGGCGTGACGTTTAATGGTGTTTTGCGTCGTCCTGGCATTCTGCCTCAGATCTGTGAATGAGAAAATCTATGAGTCCTTGGAACATGATGAAGTTAGAGTCAGCCTGACAGTGTCCGGAAACATCTCTATTTCTTACTTCACTTTATTAAAGGGATAGTTCTCCTAAAATGGACAGTTCTCTCGTCGTTCCAAACAGTATGACTGACCTTCTTGTTTAAAGCATGAAAGGAGATGTTTCAGTTTCATGCTGCGTGCATGAATGCTGTTCAGCTAAAAAGTCCATTAAAATGACCATAAAAGTTATCTTTATGACTTGTGTGCTATATTGCCAGCTAACAGGAAAATTCTCTCAACTTCTGTCACTAATGTTTTTAGAGGTTATCTAAGTGTTAGAGCAAAAGTATAATCTTAAAGTAATGTTTGTGGAACGATCTTATAACTTTATTAATATTTGATATATTAATGTCCTAATAACATTGTACAGAAACATTCTTAGAACATAATTATTGTAGCGTCCTCTGAATGTTCTCACAATGTTGAGAAAACATTCTTAGAATATTAAAAATAAACATTCAAATAATATTATATATTGTGTTAATATAAAGTTATTAGAATATTATGAGAAACATTTTATGAACCTTTAACATTCTAATCACGACAAGAAAACTGGACATTTTAACGTTCTTAAAATAAAGATAAAAGATACATTTTCAAAGTTAATAGAATGTTGTGAGAAAAGTTTTAGGAACCTTTAAATATTGTTCTAATCACAATAAGACATTTTAACATTCTTAGAATATATTTAAAAAAAATATTAAGATAACATTTTATTGTGGGTGAATTTGGACATTTTCACTTAGGGGTGTACTCACTCTTGTGGCCAGCGGTTTAGACATTAATGGCTGTGTGTTGAGTTATTTTGAGGGGACAGCAAATTTACACTGTTATACAAGCTGTACACTCACTACTTTACATTGTAGCAAAGTGTCATTTCTTCTGTGTTGTTACATGAAAAGGTATAATAAAATATTAACAAAAATATGAGGGGTGCACTCACTTCTGTGAGATACTGTATCACCTTTTTGTCCTACAGCACACAGCAACACTGTTTTGGTTCTATTGTATTTTTGCAAGTTTGAGAAGAAGGTACAAAAGAAAATCACCCTCATGCACTCCGTCCAGGTTTGTTCAGAGGTAATAAGCAAACTAAATATAGCCTGAACAGCACAAACAAGCATCTTCTTGACCAGCTCTGGTGCCTTCCAGCTGGCTGGAACAGATAATTGACCCGTCCTGGCAACTTGAACTGGATAACAGGTACAATCATGAATCTCTCTGAGTGATGAGTCTGGTTAGAGAGAGCTTCAGGAAATTCCAGCAGCTTCCACACAGCAGCTTTTGAACAGAACAGACCCGGAACGTTAATAGAAACCTAAATTGGTTTTGGAGTTATAATTTGTTTTTCTCCATACAGTCTTAGCGGTTGTGCAATTTTACATTTTTCTTTTCAAGAAATAAAATAACCAATTGTGACCCTCTCTGTGAATCCAGGCTAAAGTCTCAAAACCTAATTATGAGATAACAAGCATCAAAGTTCGATTTCTACCATTAATTTCACTATAATTTCAATATTTGACATGACCTTACTCAGTCAATATTAAAGATATGAAGTTACATTTTCACAGAATGTTCTTTACCATATGAAGGATGATTTTATGTAGAAAACAGCAAATCACAAAAACAAGACTTTAGCTGGGTTTTCACAGAGAGGGTCACACTTGTCCTGGGTTTCCTTTTGTTTTCTCAAGTCCTTGAAATTGATAAAAGTGCTGGTCAAGTAGAAGTATTAAAGCGTGATCGTTCTCCAGGCTCTTCTGAAAGCAAATATTCTCAATCGTATGAAAAACATATACTATATCAGTGTCATGAGCTTAACACGGATTTCCCTACCTTATGGTACTCTGAGAAAATGAACTGTTACGTTGTTATACACTATTTGTTTCTAGTGGCATAAACTGTTTCATCTATTTGTACATACTTGCAATTTACAATGCAATGGAAGTGTGCACTGTGCTCTGTTTTGCTTCTGTTGGATCGCACTAGTGAGCATTATTGTAAATGATCTATTTCAGGTTAGTTAGTGGCATGTACAATATGTTGTACAGATGCTGTATCTGCATTATTCTGCAGGCAAAAAGCATATTTTTGCATTTAAGGAATCTGTACTCATTTGTTTTTATATAAACTAACATTAATTTTTAAATATATTTTTATTCATCCTCTTACCACATTTGTTATTTAAATTTGAGTGTTTACAGTCAGAGTCAGCACTTGTAATGTGGATGTGAGGAAGATAGATTTACTGTAGAAATTGTACATTTTGTTACATTGAATTTAATTGAGAATACCTTTTAAATTACAATTCAGTTCCTGCATTTGAATTGAAATTGCAAACAGGATGAAGAATTGAAATTTAAATGAGAGTAGAATTAAAAGCTGCATTCACTGCATTGAAATTAAAATAAACTTTGAATTGAAAAAGCAACATTTATAAAGACAATCATTAAATGCTGACGTGGCCATGTCGGAAAGTTTTGAAAAGTCTTGTGAAAGTTTAAAATGCATTTAATTATTTTCTTTCTCTTATCATTTATTAGACAGACATAATGATATATTGACCGATAGAACAATGATACATAAACAGAACAATCAATAGATAGATTTGTGTTTGAAATGTCCCCTGTGTAGGTTTTTGTTGTTGTTGATATATTCATCATATTTAATAAATTCACTTTTGTGGCTCAGGGTGGAAGAACACTTCATTTCCTAGAATGCATCGTCGGTGTTGAATTTAATTGACTTAAAGTTAACTTTTTAAATGGAATTCAGTTCAGCTGTTGTTGATCAAGATGTTTTTTATTACTCTTGAAAACTTTGGGATCAAATAAACTTTGGCATAAACATGTTGTTTATAAAGTTGTAGCAGAAATATTAAAGCCCATCCAATTTTCCTTTAGTCACAAACACAGGCCTATTGAAGCAAACTCATTCTTAAAATAAAATGTTATATGACAGTGATCGTGTTTCATATTAGATCTAAAATAAACTCCAAGGCATTATCTGTCAGACATTTCAAAACTCATTTAAATCACTGTCTATCAGAGTATTTCAGGAAATATGCAAAATATGTGTTATGGAAAATCCTGTTATGTTGTAGAGGATTGTTCTATGATATTCAGTGTTAGTAATGTAACGAGACGTCGCATCTCATTATTCCACTGTAACACACACCACTCACCCCTGTCAAACTGCACTGGAATATTTGACAGTGGTTTAGAATTCAGCATGTCATTTCCTGCGACTGTGCCGTATGACACGCCCAGCGTGCCCGGATTGACATGAATGTAGTGAGAGCGGGACGTGCGCTGCATCCCTGTGTTCATGCGCTCCTCCTGGACTGACACGTGTCGATAAGAAGTGATTCGCATGTCAGGACTGAACCTCCAACAGCATTTTCCACATCGGACAGACAGTGATTTGCTGCAGCGTGTTCATGCGTTATTCAAGCTGTGAACTCTGAAGAAGTTATAATATGTTGCCAGGGTGTTGCCGTTAGTGGTGGGAAAAAGTTTCCAAATGTTCCTAAAAATCTGCTAAGTTACTGAAATGTACTGGAATATTTTCACCCTAGTCGCTATGCATTTGCTTTGGTTTTCTGGGTGGTTGCTAGGATAAGATGTTGCCAGGGGGTTGCTATGTAGTTGCTAGGGTATTCTGGGTGATTGTTAGGACAGTACACAGTATTTGTTAGCATATTATAGGATGTTAGTTTTTTGCATTATTCAGGTTGTGAACTCTGAAGGAGTTATAGGATGTTGCCAGGGTCTTGCTATGCCATTGTTTGGGTTTTCTGGCTGGTTGCTAGGATAGGATATTGCCAGGGTGTGGCTATGTAGTTGCTAAGGTATTCTGGCTGATTAAGACAATACACAGTGATTGCTAGGATGTTATAGAATGTTGCCAGGGTGTTGCTATGCAGTTGCTAAGATACTGTACGTTTTTCTATTTGTGTGTTTCTGTGCAGTTGTTGGGGTATTCTGGGTGGTTCCCAGTGTGTTGCTATGTAGCTGCTAGGATATCCTGGGTGATTGTTAGGGCATTGCACAGTGATTGCTAGGATGTTTTAGGATGTTGCCATGGCATTGCTGTGCAGTTGTTAATGTACTATATGTTTTTCTTTTAGTGTGCTGCTATGCAGTTGTTAGGGTATTTTGGGTGGTTGCTACGGCACTGCTCAATGGTTGCTTTAGTGACCGAGAGCAATCTGTTGTGGCTCTTTCTTACATTCTTCAGGCTAGGGTTTTCTGGTGGTTGCTAGGGTGTTGCTATGTATTTGCTAGGACATTCTAGATGGTTGCTTAGCAAACTGAGAGTGACCCCCTGCAGTTCTTTTTTTTCTTGCATTATTCAGGTGGTGAACTCTGCAGACACTGATGTTGGTAGATGCTGCAGTCAGACTGTGCTGTACGTACCAGATTAATAATGCTGACGATCAGAACAGCCTGCAGCCAATAACAGTAAACAAGCCGCTGTCTCATTCAAGCCGTCGTCCTCCACAAACCCTCGTCCTGAGCCGTTTGCTTTATTCTCAAATGTGCCTCTCTGGGCTTGACAAGTTAATTCCTCTAATGAGGAGAGAAATGAGGGCGAGTTCAAGCTCCAGAGGGCGTCCTGTGACACGTCATGTTTCGCAGTGAGGAATGATGCAGTCGCTGCACATGTTTGCAGGCGTTAATTTACACAACGCTCATGCAAATGATCAGGGACGCCACATTATTCACATGCTGAGATTGTGTTTATTTTATTTGACCAGCATTCATACAGATTGCGAAGAACATGTTTTTCTGCACAAAATATACTGCCATGCTGATTTAGTGTGTTGCTATGCAGTTGATAGGGTATTCTAGGTGGTTGTTAGGATGTTATAGAATGTTGCCAGAGTGTTGCTGTGCAGTTGCTAAGGTACTCTATTTGTTTGAGTTTGTATTGCTTTGCAGTTGTTTAGGTATTCTAGGTGGATTGTACAGAACATTGGGTGTTGCTAGCTATGCAGTTGGTAAGATACTATGTGTGTGTTGCTATGCAGTCGCTAGGGATTTCTAGGTTGTTGCTAAGATGTTACAGAATGTTGCTATGCAGTTGCTAGGTGTTTATGGGTTGTTCCTAGATGTTGCTCAGTGGTTTCTAGGATGTTATAGTTCTGTATGTTGCCAAAGCATTGCTGTGCAATTGCTACAATACTGTATTTAAGTTTGTTATTATGCAGTTTTTAAAGTATTCTAGGTGGTTGCTAGAATGTTATAGAATGTTGCCAGAGTGTTATGCATTAGTTGTGGTATTCTTGGCCGTTACTAGGATGTCATAACATGTTGCTAGGGTGTTGTTAGGGTATTCTGTGTGATTCTAATTTTGTGTGACTGCAAAATGTCACCAGGGATGTTGCTATGCATTTGTTAGTTCATTAATTATGGGTTGTTCCTAGGTGTTGCTCAGTGGTTCCAAGGGTGTTATAAGATGTTGCCAGAGTGTTGCTGTGCAGTAGTTTAGAGTATTTTGGTTGGTTATTCTTAGTTTAGGCAGGGATTTTAATAATTTTCAGTTTTTGCTGGTTGCCATGGTGTTTCTAGGGCATTCCCGTGTGGTTTGTTCTAAATCTTATTTTTTTTTTTAAGTAATGAAATTCTAGGATAAATGTAACAGAAGGATCACATGACCACAAGCACTAGTAGTAGTGAAGACTGAACAAACAGCATCAATACAAATGTACAGCCATTTCTTCAGTCAGATGCGGAGTATGAAAGGTCTTTTCTTCCAGCTTTGTGGCCCATCTGTTTACTGCGTCTCTGTGTGATAAACTGCTGCTCAGTGTTGATAATACTTCAGCAGAAAGTCACAGATTCATTCGCCAGTCAGCGGACTGTAACGCTCCGGCATTTCGCTTAAAGCACCGTTTCCCACATCCTTCCTGAGTTCAAAGCAGCCGCGTTTAGACGAGAGGAGTGTATATTTGCATAAGTGAGATCTCTCCGCTCGACCGGCGGCTCTTGGCACAGGACGAATAGATCACGGGGTGGGAGTTTACAATTGTGAGCGTTTTTTCCGACACGCATCCAAAAAATGCTTTTCATGTCATGCTCTTGAAAAGTAGCAGTTTGGGATGCAAACAGACATCTATAAAAGTAAATTACACTCCAGCATAACCCCTGCTTATGTTTATTCTGTCAGAAGCATTTTGCCCACGGCGGAATAATCGTGATTATTCAGAATCATGTGTAGGTTGAGCAATTCATATTTCTCCTAAATGGCTTGCTGTCGACGTAGGCCAGAATAAACCCACTTCAGAGTAAATCCAATTATCACATAAGAAAAGGCAATCCATATTCAGATATGTAATTATACGCACCGCCTTGCCCTGTTTTTAAAAGGCCGAGCACACGCTGCCCTCTAAATGGCGTCGCTCTTTTGTTTATCATCACAAATGAATAAGTCCATTGTCGACGCACAATGACGTCTATGCAAATCCCTCCGACTGGGTTTCCCGGATTTATTTATGAATTGTCACTCCTCTAATAGTCGAGTCCTTATTTCCATGCACGCTTCGTACTTGTGTGACTTTGTGGCGAAAAGTCATTGGAATTAGCCAACTGTGTCATGCGTTTACTCACTAATCCATAAATGATAGAGTATCGAACAATTATCTGTCACGCTGCATTAGAGACTCTTAAATAAACAGGCGTTTTTCCGCAGTTGCTACGGGACATGCTCTTAGCAACTGTAATTAACAGTGACAACTAATTAACGAGGTAATGCACGAGTCTTGGAACTGCTGTAAATACTGTTTATGGGCCGCTCTCCAGTACGGCCAGTAATTGTTTTTCTTAGCTCAAAATATTTGCTAACTTCTGTCTGACAGACAAATTGTCCCTGAAAGCGAGAGATGTTTCTCGGCCCTCTCGAGGCTCAGATGTGCTGTGCGCTGAACTGTGAACCCAATCCGTCTCGATGAAACATGAAATCACTCTCGCTGTATCTGAGAGCTCTGGTTTTATGACAAGTTAAAGGTATAGTTCACCTCAAAATGAACTACTGTCATCATCTACTCACCTTTGTGTCGTTCCGACCCAGAGTGACTTTCTGTGAATGGCCAAATGAGACGTTTAGCACATCGTCCAAGCTGTAGTTGGACATACAAAGGAAGTAGAAAGTGAGCAACAGCTGTCAAGATTCAAAAACAGACCAAAAACTCCAGTCTGTTCCCACATATACCTGGGTTAAAGACGGAAAAGGTCTTTCAAGCATCAAAAAAAGTTTAAGACGGCTTTAAGTTTAGTTTTGTTTTGACTTTTTAAGCCAAGTGTTTTTTGAAGCATCAGACATTTCACTTGCATTTAAAATGCTTTCTATGTACTGTATATTAAATCAATCCACAAACACTTTAAAATAATTTTTTAACAGTCAACTCTTAATCCATATTACCGTTTTTATCTCAATAAAATTTTAAAAGCCTTATGTAGGTTTTTAAATTGCACCTTTATGCTATTTCAACTTGTAACATAAAATAATGATAGCCAAGGACGCTGACTTTAAAACACCAACCAGCCAGTTTCATAATTACATTTTGTTAAACACTTTACATTAGTTATTGCATTAGTTAACATGAGCTTACCATGAGCAATATATTTTATATTTATTAACTTTTGTTAATGGTAGTTAATAAAAAATCTAATTGTTCATGTTAGTTCACCGGGCTTTAACTAATGTAAACAGATACAGTTTTAGATTTTCTAAATGTATAAGTAAATGTAACCAAGACTATTAAGTGCTGTAGTATTGTTCATTGTTAGTTCATCTGAACTAATGTAGTTAACTAATTTAACCTTATTATAAAGTTAGGGCTCTCTTAAATCTCTTTTATTTTTTACTTTGATTTTTTTTCTCCAAATTCTCTTTTCTGTCGTTATAATTTTTCCTGGATTCCGTTTTAATTGTTTGATTGAATTTGAAGGGTGCCTAATTAAGTGAATTCATAAAACCGTCATTAAAATTGTAACAATAATATGCCCTATGAAATGTTTTATTTCTTTCATAAATTGTGTTTAAAATTCTATTTTTTTCTTATGATATCACACATTTATCAAAAACAGTGGTACACTTTTTTTTTTATAAATTAAACTTGAACAACTTTAACAAACTGTGCCATACAACAACCTTTTTACTGTTTAATAAAAAAAATTGATATTCCTTAAAACTAATGTCTTAATGAAAAGTATTATTAATATTATTGTTGTTACTCATTTGAAAAGTGCATTCTGATGTACAATAGTAATTTCTCATAATTTCAGGTTAAGCATAAACTTTTTTTGCCTGGATATAGTGAATAAATTTGTTCAAAATTTCTGTAAATCAGATCATTTTAAATTATGGTGAAGGGGAAGATTTTTAGAGAACTGTTATATTTTGTTGATAATATATATAAATAATTGTTTTCAGTTATTTATTCTGTTTGTGCTGCCGTGCCATCTTCACTTGTCCTTCTTAAGGCACAGCAGATGTATTGTGCCAATAACAAGCGATCTGTGATGTTATTTCCACCTCCTCACCCGTGTTATCATCCGTTATCCAGCGCAGCAGCACGAGAGAGCACAATCCCAGCCGGCAGAGCCCTGATCCTCAGATTCAGGGACGTTTGTTCATATTAGATGTGGAAGTGCTGCTGAAATGATCAGTTTTCAGTCTCGTGGGGTCTGGTGAAGCATCGCTGTGACTCTGATAGCGGTTTCGTGTCGCTACAGTCACTGAATGTGTTTCTCAAGGTTCAAGGTTCAAGGGAGTTAAGAGCACAGTAGAGTTTCCAAATTACAAATTTAAAAAATCATGTTTTTTTTACGCTAGTGTCATCATAACAATACCAGGACCACCTCTTTACTATCTCAACTGTTTCTTATTGAGATTACATGGAGAGCAAATGGAAAACTTTGTCTCCAGTTGAGAAGATCTTTTTTTTCTAGCCATATTTTTCCAAAAGCAAATGATCTGATCTACTGTTCATATTCATTTGATTATAGACCATATACAGTAGCTCTTTACAATACGGTTTCATTTTGTAACATTGCTTACATGATTAAAAGTTGTATCTGTTAATATCATGTCATTAACCTAAGCTGATGTGAAATAGCAATGAAGCGTTATTTTTAAATATTAAATAATATCATAATACATAACATAAATAACATAAACTAATCTAAAACTAAAATAATAAAAAACATTTTCGTTACTTGAAATAAAATAAATGTTAACTATATTAAAATATTGTTTTGTATTTGTATTTTTTTCAGCTATTTGCCAGGGCAATATCTATTGTAGTTTAGTTTAACTTGATGTACTAAAATAACTAAAACATTTATATAAAATAAAAATACAAATACAGACGTTAAAAAATAAACAAAATAAAACTTTAACTAAAATTCTAAAAATAAAAAATTATACAAATTGCAAATATTAACAAAAAGTATAATAGATAAAATAGCACTACTATATAAAACATTTAAAATCTTCCTCTCAACAGTTGCACTCAGATCTAATTTGCATATTCAAACTAAAGTATATATACGTTTTTTAAGCAAACAATGACTTTAGCTAAGCTAAAGTGTGATGAAACACTATTAATACTATGTTAGTACAACTGTACTCTTCAGTAAGAGTTTGCAGCAGCTGTTTATACTGTAATGTGTTAAATACAGTGAAATGCAGTGAATCCGATTGCATTTCAAAGCCTATGTTTTTCATGAAAGCCTTTAATTATCCGACTCCATATTTAGCTGCTCGTTTCATGATTACAACAATCGTTGTACAGACGTGCTGGTTAAGTGATTTACTGATTATTTATCAACACATATATGACGCCTTTAACCTTGCCTCGTAGGTGTAAATGATGACGTGCTGCCAACACGCACTAGTCATTTGCATAGCATTTGAATGCTGGGAATTATGGTAATTTGGACAGGCTGTCTGAAAGCTCTCCTTCCCCAAAAGTGAGAGTATAATCAGTTAGACGTTGACCTCCCAATCCAAACAGATGGTCCTCAACGCTGCCAGAGAACCAACGAGAAACGAGATGGTAATTAGGTGGGATAAATATTCTTGGCTGATTCTTATGAGTTATGAATTTTCACACTTGTCTGAGAATGACACTTGTTCTCTGTGTGTCTGGCAAGCCAAACTATTTTCAACCATGACACCATGCTTTTTAATTATTATTATTATTATTATTTAATTTTTGATATTCCACAGGGCTACCACTTCCATGACCTTTTTATTTGTGTTTGATTAATATTCAGTCCTTGAAAATGATAATTAATTATATTGATTCCATTCATTTGAGTCCTTTCTTTTGTGCTAGGTTTGTTTAAATCTGATCTTTTGAATTGGTTAGTTTGAATTAGTTCTTTTGAATTAATTGTTCAAACCATTACATCAATTGGTTTGATTCATTTAAAAAAAATAATCACTGAGAGACATACATGTAATATTTTACAGCAGATCAAAACTATCAAATATTTCAATCTGATATTTGGAAACTTTTGAAATATATTACATTTTTAAATGATATTAGATTCAGCTTCATTGTCAATTTCTCAGTACTTGTACTCTGGATACTAAACCTTTTTTTTTTTTTTTGACACCTTTTTATTTATGTTCTATTTATATTTATAATTTTTTTTTATAAATATTATATGATATACATATAAATTATACTTTTTTTTAGTACAGGCATGGTATTCTAAGTCCACTGGGATGGTAATTATTCTGTTTCATGGTGTGTAATATATTATTATTTTGTGTACTATATTATTATCCTCACAAAAAAGTGGTTCCACCACAGTGCATTGATTGTAATGAATCTCAAGTGTTTTTTTTTTTTTCAGATTTCAGGAATTTTCTGTGTTTTTTCTTAACTTTACTCTTTTATTTTTTACTCTTTGATAATAAAATCCTGCTCCTTTATTCAGGACTAACTAAAGAATTGCAGCTTTCACAATGAGTGTGGTTTGATTGAGAAACACGCTGTGATAATGAAGCGTCCCTCAGGTGAGCGTTTAGTCTGAACGCGTTGTTCTGCTGTGTTCTTTGTCTCATAAAGCGCTCTCAGGGCACTGAGAAAAACAACCTCAAAAATAAACAGGAGCTCAGCTTAAAACAACGAGCCGTCGACGAGAGGCCTGCATAACTGAGTAACACTTGTTGATGCAGAGGTCTGTCATTGATGTGCTAATAATTCAGAACAGCTTCGCCCAGTGAGACGCTGCCATGAACATTAGACCTGCAGCCTTGCAAAATAAAGCCACAGTTGGAAGAACTTGTTCAGAAAGACTGTAACAAGGATCTTATTTTGTTGTTTGACGCTTTTTTAAGGCAGTTTGTAAAGAAATACACATTAAACACTGAAATATTACACCATGTTAAAGGAATAATGAACCTAATAATTCCTAATAATGAACAGTTGCTAAAAACGTGCTCACCCTCAGACCGTTAAAGATGAAGATGAGTTTGTTTCTTCATCAGATTTGGAGAAATGTAGCATTCCATGACTTGCTCACCAATATATCCTCTGCAGTGAATGGGTGCCGTCAGAATGAGAGTCCAAACAGCTGCTAAAAACATCACAATAATCTACACCACTCCAGTCCATCAGTTAACATCTTAAGAAGACAAAAGCAGAAACAAATCCATAATAAAAAAAAAAAATTAAACTAAAATATGAGTCCATAATAATGCTTCCTCCGGGGGGGGGGGGATCACCATTTACAGTCCAAAACAGCTCTGAACAAATATGTGGTAGATGGACTTCTTTCAATGGAGGAAGTGTTATTATGAATTATACACTTGTATATTGGCCATAGGTAATGGATTGAAGTTAAAACGTTTTAATGATGGATTTGTTTCTTACAAACATGCTGATTTTCACTTCACAAGTTGCTAACTGGACTGGATTATTGTGCTGTTTGGACTCTCATTCTGACGGCACCCATTCACTGATGAACTCATTAAACTGATGAAATCATAAGTGAATGGAGTCAGTATGTTTAGCTGAATTATTTGCAGAAAGAATGTAGCAGAAGAATAAAAGTACAATAGTTTCTCACAGTAAGCGTTGTGCTGTATCCATCCGTGCTACTGTGATCAATTGTTTATGAGTCGTATTTCATTGGAGCTGAACGCACGGTCATCCAACACTTCGAGAGCAGAACACGCCGTTAATATCAGTGCCACAAACGCTCGGCCTGCTTCAATAACACCAAATGTAATCTTTAGAGTTTGTAATTTCAGAAATGTTGGGACTGTAAGACGTCCTTTCATTCATCACAAAGAAAACCTTGTTGTAATATGAAGGTACCATCGTGTGAAATATATGGCTTTTGCTTGGAGTAGAGAGCCGACCGAATCAGTCACCCTCGCATTTTAGTATTATTTTAGCAAGTTACACTTTTCATCTTAACTTTAGTGTTAGTCATTTTGTAATGTACTTTTGCCATTATTATTAGTTTTTGTTTTCCTAAAATATTTCTGTTTGTATAAGTGATTTTATCATTCCTCTCACCTCTGCCTCTTTGTTTCACTTCTGAACCTGTGTGTGTTTAAATGTTAATAACATCATGTAATGAGCTTCATTATGTGCTCTTACTGATAGTTCTGAATTATCATTATATGAGGTTTTAATTATGTGATGTTAATGATTTACTCTAGAGGCCAATCTCGTGCAAAATTAATGCTCAAGTGCACTAGGTGTTTTATGTCAGTGATAGTGTTAATTTAATATCATTAAGAGACTATTGTACTTTTTATTAATATTTTGCATTACTTTTTAAACTTTTTATAAAATTCATCCCTCAGAGATTATATATATTATTAATTGTTATATATTAAATAAGAGGCAAGAAGAGTAGGATACATGTACAAATAATAAATTACATATTACATTTTTTGCAATTGTGAGTCGCAACTTGCACTGGTCACATAAGCTGCTGTTTTTATACATCATTTGTGTTAAAATAAGTGCTGTTTTCTCTTAGATGATAAATACTCAGCTAAACTTGTTTGAGTCTGTGATTGACACGTCAGTTCAAGAGGTCTCAGACGAGCTGCTGTGTACGTTCAGTCAGTTATAGAGCCGTATGCATCGCTCACAGGCATCAGTAAAGCTGTGTAACTGCTTCATAACTCACGCTGCTTCTCCAAAATGTACTAGAAACACTAGGAAAACTCATCACTGCTGCACCAATCAACACATCTGATCCATCCTTACTCAGACTTCAGCTTTTTATTGAGCTGCGATTTATTTTATTTTAAACACATTTATTTTATATCTACATTTATTATATACAGTATAAATATGTGTATACGTGTGTATATATTTTTAGATTTATATTTGTTTGTTTCTCAGTGTCATGTGTGTATTTATATAGTATTGTATTTATTAATATATTTTACTATATTTTTATTAACCGTTTATTTGTATTTTATTTTAATAATATTTTATAGTAGTTTATTAGGTTTATTTAGGTATATTTTTGTTTCAGTTTTAATAATTTTAGTACTTTTAGTGAAACATTTCAGTTAGTTGCAAGGCAACATATGTATTTTGTTTATTTTCATTTTCATATATATATATATATTTTACTTATTTCAGTTATGTGTGTGTGTGTGTGTGTGTGTGTGTATACACATACATACACTCACTGGCCACTTTATTAGGTACACCTGTTTAATTTCTTGGTAACACAAATTGCTAATCAGCCAATCACATGGCAGCAACTCAATGTATTTAGGCATCTAGATGTGGTGAAGACGACTTGCTGAAGTTCAAACCGAGCATCAGAACGGGGAAGAAAGGGGATTTAAGTGACTGAACGTGGAATGGTTGTTGGTGCCAGACAGACTGGTCTGAGTATTTCAGAAACTGCTGATCTACTGGGATTTTCACACACAACCATCTCTAGGATTTACAGAGAATGGTCCGAAAAAGAGAAAATATCCAGTGAGCGGCAGTTGTGTGGATGAAAATGCCTTGTTGATGTCAGAGGTCAGAGGAGAATGGACAGACTGGTTACAGATGATAGAAAGACAACAGTAACTCAAATAACCACTCATTACAACCAAGGTATACAGAATTTAGGGCCTTATGAAATCCGTTTTATTTTTTTCTAAATTATAAGAAAATATAAATATAATAATTTTTATAGATTCAGTTTTTTTCCCTGTTTAAATTTTTCAGGACTCCTTTTTAATGATCAAATAAAACTGTATTAATCAAAACGCATGTTTAATTAATTACAATCATGAAACTTATACAATTTAACATTAACTTGTAAAAACTTATTAAAAGATATGCAGAACCGATATTTATTTACTGTTATAAAGTAAATGAATAACTGAGTGAAGTAAGTTCATACTTCACTTTGTTTTGTCCTCCTTTCAGTCATCTTAACAACAAAAAATGTTGAAAATTAATACTCTTTCATGTTAAATTACGTATTACATATTACAACAATAAACACGTTTTATTTATAAAAAGCATAATGAGCAACACTGATATTACCAATAAGCAAAATAACGTCTAATGTTTTCAAATGGATAAAATAAAGGACAGAAGTCATATCAACTTCATTTTAAACTACAGTTTTTGTAGGTTTATAAGCTGTTTAATTGGCTAAAGAGTGAAGAATAATTCACTGGATAATGTTAATTCACTGAATAATATTCTCTGGAATATTGAAATATGCTATAACTGTCAGTCCTCTGTCGTGTGTCATGTGTTCCCGCCTCTTGTGTCCTTACTTGGTTTGTTTCCTGTCCTTGTATCTTGTGATTTATGAGTTAATTCTTGTCCAGCTGTGATTGTCTAATTATCAATGATTAGCCAGTGTATTTATAGTCCTGTCAGTTCAGTTTGATTTCATCTGGTCTACTCGTTACTCCCCCGTGTTCCTGTGTGTCTGCCTTGCCTTGTCTTGTCCTGATGTCTACATTAAAGACTGTTTGAGTTTATCCTTATCTCCATTTTCCCCGTTCCTCCCTCGTGTGTGCACCGTGACAATAACAAACAAAACATGGTATTTTATTGCATTTCTCAACTGGTATGTTATATCT
The DNA here is from genome assembly GCA_027564155.1 of Gymnocypris eckloni scoliostomus. Classification (NCBI taxonomy): domain Eukaryota; kingdom Metazoa; phylum Chordata; class Actinopteri; order Cypriniformes; family Cyprinidae; genus Gymnocypris; species Gymnocypris eckloni. The sequence goes on from CM050435.1 coordinate 20,137,008, forward strand.
GAATTATTAAAATATTTTTGTCATTCTAGATTATGAAATGCCTGCTGACAGCGTGGTTGATCTATGCATTTAACGTTACACAGAACTATACTCAGACTGTGATCGTTCGCAGAGATAATAAATAATTAATTTCCATAGAGATGTATTTATTTCGATGTTTATTGCCAAAATAATTGTTATATAGTAAATGTTCATATAATTTAGCATGGTTCAAACAAGTGAATCTTGTAAAAGTTATGCGGTGGCCGTGCAGGGGCATTTCCTGAGCATCAACTCGTTGAGTGAACAGCAATATGAAGCGGCTTCAAGAGACTAATGATGAGCATATACAACAGAGAGAGAATTCAATTCAGCGCTTTTATTTCCAGCATGGGCTCTTTCATGGCTGTATTATTTCATTCATGCAAAGTTACGTCTTTATTGGGAGAGGACTTGACGGATTATTTTACATGACCGCGTGAGTTCGTCTCTATTTCTTAGAGCCAAGCTGTATAAACTGCATATCAAGCATTTATGTAATACATCTAATTTGAGCATTAATGGCTGTTATGTTAAATAAAGTTTACTAACTACAGCAAATCAAGTACCTGTGCCATTGTTGTTGTCTCGTCTCCCCTCAGACGCGCTGCAATGGCGATCCTGCGTAATTCTGAAAACTACCACAAGATGGCGGAGGTTATCGGTGAATCTGATATTACAAAACCGATATCCGATTATGGTAAAATGCTTAAATATCACTAAATCGATATATCGGTCGATCTCTAATATATATTCTGTAAACATCTTATTTTAGTTGTGATTAATCGCGATTAATCAATTTGACAGCCCTATCCGTTACCCAATTGCTGATGACAATTTTTCTATACCCACTAATAATGTTTATAGTATGAACGGCTCACTTTGTAATAGCTCTGTGGCCTGTCTGACAGCTCCATCTTGATTTATCAGCATGCTAGTTTACTCGTCTTGAAACTTTTAGAGAAACGGTCTCAAGCTGTTAAAGCATGAGTCAGTGGAGTAAAGATGCTTCATTTAGGTGGCTGTGGTCACTTTCACTTCTGGCTGAATGCTGATTTGATACGCGCGTCCTGTGGGGATTCATGCTCTCCTCTCTGAAGCGGCGGCGGCTCACAGAGGTGCTGCTGCTGGATGCAATTTGTTACACATGAGTAGCCCAGGCTGCTTTGCCAGCTTCTCCCGGGGTTTTCACCGGGATAAAAAGATCAATTCTTGTCTGAAGCTCTTAAAGTGACTGTTTGCCAGTCAATGCGCGACTGATGCGCTGGTGTCAAGTCTTGCATGCTGGGATCAGCCTCCACAATACCTTTATTCCCCAGCGCCTCTGTGTGAGAGACTGGAGTGACTCAGGTAATTCTCATTGGGATTTGAACTGCATGGCAGCTGCTCTGAAGGGCCGCGACCTACAGTACTGTAATTCTGATGCCATAATTCATCATATTTTAACCAAACTATTGCTTCTGGCTAAAATATGCATCCATGACTAGTACTGTCAAAGGTAATGCGTTATTAACGTGTTAACGCAAATTCCTTTTAACGGCTTTCATTTTATTAACGCTCGATTAACGCAGTGCGTATTTTCTGTTTGACCCGTGGCCCAACCCGTAGTTGGAGAAATGAGATGCACAGTGTTGCCAACTTAGCAACAGTGCAGACCCCTTTAGCGACATTTTTCCCCTTCAAAAGCTTCAAATAAACCTTATTTAGTCTCAGAGAATCACCGGTACTGCTGTGCGAGGTCTTGCTTTCCCAGCATGTGCACACACACATCTCTCTCTCTCCGCGTCTGCTCAGTTTCTGTTCAGCACGCGCACACACATCTCTCTCTCTCCGCATCTGCTCCGTTTCTGTTCAGCACGCGCACACATCTCTCTCTGTCGCTCTCTCTCTCTCTCTCTCTCTCTCTCTCTCTCTCTCTCTCTCTCACACTCAGCTCAGTTTCTGGTCAGCGCGTGGCAGAGAAAAGCAGAGCTTAATTCAGTTAAAAACAGATATTAGTTGCTTGCTTCTCTAATTTTACATGAAAGTTTTATTTAATCAGACAACGGCTCAATTATAAGGATGTGTGAAGATTAACATCTTGTAAAGGAGAGTTAGTTATGCCTTAATGGGTCGTGTTTCAATCACTTTTTCATATTCATTCCATTGTCTGACTACAGAAACAGTAAAATATATCAATGAAAACTGTTTTATTGAGAATTTAGCTGCATCACAATACAGTATGTGGGCACAGAGAGGCAAACGAATGCAATAATAATAATATAGGCTATTGTACATTTTGCATGTTCAGAAGAAATGAGCTGCCCTGTCCTGCAGAAATGTAAATAGGTTTGTGTGAGTAAATGGCTCAGTGCAAAGAAAGAGAAGTAATGGGAACCTTCTATGACCTTTGAAAAATATCTAGTCTTCATGCTGTTGACTATGGTTTCAATAATAATAAACATACATTTGCATAAAGCATCCATATTTGTCCATGCACATGTTGATCAGAGTATTAAAAACTTGAAAAGTATTCATTTAAGGTACATTTAGAACAAATAAAAATGTGGGATTAATTGCGAGTTAAATCATGACAATCATGCGATTAATCGCGATTAATTATTTTAATTGATTGACAGCCCTAATAATGACGCTTCCTGCAGTGAAAATAGCATCTGTTCTGAATCAGGAGAGAAATCTGCACAGATCAAGCACCGTTTAGCTACAAGTCAAAACAGCTCTAAACAAATACACTATGTTGCCAAAAGTATTGGGTCCAAAAATGAATCACCAAACACAATGACTTGTACATTCATTATATGGACTAAAGTACTGGAACACCCCCTTCTTTAGACGAGAAAAGCACTTCCAAACTGTGGCAACAAAGATGGAAACATTAAAAATTGTATTTCCACCCCTGTTGCAACAGTTTTTTAAAGTGTATGAAATGACTGTACACATATGTACAAGTCATTGGTGTTTGGTGATGAGTTTTTGGCTCAAGGTCTGCATTTAAAGTCACACCAGAGGTGTTCAACTGGGATTAGGACTTGTCTTTCTGCAGACCAGTCAAGTTCTTCCACACTGACGGAATCACCAGTTCTCTTTTGATTCTTGTCTTATACACAGAGACACTGTCATGTTAGAATAGAAAAGGGTCCTGTCCAAACTGTTGCTATAAAATTAGAAGCACACAGTTCCCTAGAATATCATTATATGCTTAAACATTAAGATTTGTACTCATGGAAATTACTAAAGTAGTCAAACCTTTCATTAGAAGGGGTTACCCAATACTTTTGGAAATATAGTGTGTGTGTGGATATTGATGTGAGAGACAACAAGAGACGTTATTATTAGGGATGCACACATTCGATTTTTGCTGATATTTTTCAAATCACGATGCCGATACCGAAATATATTTCCCTTTGTTTTAAACAACACCAAGTCTCTTTTTTTTTTTTTATTGGTTTTGAGCAAAAACATTTTTGTTAGAACTAATAAACATTATTCAACTTATTTTGTTAATGAGAGTACATTGAAAGACTCAAAAATAACTATAATAAAAATGATCAGATTCAGTTGAAACCTTAACATTTAATTTGTGGATTCAACATTAATAGATGCTCTAAAGCAAAATATTTTTATTCAAGTAAGCTATAGCTTCCAACCTTCAAATCAAAACAGACTCGTGATTTTATAACGTTATTTATTCAGAAAGCAACATTAAGTATCTTAATGTTATATGTACATTTTAAGCCTTTATTGGCCGATTCCGATATCATTCGGATAATATCATGCATCCCTAGTTATTATGGATTTCAGTTTGTCTATTTGAACAAAAATGTTTAGTCTGTCTCGAGGAGATGGATAACTGAGGTTTTGTTTCTCTCATCTCAATTAAATCTCATTCCGGTCTAAATAGAATTAATTAAATTATTAAACGGATCTAATTGGAGTTGTTTTCCTTCCTGTGGGCGTCTGAATGGCACTAACCGTATCTGTGAGAAACAAAAACCCTGTGTGGATGAAAGCTGCGTTTGGATGTGTTGATCTGAACGCAATCTTTCCCACCTCTACCTATTAACGGCTAAATGAGTATCAGAACGCTAATTACTGGTGGACCACTGCAGCGTTTGAGAGCAGAATGAATTTACCATGCCTATTTACCACGTCCTGTGTGACTGCGTTCAAATAGCTCCATTGTTTGTAATCGGTTGGATGCTGGAAGTACGAGAGGATTTGAATGTTATATGCTTGTGTGTAGAAATGCTGAAATGAGTCTCAGATTGTTGTGTTTTCCTGAGAGATTTGAAACTTCAGCTGGCTGCGTTTCTGCACCAACAAACGGTAAAGAGAGTAAAATGATAGAGGTATTTTTTGGGGGTTATTTATTGTTGTTTGAGTGGTGTAATGATAACATATAATATATATATTGTTATAAGGGAAACAGGTCAATTTAGCTCAAAGGGAATCATTAATGATTTTATAGGGAATTTGAACAGACTCACTGTTTCACGGCGATTCACCGAACAAGCCGTATAACAAACTCTGCACTGGATATTAAAATCCCAAAATATAGTGAAAACACTATTAAATAGCACGGTAACAAAATCGACAGATTAAGGCATTAACTTATGAGCACAAAACACAAGATATTTCTCTTTTCAATATAAACAAGACTTTATTTATATAAATCTAAGACATGTAAACTAATCTACATATGAACACAAGCATTCACACATTCACGCGTTGCAGAAAGAGAAAGTGAGGAAAGGATTAGATTAAGAGAATGAGAATTTTGGGTATCCCACGTTTACAGCAATAGGTGCAATTGCATAAACCTGAACAATCATCAATCACATATTTAACACTCGCATTGACTTTTCAATGAGGCTAAAATTACATTAAAATGACACCAGCACGGCAAAGTCTGGGATTTGTACTTTTGTGTTTAAAGGATTCCCTTTGTTCTCCGTCTTTTCAGGAAAGGGTTTTCCAAGTCGCTGATTGGCTTAGAGTTCAGGAGTCGTGGAAGTGGGCGTTGGCTGGTTTTGCAGAGTCTTGGGCTTGTTTCCGCTGGCAAACGTAACTTAGCTCACGAACTCACGGAAAGAAAATAAACAAAAGTAAAAGAATAAAAGGATGTAAAGACTAGGTGGCTTTTTTTCTCATCATGGTAGCAACTGGCTGGGTGTGGTCAGAGCACATGACTGAAGAGAGAGTTCATTTTCCGGAGAGAGAGAGAGAGTTCCAAGGAGAAGTTAAGAGAGGCTGAAGAGCGTTAAGAGAGGGAGGGGAGAAGTGTAACCTGGGTATTTAACCTCTGCCTTTTTGACACCTCCCAATGGTTGTCTTGACCAATTAGATCCCATGCTGATTCTGGGTGCCGCTTTGTAGCTCCACCCACTTAATAAATTAACATGTCATGGCCAGTCACATTGCTTGAATTTTACATTCTCTTGCAAAATATCCTTTTGAATGTGGTTTCTATAGCCAGAATATGATGCATTTGACAGGAAATCAATTAAAAGAAATGTTCAAAGCTGGAATTATCACGCTCATACATACTAAACATGACATTAACCCTTAAGGCTTAGCTAGTCAATACTAATTAAAAGCACGATAAACACAATGATTAAAACAAGGATATTCAAATTTGTGGGTCACATACATAATATGCTGTTATGCATAGAAATGCTTAGTTTCATTAACCATGAGCATGAAAGTCCTTTAAGATGATTTTACAGTCTGTAGCTGTGATTTCAATCACAGATTTACATGTAATGGTCACATGTTGCATCTCTTTGTCAATCAATATTTATTCCTCAATGTATTACCGAATTCCTGCATTGGAATTATCATTAAGTGTTCCTTTGGTTTTGCAGGCTGTATTCAGATGGGCTGGCGCTAGGGTCTGATTTATGACTTCCTGCTGTTGTCTTGTGGAATTCGGCTTCTCATGTTTCAACCATGCTTCGATCGAATCTTGATTTGCCAATTATTCGGTCCTTGATATTCTACACACCCCCCTTCGTTCGGCGAGGTGTTTAGCAGAAGACATCGTCGAGCGCTGGAAAAAACAAGGGCAGAAGAAGCAGACAAAACACAGCAAACAACAAGACAACACCTCCATGACAGTTACTGTACTGGTGCCGGGCATTAGGTTATTCAATTTTGGAAATTATTGTTTTAGTTCTTCGATCAACTTTTGCGACTAGATTTGTGTGTTCTTCTAAGTTGTCTTAACTTAAGAATGTTCACATTTAGTTTCTAGTGAACTAATTTGTGGTAAAATGAATCGACCTATCGTGCATGGAGCTCTCTGGCTTTCCTTCAGTCTAGAGTGGCTTGCGGATATTAGGTGTAGCGAGTCAATCCTAATATCAGACCTTTGACCCTTGCAGGGTGTCTAGGTGTTTCACCTACTAAAGAAAGAGGGGAAGGAAAAGGATAGGTAAAGAAGAACAAAACAAAACAAAGCTGCTGTGGGTTTTCCTAGCATGATTTGCAACTACTGTTGAGCTAGGATGTCATGTGCAGCTAGGGGGCCATGCACCTTAACTTCGTGTCAGGTGTTCTAACTCTTGTGAGGATAGCTATATGTTTCTTCATGGTGGTGTATGTAACTGTGTTGTGCTAAAGTTGGATATTCTACTTGTGGGAAGAATATGTTTGTTGAATGTGTTATCAGTAGATGTGGTTACCTCTGGGTGTAGGTGATGTTGTGTGTGTTAATGGTGTAGTGTATGTGTGGTCAGATCTGTTCCAGTCTGTGTCGTCTCCCCCCTTTTCAGGTATGTTACATAAGACTGGCTCTCTTCATCCTTGGCTTGGATGTGGGCATGTCCATGATTTAATGGGGATCAGTCCAGAAAGGCAGGAAGTTCTTTAGCAGACAGTCGGAGGTAGTTTGGCATGGCTGTGTGAAGCTGGGCTGCAAACTTTGTCTCCTTTGTTGCATTCCTCTTGTGCTACCTTCTGGATGTGGCAGACTTTCTGACCTTCTGTGCTTTGGTGGTTGCTGTTGCACAGACAGGAATGTGGTTCTAGGAGTTGGAGTTCATTTAGCAGTTTGCTAGTGAGTGATGGGTGAGTGAGGTGATGTTCTCTGGTACCTCAGTTTTCATCAACGGTTGGCCGTGAGAGACTTGCTTGTCCTGTGTGGTTGTTGAACAGGTGCTTGTCATCTCGGATATGGTGGTGTACCATGCGATCATCGGCCTTCCGTTCTGTCGCTGGTCACAGCGAGCATGACTCAATTTCGTAGTCATCCGTGTTCAGCTTATCTTGAAGGAACTCGTTCAGTTGGCTCATGACTTGTTCCATGTCTTCTGACGGTAAGCTGTATGGTTCTGGAGCATACTCAGCACTGTGCATGTCTGAGTAATGCTGAGGTGGGTTTCGTTGTCGCAACCCTACGAGATGCTCTTGGATGAGTCAGGCGATTACCTTTGGATGTCTGGTTAGGTTTCCAGTTGTTGCTATCTTTTGCGTTTCTTGAAAGCGTGGCTGGTCCCATGGATTTTTCCAGAAGTTGGGCTGATAGCTTTCGTGGACATGATCACGTTCTCTGTGCTCTTGATGGAGAACTCTGGTTTTGTGATGCATCTGGGTGTCGTCCAGTGCAAGGCTTGAGTCTTTGTTGACAGAGTTCAAGAGTGTGGATGTTTTGTCACCTTTCTTTGAGGCCATCTTCTGCTTGTTGTAGGCCTTCTGTGTTAGGTCACGCAACTGTTGGATGGTCATGGAGCGTGGACAGGCCATGACGCCTAGATGGTGGCTGACTCAGGGTGCAGATTTCTTAGGAAGAGGCTTTTGAAGTTCACATCCTCTTCAAGGTCAGGTTCATTGTGTGCACCAAAGTAGGCTTGTCGGAGTCGGTTATAGTAAGCTTGTGGAGCCTCTTGTCGACCTTGTTTGGTTTCTAAGGCAGTTAACAGTCCATGTTCGGAGTCAGGGTCGGTAAACTCTTTAATCAGGACCTCACGGTAGCTGGTAGTCTGACTTCGCTCGACTGGGCTGTCGATCTAGGAAGTTTCGTGCACTCGGAACTGGACGTGGCTCTAAGGAGGTATAACCTGTCTCTGTCAGTCACATGAGGTCTCATTTCTAGATAGAAGTCGATATCTTGAAGGTGGGCCTGGATGGTGTGGCCCCTGTGGAGTTCGGGTTGAACTTGCTGATGTTTTTAGACAGCTTGTCGAGGTCTTTGATGGTCATCCCAGGTGCAGCTCCAAGGTCTGCTTGGATGGGAGGTTTTCTTTCGTTGACAGGAAAGAGTTCTGTGGCGAAGGCAGGTGAGGTTTTGGGTTGTGGCCCTTCGCTTCTTTCGCTGTATACGAGTTCTTGGACATGGGACTCTGCTCTGCTCAGCAGTGATGAGGCTGAGGTGGTTCTCTCGCTTTGGCTCTTGCTTCTGCGCATAAGCATGTTTGAGTCCTCTTCTGACCATGTAGAGCTGATCATTGGTATCGTCTAGTTGTGGGGTCAGATTGTCCATTTCAATTCTGTACCTTTCAAGGTGGTCCTTCAGGGCACTTATTTCAGCATTCTTGTTGCTGATGTCATGCTTGGCTTTCTCTAGTAGCTGGTTGGCATACTGAAGTCTGTTTACCAGGTCTTCCTGGGCAGCCTTTGCATGTTGTTGGTCGAGCTGAGCTGCTGTCAGGGCTGCTTGGAGCTCCTTAACTTGTTCCGTTGTTTCCTGCTCGCTCTCGTTGGGTGCTTTGAGTTGATCTTGAACTTTCACTTCCAGCTTGTCTATGCGACGTTGAGCACATGTCAGTTCCTCTTGAAGGTGGGTGATGTGCTTGTCGCTCAGTTTCAGCTGGGTCGTGAAGGCATAGCTTAGGGAGCTGGCAATTTTGACTAGCTCCTCATGGTTGTTATTCTGGCTTGAATCTTGTGTCAGGAATCTTCTCAGACCTAGGATTATTATTAAAAATAATAACAGTTCAAACGTCTTGGGGGTGAGGCTGTCTGTCGTGCCTCTCAGCCAAGTGTTCACATCTTCCCCTTTTGCCAGGGGGTCTGCAGTCTGCGGCATGTTGGCACGCTGGGGAGAAGAGAGACTGACACAGATCTGTGTGGAGTGGAAGCTTATGTGGGGTGTGACAACTAAGTGTTATGTCAGTGATTCTGAACCACTGGTGAAGTGTGGTGATCACTGTGTTGGTCTCAGAGTATCTAGGTAGACTAGCGATGTGAAGACTTCGTCACTCTAATGAGGAAGAGGGAAAAGAGACAAAAAGGTGAAAAACAAATTTAATAAAAAAAAACAATTCCTTTTCTATTTTTTTTTTCAAATGAAGAAAATTCTTTCCTTTTTTTTTTATTATTAAATGTTGTTATCAAGGAGGCAAACAATATTATTAAATCTTCGTCTTAGACAAACGAATATAATAATAATTCTGATATCTCTTTTCTTAGTCTGACAGAATTGACAACGCAACACCTTACAGTTGGACCGCTCACCAGGGAGGCTGCGAAGGCGCCAGTTGCTCAACACTTATCTCTATTAAAATTGATCTCAGCGTTGCATGAGTTGTTCAAATTTGGATTGCGTTTTAAATATAGGGAGGTTAAGAAGAACAAAAGTAGGTTTGATTGCAATCAAATTCGTTAGGATGATTCGCCTTTTGACAGGATTGTATCTCTCATACACTTAGAATTGATTGATGGTTCTTACAGGTCCCTACAAATGTGAAAAGTGAAGAGGAAGGAAAGGAGGATAGAACAGGAGGGAAGAGAAAGAGACAGTAAGTTGAGTGGATCGGTCCACTAGCAAGCAGTTATGCCCGACTACGCCGTATAGTGTTGTTTTCAGTTGCTACACAACTATCAACAAAAATAAATTTTGGGTAAAAGAGATTTGTCTCTCTAATTTATTTGAACTCGTAGTGAGGATGACAATGTGTCCTATTAAGGCTCAGGTGGGTCGTTCCCAAGCTAGGATACACAGAGGAAAGAAAATGGTAAGACAAAGTAAAATTGTAAAGTAATAAACAGGCAAAATAAGCAAATATGAAATTAAGTAAATGAGGAAATAAGTAAATAAAATAGTGGTTATGTTTATAACCAAAACAGGAAGAATTAGGGGTAAAACGCAATAAAGTAATGAGTGAGTATAAGTCTGAATAGAATCTACTTAAATGGGTAATAAATCAATTAGGTAGAATCAGTTTACTTAAACTTTTAAAGTTCAATACTTATTTGTACCTAAAATGATTATGCCCAAAAGGGAATACTAGAAGGAAGGATCATATTAATAATATGAGGGGGAAAATTAGAATGATTCCAAATAAATTTAATGTTTTAATTAAATTTGAATTTGGCACAATTAATAATTCTGAACTAGTATTTTCCTTTCTAGTAGAACTACAAATAAGTGGTAAAAGGGAGAAATAGGGAAGAGAAAGACCAACAAGTATATTAGTTTAAATGTTTGAAGGGTTAAACCACTTTAGCTTTTCAAAACACACACTTTATTCAACCATTGGAGGTTAATGCTAACTTCTAACCTTTGAGGCTAATGGCTTTAGCATAGACTTCAATGTAAACACCACCGTGCCATTAGCAACAGCATGGAGCTTGTTTACAAAAGCATCGATGTACTGCGCGTGCGCAGTTCAAAGTTGCTCGAAGTATGTTACATTAAATGTTGGCGCATCTCAACACTGTACAAATAACAACACCGCTTGTTCTGCGATGTGGCGCTTAAACTTTCAGTTCGTTCAGAGTTAAACTTAAACCTTATTCAAATAATAGCTCCGTGCTGCGGTTGAGGAAACAGTGTATCACAAGCCCGTGTCCGTTTATATGGACATAAACACAACAGGGTTTCTTCGCTGTTGGTTCAAAGGTAAACTTTACTTGATAAAGCTTTTAACGCTCCCATTCAAATCACTCTCGGACACGCGCAGTGTTTCGCGAGATTTAATCCACTTTGTGAACAGTGTAACGTACACAAACAGGCAAGCATTAATCTCTAATGTTTAACCCAGGGAGTCATAGCATATCTGACAATGGAACCCGCACTGACGATCAAACTATGAATAAGGCTTTGATAAACAGGATTGAGGAACACGCTCAAAACTATTCTTTATCCACTGATTTATTTCCCTTTTAATTACTGCAGTTTAGCTTCGTGCGGCTAACAGTTACTGAGATTATGGAGTAAGTTATAGCTATTAGATGACCTGGAACACGCAGGAAATTAATTCAGCTATAAAACAAGGCATTACAAGAAGAGAGGAACACGCTCATCTCCAACCTCATTCTCCGATCTCAAATGTTAACTTTGAGTTCCCTTACTGCAGTTAAACAAAAACGGGAGAGGCTGACTCGAGTTACAGCCTTCTCTGTGCTCATTCATTCAAGGAGGCGCGCTGCTGGACGCCACTCACACAAACGCACACACACACCAGTCTGATCTCAGATCTCATCCGTAAGAATATAAAAGATTAAATAACTTGGTTTATGCTCATAATTTAGATTTATCTGCCCGATCCTCCACCAATATGTAATGATAACATATAATATATATATTGTTATAAGGGAAACAGGTCAATTTAGCTCAAAGGAATCATTAATGATTTTATAGAATTTGAACAGACTCACTGTTTCACGGCGATTCACCGAACAAGCCGTATAACAAACTCTGCACTGGATATTAAAATCCCAAAATATAGTGAAAACACTATTAAATAGCACGGTAACAAAATCGACAGATTAAGGCATTAACTTATGAGCACAAAACACAAGATATTTCTCTTTTCAATATAAACAAGACTTTATTTATATAAATCTAAGACATGTAAACTAATCTACATATGAACACAAGCATTCACACATTCACGCGTTGCAGAAAGAGAGAAAGTGAGGAAAGGATTAGATTAAGAGAATGAGAATTTTGGGTATCCCACGTTTACAGCAATAGGTGCAATTGCATAAACCTGAACAATCATCAATCACATATTTAACACTCGCATTGACTTTTCAATGAGGCTAAAATTACATTAAAATGACACCAGCACGGCAAAGTCTGGGATTTGTACTTGCGTAGCTTTTGTGTTTAAAGGATTCCCTTTGTTCTCCGTCTTTTCAGGAAAGGGTTTTTCCGAAGTCGCTGATTGGCTTAGAGTTCAGGAGTCGTGGAAGTGGGCGTTGGCTGGTTTTGCAGAGTCTTGGGCTTGTTTCCGCTGGCAAAGCGTAACAGCTCACGAACTCACGGAAAGAAAATAAACAAAAGTAAAAGAATAAAAGGATGTAAAGACTAGGTGGCTTTTTTCTCATCATGGTAGCAACTGGCTGGGTGTGGTCAGAGCACATGACTGAAGAGAGAGTTCATTTTCCGGAGAGAGAGAGAGAGTTCCAAGGAGAAGTTAAGAGAGGCTGAAGAGCGTTAAGAGAGGGAGGGAGAAGTGTAACCTGGGTATTTAACCTCTGCCTTTTGACACCTCCCAATGGTTGTCTTGACCAATTAGATCCCATGCTGATTCTGGGTGCCGCTTTGTAGCTCCACCCACTTAATAAATTAACATGTCATGGCCAGTCACATTGCTTGAATTTTACATTCTCTTGCAAAATATCCTTTTGAATGTGGTTTCTATAGCCAGAATATGATGCATTTGACAGGAAATCAATTAAAAGAAATGTTCAAAGCTGGAATTATCACGCTCATACATACTAAACATGACATTAACCCTTAAGGCTTAGCTAGTCAATACTAATTAAAAGCACGATAAACACAATGATTAAAACAAGGATATTCAAATTTGTGGGTCACATACATAATATGCTGTTATGCATAGAAATGTAGTTTCATTAACCATGAGCATGAAAGTCCTTTAAGATGATTTTACAGTCTGTAGCTGTGATTTCAATCACAGATTTACATGTAATGGTCACATGTTGCATCTCTTTGTCAATCAATATTTATTCCTCCAATGTATTACCGAATTCCTGCATTGGAATTATCATTAAGTGTTCCTTTGGTTTTGCAGGCTGTATTCAGACGGGCTGGCGCTAGGGGTCTGATTTATGACTTCCTGCTGTTGTCTTGTGGAATTCGGCTTCTCATGTTTCAACCATGCTTCGATCGAATCTTGATTTGCCAATTATTCGGTCCTTGATATTCTACAGTGGGTTAATGTGGTTTTTCCTCAGATGACAGGATTTGCATCTTCAGCTCTTGATGTCTACTGTCTACTGTACATCAAGGATGTCTGTAATACTTGGATAAAGCCGTTCGTTAGTATTCTCATTCATCTCAGAGACAGTTGCTCTGCTGCTGTAGGATGTACGTGATTGGAAATCTGCTGTCTTTGCTCATGGGAACCATAGAAATGTACAGTACTTTCAGAGATCCATGAACCAGATGATTTGTTTTTATATAACTTTTTTTATTTTTCTCTGTTTTTTTTTTTTGTTCCTCTTTTGCAAGTCACTTTGGATAAAAACATCTGCTAAATGCTTTAAATGAACTGAATTGTATTTATTTATTTGTATTATTATAATTCGTTTTTTTATATAATTCATTCAGTATATGAATTACTGTCTATATCTGTAAGTATTATATCTGTTGAACCTGCTAACCAGCTAAATCTTGAACATTGATGCTGTTTTATTTGGTTATTCTTATTTATTTTGGTTACAATTTTTTTTTATTATATATTTGTTTTACTTTATCACTCATGTATAGCTCTAAGTATTATACTTTTTGGCCCATTTTCATTTTTGTTATTTTTGTTTATTTATTTTATTGTTTTTTAATTATTTAATTTCATTTTAAACCGTCATATTTATATCAATAGCTCTCTACAAGTTGTAAACGTTTTTGGCTAAACTTTGAACACTGGCACCTTTATTTGTAATTTTTTGTAAGTTTTATTTTTAGTTATTATTTATTGATGTATTGTTTTTTTATGGCTCATTTTATGGATAACTCTCTATAAATATTAAATATGTTTGGCCCATGCTAACATCTAAACCTTTAACCTCAATGTTTTATTTATTTATTTGTTTATTTTCATTTACAGATATTGCTCATTTATATGAATCACTCTCTGTAAGTATTATAGACCTTTTTGGCCTATACTGTACAGCTAAACCTTGAACATTGACAACAGATTTTATTGATTATTTTGCTTTACTTCATTCTATCAAGGTGTTCCACTTGCATATTACTGGCCTCAAAGTTAACAGGCCGTGACTGAAAAGTCATAACAACCTAAATTCTGATTTTACGGGGCTTTGAGTAACAGAAAATGTAGTAACTATAACTAGAAGAACTGTCTTGATGACTAGTCTGGTCCAGGTTTGTTTATGCTAGTTAGTGGTGTAGTGGTGCTGGTCACCAGCTAAACTTGATGATAAAGCAATGTCTCTGGGACTCTAGCTGTGCAAGTCTAGACAATGTGTGATGCACCAAATATTTCCAAATGTCAAAATCTGTCAGCTTTATATAAGAGGATCTGGATTGATAGTATAATCTGTGAATGTGTCAGACATAACCATGCCTGGCGCTTATGGAGCAGACATCGCGCAAATAACATATTAGGAAATATTTATCCGTTCAAGCCATGCATTATATCCGAAACCGTTGTTCTTTTCAAAGGAATAGATAATAGTTGGAGCAGAACAGACAGTCAGAGGCTGATGAGCTGTTCATTGCCTGAGAGGGAGGTTATCTGCTGAAATCACATAGTTCCTCAGAAAAATGAAAGCACTGAAATCAGAGGAAAGTCTGGTCCTGATGCCTCGGTAAACACCAATTTCAGCCCTGCTGTAATCAAAGATGTCTGACGCTTCTGATTGAAGAGGGTGGAGAACACAAATACCCCTGTGTTGTGTGTGTGTGTGTGTGTGACACTTTCCCTCGCAAATAGAATAAAATACAGCATGAAATGCTTCCTGCACAGAGTGACGCTCGCACGCATAAAAGAAAGGCAGGAGGAGGGAATGAATGAACCGATGAAAGCCAGAAAGAAAGGAACATAATTTCACAACGACTGGGACGCGATCCAAGCCTCACTTTCTTCATGTCTTATCAGCCGCTGCAGTGGGGACACATTGCATTGCGCTACAGCAGAAAAAAGACTAACAGATAGAATGCATTAGACACGTGTTAAGTTAAACAGAGGCTTTCATGAGCGCCGGTCTTTCAGTGTGTGTGTGTGTGGGCAATGAGAGAAACACATTCACTGCTGGGGAGTTCTGATCTTGAAAGACTTGTGTGTGTGTGTGTGTGTGTGTGTGTGTGTGTGTGTGTGTGTGTTGTTTTGTACTGCTCTCCTCTGAGTATGTGTGGCTTGCGGTCATCGCTTCGTGGTCTGTTTTTTAGTTCAGTTATTAAATTAGAATATTTTTGTATGTGCATGCTTTTGCTTTATTTTCTTGTCAAATCTATCTGTCTGTCTGTCTGTCTGTCTGTCTCATCTATTAACCCGTTTGCCTGTTGTCTGTCTATACGAATAATTTCCAAGCACAGTAATTTCATCATTGGACCCACAGCACACGCCCCTTCTCAGAGTAAATTAATAGCTCACCTTTGTTAGTTTGTTGACACAACGCACTATTACCCAGATCACCTGCATATTTCTTCATATTAAAACTTTGTGCACCACCTGCTTACTTCTATTATGATTCAATCTGTTCCTCGTCGCAGTTACTGTCATTGGCGTACTGTGCATCTCTATTGACGTAGCGGTTGCTATCAAACCCTTTCAGTCGATGCACAATAGGGATCTTCATATTGGCCTGTGGCTTATCATGAAGTACAGATGAGAAGTCACTCTGGATATAAATTCTCTATAAAGGTTGTAGTTCTCACAAGTGTGTAGTCACAGTTTATTGAGCTCCCGCTAAGAAACGCAACCCCTTTTCCTATTCTTTGGTCCCGATGCCCGCAGGATGTTTTCTATGTTGGAAGAAAGCTGCGTCATTCAGTTGACTGTGAATGGATGGAGAGTTCGTGCTGATGAATGACCTAATCACGTCTCAGAGGTGAATAAGATTAAATGTGTTCCCGAGACGGAAAGATTATTATCTAATGAGAAAAGCATTAATCTGACTGCCTCCAAAGAACCGAAGGACTCATTTTTGTGATATGAAAATCCTTTCACCCCAAATGTCCTCTTTATTAAAGTCAATTGAGATTGTGTCTGGTGCAGCTGGGGCTCTTTGACTCTTTTTGAGCTGTAAATGTTTGGCGAAGCGCTCTGGTAACCTCTGGTTGGTGTGCTGATGCTTTCAGATGGACTGATGATTTAACAGCCGTTGATTAAATATTTTGTCATCATTCTGCAGTCAGGGAGGGCTTCGCTCTCACTGTCATAACTCTCAATGATTCATTTTTCCGGCCCAATTTCCCTTCCAGGTCTAGTGGGACTGTTTATTTATTCAGCTTGAAGTCTCATTTGTCAGCTCTGAAACACAGGCGCAGGAAACGGCGTGTTGAGAGACGCGGCAATCCCTCTTTAGGCCTGGAACGGAGTGTATATGCAAGTGCACTACTGCAAGCGTTCACGCTCAGCAAATGTAATGTACATATTACACCACTTGCACAATGCTGGAATGGTTGTGTATTGCATTCTGATTGTATCACACATATGTGTGCGTATAAACTATTTTTTGAAAGATATGACTACTTTTATTCAGTAAGGATGCATTAAATTGATCAAAAATTACAATAAAGATTTCTATTTCAAATAAATCCTGTTCTATTCATTAAAGAATCCTGAAAAATTAAATGTTTCCACAAAAATATGAAGCAGCACAACTGTTTTACTAGAGATGCACTGATTTATCGGCTAATAATCGGTATCAGCCGATAAACATGAATAAACTTCAGAAGATGTTGAAAGATGTCATACAACTTACTGAAATGCATCACGTCTCTTGTAATTCACAGAGATATAAGCATGGGAAGACATCAGTAAAACAGCTTGTAATAAATGTCTATCGATGTTCCATTGACCTCAGGAAAATGATCCGTTGTTCATAGTTTGTTAGTTAGCTATAAACACTAGAGGAAGCATATTTACAGCTAATTATATATGTATGTTTGAATAAATGTGTCACGAAGACAAGTTTTTATGAAACTATCTTATGTGCAATTCAGTTGTTTACAAACATGTTGGTTTTGTGTGTGCTCTGAAAAACAATAGCAGTTGACTAGTTTGGGATCTGGTGTTATTCATAACCTCTGATATTATAGTAATGTAACAAATCAAAGGGTTCCCTGTGTATTTTACAGCATTAGTTGGGATTATCAGTATCTGTTTCTGCAGATATCATTCTGAATAATCAGTTATTGTTTTTTAGTAACGGTGGATACATTTCGTATTGCTGCATCTCTAGTTTTAACATTGATAATAATCAGAAATGTTTCTTGAGTAGCAAATCAGCATATTAGAATGATTTCATTGAGTTACACTGAGGATTGGAGTAATGATGCTGACATTTCAGCTTTGAACACAGCAATAAATAACATTTTATAATGTATTCCACTAGAAAAAGCTATTTGTACTATATTTTTGATCAAATAAGTCTTGGTGAGCAGAAGAGACTCCATATGTTTCAGATCTAAATCTTCATTTATCTACAAGGATTATTATCAAGCACAAAGCAAACTATCATCACAAGTTTTTTGTTTGAAACTGGTATGTTCAGAATCTTCATTAATGTTTAATTTTCCATTTTGACACGAAGCAATTGTATCTTTTGACAGTAGTGTCTCCTGTTGACAAACCAGCTTACACGTCTTGCATTCATATTGCAGCGTCTCTCTTCTGGCATCAAGAGCGCTTCATTCGTCTTGTGCATACAGACTTTATAGGTGATATAGAGTTTGGCTCATAATGCAGTGTGTTCACCCACTTCATTTCTGTCTTTTACAATTGATTTAACTTGTCAGATGTACGGTGTGACCCTAGTGAGATCTTGTGTAAAACCCGAGGCAGACAGCAACTGACATTTGTCAGACTGTATGTTTACATCGTACTGTATATATTATCATATGACTGACAGTCTGACGCTTTAAGTCAGCAGTACATGTGTAAGAGGTCATACTCATTCTTCAGAGGGAAATGATGATTCAGGAGTCCTGGAGCACGCTTGCACAATGTTATAGTTTTCTGTCATTTTTACAACTCAAAAGCCTGAGTCGACTTCATTGTAATGAAAATAATATCTGGGAAATTCTTTCAAACACCTAATTTTGGGTTCAACAGAAGAAAATTAAGTGGTTTGGGAATGACGTGAGGCTGAGTAAATAAAGAAACAATTATTCATTTTGTTTCATCAGAGATTTATTAGTTGTGATGTTCAGTATAGACAATTTGTTTAGAAAACATTTCAATGTATTTCAATTTTAGTTTAAGCTTTAGTAATTTTGTTTTTGCTTTTGTAATTTTTACTAGTTTTTAGCACTTATATTTCACTTCAGAGTAATTTTAGACCTTACAATATATATTTTTTCACTCGGCTGCCATGGCAAAATTATTATTTTTTTAATTTCTGTTTTTTATTAATAATAAAAACAAAATTCATCTAATATTTATATTTTATTTCAGCATGGACACTAGATTGCCAACTTCTGTCTCCCAGCAGTATTATTTTGAATTATAATATATATTAGTATTATGAAATAGCTTTTATTTTTAGATGTTTAAGTTTTCAATAAATACACTTTTCTGCTTTTATCATGTATAATCTTTTTTTATTCTTTCTATTTTAAATATTATTATTTTTTATTTTGTAACTTTTTTGTTAAGTGTTGTTAACGTTTTGTTGTTTTCTGTTTCATCTGAGATGTACAGTATTAGTTGTGTTCAGTATGGATGCATTTCCATAAGTTTATTTAGTAAAAAAAAATTCTATTTTGCTTCAGTTTCTGTTTATTTTTTATTTCAGTTAGTTTTAGTAATTGTACTTATACTCAGTGTAGTTTTATTTAGTTTAATTGCCAAGGTAAAATTTAAATTTTCAGTTTGTAATATTCATATTTAGTTTTATTTCAGCTTTATTTCAGTTAATAGGTCTATTTTTCATTAACAACAACAACACATTTTCCCGGTCACACAATGTAGTTTAAGAAAGCAGAAGTGTCAGATTTGCAGGAAGTGTAGAAGACACCTGCCATCACTTAATTAGTGCTGTTTCTCCTGCTGTTGATTAGTTGAAGAGTCCTTTCTATATATATGTGCTCAGTGAAGCGTGTTGTGTTGATTTCTCTGAGGAGGTAAATCGCCATCGAGAATAAATGACCTGTAAGCATGTGGAAGTAATTGGCCGTCGGCGTTTGTAATTGTGCTTGCTGTGATCTCTCTGTTTGGTTTGTACGATTGGTTCATGGTGAAGTGGAAACATGTATATTACTATCGGGATAAACTGGATTGATCCAGGTTTTCTAGATCAGATTTCACATTCACACTGCAGCGAAATGCAGTCGTCAGTCCTCTTCTGACTGTTTAGTCTTATCATGTTCATGTCATAAACTAAAAAAATATATATAGTTGGTCAAAAATACTGATACCAGCTGATGTTTCTACTTTTATTATTGTAAGTTTGGGAGTGACTACAGTATTTTTATATTTTCGTTTTCCACTTGTAATTTTAATTAAAGTTTTATTAATTTAGGTGTGTGTTTTGGTCACTTTTACAATTTTTTTTAGTAGTTAGTTTTTATATTTTTTTAATTAGGTTTAGATTTTTGTTTTAATTATTACATTTACATTAAATTGAACTTGATGTATTTAATATTAAAACATAACTCTCTCTCTCTCTCTCTCTCTCTCTATATATATATATATAGTAAAACTAACAAAAACACAAAAAAAATGAATAAACCTATAACAAAAATTACAAACAAAATATAAAAATCTAACTATTAATAAAACTACCATCTCAGTAATACCAGAATTACAGCATCAATTAAACTAAATTAAACGGATAAATGTTTCATTGGCAATTAGCTGGAATTAATTTAGAAAAATAAGTTTTAAAATGTGTTTAATTTCACTTAAAGTTTATTTTATTACATGTATCAATAATTATATCCAAGTTCTGTAGAGTGAAAATATAAAGTAATTTATCTGTAGACATTTTTGGATCTCCGGTGAAGGAATTGCTACTTTGAGTTTTGCTTAAGGTTATATAATATTAATAATATGAATAATATTAAGGCTTAAGATTAGATTTGAAATATCACACCGTAGAAACTTCTGAACGTCTAAATCACGGATCCGAACCAACACGAGTAAACAGGAAGCTGTCAGCGCTCATTTGGAGACATATTCATAACTGCAGGAAAAAAATAAGACACTGAAGTGTGCTTGAGTTTGAGAAAGTCAGCCAGCGTTTCTACATCAAAATGAAATGGAAAATTAAATCTGCAATTAGTCATGGGAGGTGTATAAATTAGCATATCTTTGAACAAATGAGTTATCTAATAATTGTAGTTGTGGCGTGGAGCTGTTGCATAATCTCTCATGCTTGACGCTCCTGTGGGGAATCACAGACGGGTCTTAAACTGTCACCCTCACTCGTGTCACGACTGCCAATCTGCTGCGCTCCATCTTTATTCTCCTCTCGTCTCCTTTTATGTGGCAGAACTCATCCAGACCCGGCGCTGCTGCGAAACGGGCCTCTAAACGCTTTTGATTGAGCGCGCTTTGGATCGGAGAGTGTTCTGAGGAATATTTCTTTATTTGGCTGATGGCTGAATGATTTATGGACACTTTTGATGCGTGGCCTTTGCATCGCAGCAAACACACTCTGCCGTGGAAATGTAGGACTTCAGATGTGTGTGGAGCTACGAGTGCAACCCTGCAGTTGTCACCCGGTCGTTTTGATCTCACTTGTAGTGCTGTTGAAGAAAAGCTGACTGAAAATAGTAGTACTGCTAACTTTTTAGTGATCAGTTTACAAGAACAAGGCACCAATAAAATCAGTCAAGAAATAGAATAAGTTATTGTTATTATTATTCAATAATGTTAAATATGTATTTAGTTTCTACAATTTAATTAGATTATTTTTGAATTTGTGAGGAGATTATGTATATCTAATACATTATATATATATATATATATATATATATATATGTCTGTGTGTGTATATATACAGTATATATATATATATATATATATATACTGTATATATAATATATATATATACTGTATATATATACTGTATATATATAATCTATTTATTAACTTTTTCCTAGTTTTTAGTTAGACTTTTATACAAAACTATACATGTAATTATACAACTAATTATATACAAATATAAAACGTTATATATAAATACACACACACACACACACACACACACACACATATATATATACTGTATATATATATATATAAATAAATAAATTACTATATAATATTTTTTACTTTATACATATTTTATTTATATGCATGTACTGTATGTAATATTTGATTTAATATATTATTCAATCTATATTAACGCTAACTTACATCTTGATCACATCCTATTTTAATGAAACAAACTCCAGTACATGGAAATAGAGCTAGCATTAAAAAACTTGATGCTGTTTTTTAGTTTAGTCTATTTAGTGTAATTTTCTCTCTCTGGTTTTTATACTGTCACCCTAACTGAGATCATATATTTGTAATTTTTCATTCAATTATAAACTATATCAATTAGATAAAATGTCAGTGTTGCTTCATTTTGTGTGTAACTTTTCAAAATATTTAGCTGAACTGTTTTTAAAGATACAGTAAGTAGCTTCCCATCATTGCTTGCTGTTAGCAATCTAAAGATGAGTGCAGATTAATATCAGGTCACTGATAGTAAACAGCTCGAGCCAAACCGCAGAAAGCACAGAAGTGACGCTCATAAATATTCATGTGTGTCTTCTCTGTCACATCTGTCAGTGTGTCACCAGTGCAGTGCAGTCGTGATGTGTGTGTGCTTTCTGTCCTCCTGCGTCTCACATCACCATGCTTGGCCAGCACTTTACTCTGCGCCACTGCAGCACAAGACGCCAGAAGACACACTTCCCTGCAGGACGGGAGTAATGGGTATTTACATGGGGATAAATAGTTTTCTCAAAGCGGCCCGGCTCTTGTCACCTGCAGATTAGCACACGGAAACAGGTGTCAGATCAGACAAGTAGAACGGTGCTGTGGAAATAGCCGTTTGTCGCGTGAAGAGAGCGATTCTGCCAGGGAAGAGAGGGAAGAGGAAATTGGCTTTGAGAGAGGAAATTAAATCAAATCAAGGGAAGAGCCCCCGAGGTGCTTCAACACACATTAAACGTCACCATACACGTTTATAACATGGCTGATTGTGAATATTTGGAAAGACTGAAATGTCCTTTTTTAATAAGGTGACCCGATCTGAACACCGCTGTGATTGAACTTAGATTCAGTCCGGTCACGCTGGATATTTTAGGAAAGTCATTATTGAAATTTGTCATGGTTGTGAGGCCGACTGTGTTTCATCTCTGGCAGGAACATAATATGACTGCAAACGAGTTTTACTGATTCTCCAGTGGTGCTGGAGATGGAGAGTTGCTCTGGTTGTTACCATGCTGTTATCCTGTAGTTAGGATGCTTACAGAATGACTATTCATTTCCAATTCAACTAATTCATTTCAATTGAGGCTGCAAACATGATGCAGAAACAAAATTTACATTTCAAAGTAAGAGATGGATAGAATAGGAATGGGTCACGATTTTCAAATATTCGATTTATTCATAGAATATCGAATAGGTTGTGCGATTATATTTGTCTAAATATTCCCCGTGTTTTCGGTGGTGATGCGTAAGCTGAGGTAAGCGTTGTCAAAAACGCACCTAAACGCTGTCAGACAACAGAAGAACACACTCTCTCATGCGAACGCTGTAGACTTGCAACTAAGAACGATGTCAAATAAGAGTTCTGTGCGGACCACAAATATCCCGACTGGGTTAGAGGTGCGCTGAATCCGTACCGGGAAAGGCACGGAAAACAAATAACGCGTTCTATGGAGCCACTAAAGGGACATATGTTTAGCCGCATGCTAGCGATAGCCTTTTACATTACAGTAAATTCAGTTTAACTTACCAGCAACTAGGGGTACGCCGATCCGATATTCAGGATCGGTATCGGTTCTGAAAAAGTGGTATCGAGCCATCCCTACCAGCAACAGAGTATGACGATGGCGAATGATTTGCAGATCCTGAGCACCACTGACAAACATATGATCTTGTAAAATGTGTAGTAAGTACTGCCGCTCTATAGTATAAACATGTGATCGCTAATCTCCAAAGTGAAAGTAAAAAGGTCACGTGCAGTGGCGGCGCTAGGGAGGGGCTAGCAGGTGCTTCAGCTCCCCCAAGAAAGACCAAAGCACCCCCATAGCACCCCCAAATATTTTTTTTCTGGAAGCAATTTTATACAGCCTATATTGCAATAAATAAATAATTTAAAACAACAAATAAAATAAAAACATTTTACTCATTACGTATGCGTATCATATATGTGACGTGATGGGTCACGTGAATTAGCTACGCTGTCGCGCTTTTTATCAAATAAAAAATGGAGCGGTTCCTTCTGCCAAGTAAGAACCTTCTGCGGTTCCTTCTCGTAATTGTAGTTTAGTTCCTAGTGAAAATGAGGACATAAACGTAAATTTGCCCGATGTTGAGAACGTTTCATATGTTGATTCTGAACGGAGTCCGCTGGATGCAGAGACTGCAGCTAGTACAACTTCAAGTTGATATTTCCACAGTGCTATGGGTGCATTTGATATTGCCCTTGACTGAAATTCTGAAATGTTGTTCAATGAATGTCAATATGCAAAATATTCAAGAATATTTGATTGAATGCTGAATATTGTGCTTGTTTAATTTAATAAAATAAAATATCTTAAATTGTGATTAATAAAATAATTTAATATAAAAAATTGAGTAGCCAAGTTTTGCTCATATTTATTGATAGTAGACCGATTAATAATGTGTGTGTGTGTGTGTGTGTGTGTAGATAGATAGATAGATATATAGATAGATGGATATAGATAGATACATAGATAACAAAAGATTGGCTTTTTACTCCTTAAATAAAACGTTAAAACAGGTCTATAATTATACAATGAATTATAGACCTATTATTAACACTGCAGTCATCAATAAAAATCAAGGAAATAATAAGCTTTAGCCTATTTTAAGCACCGACTTTAAAAAAACAACCTGTTTAACACGAAATAGCTGCGTTTCTTCTCTTTTTTCACTATGTACAGGCCACGAGAAATATTAAGGGAATAAATTAAAACAGCTAGGTATACCGAAGTAGATTCGTCTCTGAGAGAATATGCGGCGTCAAATGCCGAAAGCTTCGTCATTACTCCGTTATTCCGTTTTTACTTTCACTTTCTCTAATTTACTGAGACTAAGACGTTCACCGGCATACCTCTTGCGCAAAATGTTCACGTTGCTGATGTAATATCCATTGGCTCGCCTTCACGGTTTAAAACAGAAATATTTCCAAGTTTGCGACATTAACACATATATATATATATATATATATATATATATATATATATATATATACAATTGCGCAGCTCCCTGGTCAGTGATCTAGCACCCCCTCAGCACCTGCCTTCAAAATTCGCTGGCGCCGCCCCTGGTCACGTGCATTCAAAGGCATATTAATAACAGCTCACTGATGCCCGCAGTTAATATATAGTATAATTACCCAACGATATAATTGCGAGAGAAGGTATTGGAATATATTTCTGAGCAGTTTAAAACCTTGTGAGCAGTTGATTTTTGCTAATGGATGGACTCTTAGGGCTGTCATTCTGTTGCGTTTATTATATTAATGTTTCAGCATGTTCCAATCATTATATGGCTTGAGTTACCTATCTTTAAATAAATAATACAGTTTGTTATCATACAGATTAAAAGCATGAATGGTCTTTCTCTCTCTCTGTTAATGGGTGTGTAACACTAGCCTAATAACGTGACGTGCATGCATGCATACAGGGAAGGGGTGCTCGAATAATTCCCAGCGATTTTCGAATATTACTTTAGCTTGAAATGCCCATCCCTAAGATAGATGGAAACAGAAGAGCTTTATTGCCAAGTGTGTTTGCACACAAAAGGAATTCGTCTTGGTGTTAGGAGCTTCCAGTACAGAAGTACAAACATGTACAAACAGTGCAGACAATGTATAATTAAGGTAATAAAAACACTAATAATGAAGAGGATGGATGGATGGATGGATGGATGGATGGATGGATGGATGGATAGATGGATAGATAGATAACATACACAGTTAAAATGCATAAAAAATAAATAGAACAATTTAAAGAAAAAAATATGACAAAAGCACATAAAATTACTAAAACAATAAAAAACTATACAAAAGCACATACAAGTGCTTAAACAAAATCAATTCAATCTAAATAGAAATATAGAAATAGCTAAGACTAAAAAATTACAAAAGCACTAAAAATAAAATATAGAAATATATGAAAAGCCTAAAAAAATTTTTAAAGCACATAAAATTACTAAGACTAAATGATAAAATAAATTAAACCTAAATAGAAATATATGAAAAGCCTAAAAAAATATCAAAAGCACAGGAAATTAATAAACTAAAATTAAATTAAATTAAACCTAAGTTAGGAATATAAAAACTTAAAACAACTAAAAGCACACAAATGTACTAAATTATAAGCAGATAAGGACACCCAAGAACATAATTACTAAAACTAAAATGAAAATGAAACTCAAAATATAGAAATTACTTTCAAAATAATTCATATGAACTGGTATGCATAAACCAGATTATAGCATGATCAGAAAGACATATGAACAGAATCTTGTTTCACCCTTATTAGATGCACTCTGGATTGTTTCAATACAATGCAATGGAAAAATATGATTGCTTTTATTTCTTTGTCAAATAAACAGCAAATCTAAATTAACTTTGTGTCTTCTGAATAATAGCCTTGACTTGTTTCATAAAACAAGTTTATCAAATACTATTTCAGTTAGTCTGACTCATGTCAAATGATTTGGTTCCATAAAGCAAATCAGAGTTTAATAAAGATCAACCTCAGTGATGTGTACTTATGCTGGAAAGCTAATGGTTCAGCAGGCTAACTGTCAGGCTGCTGAGCTCACAGACCAATATATTAACTGACTCTCTCACATACTATCAGCATTCAGCCTTTCTCTCTGGTTTTATAACCGCTGTACCTTTTATGTTAGAACAGATAGCTTTAGAACATTACAATCTAACATTGCTCTTTAAAGCAATAACAATCACTAGACTAAAAGTTAAAATCACTAAATTAGAACTATTTTAACTGCTACAAGAAACACACATTAACTCACCTGAGCTTAGTAATTATGACTGTATTAGCTTACATTTGATTTACCCATACAATAGTCCCTTTACAGATACTGCCATCATAAAATGGATATTTGACTCAGAATTATTGCGCAGTTTCGAGAGGAGAAATACATCTACATAGAAAATATTGGTCACAGATTATTGGTCACTTTCTAAACAATAAAAGTGTTTCGCATCCACTAGTAATTATATATAAATCGTTTTTTACTGATGCAATATGTAAGAAACAATGCATCGTGGTACAAATCCCAACTTGTATCCGATGCACACTTTTTAAACCAATACATCGCATCGTTAACTTCTTTGGCCGATGCACCGAGCGAATCGGGGAATCTTCCCATCCCTAATACACAAGCATACGCTGTTCAAAGGTTTGGGCTCAGATTAATGCTTTTATTCAGCAGGGATGTATTAAATTGATCAAAAGTGACATTTATAATGTTACAAAATATTTCTGTTTCAAATAAACACTGTTCTTTTGAACTTTCTATCTGTCAAAGAATCCTGAAAAATAAAACGTATCACAGTTTCCACAAAAATATTGGGCAGCACAACTGTTTTCAACTTTGATAATAATCATAAATGTTTCTTGAGCAGCAAATCATCATATTATAATGATTCTGAAGACTGGAGTAATGATGCTGAAAATTCAGCTTTGATCACAGGAATAAATTCAATTTTACAGATACGTGCATAGAAAACAGCTATTTTAAATTATAGTAATATTCACCATTTTACTTTTTGATCGGATAAATGCAGCCTTGCTGAACAGAAGACTTCTTTCAAGAACATTTAAATATCTTACAGACCCCAAACAGATTTTTGGATTTTTTATCCAATTTAGTAAAATACTCCATTTTGAAGTCTGATCAGTTATGACTCAAACAAGAGATGTTAAAAATGCTGATATTTAGTTTTGTACAGTCATCATCACACTGGGAATTGAAGGTCAAGTTAGTGCAGTGCATTGACAGTATCTCACCCATGCTCTTGTTGTGTAAACTAATTTATTCAACTATGCATTTGGATAATTCACAGTGTTCATCCTTGAGCAATTGTCCAAGCAGTTTGTTGCACCCTTTCATAATTTCATTTGTATACATTGATTACAATGTAAGTTGCTTTAGATAAGTGTCAAATAAACACTGTTCTTTTGAACTTTCTATCTGTCAAAGAATCCTGAAAAATAAAACGTATCAC
Source organism: Gymnocypris eckloni scoliostomus (assembly GCA_027564155.1). Classification (NCBI taxonomy): domain Eukaryota; kingdom Metazoa; phylum Chordata; class Actinopteri; order Cypriniformes; family Cyprinidae; genus Gymnocypris; species Gymnocypris eckloni. Next base: position 20,164,578 of record CM050435.1, read on the forward strand.
AGTTTCCACAAAAATATTGGGCAGCACAACTGTTTTCAACTTTGATAATAATCATAAATGTTTCTTGAGCAGCAAATCATCATATTATAATGATTCTGAAGACTGGAGAAATGATGCTGAAAATTCAGCTTTGATCACAGGAATAAATTCAATTTTACAGATATTTGCATAGAAAACATTTTAAATTCTAATAATATTCACAATTTTACTTGATAAATGCAGCCTTGCTGAGCAGAAGAAACTTCTTTCAAGAACATTTAAATATCTTACAGACCCCAAACAGATTTTTGGATTTTTAATCCAATTTAGTGTAAAACTGACTCCACCTTTTGAAGTCTGATCCAGTTATGACTCAAACAGGAGATGTTAAAAAGTGCTGATATTTAGTTTTGTACAGTCATCATCACACTGGGAATTGAAGGTCAAGTTGAGTGCAGTGCATTGTGGGACACCGTATCTCACCCACGGTGCTCTTGTTGTATGAAGCTAATTTATTCAACTATGCATTTGGATAATTCACAGTGTTCATCCTTGAGCAATTGTCCAAGTAGTTTGTTATTCTGAACATAATCAGATGACGATAACCTCCTGAATTGTTCTTAGCATCTTTGATGAATTTATCGTGTAATTCTGCTTCCCTCATTGTCATCATTAGATACGATCTCCACAGGCGTTTATCTCCACATCTGAAGGGAAGATGTCAGCAAAACAAACTAATGCTCAGGTAATTATGATTCCACAGATAAAGCCCTTCTTCTACTGATAACTGCCTACCTCCTTTCAGCAGTGAATCATGATTTCAGGAGATTGTTTGTGGCAATTTGGTTTAATTAAGCAATAAGGTATGAGTGAATGCTCTACATTATCAATAGTCACAGCAGTATGTTATATTTGAATGAATATAATCATAACAAATTGTGACAGTATATCATTATTTTGACAGAATTTAGTCAGAACAGTCAGACAGTAACTATGTTTACATACAATACAACACCACCTCAAGTTTAAAAATAGATAAACATGCACCCTTTCATAATCTCATTTGTATACATTGATTACAATGTAAGTTGCTTTAAATAAAAGTGTCTCCCAGGTGCATATAGTTATTATTTGACTTAGTATATTATAATTAAGTCCAACCAATCAGGTCATGTTCCTGTGTGGCTCAGTGGTAGAGCATTGCGTCAGCAGCGCAAAAGGTTGTGGGTTCGATTCCCAGGGAACACACATACTAATGAAAATGTTTAACCTGAATGCAATTGTAAGTCGCTTTGTATAAAAGTGTCTGATAAATGTAAATGTAAATAATTGTAACTTTCTTTAATAATTATGCCATATTTGTAACTTTCTGGTTTTCTAATGTTTTTCGTAATTATTTCATAACAGTGGCATAATTTGTTATAATTATGACATTTTATATCTCATTATGATTTAGGATTTCACTTTTTTCCACAGAATAAAGTAACAGTAGACAGGCAGTAACTACATTTACTATGCAACACCACCTCAAGTTTTAAATAAATACAAAAATGCTCATTTTCATAATGTCACTTTTGTAAACAATTGTCTGCCAAATGCATGAAAAACTAATTTGAACTTTTATAATATTTAACATGCACTTTTCTTATTTTTACAAATAAGACATTTTCAGAATTTGATAATTATGAAAATGATTTCATAATTTTGAATTATTTCATAATTTTCATAATCTATTCATAATTATGACAATTTTCACAATTGTCATAATTATGAATAGTTATCAAAATTACTTATATTTAAACTTTTTTATCTCATAATCATGACTTATGCCATAATTATAATTTAAAATGTAATAATTTTGACTTTTTATCATAATTATGATTTAATGTCATGACCAATTTTTAGATTTTAATTTGACTTTATCTCATAAATAAAAATTTACGTAAATGTAAAAATGTAAATATAAATTCATGTGAGCATTCAGGGAACAGGAAATGTAATTTTTATAAGAATATTTAATATGCACTTTTCTTGTATTATTTTAACTGGTCTTGCATATCAGTTACATGTCTTTAAAGGGCAAATGCATCAACTAAATGATATTCTTTGTTCATATAATTGATGTGAAATGGCTGTATGTTAGCAGCAGCGGACACGCTGAATGTCAAACAAGGTCTGAAGCTAAAAGAGCCAAGTGCTTGAAATAATTCCCAGTTGCTTCGCTCTAATGGCTTTTGTTTGAGGTTTTGCAGGATTATTTGTGCAGGGAAAATTACAGCGCGTAGACACGTTGCATTTTCTCATAAAGTGCGTACTTGGCTGACATTTATACAGCGCGGCGAGGCAGATCCCTCTTCACGCTGAAGTTTAAATGCCACTCACATTAGTTTCAGACACCTGTGTCCTTTAGCATTTCCTGGCCGACTTCTGCTCTCAATGCACAGAACAAATCCAGCTGATCTTAATTACAGAGAGACGCACTTCTACAGTATGACGGTGCATACAGACACAAACCAGGTCATAGACCTTCTTCTGATCTTTCCTACACTATGACACTAACCCAAAACCTGTTTGGAAAGTCACAGTTAAACAGATCTGAATACTTTATTGAGCCTATAATTATGAAGAAGAAATAAGAAGTCATAATTATGAATCAAAATTATGACACAAAAAGTCAAGAAAAAAATAATAATAATTGACTTACATTTATGCATTTAGCAGACGCTTTAATCCAAAGCGACTTACAGTGCATTCAGGTTATCTCAATTTCGACTTTGTATCTCAATTATGATTTAGTATGTCATAATTTGACTCAAAATTTGACTTTCTTTAATAATTATGTCTTAATATCATGACTTTGTCATATTTATAACTTTATCTTCATTTGGATTTATCGCATAATTATGACTTTTTTTTATCTTAATTGTAAATTTATGTCACATAATGATTTAGTTTTGAAGTTGAAATTAATTCAATTTTTACTTTTTAGCTTTTGATTATGACTTAACATCATGAATTTTTGTCATTTATGACCTTTATCTCAATTTGAACTTTATCTCATAATTGTGACTGTTTATTAAACTTTAATCTCAGAATTATGACTTAACATGTCATAGTTATGACTTTCTATCTCACAGTTATGATTTAATAGGTCATAATGTTGATAATGTTGATCCATCTCATTGACATATTGAGATGTCAAAAAGTTAATTTATGACTTTTTATCTTAATTTTCACTTTGTTTATTTAAAATACTGTAAAATACTGTAAATAAGCCAGAGTTAGCATCAATGGCAAATTTTCATCTGTTGCCCCTTGCCAGATTTTAAAAAGGCAACCTAAAAATCTAAAATACAGTAAATTATCACACATACACATACAATAGCATTTACAATTACATACTATAACACTAATAACAACGACAGTATCATAAAGAGAGCAAAAAACAAAACAAAAATCTGCATAACAAATCAAACAAGCATCAACCAAATATATTTAACATTATCAAAACTCAATAAATCATGCTTTTTAACTGTATTGCAATAATGATAACTATTAGTCCTCTGATCAAATATTTTAAGCGTCTGTTTATAAATAGATTCAATTGATTTAAAACTGTTGTGCTTGCTTGTGACCAACTAGTAAAACAATATGTAATATGAGAAAAAATAATTGCATGAAAGGTTTTGCTGCTTCTATTGTTCAGCATGGTCTTATATGCCTGAAGTTTGCCAAAATAATTGTAATAATTATGGCTACCTTTTTGGCATGCTTTTGAAATGTCAGTTGGAAATCTAAAATGACTCCTAAATATTTAAAATCAGAAACAACCTTGAGCTTTTCTCCTTTAACAAATACATCAGGATGAGGAATCACTGTCGGGTTTTGTGAAAAATATATACAAACAGTTTTGCTTGTATTAAAATGTAAATATGAGTTACTCAGCCAATCTGAAACATGGACTAATACCTCAGTTTGAATGTTCGCTGCTTGTTGTTTGTTCTTAGCATGCACATATAGAACTGTATCATCAGCATACGTTTGAATACTAACAGATGAACAGACTAGCGGCAAATCATTTATATACAAACTAAACAGGATAGGACCCAGAATTGATCCTTGGGGAACTCCAATGTTACAATTTCAGTACACTGATTGACTATTACCAAGACGCACGCTTTGCTTCCTATTTGCTAAACAAGAAGCCATCCATTTAATATCTTCAACAGAAAAATTAAAAGTGTGAGCTTTGAAAGAAGTACCTCGTGATTCACAGTGTCAAACGCCTGCTTTAGATCCAAAAACACTGCTCTATTACCCCACCACCAAAAACACTGCTCTATTACCCCACCACCAAAAACACTGCTCTATTACCCCACCACCAAAAACACTGCTCTATTACCCCACCACCAAAAACACTGCTCTATTACCCCACCACCATCGAGTTTAGATTTCATATTCTCAAGAAGATATAAAATTAGTAGAGGGAAATATGTTTCTGTTGAGCTGTTCGCTGGCTCAAAAGATTCTTAACAATTAACACCTGTATCTCAAACAGTTGTTTTCAAAACTTAGTATTTACAAAAGCGGGATTTTTTAAATATGTGACAGAAATTAATTTCCAAATATCTCATAGTTATGACTTTTTATGGCATATGACTTCGCAATTGTCATGTTTTAGCTCAGTTGTCATGACTTATCTCAGTTTGACTTAGTATGTCGTAATTATGACTTCTATCTCATAATTGTAATTTAGTATCTCATTATGTTGACATTCTATCTCTTAATTATGACTTTGTATGTCATAATTATGGTTTACCAGAGAATGATATTTTCTTATGTAGCAGAGTAGTGTGAAATACGTCTCACTTTTGCCGTTTCTGATTGACTGGACACTTGATTGTAATCTTTGAGCTTTAAGAATGTTTTGAGCCAGCGAACAGCTCGACAGAAACACATTTGCCTCCTCACCCTGATCTGTTCTGGTATCGTCTGCTATCTGGAGGAAATAGTTCATGGTGTGGATGTTGACAGGTCTGTGTGAAGGGAAGCGTGTGCTGAATGCAGGTGCCGTGTGATTTGTTTTCGTTCCATGTCTGTCAGATTAATTGGTGTAATATGCAGAGCCTTTCATTATGTGTTCATTCGTGTTTTAGATTGGTGTTTTTCGTGCGATTCTTTGCTAATCCAGTTGAGACGTGACCTTCAAAGTGCTCAATGGAGTTTCTGAATTACAAGCTGAAATGACTTCCAGATCTCTTCCAAACACAATATTCAGGTAATTATTCTTTAAATCATATTGTGTTTTTGTTTCCCTGTTATAAATCTCTGCTTTTGAATCTCATCTCTTTTGTGCTCTGGGCGGACCAGGTAAATAATATCTCCAGATCTCTCCTTGAATGGTAAAGGACTGTCATAAATTAGTACACCGAAGCCTTCCAGGTTTATGTTCTTCTGCCGTGCTTTGTGAATTGTGGACCATGAATTTATTTGGTCTTTAAAAGCAACATGCGGTTAGACCACAAATTTAGCGCTCTGTGCGTTCAGTGGCTTTACAGACTCGAGTGCCGCGTCCACCGAATGACCTCCATTCAGACGCAGTCTAATTTACAGTGCGGCCTATGAAATGCCCCTCGTTCCTAAAGGATGAATTACTTCTGTATTGAAAAAAGAAGTACCTTGATCTTTGCCCCTTTTCTTCACACAACTGTACGTTTTCCTGAAACACAAACAGCAGCTGCCCTGCGGACCATAAAAGCATCACAACACACAAAACGCATGCATTTCGACAACAACAACAACAGCAGCGTGTAGTAACTCTTCCATTAAGATCCGTAAGCAACCAGAGTGAGATTGATCCGGTCACAGACGCAGAAGCCCACGGCTAAGCATCGATTAGGATGTAATTTATTCCTGAGTAAAGGGTAATGTAAGCAAAGTATTTTTGTGCTGAATGTGTTTGTGATGTATGCCAGCAGGGAAGTGATGGCGACAGGTATAAATGACTGAAGGTGACGGAGGGCTTGAAATTAAAGGCTGTTAATCTAAGCTAAGTCATAAAACACTGACAAAGTCAAGAACAAGCTGTGTGTGTGTCGTCTGTTTCAGCTTCATTTTCTTTGAGAAATGTTGCTTTTCAAATCTAAATCCCGTGTTCTTCCATAATGTGATGTATTTCTGAGTCAAACAGAGTTGGTTTTATCTGCGAATAATTGATTGGTGAAAATAGTCTCTGTAAGACAGGCGGATGAAAAATGAGAGGGAATGATGACGTCAATCATTTCAGAGGCAGAATAAAAGACAAACATTTAGTGATGAATCGTTCACGTTAAGACCAGAAACATTCATTTAAGCATTTATAATGAATAAAGTTACATTAATACAAAATGAATTACTTTACTAACAATACATAATAAAATAATACAGTAAAAGTTAATAAAATAAGCAATTACATTACATTTCTTTTTTTGTTACTTTTCCATTACAAAAGTGTTTTCAGTTGAATTTGTCAGTAATTTCAAATAAAGTAAATGATCTTTTACTTTATTTATCCATTAAACTTAAGGACAAATAATTAGTTACATAAAAGGGAACTTATTTGCTAAAAGTTCTTTAAAATTACTAATAAAATAGTTACTAATTTAACTAATAAAATAATTGCTTTTCATAATAATTTTCATTTGCATTTGTGAGTTAATTCCAAATAAAGGAGATTTAAAAATATTTTGATTCATTGATTTAAATTTAATTGTTAAAGTTATATTAATACAAAATAATTTATTTACTAAAAGTAACTAAATAGTAGTTAAGATAATTGTTGCATAATGTTTAGTTACATTTGCATGAAAGTGTTTTCAGTTATTTGCAATCATTTTGATTTATTGATCTAAATTGTATCCCTAATAATTGATAGCTTCGTTAATAAACATGAAAGTATATAAAAAAGCAACTAATTAAATAACTGTTGCATATTTGATGTGACTTTTGCATCTAAAAGTGTATGTTTGTATACTATATCCATGTCGTTTTCTTGATCTACACTGAAGAAAAAAAATACTCAGAAATTGCTATTTTACTATTAATTACAAAGAACTGAGACGTGTAACCCATTGAATTAAACATCATTTTGATGTAGAAATACTGAATGGTGTTTTCCTGCCAAATGTATTCAAAACACTTTTTTGTAGGTGGTAAGACGTTGGAGATGTTTATTTGAATGTATCAGTAAATCTTAAATAAATAGTAATTCTTTGAATGCCATTAAATGTGTTAATATATTTTAAAAAGTTACATCGGGCATCAAAGTGCAAATTCAAAAAATATAGCAGGTTATTTTGCTCATGACTTCCAAAAACGAATCTAATTAACAGTCATTAACATCAACAGATTGTGCTTGAGCCTTCGAGCACACGCACATATACACGCTCATTCGTGGATTTTGATGATTCCTTTGCTAATATATAAATAATTGTTCTTGATTGTGTGTGCCTGGAATATGCATGAATACAGGCGTGATTTATAATCGAGCGGCGGCGCATCATGGTTGCAGATTGATGTCACATCCACTTGTTCCCACAAAAATCAAAACACACTGAAGCATTATCTGATAATCCTGTATTAATGTTTGCATAAATTATTCCGCTATTTACATGCGACGGTTGGATCTTGTGCTCACAAGAGTGTGTGAAATGCAAATGAGTTTGATTACAGTAAAGCATTCAAAACTGAGATCACAGGGTGTTTAGGAACGTAAATATATCTTTTTAGCGACGTGTGCACTCAGAGGCTATTGGAAGTGTGTTTTATTGGTGTGAAGGTGGCTTGGCTGATTTATAGTGCGGCAGCATCAGTAACAGTCTAATTTTGGTGTTGAAAAGAGTGCTGGGCTTTTTCTGGAAGACACTCATCTTCTGAGGCCGCATTGATCTACATTCGTGTCACGTTACTCTTTTAAGAGCCTCTTTCAGCATGCCTGTTGTTGTCGGATAGGGCGTTACCATGGGAAATAGCTGAAATAGCCATCAGAAAAAAGCAACACAACTGTGATCCGAGTCACTGAGCTCAACAGGGACTCACTCCATTCCCTCTTCCACTCTCAGTGTACACGTGCACGTGTGATGGACGAATGCTGCTGATGTTAGAAAGTACTGGAGATGATTATAGTGGATGTGTCCGTTTACAGTCTTTAAATAAGTTATTTAAAATGTAGCAATTTAGCAATTATTGTGTATGCTCTGGCAAGAGACTACAGATGAATATGATTAAAAAAATCACAGTACTTAGCTGATTAAATTAAAAATTGCAAACATTTTTGTATTATAATTTTTCTGAGATGTTTTTTAGATATGCAAATGATGCATTATTTAATTAAATATGCACAAATTTGAATAAAGCTGAACATTGGATAAAGTCAGGTTCAAAATTCTTGTTTGATTTTTTGACATTAAAGATATTCAGAATAAAGATATGAAAAAACTGTAAATTTAGCTGTAAGTGCTGCTGAAGTGAAGGAAAATTAATTTTGTACAAATAGATAGATATGCATTACAATTTAAATCTATAGACACAAATACAGTAGATGAAGTGCAATAAAATAAACATGTAATAGTGTATTTTGGATGGTCCCCCCACTAGTCTGATAGAGCACATTATGAAAAGTCATATAGCCATATATTGACCTGTGCATTAAAAACAAAACAATACAAAAACAAACAAGTTTTTAGTTTCTTGCCGGAAGTTGTTGTATTGTTACAATTACAAAACAAGCATTCTAGGTTCTTCAGACCAGTGTTTTGGTTTCCGGGTTCTATTGAGGCATCGGAACGTAAATGGTTTTCTAAATATCTGCAGAGTTCAGACTAAATAAGCTGTTTTTGTAAGTTAAATGGTTAGTGTTCATAATACACATTTTAAATACATTCTTTTTTGCAGTAAACACAAAATAAAATAAAGTAAATTCGTCCCCCGCACTTTTTCATTTGACAGTTGTGTTCTCGATATGTTGAGGTTTTAATGGAGCAATTTATATAAATGCAGAATGATTTAAAATTCAAAGAGAAAAGATAGTCTATACATGACGTTTACGTTTCCATGGCAATCAGTCACTCAGTTTGTCACGTCACGACACGCTCTAGCGTCGCACCCGCGGTCCCGTGCTGCATCCATCATTCATAGAGGTCGCGATGAGTTCAAAAAACTCTTCACTCCTTTTTTACGAAAAGTCAAGCAGCGTAAGTTGGCATGTGGTGTCCGAATAGTGTTGCACAATGTTGAGTGACTCTGCTATTGCTCTTGTTGAATAATTAGCAAGTTTTGGTGTTAGTTATATGGAGAGAAAAAAGCTGCATGGAATAACATCTTACTTTCTTTCTCCTCTCTTTCTTTCCTTCTGTTTTATAATCATATATAATCATAAAGCATATTAAGCAAAAATAAAACCTGTCAATTAGATAAGGGTTAACTGAAAAAAACAAACAGGTATAACACTAGACACCCCCCCCACACACACACACTTTTGAACTGATGGCTACGCCCCTGCGTTTACCCTACGTATGCAATGGAATCATTTCAGTGTTTTATTTTGAATACATTTGCAAAGATGTTAAAGCATTATTATATATGTTTTTTTGCTTTACCATTATAGTGTATGTAGTGAAGATTGATGTGGAAAAAAGTAGGCAGCAACATAAAACGTGAAAAACAAATGAAGGGGTATGAATACTTTCGCAAGGCACTCTACACTGAAAAATGATTTTTCATTGTTGTGAATGAAGATTATTGGAGTATATTTTACAAGAAAATACTATTTCATTTATTCTACTTAATGTCATTTGTTATTTTCAGTTGCTTTGTAATTATTTGTGAAGGTCACTAGCAATTTCTTAGTGAAAACAGTTTCAAAGTAAATCCTACACCACATTTTTGTTTTCAGTGATGCTTTGTGTGATTTATCAACTTTAGTTTAAGTTGCTGTGTGTTGAAAATCTTTCTCATTGTAGCTTAAATCTAAATATTCAGTCTTGAAACATCAATATGCTTTGTACAAGTAAGATTTGAAAAGTGCTTTTCAGTGAATAACAACTTAAATTTGGGTCTGTTACTTTCAGAAACCTGTTGTAGGATGTCAAAAGACTAGGAACGTAATGCATGATTCATTAGGGCAATTTTCATGAGGTGTTTTTGGACATTTTTGTGGCTTGACCGTTGTTGTACTGTACATTTATAGGGTGCAAAAACGTTTGCTTCTAATTAGAAAAACTAAAATTGCAACAATACTCTGATTATCAGATATATTCATACCACAGAGACAGTGACTGCTGCTTCTTTTTGTTTAATAACATCAAAATAGTTTACTATAAAATTTACAGTAAAATGAAAATGTGAAATAAGACGTATGGCTTATGGTACGCGTTAAAATAAGGGTGCTGGTGAAATAGGGCAGAGAAAGAAAAAGATCTGTGAAATACACACACAAACACACAGATCTGTCTAAAATAGTCTCAGCATTCAAAAGAAAGCATCTCTTTTCTCTTCCTCCTCGTCTGGATTCACAAGCACACAGGTATTTGAGTGTCTTTGGTCCATAACTCTGTCATTAGTTTGTGTTTGTGTTTCTTCAGCGTAAGGCACACACACGCTCACACACTCTCCCGCGTGGAGCTCCTCTGAGGTTTTGTTGAGAGATCTGTGCTGGTACGAGAGACAATAAGTGATTTAGTTTCTCATCGCTGGTCCGCTGGCGTCTGCCGCATGTCAATCACAGAGGAGGTTAATCTGGACACACATCGCAGGACGTGATGACAATACCACCAGGATTAGTGCGTGCGTGCGTGCATACGTATATATATATATATATATTAAAATACATTAAAAATTCATAGATTTCATATATTACATTTATATTTACATATATACTTACAAGTTACATACATGAAATATATATATTTATTTTATTAATGTATTGTCAGCTTATTTTAATTTGAATTATATTTCATTGCTTTATATTTATTCATTTTATATATTTGTATGCTTTATGTATATATATATATATATATATAGAGAGAGAGAGAGAGAGAAATATATACAAATGTATTTTTACCTAATTAAATGTAATTTATTTTATTTAAATGTATATTCTGACTGTATCATATGTGTATATGTATGTGTGTATATATATATATATATATCTCCTAAAGAGGTTTTTTACTGTCAGAGCATGAATCAAAATCATAATATATCAAGATGTAGGTTTGATTTTGACATTGGTGGGAACATAGCAGCCCCTCTCCAACTCCTTAAATATGAATATCTGAAGCAACAGAAGTTCATTCAAATTTCACAAAAAGCCCATAAATGTAATTATGAGACATTGAAATAAATTGCTGTGTTTGTCACCCTTCTGAGGAAGATTCATTGAGTGACCTTTCTTTCTCTTTTAAATATGTTTTCTTTGAAATAATAATTCTTTCTTAATAATAGTTTTAGTTCACAGTGATTTTACCACAGTAAAGGGCTTTTTGACTTGCCTTGTGGCCGTATTCTGACATCCTATTTTTTATGATATTGTTAATAATGAATTAGTTGACTCACTTCTACAGCCTAACAGTGCTACACATGTATTAGATCTGGTATTTGGAGTCAGTTCTTTCACAGATGGTGCAGCAGTGCTCCTGTAACCCGCTGCTGATCCTTTATGATGGTTAACGTGACGGACGGTCCTCTTTAGAGGAGAAGAGCGCTGGCCTCTGACACTCATGTTCCCTCTGTCTGCCGCTCGACCTCCTCGCTATTGTTTAATAGCCTTTATACCTGTGAGGACATCTGATATGTCTGTTTAATAGTCCAGTGAGCGCCGTCTGTCAGCGGTTCACTCGACTGTGATGCTCAGGAACGGAGCCAGAAAAACAAGACTTTATGTTTCCCAGCGGCTGTTCAGCAATTATCTTCTGATTCTCTGATTGTGTTTTCATTTCAGTAACCAATGAGTCATATTTCACCCCCAAAATCAAGAAAAAAGAAGTACATCAAAGATCCATGAATACTATTTTCAAAACCATTGAGCTTTTGATAATGGCAATTTGCAATTTAATAAAAATAATATTTTCTAATAGAAATAGGCTTTACTGCCTTATGCAAATTATTATTATTACTATTATTACTATATATGAATCATTAAATATGTATGAATTATTTTGAAATATGAGCTGGAACTGGATGTTCTTGGCAGTTTTCATGATGTTTGCCCATTTGCTAAAATTTTTCGAAGCACTTCTCAGAATATTGTCCTATAGTGATTCTGCTGTGTTATTGTGCTTCTTACTCTCCTCTGAATGTGTCAAAGACTCATGGCCTCTCTAACACTGTTTTTCCATATAACGGTCTGGCTAAAAGCTTTTGCTTTAGATTATCCAAACCCTTGTGAAGAACTGAATAATTCAGGTGAATGAAGTGGCTTTCTTTGCTCAGAATAATCTCAACCATGGTCATGCTAGATATATTTGTTCTAAACATCTAACTCAAATCTCAAAACAAATACCACAAAAAACATCAAAACAATGCAAAACTTTCATGAAACCATATTATACGCACGTACAAATCCTTTTTGGATTTAGATTTCGGGTTTACATGCCCTAAAGTAATGCAGATTTTCACAGTACAGTATGTAGTTCTGTATTACAATACACCAGCATGTATAATATAAACATAGATCTGGATTCATTTGCTTTGACATGCACAATTACTGATTTAATTGTATTAACTTGTACAACAACAGGGCTGAAACTTGTAAGAATGAAGGATGTTTCCAGTGCTTTGTTGGAGAGGAATATTTTCAGTGAGTAATATTACAGTTTGTTTCTTCACGATCATCAGACAAAGAAAACTTGTACATTTTTAGTAGTGAGTTTTTGGAAACTTGTATGTATGGGATAAAGATTAAAAAGGTAATTGAGGCTTTATCAATTTTTATTTCTTTCTTGCAATCTCTTTTTATCATTTTTTTAATCTAATCTAGAGTTTATATCTAACAATTCTGACTTTGTATCCTCACAGTTGTGAGAAAAAAGTCAGAATTGTGAGATAATGAAAAATGTTTTGTCTGAATTGTGAGAGAACAAGCTGCAACTAAATGAAGACGGAAAAAAACTATTTTGAGATGTGAAAGAAGTGATTGTGAAATATAAACTTAGAATATACATTTTTAGCATGTTTATGTCTGTCAATGCAGACTTTTATCTCACAATTTGAAGAATAAAGAATTGCGAGATATAAAAGCAGTAGTGTGAAAATATTGTCTGAATTGTGAATTATAAACTCAGAATTGTAATATAAAAACTCTAATTTCTGAGGAAAAATATCAGAATTGTGAGATAAAAGTCACAATTACCCTTTTTATTTATTTGTTGGATAAGTTACCTAAAAAGTGAATCATAGCTACTAATTATATCTTCAACAATGTAATTAGATTACTGTACTCATTACTCTCGCTAAAGAATATTGCATTTCTTATTACTTTCTATATCAACCTCGACCAGTTCAACAGTACAGGTTTAGACTTCTAATACTTTTTTAGACTTAAAAAAAAAATCAATAATATAACATAACATCAAAAATGATTCTTGAGCTGACTAAAGTATATATTGAAAGGAAGTTGCATTATATTTTAAAATTAGATATTACATTTTGGTGTTAAAACCACTGTTCTATAGTCTATACAGTATTTAATGCAATTACATCCAAAGAAACTGTCATTAATTTGCAGAAAAATTTACCACTTTCTTTACTTTAAACTGGGAAAACTAATTAGTACAGTGATTAGTAATGGATTACACCCAAAACTGCATGTTTAAAAAAAAAAAAAAAAAAATAATTTAAATATGTAAAATAAATAAATATATATATATATATATATAAACTTTTTTTCTTCTTGTTGTGGAAATGGCTTTCCATATGAGTCACTTCTGTTATGATACTTTAGCTGTTTTTCTCATTTTTGGAGCTTGACAGATGTGGTCACAATTGTTTTTGAACAAAAAAGAGGTGCATAATTGAAATGTCTCCTTTTGTGTAACTTTTAAAGTCCCCCTGTCCCTGCTGCGTAAGAGTGTGTGTGTTTGTTTGTGTCTCACAGATGTACTGCGGCTGATGAGATGCTTCACCTCACTCTCAGCAGTTCTGATGTTGATTAGCTCCACAACTCTGTTATTATAAATCATATGATCAGCACTCAGCTGTTCATCTGCCTATTGAAACAGGTACAGTATGATCACATGGGTTAACTGGGTGCAGTGATTCACACCACTGGCTTTGATGCTTGCACATTCACATGCTGGTGAAAGAATTATGTTTTTATTGTCATAAATGAGGCTTAATATTGGGAATTTAATCAGTGTGACTCTAAGGCATTGGACTACTGCACACCTCTTGTAGTGTCAGACTTCAGCATGAATGTCTGGTTCACTTTGCAGCTTATTCTAGCCAAGAACCGCCCATTTACACAGGACGAGAGCGTCTGACCGGTACATTAAGCAAACAAACACAGTAAGTATGCAAATAGAGATCTGATTATGAAAACATATGCATCATAGCATCACAGTTTTTTTTTATCTGAAGATTCAAAGTCAGATTACATGCTTAGTTTATTTTCCATTTGATTTGATTGTTACCCCTTTCAATCGGATCAAAATGTCATTCAGATCATGCTCAGTCAGGCAGATTGAGGCATTTACACGAAGCCTTTTCAATCCAGTTACTAAGAGATTAATTGGGTGCATGTACTCTTGCAATATTGAGCAAAATTCACAATTTAAGAATCTGATCATTTTAGTTCAGGAGTGTGAATTTGAATCAATTCGACCACAACACACAGGATGAAGAATTGGATTGACAAGGAATACTGAATGAAAGATAGTGTGAAAAATATAAACGATTACACCATTCAATTTGACTAATTGTGCGTTTTTTTTTTGCATGACTATGTCATGGTGTGTGTAGCGGGAAGGACGCAGGAGAGAGCAGGTGAGTACTTTTTCTTCCTTTTAATAGATCAAAGAATCAATTCTAGTAACACAACGTAAAAGACGAGTGAACGGACCAAGACTCAGGGGGAACTCAGAACTTAAAAATACATAAAGCGTAATCAAGGAGAACTAAAACAGGTGCTAGTAATAAACAAATTAACTTAACAAGAAACTGAATATAACCAAATAAGGAAACACAGGAACGACAAGAGAAAAACAAAGAGTCCAGAACCCTGACAGACTAGATTTTCATCATATTCCAAAACTAAATTAAGTTCAAGACTGTCAAAACAAGTAACACAGCCAGCATTTATTTATCATTCAGCAACACACAATGCCACCACACACCTTTAGATAAATTAACTATTTTAATATAAGTTAAATGATAAAATGTAATATTTTTTAACTTATTTCAAATGTTCAGTAATAATATAAAAATGTTTCTGGAAATTAAGTTACTAAGTTCAAGACTGTCAAAACATTTACCGCCGCAGCCAGCATTTGTTTATCATATGGCAGCTCTCCCACCACATCATTTTAGAGAACTTTATAGAGAGAAGTATTAACATAATAATTTTTAATGATTTTCATATAATGAATTTAATGTACTTTTCAATATATGTCATTTTAAATGATCATTACTAATAAAAAATCAAGTATTAAAATAATACAAGCAGCATTTACAGTATTTGTCAAACAGCAACATAATTTTAGATGACTTCATTAAGAGAAATATTAACATAAAATAATTTCTATATGACATTTCAAAATTAAGTAGCTATTACAAAAATAATCTGAAAAATAACGTTTTTAATTCATAAAGAAAAATAACAAATTCTTGAAATCTAAATCTACGGAGGCCGAGAGAGCTCAATGTGCTGCAAATAGAAAAAACACCTGCAAATTAATTCAATTTGACAACACATGTGCTGCAAATGCTCACAACACAACCAACCAAAGAAACGCTGCAAATAAAACATTGTATTTGGTTGTGTTGTGAGCATTTGCAGCACCTGCTGTCAAACTGATGAAGATGTTTTCTTGATTCGTTGAGCTCTCTCGACCACCTTATAAATCAGTGTGGCACACACACACACACACACACACACACACACACACACACACACAAACAAACATATTTGTTTTGTGAAAAATGGGGACATCACATAGGCATAATGGTTTTTAATACCGTAAACTTAGCCCTCACAGGAAACTGTGCATTTTTATTTACTCAAAAAAATTAATAAAAAAACAGACCTCACTCTGTATGATTTATAAGTGTTTTGAAAAATGGGGGCATGGGACAATGTGCTCATAAGTCACCTTCCCCTTGTAATACCTATGTCATACCCACGTCATCATACAAATCGATGTCCTCATTTGTCACAAAAAACGCACGGACGCACGCACATAAACACACACAGTTACAGTTGTATATTTAAGTTATATTTAAGTTTTTGACATTTTTTTATTTACCTTCAATTCGAATTGGTATTTCAAATTGATTTGTAATTTCGCATTGTCGCGTTTAGTTTGAATATTAAAGCGATGTCACTGTGACAGCCTTGCAGATTGAGTTTTTGAAAAACCAACATGTCTGTGTGTGTGTGTGTGTGTGTGTGTGTGTGTGTGTGTGTGTGTGTGTGTGTGTGTGTGTGTGTCAGAGTGTTTCTGCAGTGTGTGTACTTGTTTATGCTACATTGTGGCAACCAAATGTCCCCACAAGGATAGTAAAATCTAAACATTTTTACATTCAAAATATTACAAATAGTAAATTATGTTTATCTAAAAGTGTAACAAAGCGAACAGGTTTTCTGTAAGGGATTGGTTTAGAGAGGGGTTATAAAATATCGTTTGGTCAGTTTAAAAGCAAGATATGTCTATCCCCGCTTTTCACAGAAACAATCGTGTGTTTCACGGAGACTGTATTCAGATGTTTTCGGCAGCAGGATGGCGTGAAAGAGCCACTGAGAGCAGAACACACACACACACACACACACACACACACACACACGCACGCTTGCTCCTAGAGTCTCGCGGCCAGGAGAGTCAGTCTCATTCCAGCATCAGTAGCGCATCATGGATCTGCGGGGCGCACACACTATTGGAATGATTTTACCGCTGTATCTCATCTTTTACTTCATCACAGGCTCCGTCAGCAAAGGCGAGTATCACCTTATTAATATTATTGGCGGTAATCTGAGTTGAATTACGACTTTTCCCCTGGAATCGTGTCCGCGCGCGGTCCTCTGACTGGAATAACGGCAGTAAGTTGAGGAGGAACTTTGCTTTGTGCCAACTGGAGATTAAACGACTAATGAATCTGTTGTCGTTTTATGATTTTAGTTGATGTAGTTTATTATATTATGTTTGGATGATGTAGTTATGTATAACATGGCAGTTTGAGAGGGTAATTGATTCAGTAATGCAACAGATAACGTGAAGGTATTTTACGCATCGAATGGGTTTGATCGAGTTTATAAGGATCCGGAATATCTGTTGTGGGTTTTTTTCTTTCTTCCAGATAGTCTCAAAATGAGCAGGTTGTCTTTATGTAAGTGTCTATTACTGTAGAACACACACCAACTCATGTATTTTAATGGGTCGGATGCGCCGCAGAGGTTTGTGGCGACAGGAGAAACACTTGCGCTGTTTAATGTCGTGTCTTTTTTTAGCCTTCGTGTCACATATCCTAGTGGATTATCACAATTACGACTGTATTCAAAATAATATTTCTAAATAATATCGATATTATATTTGCAGTATGCTATTTAATTGGCACTAATAGCCTAAAATACTAAAATAACGTAATTTTTTGAATAATGCATTATTAATGCGCAGGACCTCGGGTACTTAATTAAAGGAATCTCGTTTGACGTCGCAAAACGCGGTCGCGCGTTCGAGACGCGACGCAGCTTAAGCTGACGTCCGACGCGCTGCAGATCTACCAACTACTGAATCGTCTCCTCCAGTCCCAAATAAAACACTTCCCTGCTGAGAGAGAAAAAAAATAAAGACAAGCCTAGGATGATTTTCCGCTCAGGCTGGTCTGGTTTGCGGGATTTGGCAGTTTTAGTTGGCCGGGATGTAAGTCCAGCTAAACGCCAGTTTGGCCAAGTGTGGAGAACATGCAAATCATCTGGTGAGAATATTTAGACATGTCTGAGGTAATATGCACTGTTGTGACATTATGTGCATTATTGTACATTATTGTAACAGTAACAGTTTTTATAGTGGATTTGTGTTGAAAGTAAAGTTACATTTCGAATCTGAATTTATTTATTTATTTCCTATTTTGCTGCAATCTAATCATGATCTTACAGCTGATTGGAATATCAGAACTTCAGTGATGTTTATTATGTGGGGCAGGTTTCTGAACCAAACGCCTTTGAGTGTCGCTTTATCACATTGAGCTTGTGTCGGGAATTAGACAGAAATAGTCTTTCTGATTGACAGGTGAAGCAACAAATCACAGTCTTTAGTGGCGTTTATGGGTGGATTTATCTGAACGACATTGTACTCTTTTCACATTTTCAAAACAGAAATCATCAAGGTTAGTAAACTTCTATCATGGTAAATGAAAAATACAACAAATATATGACTTTTTGCATTTCGATTTGCTTAATATAGCAAAAGAAAAATAAATAAAAATCCTCAATGGTGTTTCTATGAAAAAACAATGCAAAAAATGTGTGTGTGTGTATATATATATATATATATATATATGTATATGTATATATATATGTGTGTGTGTATGTATATGTGTGTGTGTATGTTTATAATGTACGTAATATAGTAGCAAAAGAAAAGAGAACTGAAAAATATACTTGTGTACTGTATGTATGTAGTATGAAAAGATTGATCACGTTGGTCAAAAGAGAGAAAGATGTGAAAGTGTTTCTAATGCAAGTGCTTTTCAGCACTTGCGTTAGAAACATTTGCGCAGCAGCATTAACTAGATTTCTAAAAACATAATGCCAATATAATATTACATAAGATATAGAGTTACAATGTGCATTACATTTAAAAATAAAGAAAATAAATGAATAAAAGTTTGCTAGATATATCATCACAATTTGTGAAAAGGGTCCATGATCGACCAGTGTGGAAACCTGTTGGAATAAGTGAACGTAATGTCGCTTGGTGAAAAAACGTCAATAAAATGAGCAGAAATGTGTGAGCAGTATTTCTGTCCATCCAAAATGCACAGTCTTCTCATGGATATCTAGTTAACCTGTCAGTCTGGCAGATGCAGTGACTAGTTAGTTCACTGAAATGTAAAACGGGTTCTTGTTATCCATGATTTGGTTTCTAGGTGAACTGGTACATCACTAAACTGGTGTGAGTTGCATAAAGTCAATCAGTCATGTTTGCATGCGGTTTGCATCAGGCGGTCAGTGAAGGGACTATTACTGAGGTGACTGACTTCAGCAGCATTTATTTAGAGGCTTTCAGCACTATTTGGTTACAGACGTTGAATCTGGAATGAAGGAATGCATCAGAACAGGCTTTACCAGAGTGGATCATGGGGCATTACACTGAAGCAGTCTAACACAGAGTGACGGCCGCCACCATAAATGCTCTCGAGTCGTTCCAGAGGACGATGCTGACATCACGCTCTGAGCTTGTGGGTGTTGGTAATGAGATGCATATGTGTTGTAATTGAAACAGATGGTTATGAACTTTGTAAGCCCCTGGCTCTCCGCAGCATGCAACACTCCAGGATACAATATCTGGGGTGATGGATGCTGAATTCTGCTCTTCTGTCTGCACAGATTGAGAATGCATTAGAAATGAGAGCGCGCTGGTGGCCAGACACACCTTACGCTTGAGTGCTGTGGCACTTCATGCTACAGTGATGATATATCCACTCCAAGATACTTCAAAACATATCATGGGACCTCGCCAAAAAAAACAGTATTTCCTTGGTGCATATATGTTGGTGGTATAGATTTTAATTTGTGAAGAAGAAACTATGTTACTCGGATCATTGTTAGGGTAAGTCTTGCTTCAAGTTTATGTGAAGGTATCTTTTTCAGGTAACTTCTGTATGAAATTGGAAGACATGTAATAAATATATATATATATATTGGAAGGCTGTATATATAGCACAAATTGCTAATCAGCCAATCACATGGCAGCAACTCAATGCATTTAGTCATCTAGATGTGGTGAAGACGATGAAGACGACTTGAAGTTCAAACCGAGCATCAGAATGGGGAAGAAAGGGAATTTAAGTGGGGACAGTTGTGGCCTAATGGATAGAGCGTTGGACTTGTAACCAGAATCTCGGCTCCGGCAGGAATTGTCCACGACTGAGGTGAGACCCTTGAGCAAGGCACCGAACCCAAAACTGCTCCCCGGGCGCCGCAGCGTTGTCTGCCCACTGCTCCAAGTGTGTGTGCACTTGGATTGGTTAAATGCAAATTTCACAGCTGGTTATACTCTGTATAATTGTGTATGTGACAAATAAAAAACTTCTTCCATTGTAAAAAAGCCCATGTTCTTTATATTAAAAGGGCCGTACAGCACTCAGATTTACCATTAGTTGAGTAGGCATGGTTTATTCAGAGATCATGCAAGAGCAACGGAAGTGAAATGGCTGAAGTTCAATAATGACGGAGAGAATCAGTCCTGCTGTCTGGCACATGAAAGTTGTGAATTCATCCGAATAAGAGGTCATCCTGTAGCGATTTCACGTTGTGAACTGTAGGGAGAATGTTTGTGATCTTGATCGACGGCTGATGGTGCTTTCCTTTTAATAATCTCTCAGCGAAGTTTGCTTCGTGAGGATTTGAATGTGCGTCATTGAAGACCGTGAGTGTTATTTAACGGTTCATCATATTGTTTTCGTTGATATACTGCTAAGTTATATTTCTCTCATACTAGAGTATGATTACGTATTATGTGAAATATTTAGCTAATAACGATCGCCATTAAAGAGCTGTCGTGACTCTGCATTTTTCCTTTGAAGTGTTAGCATTAATTGCACATTTTGTACGTTCCATTACTAACTAGTTTCATTTGTGTATTGTAGATCCACACCAAAGAATTAAACACACCACACGAACAAGATCCATTTGCAGCAACAAACATAATTTATGGACCTCTTCACTTATTCTCATCGAATACTGTTTATCAGTGAACCTTAGACTATGGCTTTGTGCCCAAGTTCACAGTCAACCAGACATCTGAACGTTTCCTGCGACTGTAAAAAACAATCAGGACGATTGTGATCATTGTTCTCTCTGCATAATTGCAAGATTGTATATCCTTGAAGTCTAAATCTGTTGTATCTATTTGTTTTCAGTTATTATTTGCATAGACCTATGCTCCTTATATGTACATTTTATTTGCACTTATGTGAACTCTTTAAATCAAAAGAGTGTGCGTAAATTGAGTTGATCTCTTGATACTCATCCTCTAAATAGTAAATTCATAAAGCTGAGATACAACTACCTGTTTCATTACTCTCTTGGTCTCTGGAAATCATTTGTAGTAACTGACATTCTAAAGGTGATTTAGTACCGTAACAGTAACCAATGCATTCATATAGTCTCTAATACATTCATTGAGTGGCAGTTGTGTGGACGAAAATACCTTGTTGATGTCAGAGGAGAATGGGCAGACTGGTTAGAGATTATAGAAAGGCAACAGTAAGTCAAATAACCACTCGTTACAACCAAGGTATACAGAATACCATCTCTGAACACACAACATAGGCTCTAGACTACCTCCAGATCTAACCTTCCCGAATATCGCTGACATCAAATGGCAGTATGGAAAGAACAGGAGCTCTACCAATGCACCTCGTCGGAGATCAAGGAAGCGGGGTAGGAGAGGTGGATTACGCGAGCGAGCAAGGCGGCCTCTGTCGCGCGTTCCTTTGCCCTCTATCATCCTTGCTAACATGCAGTCCCTCCGAAACAAGTCTGATGAAGTGCAAGCGTTTTACGGTGATGTCACGGCAGTAGAGGCGGCACAGCTATAACGACACGTGAATAATCCCACCCACTCTATAGCGGTACTAAACTGCAGTGGAAACGCAAACCAACCCGAACTGAGTCGTACCGTACCATAACGAGCCGTGCCGTACCATACCATGTAGTGGAAAAGCGCCATAAATGGCCATCTCTCTGACTTGACCCTCACATCAACTGGCTCACCGCAGGGGTGTGTTCTTTCCCCCTCTTCTACATTCTGTACACTAATGAGTGTCGCTCTGACTGAAAACCGACACTTTGTGAAGTTTTCTGATGATACGGTTATTGTCAGCTTACAGAACAGTGAGGAAAATTCACATGGTGAATTTGATCACTTTGTAACATGGTGTCAGGATGCCTTTCTTGAACTGAATGCCTTTAAGACTAAGGACATGCGTATTGACATTTGTTAATGTCATTAACACTGACAAAACTAGTATAAATGGTCAGGAAATAGAGGTTGTTACAGAGTATAAGTATTTAGGATCCATTATTGGTGATAAGTTGTGTTTCGAGTCAAATACCAGTTTGCTTTGCAAGACTTTGCAGCGCCTGTATTGCCTGAGGAAGCTGGCAAAGTTTAATGTAGACAAGACCCTGTTGACCCTTTTCTATAGGTCCTTTGTTGAGTTGGTTGTTATCTTCTCCTTAATCTACTGGTATGGGTCCATCACTGTAACACAAAAAAACTCAATTTCAAGGTTAATTAAGGTGAGCAGTTGCACCACAGGTTCTAAGCAGAAAGGCCTGAAGGAACTTTATCAGAAGCAGATGTTAAGAAGGATTGAATCTATCCTGTCAGATAGTTCTCATCCTTTACAAGCTGAATTTCAGATGTTGCCATCAGAATATAACCAACAGATATAAACACTCTTTTGTACTTGCAGCCATTCTGCTTCTCAATTCAAAAAAAAAAGAAAAGAAAAGATAACTTATTGACTTGCGATTTATTGATTGTTTACTGTTTTTTATTGTTTTAGCCATGCATGCAAGGTAGGCAATCTCTGTATTGTGTGTGTGCGATTGTGTGTGATTTGTACTATACTGCCTGTTGCACAATGAATTGCCCCACTGGAGACAAATAAAGTAATTTGAACTTGAACTTGAATGTGTCAAACCCTGAAGCAGATGGGCTAGCAGCAGAAGACCACACCGGGTGCCGCTCCTGTCAGCTAAGAGCAGGAAATGGAGGCTACAATTCACACAGGCTCAACAAAATTGGACAATACAAGATTGGAAACATGTTGCCTGGGCTGATGAGTCTCGTTTTCTGCTGAAACATTCAGATGGTAGGGTCAGAATTTGGCGTAAAGATGAAAGAATGGATTCATCCTGCCTTGTCTCAACGGTTCAGGCTGGTGGTGGTGGTGTAATGGTGTGGGGGAAATGTTTTGGGCACACTTTGGGCCCCTTAGTACTAATTTAGCATTGTTTAAATGCCACACCCATGATTACCAAGTCCATGATTTCCAACAAGAATGTCAAATTTGGACACGTCTGACCATTGAACACTTTTCCACTTTGAAACAGTCCACTTTAAATGAGCCTTGGCCCACAGGACACGACAGCGCTTCTGACCATGTTCACATATGGCTTCCTTTTTGTATGATAGAGCTTTAGTTGGCATCTGCAGATAACACAGCGAAGTGTGTTCACTGACAGTGGTGTCTGGAAGTATTCCTGGGCCCATTTAGTTATGTCAATGACAGAATCATGCAGATGAGTTATGCAGTGTCACCTGAAGGCCCGAAGACCACGGCATCCAACAAAGGTCTTTGGCCTTGTCCCTTACCCACAGATATTTCTCCAGTTTCTCTGAATATTTTGATGATGTTATGCACTGTATATGATGAGATTTGCAAAGCCTTTGCAATTTGACGTTGAGGAACGTTGTTTTTAAAGTATTCCACAATCTTTTTATGCACTCTTTGACAGATTGGAGAGCCTCTGCCCATCTTTACTTCTGAGAGACTCTGTCTCTCTAAGACATTCTTTTTATAGCTAATCATGTTACAGACCTGATGTCAATTAACTTAATTAGTTGCTAGATGTTCTCCCAGCTGAATATTTTCAAACTTTCTTGCTTTTTTAGCCCTTTGTTGCCCCCATGCCAACTTTTTTTGAGACCTGTAGCAGGCATCAAATTTGAAATGGAGCTCACTTAGTGGATAAAATTGTAGAATTTCTCTGTTTAAACATGTGTTATGTTATCTATGTTCTATTATGAATAAAATATTAGCTTATATGATTTGAAAGTCTTTTAGTTTTCATTTTATTCAAACTTAAAAAATGTCCCAACATTTCCAGAATTCGGGTTGTAATTGCATTCTATTTACATTACATTCATTGTCGTAGTCATGATATTTTGTGCTTTTTCTTATATTGTCTGTATTATTGTTTTTTTTCTGTAATTGGAACTGTAATTTACACATAGGAATTACAAAAAAAATATATAACACTAATATTAAAGGCAGGGCTCTAGACTGCGACCATATTTAGAGAGTGTGCGATTTAAAATTTGACGTGGTCAAATTTATGCGAGTGCATGGTCTGCGCTGCTCCAAGCTGCTGCTTCATACAGCACTCGCTGTAGAGCCGCTCACATTGTATCAGGAGTCAGATTTCACTGATCACGTGAAGAGAGGCACTTTCAGCGCCAGCGCTTTGTGGGTAGAGCTTGGTTTATACTAACTGCGTCAGCACAAGCGCGAAGCTGCGTGCAGCGGACTGAGTGCAAAGGAGGATTTGGTTTTCAAACTAAAGTAAAAGACCGCTTCTTAAACCAGAGAAGGTAAACATGTTGGTATTCTTGTAGAAAAAAATGCAAGTCCTGTCAGCGACATCCAGTTTATTTTTACTTTTATTTTTGTTTTGAAAAGCTTGTTATCTTTGCTGTTTACCTCATGTTACGCTATGGAGGCTTGCCTTAATTATTTTTATATTAATTATTATTTGATTTCTCAGTCAGTGTTTGCTAAACATTCTGTAATTTATTAGTCGGTATATAATAGAGATGCACCGATTACAATTTTCTTGGCAGATTCAGATTTTTTTTGTGAGTCTGACCTGCCGATACCGATTTTTACCAATTCCGTTTTGGTAAATATACAAGCATATAAATCATATACAAACAAAAATCTATGCAAATATCAAAAAAAAATTACATTGTAAAAATTACAATTCCCCCAATCTGGACTGAGTTACAGATTTTCTCTCACTTAAACAACTCTCAAAATAAAGTGCTCTGTTACTGGAAAGAGGAAGAAATAGTTAACTTAAAACGAGTTGCTTTATGTAAAAAAACAGATGTAATTTCTCATTGTTTATAAATGATCATTTCTTTCCCCTAACCTTATTAAATGTGTCATCTTTTACATCAAATTCTTACTTTGTTTAAATTAATTCCGTTAGAATAATAATAAACTATATAGTTGTTACCATTGAAATGAAATTAGTTTTAACTTACTCTATCTTTCCACTGCTGAGGAAACAGCTGCATCTGAAGTGGTATTAGATGCATTTACACAGACAGTTTGATGAAGCTGAGGTGCTATAATTGCATTTACACTGCTAAATTTCAAATGCATAAATAATTTTATAAGATTCATGTTTTACATATTTTTTTAAACATACAAATAAATGTTGAAAAAATGCAATGGTACTTTTAAATATGACTAAACCACCAGTATGCGGCAGCAAATGTCTATTTTAATGAGCAAGTCATTTATTCATTAATTCAACTGATTCATTCAAACGGCTGATTCATTCAGAAACGAGTCAATTGGCTGTCCTTATGAACGGGCCACTGAATCAATTGACTCACTCGATTCATTCAAAAACGTGGATTAATTCAGTAACCAAACACTGCTGTGTGTTGCTGAGAAACACACAACAGTTCTGCTGTGGCATTGATAGCAATCGTGCTGATATATGCATCTATACATTTCTGAGAGTTACTTTGTGTGTGCTGTCTCTCTCACACACTCACTCATATGGCACGACATAAATACATTATCAGTCGCCGTTTACACTGAATGCCATTAAAATTAGAATCATTCTCACGTGAAACGACGTGCTTACACGCGACTGTGATATCATACTGTGTGTGTGTCCGTGGCTGTGGTGTCTCTGCCTGCACCGCTGGCAATAATTTGGAATCGGACTAATCGGCCGGTCACTGATCCGGGCCGGTCATGCGAGAAATCGTCCGATTCCGATCACTGGCCGGTCAATCGGTGCATCTCTAGTATATAATACAGCATGTGATGTGTCCTATGCCATGCCTCGTCTTATTCATTTTTGTTAATCAATGTTATGTAAGCTAGTTTGTCATTATAACCTATTTTTTATTGTTGTGCTTTTTAATTAAGAATAAGAATGAATCCATCTTTTGTTTTACTCTTAAAAAGTGAAAGGTGTATAGATATAAGCAAAACAGACAATTATCTTTTCTTGTAAAACGTGACACCAAGATCGTGAATTTGAAAGTGAAAGTGAAAGCGCACGAAAAAAGGAATTCCTGTTCACAAAATTTAAGTCACAAATAACACTGATGAGAAAAGAACAGGTTGAATGTTAAACTCTTTCGTTACCATATAACTATAAACTATGATAAATAGGGCCCTATGATTTCCGTGATGCAGATAACGCTGACGGAATCGTGGAATCCCGTCATAAAAACAGAATTTACATTTGAATGCAGAATGTAACGGAATTTGTCAAAGTTTGGATGAATTAATCAAAAGTAGGTCATTACACTTAAATCAAATCACGACATGGACTAGTATTTGTAAATATTAAGCCGCAAAAGTCAATTTATATATGAATCCTGCATGTTTTGCGTGTCTCTGTATGAATGGAATTTAAAAGTATTCACGGCAACCCGTTAAAATAAGAGTTCGGTTTTAACTTATTAAAGACATTGTGCCAGAAATAGGCTATATTACTTTTATTTAGTAGAATGTATGTAATACTACAACTACTACTACTACTGTTGAAAAATAATAAAACTGTATTTTTTAAAGAAATAATCACAAAATATTTACATTTTAATAGTAAATTCCCATTTATTTGCCAAAAATGTAAATGTTTAATTAATTAATTAAAATATAAATTAAATCAATGTTTTATGCCTTCATCTGATAACCAGTCAAATTTAAATACACAGCACAGAATTTCTGAGGGGGAAAAACATTCAAAAAGGACACTGTAAGAATAAATACAAATAGTTTGTATGTATTCAAATAATTAGATGTGCTAAAACACAGAATTTGGTAACAATAAAACATAAGGTGATAAATAAATGAATATGGCCTTAAACATGTCCCTTTTGCTACACTTTTAATAAATTAATGTTAAGTTGTATAAGTTTCATTATTTTAATTAATTAGACTTGCTTTTTGATTAAAACTATTGCCTATTTCTGAGGGAGGGGCTTCATAAAACCAGGAAATGATCAACTCGTTATAATAGAGGGGACAGAGCAGTGTGGAATAAAGGTAAATTATGTAAAAATGTATTAATTTTTTCTAAACAAAGCATTAACACATGTTAGACTGCACCCCATAAACACAATCAAGCCTAGAAAAAAACAGTGAACCACCCCTTTAAATGTCAAACATGACAATAATTGAATATAATAATTGAAAGGTTTATTTTTAGGAGTTCAGGAGAACATTTGAAGATCTTGATTGGTTTTTGAATTACTGTCTTGTAATTATGTTTGGCTGTATGAGGTTTTTGTGGTACTCTTTGGTATTTTGGAAATTAAAACGTTTTTGATATTTCGTACGTTCTTCAGATCCGTGTTTTGGTTTCTTAGTTCTTAGGGCTTTTTTTCCTGAAGAAGTGGAGATTCAAAATTTATTTCAGATGCATAAAAAGGTTATTGTGCTTCATCAGAATGTAAAACACGTTTCTATTCTTTGTTTAACAGCGTATAAGCTCTCATATGGTGTGATAGTATTTCTTTTTTGACACTCAGCCTTTGTTTACCTATTTGTAATAGTAATAGGCCCAGAAATGTGACTGTTACTAACACAGATGACAAATACAGCGGTCAGTGAATTAACGGAGTAGTGCAGCAGCAGTTTTTTCACGCTACGCCTAGGCAGTTCATTCTGCCAAGGCAATTATATTCAGCACCAAGGCAGACTGGTGAGATCCGGGGCTGGTTTGTTGGCTCAAAATCCACCTGCCAATCACGTCTAAACACTCAATGTCTGCACTAAGCATATCAGGAGGGTTTCCCTATCTGATCTCGGGTCAGAAAGACTGACATCCCCTACTATGTTATCTTTACTTCCAGGTCGTTTATCATTGCCGAAAGCTGGTCCGGAGGCATTGAAGTGTTCTATTTAATCATGACTGTGTGGCTGCTTACTCTTGGCACTATCGTGCGCTTTATGATAAAACTGAGTTGCCACCAAAGTGTTGCAGAAGCTTAGTAGAGGGTGACACGGGAGTGGATTTTCAAACCTCTCCCGTCCCACGCCCACAAAAAAAAATCTTGTTCTGTCCCAATCCCACGAAAAAATTTGGGGAAAATCCCGTCCCATCCCACTCCCGGAAGAATGATTCCCACTCCTGTTTATTTTTATTTGTTTTGCCGAAATCTGTCAATTACAGTAAAAATATAGTACAGATCACAGCGTGCCCCCCTTAGTTGAATAAAAACCCAAAATGTATTTTTTTGTCATTATATTGAACTGAAAGCCAGCGTATGGAGAGTACATTACACACATTCAATTTCATGTAAATCATCCACGCTAACACACACATTTTCTTTTAGATTTATTTTTTTCATTTGAAAGTAGACATTTCACTCTCTATAGTTATATTTTTCAAAAACGGATTTTCAAAGTTTCTCGCTCAAGTTCACAGAGACCTAAAGTGCATCCTGTTTGCTTTAAAGCGCAATGTTTCGTTGTTATTCTGAGTGCACACAAATAAATGTAGAGTCTTTACAGATTCGAAAGATGTATTCGGCTACTTTTATCTGTATGACCAAAACTTTAGGAGATTTTAAGAGCAAATGAGCGCACTGGCACCTGTCCTGCAGCGAGCGCACGCTGTTCAGCTTTTCCTGTCCCGTCCCAATCACGTGATTCATAGCGATTTTTTTTTTCTTCCATTCCCGAAAAAATGTCAGCCTCTAAAGCTTAGTCATAATTGTGAAGTATGTCGCCGTGTCTTTCTAGAAACGGCCAGCAGAATCAATTAAAGAGCAGGAAGAAAGGAGATGGCAAGCGAGGGATGGAGTTTGGCTAGATTTTAGTTCCTCTAGGTGTTGGGAAATGGGTCGTGCTGATGAATGATAACATGAGGGATAAACTTCCTCTGTATATTATATTCTGTATAATTGAGTATGTGACGAATAAAACCTTGAATCCTTGAATGGCCCATATCTGTATGATTATAATCTGTATTACTGCACATCAGCGTGTGATTACTGACTATTACCACCAATCAGTGTGAATGTCTGGCCATATCAGTGTATGTCTGGCAATCAGAGCATGTACGTAAGTATGTACTACATACAAAGATGTTTTTATTTTTATTACTCAGATGATTCTTATTGTATGTTTTAGTGGTCAAATAAATCACTTATATGATGTCTAAGATTCTGTCTATAATAATTTTATAATTGAAAAACATACAGTGGTATGTATAATGACTAAAATAGTTTAATAGTGTGTAGAACTCTTAAATACATTTGGTAAATAAATATTTTTCCTCAAACGTGGGGGGGGGGTACTAATTTTTCATGGTATCTTCTTCAGATTTGAAATATAAACTCATGAGACATGTGACTTTCAAACCATTACTTTTCTGAATTGCTCCAGGACTTATTTCATGTATTTTTACATGAAATCATTATTTTTTTTTTTTATTCAGTGGTACACTTTTTTCAAAGCACTCCAGTCTCTATAACTTTTTATCTTTTTGAGCATTATTAACTATGGATGATAGATAGTAAATCCCAAAGGGTCTTTTTCCAAAAACACCAAAATTGTGTGTGTAGCACACTGAAGTCAGCAACTGTTATAATTTTAAGATTGGTAGGTCTTTTTCAACCGTGAGTCCCAAAATGGGGAGTCCTGGCTAACAGTTTAAAGTGAACTAAAGCTAAGTGAACTAAGACTAATTGGCAGAAGCTGATTAGTCACCAGAAGAGACGGACGGCAGCTTGTAAGTGTTGTAATACTTGTTCGTAGATCAGTTGTTTCAATTATTTACTTGCTGCTAGGAAGGAATACTTCATTTAAAAAGTTCTCATTAATACTAAAGCAATGCCGATTACAGAGAAATGGCAATTACATTTTTTATTAAATGTAACACTTTAAAATAGAAAAACTTAAATAGTGCTTTCTTGTAAAACATACTCTAACAATCTTTATTTACAATAATAATTTGAGTAGTTTCCAGTTTGTGTTGATTGACCGTCACTTAGCCTAACAGTAACTATATGTGTAAATATGGTTTGTATGTCCCATTGTGAGGTCTCAACCTCTTCAGGATTTATCGTTTATCAATTCTACCAGTTGTTTGTATGGAACGAGACATAAACTCTTAGCATAAGATCAATTTGCTGCGAATGCACTCTGTATTTCCTCGCAAAGCACGTTGTCCATTATGATTCATGGTCTCAAAGAGCCTGGACGTCGGCACGGGGCGAAGCCGAGAACAAATCACCCTCATATGTCTTCTTTACTGTCAGTTATGAAAATGTGTGAATAGAAAGTCAAACGGTGAATGGGAGTCTTATGGAGTCAAGGTTACACACTAGTGGCTGTTGTGTGTTTTTTCTCATTGAACTTTTGCCTGCTCCTCATACATTTGCATTTATTAATACGGGCCACAGTATTTAAGCACAAAATTGGCAGGAAATCACGCCGCAGCCATCAGAGACTCGAGGCCGAATATCTCTCAAGGCTTTAGCACCCAAATCTAAAGCACATTCATCTCATACACCTGCCACGACTGATGGGTGATACAGCCCAGAGAATTCATCATCCTGAGACATATTTTGTCTACAGAATATACTGCACTTGCTCAAATATTTCTTTAGCTGATGGTGTCAAGTACGTTTAGGAGGAAATGTCATTTATTTTCTTTTTGCACTTCCAAACACTTAAAGTGGATAGTTCAGCCAAAAATGTCAAATCTGTCATTTTGCCTATGTTATTGGAGAACAGAAGGTGTATATTTTAGGAATTTAGAAAAAAGACATCCAATTATGTGTATATATACTGTATATATATATATACACACACACTCACCGGCCACTTTATTAGGTACACCTGTTCAATTGC
Source organism: Gymnocypris eckloni scoliostomus (assembly GCA_027564155.1). Classification (NCBI taxonomy): domain Eukaryota; kingdom Metazoa; phylum Chordata; class Actinopteri; order Cypriniformes; family Cyprinidae; genus Gymnocypris; species Gymnocypris eckloni. The sequence goes on from CM050435.1 coordinate 20,195,871, forward strand.
TTGGTAACATAAATTGCTAATCAGCCAATCACATGGCAGCAACTCAATGTATTTAGGCCAATTGAGCCTCGTTTAAACGCCACAGCCTACCTGAGTATTGTAGCTGACCATGTCCATCCCTTTATGACTACAGTGTAACCATCTTCTGAATGTATTTAGGCATCTAGATGTGGTGAAGACGACTTGCTGAAGTTCAAACCGAGCATCAGAATGGGGAAGAAAGGGGATTTAAGTGACTTTGAACGTGGAATGGTTGTTGGTGTATATATATATATATATATATATATACATGTGTGTGTGTGTGTGTGTGTGTGTGTGTGTGTGTGTGTGTGTGTGTGTGTATGTATATATATATATATATATATGTATATATAATACCTTATAAAGAACAAGACAATCAAAATAGTTGTGCGTGTTCAGTATATTGTATGTATATAATAATAAAAAGCCTCCTGTGGCACTTCACAGAACAAGATAACAGCTTGTGGGATGGGAGCAAGTAGAGCTGGGCGGTATACCGGTTCATACCGAATACCGGTGTTTATTTTTCTTACGATATGAATTTTTAAAATACCGCAATACCGGTGTCATTTAAATAACGTTTGAAACGCGACACTGTTAGAGAGGGGTCTCTTTTCACTATTGCATTTTGCCGAGGATACAGCTGTATGTGTTACTAAGCGTGAAAGTTCAGAAACTGAAGCACTAGTAGAATGTGATGAGAGAGAAGAAGTCATCCACAATATCCACATCGACCGCACCAAATATCCACCATCCGCTGCATCAGCTCCCGCGTCTCTCACAAACTAAAGTTCTCCGTCGATACGACGGATTCCCGTCAATTGCAGGGTTCCTGCCTTCTTAAATTCACTTTTCATAACTTTAAGACCGTAAATACGCTTACATTTCTCAAATAGTGTTATAGATGTCTTGATTTTAGCTTGAATAGGTCTTAAATGAAGGAAAGACGAGGTGCATTCAGTCTGTTGAGGGGGTGTGATCAAAGCCTGGAGTGGATTAAAGCACGTTCCTCTCTCCACTCTAAAGGGGCTCGCACACCGGATGCGCAGCGCCGCGCCGCGTCGCGTCGCGCCATGTCTTTCAAATTCGAACACATTGTTTTCAATGTGTGTACGCACACCGGCGCCAATCGGCGCCTGTCCGCAGCGCATAGCAACGACTGTTTAGAACGCTGTTCTAGACGTGGCGCTGCTTGTGGCGGGCGCTCGCTCGGTGTGCGACCCCTTGCCGTTCTGTAATCACTCCGCCTGGATCCACTCCGGGTTTTACATTCCCGCTCACGGAAAAACTGCTCTGTGTTCACTCCATTTAAACGTTATCAGGGATTACTGAGAGAAAAGAAACATGTAGGAATCATGTAGCACACTGTTGTTGTTCTGCGGAACACCAAAAATCATCCCCACCTCGGCAAACAACATAGTAACGCCACTCGCATCATTCAGTCGGGTTCTTAGCAGAGAACACCGAGCAGAACTTGAATTTTGGCGTGGAATTGCGGCTATTAATAATACTTATACTCATTCCCACAGGTTCTGACAGAATGCATCACATTTGCACGTGCTTTTGATTCTTGAGAACTCACTCACGCGCTCTCAATGTCTGCGCCCAGAGATCGCGATCAGGAGAGTGACAGCTTTTAATAATTATAAGCAAATGTGATATATTGATTTAATACAAAAGATCAATAAACAAGTACTGCATGATTTTGTTCTATTTCATCAACGAAAATAGTTCAAAATAAAGTAACAGCTGAGCCGATGTGCATCACTAAAAGCAAATTTATATGTAAAACATTAATGTCCACATGAATCTATGAATGTAATTGCACTCATGCCACCTCTGAGCATCATTAAACGTCTGAAAATGTACGTACAAGCCACTTTTGTGTTCTGTGCCAAATTATACAAATTATTTTTTTATTAATACTAATTTCATGATTGGTAACTTATTTGTCGTATTGTACTTATTCTATTTTTTTAAATATAATTTTTAAAAAGCTTATAAACATACATTTTTGAATTTGATGTAAATGATGCTATTGCAAAGGTAAAAATAAAATACCCCTGTAAGTCACTTTAAGGAGTCAAACGTCACCTCGTATTCGGAAGGCTAATTTTTTTATCAGAATTTTTTTTTATTGATCAGAAGGTACTCCTATGTTTTTAATTAGGAGGACAAGCGCTCCTAATTACAAGAAAAGCACCGCTCTTAAACTGTGTGTGACTGTAGCCGTATGGCTGTGGAATGGGGTTTGGCCGAGGAAATATTTACAGTCAAAAGATTTTCTTTTGCTTTAACCCCTGTATTTAGTGTGGACTTTTTCTACAATATTCACTCATCATGACACTAAAATATGGCATTCTAAGTCAATCTACTGCAGTTTTTCCTCAGTCAGTAGAAAATGTGGTTAACACCCGGTCATGCATGAAAAAAATAAATACCGTCATATACCGTGAAACCGGTATAATTTAGAAAAATACCGTGATATAGATTTTTGGTCATACCGCCCAGCTCTAGGAGCAAGTAAATAAAGTCAGAGTTTTCATTTTGGAGTGAACTATTCCTTTAAATGTGCTTCATGATTTATATCAGCACGCTCAAACTCTCGCTAATAGACGCAGACGCAGAATAGAACAGATGTGCCCTTGAAGGAGAACAGATAAAACACAACAAAATCGACGGTGGGACGCTGCAGGATGAGCGACTCCTGAGCCGTGTCACATTCTACAGGCGTATTTCATTTCACTCTTCAGTGCTTCCCCTGTGGCAGGGTGGGAACGCAGAGTGACCTGCCAGCAAATTAGGTCAAAGGCGAAGCGTGCACCTTTTCACCCATGAAGAAAGCAGCTAATCAGATATTTCCCCCCTGTGAGGCGGGAGAAATACTTCTCCAGTAGTTCGGCGTGGGGCATCTGAATTTGGCTTTTCCCCGTGAGCTCAGTGAAAGTTATTAGTTGTCGGTAATGGAGAGGAATGGTTTTATGGCTCAACCTACCTGCTATCTACACACACACAGATCCGGCCTGCAAATAAGCAGGGGGTGCTCACCCTGTGGTCTGTGTGGGTCCTAACACCCCAGTGTAGTGACGGGGACACTATACTGTAAAAAAGCACTGTCCTTCGGATGAGACGTTAAACCGAGGTCCTGACTCTCTGTGGTCATTAAAAATCCCATGGCACCTCTCGTAAAGAGTATGTTGTAATCCCGGTGTCCTGGCCAAATTCCCTTCACTGGCCCTTGTCAATCATGGCCTCCTAATAATCCCCATCCACTTGATTGGGTAGAAATATCCACTTGATAAGAATCTCTCTCTCCTCTCCACCTGTAAGCTGGTGTGTGGTGAGCGCACTGGCACCGTTGTCCTGTGGCAGCCGTCGCATCATTCAAGTGGATGCTGCACACTGGTGGTGGTTGAGGAGAGACCCCCCACATGATTGTAAAGCACTTTGAGTGTACAACAATACACAGTAAAGCGCTATATAAATGCATCATTCATTCATTCAATATATATTGTGGACATACAGTAGTATGCAGATTTTCTGTATGCATAGAAAAGCTGAACGATCAACGGCATTCTCCAAAATGCTAACTATATAGTCTGCCCATACTGTGCAATACTGTATCCCACAATGCACTTGACTTGTCCTTTCGTTTCAAGTGTTGTGAATATCAGCTGTGATTTTATAACAACATCCTGTTTGATTATTTAATCAGACTCGCCAAACAGTTTTTGTCTTTATTACATAATAATAATAATAATAATACATTTATTATTGCTGTTGTTGTGTATTTTTGAAGAGTTTTCTTTTTTTACATACAAAGAAAATATTATTTATTTAATACACTATTTATATATTTTTATTAGTGTTGTCAACGGATTAATCACAATTAATCACATCCAAAATGAACGTTTTTGTTTTGTTTATGTATATGTATATATAATATAAATACTGCATATAAAAATGCACACAAACAGTATATATTTTGAAAATATTTACATGTATATACATTTATATATTTATATTACAATATTTTATATTATATATACATATATTTAATATATAAACATAGCATATTTTTCTTAAATATAAAAATGTATTTGTTTGTATTTGTATATACATAATAAATATACAGAGTACACACATATATTATGGCAACCATAACTTTTATTTTGGATGCAATTAATCGCGATTAATCGTTTGACAGCACACATTTTTACTTACATAGGCCTAAATGTAAAAATAATTTGTACATATTTGCATATTGTTATTTTTTTTTGGACATAAATGTGCATTTCATATTGTTTCTTACATAAATATATATTTATTCAAATATGTTTTTTGTATTTTCTATTTGTATTATGTACACAAAAATAAACAATGATTTAGTTATTTTGTACATTAAATAATAGTTTCTTTATTAGATTTTTTTATAAATATTTTTACATAAATACAAAGCTCATATTGTTTTTACATAAATATGAATAATAATATTTACTTATTTCAATATACTGTATGGACAAAAGTATTGGTACTGTTCTAATGCTCAGGTTTGACTACTTACAGTCATTTCCATGAGTACAAATCTTAATGCAAGGGGTGACCCCGAATAGTCGACGATTCGATTATTCGATAGGAGGAGCCTGATTCGACTCACATTCGAATATTTGCGGGGTGTTATGATCATGCCATTTTGGCTATATGGGGGTGCTCAAATGTCTGATTTCACAGAGAACTACAGATTTTCTCCCAATAAGTTAATTCAGCCTATTATGATAATGCTGTAAATAAGAATCTGGAAAGACAGAAGCTATACATAAATATTTGAACGTGCATGAATAAATCCAACCACCCTTATAGTTTTAAGTTTCACTTTTCATAATCCGTGACCAACCGAGGAGCATGGCGGCAGGGATTTAAATCTTTAAAAAGACTCAAATTGACGCAGGCAGAGTGAAAGTTAGGATTTATTTTAGGTCAGGTAGGGTACAAGTTATTTCAAAACATTTTGGCCACTTTATATATAGTGTATATAGGCCTACTATTATTTATCTCGTGTGAGATGCATTTGGTTGAGTTGCGCTGCAGTAAAAGCGCTTCATAGTTGTAGGCTATTATCTCTTCAGCACGCATTGGGAGCAGGACAAACAACATCATTTTAATGTCATAGTCATTAATGCATAATATTAATGACTATGACGGGGATTTTCATATACTCACAACATCATAATTAGAACAGAACACTGTTATAATAAAATGCTGTTAATTTTGTGTTTAGCTGCCGTGTTTCTGCACGTTGTTGCATGAAGAACGCATCCACAAAAGGAGTTCATTCAGAGCCGCGCAGACACGTTCACTTGTGCACTCGGTGCATTTTGTGCAGATGTAATGTCGTAACATAAATAACAAAGTGTATTCTCTATGAGAGAAATGAGTTAAATCCCATTCATTAAAAAAAAGAGCTATCATTTTACTGGTCATCTTCAGCACACGCTGCTCAAAAGAGAAATGCAGAACATTAATAATTATGGCATAAGCCTACATAACGTTAGAATTAGAGCACTGTTGAACAAAATATTGTGAATTCTTAGGGTTTCGTTGATGTTTAATGTTAACTATCTTTTAATAAAAAAATGTATATATATTTACCCCGTTTGTATCTGCGAGGTGTCCGTTACACATTTTCCCTGTGTGTTAACGTCAGTAATTATGACTGTGTTTGACTTTTATTTTATGCATTTAGCAGACGCTATTATGAGGCTATAATTTTGTTTTCCAGTATCTGTGTTCCCTGGGAATTGAATCCACAACCTTTTGTGCTGCTAACGCAATGCTCTACCACTGAGCCACAGGAACACTTGACTCTTGGTAATGTATTTTACTCCGCCCCAAACATATGATTCGACTATCTGTCAAATATTGGCAAGATTTGAAAATCCGATTAAATGAAAATTAAACATATTTAATATCTAAAATTGTGTTCTTCTAATTTTCTAGCAACAGTTTGGGCAGGACCCTTTTCTGTTCTAACATGACAATGCAAAAATAAATGATTGATTGAGTAAATGTGGAAGAACTTGGCTGGGTTACAGAAAGACCAGTTCTAATCCCTGCTGAACACCTCTGGTGTGACTTTAAATGCAGACCTTGAGCCAAAAACTCATCACCAAACACCAATGACTTGTGCATATGGGTACAGTCATTTTAGACACTTCCAAAACTGTTGCAACAGATATGGAAATACAATTTTATATACATGCGTTATGCTTCCATCTTTATTGGAAATAATTTATTTCCAGGATGATGCTATACCTGACATTGTCAACATATTACCGTTTGACACATTTATCATTGTGTAATACATATTGTGCAGTTATTTAAAAAAATAGAAGGTAGTACAAAGCATACAAAGTAGGATGCTAGTATTCATTGGGAACACAGCCGTGCTCCCATGTGCATTAATGTGTTGTTTGTGTGTTTGTTTATTTGCTTACAGCCAGCAAAGTTTGCTGAATTTCTTTGCGAGTCTGGCTCCCAGCAGAGCATCTGACTCATGTTTACTACGCTGCTGATGTCACTCGCTCAGACGAGGACTCGTATATCACTGGCCTTCATGACAGCAGCTCATTAGTAGTTAAAACAAGCAATTACAACATGCATGTCAAGAACATGTATGTTTAATGTGATTTCCCCTCCGAGGGTGTCCGTCCATTAAGAAACTCGGCATTCATCACACAGATCCTCCTGGCAGGGATTATCATTTATAATAAGGGCTTCTCAAGCTTACAGACCCCTGCAAGAATCAAACGGCTAGATTTGAGGAGTTGCGACTCCTTAGTATGCAGATAAAACAGCATGAGATGAAACACGTCCCTTGAGGACCAGAACATGAGCGTGTAGATGCAGCTTGGGCTTTATGTTCCACTAGAACTGCAGCTTTTAGAAATTCTATATTTAAAAATGTGTTCTATTTAGAACCAGCCTGATGTCACTGGAGAACCTTTGATCCACAAAGAACTTCTCGTTCTCTCTAGGTGTTTCGAAAAAACTGTCTGGTGCTTTAAAGATCAGAGAAACCAAAACATTGATCTAAAGAGCTACATGAAATACTGAATAATCAAACATCGAGAATGTTTTAATCTTCAACGGGGGATGCTGCGGCTAGTTGTCACACTTTTTATTCTAGTCAATCATTTAGTTATTTTCCAGTTGCATTTATATTCTAAAGGCAATTTCTACTCAAAATGATATTGTCTTGAGTATTAAATGAAATGCTGTGTTTAACACACATTGACCCCTCTTAGTGGGGCACGTTGTCATGCAATATGAAGTAAGCAGTTTATTGACACTGAATTTAGCATATATTTGAATATAAATATGATTCTATTTAAATATATTGAATTAAATAATGTCATTTATTTAATTATTTAAAATGCTTTTCGACAGAATATTTCTTTTTTTATAAAATATGATGTAAAATATATACAGTGTATATACAGTATATGCGGACAGTGTGTATTAAATAGTAGTTTTAGTAATAGTAATTAAAATTTAAAATTCAATTGTAAAATTAATTCTAAAATGTATTGTAGTCTATCTATCAAATAAAAAATATGAAGCTATTTCTATAATAAAATATGGCCAATGTCTGGATAATATATCTGGATAAATAATATTAATAGTATTTATTTAATTATTTATTTATTTATTACATTATAGTCTGTTTAATGGCTATTTAGCTAAATCTAAACATTTAAAATCTAAATCAAAATTAAGACAATATATTAATAGTATTTATTTGAATTTCTTTTATTTATTATTAATTTAAAATGTATTATAGTCAATTTAATGGCTATTTAGCAAGATCTAAACATAAGAAAATGTGATACTATTTAAATAAAAATTATATACAATATATCTGATTAAATAATATTAATAGTATTTATTTATTTGAAATATTAAAACAAATGTAATATAATCTATTTAATGACTATTTAATTGTAGTCTACTAATGATTACAAATGTCATGAGGAAAACTGTAGTAAGTGTAATTAATAACACTTTTTAGATTATTTTTGATTACTTTTAGATTACTTTTGTCCTAACTCGTTTATCACATTGATTTAAGCAAGAGTATTCTGTACTGTATTGATATGAAAATACAAAAAGAAAGAAAATGTGTTCCATTCTTTGTTATAAACAACATAAAGTGCATTAAACATTGTTACATCATATTTTCACTGACTGGGGTTCATGTAATCAGTTTACATTAGATTGCATGTAATCAGTTACTACCCAGCACTGATGAGTTACTCTAATGCACATGTGACAACTTGCCCCAACCTGTCATCCTAAAAAAAAACCCGGTTCAACCTCTCACTTCAGATTCACATTCATAATACAGTTACTGTTGACAGAGAAAACATGCACTTTTGACTCAAAACCTGCTAGTTACCGAAATAAAGACTCTGAGACAACTAGCCTGGTGTCCCTTATACAGTGACAAAGAAAAGAGTTGATCATCTTTTGTCAGACTGACGTGCTGCACAGAAGGACTTTTAAGTGTGTATTTCCAGTATCATGTGACTTTCTTCTCAGCATTTTGGTTTAAAAATAGCATGACGCAAGCGAGCGGTAGATCCAGAAGAAAATGACTTAACGCCACACGTTTGATCAGGAAGGCTTTCAGTCACACAGTCTCAGGCGTCTGTGTAAACCCAACAAACACATACTACCACCAGCGGATCAGCTTATGATAATCTCAGCTAGTGCTGAATTATGAATGCTGCAGAAATATGAATTTCTGTGTAGAGTTTTAGGACATATCTGACTGGTTTTTGAGTCATATGCAGCAGTGCGGGGAAATTTCCACCTGCCGGACCATAAAGCAGGTTAAACCTCCGCTGAGCTGAACACACACCTGGATATATTGAGTTACAGAGCAATTCTCTTTGTTAACTTGTACGGCAGCGTCGATTCATATTTATTCATTGCATACTTCATGTGTACTGCATAGCAGAGGGAATTAAAGAGCAGATGGAAAATGTCTCTGTGAATCTTAAGTTTCTCCCCGTAATGATATCAAAATAGTTTTGATTCTAGATAAAAAAGTGTCACAAAGCATGAAAACAATGCATTCATATGGACAGAATGATGAAACATGGAATGCATTCTCATATGCATTTCTTTATGCATGTAATTTATGTTTATTTATTTAGTTTAGTTTTTTTATTTTAAATATAAATATTTTATTAATTATTGTTGATTTATTTTTAATTAAATGTTTAATTTAATTTTTTTAATGTATTTTATTTCATTTCATTTGATATTTTGATGTTTTGTAGTGGACTGTTCATTTTTACTGGGATTAACAGTATCAATACATATTTATCAAATGCATGCATAATGCGCTGCATTTTACTCTTGTTTGTTTTAAATATCAATATTTATTAATTTGTTTGTTTGTTCAAATGGATGTGTTGTAGTGGACTATCTACTGCATACTTCAAATGTGCTGCATTTTATTTGGTCAATTAAAAAAAATAAAAATAATAATAATACAACATTTTGTTTTAAAATGAATATTTATTTATTTTTAAATGGATGTGTGTTAGTAAAATGTAATTATTATTTATTAATACTGTCAAACGACTAATTGCAATAAATTGCATTAAAAATAAAAACAATTTGTTTACATATGTGTGTGTACTGTATATATTGATGTATATAAAAATACACAGATGCATGTATATATGAAAAAAATATATATATTCAATATTTGTATATATAATATAAATTATAAATATAAATATATATAATATAAAACACACATATACACATATATATATATATATATATATACTGTATGTGTGTATTTATATATATATATATATATATATATATATATATATTATGTAAACAAAAACTATTTGGGACACGTTTCCTGCAATTAATCATTTGACAACACTAATATTTATCCACCACACACTTCATCTGTGCTGCATTTTATTAATTTGTCTTTAATTTGTCTTTTTGTGTTGTTAGTGGACTCTTTTGAACTTGTACTGGCATTTAAAAGTATAAACTAGTATTTATCCATTGCATACTTCATGTGTACTGCATAGCAGAGGGAATTAAGGAGCAGATGGAAAATGACTCAGTGAGTCTTATAGTCTCCAACCCAAAATGAATTTTGAGTTTTGTCATTAATCACTTCCCCACACGTCGTTCCAAACTCGTAAAAGCTCCAATAGGGTCTGGCTGCAGACTTGCACTTGCACTCTCAGACACTTGCAATCTTTTATTTTATTCTATTCATTTACAATTTTTTAACTGAATCACTCAACATTTTTTTATACATTATTTGCTTCTAGCGGATATTCTCCAAAATGGTGCAACACTGAAACAGAGGAGACGAATTGTTGAATAAAATCGTTTTGTTTTCTTTGCACAGAAAAAGTGTTCAGATGGACTATTCTGACGATGCTTTTCATACTTTTATGGACCTTGACAGTGCAATTTACTCTACAGTCAATGGGACAGTCACAAGCCTCCCGGTTTTCATCCAAAATATCTTTAATTGTGTTCTGAAGACGAACAAAGCTTTTACGGGTTTGGAACAGCATGGGGGTAAGTGATTAATGACAAAATTTTTGGGTGGAGTATCCCTTTAAGTTTCTCCCAGTAGTGATATCAAAGCAGTTTTGATTCTGGAAAATATGTCACTGAAGCATGAAATCAATGCATTTATATGGACAGAATCATAAAACATTGAATGCATATTATATGCATTTTATCTTTATATCGGCCATTTTATATGTTTCATGCATTTTTTGCAGCATCCAAACATTATATTAAAATGCATTTTGTCTAGCTGTATTTATGTATTAATAAAGGTGAAACTATTTAATGTTTAAATGCACTATTTGGCTCCTGCAGCCTGTCTGAGCTCAACACTCTGTGAGTTAATCTGATGGCCGATCTCAATCTCTGAGAGCAATCTACCCACGCTCATCTGATATGTAGAGTCACGAGTCCATGACATTTTCCTTAAAACTGAAGGCAGTCTCACACAGAAAGCAGAGTAATTGCCTCAGTGATCAGCTGAGTTGTCTCTCAAAATTAAGGCAGCAGCAGACGTTGCTGAAGTTGCAGAACACCTCAATATAACCCAGGCTCGCGATCAAATGCGGGCGGAATGCTGACGCGCTGACAGTGTGCTGCTCGGAATTTGCTCAATGTCACGGTTTCTGTGTAAGTTTGGATGAATTAAATAAGTAGGTCAGTACACTTAAATCGACTCGCTATGGACTAGTATCTATAAATATTAGTCAGTGACGCAAAAACACTTTAAATATGAATCCTGCATGTTCTGCATCTCTGTTAATGAATGACACAGGCGTGCGGTTTCATTTACTGCACAGAAGCGTGACAGCTGCAGTGACTTCAGCATCTGCCTTCACTCTTATGAGGACATAAATACATGAACAGCATCCCCAGAATTGCTCGCAGAGTTCTCTGAGCATTTGACCGTTTCATGGTATTTGAGAAGTACATTTCATATCATATATACATAGGCTACAGAAACCTAAAATGTCCTCATGGCAACCTGTCAAAATATAAGTTCGGTTTAGGAATATATTACTGATTTTAATACAACCTTGAATTAACAACTTTTGTTGAGATTTATTTATTATATATTTTTTTATTATATATTTTTATTTACAAAATGTTTTGAATGCTTTAAATCTCTGAATAAATATGTATTTATTATTAATATTTCTGTTTATTTAATGTTGTTGTTATTAACAGTTTTCAGAATTAAAGACATGTTTAAAGCATTTAAAGAACGTTTTGTTTAGCTCTTGTTATTATAAATTATTATTATTCATTATTTTACACCAGACACGTATATTTTTCAAAATATGTTATCGGTCTACTTGATCTGTAATATATCGGTATTATCGGCCCTGAAAATTTATAATACTCGAATACTAATTTATATGGACAGAATCATAAAATATTAATTTGTCTTTATTCTTAGTTTGATTTATTTTATATTTGATTTTACATTTTATATGTTTAGTTGCATGTTTTAAAATTAAATAATAATAAAATAATTACGCTTTTTCTCGCTATTTGTATCTATGTATTATTTGCTAGTCATTCAGAGAGAATATGCCTTGATTCCACCATTATGCTAGATAACGTTTTTTAAATGAAAAACTGATGTTTTCTGATGTCTCTACCCACATTGTGCTTCATCTGTGTCTTAGAAGAGAATCTGTCATGTTGCACATTGCATGACCTTAATTGTTGAAAATGTTACAAATCTAGAGTATTTGCATTTAGAGTGCTGCTGATTGCATGGTGTGTCAGAATCAAATGAAAAGATGGAGATCAAAGGCAGTCATTGAGGGAAGTCTGCTAAAGAGCTCGGGAGTTTGCTCAGTAGTTTCTGTGTAAGTTTGAATAAATAATCTGAAAGCGTGCAGATTGGCTGTAAACCATTTCCTGCCTGTCAATCAATGCAAAACCATGAGTTGTGTATGGAAACATTGTTGGTTTGATGTATCACAGAGTTTAACAGGTTGAGTCTTCACAGAGAACAAGAGCCAATGCAAAAACAGATGCTCTCAAGCTCAATGCTTCAGCTCTTATTGTCCAACACTTCAGTGAGAATTTCATAATGCTCTGCATCTCTAACCACATTTCTGACTTTGACAACACGAACATGTACATTTCACAGCTTGCAACAATATAAATACCATAGTACATGTAACTCAATGTAATTCGAATGTGGTGTGCTCTGAATTTTCATGATTTTAAGATAACCGTTTGAACTAAAGGCTTCTGCTTAAATGCGTAATTTATTTATTATATAAATATATATTTTTTATTATATATTTTTATTTAATTTGTTTTAAATATGAATAAATATTGTATTTATTATTGATATATTACTTTCAATTTATATTATTTTTATTTGTTTACATTTATTTGTTTTCATATTTATTTTATTTGTTTTCCATTATTATTATCAGTATATTATTATTATTATTATTATTTATTTGTAAATGTTATTTTATTTTATAAAAATATATACACTCACAGATTATTTTAAATAATTTATAATACTAATACTAATTCTGATTTATTTAATTATTATTATTATTATTATTATTAATAATTGTATTTATATTTTTTGTTTGTTTTAAAATTAAATAATAATAATAATATTTTTCTTATTTTTATTTTATGTTGCTTTTATATTATAAAATATGTATTCATTATGTACATTTTTTTTTTTTTTTTAAACTGAACAAGTGCTGCACCATATATATGAACTCTTTCAGTACTGTTTAAAAATGAGGTCCCATGTTGCCTTTCACTGCGTTTCTCATGATAAATCTGAATATGAACAAATCTAGATTTATTTGCATTTAGAGTGCTGCTGATTGCATGAAGTGGCTTGTCAGAATCAATATGAAAAGATGGAGATGCAGTCATTGAGGGAAGTCTCTAAAGAGCTCATCACTCGTTCTGTTTGACCAAGTATTGGACACGGAATCCTATCTGAAAGCGTGCTATTGGCTGAAACCATTTCCTGCCTGTCCAATCAATGCAAAACCATGAGTCGTGTTCAGTTCATTGTGGACTTCATTGTCAGGTGAATTGGCTCGCATGCAGAGAACAAGAGGCCAATGCAAAAACAGATGCTCTCACACAAGCTCAATCTGCTCGTTTTATTAATGCACATTCACAACTAAATGACATTGACATGCAGTTTGTAGATATACATGTCAGCATGAAGCACAGCTCAATCATATTAATTTGACATGTAACTCTTGCATATTGAATTTCAGGAAAATAGTTTTTATGAATCTGGAATTGATTGAATTGTGAAAAGTTGAGTGGTTGTTCATCATCATCATCATTATTATTATTACTATTCTCACATTATTACTTTTCATATGCAATTGTTTATTTTTAAATGTTTTGTTTTATTTTTTCATTAGATTGTTATATTTTTATTTATTGTTATTTATTATTTATTTGTAAATGGTTTTATTTGTTTTAAATATCAATGTTTATTTTATGTATTATTATATTTAATTTAGATTATTTATTTTATCTGTCTTTTGCATTTATTTGTTTTAAATATGAATATTTTATGTATTATTATATATTTTTTGTATTACCTTGTAATAATACATAATACATAATACTTTGTTTGGAGTCTTCTGCTCACCAAGTGTGGTGTTCAGGAATGGATGGTGTCTGTGCTGTTTTCATCTCTTGCACTGGAGTTCAACTCTTCTCTGACTGTGTGAAATGGTTTAATAGGCCCTCAGCAGCTGTTGTGAGAGAAATGAGGTGATTGTTGGCTTTTCACTGCGTTTCTGCGTCCTCCGATAAATCTGAATATGTAAAAGTGAAATTAAACGCTGTGAGGAGGTTTTATCACAGCGCTGGCCGTGCATATGATGTATTATCATCATTAGCACTGCTCTGCCAGTGTCATTTACATTTGTAGGTGTTTCTGGAACCGGCTGGTAAATTGTAAAAGCCGAGTGAAGACCTGCTCGTTCATTAGGCTCCTCACGCTTTGATTTATCAATCAAAAAGCGGCCGGTGTCCTCGCAGGGGCTTTCCTTCTCCATTATAAACTCCACGAGGGTTTCAGGAAGAATCGATTCATTTGAGAAGAGCGTTTCAGTTCAGTTTGTGGACTTCATTGCTCAGGTGTTGCTCTTTCAGAGCTCAGGATACTTAAGTTTCATAGTTGGCATTTCAGAAGTTTATTAAGAGAAATCAAACTAAATGAGAAAATTGACATGCAGTGAGTATGTAGATATAGATTTAGTGTAGAGTAGCTCAGATCATTTGATGAGAAATGATGAGTTTATCTTGAGATTTCTGACTTTTAATTTCAGATAGTTAGAGAAAGTCTTTTTCCTCTAGAAAACATCTGAGAAGCAATACAATCGAATTTGTTCTCCATTTAAACTCAATTTCATGTTTGCATCTCACAATTCTGAGAAAAAAGTTAGGATTGTGATATAAAATGACTTTGTTTTATTTTTTATTCAGTGGTGGAAGCAAGTTTCCATGTATTTGTGTATAGAAGAAAATGTATGTATTATTAAATTAGTTTTATTACAAATACATATTACAAATTAAAAAAAAACAAAAAAACAATTGTTCTAGTATTTACATTTTGAAACAGTGTTTATACGTTAACAATATATTTGTATTTATTATCTATTTTGTTAATCTAATTATGGTTTTCATAAATTGTAATCATATGATATTAGTTTATTGTATAATAATAATAATTCTATTTTATTTTTCCTATTTATTTCAGGATTTCATTTTAATTTCTGAAATTTAATTCTTCCAGAGTCCTGGCCAAGATGTATTTTATATAGTTTCACATAAATATATAACACATAATTATAAATTCTACATTCAAAGCTTAATTATTTCATAAATATTAATTAAAACTTAATTTGCAACAATGTTCATTCATTTTACACTGTAAATTATATTTTGAATATATTCAAAGGAGGAATTGTTTCTTGTGGAGTAGTAGATTGAAATAATAATAAATAATAATAATACTTTGTTTTTGTTTCTTCTGCTCACCAAGGCTGCTTTTATTTGATAAAAAAGGCAGTACAAATAGTGAAATATTATTACAGTTTAAAGTAACTGTTTTCAATGGTAATAAAGGTTCAAATATAATATATTTCTGTGTTCAAATCAGAGTTTTCAGCATCATTACTCCAGTCTTCAGTGTCACATGATCCTTCAGAAATCATAATAATATACTGATTTGCTGTTCAAGAAACATTTCTGATTTACTTATAAACATGACACAGTATATTGTCGAATCATTTGAGATTTGTTTCAGCTGTTATGTGAGGGTAATTGCAGTGAATGTTGCTCTGATGTTGTAATGTGTAGCGGAGCTGCTTTCACCCAACACACCGCTTTCTCTTTAAACAAGTAAAGAAATACGGCTCTAACACGCTCTCACACATATATAAATAAAAACGCTTGGTTTCATTTAAATCGGGTCATCTGACCGTGTTTCATATGGAGAAAAATGGTTCAGCTTTGTGGAACAGTCTCCAATTCTGTTTCCCGCACTGAAAACAAGGAAAAGAAAAGAGCCAGAAGGACACGATTTAGAAAAAATTACAATCACAACTGCCAAACTGTCACAGGGCCCAGAGTTTTCACCGTACGACTCAATGATATGAACATATGACTTCAGAATGATGTATTAGAGAGAAGATGATAGCAACACTAGTGTTCAGGCATCTGCTCATATTTCCTGTGTTTTATACATTGTAATCTCACACTATATAGCTTCATTTTTGTTTTATTGGTTCTGAATTTTTTTTTTTTTAATAATAATTTTATTTAATTAAAAAAAAAAATTACATTTTTTTTTTTTTTTTTGATATTTATAATTTCATATTAGTATTATTTTATGTTTCTTCTATTCTATTATTGTTATCATTGTGCAGTCTTTTGTAAATATAACAATGTTTTTGCTTTCATATACATTAAACATACATATTACATTCTGTTTTATTTTTGTTGTTGTTATAGAGATTATTATCTGCTTTAATAAAGATTAAAAATACAGAACAATAACAGTAATATTATAAACATTTAAAATAATATTAAATTTTCAGTGTGACATGTCTGTCCTGTTTTTATTTTTCATGATGTAATGCTGAATTTTGATTTAATTTTTAAGCTTTTAATGTTAGTGTATTTTATGTATTTTTTTATAATATAAAATATTTTTTTATTATATTAAATTTTGATTAATTTATTTTATATTATTAAAACATTTTATTTTTATTTAAATATTTATATTTATTTTATGTATTATTTTATTTTCTTAATTTGCCGTTTTTCATTATTCCTATGTAAACAGTCAAATTTTATATTTTCAATACTGTTTATTATTGAGAATTCTAGCTGATCAAATCCGTTTTCCTCACTGAACAAGTCTAATAGACATGAACAAGTTCTTTGAAAAGCATATCTGACCTTTGAAAAATGTCTAGTCTTCATGCTTTATGTTAACTATAGTTTCACTAATAATAAACATATATTGCATAAAGCATCCATATTTGTCCATGCCCATGTTGATTAGAGTATTAAAAACTTGAAAAGTATTAATTGAAGATACATTTAGAAAAAATAAAAATGTGCTATTAATTGCGATTAATCACGAGTTAACTCATGAAAATCATGCGATTAATCGCAAATAAAAAATGTAATCGATTGACAGCTCTAATATTTTTAGAAATATATTTACTTGTTTTTCATTAATGTATTTTACAATACAAAGAGCAATGTGTAACATTTTATCAGATTTAGTCCTACACTTATTAACTTTTATTTGTTCCCCACTAAATAATTTAGTTTCACTAAATATTTTGATTTTTATAAAATTGAGCACCCATGATTCTTCTAGACTAGAGTATATTTTGCTGCTGAATTATTCACTAACCTAGTTTATAATAGTATTTGTCATAGATTATGATTATATATTTTTAGTTTTTCATTAAAATGAAGTTGTCTGTATTTAGTATATTGTGTTTAACGCTCAAAAGAGTGATGATCAGGTCACCACGTGGAGGTATAGAAATTCTATATTGATTTAAAGAAGACTGCGCTGGTATCGAATCAGATCGATAACGGCAGACACTCAGAATTGTTCGGATCGCATCGGTTCTGAAGAAATGGTATCGTTGTTGCATCCCTAAATTGACCCCAGTGGTTTGAAGAGTGTCTCTGTGCATCAGTATGGTTCTGATGTGTGTTTCTCTGTGTCTGTAGAGAGCTGTGATTCTCCGCTGGTTTCTGCTCTGCCTCAGTCGGCCTTCACGAGTTCATCAGAGCTGTCCAACAGTCACGGACCGGGCTTCGCCAAACTCAACCGCAGAGACGGTAATTCAACACCTTCAGTCAATATTCACTGCTCGGCTTCATCATTTGCACCTTCATGTCACATTTTATGATCAAACTAGATTTTGTTCAACTCATATCATAGTGAGAGGCAGTTGTTGATGGCTGCCGGGTGATTTTTGGAAAAATTTCAAATTTATTTTTATATTATCTGGAAATCAGTCTTCCAGTCATTCAATTATCATGTCTGAGGAAAAAAACGATTTATTTTGCAAAGGCTTACCAGGTTAGTGGCATCAAAAGCTAACCTGGTAACATAACAAAAGTTTTGTTTGAGGCATTCAGTAGCATTTGATGTAGATATTCATGAGCAGAACTGTATATTCTGCTTTTTTGTGAGTTATGTCTGTGAAATAATTACATTTATATGGGCAGGAATTCAGATCACAGGACAGTTACTGGTTCTTATCTATGTGGAAAGGTCTTCACCAGAATAAACTAAAAAGTCAAGTTTGCATGATTTATTCTGTTATTTTACTGTTTATTACGGTTTATTACTGTTACGCTGCTTTGAAATGGTTTCGACTGTATTGTTTAAAGCACTATAGAAATAATCTAAACTGAACTAATTCTGAAACTAATATTAACTAAAACTTCTTTAAAAAAATGTGTAAAACAATTTTAAACATTAACTGAAATAATATATAAAATATACAATAATACATAATATAAACACATTTTCTTTCACGTAGTTACGTTTCTCCCTTTTTTATTTTAACTTACTTAATGTATTAAATTACAAAAACATAACAAAATTGCTAAACCTTATGACAAAAACAGAAATGAATTAAAAATACAAAAATAACTAAAAGTAAAGCACACTGTTTTAACCAGTTTAATTTTACATCACTAGATGCTATTTTAGATCACTGAGATATTATACTGATTTTGTTAATATTTTAAATTATATAATATTTTTCTTTCATGTTTTCCCTTTGATTCTAGTTTAAATGTAAGTAATTATATAGCCATTTTTATTATTAATAATATAAAAAACATGTCTATATAGTTTTTAAAAGTTTTTATTTAGATTTAGATTTATTTATTTTATTTTAGCACTTCATACTAAATTAAATGTGTGTATATATATATATATATATATATATATATACATACACACACACACATATATATATATATATATATATACAAGTGCATCTAAACAACTTTCATATATTTTAGATTCATTACATTTAACGTAAAACATTTCAAACGTTTTTATTGTTTTATTTTTTATTTTGATGATTAGAGCTCATGAAAGTCAAAAATCCAATATCTCAAAATATTAGAATACTACCTAAGATCAATAAAAAAAAGGGTTTGCAAACCAGAAAAGTTTAAGTTCTTTAAAGTATGTTCATTTATGCAATCAATACTTGGTCGGGGCTCCTTAAGCACAAATTCCAGCATCAGTGAGGTGTGGCATGGAAGTGATCAGCCTGTGGCACTGCTTTCTAATGCAGCAGCCTGTGGCACAGCCTTCAGCTCGTCTGTATTTTTGGATCGACTGTTTTTCATCTTTCTCTTGAAAATATCCCATAGATTTTATATGGGATTCAGGTCAAGCATGTTGGCTGGCCAATCAAGCACCATAATATCATGGTCAGCAAACCACTTGGAAGTGGTTTTGGCACTGTGGGCAGGTGCTAAAGTCCTGCTGGAAAAGGAAATCAGCATCTCCATAAAGCTTATCATCAGATGGAAGCATAAAGCACTCCAAAATATTCTGGTAGATGGCTGCATTGACTTTGGACTTGATAAAACACAGTGGACCAACACCAGCAGACGACATGGCAGCCCAAATCATCACTGCCTGTGAAAACTTCTCGCTGGACTTCAAGCAACATGGATTCTGTGCCTCTCCACTCTTCCTCCAGACTCTGGGACCTTGATTTCCAAATTAAATGCAAAATTAAATTTTATCTGAAAAGAGGACTTTGAACAACTAAGCAACAGTCCAGTTCTTTTTCTCCTTAGCCCAGGTTAGATGCTTCTGACGATGTTTCTGTTTCAGAAGTGGTTTGGTGTCCCTTTTCCTGAAGATCTGATCTCAAGATTCTGAGCGTGGTGACTCTTGATGCACTGACTCCAGCTTCAGTTCACTCCTTGTGAAGCTCTCCCAAGTGTTTGAATTGGCTTTGCTTGACAGTATTCTTGCGCTCATCCTTGTTGCTTGTGCACCTTTTCCTATCCAATTTCTTCCTTCCAGTCAACTTTGCATTTTATATACTTTGATACAGCACTCTGTGAACAGCCACCCCTTTCAGTAATGACCCTGTGTGAGTGTGACTTACCCTCTTTGTGGAGGGTGTCAATGATTGTCTTCTGGACCATTGCCAAGTCAGCAGTGTTCTCCTTTATTGTGGTTTCAAAGAACAAGAGTTGCGCAGAATGTATACTGTATGGATGGTCATTTATTGAGACTCAAATGTAAATATTCTAATATTTTGAGTTACTGGCTTTTTTACTTTCATGAGCTGTAAGCTCTAATCATCAAAATGAAAACAAAAAACTTTTGAAATGTTTTACTTTACATGTTATGAATCTAAAATATAGGAAAGTTTAACTTTTTAAAATAAGTTACAAGAAAATATTACAAGAAAAAACTTTTTCACGATATTCAAACTTTTTGAGATGCACCTGTGTGTATGTATATATATATATATATATATAGTATATGCATGTATATGTATGTATGTCTGTTTATTTATGTTTTAGTTAACTTTAATACTCTGATTCTAATAGTCTTCAGTGGCACAAAGACTACTATAAAATATATGACATGTTAATAATTCATTGAACTAATTCATTGAAAATGCAACTTGCAGGGCATTCTGGCCAAGAACTGTACATTTACCCATGAAAAGCCTTGTGGGTCACAGCACGTTTGATGACTGTGAGCATCTGGTATCATTTGCGGCAGCTCATCAGCTTCAGTGAGATTCAGCTGCATATCGCATTAGTTGCGCTTGGGTCGTGGCATTCGGTGTATCTGTGAACTCATCCCTCTTAAGGCTGACATGTGACCACATTACAGATGAGCTTAAAGAACGGCCCGCCTCAAGTTTCAAGAGCTAACAGATAGGCTTAAAGAATCGTTTCAGCCTATTACTGCCGCTGCAGCGGAGAGTTTAAGTGCAAACATGTTTTCTCCAGGAACGACAACATTAATGACTGGAGTAGGAGGGAGTGTAATTGTTGTTCCTTGTGGAAAATAGCCTTCAAAGGTGTGATGCACACGCACACACGTCTGTGAACAAACAAACAAGCACACACAGTGTAGGAGGCTCTGAGAGCAGTGCTTCAAAGACTGCAGTGCCCGGTCTGATGTTTATGTTTGAAGGCTGCAGAGTAAAAAAGCGGAGGCTGCTGTCGCCTCATCCGCTCACCTGCCCGCTGGAGACTGACATCAAACTATGAATAAAACCAACACAACACTCTGGACTCTGTGAGAGAGAGACGGGCTTCTGATTTGTAAAGTCTTGAATCTTAAAGGGATAGTTCATCCACAAATTAAAACCTGCTGTTGATTTATTCGCTTTCAGGACATCCAAGATGTACATGACATGTTTCTTTATTAGAACAGTAATGAAGATTTTTAGTTGAAATCGTGGTCCTTGTCGATTCGTAGAATGTTAGTCAATGGCTACCGGCACATTTGAGAGTCAAAAAAGCATATAAAGGCAACACAAAATTAACACACGTAGCTAAACAATCGGTCATACCAGTAATCCAAAGCCTCGGTTTCTTTTCTAAAATGCTGATTTTTTTTAAACAGATCATTTCAGTGAACTTATTGAGCTAACTGTTCATTTTCATGCAATGACATAATGTATATAGAGTTATATTATTAAAGTACCCAATAATGATGTGAAACGTGGATGATTTACTTGTCTAAAACATATAAAGTGAACTAGCATTAATCAACTCAAGGGGAGACATCCCAGGTGAATAGGGTAAACATATTAACTTATAGATATACATGCGTGGTCAGAATTGTTGCTATCCTTGGTACCAATTGTGCATTGTTAATCCTTTTGATCTTTTATTAATATTTTATCACAAAAATCTAAGCCTTCATTGGAGAATAATAATTTAAAATGGCACAATTACTGGTACCCCAAGAAATTCTTATGAGTAAAATATATTCCCATTCATATTCACATTTTTGAGCACAACAGCATGATTAAGAACATGAAATTATCCAGCCATGGCTTCCTGTTTCACAAAAATATAAAGAGGAAAAACAAAGCCCAAATTCCCTTAATCATCCATCACAATGAGAAAAAAACAAATAATATATTTCTGATGTGCATCAAAAGATAACTTACCTTCACAAATTATAATGTGGCTTTAAGAAAAGAGCCAGAGCAGTGAAAATTCCCATTTCCACCATCAGGGCAATAATGAAGAATTTCCAGTCGACAGAAAATGTAATGAATCTACCTGAAAGAGGACATATGTCTATATCGTCCTAATGCACGGTGAGAAGGAGAGTTTGAGTGGCTAAAGACTCTCCAAGGATCACAGCTGAAGAATCGCAGAATAATAGATGAGTCTCGGGGTCAGAAAACCTTTTAAAAAACTGTCAAACAGCACCTACATCACCACCTGTTATTTGGGAGAGTTTCAAGAAAAATTATCCTATTATCCTAGCTCATCCAAAAACAATCTCCAGCGTATTCAGTTATCAGACACGACTGGAACTTCAAATGAGACTGACTTCTATGATCAGATGAAACTTAAACATGAGTTTTTAGCAGCAGACACTCAAGATGGGTTTGGTGAACACAAGGATAAAAAGTACCCCATGTGTAAAATTAAATATACTGCTGTATTTGTTATGTTGTGGGCCTATATTTCTGCTGGAGGTCCTGGACATCTTGTTTAGACACATGGCATCATGAAGTCTATCAAATACAAACAGATAAAAAGTCAATAAGTGACTGACTCTTTAAGAAATCTTATAATGGGCCATATTTGGATCTTCCAACCGGACAATAAGCCAAAAACAACACAAAAATGGGTCACTGAGCACAAAACCAAGCTTCTGCTATGTCCATTCCAGTCCTCTGACCTGACCCCTGTAGAACATGAGTGAGGTGAACTGAAGAAGCACCGTCATGGAGCTGGTAATCTAAAGGATCTGGAGTGATTCTGGATGAAGGAATGGTCTCTGATCTCTTGTCAGGTGTTCTCTAACCTCATCAGGCATTATATGAGAACATGTAGAGCTGTTAAACTGGCAAATGGAGGTTTCAAAAAGTATTGAATAAAAGGGTGCCGTTAATTGTGGCCAATGTGTATTAGAGAAAAACATTTATTTCATAATGATATTTCCCCCCATTTTAAAATCTTATTATCCAATGAAAGGTTAGATTTTTGAGAATTTTTAAAATAACAGATCATAAGGATTAACAATGCAGATTCATTTTCACAGTTTTCTTTGATCATATTTAACAAGGGTACTAACAATTCTGACCACGTGTGTATACATACTTGTACAGTTGATTGATTACATTAAGAATTACAAAAACATTTTGAATGAAGTGTTTTCTGAAATACAATACAATACAAAACAATACATCTTTATTATCAACCATGGTTGAAATGTGTCTTTGACCACACATACACATACAAACACATAATCCTACTACAAAACACATAAAAAAAAAATACAAATAAACATCATGCTGAATCACACCTTTTGGTTAAGAAATCCAACCGCAGCAGGTACAAAATATATTTTAAAGCTATTTGTCTTTGCTCTAGGCATTAAAAATCATCTACCAGAGGGCAATAAACAAATTGATCACACAGAGGATGAGTTGGGTCTTTTAAAATACACTCCGCTTTCCCAACACATCTTGAGGTGTAAACCTCACCCAAATTACTCTGTGGTCTGCCGATGATTTTACTAGCTATGTTAGTGACCCTTGCCAGACTATTTGTCAAGTCAAGTCGAACTTTATTGTCATTCTGCTACATGTGTGGACATATAGTGGAACGAAATGTTGTGTCTAGCAAGACCACGGTGCTACATACCAGTTAAACATAAGATAAACATACAACAATGCAAGTATAAGAAAAACAATAGAGCTATACAACAGTTAACCATCTGACTATACATGTACTATAACTACTATAGTGACTACACATACACAAACTTACAGTTTTTTCTTAAAATGTTTCTTACAATTTTTTCTGCTTACATTTAAGGTGCCCATACCATGAAGTTAAATTATAGGTCAGCACACTCTCTACCAATGATTTGTAGGCAATCTCCAATATGTTTTGGCTCACTCCAAAGCTACTGATTCTCTGTATTAGCAAAAGACGTTGCATGCAATTTTTACAAATATAATTAGTGTTATCCACAAAGCTCAGTTTACTGTCAGTGAATGTGCCAAGATATTTAATAATATCAAAAAATCTCAACTGGGCGACTCTCTATCAATAACTCACAACTGCAAAATCTTGCCTAGTACGACGGATGACTAATTCCTTAGTTTTGTTTAGATTTAATATCAGTGCACTATTATAACACCAGCCCAATTCAATTTTGAAAGGTACTCCAAGTCTGAGGCATTTAGTAGCAACTAAATGAGCAGAACTCTATATTCTGTTGGATTCTGTTGGAGTCATATCTGTGAAATCACTCCATTTACTGAAACAAGACATGAAGTGAAGGCAATCATAACTGTTTCTTATTCACAAATGTTAAAAGAGAGGTCGGAATGGACTTGGCGCAGGCTGCCAAAATCAGCACCTCCCAGGAATCGCTGCTGGACTCCAGAGGACACTTAAAACAGAACAACAATCCCTACGCAAAGTCCTAATCACTGGTATAACAAAGATCGGACAAAAGTAAAACATCAAGAGCAAAAAGCTAACTCTTCATGCGTGGTTGTATATATGTTTCCACTTCTACTTCTAACAGTTTCTTTATTTTATCCTTTTTTAAACAGTGACTTCACTTCTTAAAGAGAATTACACACACCCAGAGATTGCCAAAATGAATTTATTATTATTATTATTATTAACGATGATGAAATTGATGATGATTTACTAATTTACTTATTTTAGCAGTTAGTGTGCACAAACTAATGAATGGGAACGCATTTTCGTACAAAAATTCTTTAGGGTTTAGGAATGAAAATCTATATGAGGAATCAGTCCCAGAATCGCTAAATCCCCTACGATTCCAATCCCTGGTTCCCCAGACATCCCATCAGCCATCACTCCACGAGCGGCCTGTCGACTTCATTGTCTAGACACTAGATATTTGTCTTCTCCTGTAAGTACTTCAGGCTAAATTAAATGCCAAGATATTTGTGGCTCTATCAGAACCAAGTGAGATTTCAGAAAATCAATAGAAATCTTAAAGCAGCACCATATAGGACTCAGACTAAAGGTCAAACTGGGTGGCACGTAAAAGTTGGAAGCATGTGGAAAATAACAAATAGTTTGAGATTCCTCCGGGCTGGTGTCTGGATCGGGTCAACACACACTTACAGCGAAGACGAGAAGAGTTTGAATCTCAAAACTCACGTACATAAAGCTGGATTTGTAAAGTGATCAGATGCACCATTTCCAACTGTTGGGCTATAAAACAGGTGGAAAACCCCACAGAAGGAGTTCCAGAAGATCACTGGCTCTTATCATATCATATAAAAAGACCATTTTCAGGCTTTCCAGTTAAATAATCTCTTGATAGTTTCTAACCATTGTAAGCCCTCGACAGCTGCTTTCGAGTCCAAACAACATTATTAGAGCAATAATTAATTTGTGAGACGTCCATTTGTGGTGTTTTTCCCATTCGAATGCCTCCAATCACAGGCCGGATTACATGCTGTATTTCATTGCACAAACCTGCTGGGATATCGGAGCAGACTCTTTGAATCATGGGATAAATAAGCAAAGCGTGCTCATTTATACGGCAGCTTGTGCTAATTCCCCAACCGCTGCCGGCTCTCGCTGTGAAGAGCGCTGGGTTTCTCTGAAACCTTCCTCTGTGTCGATGTCATTACGGCTGCCATTAGTTGTCGCTTAAATTGTTGGCTGTTAGTCTATCAGCAGGTGTAATCGTTCCTCGCCATGTCGCAGATAAATACATAGGTATGAATACTGCACACAGGGTTTAATTACAATGCAAATGTGATTGTGTTTCTCATGATGGCCACTACCAACTTTAGATTTTATCCATCCGCAGGATATAACAGCCACCATTGTATGGCCATTGTATAAAGCTTGTATACAAGTTTACTATTTAATTTAGCATTACATGAAACCAAACATTTTACATAGTATTTTCTTAATCTAATGTTTAATTAGATATCATATATTTCATTACAAATATATATATATATTTTTTATATACATTTTTTATATAAAGTATTTTTAATATTTGTAATTTGTAACTTATATAATGAAAACAATGATTAAATATTAAATTTGTACAAAAACTAGATATTTGTAATGTATATAAAATATGTATATAATTATAACATGTAATTTAATATCTAATTTGTTTTAATTCATTCATTTAATTGCTTTGTATTTTGTGTGTATGAGAGATTTAATAATTATAATTATTTTCTTAATTTAATTAATTCCTATTATTGTTTTTATCATTTTTATCTTATTGTGTTCTTTTTTCTGTTTTTATCTATTTCTATTTTTTTTTTACTTGAATGATTTTCTGCTGTTGTGTATTTCATGTTGCGCTGCATGAAAGCAGCATTTTAGTGTATGGCCAAATTATAATAATATATATTATAATGGTGGTGGTGTAATGGTGTGGGGGATGTTTTCTTGGCACACTTTGGGCCCCTTAGTACCAATTGAGCATCGTTTAAACACCACAGTCTACCTGAGTATTGTTGCTGACCATGTCCATCCCTTTATGACTACAGTGTACCCATCTTCTGATAATAACGCATTAAGGCAAATTCATTTTAACGGCACTAATTTTATTAATGCTCGATTAACGCAGCGATTATTTTCTGTTTGACCCGTGGCCCAACCCGTAGTTGGAGAAATGGAGATGCAGAGTGTTGCCAACTTAGCAACAGTGCAGACCCCTTTAGCGACTTTTTTCCCTTCAAAAAAGCACCCAAACCTTATTCAGTCTCTGATAATCGGCAGTACTGCCACGCGAGCGCGAGGTCTTGCTGTCCCAGCGCGCGCACACACACCTCTCTCTCTCTGTGTGTGCGTCTGCTCAGTGTCTGTTCAGCGCACGGCAGAGAAGAGCAGTGCTTTAATTCAGTTAGACACAGATATTATGTTGCTTGCTTCTCTAATTTTACATGCAAGTTTAGCCAAAATCACAGCACAGCTATTGTCATTAACTTATGTGTATATGATTTCATAAGACGACGGCTTGATCTTTTATGCAGATTAACATCTTGGAAGGGAGAGCTGGTTATGTCTTAATGGGTCGCGTTTCAGTCATTATTTTATATTCATCCCGTTGTCTGACAACAGAAACAGTAAAATATATCAATGAAAACAGTTTTATTGAGAATTTAGCAAAATTGTATCAAAATATAATATGTGGGCACAGAGAGGCAAACAAATGCAATAATAAATAATATAGGCTATTGTACATTTTGCATGTTCAGAAGAAGTGAGCTGCCCTGTCCTGCAGAAATGTAAACAGGTTTGTGTCAGTAAACTGATCAGTGCAAAGAAAGAGAAGTAAGGGGAACCTGGAATTTCAATCTTTCATGTGTCTAAAAGACATGAACAAGTTCTTGTCTTCATGCTTTATGTTGACTATGGTTTCAAAAATAATACACATACATTTGCATAAAGCATCAATATTTGTTCATGCCCATGTTGATTAGAGTATTAAAAAAAAAAGTATTTTTATCTAAGGTACACTTATGTACATATGTAAGTGTATGTGCATATGCTATATATATATATATATATATATATATATATATATATATGTGTGTGTGTGTGTGTGTGTGTGTGTGTGTGTGTGTGTGTGTGTGTGTGTGTGTGTGTGTGTGTGTGTGTGTGTGTGTGTTTGTTTGTTACAGAGCCGACGAGACAAGAGGCATGCGGATCCATTTGCAATGCTTTTATTCAGGGACGTGGTCACAAAACAAGCTAGGTTCATGCAATGGCAAACAAGTACAGCAAGACAAAGAGTAATCCTAGGGCAAGCGTGGGTCTATTGTATTGATATAGAAAAGGAAGGAAAGGATATACTAAATTGATTGACGAAGTGTGAGGTTTGTACTCACTTTTGTGAGGTGTGTGTGTGTGTGTCTGTATATATATCAAATAGTGGAGATTCTGGAAGAAAATTCTAATTTTTCAACTTCTTGGTTTGATTTAGGTCACTAATAAAGCTTTCCAGTCATTATTTAGTCTGTTTCTTACAGACTGAATGTCGCTGATGGGTTTTGGTGTTGCTGCAGGTGTTATATTATGATGAAACAGGGATTTAAATGAGTCTCAGAGTGCCGCTCGTCTGTCCTCATCAACGACCCCTGATTAACCCTAATCACTTTGTTCGTTTGGAGGAACCGTTTTGTCCTCTCCGGTCAGAAAAAGTGCAGTGAACGTCCGACTTTAGCTTTATTCATCGTGACAGAAGAGCAGAGACGGGGCTTATTCAGAATGAGACTATTACTCTTTAATGAGGGCCGTATAAGAGGTCGTTAGGATGGGTGATTCAGTTTTAATGGAAACGGGGAAAAAACATAAGAATTTGCTTCCATGTAATTGACAACAGTGACGATAAAACGCTTGTGCTGTTTGACCAATTGGATATAATCTCGAATGTTGTATGTTTATTTGTTGGCCATCAAACATTTGTGACAAAACTAAAATTATTTGTTTATATTTTGAGAATATGATTGTGTGTGTGTGTGTGTGTGTGTGTGTGTGTGTGTGTGTGTGTGTGTGTGTGTGTGTGTGTGTGTGTGTGTGGGTCAAAGATGTTAAGATGTATACATCTAAATAAATTTACAAAAGTGTTTTCATGGTCACTGAAAACACATTAAATGTAAGTAAAGTGTCTACTTTTAAGGTTTCAATTAAGTTTTTGGAGAATAAAATGTCAAAATTTGGTT
The DNA here is from genome assembly GCA_027564155.1 of Gymnocypris eckloni scoliostomus. Lineage (NCBI taxonomy): Eukaryota > Metazoa > Chordata > Actinopteri > Cypriniformes > Cyprinidae > Gymnocypris > Gymnocypris eckloni. The sequence continues at coordinate 20,224,982 of CM050435.1, forward strand.
AAAACAATGTTACATTGTCATTCAGTGTAACACAATATTTATGTAAAAGTTCAAACAATTCTGACCTGTACATATTAAAATATATAAAAGAATAGGGGAGCATATTAAATGTTATTGTGTTTTAAATGAGTAAAACATTCTCATTGACAAATGGGCGAAACCTAGAATCATTATTTTTAAATTGTAATAGAAATTTAAAATTACTACTAATTCATATTTGGGGTGAAAGTAATTAGTCTTTTAATATGTCATAAATTGATTTTGTTTAAATATGCCTGACAAGATTGTTACGCTGAATGACATTTTAGTGGGTGCTTTCTGTGAATCAGGGAAAAATTATATTTATTTATTTTTTGCACAGAAAAAGAAAAACAAATTTGCAATTAAATTAAACAGAAAACTGTTTAAAAAAAAAATTTAAAGCAGTATTTCACCTGTTGTTTTTATGCTTAAACCCTTTTTTGTCTTTGACCCATGTATGAATGTCTGTATATATGTACAACACAACACGGTGTGTGTCAGCAGGTTCGCTGACGGACACCGGCATAAAAAATATACATTTTATATTTTAAAAAGTTGTATACATATTAGTTTTTTTTATATATTATATAGCAAAAAATAAAATAATTAGATCGTTCCCTTTGCCAAGTGCATTTCAAATGAAAAAGAATTGCACAAACGTGCAGTGTTCACTCCAAAGTGTGTATACAACAATTATATTCTTTTTATTTTTATATTTATATATTAAAATATTATTTATGTATTTATAGTATAAGGATTTTTATAGTTTTTTTAAGTCTGTCTGTCTATCTATCTATTGTAAATATATAGTATGTAGTAATTTTACTAATATGAAGTAATTTATGTAATTTAATATTTAATTTAATACATAACTTATTTGTAATTATGTGTATACTTGTAAGATAGAGAAAGATAGATAGATAGATAGATAGATAGATAGATAGATAGATAGATAGATAGATAGATAGATAGATAGATAGATAGATAGATAGATAGATTGTATAGTTTTTATTTATTTTTTCTTAAACTAAAGTTGATCTCCTATTGGAAAGTATAGTGTTTTTTTTTTATTAAGCTAGAGATTAGATCTTTTTCTCATACTAAAGATTATCTCCTGTAGGAATGTATCGTTTTTATAAACATATTCCGATCTTACATTTTCTTCCTGGAAATACACCTGCAGCTCATTTTCACCAAACTGAAATGCAATGAGAGTGTCATCTCCAGTATAACTTAAACACAGAGACCTTTTCCTTGTATGTTTCTGAGATGGGACGGCGTTTATTATATTTTTTCCTATGCTCGGATCCAGCAGCTCAGGGCTTTAGAAAGCTTTTAGAGAAACACTCTGCAATCGATCATACATACTGCTGTCCCTGCTCCATGATATTAGGACCGGAGCTGCTTTCTGGACGCTGGTTTGAATTCTACACACACTCCGGTCTGCAGGCTTTGTGTCGTTATAGAGCTTCTTCCGACTGTCCGCCCCTGCGTTTGGCTCTCAGTAATGAGCACAGGTCAAGCGTCGGCTCTTCCCGTCTCAGTGGCCATGTCAATGTATTCTGATGCACATATTTATCTCGGCTTCTTGCTGCTGCTGCCCTAAATACTAAAATAGGCTAGTTATGCTGCTCTGAGGCTAACTGGCTCTGACCCCAGGATTGTTTTGTTTTAGTAAACACAGTGTGTATGACAATATCACCCATGATTCAGCAGTACTGAACAACAATAACCAAACCTCCATCTGCTGTACAAATGAGATCTCAGTAATATATCAGTTGTTTTTCTAAGACAGTTGTCTCCTGCTTCTCAAATGCTTCTCCTATAAAAGATAGATAGATGATGGGCCAGCAAACTCACCAGACCTGAACCCAATAGAGATTCTGTGCTTCCATACCACCTCAGCAGTGCCACAAACTGATCACCTCCATGCCACGCCGAATTGAGGCAGTAATTAAAGCTAAAGGAGCCCCTACCAAGTATTGAGTACATATACAGTAAATGAACATACTTTCCAGAAGGCCAACAATTCACTAAAAATGTTTTTTTTATTGGTCTTATGAATTATTCTAATTTGTTGAGATAGTGAATTGGTGGGTTTTTACTAAACGTGAGCCAAAATCATCACAATTAAAAGAACCAAAGACTTAAACTACTTCAGTCTGTGTGCATTTAATTTATTCAGTTTCCACAACATTCTAATTTATTGAGATGCACCTTTATATATATATATATATATACACACACAAGGAATCAATTCTTGAAATATATTTGATTTAGTTTACATATAAACATGGAGGGGGCAGTGTGACACATAACAGTCTATATTTGATGAGTTTCAATTCATTTTAGTGACACACTTAATTTGTTCACAGAAGGGAAACTCAAACGGCAGAAAGCGACATCCTATTTGTTTTCTTTTTTGTTTTCATTGTGCTTGTACATAAATAAAAGCAGACCTTTATACATTGATGCATTATTAATAAGACAATAAGGGTTTACAGTATATTCTGCTGGTATAAGATAACAGTAGAAGTGATTGCGCCAGAGCGCGTGCACACACACACACACACACACACACACATCAGTTCCAGCATTGCTAACTTGACAGCACTGGTAGTACTTTATCAAAATAAAATACAGTGAACCAAATATCAGCGCACACACTTCTGTGTCACCTGTGTCGAACGCGACTGAAGTACAAGCCTATAATTTGCATAATAAATAATAGTTTCTCATTTAGATACGTTACATCGCAAATACGGATATATTATGGAGTATTTGGATTTTTGCCGAATGAGAGAGGTAGGACACACGAGCACAAAGCTCTATTTCACAAACAGTTGAGTGCGCATGCCTTCGTCAGTCCATGTGAGAGACACATTCAGAATCCGCACATGGTCACTGTCTAGTGGGCTTTGTTTTCAAGTGCGCAACTCACGGCATTCGCTGCCATTCGCTGTTATTCTGGTGACGGTTATCAAATTACTGCGAGCACCCCCTTCTGGATTGGGAATTGCCTGTATTCGTCGTAAGGCCTCATGCACCGAACCGAGATGCCCGTACCGTGATGGTTCGGTAGGAAATACATGTACCTTACCACCCCTAATATATATATATATATATGACACATACATATACACACACACATATATATATATATATATATATATATATATTAAAAAAATATATTTATGATTATATAAAAATATAATTTTTATTTTTAAGAGTATTCCAGATTATTGTGTCTATATCTATTTCTTCTGAGGAATCTTAGCAGAAACAAAAGTGTTGATACTTCAGTGAAACAGCTCCATTAGCCTTTTTGAGCAGCCTGGTAGCATTAAAATAATCCTCTAGCTATAAACACTGGCGTTTCTGATGTGAATGTAGGTCCCGTTGTGCTCTAGAATATCCCATCTTGGGTCTGGCTGTCCTGATTATGAGCGAGACACACCGGGGCGGCTGGATTTGGGTTCGCCAGGCTCCACCTGTCTGATGGCTCTATCCATCTGGCTCCGACGCTTTGGTCGCATTCAGCACTTTCACTTCCTGTGCTGCCAGTACGCCGTGGCTCCCATCCCGAGCAGGTGTCGCTCTCACTGGCTCTCTCAGAGCAACCCATCTTGGCGCCCCACCGTTTGGCTGTTTTATCATGATTTACGAAGGACAGGTAGCGTTTATGATGCCGTCTGATCTGATTTAGGCTGCACCACTGAGGTATATGGATCCCCATATGCAGCGTGAGACCCAGCACTACGGGTGTCCAGTCAATGCAGCTCCTTCAGAGGGATCTGACGGGATTTCCAGGCCTGTTTGTGTCAGTATTTATGGTCAGCTGTAGGTAAATGGAACTGTGTTGTGATGAACTCAGAATATTAATGCGTTCACAGTAGCTGCCTGTTACTCATTGCAAAATTTAAGGGATAGTTTGCCAAGGTATTGAAATCCTGTCATCATTTACTTTTTTTAAATCTATATGAGTTCTCTGGAGCACAAAAGTATGGCCATATGATTTCTGCAATGCGTACAACATGGACAGAATCACGGAATCCAGTCATAAACATGGAATTTACTGTATAAAGTGGAATTTCACAGAATTTGTCCGATTTTTTTATATGAATCCTGCATGTGTCTCAGCGTGAATGAAAGGCGCAGACATGCGTTTTCCTTTACTACACACATACTGAGTGTGCTTCATCGTTTCAGTGTCTCACTGAATAAGGACATAAATACATGAACAACATCTCCAAAACTGCTCTTATTGAGCTTTATTGAGCATTTGACTGTTTCATTTGAGAAAACCCTAAAGTCATATTATATATACATATACAAACAAAACTCTCCACGGCCGCTGTCAAAATCAAAGTTTGGTTTAACTTGAAGGAACTTGGGGAGGGTTGGAATTTTTTTCATGGGGCCCTAAAAAAGGAGATCTTTTAAAGACTGTTCATGTTGACTTTTCTATACTGCATTTTAAATTATGGGAGGCTCTTCCAGTTTGAGTAAGTTCCACTTAAAAATAAGTATCAAATCATTTCAAATCATAATCATTACAAATCATCCTTAACCGTGAGCTTGACTGAATGAGCTGTAAATCTCCCTTCATGTTTTATAATCAGACATCAGGAGAGTAACGTAACGCTTGGTAGTGTAATGTGACAAGAGCTCTTTTCAGCCGCTGCATCTTTTCCTTAGGATTATTTTCAGTATGAAAAAGACAACATATACTGCATATTTGTGGTCTTAATTTACAATGTACCTCATGAACAATTCACAGAATGCACTAAGAATAATTTTTTTCTCCTTAAATCCTCATGTCTCTCTTCAGGTTCGTTTTCACACGGATGCTTTAAAATGTAATCGTCTCCTCTTTTCCCTTCTAATCCCTATTAGCAGTCTTTACTGTAAGGTTTCTAAAGCTGGTAAATACAGTATTTGTAATGTCACCTCATAGTACCACATTTGAAAATGCTTGTTATTGCATTTACATTACATTGCATTTATTCATTTAGTAGACGCTTTTATCCAAAGCGATTTACAATTGAGGAATATAATAAGCAATACATTATAAAGAAGCAAACAGACACAGGAAGTGCTTGTAATACAACGTTCCAGGTATTGTTACGAGCAAATGCTAGCTACACAGGGAGATATAAGCAAAGAGAGCAAAGTAGTTTTTTTTAAGAAGTCAAGTGATGACAGAAGAGATTAGTTTTCAAGTGTCGCTTGAAAACTCTCAGTGATTCAGCATTCCAGATTGGGGTGGGAATTTCATTTCACCAGCCAGGAACGGTGAATGAAAACGTTCTGGAAAGTAATTTTATGCTTCTCTGTGATAGCACCACAAGGCGTCGTTCACTCGCAGATCTCAGAGTTCTGGAGGGGATGTAGATTAATGCAATCAAAGAGCAAATCTTTGCTGATTGTTTACAATTTAACAGAAGTTACTTCCATAATTCATGTGAAGCATCAAGGTGCTTCATAAAAAAACTAAGTAGTAATCTGAAGAGCCTGTCATGGTGCTTCTAAAGTGCTTTTTGTCCTTTTCTGAGATTGTATGCAAATGAAAATGCTGTTAAACAGTTTCTTTAGGAAACGAAACTTTAATTTTTGAGTACGTTTTAAAAGCATAATTCATAGGGTTACATGTGATGTTGAAAGGTACAAAGAGACTTTCACTCATGAAAAGATCAGAATGAAGTCTGATGAACTTGTTATTAGACTACAAACAGGTTTTTAACAGGATTTTACAGTGGAACGGCTTTATCCTCATTAAGATATGTCGATAAGTGAGTGTAATTTCACACCAGCATGAAGGAGAAGCGTGGAAAGAATAGCCTCTTCCAAAATCTATTGAGCTGCCTACCTAGATAGCATGTTAAGGCATCATGCATACAGACTTAATGACATAACTTTACAGCTTTCTGTACAACATTTAAGGCAACGTCCAATCCCAGAATGCATTGTGACAAACCCTTTAAAAATATTTATTTAATGATGGACACACTTAATTTATTGCCTTCATCCAAAATGTGATTTTGTATACTTGCATGTCAACAAATAAATTACTATTAAATAAAAATATTATATGTAATTGTATATATCAAATATTACATTATATATATCAAATAAATATAAAAATAATTTTATATAGAATTATTATCAAATATATATATATATATTGTATACTATATTCAAAATATTTCTTGTTTGATGCTAACATCAAACCTTATTGAAATTAGTTTGTGCACTTCACAATAACTGCCTATGTACTGCGTTGCATATCAGCCACTTACAAGGGTTCAGTTTCAGTTTGGATGCTCCCTATCAAGGCAGCTGTTGTTGTCTCCTAACAAATGCCTTAGCAGTGGGTCAGTTATGAATAGCGTGTGATGCAATCCATGCAGCGCAGCGCATAATGCGGAGTAAGAAGCCTTGGTTCATGTGCTGTGTCCCGCAGGTGCCGGAGGCTGGTCCCCGCTGGACTCTAATAAGTACCAATGGCTGGAAATCAAGCTGGAGCAGCGGACGGAGATTACAGCCATCGCCACCCAGGGCCGATACGGCAGCTCTGATTGGGTCACACGCTACCTCCTCATGTTCAGTGACACGGGCCATAATTGGAGGCCTTACCGACAGGAGGATAGCATCAGGGTAAGACTTTAATTCCTCACCTAAAAACATGCTCTGACGAGATAAAATGCTTCGCAGCGATTGAGTTTTAGTAAGTGCTGCTTGTCTGAGCAGAAGTCTTCATCACACTGAGCGACTCGTACATTGTTTACTGCCTCAAAACGGCCCTCTATGCATCTCTGTGATCTTCTGGACACTCCAAATTGGCCAAATTAGTGTATAGCGGGTTTTGGTGTTTGTTCAGATGTGTCTTGGCCTGACCAGCTAACAGGTAGATTATATATTTTTCCTGTTTTATAATATAAATATTTAATAATTTAATCAATATACTAATATATATATATATATATATACAGTGTTTCCTCTAGGATTTCTTCCAGCTGTGGTAGCAGGACTCTTTCCCATGGGCCACGCCCCCTCCCCACCAAAGAATCACATGCACTCAGAATTGAATTTATTATAACTAAAAAAGACAAGTAAATATTAAATAATAAAATATGAACAAATAAATTAATGACAAACAAAAACAAGATACAAATTAAATTTGTAATAATCTTTTCAACTGTAAAATAACTCTGGATGGTCTTCACAGACAGCAGCAGGTTTATTTAGGCTGCTGTCTCTTTAAGACCTCGTGCACAGATCTAATATACTGTTACACCGGGTTCTATGCTTGCTTTTCTTTTTAGGAGCGATTGACCTCCTAATTAAAAAAGCACTTTCTGGTCAATAAATCAAAAATCTGATAAAAAAAATGTTTTCCTAATACGAGGTGATATTTGACTCAGTGATTTACAGGGAAATTTCCTTTTTACCTTTGTAATGGCATTTTTCTAATTTTATTAAAAGTATGTCATATATGTCAAAGATTTTTTGTATGTAGAGTAGCTTCTGTTAACCAAGGCTGTGTTTATTTGATCAAAAATACATTAAAATGTGTAAGATTGTGAAATATTATTTCAATTTAAAATAGCTGTTTTCAATGTGAATATATGTCAAACTGTAATTTATTTCTGTGATCAAAGCTGAATTTTCAGCATCATTACTCCAGTCTTCAGTGTCACATGATCTTCAGCAATCATTCTAATATGCTGATTTGCTGTACAAGAAACATTTATGATTATTATCAATGTTGAAAACAGGTGCGCTGCCCAATAGTTTTGTGGAAACCATGATACATCTTATTTTTCAGGATTCACAAGATGAATAGAAAGTTCACAGAACAGCATTTATTTGAAATAGTAACATTATACATTTCTTTACTGTCACTTCTGATCAATTTAATGCATCCTCTCTGGATAAAAGTATTTATATCCTTTCATAACAATCACACTGACCCCAAATGATATTTGCTTGATTCTATGATTAGTTGCATGTTATTATTCTGTGCTGTTTTTCCTGCGGTCGGTGACCGGTCAGAACAGACCTGAGACCTGTATTGTGTCTGTATCAGTCTGCGGTGAGAAACACTGGTCACGATTCAGTCTGTCACGAGAAGCGTTTAAAGTTGAAGACGCGAGCACCTGTGTTTTTTACTCTGTGAGAGCGAGAGCTTGTCGCTCCTGATGCCGGAGGATTTGCACCTTGTCTCCTGATATATTTCACAGGCCACTTTAGAGCAAATGAGATGCGCCTCCTCAGCAGGAAACAGAGTGATTTGTTGGGCTTAACGCTGCACTCCAGCAGACGTCTGATCTCTTCAAACACACTGAGAGCGCTGCTCAGAGCCCACAAACTACAAATTGCAGACATCTCTGACAGATATAAGGACAAAATGAACACTCCTACCTGCAAAATAATCCACAAGAAGTCGACTTGTTGCCTCTTAAAATGACCAGCAGGACCTTAGCTGGAAAATCCCTGATTATGAAAGCAGCCTGAGGTGCTGTGCGGGTGTTCGCTGGTTTACATTGGTCTGACTGGCCTCCCAAATTGGCCAATCTAGTGTTTCACTGGTTTTGGTGGTTTTTCAGTTTGTGTCTTGAACTAAACAGCTGACAGGTATATTATATATGTTCCATAATTAATCATATAAATATTTTATCATTTAAATTTTGGTATAATAATTTTTTTATATAATTTTATATTTAGTATTTATAGTTTAGGTTAATTATTTTGAATGGTTTTGTCTATTATTTATATTATCATTTATATTTTATATATTTACAGCTTATTATTTGTTATCTGTAATTTGTTATGTATTATGTTGTCAATTTATATATATGTTATGCATTTTATTTATATAATATACAAAAATAGAAATATAATTATCCTCCTTCAATGTGCAAACTTAAATTTTTATGTAATTATTTTTTACAAATGTTATATTTAATATAGTTTTCTTTACATGTATTTATTAATTATTTTATGTATTTATATATTTAACATACATATACAAATATAATATCAAATATAATACTTCAACATGCAGTATTAATTCATATTTTACACAGGTTTTAACACATTGATTTCAACATTAATCAAAATCAAAAATGTTTTTAACTATTTTGGATATAATATAATTTATTATTTTATATTTAACATTTATAGATTACTTTAGTTTATTTATATGTATTGTATATATTTCTAAATGTAATATACATTTAAAAAAGTAAATAGGATATATATATATATATATTTATAATTTATATTGTATCATTTAGCATAAATAACACATATATGTTTAGGTAAAAATAAATACAAATTAAATGTTGTAATATTTTTATATATATATTATTTGTTTTAAATTTAATTATTTTAATTGTTATTTCATTTATTCATAATAATAATCAAAAAATAATTTATAATTTCATTGATTTAAAAAAATTACACTGGATCTTAAAATAATTTTATTTGTGCTGTTCAATTCATATGCTTTATTTTTTAAACAACTCTTCAGCTGGTCGTAGTCCAGCCTAACCAGCCGGGTTTAGTTGAGCAGGTTAGTGCTGTATTGATTTCTTTAATACAGTGATGTGATGGAGAGGAGCGCTGCTCGCTGACCCGTGGCCATGTCCTATCGCTCCGGTCTCCACAGGGTCTCGGCTTGTGTTATGTTGAATGTGAGTTATAGACTGGTCTCTTCACCTGCCACCTGAGTTCAGGATCAACAATCTGCATCTTTATGATCCAGTGGGAGACATAAAAGATGCAGGAGCGCATTAGTGCATCAGGTCAAACAAACCACACACATATAACACTGGTGTTCTCTTCTTTCAAGGCTTTCTCTGGGAACTCGAACGCTGACAGTGTGGTGATGTACAAACTCCAGCAGCCCGTCATCGCTCAGTACGTCCGGATACTGCCGCTCCACTGGAACCCCAACGGCAGGATCGGCCTGAGACTGGAGACCTACGGCTGCCAATACAGTACGTGTTCAACACTGACAAACCACTGGACAGCGCTCAAATGATGAAGAGTTTATATTATAGTTATCGATTTCAAATCTTCTATATCATGACATGTGTTTATTAATTTAAATATGATTTAAAATCTTTCATATCATTAATTTCGTTGTTTATTTACATTTACATTTACATTTATGCATTTAGCAGACGCTTTTATCCAAAGCGACTTACAATTGCATTCAGGTTATACATTTTCATTAGTAAATGAAGGTTATTTAAAGGTTATTTTAAATAAATAAATATTTAAATAAGAAATTAAATAAAAGTTTCATTATGAAATTAGTATATTATAGTTTGTTTATTTATTAATTTAAATTTAAATTAAAAAGTTATGTTTTTATTTCTGGATTTGTTTAATTGAAAATCTTTAGTTATGACATTATTATTATTTTTTTTTACAAAATATGTATTTTAAATATTTAAATTTGATTTAAATATTTTATGTTGTGAGTTTATTTAAATATTATTTAAAATATGTTATGTTAATATGTAAACAAATGTAATATTATTTATTCATTAATTTGTCCATTTATATATGAATGAATTTGATTTATTTCATATATGATGTAAAATATTGTATTTGTATATTTAGATGTATTTATTTTTGTAAATGTAAAAGTAAATCCTACATATTATGATTTATTTATTTGTGTATATTTAAACAAATAAATGTATTTGTTAAAGTATGATTTAATATTTTAAGTTATGAATCAATTTAATATAATTGGTTATTTATTTAAATTTGATAAAAATATTTTGTTATGAATTTATTTAAATATTATTTAAAATATTGTATTATGAAATGAGCAGTGGTGGACAAAGTACACAGATCAAGTACTTGAGTAAAAGTACAGATACGTATAATAAAATATTACTCCATTAAAAGTAAAAGTTCTGCTTTTTCAATTTTACTCGAGTGAAAGTACAAAGTACTCAATTTTTATGTACTTAAGTAAAAAGTACTGATAGACAGATTTATTTTGCAATTTTATATAGACTACTTTATTTCATTTTATTTATTTTTTATAATCATACTGCTTCCAAAATAACCTGGGTTTAGTTGAGTCAAGATATATATTTTGTGCTGATATGGATTTCTTGATGAGAGTGATGTGATGGAGTAATGTTGCTGTGAAGCTTACACTGTCCGTGTACCTGAGAGAAAACAGATTTCACATCTAATTTTCACCAGTGAGAAAAAGTGTTTTAGAACTTGTTCTTTTGCAGAACGTCATCTTTATATGACATTAGACATTAGATGCAGGAGCATTAGGAAGAACAAAGGAAAATCTAATTATATTTTCATAATGATTTTTTTTTCTTCTCAAACCTTGTCTGTTGTGTAAAACACAGCCCTGGCCAAATGCCCCGGATACTGCACTTCCCCACTCTGATAATTACTGTAGTTACTATGTTCTGAACATCTGGAGACCATACTGAAAATAAGTAAATATTGTTCAACAGTTAGCATCACCAACAATATTTACTTATTTTCAAATGATGAATAAACATTCATATCTGTCTACTCGGCTAATTGATCTAAACAATATAAAAATGTATACTGTTGATTAAACAATATAAAAACAGATGTCACATAGGTCTAAATGCATAGTTGTTTATTTTACATTTACATTTACTGCATTTATCAGCAGCAATAAAGCGACATGAGCAATTGCATTCAGGCTATACATGAGTTATTTTATTTAATCTGTGTTATTTTAATGTTATTTTTTTTAAATAAAACATAACGTTAGAGACATTGATGTTGATCTGTCTGCTTTCAAATTTCAGTATATTAAGATATTTATTTATTACAGCAGATTTAGTTCACAAACAACTTACAGTTTTGACCTAAGTATTGGATTTTCAGTTACAATTGAATGAATCCTAAAATTATGACATTAGTATTCTGGTTCATTATTTATTACATTAATTTAACTGTGATTTTTATTTGTGAGTTCACTGAAGAAGACTATTTTAAACGGATCATTTGAATCAGTGATTTTATCGACTGAGAACAGCTGCAATCAGATCATTGCACTTTGTGAATGATGTTTATGTTAATATTTGCGAACCGATTGAACAGGTTCATTGAAAAGAATCAGTTTGTTCATGAATCAGACATGCTTTGATTTATTTCATGTATATGATGTAACGATATGTTTTATGAAATGTAGTGAAGTAAAATTACGATCTTATGCTTTGGAATGTAGTGAAGTAAAAGTAAAGTTACTCAAAATAAAACTACTCCAGTAAAGTACAGATACTTGAAAAATGTACTTAAGTACAGTAACGAAGTAGTTGTACTTCGTTACTGACCACCACTGAAATGAGTGTAACAGTATAATATTACTACTATTAATAATTATTATTATTATAATAATTAAATCCTGCAAATTATGAAAATGTATTTGTTTAAATATGATTCAAATTTGTATTTTTGTGAATTGTCAAACTAGAATGAAGAATGAAGCACTGTGGCACTCTCAAAACATGAATCTGTTTGATGATATTTCAACTACTGTCTCAACCAATGGAGTGAGTTTAGAGGCGGGGCTATTTTGTTCATGTAACCAATGGAGTGAGTTTAGAGGCGGGGCTATTTTGATCATGTAACCAATGGAGTGAGTTTAGAGGCGGGGCTATTTTGATCATGTAAGCAATGGAGTGAGTTTAGAGGCGGCTATTTTGATCATGTAGGCTTGTGAGTTTAGAGGTGAGTTTAGATCTATTTTTCAGCAATGGAGTGAGTTTAGAGGCGGGGCTATTTTGATCATGTAAGCAATGGAGTGAGTTTAGAGGCGGGCTATTTTGATCATGTAAGCAATGGAGTGAGTTTAGAGGTGGGCTATTTTGATCATGTAAGCAATGGAGTGAGTTTAGAGGCGGGGCTATTTTGATCATGTAACCAATGGAGTGAGTTTAGAGGCGGGGCTATTTTGATCATGTAAGCAATGGAGTGAGTTTAGAGGCGGGCTATTTTGATCATGTAAGCAATGGAGTGAGCTTAGAGGTGTGGCTATGTGATAATGTAACCAATGGAGTGAGTTTAGAGGCGGGGCTATGTGATATGTGATGCATCTCTGTTTATGCAGTCAATAGAAGATGTGTTTGGCATATGTGTTAGACTCAATGTTTTTGGATTTCAGTTTGGTGCCTTTTACCTTTAATCTAATGCTTTCCTTTTGGTTTTGTGATTACGATCTTAATGACGCTCCAGATCAGCCTGTGCTCTATACCAGGGGTTCCCAAACTTTTACATTCCACGACACACCTAGACAAGTATAATCTATTTCAAGACCCACCAAAATATTTGAGATAAAAACAATTGACATTACTATAAGCTTAATCTTAATTAAAAGCATAATATGGCAGAAATGAAGTATTTAAGAAAGAAAAAAAAATTGTAGTAGCCTACCACTGTAAAATTTCACTACTAATATTTACATTTCTTCATTTACAGACGTTAGTGAGTCTATGAAATATGTCCGTTAAACCTCGAAATGCACTCACTCCGGTGCGGTTATGAACTGTAATTCACACTGCGAGTGTTGTTAGTTCAGCGCAGAAAATGCCTTCACAACCAACACTTTCTTTTTTTTAGAAAAGCATAAGAAGCGAAGCAGAATTATGAGACAGATGTGTCTCATTTTAAATAAACACTAAAAACCGAGATGACAAATTTACTTCAGCCAGAAATGTACTTTTGTCATGGTTAAATAAATGTTCAGCTATATCTTCAAAATGTTTTTTTCTCTATATAGCGATGGTATGGCAAGGAAATAATAGGACATTTTGTAAATTCTGTTATGCTAGCATGTGGAAATGTTTGCATAGTGTTACAATTAACCCGCATATGTGCCCCGCTCAACCCGTACATGTGACATGCTTTTTACAGACAGATTATGGATCAAATGCATATGACGGAACGAAAGCAACAAACTCTTTACATCTCTCGGAAAGATACAGCATTGAGTTCAAACAGACGATAGAAATGAATGAACATACCTGAAATAGTTTTCGCAACATTTGACTTTTCAGGTGTTTGCAATCTCTTGCAGAACACAGCGCAGTGAAGTGAGCGAGTTTCTTCTCATTAATAATGCGGACCGAGCATTTTAATAATGAACTGTCCCTCTGAGACCCTCGCTGTTATTAAAACTTGTGCACGCCTGCGCTTCAAAACACGCAACGCATGTTTTAAATCCCAATATTGCAATTCGTAATTAATATTTGTATATCATCCAGCCCTAGGAACTGTGTGCATGTCATTTAGCTACCGCCAAGTGGCTTTGTGCGACCCACCCTTGTCCCACTCTGCGACCCACAGTTTGAAAACCCTTGCGCTATACTATGACAATTTCACATCTCCAAATGCCACGTGTTATATGTTATCATCTGAGAGCAGACGAGCATGTTTCAGTCCGACTGCAGCCCAGCGCGCTGGCTGATGTATGACTGGTCTCTCAGAGGTCCTGTGAATGAGACGTGTTGTCACTCGAGTCACACGGGGCAGAACTGCAGGGCAAAAGCTCCAGTCAACATACTACAGTGTTTATTTGCCTCAAGTGCATTAACAGCGTTTGGATTGTTTCCACGTTCCTAAATATAGCAGGCCATTAGGGATGGAGTGTTTCCCTTCATTCATACAGATGTATAATTTATTGCTGGGATCTGCAGGTTGTGTCCAGTGTCAGGCGTTTGCATCATCTCTGTTGACCTCAGGTTTAAACTCTCTCCCTGCTTCGTTTAGTGAAGCTGCTGTACCTGAATACATCAGGAGCGCTAATAGAGCTGCACAAACACCAATTATAATGCACAGAGTTTAATAGTTCGAGTCAGGGGTTTGTTGACATGTCAGTCCACACAAACAAACAGATCAATATTTAGAAAGCGTCTCAGAGTCAGTGTTTCTCCTCAGGCTGTTAACATCACACACAGAAACTTTATTTATTCATTTTGTTTGTTTGTGTGTGTGTAACTTTCTCCATTGTGCATTATAGATTTGTTTGATATATTTCATTATTTATAGTTCGTTTTTTATTTATTATAGTCCCTTTTTTTTACAGTTCATTATCTGAATATGTATTTGTTGTACAGTATATATAAACTAACACTAGCTTTTCTAATCGTTTTGTATTCTATCTATTTGTGTTCTCTTTTTATTTATTATACAATTAAAAAAGCAAAAAGGCCTCTAACACTAGCTTGCTCGATTCTTTTTCTATTCTATCTGTTTTCTTTTTATTTATTATATATTTTGTAAATGTGCTACATGTACTGCGTTAAGCTAACTGAGACGTGTTATAGCACTTGCATATTGTTGCTCTTTTGTTGTTGTTTTATTTTTAGCTTATTACTATTATCTTTTATTGTTCATTATTAATGTATTAATTTATTTTGAGTTCATTATTTCATTATGTATTTGTGATTTCTCTTTTTAGATTCATTATTATTTATTATAATTTTAGTTCATTATTTATGTATAGTATATTTGTTTATGTTAGTCCATTATTTATTTGTTGCAATTTATTTAGGATATTTCAATATTTAAAATGTTTTTGTTAATTATTTATTTTAATGTAAGATCATTATTATTGACTCATTTTAGTGTATTTATGTATTTATAAATGTAATCCCTTATTTATTTATTTTACTTCATTATTTACTTATTTGTTATTCATTATTTATATATTTTTATTGAATTACTGTAATTCATTATCTGTGTATTTGTTTTAGTTCATTATTATGAAATGCATTGTTTGTTTGTTTGTTTATTTTGTTTAGTTTGTTTGTTTGTTTGTTTGTGTGTTTGCTGTAGTTCATTAGAGTGTATTTACTGAATGCAGATGAAGTCTTGTTGACTAGAACAGAAATCGGTCGTTTGTACTGCCTGCTTCTGAGCGGTTCAGCCTGATCTCTTGAGTTCTTGTGTTTGTTTCTGCTGTGTTTTCAGAGTCTGATGTGGTCAGTTTTGACGGCAGCGCTCACTTGCTCTTCAGGCCGGATCTCAGCATCAGTCTGGCAGACAGAGACGTGTTGTCCATGAACTTCAAAACCCTGCTGAACTCTGGGATGCTGGTTCACATGGAGGAGCACAGCGGACACTCGCTCACTCTGGAGTTATTCAGAGGGAAACTCCTCCTGCAGCTCAGAAAAGGTACTAAGACACATCTCGCTGCTGCTGGAATGAATAATTATCTTCATTTATGTTGATAAATGTTGATTTTGAGCCTCTTTTCTCTAAAGTCATTCAGTTTGAAGCAGACAGTAAGCTGTGTTTTGGGCTACAAACTACATGTTAAAAGACTATGACATGATACAGCAATTCCATCAGTTATTAATTCCACAGTACACTGCGGTAGACCACGGTACTGAATTACTGATTAAGATACTCATATTCCATCTTTTTTAATTAATCTCACAGAAGCTGTTAGGAACATTTCAGGGTCATATTTCACCTCAAAAATAAAACCATAATTAAGCAGTTTTTTACCCCCAAATTCACATTGCCATAATGCTAAATATGGAAAGTGAAGTGACATACGGAAAAGTATGGTGACCCATACTTGGAATTCATGCTCTACATTTTAACCCATCCAAAGTGCACACACACAGCAGTGAACACACACCTGAGCAGTGAGCAGCCATTTATGCTGTGGTGCCCGTGGAGCAGTTGGGGGTAATTGAGGGTGGAGAGAGCGCTGCACATTCACTCCCCCCACCGTCAATTCCTAACGGCCCGAGACTCGAAGTCACAAACTTTGGATTACGAGTCCAACTCTCTACTATTAGGCCACGACTTTCCCCTATAATATAATAAATATATTATTTATCATAGATATATAAAAGAGATATAGATATTATATTATAGATTATAGTCAAAGATATATTATATATAAAGATATTAAAAAGAAATATGGATGCGTAAAAACATATAGCTATAAAAAAGAGTAATAATTAAATTACATTTTTTTTAAGGCAGTACAGCAGCCTTTTTAAAATAAAATGTAATTTTATTAGAATATTGTTTACTGTGTTACATTAATGAGAATTGCCAGTGATAATAACAATTATTTAAAACAATGTTTTGTTGTAATGAGAATTTTGGAGTAATGTGCATAATTAATGTCATAGAAAATGTAATAATGCACAGTAAAATAAATAAATCAATGAATAAATAAATGCATTCAATATAATACAAACTTAAATAGTAATATTTAAATAATAATAGTAATTATTATTATTATTATTATAAAAGCTCATTTATATACTCATATATATGGTTATACTTTGAAATATATATGTATCTATATACAGTATATATGGTCTGACTAACTAATGACTCAGGATGCTGGTGAATTGAGAGGGTTTGCTGTAGGAAAGTCTTCAGGTGTGAGAGAGAGATGCAGTCAGTCGTGTCCGGGACCATATGGCACAGATTCCCAGAATGCCATCTGTGATCTCAGCGTCAGTCTCTCTATCCTCATGAATGCTGCTTGAGTTACAACTGTGATCAAACGCAACGGCATAATGCACTTTCTGGAATAATCCGATTTTCAGATGTGTTTCCTGAAGTTTCACATCATTGCTGTTGAGTAGTGTTCACACATCCTTCACAGACAGGACTTAGTAAGAAGGAATAGGAAATAGGACGATTTGCTGTAACAAATACAAGATTGTGTTATTTATTTTCTAGAAGTTTTTCTGTTCACCTAGGTGAATTTTCTTCATCTGCTGCCCCACTTACTTGTGGTGTCCCCCAAGGATCCATATTGGGCCCTATGTTGTGTTCTTTGTATATGCTGTCTTTGGGGTATATCTTTAGAAAACACAATATTTCCTTCCATTGTTATGCGGATGATGTACACATTTATTTGCCTGTCAAAACAAATGACAAAGCTTCATTTCTGTCATTACTTAATTGCCTGAGAGATTTTAAAACATGAATGGATCAGAACTTTCTTTGTCTTAATAAAAATGAGACTGAGATTGTTGTGTTTGGTCGTCCTGGGGATCTAAGTGCTTGTGTAGATGCACTTGGTAATTTAGGATTGTATGTTTGTCCATTTACCAGGAATCTCGGTGTAATTTTCGACAGTGCTTTTAAATTTGAAAAACAGATTAGTTCTGTTGTAAGTCAAGCCCTATCTGCCGCGTAAGGAGTTTAAAAGTCTAATTCATGCTTTTATAACATCAAGAGTAGACTATTGTGACTCGTTAAATGTTGGTTTGGATCAGTCATCTCTTCAAAGCTTACAGTTAGTCCAGAATGCAACAGCTCGGATCTTAACTGGGACGAAAAATATGAGCATATTACCCCGGTCTTAGCTTCACTACACTGACTTCCTGTCCGTTTTAGGATCGAGTTCAAGATTTTATTGTTTGTTTTTAAGATTTTAAATGGGTTGGCGCCTGCCAGAGAACGAGTCTTCGAACTAGAGGCTCGCAGTCCGTGATGGACAGATTGTTAACGGCTGGTCTATGTGGTAATACAATCCGCCAGGACATCCAAACGCTCACCTATCATTCGTCAACCTCAAATATGGCTTTTCATCTGAAAGATGTATGTAGTAACAACTTTACATGGCGCTCAATATGATGTTAACCTAGAGAAATGCGCTATTGAAGTGTTTGTGTGGAAGCGTTTGCTGCAGGACAGGCTCGTGCGCTCACGTGCTCTTAAAATCTCCGTCATTTCTGGTCATACAGATAAAAGTAGCCTAATACATCTTTCGAATCTGTAAAGACTCTACGTTTTTGTGTGCACTCAGAATAACAACGAAATGTTGCGCTTTTAAGCAAACAGGATGCGCTTTAGGTCTCATGTGAACTTGAGCGAGAAACTTGAAACTCTGTCTTTGAAAAATGTCTAAAAATAAAAATAGAAGACGTGTGTGTTAGCATGGATGATTTACATGAAATTTAATCTGTGCAACACTGTGCATAATAAGATGGCTTTCAGTTCAATATAATAACAAAAACGAGATTTTGGGTTTTATTCAACTAATAAGGTGGCACGCTGTGATCTGTACTATATTTTACTGTAATTGACAGTTATCGCAAAAAACAACAACACGGGAGTGGAGGGAATGGGAGTCATTCTTCCGGGAGTGGAACGGATTTTCCTCCAGTTTTTCATGGGATTGGGACGGAAGAGATTAAAGTTTGTGATGCATTTTGAAACAGGAGATGAGCCCCTGGTCTAATGCGCCACCTGGCTTGAGAAACCCGTTCTCAAAGACTTACTTTAGTCATTATTTGGGTAGCACACATATTCTGAATGCCTTCGGCAGAATTCAAATGAGCCATTTTAATCTAGATTAATCTAGATTAAAAATTAATCTATGCCCACCTCTATATATATATATATATATATATATATATATATATATACTCACCAGCCACTTTATTAGGTACACCTGTTCAATTGCTTGGTAACACAAATTGATAATCAGCGAATCACATGGCAAATCTTACATCAGATTTGTAAGGTAAATAATTTATAAATCTACACAAACACTAGAGAATACATTGCGATTTCCAAATAAAAGCTCAAACCCGCACTCTGAGTTTACACGTTTTGTCCACATATTCATTTAATTACAGTGACTATAGCATTTCTGTCCTAAAGAAATGGACAAATATTAAATATTAAGTGGACAATTGAATTAAATGGTACTTGGTCAATATTAAACAAGGATTAGATTGCAGTATTGTGTAAAAATAATCACCAGTCCGTCGGCGCCCCCTGCAGGCCTTTGCTGTAATGCGTGATGAACATTAGCTCTATTGTTTATGTATTTTTAACAGATTTGTTCAGTAAAACCATATGATTTCTTGATTTTGAACTAATTATAATTGCATCATTGCTATTATATATGTATTTTAAGTCATTTTAAAAGCTATTGATAACTTACATCTATTTTTATTACCACAAAAAAATTATAATTATAAGGCCTTATGAAATCCGTTTTATTTCCAAATTCATTTTTTTCCATTTTCATTTTTCTATACTCTGTTTTAATTGTTAAATAAAATTGTATTAATCAAAAAGCCTGTCTAATTAATTGAGTTTTACAGTTTTATCTGTACCAAATTCTGTTTTCCATTATTTTCTGGATTCAATTTTAATGGTTCCATATAATCAAAAGCATCTCCAAATGCACATTTTTCACCTAAATCAATTCTGGTAAATAATATTTCTGGTAAATGCTCCTTTAAAAAGTTTTTTGTAATAATAATTGTATTAGTAGACTAGAACACGTGGATATGTTGTCATTCTTACACTATAACATTGAACTTTGATTTCAGTGATTTGGACTATGAGATGGACACTTGCTTCTTGCACTCTGTTGCACTTTACTTTTGCTTTAAAAAAGGATTTCATAGAAATTTGGATTTGATTTAGTTTAATAAAATATTCTTATGTAAAATTGTTGTTTTTTGTTGTTGCGGGAAATTGGTTGTTTAGATTAATCGATTAATCGACAAATTAATCGTTAGATTAATTGAAATAAAAATAGTCGTTCGTGGCAGCCCTAGTTCGATTTGCTGTTTGCATGTGACCATGGAAATTGAAGATTACAGGGTTGGATGAAGCGGCGAACATGTGCTGTTTTCATCATATCTCAGTTTTCCAGCGTTGAAGTTGTTTTTTCTGAAGTCTCTCAGAGCTCATCTCAGTCGGTCTGGAGGAGTTTGAAGGCCTCGCGTCTGTAAATCTTGGCTTATCCATCGTGATGTAACTGCTCTCTCTGCTTTCACCATAATTTCAAGCAAATCAAAGATGCCTGCCATCACTTATTAGAGGGGTTTGTGAAAGTGCTAAAGTGGTCTCTCGGCTGGACACTGTTTATGGCTGGACACTGTTTGTCAGACATGCATTGTGGGGCTCGCTGTTGTCTTTGCCAAGCCGATGATGTGTGCTCGTTCCTCTTGTTTAGATGATATTTACTGTGCTGTAAGGACATTGCACTTCAAAGCTATTGCTGCATTCGCTCTGTATCATTTTAGAAGACATTACATTCAGCCAGTATTGATTATGCATCACTTCAAATGGCTTTTAAAATGTTTTTAGGCTGGAAGTACCTGCATATGTTGAGTTTTAGAGACTAGAAACTAAACAATGAAGAATAGACGAATAAACATGTTCATATATTTTATATATTTTTTTAATATTTGAACATGTTTTGTAATACGCTTTTTTAACCAGTTTAGTAGATACAGTTATAATTTAATTTATATTTTGAAATATCTTTAAGTGCTTTGTCATTTTTATTAGGTTTTTTGTATGTCTTTTTTAAATATTTTAATATTTGTTTTTATATCTGTAATTTGATTTCAGTGTAAAATCAAAATTGACACTATTTACTTGAGTTCATGCTCCTGCTGTTCAGATTTGCATGATAAAAATGACATCTGTGGCAACCTGCAAAACAAACAAACTTAACATTTACGATTGCAGAATTCTAAAGCATCGGTCAATGCGGTCAGAACATTGTGTATTTAATTTCTAACTCGGACTAGAGAAGTTTGGGGCAGAACATGACGCACTGGAGCACAATGCAAAAAGACAGCTTGATGAATGCAAACGACCAGCAGAATAAAACAGTTTGGGTTGTGGGGCATAAATCTTCATGTCATAGCTTGTTTGCAGATGTATTTTTCGGCACAGACAGAAGCCTGTGTTTGCCAGAGACTAACATCTGTCTCTGCATCACAACAACAACATTGGCACATAAGAGGCTGCTGTGCTCGTCTGATGATCGGACCTGTGGCACAGTTTGTCTTCTGAACCGCTGCTTCTCAGTGCAGTCGTGCTGGATTTATGCAGGCTTTAGATGGGGATGACGTGAATATTTAAAGGCCAATCGTGACAGAATGAGTCCACTACTGTACGTTCCTCAAACAAACCTGAATGTCATTCAAATAAATTATACTGCAGACTTCAGCTAATCCAGACTTGATATCAAATTCAACTTGCAGACAAAAAGTGTGAGATCAGATGAAAACAGCATGTTCTCTGCTGCTGCAATTTTCACATTTCCAAATGCCAAAGTCAAAGTCAAACGTAAATGGCAAATCGAACACGTAAGTTTATTTGTCAAACTCATACAGACTAACACATGAGATTTACAACCGCAGACTGAGACGAGATGAGAAAATACAGGAAAGAGCAATCCGTTTCACACAGACAGTGACGAGATTAAATTAAGTTTCCTGCTGTTTCTCCTGAGAAAAGAAAATATGACACCAAAGAGAAATTAAACTAAAGTCAAAATATTGATCCTAAAGGTGCCGCAGAAACACATTCTACAAAAAGTTACTTAATAAAAGATGGTTAACTTTAACTAAGACCAAAAATGTATTTCTTTAAATAAAATAAACTATAAATAAAAATTTAATAAAAACCATGAGTTTTTGAGCACTCCAGGGTGATTATGAACATGAAATTATCCAGCCATGGCTTCCTGTTTCACAGAAATATAAATAGGAGGGAAAACAAAGCCCAAATTCCCTTAATCATCATCACAATGAGAGAATATTTAGAGCTGTTAAACTGGAAAATGGAGGTTTCAAAAAGTATTGAATAAAAGGGTGCCGTTAATTATGGCAAATGTGTTTTAGAAAAATAATTATTTCATAATGATATTTCCTCCCATTTTAAATTATTATGATCCAATGAAAGGTTAGATTTTGAATATTTTTTTTATAAAACATCAAAAGGATTAACAATGCAGATTAATTTTCACAGCCTGTGTGTGTATATTTTTATTGTAATTGCACAAACACATGTATAATTAAAATAAATAATAATTATTTAAAATAAAGGTAAATTAAAATATAAATATTAGGGGGAAAACTTTAGTAAAAGGGGAAAAATGTGTACAACTGAAATAAAAAATAAGCTATATATATACAGTATATATCTCATTCAAAAATAAATGTTTATGTTTACATAAATGTTTACATGTATGTGTATGTACTGTGTATATTTATTAAATATATATAAATACATACATACATGTATATGTTAGATATAAATATTAAATATGTACTGTATATATATATCTAATATAAATTATATACAAATATAAACATATATACATACAAATATTTTTTTTTAGAATATATACATATATGTGTGTATCTCTATATAACTAATAAATATACACAGTACACACATACAGTATATAAACATAAACTTTTAATTTGAATGTGATTAATCACGATGAATCGTTTTGCAGCCCTAATAAAAATGGATTCGGGAAAACAGTGCTTGCTTGTGTGAGATTGCTAAACTATATCATATTATATAAATATGAGATGAAAACCCGTATAGGGTAATTTTTTTGCCTAATATCTTGAATTTGAGGCTCATATAACTGCATTATGTAGGCTCCATCTCACAGTCAGTCGTCCTGCATCGTGTTCATTAGCCACTGCATTCATGTAAGATGAACCTATTACTATTAATGCATCTATTTTATGTTTATGGCACACAACATGTCTATCAATTATTCATCAGTTACAATCGGTCGGTCCGGCACTGGACAGTTACCATCAGAATATAAACCAGCTCTGCTTTGATTTCACGGCGTTGACAGCTCTGAAGTAATTTAACCTTTAGTGTTCCACTGCTCAATATTTCATGATTTTTGTACCTCTTATAAAGCAGAATAACACCAACCCAGCCTTGATCTGTCCCGTTCAGTCGCATGACAGCCATACTCATATTTGTGTTTGAAGAGCGAATCTGATTAACGAAAAATAATATACGACACTGTCAATCTGTCATCATCTGACAATGAACATAGGAGAAATGCCTGTCCTCTTCTGTCAGCTTTGTAAAAGTGTCCCTGAATTTATGATTGAATATCAAAAATATATCAAATAGATACAAAATATATTCAAAAATATAGCCACAAGACTAAAACGTTATATGAGTTAACATCACGTAGTACACACCTATAAAATTATAAAATTACATATTTTATTTACATTTAATAAAAATCTCCCCATATAAATAATAAAAAGATGAATAATTATATATATATATATATATATATATATATATTTATTTGTATTTCTTTAACTTTTTGGTTGTTTTAAAACACACACACACATACATAATTATAATAAATACATTAACTAAATAATTATAAAAAGTTAAAAGTAGTAGTAAAACTGATTTTTTAAAAGCTAAATAGAAATATTAAAAACTAATAAAATTACTAAAACTTAAATATTAAAATAAACTAATATATATATATATATATATATATTATCGGCGTTAACGTGCTGCGTTAACGTGAGACTCTTATAGCGATAAAAAATATCGCCGTTAATCTATTCTCAAAGTTGGGTTGGGAGCCAGTGGTGGTCAGTAACGAAGTAAAACTACTTCGTTACTGTACTTAAGTACATTTTTCAAGTATCTGTACTTTACTGGAGTAGTTTTATTTTGAGTAACTTTTACTTTTACTTTACTACATTCCAAAGCATAAGATCGTACTTTTTACTTCACTACATTTCATAAAACATATCGTTACTCCTTATAATACATCACGTGCTCCGAGACGCAGAAGCGGTGTATGATTCATGAACAAACTGATTCTTTTCAATGAGCAAATCGCAACGATTCATTCACCCGATTGCAGTCTCGGTCGAAAACTCACTGATTCAAATGATCCGTTTAGAGCGAGTCTTCTTCAGTGAACTGAACTCACAAGTAAAGAACCGGGAGATCTCGTGAGCGCGCGCTACTGATGCTGTGAAAAGTATGTTACTAATGTCGAAATTTAGGATTAATTATTGTAACTGAAAATAATATTTAGGTCAAAACTGTCAGTTGTTTGTGAACTAAATCTGCTGTAAAGGGTGATCTATTTAAGCCCACTGAAATGCTTGAATGCAGACAGATCAACATCAGTGTCTCTAACGTTATGTTTTAGGTCAAAAAACAAAACATTAAAATAACACTGATTAAATAAAATAACTCATGCACGTTCATATTCCCCGCTGCTCATGCACGTTCATATTCCCCGCTGCTGTAACGTTAGCAGTTTTATTAAAATGCTATGCATTTAGACCTATGTGACGTCTGTTTTTATATTGTTTATCAACAGCATACATTTTTATATTGTTTAGATCAACTAGCCGAGTATACAGATATGAATGTGTATTCATAACCATACTGAAAATAAGTAAATATTGTTAGCTGATGCTAACTGTCTAGCTAACAAGCTTGCTGGTGCTAAGTTGAGGAAATTTTTAGATATAAAGTCCAAATATCTTTATTCAGCCACCTAGATAGATTCCATCTGAGGGAAAAAGAAAGGATGTGATGTTCAGAACATAGTAACTACAGTAATTATCAGAGTGGGAAGTGATGCCCACCGGGGGCATTTGGCCAGGGGTGTTTTTACACCACAGACAAGGTTTGAGAAGAAAAAAAAATCATTATGAAAATATAATTAGATTTTCCTTAAAATGTTCTTCCTAATTTCAGGCCTAATTCTCATGTCATATATAACTGACATTCTGCAAAACAACAAGTTCAATGTATTCCATATCAACAAAATATATATCTTGACTATATATAGTGGTTATTTTGGGAAAAACCCAGGTATTTTGGGCAGTAGGATTATAAAAATATGTGCTAATATAAAATTAAATAAAGTAGTCTATATAAAATTGCAAAATAAATCTGTCTATCAGTACTTTTTACTTAAGTACATAAAAATTGAGTACTTTTGTACTTTCACTGAGTAAAATTGAAAAAGCAGTACTTTTACTTTTACTGGAGTAATATTTTATTATACGTATCTGTACTTTTACTCAAGTACTTGATCTGTGTACTTTGACCACCACTGTTGGGAGCTGGGTCTATACTACGCAAGCTATGATGACTTTCACCCTGATATTTTAGCGCGGATGTATACCTAGCCGAATTGCACTGTAGGGGGCGAGAACGAGTCTTCGAACTAGAGGCTCGCAGTCCGTGATGGACAGATTGTTAACGGCTGGTCTATGTGGTAATACAATCGGGCAGGACATCCAAACACTCACCTATCATTCATCAACCTCAAATATGGCTTTTCATCTGAAAGATGTATGTAGTAGCAACTTTACATGGCCGCTCAATATGATGTTAACCTAGAGAAATGTGCGCTATTGAAGTGTTTGTGTGGAAGCGCGTTTGCTGCAAGACAGGCTCCGGTGCGCTCACTTGCTCTTAAAATCTCCGTCATTCTTGGTCATACAGATAAAAGTAGCCTAATACATCTTTCGAATCTGTAAAGACTCTACGTTTATTTGTGTGCACTCAGAATAACAACGAAACGTTGCGCTTTTAAGCAAACAGGATGCGCTTTAGGTCTCATGTGAACTTGAGCGAGAAACTTTGAATCTCGAATATATCTAAAAATACAGTACATAGAAAAATATATCTAGAGTGAAATGTCTAAAAAATTAAAATAGAAGACGTGTGTGTTAGCATGGATGATTTACATGAAATTTAATCTGTGCAACACTGTGCATAATAAGATGGCTTTCAGTTCAATATAATAACAAAAAACGACATTTTGGGTTTTTATTCAACTAATAAGGTGGGCACGCTGTGATCTGTACTATATTTTTACTGTAATTGACAGTTATCGGCAAAAAAATAAAAAAACAACAACACGGGAGTGGGAGGGAATGGGAGTCATTCTTCCGGGAGTGGAACGGAATTTTCCTCCAGTTTTTTCGTGGGATTGGGACGGGAAGAGATTAAAGTTTGTGATGCATTTTGGAAACAGGAGATGAGCCCCTGGTCTAATGCGCCACCTGGCTTGAGAAACCCGTTCTCAAAGACTTACTTTTAGTCGTTATTTTGGGTAGCACACATATTCTGAATGCCTTCGGCAGAATTCAAATGAGCCATTTTAATCTAGATTAATCTAGATTAATTCCAAAATTAATCTAGATTAATCTAGATTAAAAAAATTAATCTATGCCCACCACTAATATATATATATCATGGAATATATAAAAAATGCAGTGACTAAAATAAACACATACATTTTACAATAAAATGCTAATTAAATCATTAATATAATGTACAAATAATTATTATTATATATGGGTACATAGATATATAGATTATTAATGATTATTATTATTATTAAATATTTATTTTGTGTTATTTTTTCTTATTCTTGTTATTTTTATTTCTTATGTGTGTGTCGCTGAAGTGACGATCCAATGCCGTACCAAAATTGCTAACTATATTCCTTAAATGTATTTATATGAAAGATCTGTCTTACGGCTATAAACAAACCCATGTGAACCGCTGTCACCTGAACCTCGTCCTGATTGAGCAAAGGAAGCGTCTCACTTGCCTTCTCTCCCAGAAGCGTGTCAGTTCTTAATATAACCGGCAGCAGAAGTGAGTTGTGATCGGGTTGACCGAGTGTCAGAGCCGCAGGTGAAGTAAAGCTGCTCTAAACATCTCAGCATCTGCGTGAGAATTAGCCCACGCCACAGTTTATTTCACAGATCTGGAGCTACGTAAAGGAGGTGATAAGTACGTCTGTGGGGCTTTAAACAGCAGACAGTCGCAGGTTCTGGAATAAGAGTAATGTGAATGCAGGGTTTAGCAGGTCATCTCAGTGATGTTAATTGAGCTTGAGTGTTTTGTTTGATATTCATATGAGACAAACAGTGTGATGTGTTACTTTAATATTACTTGTATTCTATTATAGTATTTATTCATAATTTGAATTATCTTTTATTTTTATATTTAAAGTTTTAGTAATTGTGCTTTGTCATTTCTATAATTATTTTTGTATTTTGTTTTGTAAAACCTGTTTAGTTTTAATGTATTTTTATTAGATTTTTAGTAATTGTAGCAGTTTAATTCTAATATTCATTTCAACTTGATTTCAATAATTAATTTTAATTACTAAATAAATGCAAATTATATACACTATATTGTCAAAAGTATTGGGTGTAGAAAACCCTTCTCATGAAAGGTTTGACTACTTTAGTAATTTCCATGAGTACAAATCTTAATGTTTAAGCATATAATGATATTCTAGGGAACTGTGTGCTTATTATTTTATAGCAACAGTTTGGACAGAACCCTTTTCTATTCTAACATGACAGTGTCTCTGTGTATAAGACAAGAATCAAAGAGAAATGATGATTCAGTCAGTGTGGAAGAACTTGACTGGTCTGCAGAAAGACAGCTGAACACATCTGGTGTGACTTTAAATGCAGACCGTGAGCCAAAAATTCAGCACCAAACACCAATTAGTTTAATGGTTTTGTTTCATATTTGTTTATTTATTTCAGTTAGTTGCCACATACAAAAAAGGTTTATTTAATTTCACTTTAAGTAGTGAACAAGATTTTAGTTTTAAATCACGTTAATAACACTGTGGTGAGTACAAAGTATCGCAATTTGCAAGAGATGCATTTCATCTTCTTTTGATTACAATCTCTTGTCTTTTCCTTGAATTATGTGTTGTTTTATGGAACAGTGTGTAATTATTTGCCGATGTATTATTTGCAGCCAGAGAAAACCTCTCATATTTATGTCTCTCTATTAAATTGGATGGGTTCGTAAATGAATACTTACTTACTTACATTTTGCTTACTGCTTACTGGACAATATATGCTATATAGACTTTATTTAAACATAGTATGTGAAAATGTATATTTTCTGATGTTTAAAGTAGCCAAACTTATGTAGTTTTGTGTGTGTGTGTGTGTGTGCGCGCGTGTGTGCGTGCGTGTGTGTTTCAGGCTGGGGTTCGTGGGCTGATTTCCACCCTCTG
Source organism: Gymnocypris eckloni scoliostomus (assembly GCA_027564155.1). Taxonomy (NCBI): domain Eukaryota; kingdom Metazoa; phylum Chordata; class Actinopteri; order Cypriniformes; family Cyprinidae; genus Gymnocypris; species Gymnocypris eckloni. The sequence continues at coordinate 20,253,873 of CM050435.1, forward strand.
GTGTCTCTGGGCAGTCTGCTGGATGATCAGCACTGGCATCACGTCAGCGTGGAGCGAGTTCGAGGACTCGTGAACTTCACTGTGGACAAAAACACCCAGCAGTTCCAGCTTCCCGAGTCCTGGAGTCACTCTGAGATAAACGAGGTGAGCTGCTAACGACCTCCTGCTCAATTAGTCCAGTAAAGCATTTCAAACATGTGACTTATACAAACAACATAAATCAGCTAGAATGGAAATGTCTGTGCGTAATTAGATTTCACTTTCTGAGTCTTTCACTTTGTTGTGAGACACTGTTCGTTTATATTGATATTAACACTTATACCTTATATTACAGTAAACTAGAAAAGCATCACAATACAAGGCAAGTTTATTTATATAGAACATTTCATGCACAATAGTAATTCATAGTGCTTTACATACAAATTATTACAAAAATAATAGTCTAAAATAAAAATAAAAATAATAATAATAATAACAATATTTTAAAAGTAATGTTGAATTCACAGGGCTCTAGACTCATTCTTCCCACTGGTCAATCTTTTCGACTAACTTTATCAGTTTGTCGGGAGCACAATATTTGGTCGCTATTCTTTTATTTATTTTTTTTCTACGTGGGATTAATCAATGCATGCTGATGAACTTTTATAGCTATATGTTAACGAGTGTTCTAATGAGTGTATTATTTGTGATTAAAATTTTGCGAACAGGAATTCCTCTTTTACTATGTTATAAGCCAAGCTTTGTGTGCTTTCACTTTCACTTTCACTTTCGAATTCACGATCTTGGTGTCACATTTTACAAGAAAATATAATTGTCTGTTTTGTATCTTATATCTATACACATTTCACTTTTTAAGACTAAAATAAAACATGGATTCATTCTTATTCTTAATTATAAAGAGCAACAATAATAAAACATTAGAATATAATGACAAACTAGTTTACATAACGTTTATTAACAAAAGCAAATAAGACTATGGTATAGACACATCATATGCTGTATTATATACCAACTATTAAATTACAGAATGCTAGCAAACACTGAGGAATAAAATAAATAAATAAATAAATAAGGAAAGCCTCCATAGCATAACGTGTGGTAAACAGCAAAGATAAAAAGCTTTTTAAAATGAAAAGTAAAACTAAACTGTCTGTCGGTGACTTGCATGTTTTTCCCCACAAGAATACCAACATGTTCACCATCTCTGGTTTAAGAAGCGGTCTTTTATTTTACTTTAGTGTGAAAACCAAATCCTCCGTCAGCCATCGTTTCCTCAATATTCGATTCATTTTTTGCCACGTGCTGCGCGCACCTTCACACTCATGCTAACGCGGTGAGTAGCCTGTAAACCAGGCTCTACACCTGAAGCGCTCGCACTGAAAGCACCTCTGTCACACTCTTCATGTAATCAGTGAAATCTGACTCCTGCTACACTGTATGTGCCGCGGCTCTTCAACGCTCGCTGTATGGAGAAGTGCAGACCATACACTCGCACAAATGTAACCACGTCAAATTTGAACTCGCCCATTCTCAAAGAAATTGCACAAATACGACCATTTTGGTCACAGTCTAGAGCCCTGATTCATATGCTGTATATTTGTGGAAATAATTAAAGTAAAAATAAGTAAAAAAAAAGGTGCATAAAAGATTCAAAAGCAATAATAGTAAATAATATTAATATTTAATTCATTAATAAAATCATAATGTGATAGTTATATCTAATAATATTAACAACATTAATTCATACTGTATATAGTTGTGTGTTTGGATATATAGACAAGGTAACTAAGTGATTGTTTTCCAAGTTAACATGTTAAATAGTACATTGAAATATATTTTAAAAATGCTATTTAATAATAATATTAATTAATAATATTTTAAGATTTAAAAAAAGATATACTAATACAATTTTTCACTGTATTGTAATTTTTATAATATTACAACTGACAGTATTTTATCACCTCATTGCATGTCATTAGTGTAAAGGTAGTTTTTTCATATTTTTACAGACTCATGAACGAGTTTAAATGATTTCCGTACAAATCTTTAGTCTGTGTGATTTCTGACATGAATCTGTTGTTTTTTCACAAGATCAGTTTCGGTGGAACGTCAGCGTCTGGACTCCAGAAATCTCACTCCAGAAGAAACTTCCACGGCTGCTTGGAAAACGTGCTTTTCAACGACATCAAGGTGATCGATCAAGCCAAAGAGCAGCAGGTCTCCATCACAGTAAGTGTGTGAACACAGTCACGTCTGCAGCTGCTTTATTTGGCCTGTTAGCGATGGTCAATTGTTGGCTGCCTCATTTTTCCATAATGAGAGCTTTGTGTTTCTGTGACCCTTACCATGTTCTCCTCCATTATACAGGGTTTTTCCTTTTTTTACTACCATTGTCTTGGGATTTTGGGGGTTAAACCAATTACCATCCTTTAATTCATTGCCGTAATGGCTGTGACATTGGTTTCAAGATAATAGCCAGGAGAGAAAATGCATAATTTATAAAGCAGACGTCATTGCTGCGGCTCTTCACGATCACAATGCAGCTTGCATTAGAAACGCTCTCGGTTTTACTGCAGTATGTGTGTAGGTAGGCAGAGTTGGGCATAACGCATTACACAGTAATTACACAGTAACGCATTACACAGTAATTACACAGTAATGCATTACACAGTAATTACACAGTAACGCATTACACAGTAATTACACAGTAACGCATTACACAGTAATTACACAGTAACACATTACACAGTAATTACACAGTAACACATTACACAGTAATTACACAGTAACACATTACACAGTAATTACACAGTAACGCATTACACAGTAATTACACAGTAACACATTACACAGTAATTACACAGTAACTCATTACACAGTAATTACACAGTAACACATTACACAGTAATTACACAGTAACACATTACACAGTAATTACACAGTAACGCATTACACAGTAATTACACAGTAACGCATTACACAGTAATGCAAATTCAAATTACTTTTCCTGGTAGCAGTAATTTAATGCGTTACATTTTAAATGTATGTAATTTGATTACAGAGACTAATGTCAATACAATGATGTTATTTAAGTTACAAATGCATGTAAAAATATGAAGTAAAATGCATTTTAAAATCATGTTTTGCACATCAGTATGCCCTTTAATAAATCACTGGAGGATCCAAGCTAAAATGCAGTCGAGTTGTACAACATTTAGATGCAATGAAAGGTTGCCTATCATATTTCAAAATGTTGCACTCGACTTCACATATTTTAGTCTGGCCTTATAGTTTGGGAAAAGTCCAACTAGTAAATGTGTAAGTTTATGTCACAATAACACTAATATAGCCTAAATAAAAAATGACTCGTGAATCAGAATAAGATCCTCCACTGGATCGAGCAGCGCGTTTCATCGCATTCTTCTTCTGAAGGAAATCTTCCAAAAATGAAAAAATCTCATTTAAACTTTATAAATAGTACCCTATTTTTCTATTTATTTTACAAAAGCACAATGTTTTGTTGGTGTAGCGAGTGTATAGACCTTTTACAGTTTCAAATGAAGTTTTACTCTTATTTGCATGATCAAAAAGTGATTTTTCAAGTTGCTGTTTTGATACTTGTAATTCTTCAGTCAATATAAAATTACTGAAATAATTACAATATGAGTTTCACTTTGTAGTGTATATTTTAGGTTGAATAACTTGAAAAGTAATGTAAAGTAATTAGTAATCTAAATACTTTTAAAATGCAGTAATCAGTAATGTAATCAAATTACATTTTAAAGAAGTAATTAGTCATTTGTAGTGAACCAATTATTATTTTTTTTTGAGTGACTTACCCAACACTGCTCGTAGGGGAACGTCAGCTTCACATGCACCGAATCCATAGACGTGCCGGTGACCTTTGCCAGTCCTGGAAGTTTCCTTGCTTTGCCGTGGGTCTCCAGTGGAGAAAGCGCGTCGGTCGGTCTGCAGTTCAGGACATGGAACAGAGCAGGCCTGCTGGTGACCTTTGACCTGCAGCATAACGCAGGAACGCTGTGGCTCTATCTGAGCGAGGCCAGAGTGCGACTGCAGATCCATAAGGCCGGCCGGATCGTGACGGACATCACCGCAGGTTCAACTCATGCACTGTGGGATATATATACCATAGTTTCTGTTTATTTGACAGTAAAAGCAGAATCCATCTCTCTTGTGTGTGAAGGTTAAAGCAAAGTTAACATCAATGGCACCTGCTGCTCTGAGCAATGCACTATGTATGAATATTTACATCACAAAGGAACTTTCGGGTTTTATTGATTAACCAAATGAAGGCAGAATAATGAATTACTTTAAATATTAGGTAGCATGCTATAAATGAAGTAGTATGTGAAACAGTATTCATTATGCAAACATAAACATTTCAGTATCTTGATATATTGTTCAGAATTATATTCATCTTAGAAATAAATGTTGATTTTGCATTTCATGTATAATCAATAATATATGTTTTGTCCAAAACTCTTCGCAGTATGATCAAATATGAAGTAAAATATACATTTGAGACACAGTAGACTGTTATTTTAGTATCATTGATAAACAATTTTTTTATATTGTGAATTAGATTTTCTTTTCTTGTTTTCTTTTTAATTTTCATTCAAATGTATTATCTTTGTATTTTGTATAGTTATATGTAGTCTAGTTTTTAGTTTTAGTTATTTTAGTACTTCAAAAAATTTAAACAAAATGAAAATAAACAATTTTGCCTTAAAAACTAGCTGAAATAATATAAAATCAGTTCATATTTATTTTAATATTTTCATTTATTATCACTAACTAAAGCTAAAAAATATATTTAAATCTGTTCTCTAGAGTTGCCATGGAACCATTTCTTATTTTAATTTAGTTAAACTTGAATTACTTAAATAACTTTGGCAAAAACAAAAGTTATAGAATAAATGTAAACTAAAATACACAATAAAAATTGTGTAATTGAAGTTCTAAACTAAAATTGAAACTGTATATTTTATTATCAATAAACTATTATAGCTGTTTATATTTTGAATTGAATTTTTTTTTTTTGATTTTTTTTTTTAAGTTTTGTCCTTTTATCATTAAATATGTAGTTTATATAGTTATAGTCTATATAGTTTTTATTAGTTGTAGTTTATTTCATTTTAGTTATTTTTTCTTAGTTATGTTGCCTTTTGTTTCAGTAAAAAATGCATATTTAATCAATTTTGTGTAAAAATCTGAACTTTTGGCAGTCCAACCCAATATTGTTTTAAGACAGAGTTGCTTTCAGGTTCATTTGACACATTAGAAATAAAGCAAATATCAAATGCATTGCATTGTTGGATACAGTATTAAACAAAGTGTGTTCTAGTTACTGCACATTTTGGCTTGTGTCATCTGTTTATTTTCATGCATACAGAAAACATACATTATATACACAATATACACACTGCAAAAAAACTAGTGTCTCATTCCATATATACTCCAAGTTTAAGGCAGAACTCTGTTCTTGCGGTTAATGTAACATTGATCTCCCTAATGCCTGTTATTTTGCCGGATACACATGCTGGCTCTCTCTCCACAGGTGCTAGTTTAAATGACGGTCAGTGGCACTCGCTGGAGCTGGCTGTCCGTCGAGGGCGTCTCGCAGTCACCCTGGACAAAACCGACAGCTCTACAGCATCCACTTCCTTCCCTGTCGTACCTGACAGCCAGCTATTCTTAGGCGGTAAGAACAACCTTTAGCCATCCATCGGCGTCTGCTAACACAAAGCAACACGCTAGCTCCGAGTAATTTCCCTCTACACAAGCCCAGTCCTTCACATTAATCAATCCGTCGTGTCACTCAACACACAGCTTCCGCTGAGAAAAGCACATTGGTTTAGCTTTCCAGCAGTTTAGGGCTGAAACTCTCGGAGGGTTAATTGCCTTCAGCTCAGTAACTGAGAGAGGGAGAGAGAGAGAGAGAGAGAAAGAGAGAGGGAGAGAGAGAGAGAGAGAGAGAGAGAGAGAGAGAGAGAGAGAGAGAGGAGAGCGAGAGCTGAGAGGGAGAGAGAGAGAGAGAGAGAGAGAGAGAGAGAGAGAGAGAGAGAGAGAGAGAGAGAGCGGGAGAGAGGGAGAGAGAGAGAGAGAGAGAGAGAGCGGGAGAGAGAGAGAGAGAGAGAGAGAGAGAGAGAGAGAGAGAGAGCAGAGAGAGAGAGAGAGAGAGAGAGAGAGAGAGAGAGAGAGAGAGAGAGAGAGAGAGAGAGAGAGAGAGAGAGAGAGAGAGAGAGAGAGACAGACAGAGTAATGCCGTCTGAATGCACTGCTGCAGTGTTTCTGCCCTGAGCTGCAGTAAAGCATGAATCAGATCATCATGCATGATATATATATAAAAAACTGAACATAACTAAAACATATAAAATATATAACTGAAATAAACTCTATAAACCGTATTTCCAATGGTAACATTTAACGTTTAAATAAAATAAACATTAACTGAAATAAAATAAAATAAAATTAACTATAAAAAACCTTAAATGCATTGTATTTTAGCAAGTTGCCATGGCAACATTTATCATTTTCCTTAACTACTTAAATACTTGTACTTAAATAACTAAAACTGAAATAGTGTAAAATAAACTATAAAAAGTATGATAATGTATTTCAGCTAAATAAATACAAATTAATAAAGAAATATGTAGACATTGTATTTTTATTGAGCATAATGCTAATTATTTTTCAGTTAACTTAAACAAAAAAAACAATAAAATAAACAATTTTGTTACTCATAAACATGAACTGAAAAAACTATAAAAAACTCAATACTATTTATTTCAGCTAGTTGCCAAGGCAACATTTCTCATTTCCATTTAGTTCAACTTGATGAACTAAAATAAGTACAAATATAACAGTGTAAAATAAACATTACCTGAAATAAATAAACTATATATATATATATATATATATAATTCAGCAAATAAATAACTAAGTACTTTACTAAAACTAAACATTAACTAAAATAATGAAAATAGAAAAATGAATAACTTCAAAATATCTATAAAAACTCTGCTACAACATGAATTTTACAGTAAATTACACTGCCATAGCTTGAACGTGTTATTTTGTCTGCAGGATGTCCGGACACAGAAGACGGAAGCGGCTGCAGAAACCCGTTCAGTGTTTTCCAAGGATGCATGCGTCTCATCCGGATGGACGACGCTTTAGTGGATCTCATCCGAGTGCAGCAGAGGTTGTTTGGGAATTTTAGCGATCTGCAGATGGACATGTGTGGGATCGTCGACAGGTAAGCAATTATGCTTTTATGTGAACTCGCAAAATGTTCTGCTTTCCGTTTTCATCCTCGCTAAATATATGTGTTCAGCTTGATTATGTAAATACAGAGATTAATTAGCCAGAGAAATGGCATTGAATACTCATTTGCTGAAAGACGCAGATGATGAGCCTCGGGGAGAAACTGCCCTCGTTTAAATATTTATCCATCTGATCGATCGCACTTTTTGCTTTGTTATAAATGCAACTTTTGTTCACAGTTTAGTTCAAAAGGGCATGCGGCATGAACTGTTTTTACAGTTATAGGGGATATCCAGTTTCCAGTATTGGATATTTAATTGTGCATGCTTATGTCTCCTATCTTTACACTTAGATCACCTTTTTTATCATGAAAAACTAACTAAAAGTTAACTTTTTGGTAAATGTAATTATTTTAACAATGAAAAAAAACTAAATTATTTTAACATTTAAACAAATGTATATTTATCAAGTATAAGAATTAATGTTTTGTACATTATAATGTATGCATTGCATTTAAAAATATAGTTTTGTTTTCAAATTTAGTTTTGGATTATTTTATTTTTTAAGCATTAAGACTGAAATGGTATTGTCTTTTGGATTAAATTGCATTTTAAATTAGCTTTTAAATATTTACACAATGGTAATTCACAGTGCTTCGCATAAAGCACTTTTAAAAGAATCATAAAATAATCGAAACATTTATTCTAAGTTTTACATTTATTAAAAACTGTATATTTTCCATTGACTAGGCTGTCTGTAGATTTTGGCTAAAAGAGGATGTTTTACTGTTCTGCCAAATCAACGTTGTTATCAAATACTGGCCTGGCTAGTATGTAACTAGTATGCAGTATGTTTACTGTACACATTATGCAAACTCTCTGCCAAAGATGAGATATTTTCACTCAAAACTGGACTGTATTCACTGGCCATCGCTGTCGTTGCACACGGTTTCACGTGCTGTTTGAATGAATAGTAGCTTGGTTTTAGTATATACTGCAGGATTGATTGTGATTGTGTTTCTGTCCTGTTGACCTCTGTCAGTGAATGTTTGCTTCATTTGGCTCGATGCAGAAATTGCTTTCCTTTGCTTTGAGACTGCCGTGAATCTCCTGAAGACAAAGCTGTTTTTGTGACAGAGCGATTTCTCTTTTCTGTGTGTTTGATGGGTGCTAAATGCGCCGCTGTGACCGAGCGTTCAGAGTGAAGGAGAAGCTGTGGCGCACACACTCGCGTCTCAAGGGAATATTGTTTTTGGTGACACATGCAGATGTGGAGGTGTTGTCTCTGTATACATTCTGAAAGGTCCCGCTTCCGTCTGTCATACTGAAGACTTCTGGGATTGCTGTTTGTTTGTTTAAACGGTTTATTGTGTTTTTAGAGATGTTTGCAAAGCTATTGCAGCACAGAGTTAGTGATCATTCTGCATTGTCTGTGGCATGAATATCTCAAATTGCATGGCTTGTTAAGGAGAATTGTTCTTTTACATTTCTTTTCTTTTACATTTCTAACATTTGTTTTCTTATTTAAAAATATTACACATTATTTTTAATTTGAAAAATATTTTTATTATTTAAACTAATAAAAGTTTATTTAAAAAATATTACTTTTTATTTTATTTAGTTTTAAAATATTACAATATTTTGTTCATTTATATATCACACTTAGATCACCTTTGTTTTTGTGAAAACACAAATGTTAAATTAATAACACAAGTAAATTTTTGACATGTAAACAAATGTATATTTAACAGTTCTCAGATTAAATATCCATTTTTCATACTCTACACTGTAAAAAATAAAGTTTTAAGTAAAAAAGTAAATAAAGATGATTTGTGTATATTTTACAAGAAAATATTATAATATTATTTCAGTCTCTCTACTTTGTTTATTTAATTAGTGTGTTGCTCTTTCTTTGCAAGTAATTGTGAAATTTCTGGCAGGCTTTCAGTGTACATTATAATGTTACATTTTAAAAGATTGATTTTTGTTTTTTAATGTTTAATTTTTTTTAATCATGTGGAATTTGTTTGTTTTTGTCATTTTTAGTATTTTGTGTTTTTGTTTATTTAATTTTCAGTTTTTATACAGTTATATTAGATTTATTTGTAGTTATTTTAGTACATCAAGTGAAAATAAATTGAAATACAATATGTTGCAACTGAATTTTGAACATTTATTTTGAAATTTGTAAAGTAGATTTTTATTTTATTTCAAGTAACAATTTTTTTAAATCGTTTTAAGTTTAGTTTTCTTTAACTGTACTAACCCTGGTGCGGTTATAACAAACAGTATATTATCGCTCGGTAATTATCGCTCTTGATGTGAACAGGATGCACTCGATCATTGAATGCGTGTTCTTTAACGCTGTGAAAACAGCATGTGTAAGTCATGCCGACACTTGTGCTAATGCAGTTTAGCACATCAAGCGCTGGCGTCACTTTCACACTCGTCCGGTGGCTTGAATGGAGCTCTCGGTTCTCATTAGTGCACACAGTATTATTGAGTCCGCAGGCATGAGGTGAGGGAGACCACGAGTGACGTTCCTCTCACTCCTTGCAGAAACAGCAGCTCCACTGCGAGGGTTATTACCTCTGCTAAAGGCCTGTAGGTTGAGCTCAAATAACATTGCTGCCCATAACTAAGAAATATGGGATGGAAGTGGCTCTTATTGGCTTTACATGTGCCCCATGTGAACCCACGGACCCTGTGCAAAATGAGTGTGGACCAGAGCGAAGCTGAGTGCCTTTATTAACCCCACATCAAAGATAATATGAGCTGATGTGTACTGCTGTCGTTGAGCTTGTAATGATTTCTAGTACAAAACGACTAACACATGAGTTCACTCTCATGCTGCTCTTACTATTTCAGTAGTATCACATTTATTATCGCAGATGAATCACCTTCCTCTGAATCTGTGTATTAAATGCCGCTCCATTTGAAAGCAGATGATGGAGATTTACCACTAATCACAGAACCGGCTTTATTGACGAGATGCGCATGATCATTGTGTTCGATATATCACCCAGCCCTAGTATATAGTATGAACACTGTGTACAGTATGCTCATTCATTTGTATGCATTGATACTGTATGCAATGCACTAGACTTGACCTGCCATCTCTAGTATGATAAATGAATGATTAATAAAATAACATCTGAATAATTCATTAGCATTTGAAGCCTTTTGAATTTAACTGAAATTTCAACTTCAAAGAACAACTTAATATAGGCTTAGTGAAATAAGTCATGTATTTAATTATTTATTTATTTGTAAAAAAAAAATATATCATTTTTTCACTGACTGTGCACAATTATATAGTGGCTGAATTTTTTAATCATCAGAACAGTCTTGAAATGATAATGACTTGTTCTAAAAAAATTGTGCAGAAAATAGTACTTAAAATAAAACAAATAACTATTTTATTTTCAGAAAATATTAATCATTGAAGCATCTGAAGCCTTTTGAATTGAACACAGAATGTCTGCTTCAAAGTACATGATATCTACAACCAAATATATTGGATGTATCGGGATAAATCATTTATTTATTATATATTATATATTTTACTCTCCTAAATATAAGCAATTATTTTGTATGTTGCATTCTATTGTTTGAATTTAGCATTGATTTTTATCATGCTGTCCTTGACCCATCAGAACAAACTTGATAAATGAATAATTAATAAAATATAACAATATACCTGTTTTACTTTCATAATATATTGATATTGAAGCATCTGAAGTCTATTGAATTACACCACAGGTTTCTGCTTCAAATCACATGAAGCACTATGTATTAGGATTATTAATTAATTTATTTAACTTTTTCAGCTATGTACAATTATATAGTCAGATTTATTATTTGTATTTAGCATTGATTTTTATCCTGGTGTTCACGATTCATGAACCATCAGAGCAGACTGGAAATTAAAATAAAACATTCAAAAAAATTGCACAAAAATAGGATTCAAAACATAAAATAACCGTATTTCTAAGAAGATGTAATTTACAGCTTTTGTTTTATATTTTATTTTCATAAACTAGTTTTCCGTATGGATCCGCTGTTGAGTTTTGTGGTGTAAGGCCGGCACCCTGAGGAAGTTGTTTTGTTTTGCAGTGATGCGGGAGGGGTGCTGTGTGATGTAGTGCTCACTTTGACTAAAAGCGCTGAGTATGTGTTATTGTAAAGGTGAATAATGGACAGAATAAAGAGGAGTTTCTGCGCTGTCGACACTTTCACTGAATCTCAGACTCGCACTCCTCCTCACCTCACTGAAATACAGCGGCTCTGTGGAGGATCATTACCAGTGCTGACAGGAAGTCCCGCCCATCAGTTTAAACAGCCAATCGTATTATTGATTTGAGGGTTTCCTACAGAAACTTATAAGACCTGTTTTTATTCTGTCACCTTAAGAAGTGCATAGCCACAAAAGAAACGAAACAAAAGAGGTAGTGAATGTGAAGTGCTGCTATTTATCATGCACACTGTTGAATCGCATCCATTCATATCCTCTCACCGCGGTAAAAGACCCCCATGCTCGTGTTTTGTGTTTATGCAGAACTGCCTCTTTATTCCAGCAAATACAGCACTGCACGGGTTTGAGTCGCTCGTCCCCTTCTGCTATGTTTCCTGCTCTGCTGCCTCACTTATCATCCACCTGTCCTGCAATAATTCTCATTTTGCATTTTACTAGTGCACTTGTATTCCACCTCATTGTTGTAGTGTCACCACTACATTTGTATTCATCCAGCAGGGTTTCCCTGAGTTGAAAATATTTGGTTTTAAGAAATTCATATTTCTATTCAGCAAGGATGCATTCGATTGATCAAAAGTGACAGTAAAGACAAACATAGCGTTACAAAAGATTTCTATTTCAAATAACTGCTGTTCTTTTGAACTTTCTATTCATCAAAGAGTCACGGGAAATAAAATGTATCGGTTTCCTCAAAACTATCTGGCAGCACAACTGTTTTCATCATTGATAATAATCAGAAATGTTTCGTGAACAGCAAATCAGCATATTAGAATGATTTCTGAAGGATCACGTGACACTGAAGACTGGAGTAATGATGCTGAAAATTCAGCTGCGCATCACAGAAATAAATGACATTTTACAATATATTCTAATAGAACACAGTTCTTTTAAATTGTAATAATGTTTCACAATATTACTGTTCTTACTGTAAACTGGTGAGAAGAGATTCAAAAACATGAAATGTTAAAACATCTACACATATATATATATATATATATATATATATATATATATTATATACACTATATTGCCAAAAGTATTGGGTCACCGACTTCTAATGAAAGGTTTGACTACTTTAATAATTTCCATGAGTACAAATGTTAATGTTTAAGCATATAATGATATTCTAGGGAATTGAATGATATATAATGATATTCTAGGGGATATTCTAGTGTGCTTCTAATTCTATAGCTGATTTGAAAGAGCCATGGGCATGAATTCTCTCAACGGTTTTGTTGAACCTTAAGCAGGTGCTAATGGCGCCGGAGCAGTGCTGCGTCATGAGTCTTTACAGTAAATTAAGTCTTTGTCATTCTTTTCAGCACAAACACGCCTCCTTTGTATGCAAATGAGTCTTGTGCCGTATTTACTAAAGTCAGCGTTATTTGCCTGCTGCAATTAACATTGTGCTTTTAGCAGCCACCTAAAGCAAGAATTAGAATTTGATTTGATGTTTTATGCACTTTGCATTAATCATGGCAGCAGTAATTAATTAAACAATGATCAAACGTTCTTATCCAAACATGCAGTAAAGTTCATCATGCTTTCTGCATTTTAAAGAGTCTGAATCGCTGCTGTACTGTCACAGTAAAATAGATAGATTGTGGAATTCAGAGCTGATCCACAAGATAGGAGATTGCTTTAGGTTTCTTTGTCTCGTTAGTTATTTTGGAAGTTTAGAATTGACAGTATTACCAACTTCAGCTTTAAAGGAATAATTCTCTGTAAAATTAACTTTAGCTGAAAAAGTCCTCACCCTCAGGCCATTCAAGATGTAGATGAGTTTGAGATGAGATGAGAAATGTATCATTCCATCACTTGCTCTGCAGTGGATCCTCTGCAGTGAATGGGTGCCGTCAGAATGAACAGCTGATAAAAAATCACAAAAATCTACAAGTAATCCACACCACTCCAGTCCAACAATTAATATCTTGAAAAGACAAAAATTGTGTGTTTGTTAGAAACAAATCCATCATTAAGATGTTTTTAACTTCAAACCATAATCCATAATATTGCTTTTAACACTGAAAAAAGTAATCAAGTCTGAATCAGGAGATAAATATGCACAGATCAAGCACCTACAAGCCAGAACAGCTCTAAACAATAATTTAGATGAATTTTGATTTGAGAAAACAACATGGACTATTTCACTGGTGGAAGCATTATTATGGATCATGGATACATATTTTGGCCAGAAGTGTTGTTAAAAATCTTAATGATGAATTTGTCTCTTTCAAACACGCAGTTTTTAACTTTGACACATGTTATTAGATGGACTGGAGTGGTATGGATTATTGTGATGTTTTTATCAGCTGTTTGGACTCTCATTCTGACGGCACCCATTCACTGCAGAGAATCCATTGCTGAGCAAGTGATGGAATGCTACATTTCTCCAAATCTGATTCAGAAACAGACTCATCTACATCTTGGATTGCCGGAAGGTGAGCACATTTTCAGCAAATGTTAAATTTGAGGTAAACTATTCCTTTAAAGAGCACACTTTCAATGCTGGGGAGTTGAAGCATTGCATGTTTGCATCTCTCTTCCCACTGTTTTCTGCTGATGAGGTCGGCTGAAGGTTGCATCATTGGCCTGGCTTCTGTCCGTCCTAATTTCCTCCGCTTGACCTTTGACCACCAGGCTGAAGGTGCGAGTCTGTTTCTTTCCAGCTCCTGTCAGGTTTCCCCTGCGGCTGAGGAAACACATCAAGCAGCGGCGTTGAGGTGCGTGCTTTTTCCCCGCACCTGCTGCACTTGTCTTTCAAGCGGTGACTTCAGCTCAGCGGGCCACCATTGGTTGTCACCTCTTTGTGATTAGGGTCACACCGCGCGACCTTTGGCTGCTGTCGAGGAGCGTTGAGTATCGGTGGAGGGATGAGAAGGGCAGCACGGGGCATGTGCGTTTCGACACTGTCAAGCTGCTGCTCAGAGCCGCTGTAGCATTTGTTCTCAGAACTCGCTGTCCTCGCACACATTCTACTTGAATAGATTTATTTTCTGTTCTATCCTGAAGCAGAGGCGGTTTTCTGTCTGAGGCAGTTTTTATGTTTGATTTTATTATTCACGAGACGAGCACCGCATTGAAATTCCTCTGATTTTCTTCACCACAAAACATGCTGACTCCTTTAGAACTATGTTTTGTAAGTAATTTTAGTCGTTTCAGGAAATAGATGTTTTTTGAAAATATCCCATTGATATACATTTATAGAATGTTTGAGATTCAAAATGTAACTGACAGCGATGACGTCACTGTGGTAATTTGAATTCTGTTTGGGTTTCTTTCTTGCATGTTTCTAGCTTCTGCATTAGAAAAGCTATCATAATTCATATGCATGTTATTGAATTGGAATTGGCATTCTCTTTGCAGAAGATGGAATGCAGAACACAGACATCTTGAGTTAAACTGTTTAGCTTTAAGTTTCTACACTTATACTAGTAGTTGTGTTTTGTTGTCAGGTTCAGACAGGATTTGTTTTTTCAGTGACATCTTGATCTTGTTTCTCATATTTCTGTGTCATCTCCAGTTTCCCAGTTGATGTGTCCTTCAGGCTGAGATGCTAGTGGAATATTATTCTCCCACGTCAACCCATATTCATTAGCAGAGACCTCATTTCTTAAAAAACAACTGTCCATTTTTTAACTGTCCAAGTCAACATGGATTAAAATTTGGCCCTGTTTACTTTATTTAGACATGATGCTGGTCTTATTGTGAAATCAGTGCATGTTATTCTAAAAATAATGTTTGCCTTCATAATCTTTCATGAAAATGTAATAGCTTGCTCTAACACATTTTGTTTGTGTACTTGTTTCTCTCCTAAGCATCGTAGAGAACTTAAAAATGGTCATGTAAAACGTTTTGCACTGCAGTAAACCCTGACTAACATTACACTTCCATTCAAAAATAAATTCATATTTTTATTCCGCTGGGATGTATTAAATTGATTGGAAGTGACAGCACAGACAATTATTATGTTGCTAAAGATTTCTATTTCAAATAAATGCTGTTTTTAAACGTTCTATTCCAAAAATTCTGAAAAATAAAATGTAGCATGGTTTCCACAGAAATATGAAACAGATTTTAACATTGACAATAATCGGAAATGTTTCTTGAACAGCAAATCAGCATATTATAATGATTTCTGAACGATCAGTGACACTGAAGACTATGAAGATAGTCCCATAAAAAACAGTTATTTTAAATCACAATTATATTTCATCATTTTACAGCTTTTTCTGTATTTTTGGTCAAATAAATACAGCATTTGTGAGAAAAAAAACTGTTGAACAGTTGACTATAGTTTCCCATTTAAAGTCTTCATTTATAGACTTTTACATCTTTTGTTTATGATTCGTGTTTATTCATCTCAGCTCGTCTCATCAGAGAAAACACAACCGTTTGGCAAGTCGTGCTTGCGTTTATGCTTTCTGTGTGTTTCTCTCTCGGTGTCTGTGTGTGTCAGTCTGATCATTACTCGCGGTGGCAGATTACAGGAGAACAGAGGAGTCTGTGTGAAGCGACCGCCTCGCTTCGCTTGTGTCCCTGCGACAGGCCTGGATCTCTCTGATGGGATAAAGCCGGTAAAGAGACGAGGCTCTCAGTATGATATCAGCGTACCCGAGCCAAAAAAGTGTGGTTTGGTTTTTTCCCTTGGTTTGAAGTGTCGTTGTGAGCGGAATGAAAGACACACTCGATCCTGTTTCCGATTATAAAGCTACAAAGCGTGAGAGCAGAGCATGTGTCTGTCCTGACCACCGAAAGCACAAAGAGCGTTTGAATGGATCATCTTAGACTATCATTGTGGTCACAAATGGAAATCTGGTGAAAGATGTGGACTGTAAAGCAAGCGCTGGTAAAGCGAGCATGCAGATCATCCCGTGAGAGTTGAGAGAGGCTGAGAATCGTTTTTTGGGCTCAGACAAGGGCATTGTGAGATGACTAGAAAGGATTCGCTTTACAGAGAGAAATTGGAAGGTGTTTGTGGTCTAAGCGGCTGCTTTGAGTCTCTCGGTTAACCTTGCTTTGCTCTCAGCAAAACTTTATAGCTTCTAAATCAAGGCTTCGTGGCATAAATGATTATTAGTGGTGTTTGCTAAGTCAATCTTGAGGTTAATGGTGTGATGAAACCTCTAACACAAAGTATTAAAGTTCAGCGTGTGCGTCGTCCTGCGGCGTTTGTGCAGGAACCAGTCCTCAAATCAGCACTGTTGTTATTTCAGGAAGTCATCAAACATGTTAGTCGAGGGTTTTTGCACCAAAAACATATATAAGATTACATAAACCCTGCAAAATGTTAATAATTAAAGCATAATAGTTTAATTAATAGCTTTTCAGGGCAGTGCTAAATAAAAAAAGCAACATGCAATTTTTATGATCCCTTGTTTTTTTAATTATTAATACTTTTAAGATTCTGTGCCGTGTATGTGAACTTATGACTAAGTTAAATTTGGCATGCATATTTTTCACCCTCCCTCTGAACTAGTTTTTTGTGCCTTTTATATTTAAGAATTTTGTATGTAAATGAAGTCAGTTACATGTAGAAATACATCACTAAATACATGTTTTTTATTTTTTAGTTAATAGAAATTTGCATGAGTTTATTCCTATTTTTTGATAATTCTATGCTTATTTTTCAGCTTCTCTCTGAATTAAACAGGCTTTTTGCTTCTCTATATTTAAGACGTCCTTATCTACAGCATATGTTATCTACTTCTTCCAAAGTGATGGTTTGTGTGAAATTGAAGTCATTATTTGATTAATTCAGATTTAATATTGAATTGTATACTTTAAAACACAATGATGGTCATTTCTTCTATAAAATAATGTCCTGTTAGTCTAATATGTCCTGTTGCACATCATTTGATTTTGTCTTTTGGGAACACTTTATTTTACGGTGTTCTTGTTGCACATGTTACATGCACTTACTATTATAATAACAATACATTATGCATAATTCCATGTAACTAGCCCTAAACCATACCATCACCCTATCACTAACCCTATAGTAAGTGCATGTAGTTAATTAATATTACTCAGTAGTACTTATATGCATAATTACACTGTAACAAGGACATCTTAAAATAAAGTGTAACCTGTCTTTTTATCTCACAATCTAAAAATAAAAGTCTGAATTGTGAGAGATAAACTCACAATTGAGAGCAATAAGTCAGAATTGTGAGATAAAAATGTTATAATTACCTTTTTCTTTTTTTATTCCATGGTGGAAATAAGCTTCCGTATTGCCTGTGATTTACATGCGACTCTCATACTGTCAGAACTCCTCCTATATGTCACTAAAAGTGTACCGTTAAAAGTCACTGTTTCCCTTTCCAGGATCAGATAAACCAACAGCAAGATTTTCACTCCATGCAAACTGTCTACAAAGGCTGCATGTGTAATGCTGAATGATTGCACTTCTCTGTATCTGATTGTCCTTGAGATCAAACATCATATATGATATTTCATGTCCTGGTTTTTTTCCACCAGATGCTCCCCAAGTCGCTGTGAACATGGAGGGAGATGCTCACAGTCGTGGAGCACATTTCACTGCAACTGTTCTGCCACGGGCTACAGCGGAGCGACCTGCCACAGCTGTAAGAACGCCTCTGAAATACAGACCACTTCCTGCACACACTTCAAACGCTTCCTGTGCACTGATTCCTTCCACACTCAGAGTCAAGGACAGATCAGGAGACAACCGCAGAGAGAATAGTTACTGCTTCCACGTGATGTTCACTAAACTTCACTATTTGACCACTGTTTTTGATAAAACTCAGTTACAGTGATAATCATTTCCTAATTTATGGAATGCAAAATCAACATGCTTCATTCTCTAGATTTTGACATTTTGAATGGAATAACAACATGCATTCATATTCAGATTATGTTTTAATGTTTATTGTGCTTAATCATATTCAAGTACCTACACTGAACTGCATCCATTAGGGCTTTTAGTGCAAAAGTTTGCATATTTGGAGAAATATTGATATATTTACACGTTTACTTAATATTTCCATAATCTCTATTGTATTCCATTGTATTTTTTCTCCAAGGAGCACAATTTAGGATATAATGATATTCTAGGAATTGTGTGCTTCTGATTTTATAGCAACAGTCTGGACAGAACCCTTTTCTTTTCTAACATGACAGTGTCTCTGTGTATAAGACAAGAATCAAAGAGAAATGATGATTCAGTCAGTGTGGAAGAAATTGACTGCTCTGCAGAAAGCAGCTGAACACCTCTGGTGTGACTTTAAATGCAGACCGTGAGCCAAAAATTCAGCACCAAACACCAAAATGATAAACAAAAATGATATAACTGATACGACACATTCCCTGCTTTTAATACCTGAAGAATTCATGCAACAGGACACAGCTGATCACTTAGAACGATCTTTGAAGCAGCTGTTCCAATACTTATGCTCACATCAGATAGGGGGATGAAACTCGAAAAGTGCTGAACTTCTTAGCTGGTAAAGCATCTTGGATCACCCAATAAAAAAAATTAAATGTGAAATTCTGTAGTTTTGTCTCATATTCATATTTTTATTATATTTGTAAATGTCTTGACACCACAACCAACAGAGCAATGTTGTCTTTACTGTTCCAATACTTTTGGAGGGCACTGTATATATATATATATATATATATATATATATATATATATATATATATATACATACATTACAGGTGCATCGCAATAAATTCGAATGTCGTGGAAAAGTTAATTTATTTCAGTAATTCAAATCAAATTGTGAAATTCATGTATTAAATACATTCAGTGCACACAGACTGAAGTAGTTTAAGTCTTTGGTTCTTTTAATTGTGATGATTTTGGCTCACATTTAACAAAAACCCACCAATTCACTATCTCAACAAACTAGAATATGGTGACGTGCCATTCAGCTAATCGACTCAAAACACCTGCAAAGTTTTCCTGAGTCTTCAAAATGGTCTCTCAGTTTGGTTCACAAGGCTACACAATCATGGGGAAGACTGCTGATCTGACAGTTGTCCAGAAGACAATCATTGACACCCTTCACAAGGAGGGTAAGCCACAAACATTCATTGCTAAAGAAGCTGGCTCGCAGCCTTATGAGGATTGTCAAGCAAAATCGATTCAAGAATTTGGGTGAACTTCACAAGGAATGGACAGAGGCTGGGGTCAAGACATCAAGAGCACCACACACTGACGTGTCGAGGAATTTGGCTACAGTTGTCTTCAGAGGCGTCTTACCTGGGCAAAGGAGAAGAACTGGACTGTTGCCCAGTGGTCCAAAGTCCTCTTTTAGATGAGAGCAAGTTTTGTATTTCATTTGGAAACCAAGGTCCTAGAGTCTGGAGGAAGGGTGGAGAAGCTCATAGCCCAAGTTGCTTGAAGTCCAGTGTTACGTTTTCACAGTCTGTGATGATTTGGGGTGCAATGTCATCTGCTGGTGTTGGTCCATTGTGTTTTTTTGAAAACCAACGTCACTGCACCCGTTTACCAAGAAATTTTGGAGCACTTCATGCTTCCTTCTGATGACCAGCTTTTTAAAGATGCTGATTTCATTTTCCAGCAGGGTTTCGCTCCTGCCCACACTGCCAAAAGCACCAAAAGTTGGTTAAATGACCATGGTGTTACTGTGCTTGATTGGCCAGCAAACTCGCCTGACCTGAACCCCACAGAGATACAAGACACAACAATGCAGATGACCTGAAGGCCGCTATCAAAGCAACCTGGTCTTCATTACACCTGAGCAGTGCCACAGGCTGATTACCTCCATGCCACGCCACATTGATGCAGTAATTCATGCAAAAGGAAGCCCAACCAAGTATTGAGTGCATAGAAATGAACATAATTTTCAAAAGCCTGACATTTCTGTTTAAATTCCTGTTAAGATCGTTTTTTATTGATCTTATGTAATATTCAACTTTTCTGAGACATTTAATTTTTTTATGTATTATTATTATCTGTAAGGCATAATCATCCAAATTTCAAGAAATAAAGGCTTGAAATATTTCACTCTATGTGTAATGAATCGGTATGCATGTGTATGGAACAAATACAGTATTTTATTTTTCTTTAGGAAATTCAAATAATAAATGGCGTTTTGACAGTCTTTGATGTAACATGACAGATCGCTGCATAACCTCCTTGGAGAGCCACTTCTTGAAACTTATAAACTCCTCGGAGAGCCACTTCTTGGAGCTTATAACCTCCTTGAAGAGCCACTTCTTGGAGCTTATAACCTCCTTGGAGAGCCACTTCTTGAAACTTATAACCTCCTTGGAGAGCCACTTCTTGGAGCTTATAACCTCCTTGGAGAGCCACTTCTTGAAACTTATAACCTCCTTGGAGAGCCACTTCTTGGAGCTTATAACCTCCTTGAGAGCCACTTCTTGGAGCTTATAAACTCCTTGAGAGCCACTTCTTGGAGCTTATAACCTCCTTGGAGAGCCACTTCTTGGAGCTTATAACCTCCTTGGAGAGCCACTTCTTGGAGCTTATAACCTCCTTGGAGAGCCACTTCTTGGAGCTTATAACCTCCTTGGAGAGCCACTTCTTGGAGCTTATAAACTCCTTGGAGAGCCGACATCAACAACACAGTGTGGGAATAAAATGTCATGTAGCATTTCATTTACCTCAGCAAGTCATCAGTGTCCACAGCTTGTTAGCTCACTAGAGAAATGAAGTCTAGAGAGGAGCATTTCGCCCAATATTACACCATAAACTCATTCTATTTGACTAAACCTGTTAGTCTTAATTATTTAATGTATGTTTAAATTAACCTGTTATGAAACATGCTATGACAGCCAATGTGTAATTTAATATATTTTAACCAATAGCAAATCATTTAAACTTGCATTATGTGCAATTTACATGTTTGCATATAATTTTATTTTTAAAGTTGAGTGTTGATTATCTATTTAAAAATAAATAGTAATTAAATTTAAGTTTGGGTTAAGTTGTTAGGCCTAACCGAAATCCTCGTACCGAACGGTTCAATACAAATACACATATCGTTACACACCTAATATATATATAAATATATAAACATATATACATAAATACATACATAGAAGCAAGAAGCTTCAAGAGTTTACATGCAATTAAATACATGACAGAAACAAATAAACAAAAAAAATCTCAATTTAATTTTTATATACAAGCTCGAAATGCACAGACTCTTATTTTGAAATGTCTAAACTTTACTACTGGCGGCTGCTCATTTAAACAGATAAGGGAGATAAAATAAGCACTTTTACAGCCGTTAACAGCATATTAAACTCCTATTATTAAATATAAACACCTCAAAAATAAGCATTGTCATAATTCATCAACAGTCACCCATACACAATTGTTTGTGATAAATGCATAATATAAATTGATTGCGATCTGCTCTGAAACTGCAATCCTGTAGAGCGTGCAATAGCATGCATGCATATTTATTTATTTAAATCAAAGGCTTTTGAGGTTAAATAATCAAATTAGGCTGTATAGAAATTCATGTTTTTTCATCTGCAAATTTAAGATGTCCTAAAACGATTGTTAAGACATCTTATTATACAATTTAAGATATCTTTAATTTCATAAAAGCATGAACGAATTTTACAGTTTGCACACATCTAATTTTAGTCGCAATTGCAAGTGAAATGCTATCATTCATTGTATAAGTTTGTAGATGTCCTTTTGCAGCCTATAGTAGTTTTAATATATATTGTGTCCTGAAACATACATATTTCTATTGCATATTGAGCACTTTTATCCTAGAACATCAAGCAAAATTGAATTCCTCATGGTATGATGTCTATACGGAAACAATATAAAACATGACGCAAGGTCAGGTACTCATTAGCTTCAGAGCTCCAGCTTTACACGCTCATGGATTTACACAGTCCTCAATGAAGTGAAAAGGTCCGCTTTTGGTGCCGTAAAAGAGAGTGGAACAGATTTGGGCTGAAATGAAGCACACGTCACTCAAATGTTTAATGGCGTCAGCATTTAAGACGTTCACACTTGAGCTGTTTTAAAGGGTGAGCGTTATTGAGAGGGACTTTATAGAGCGGCCTCATAATTAGATCTCACATAAAGCTGCTGTCAATCAGAGGAGCGTTTGAGGTTTAAAAATCAAAGGACATTTCTGCAGCACTGTAGCTGAATATATCTGCACTTTCACTGTTTTATATATATTTATATGGGTTTAATGAGGTTTTGATGTTGACAAAATTGAAATGTAAACTAATTAACGGTTTCTCCAAGTGCTTAGACATATAAATATACATATATGGATATTAAATAAATAAATAGAAAATATAATTTTTATTATTATTATGCTGTGAGGGAAAATAATAATACAAATTGGAGGCAAATATATATTTTTATTACAAATTACAGATTAAAATGACATAGGCTTGTGATCAGGTTATTATTAAGCTTTATTATTTCTCATAATCTTAAATCTGACCATTCAAATCTTCTATCTGTATGTCTTCTATACACTAACATGCAATAGAAACTGATTACTGTTAAGTTTTGCCTTCAGCAAACAAGCAAACAAACAATATTTTTACACAGTATGCAAAAGTGGGTGTTTATATATATATATATATTATTATTTTTGTTTTACTATTCTGGGCTTGCAATCAGGTTGTTATGAAGTTTTATTAGTTCTCTTAATCTCAAATATGTCCATAAAAATAATTATCTTCTGTCTCATGCATTTGAAATATGAAACAGATTGCATATAGATTGTAATTATTTTCCTTGAAAGTGAAACATACAGTAAACCATTTCCTCCCTAAGCACCTTAATAGATAGTTAACTTCCCCCGTTTGCATTACATCATGAATTCAGAGCTATGAAACAGATGCAGATGGTCATAATTAAAGCTGCTTCGTTTGCCTGAGCACGGGCAAAATTGATGGCAGCACACTTCAGATGAAACACTGCCTTCATTTTATAATACAAATACACTGGGAGGTTTAATTTCACAAATATGCCATGCCAAATTAAGTGGACAATATATGATTCCCATCATTTGCCTCTGAATGCAATGCTTGCACAATATTACAAAATATATTATGTGGAAAATTTCTGAAAATGAATGTGAGCCAAAGAGAAAAAGGTTTCAGTAAATTCAAACTTCAATGTAATACAATTAGAACATATAATGTGACCAGTGGCATAATGAAGTGAGTTACAAAACATCCTCCTTCACAGTCTCTTCACACTAATTAGATTTCTGTTAAAAGTTCAAAACAGCACAGATAAGAAAGTGCATCTACATACTCCTTTAAACACTTTACTGGCTCGTGTTTGGTGAGGAATGTTAGCAGATGAACACGAGATCCAGATAATTCTGGAACATTGATTTAGATCAACACATCTGCTTAACCAATCACATCATTCCTTCCAGGTGTGACATCAATAATATCGAGAGCGTCAGAGTGAAAATCTCCTAACACAGCTGTGATGATCAGATCTTTTTTAGCAACAAATCAGTATGAATAACAAACTTAACTACAACTTTCAGTCGCATGCAGTGACATTATAGACAGCTAGAACTAAAACCATTAAAACATTTTTGTTAGTTGAAATAAAATAAACCTTAACTGAAAGAAAATGTTTTATTCTAAACTTTCATTTGTTCACTTGTTTTTAACTTTCATTTTCATTTCAGCTAGATGCAAAAAATGTGTTTTTCATTTTAATTTAGTTTACCTTGTAATAAAATAACTAAAACTGAAAACAATACATTTAAAAACTGTATAGACACATAAAAAACTAAACTAAAACTAAAAAACTAAAACTATAAAAACAAATATTGTTTATAGTATTATAAATATTTAGTTAAATGCTGATCTTTGTCCTCTGTTTTCATTTATTCATATACATATTAAATTTACATTTAGCAGACGCTTTTTTTTGGGGTTGAATGAGTAGATAGAAAATAGAAAAAAGAAACCTAGTTTTTTTAAGAAACAAGTAGATAGAATATAAAAAAAGCTAGTGTTAGTTTTTCAAGAAAAACAGTTAGAGAATAAATATGAACTTGATAGAGGGTCAAGTGTGTGTGTGTGTGTTTTTTTAATTAATGAAGATCAATAGATAAAATTACAAATGATTATAATTCAATGCAAGACACTATAAGCAAAACCATTGTGTTTTCATGCAATTTTTCTGATAAATTTTATTAAAATTTTTTCTTTCCATGCAGACTTCTTTCAGATTACTGGAAAGAAAACATCCACAAAAAAACTTTAGTTTATTTATTTATTTATTACTTTATTGCACTTTATCAATTTGCATCTATAAATTTAGATCATATCTTTGAATTTAACTTTTTCAAAATTAGTTTGCTGTGCCTGCGCCTCCAGAGCGCCCTCCAGAGCCCGCTCCTCGGCACCGTCCTCAAGTGTCCGCACCTCCAGAGCGCACCCAAGTGCCCCCTCCTCCCGAGCGCCAGCCCAAATCAGCCCCAACTTCCCCCAAGGAATTTGTTTTGGGGGTAGAATGGCTCCAGCCGTAGAGGCCGGGGCAGGGGCTGGGGCCACGTCCTCGGAGGCGGACTCGCCACGGCCGCCCCAGTCCCCTGACCCGCCATGCCTGCCCGAGTCCCAGGATCCACCATGGCCCAACCCCCCTCCGCCTTTGGATGGTGTATGGCGCGGGACGTGCCTTTCGGGAGGGGGGAGAAATGTCAGTCTTGTGTCCCCATGTCTTTTCTTTCACATTTTGTGCCCATATTTGGTTAGTTCCTGTTCCTGTCCCCATGTTGTTCTATTAGTATCATTAGTCCCAGCCGTGTTTGATTTTGATTCCAGGTGTGTTTCATTTCCCCCTCGTTAGTTCTGTGTATTTGTAGTGTGTTCTGCCCCTTGTTTCCTGACCGCTGTTAAACGCCATGTGTGATGCCTTTCTGTGTTCCTCTGTTGGTTTCTCTGGTTATTGTGGAATTAAATAAATTATATTTGAAGTAAATGTCATCCCTGAGTTCCTGTGTGTGTCTGTACCTTCGTTTGTTATTATTACATTCTCAGTTTGAAGTATTCTCCTGTGTCTCCTCGTTTCTCCTTGTGTGCGGATCGTGACAGCAGCACTTACATATTCCAAAATGTACATATCTATATTCTTAAGGTTTTTATAGAGGGGTTTGTTTATATAACACTCACCTGATAAATAATTACCATTTTAATCCTAAAACATGGTGAAACTATTATTTTCTGGCTGTTGACAGTATTTCATGATTTATGGAGTGACAAAAATAGAAATCCAAAATCCCCTCTATAAAACTTATAACTATAATATGTCAACAAAATGAAACAAGGATGTTGAACCTGGCTTTATCCAGCGTTCAGATTTATCTTCTGGAAGTGTATGCAAATTAGTGTGTTTTTACTGCATAATGCCACATATTTAAATATAACATTTCAGAAAACTTCTAATACAAAAAAATCTTAATTTACTGTAATTGATCAACTGGGTAAGTATGGTTATATACTATTATTGTGAATGTTTTACTCATTCACCCGTACTATTTTCCTGGAAAGATCATGGCTTCATTTTTCTTGTAGCAGGTTGTAACTAAATATATTTACAAAAAGTCCTGAAGCTTCTCCAGATCATTTAAAGTATCTCAAGTACTGTAATCAAATCCACCTCACCATCCTGTTTAACATGTAATAACATTTTACAGGGTATGAAAACAAAAAGCGGAATTTTAATGTGAGCTGCATTTTCACACGTTGCGTGAACAGATCTCAACTTTATGCATAAACCGAAAGTGTGAACGCGCACTCATTTAAGTACCTTACTGTTATCATCCACAGTGTTCAACGTAAACAGCTTCCCCTCATTATCTCTCCACACTAACCTACTGCTTCTGTGTTTACAGCCATTTACGAAGCGTCGTGTGAGGCGTACAAACACAAAGGAAACACGTCTGGCTTTTACTACATCGACGTGGATGGAAGCGGTCCCATCAAACCTCAACTAATCTACTGCAACATGTCAGGTGAATCTCATGCAGCGAAGCCAAAGTGATTAAATCCCTTTAAACACTCCGTAATTGGGACTTTAATCCACAGCTTTTGATCCTTAACGCACTGTGTCACACCCCGCAGAGGAAGTCAGCTGTGACACTCGCAGGAAAACACACTTTAGAAGAAGCTAACAGATCAACCTTTGAGCGTGTCTGTGTGACGTTCACTCGCACAAATAAAGTTTTGAAAGGGCCTCATGCCACAGAAGAAGCTTTTGAAGTTGAATGGATCTTTAGAAAACCATCACGTCACCTTTGATACATCCTCACTTCTCCTTTGTTAAAGTCCATTATGAAATGCAAATTGACTTTAATAATACACATCGCTAGTCTTATTGTGCATGATTCATCAGTGCAGTTTTATTCTAAAGAACAAGTATTTGTCTTGTTTTTCTTCCTAACCTTCTCTAAAATTACATTTCTTCTTTATGCAATCAGTTCCCCATGGTTAAATACATATATACACATTTTCTCATTCAGTATCCTGTTTCACATCAGTGTTATTTTAGTGTTGTTAATGTACTGTTAATGTATTGCATTTTGAATTAGTTTTAATTTAGAATTTTTTTTCTTTTCATTTTAGTGGGCATGGTCTAAAAATAAAAATTAAAACCTTTTCACTGGCATTTTGTTTAGACAGATATGTATATTGTGATGTATCATAACAAGATTTTCAAAAATATATCGATTAACGCAGAATCATGATACTATCATTATCGTAAACCATGTATCGTGATTATATCGTATCTTGAGGTACCCTGTGATTCTCACCCCTAGTATATTATATTATATACTACTAAATATTACTGTCGTATTTATTAATATTTTAAATTATATATATATATATGGTATTCATATTAAATTTTAATCTAGATTTTAATAATATTAAATATATTTTAATAAAAATATTATATAATTTTGGCATTTTTATTTGTATATACTTTTGTAGTATTAATATATTCAAATAATTTTACAATAGTTTACATTTTAATGTTTTTACGTAATTTTTAAATTTATTCATCTACAGTATCTCACAGAAGTGAGTACACCCCTCACATTTTTGTAAATATTTTATTATATCTTTTCATGAGAAAACACGGAAGAAATGACACTTTGCTACAATGTAAAGTAGTGCGTGTACAGCTTGTATAACGGTGTATATTTGCTGTCCCCTCAAAATAAATCAACACATGGCCATTAATGTCTAAACCGCTGGCCACAAAAGTGAGTACACCCTTAAGTGAAAATGTCAAAATTGGACCCAATTACCCATTTTCTCTCCTTGAGAACTATAACATACCGCTCATGTCCATTGCCGTTCTCATATAGCCTTCACATTATTTCTGATTTGAGTGATCCTTCTCTATCAAGCTGGCTAAATATTAACATGTGAATTCTTGCTAAATATGCAGTTATATTACGTGTCGTTGGCATGAATTGTACTCGCGATGGTGGTGGAGCACTCTTGGAGCAAGTGAAAACCACGACGCTCAGACTTTTAAAAAATCTGCTCTTCGCTCCAGTCAAAATCACTCCGCTCCACTCCGCTCCACTCATATACTCTGATTGTGAGTAACAGTTATTATTATTATTAAGCTCAGCTGAGCTTTATTTGTCACATACACAATTATACAGAGTATAACCAGCAGTGAAATGTGTTCTCTGCATTTAACCCATCCAAGTGCACACACACCTGGAGCAGTGGACAGCCGACACTGCGGCGCCCGGGGAGCTCTTGGGGGTTCGGTGCCTTGCTCGAGGGTCTCACCTCAGTCGTGGACAATTCCTGCCGGAGCCGAGATTCAAACCCACAACCTCTGGTTACAAGTCCAACGCTCTATCCATTAGAGCCACGACTGCCCCTGTCATGACAGATTTATTTCAGAACCAGCCTCTGCAAAAAATGCTTTTCTTAAGATTTTTGTCTTGTTTCCAGCCAAAATATCTAGAAATTCTTAAATCAAGTAGGATTTTCCAGATTATTTTGCTTACCCCATTGGCAGATTATTTTGTTTGTTTCAAGTAAAAACTCACTTAAGTTTGACATGTCTTTACTGAAAACAAGACAATAGTTTTTACTTAAAACTCAATAGTTTTTACAATAGTCCAAAAAATCCTTCTTGATTCAAGAATCTTTAGATGTTTTGGCTGGAAACAAGACAAAAAATCTAAGTAAGAAAAGCATTTTTTGCAGTGTGCACTTTCCAAATAATCTGGGCGCGGGCCAGATATTGTTGCTGGCGGGCCATTTTTGGCCGCCTGTTGCCAACCACTGGTGTAGGCTATAAGAAGATTGCCAAGACCCTGAAACTGAGCTGCAGCACAGTGGCCAAGACCATACAGCGGTTTAACAGGACAGGTTCCACTCAGAACAGGCCTCACCATGGTCGACCAAAGAAGTTGAGTTTCTCGTGCTCAGCGTCATATCCAGAGGTTGTGTTTGGGAAATAGACGTATGAGTGCTGCCAGCATTGCTGCAGAGGTTGAAGGGGTGGGAGGTCAGTCTGTCAGTGCTCAGACCATACGCCACACACTGCATCAAATTGGTCTGCATGACTGTCGTCCCAGAAGGAAGCCTCTTCTAAAAATGATGCACGAGAAAGCCCGCAAACAGTTTGCTGAAGACAAGCAGACGAAGGACATGGATTACTGGAACCATGTCCTGTGGTCTGCTGAGACCAATATCAACTTATTTGGTTCAGATGGTGTCAAGCGTGTGTGACGGCAACCAGGTGAGGAGTACAAAGACAAGTGTGTCTTGCCTACAGTCAAGCATGCTGTGAGAGTGTCATGATCTGGGGCTGCATGAGTTCTGCCGGCACTGGGGTGCTACAATTCATTGAGGGAACCATGAATGCCAACATGTACTGTGACATACTGAAGCAGAGCATGATCCCCTCCCTTCGGAGACTGGGCTGCAGGACAGTATTCCAACATGATAACAACCACTGCCTTGCTAAAGAAGCTGAGGGTAAAGGTGACTGACCGACCAAGCATGTCTCCAGACCTAAACTCTAGTGAGCATCTGTGGGGCATCCTCAAATGGAAGGTGGAGGAGCGCAAGGTCTCTAACATCCACCAGCTCCATGATGTCGTCATGGAGGAGTGGAAGAGGACTCCAGTGGTAACCTTTGAAGCTCTGGTGAACTCCATGCCCAAGAGGGTTAAGCCAGTGCTGGAAAATAATGGTGGCCACACAAAATATTGACACTTTGTGCCCAATTTGGACATTTTCACTTAGGGGTGTACTCCCTTTTGTTGCCAGCAGTTTAGACATTAATGGCTGTGTGTTGAGTTATTTTGAAGGAAAATAAATGTACACTGTTATACAAGCTGTACACGCACTACTTTACATTGTAGCAAAGTGTCATTTATTCAGTGTTGTCACATGAAAAGGTATAATAAAATATTTACAAAAATATGAGGGGTGTACTCACTTCTGTGAGATACTGTATATTTATAAATAGTTTTTTTCTCCAATTAAGGACATTTTATATAAAACATTTATAATAACAATAACTTTACTTAATATCAACAGTTTCACATTTCACACTACATCAGTAAATTTGATTGAAAATGTTATTTCATTATTTCAACATTTTAACAGTAGAATCATTATGAAACATCAATAATTTCTAATACAACTCAAGAACACAATTCAGCCTAAAATGGTTCTATATAACTATTAATAGAACCCAAGAACCTTTATTTTATGATTGTTTAGTATATATCACATGCATTAGTTTTTTGTTTTTTTTTATGAATGTCCTGTGACTTTTTGAAGTTCAAATGACTGTTGCACAGGAGAAATCGAAAGAGCTCTGAGCTAAAACATTGTTCACCGTGTGTCATTTTAGCCTTTTCATCGTTCAAATCCCTCTTTTCCCTGCAGATAAAGCATGGATGGTGATCCAACATAATAACACGGAGCTCACCAAATTAAAAGCGTCCTCTGGGATAAATCAGCATTTAGCCCACTTTAACTATTCCGCCGACGCGGAGCAGATCCAAGAGATAATTACCCAGGCGGAGTACTGCGAGCAGGAGCTCTCCTACCACTGCAAAAAGTCACGGCTCTTGAACACACCAGGTAAGCCCTTTTTATTAGGAATATCGATCGCCCCCTCCCTATGAAAGGTCAGGCTTATTAAAACCTCGCTCCATCTGCAGAAGCATGATGCTTAAGCAAACAACTCAAATTGATTGTTATGCTCTTGGTTACGGACAGCTCAGTTATTTCTCCGCTTTTTTTCAGTTTAATTAATTGAAAGTCACCTTTAGGGTGGATTATTCATATGCAGTTGCACCTTTAAAGAGCTTTTACCGTGTTTGTTTGTGTGGGTTTGTCATGTGCGGTTTGGTTCGGTGTCTGTCACAGGTCGAGGTGGGTGATAACGGTTCTCGTAGTCTCTCAAATAAACACGAAACATCCGCGCACATGATAATTACGTCCATTAGTTGTCACATTATCAGAGTTCTTGATGAGACGAGGAGAACACGGTGTCGGGCATAAATAAGAAATGTTGAAAATGTCAGATGAATAGTAATGAAAATAACTATTAAACCTGGACAGATGCATGCGAGACTGATGGAAAATCACTCACGAGATCTCTTTAACATCTTAATGCTTTCTCTTAGACAGCAATGAGATTAAAAGCAGAGTAAATAGAGACATGTTCTGCTTTTCAGGTGTTTCGTATGAGAAAAAAACCTCTGTAATCTCACATATCATCTAAAAATGTCTCAAATTGTGCTCATATTTGTCAAGATCACAAAAATATCTGTTTATAAGCTCAAACTGTTCTCATCAAATTCAGGACCAGTTGATCTGAACTATTGACTCGTTTGTGTATATCTTTATTTATTTTGAGAAACTGCAGAAACATCTCACATCCTGCTTCTCAGGTGTTTCTCATGAGAAGATCCGAGTAATCTCACACATTGTCTCAACATTTTGTTCAAATTTGCCAAGATCCCAAACTATTCAACAAAAATTCAGAGATCTCAAAGATTCCTCGTCAAATTCAGAGCCAAATGAGATAAAATGTTGGTTCTTTTGTGTCTGTAGAAACATAATTTCCAGCTTCTTGGATGATAAAAAGATCCCAGTAATTTTCCAAGATCCCAAAGTCAGGAATACCAAACATTTCTCAGCAAATTCAGGGTCAAATGATCTGATCAACTGATTCATTCATGTCAATTTTTTTTATTTCTTTTGCAAAATTGGCTATGGAAAAATTCCTAAAAACTCAGTAATATTAGTTATGAAAGCACAAGCTCCGAGCAATAGCATTTCATCTGGGTGTGCTTTATTCCAGAAATCCTCCTGATTGTTTTCCATCATCTCTGTGTGATAGTGTAGCGCGGTTGCGTCAGTCTGATGATGAGCGCTGTGTTTGTGTGGTGTTGCAGACGGCACTCCGTTCAGCTGGTGGGTGGGCCGCTCGGGCAAGGCACACATGTACTGGGGCGGCGCAGTGCCAGGCAGTCAGCAGTGCGCCTGTGGCCTGCAGGAGAACTGTGTGCATCCCGAACACTTCTGCAACTGTGACGCCGACAGCAAAGAGTGGTACGACACACACTCACATGACTGTCAGCAGCACATCTGACTTATATTACAACCCCAAACCATGTTTGTTTAAAGAAAATTAAGCCTACTTTCAGGAACATTGAGATGTTTTTGTGCATTGTAGCATTGTTTTCATGGCAGTTACAGACATTCAAACCCTCTGAATTCTTAAAGTTGAAATGCATTGAGATGTTTTCATCTTTCAAACAGTATGAATCGGTCTCATTTAAGTTTCAGATGCAACAAACAGCATACGGTTTGGTAAATTTGATTCATTTCTAGGAATCAGCTTAATCAAATGAATCTGTCTGATTTAATGAATTGATTCAAAACATCAATTCATCAACAATTGATGTTTTTTTGTTTTAAAAACATCGCTTCTCTTTTTAATTTAGCTTTTTTCACCATTATGGGAATTGGAAAATGTCATTGCAATGCAAAAAAAGTAAATAAATAAAAATAAATATGTTGCAATATTGTCAAAGGACCGATAAATATTGAATTATGTTTATTTATTACATATTTCATATTTGACAGAACTATTGTCCAAACACTTAAAAAATATTTTAATTACAATATTTTATTGATTTTATTACATTTTATTTAAAAAATGTAAACAATAAATGCCACCATGATGCAATAAACAAATAAAATGTTACAATCTTTCGTCTCTTTTTATTGCAGCTTTATTCTGCATTAAGAGAATTGGAAAATGTGCTTGCAATGCAATACAAAATTGCTTCAGATTTACGGGTGGAATTTGATCTGGACAGGTTACTTACCATCCACATTCTTGACAGTTTTGATGAGATTGACCCCTCATGTGTTCAATCATGCTGTTTTTATTCTTTTACAGGTCGAATGACTCCGGGCTGCTGTCCCATAAAGAGCATTTGCCAGTGCGAGTGCTGGCTGTGGGTGACATCAACCGATTGGGTTCAGAAGCGGCCTACAGAGTGGGACCCCTGCAGTGTTATGGTGACAGTAAGTACCGCACAGATTTAATCACTCTGAGCGCTCACTCTGTCAACCTGTCAAACCCACCGCCGCTACATCAGCTCGGCTAGATTGGCATTTCATGTGCTTAATGAAAACCACAGGCGAACTATTTAAATACAGCTACTGTAAATGTTTTCTCCAGACAACTTCTGGAACGCTGCCTACTTCAACAAGGAGACGTCGTACTTGCACTTTCCCACGTTCCACGGGGAGCTGAGCGCCGATATCTCCTTCCTGTTTAAGACCAGCTCTTCATCAGGAGTGTTTCTGGAGAACCTGGGGATCAAAGACTTTATCCGGATCGAACTGAGCTGTAAGTGCGTTCGACCTTCCCGTTTATTCCTCTGAATCTCACGAAAACCTGCCAAGATGCTTCAGCATGAAATAAAAACGAACAGTTTTAGTTTTTTATTGATTTTTGTTTTTCAAAAGTAATGAGTACCCCCAAAGTCCTTAAAGAAAAGCTCATTCTTATTCATTTAATACAAATAAAAATATATATATAGTATCTCACAGAAGTGAGTACACCCCTCACATTTTTGTAAATATTTTATTAATAAAATATAAGTGAAAATGTCAAAATTATGCCCAATTAGCCATTTTCTCTCCCCGGTGTCATGGGACTCATTGGTGTTACAAGGTCTCAGGTGTGAATGGGGAGCAGGTGTGTTAACGCTCTCACTCTCTCATACTGGTCACTGGAAGTTCAACATGGCACCTCATGGCAAAGAACTCTCTGAGGATCTGAAAAAAAGAATTATTGCTCTACATAAAGATGGCGTAGGCTATAAGAAGATTGCCAAGACCCTGAAACTGATCTGCAGCACGGTAGCCAAGACCATACAGCGGTTTTATCAGGACAGGTTCCACTCAGAACAGGCCTCGCCATGAAGTATGAAGAAAGAAGAAGTATTCAAACATGATTACGACCCCAAACACACCTCCAAGATGACCACTGCCTTGCTAAAGAAGCCGAGGGTAAAGGTAATCTGCGGGGCATCCTCAAACGAAAGGTGGAGGAGCACAAGTTATCTAACATCCACCAGCTCTGTGATGTCATCATGGAGGAGTGGAAGAGGACTCCAGTGGTAACCTGTGAAGCTCTGGTGAACTCCGTGCCCAAGAGGGTTAAGCCAGTGCTGGAAAATAATGGTGGCCACACAAAATATTGACACTTTGTGCCCAATTTGGACATTTTTTTGGACATTAAAGGGATGTCTTTAAAAATGCAAAAAAAATATGAATGGCTTTCAAAATAGGTTTAATTTTATTGCATTTTCCATTTGATTTTGTGGTGAAATATGATTTATACATGTTCTTGACATACTTTGTGAGATTCACCACTGTAGAATATGTGATTATGTAGTGATTGAGTCGAGTATTGAATTGATGAACTGTCTCTGTGCGTGTGCGCATGAGTGTGTGTGTGTGTGTGTGTGTGTGTGTGCGCATGAGTGTGTGTGTGTGTGTGTGCGCGTGCGTGCATGCGTGTGTGCGCATGTGCGTGCATCTGCGTGTGTGTTTGCCCATGTTTGCATGGGCTTATGGAGTTGTGTATGTCAATATTGCTGGGTATTTGTTTATCCACCAAAGGGAGAAATAATCCAGAGAAGCTGTCGGCTGAAAATATAGACATCACAAAATGGTTTTCTCCAGGGAA
This sequence comes from Gymnocypris eckloni scoliostomus, assembly GCA_027564155.1. Taxonomy (NCBI): domain Eukaryota; kingdom Metazoa; phylum Chordata; class Actinopteri; order Cypriniformes; family Cyprinidae; genus Gymnocypris; species Gymnocypris eckloni. The sequence goes on from CM050435.1 coordinate 20,288,662, forward strand.
ATTACCTCAGAATAGCTCTTGAACCAATATGTAGAGACGTGCTCAGCTGGTTTGCAGCGAAACCCTCCTCTATATGATCAATTTAAGACTTTCGGCCATTTTGTTAGCGGTGTTTGCTAAGTCAAGCATCAGCTTTACTGTTACTCTAGTCATCTGAAGCCCTAAACCATTCAAATAAAGTATTACACTTTAGCCCCTGTGTTTGTGCTCCTGTAGCCTTAGAGTTCTGTTGCTATTTTGAATTAGTTATTATTGTTCTGTTAGTAAATTAATATAATAATAATGTAATATTAATATTGTTTGATTATAATATTGAATATACACCACCAGTCAAAGGTTTCTGAACAGTAAGAATGAAAGAATTCCCTTCTGCTCACCAAGCCTGCATTTATTTCATACAAAGTACAGCAAACATTTTACAATTCTGAAATATTTGTACTATTTAAAATAACTCTATTTAAATATATTTTAAAATGTATTTTATTCCTGTGATTTCAAAGTGGATTTTTTTTAGCATCATTACTCCAGTCACATGGTTCTTCAGAAATCATTGTAATATTCTGATTTGCTGCTCAAAAAACATGTAGTGTTATTATTATTATGTTGAAAACAGCCGCACAGAATTTTTTCAGGTTTCTTTGATGAATAGAAAGTTCAAAAGAACAGAATTTATCTGAAATAGAAATCTTTTGAAACATTATAAATGTCTTTATCATCACCTTTGATCAGTTAAACCATCCTTGCTACATAAAAGTATTAATTTCTATAATCCTTTAATCCCCCCCAAATAAAGATCATACTGACTCCAAGCATTTGAATAGTATAGTGTGTAGTTACAAAAGCTTTTTCTTTCAGATAAATGCTGATCTTTGGATCTTTCTATTCATCAAAGAATCCTGAAAAAAGTACTCAACTGTTTTAAATATTGATAATAATAATAATAATAACAAATGTTTCTTGAACAGTATAATGATTTCTGAAGGCATATTCGACTGGAGTAATGATGATGGAAATTCTGCTTTGAAATCACAAGAATAAATTACATTTTAAAATTTAGTCAAATAGAAAACAGTTATTTTAAATAACAAAATATTTCAAAATTGTACTTTTTCATTGTACTTTGGATCAAATAAATGCAGGCTTGGTGAGACAAACATTAAACATCTTACTGTTCAAAAAGTTTTGACTGGTAATGTATATATTTAAATTATAAATATTACAAATACTATGCATATAGTATACATCATATAAATATTAATTAACACTATAGAATGCTATTTAACTGGAGTTATTGAATCAGATCCTATTTCTAAAAATGTTTTTATGTTTTCATTTGCTTTACTAAGTGATCTGATGCACTATTTTCACCTGCTGGAGCAGAAACCTGGTTTAAAGGAAAGCCACAGGTGCACACAGAAGGAGGAACTCGTTTTTAGAGAGCAGAAGATCACAGAAACTAGTGCAAATGCATAGTAAACCACTAAATATCCCCC